>CM061241.1:14463785-15895346 GCA_030848705.1 Heracleum sosnowskyi | reverse complement strand
CTGTATTAGTAACTAACCCATGCTGCAGTCGTCTCATTTGTTTGCAGACGAATGACGCTGAATACCTTTTTATCTGACCGATTCATCCATTCATACTATTTGGAATTGATTTTGGAGGTAACTGAATGAATCATACAACGCTGAATCATTCCTCGGGAATTATGCACATGAACTATTCAGATATAACTATCGTGCTATTTTTCCTACTGCCTCTCGTGCTCTTTTTGCAATTCAACAATTAAGTGGTCACCTAAGAGCCATAATTCCATAAATCAAGAATAGTAATTAACTACATAATAATAATTATATTTAAGTGTCGGTGTTGCTTTTTCCTTTTTCAAAAGTGCTACTGTTTTTTTTTTTGCTAAATCTCTCCTTTATTTATTTATTTTTTTTGGAAAAAGTGATATTGTTGCTATTTTAGTGTTTGCATTTAAATTTAATTTCTATTATATATTAATAATTAGGTAAGATAATTTGAAATTATGCAAAAATTTTAATTTTATTATCTAATAAAAATATAAAATTGGAAAAAAATATCATTAAGATATCACAAATATTTATCTCATACCAAATGATATTATTTATTCAGGATTCAGATTTTGGATTCATTCCTACCATTCAGAAATATTAATAATTCAGATATAAATCATTCAGAATTGTCAAATGACCTGTAACTCTACACTACACTTTCATCTTGTTTTTTATTGTATTATGAAAAAATGACATCTCAGTATTTTCGACATAATGAGAATTGATTTATAGTTGTATAATTGTGACTAAAGACTGTGGTTGTTTTTTTTCTTCAAAAGAAAAATAAATTAATTAAAAAACTGAAAAACCCATGTGCTTGGTTCAAACCAGAACCACAAGGACTATTATAAATACAATTTCCGTATGAACTGATACATATATATAATCGGGCCGGGGTGTTTGTTTTCAGTAGTTCAAGGCTTCTTTTAAGATTGTTGGCGGTGTTCTAAAATTTAGTGATTAATCGGGATTAATCGTCGATTAATCGCTAGACGGCGGGTCACCGAACTGATTAAGCGAAAATCGGTCAATTAATCGTTTTTTCATAAAAACGGTCAAAAATCGGATTAATCGGTCAAAAATCGGGCTAATTATTAAAAAATAGTAAAAAATAGTCTAAATTAAAAAAAAAATAAAAAAAATTTAAAAGGTAGAAACTTGATTAAACAATAAGAAAAAACATTATTTTTGTACCTATAATTATAATTTTAGATGCCTAAATCGTAAATTCTCTTAAGTTTTCCTCTTAAATTGATCTATAATTGAAAAGTTAAACCTTCAAAATTTTATTTATTACAATTATATAACATTTTTAACATATTTGCATAAATATATGATAATAACATATGTTTAGTTGAAATAACGAAACAATTTTATAATTGTATATAAAAAATATTATTAAATTTATTCTGATTAATGATCCGATTAATTATTCTGATTAATCCCCGATTACCCGATTAATCCCTAGATGGTGCCTTCACTGATTCCCGCTTTTTACAACACTGATTGTTGGTAAAAATTGATGTGTTCTTAGAAAAATGATGCAAAAAATCAAATAACCGCTTAGTAATTTTTTTGATTTGCACATTTTTTAATTTATAATTCAAAAAAATCAGTTTGATGAATTTTCTCTAAGAACTGTTCCAACAAAAAGTTGTGTTATGATTAATGTGATTTTACGATTTAACCCGAATCATGATCACCCTTTCTTTGTTGAAAAAATAACAAAAATGTTTAGAGAATAAATTCTCGAACATTTCCTAGACATTTTTTGAAAAAATATTCCGTCTTGTTATAATTTTCAAAAAAATGGATGTATACTAACCTATCAATATCGTAATATTACGTGAGTAGTTCAGAAAAGACAATAGCGGACACCACCAAGAAAATGGGTGAAGGAATGGCAAAATTTGTACTTAAAGAGGTAATTATTTATAGCGTTTATGAAATTATTAAGCTTTTTTAATGCACAAAAAAGTGATTTAAGATGGTAAAATACTTTAATGAATTAAAAATATATGTATTTATATTTGTTGGCAGATAAAAACAATGGAGGACTGGGAAGAATATATTGACGTCGTAAATACGACTTGGATAACAGGGACGTTGAGACTAGCTGAAACCTTGGTTGGAGAAACATTGCCCGAATATTCACTTATTCATGCAATGGCTTCACTGCACCAGGTATAATTTAATCGCGGTGATCGTTAACCATTTTTCTTATGCGGATGGAAATTATCAGAACTATGAAATTCAAAATTTAGAAGATAAAATTGGGTTAGAAAAGAAAAGTAATATATTAGATGCCCTCTTTTGCTTTTGCAAATAAAAAGAAGTTATATGCTAAGATTCGTCCTTTAGTGCGTGTTTGAGAAATCACGAAAAAATTGACTTATACTTTAAAATCAGTAAGTGATAAATTGATGGATTCTTATAAGTTATACGAGTGTTTGGATAAATTTACTTATAAGTTAGTGAAGAATTTGCTAAATTAAATTTGAATTTTTTTTTTTTAAATACAATGATTTCAACACTTGTATTTTAAATTAAAAAAATATTTAAAAACACAAATGTAAAAAAACAAAATGTTAGAAAAATAAAGAAATCAAAGAATAAGTTGATAAGTTAAGTAAAATGTTAATGATTTCTATTTTCTAACATTCAACTTATAAGTTATAAGTTATCAAATAAGCTGAGTACACAAACACCCCTCATAAGCTCTTATCAACTTATAATACATAAGCCGTAACTTAAAAGAAGAGCCAAACAGGCCCTAATATGCTCATTACATTTTAAGTTTTAGAAAAAATGAAATATTGTTCATAAATTTTGTATGTTGCTTGTGGTATAATTTCAAATGTTATGTCCCTTTTCAAAATTATTCAGAAGAGGCACACTATTCACAGCTGTTACGAGGATATCACTGAAATCCCCAAGAAAAAAATCTACTGGCCCAAAGAGATGTGGAGTAAATACGTTAAGAAAATTGAGGTATCATGATTTATATCTAAATTTCATATTTGGCATAATACTTTTTCAACTGTAATTTTGATTTTTAATTCTTAATATTGAGTGTTAAAATATCATTTAAGTATTTTTTAATTAGGACCTTCAATATGACGAGGTCAACTCAATAAAGGCAGTGCAACTCGTGAATGAAATGGTCACAAATGTACTGTCGCATGTAGAGGGTTCCTTGGACTTCACTTCTAAAATTCAAGATCCAGGTGTCTTCAGGATCTATGCACGTCTGCAGGTATGTCTTTCCACACCTCTCGTGTGCTACCTCACTTATGTATATAATCACTCGGAAAATGTTAGGTATCTCAAAACTTGTTTCAAAATATATATATATATATATTTCTCAAATGTTGATGTAGCGTACGTATAATTGGTAATTCTCCGAATAATAATATGAGTTCCCGTGTATATACATATGCGTTCACAAATCAAAATCAGTTATAATATTGCCAAGTCATTTGAGAAATTTTTTGGAAAGAGTTTTAGATAACTAGCACTCTTCCATACGAACTCGAAAAGTGTTGGACAAAACAATGAATTAAACTAACATAGTACTGGTTAATTTATGCATTTGATCATCATCTCCTATATTTGTGTTTTTAAACAGCTTATGAGTATTGGAGAACTGGCTTTGTGTTATAACAACATTCAAGTCTTCAGGACGGATCTCAAAATAAGAGCCGGTAAGAAAACATTTTGATGAAAGTTGTTGCTTCCAAGTTCCGCATAAAATTAATCTCATTTATACTATGCTAGTTGTGTACTCGAATACGTATTTATTTAAATATGTATCCTCATATATCAGTCATGATCACATATTCATAATATGGTTTTCTTTGTCCAGAGGTTAAAAAGAAAATATGCAACCAGACCATAACAATGGCATGTGTACGGTGCTTTTTACGATATTTCTTGTCTCATGAAGTCCACGGTAAATAAAACTTGTAACTTCAAGAAATTATCACACTCCATACTTGATCAAACTTGATTGTTCATTTATACTTTATAAATTGAAATCTATAATCGTCGAATCGGGCTCTTCTACATGATTGATAATATATTGTAGGTGAAGAGCAATGACCCCCTTGCTGCAGAAACCTTAAGCAGACTTGAAGCAATCACACAAATTTGCATGGACTCTGAAACCTTGAACCAGAGGCAATTTCCTCATTTTCCCCCTCTTTTCTTTTCTTTTTTTGTTGATAACAATGTGTCACGTATGAATTTTTCGGGTAAATTTGGCAGGACTGTCATATTCGAGAGCATTCAAGATATTATGTAGCTCTTCATTTGGTGAGTGTATTTTTATAAATCTGAAATTCACCCCGCACATATACAATTATATCTTCGTGCATTCATATGCAAAACAGTAGTTCTAGTTTAAATCGGTGCATTCCAGAATTTCTAACATTACCATCATATTTATTAACATTATTACTTTAGGAAAGATACAAAAGAATATATAAGATTTTTTTTTAGTCAAGATACTAATTTTTATTTCAATGTTATATAAAAACTGATTTTGTAAATACCATAATTTTAGTGCAATTTTAAATATCATACATGCATGGTGCTGGAAAGCTGTCGAACTAGACTTCAATCTAGGAATGACATCTCACTGCATTTTATTCGAAAACAAGTAAATAAGGCAGTTATTCGTAAATTGGTTATAATTTCTTGTTTGCTAAATGGTTATAATATTTTTACGTCTCTTCCTAATCTATTATAATATTTCTACTTAATGAAATCTATTAACATTCACACAAAAAAAAATATTCCTCATGATTTCAGGTATTTTTGTCTTTTTCCAAAAAATTCAGTCAAAATTTTAGATTTTCAAGTGGAATCACTGTACTCTTGGCTTGGAAGGACTTTCAAGTGGAATCATAATACTCTTAGCTTCATTCAAGGTATCATTTTGTCTATCAAATTTTAATTAAAGTCAACTGAAGGGAGGAAAGAAGGTCAAAGCAACACAGCTAACTAAGATTAAACTTTCTCATATTCCAGCATCTGAATCCCAGCCTCAAATTTGAATTTCTTGTTGGAAAAAACTACTGAACTTGAATCAACAAACCTATGTGTTTGTGGCTAATCAATATGAACTAGAACTCGCTTCGCTATTAGGATATTAGGATTAGGATATCTATAATAATAATTCTTCGGTTTAGGGGTTAGTAAATTATAAAAAGCTTTTGAAAAAAGAATAAAGACAAGATACAAAACTTGAGCCTTTGTTAGTATATTTTCTTGTTTTGGAGATGGGGGGAGTCTTTTTTCCCATCAACCTATTTGTCACAATTACTATAATCGACGTTTTTCTATACTATATATATTGAAGAAGGGTAAAAAAGAGATCTTTAGTTAAAATTAATACATCGTTTAAATTAATTTATTCATTTATTTTGAAAAAAATTTGTGTAACTTTCTGACTTCTTATTTATCTGAATTTCTCTAAATTAATCTATTAAAATATATAAATTTCAAGAAGTTTCATTGCTTTCCTTTGGGCTTATAGTCACGAATCCTTTGTGTACCTTGGTGTTCCTAACTATCCACTCTTTTTGGTCAAAAGGACCCCGCTCATTAGGGTAATACATGTCTGTTAATAGCTAGTAAAATCCCTAGATAGTTGCTACTTTTGAACCGCTTCAAGTCATGATTACTAATCATTCAATCTTGGGGTAAATAGTATATAATGCTTATGTTTACTTTCACTTAACACTTGTACATAGGAAATGAGACTTAATCTTTTTACTGCAAAGTAAGAAACTGTTTTTTTCACTCATATAACTATCTGGTTTAGTTCATGAATGATGAATAAAAAATAAAAATATATATTCAACTCATGAAATTTCCTTCCTAGAAAGAAAAGACATAGAGGAAATTTTATGTCTTAACGAATCACACGTAGAGATATTGATAACACATCTGAAATTTGATGTTTGTGGACTACTTTAATGTTTAGAACATATAAGGATGCTTTTTATGTTTGCTGTTGGCATTGCAATGTTAGAAACTTTCAATTTATTTTGGTATGTTAGTAACAGTATTTTGAAAGAAATTTGTGTTTAGTTAGTTCTTAATGGTTTAATTAACATTTGTGACTTAATGTTAATTTCAATATTATTATAATAAATTTTAATTTTGATATGTTATTAGTGAAATTCAAATCTTAAACCTCTATATATTACCTATATTTATATTTATTTATTATTAACTTTTTGTTTTTACTTAAAATTAATATAAAAAGGGATCTAAAAGAAAGGTGCTAACAAAAAAGTAAGATATTAATTAAATTACAAATGAGAAAAATAGGTTGAGAATAACCTCAGATAACTCCCCTAATGTTATAATTTCTTCCCGCACAATCTTAATGACATTTTTGTAAATATTAAAAACCCATCCTACATTTATAATTCTGCCCTTGTGTATTTATATAAGTACATGTTATAATTTCATGTACAACCCTGCCCTTTTGTATTTACCTAAGCACCTGAGGATGACTTCATATACATAATTCTCGTTACAAATTATGTGTGTGTTTGAGGTATCACAAATAAGTTATTTATAACTTAAAATGAGTAAATGTTATATAAGTAATAAGTGAATGAATTCTTACAAGTTATATTAATGTTTGGATAAATTTACTTATAAGTTAGTTATAAGTTTGCTAATTTACATTTTAAAAAATAATTATTAAATATGAGCTAAATACATGCATTTTAAATTAAAAATATATTTAAAAACACAAATGTAAAAATAAAAAGTATTAAATATCATAGAAATCAAGAAATAAGGCAATACGTTAAGGAAAATGTTATATTTATTAACATTCAACTCATGAACATATAAATTATAAGTTGGGCCCCTCATAAACTCTTATGAGTTTATAAGTCATAAGTTGACTTATATTTTGGTAGCCAAACATGCCCTATATCATATTTTGGTTAATAGAGCTTAGTAATATAATATATAAAGTTTAGTATATTTTGCTTGCTAAAGTTTAGTATTATTATATATAGATACATTGATTGGGCTTGTATTCAGTTACCGCATTGGACTTAACAATAAGTTAGTCTCAAGTCAACTCACAAATTTATTTACATACATTTGTATATTTTTAAATATAATAATATTAAATTTCAGTGCAGTTTGAACCGCGCATTAAGAATTTCAAAACGAAATCTTGCAACGTAAAAATTAAAAACCCCTATTTCCTATTCAGCTCAGTACGATGTGGGCGTTTATGCAGCATGGACGGTTGAAAACACCCATGTAAAACAGTAGTGTTGAGCTTATTCAAGTAGTACAATACTGCAATACCCAATCCCTAAGCAAAAGTCCAATCACGAATTTGGTACCCAAGATGACAGACACCGCAAGGGGCAAATAATTAACGAAACCGCAAAGTTTTCCCCATACCAGTTTAAAACCAATTTCCTAATGGTAATGCCACCAATCATTTGTCTGGGCATTAATTAATAACTAACAAATAGTTCTAGCTAGCATAACAATGATTCTAAATTTCATCCTACATATATTACTCCCGATAAACTGCTCTGCTAGCTCCTACAACAAATAAAAAGTGTGCTAAAAGGACCAGCTGCATTTTCTTCATCATCATCGTGGAAACCGTCAAAATAGTGGGTTTCAATGGTCTGGTATTCATCATACGATCAGTTCAGTACTGACAAGGGATTAATCTTGATAGCAGGTAGAGGTCAGCTTTACTGCCAAGTGTCAAGGATACATCAATCAGAGTTTAGAACTTTCTCCATAACTAATCCTGGTATTGTGATTAAATACTTTGTTTCTCTTAAATATCTGAGCTACTTCTGTTCCCAATATAAGATTCCCCGTCTTCACTATCCCCCATACTACTAACCCCCGTACTCTTATGAGATATACCGTTAAGTTTACAAGCAGAATTGAATGATGCATTACCGATGTCAGCTGGAACTACTGCTTCTTGCTTAGAATATTTTTCCCTGGGATGCTTTCCAAGAAATCCAGGACGCAAAAGTGGTTTCGATTTTGATCCCAAAAACTTTCGTCCATCTTTCCCCCCTGCTGATACAGCTTTGGAGACGGGTAAAGACAGCGAACCCTTTTCGATCTCCAACTTTTTGGCCTCCCCGTCAGTATTAAAACAGTGTGCTTCATTTAGTACTACAGCTGTAGTTGAATTTACAGCAATGCCATCACTAACTGGAAAAGTCTCTTCACCTGATGAACTATATTTCCCAATATCCAAGCTGTCACAAGGCACGTGGATAGAACCAGAACTTCTCATCGGTGGGATATAAGAATCCCTGAATTTGCTAGTTGCCCCATCTTCCGAGTTTGCAAATTGTTTTCTTGAACTTGATGTGGCTTTTACTTCTTCCTTAGAGTGTTTTTTCAGAGGACGCTTTTCAAGAAAGCCACTGGCAAAAAGTGGCTTTGGTTTTGATACTAAAGAATTCCTCCCATTACATTGGACAGCTCCAACAGCAGTGATCTGAGATGGCAGCATATCCTTTCCAGTCTCTTCTACCTTCTCTGCCTTGCCACATAGGTGTGAATCATTTAAAACTTCACCAGTGTTTAATGTTGCACAAGCATCAGAGTTGTCTGCTACTCCATTCTCGCAGACACCATTAGAGTAAGGTTCAATTTTATTATCTACAGAGTTTATAACAGCGTGCTGTTTGCCTTTACTTTGAACAGCCACATCCTTGTCTTCAACCTCAGACACTTGGAAAGAGAGCTCTGGCTCCTTGCTATTTGGTTCTGTTATATCGGAGCTGCTTACCTCCGAAATTTGCCCTTCAGAAATTTCAAGATCAGGACTTCCCTCTGCATTATTATAGCATCTGCTACCGTGAATTTCAAGATCGGTTAATGCAGACGAACTGGCCTCCGAATCTGCCATTTCTACATCTTTTGCATCTTCACATCCAGAATCCATTTCTTGTGAGATAGTATTCGACAGACAGGGGACGGGGACAGAGACAATAGGAACATCAGTGGAATCTACTGCAGAGTATTCTTCAACAGCTTGCTTTGCACTGGGCACAACCTCTACGGCCAATTCCAGCTTTTTCCCTTCATGTTCACTTCCATGTTCCATGGGGTTTAGGCTTGATGTTCTGACACAATCCCTACGAAGTACAAGGCAAATAAATTTTGACTCGTAAGGTATTCAGATAGATACCATATTCAGGCAAGGCATTTTATGTACTTAAAAATTAAACATAATGCACACAATCACCGTCTCGCATGCTAAAAAGATCGTCAATCAAAATTTGACTAAATGTCAAATTGGACAAACAATAAAATTATAGGAAATCGCTTTTCTTGCGTCAACCCAAAAAGAGGAGCCAACTAGAGTTTCAAGTTAAACATTTAACAACACTTATTTAAAAGTATAAGCTTAGATAAAACAAAAATACTCCTCCATAAAGACTCATATCAAAATTTGTTAAACAATTCATTTTAAAAAAGGCGCCTAATTATAAACTCATTGACTACGTCTGAAGACTATTTAATGAAATATATATCAAGTACCTTCTCTAAACTAAAAGTTATTGCTCCCTAACCTAACTGCTCATGGAGTTTTAAATACAAAACATTAAAATCAAATGCATTGGAATTGAATTCTTTTACCTACCTAACCATATTACTATACAAGCTGTAACAATTAAATTCGTGAGAAAATCATGTTACTACCTCATATTACTATTTACCAAGAGCATGTAAAAAAGGAGAGAGAACTACCTGCTGTATAAGAGCATATAAGCTCCCTGTGAAAGCACCTCATCCAATTCAACTCTATAAACCTAAACAGAAAATAAGTTTAAATTAGAACAGTAGTACACACAATTAAGAAAGCAGCTGCATGCGTGCATGGATATCACGGTCATGTAACCTGTTAAATCTGTCAACAGATACTAGTCCTGCTGGTGCAATAGAGTACACATTACCAATTCGACAATTTTATTTCTAAGATTGAGAATTCAAAATTCCCTTAAAGATGCAGAATATTAAACCTAACAAAGTCCTTATTCCTGATATCTAAAGAAATCCAGCGAGAATTATGCAGATAAGTATTTTAAGTATAATTGAGACAGGTGCATTTCTGATCTACAGATTATATGATAAGTAGTGATTCACAGCAGGTTGCCAAGGAGGACCAAGGCTGATTATGTAAATTTATAAACTTCAGAAAAAAAAAAAATCCTAGCTTGTTACTTGCTAATGTATTATGCATGTAAGTGGACATGTAAATGTACCTCGTGAGTTTTCAAGGCCATGAGGTAGACAAATGATGACAGGAGACCATGCGTAGAATTTTAATTTTATAATAATCAATCCCATATAGAACTGCAGATGCTTATATTGCATGGGCTGATTTAGATGGCATTTACAGGGCACTGTGGTTTCCCAAGGACATCTAAGCTTAGAAAAGCATATTTTAGATCAAAGAAAATGATAATAACTGGTGTGTTATTGTCAACATAAACTAGCATAAGTGGGTCTAAAATGAACTTCATGATTACTTGGGAAAAGAATATGTAAAGAAAATTGGCGAGTACCTTGCAGTCATCGATCCTGTACCAGTTTCCAGAGAAATCCTTTGTATAACAAATATAGTGCCCAAAATATGATGCATTAAGCATGTCCACATGAACAACAACAGCATATAACTTATAGCCATCGCCATCATCGCCCGCTTCACTCATGTAGGGACTGAGATCTAATGTCTCAGGAAAACTAACTCTCTTGTTAAGTTTTCCAAATCTACCACTCTGCAAATATGCAAGTAGTGATGTTAGAATAAAAAAGTTAAACTTAAAAACATAATTAAGTCATTGCACATTACTTGAGTGAAAGAGGATGAGATAAAAACAGAATTAAGAGATTGTAATACTTCTCATAAGAAACTCTTATCTTAGCGGATAAAAGTTTAAAATTCACCGTCAGTAGTAACATTTTAGTGACTCTAGAAGCCATTTATTGTTACAAACATTCCCGAATAAGTGAATGCAAGAATGCTTTAGGGTGTGGTTTTTGACCTATATGCAACATAAAAACACATACACCAAATAATGTGCAACACAAACCTGAAATCTTTTCAAGGCAATAGTAAGAATATTTGGAGCTCGTCTTATAGTAAGCCGCTTCAATGCCAGTACATAGTCATCACACCTATACACCAAAATTATAACTATTTAATTTAACTAAAAATAATTAATGCTTAATATAAGTAAAATATCTGTCGATGCAAATCAAAATGCACAACTATAGCACTATACAAATGTCCATATGGTATCATTATAAAATCATAAATAACAGAGTGACATGAAGTACTTTTTATGTTAAATATCTCAGGGGGTGTTTGGTTCATGGTAAATGACCCCGGTTAACGGGAATCGGAACCTCAAACTCATGTGTTGGTGTTTGGATTGGCAATTTGATGGTTGGGAATGGGAACTTCATTCCTATTAAATGGGTAAATCATACCCTCCCTCCCCCTTGGGATACCATTTCATTCCCATTCCCATTAACCCCCATTCCCATTCCCCTCATTCCCATTCCCGATTCCCATTGACGATCCAAACGTGCCCTCAATATTTGGCTGACAGATTCCCTTCTAGAGGAAGTGTTTAGGACTTAAATATGAATTGTACTGTACATTACCTGTCACATTTGTACATATTATCTCCATGAAGGTGCTCCATGATGGTAAATTGATCTAAGCACTCCTCTAAAGATGCCGCATCGCCTTGAATTTCAACAGTTAAATCCATCATATTCTCAAACTGATTTGAAACATTATTGCACTTTGTACATTTCACCTGTGCAATATATACACATATCATTCAGAAACAAATACACTGTATGAGATAGAAACAAATGTCTAGTGTATAAAATCATAAGTAGCTGCGCAAATTCAGAGGCTTCATATCTAGGGACCCCAAAAGAACTTTATATACCAGAGAGAAGATCAGTGGATAATACATATAGATATGAACATTTAGCATTGAAATTTTGGGAGGAACAGAAGGCGCACTAGTGCATCCACTTCTGCATGCATTGTTAGCACAAAACTATAGATGCTAAATTTGAAGGGAAAAAAAACTTCCTTCTACACCAGTCACATGGATTGCTAAATTTGTCAATCCACACCCATCTTGCAACAGCCCTGTCCACTTCCAATCAAATACCCAACTAAACATATGTTCCGAGAACAGAAACTATAGTGCCAAAAGGAACTTCATTAAGCCTACATCGTTCCCCACTGGGAGCATGTATAGAGATGCAGCAGTCCAACTAATCTAATGTTCTATGCTTTCTTACCGACACGGGAGCACGCAAATTGAAGTAGTTTTAACTAATTCACTCTATCGTATTTGAACTATTCGAACCTAGGTGAAAGTGAATGAAATTTATTTCATTGCACTTCTTTTACTTCCCTTTAAATTCCTCTACTTAAAATCCTATAAACTCAGCAGCAGAAAGAAAAACACCATCTAGGGAAGTTAAGATTATAACTACTAAATGTTGATTGTCTTGACACCCCCATATTACTGCAAGTTTCTTGTCACTTGTGTCCAAAGAGCATGTATAAGTAGGGTATTGCAGTGCTTACAAAGAGAATCAAAATGTACAACAGGCAGTACACAAATTACAGCATTTTTACCCATCCTTCTCTTTTATTTCATCTGTGATGAAGAAAAGGTTTTTTGATCCAGTCATTTGAGAAAGAAGCTAATTTTTATTGTCAATGAAATTACCTGTGATTGAAGGTGACCGCCAAATATATGCTGAATAAGAGTCGTCTCTTGTGCCCTGGGAGGAACCACCTTTTCTCCACCAAATTCATCAAGGCACACTGATTGCATTGTGTCTATGGCGATTCTAATGTTACAATAAGTAGAGCTTAATTATTACTTTTGTCTATAGCTGTATGTAGGAGTTTAAATTATTTCATCTCTTTACATGTTACGTCAGCTATATATATATATATATCATGTCCAAAAAAGAAGAAGAAATGAGCTACCTCATGAATTCATGAGCATCTTCTTGCTTTCCATAGCCAAAATTACCACCAATATTAGGTAATCGTGCAAGAATATTAAGTGGCGAGAATGGCTGTGAAGTTTGGGTAGCTCTTGTAACATGGCTTTGAAGTTCACACATAAAACACCAATCATTCCTCCAACCTAAAGAACAGAAGGAGAAAAAACTGAGTTTATTTTGATTGTAATCAAACAATTATTTGTCTAAAAACATGATAAGAATTTGCTCAGCAATTCCAAGACTTCGAATTGATTAGGGGAACATATTTACATTCTCTTTGATGCCCCTTCTCCAATAAGTAGGCAACTAGCGGCCGAGTGCATGCAAGACATTGTAGAACCACATTGGCAAAGCAACTGTGTAAGACACATGACAAGATAAATCTTTATTCTTAGAACATAAAAAAACTTGAGGAAAGTAGTGGCTGACATTTAACTTTATTCTTTAGCACAAACCTGTTTCCACAATTCAAAAGCCCACAAGGACGGTTGCCTGTTTCCTCCCAGTTAAAGAGTTGCACAAATTCAGCATAGGAGAACAAAACCTGGAGGAACATTGGCGCACAACATATTATATTCTCGTCAAAGTATTAAAAAGGCCAAAAAAACATTAGATGGGTCCCCTCCTAAAAGGCATTTGAAATATATATACCTGATTTGGATCATTGAGATTCTTATAGGATTGTCGACGGCCGGTAAGTGGTTTCTTCAACTGTGATACAGATCCAGACGGCTTTAAAATTGCTTTGCTGGATAACTGAAAACTCTTGCATGTTTTTTTGTGCTCAGAGTTCCAGTGGGATTTTTGACAAGCTGCAGAACTAATAGAAAGAAACGGAAATTTAAAAAGAAATGAAGGTAAAATGTCCTGCTTAGCTAAAGGTGAGGGAAAATGACTTAAAGCATTTCAATTACATGTATTAAAAATCACCACCACAGCCATCCAGTATGCTCAACATTAGAATGTACGATTAGAGAAACTCTTTAGTAGTACACACTTTAATAGTTTAATTCCAAGTTTGTATGGCTGTATGGCTTATGCATTTCTAATGCATGTTAAAGCATAACACAGAGTGTTAACAAAAATGTTAAAAAAGTCAAACATATATGTACACGACGGTCTTATATACATACAGATACAGTCACACTCACACATACACAAACCAGCACATACAGCCCATATATACATACGCTACATACACAAATATATCCAAACTGAAAAGGAAGTCGATTACAGATTAGTAATGGATTACAGATACATACAAATCGTTGAGGAGAAAGAAGAAACAAATCATGCCCTTTTTGTTGACTGAAAAATTACGAAAACTGCCCCTCCCGTATCCCCTTCCCGTATTCCCCACGAATCCCCACCGGAAAATACGGGGATACGCCTGGTGGCGCACCCGGTACGCACCCAGCCGCACCCGGTGCGGCACCCAACTGCCGCACTCATGCTACCCAGGTAAGGAGTAAACACTAATAGAAATTCAATGAAGTCTGTATGGTGGGTTCATAATGTAAAATGACAGTATTTTACAACAAAGGTTTCTTATTTGGATTTTTCATCTTATACAATGGTCTTGTTTGATTTTGAATGCCAAACCATAGTAATCACACAAAAATTATAACCATATATATCACGGAAGTTTAAGTCCCAAAATTTTCAGTTCAATCCTTAATGCATATGTTTCACGGAAGAGCATAACTTTTGTAAAGTCTGTTTCTCCAAAAAAGCATAGTATTATTTCCCTCTTACTGTTTAACTAGTTAGCTTTTAAAATTTTAAACAAATTTCCTATAGTTTACACGCATCAAAGCACCAAAACCAATATGTTATTCTTAAAAATAAACTAGCAAGTTTAGCACAGAACAAACAGTGTATCTACAATTATAGTTGGTTAAATTACGAATCAATAGCTTCAATGTTAGCATAAGGAATTGTGTCCTATGAAAGGCAAAAAAGAATACATACACTATGACAACTAGAAAATATCATTTTTTTTACAAGAAAAAGTTTCCGAGAACTTGTTATTATAAAAAACTAACAAATAAGAAACAAAAAGTCAGAATTTACTTTTAACTCATCCAGAAACACAAAATTAGATGTTCATCAATGAACCCTTTAACCTCACCGTAAGTGAATCGTGATCATGTTCTACTAATTCGATTTATCCTCAACATAATGGTCTATTTATCAGTACTTCACATACATTTACATTTATTTAGTGCGAGAAGAGATCTTAAAAAAAAAACAAATTGGAAAAATGTCCACCCCTACAATCCTAGCATCTCATTCCTCACAAAAATTTTATCATAAACTCAAAGAAGTAGTAATTAATTTAAACAAAAACCAAATGATGCTCATCAAGTAATACACCAAAAAGTACACTGCAAACGGTAATAATTAAGAACTAACTGAGAATTGCTAATGTACACTCATTTTTAGTCTTTAAGATTGTTAAGATCATTCTTTAGCTATATCATAGTATTTTTCATGATTTTTTCACTGTCCAGAAAATTGTATAAACAGAACAAAACTATATCATGTGCATTATTAGCACAAAAGGTTATAGACTACACAAACGGATATTTACATTATAGAGACGAAAACTTGTATATTATACAGTCAGATCATATCAGTAATTGTATACAAATTATATAACGTACAGTAAAATCACGTAACTTTGTATAGTATACAGTTGGATCATATCGGTAAACAAGTACAAACTTATTTATGAAAATTATATCAGGTACATTATAAGCACGAAAAGTTATAGACTATACAAACAGATATTTACATTTTAAAGACGAAAACTTGTATACTATACAGTCAAATCATATCAGAAATCGACAAATCGTATATAAATTTGACACGTACATTATAAACACGTAAAATTGTATACTATACACTATACAATTGGATCATATAGGCAAACGAGTACAAACTTATTTATGAAAATTATATCATGTACATTATAAGCACAAAGAGTTAATAGACTATACAAATGGATATTTACATTATAAAAACGAAAACTTGTATACTATACAGTCAGATCACCACATACATTATAAACACGTCAAATTGCATACTTTACGGTTGAATCATATCCTTAAACGTGAACAAACTTGTTTATGAAAATTACATCAGGTACATTATAAGCAGAAAAAGTTATAGACTATACAAACCGATTTTTACATTATAAAGACGAAAACTTGTAAACTATCCAGTCAGATCAAATCAGTAATCGTGTATAAATTATATCACCTACATTATAATTACATTATTCAGTTGGATCATATCCGTAAACAACAAACATAATCACAAAAAATAGGAAAAGCTATAACAATATTGACGTACATTACAAACACAAAAAAGAAAAACATAAATACAAAATCAAATCAATAATCAAGAAAATTCACAATTACACGAATATTACCAGTATCGAACCAATTTACAGGCGGAGCAATGCTTAGTAGTGGCTTTACTACAAACAACACAAGGAGGAACAGTATCCACCGGCGGCGACATTTTCGGCGACGGAGAATCAAAATTAGCGTCAATAACAAAGTAATTAGAGGCGGTGTTTTTAACAAAAGAAATAAAAGCTAGGGCAAAACAAAGAGTGAAACAAAATTGGAGAAGAAATAAATTAAGATCAGAAGGAGAGAGCCTTAATAAAGATAATAAAAGTTCTAATAACATCGAGTGATTGTGTGTATATATACATGTGGAGGATTTTAATTAGGGTTCGAATTGGGAAGTGTGGTGGATCATGGAGAGGGGTGATTTGTTTTTGGTTTTGGTTTGTGTTTGGGATTTGTTTGTTTGTTTGGGAGTTTGTTATGTGAGCCCAGCCCATGGTAGGGTATGGTGGGAGTTAGTGACACGTGGATGTGGGGAGATTTTTTTGTGAGAATTTTTTTTTTGGACTTCAAATTATGTTTTATTAATTTGCTAACTCGGACAATAAAACAGACTTCACCGCGATAGGAACATCACTCTTATCGAAAACTCGATCGGTAAAAGAATATGACTCCCTGGCTAACAGACGGGCTGCCATATTAGCAAATCGTTTAATAAAATACATTGAAACTGTGTTTAACTCAAGAACCATTGTCGACAATCCTCCACGACTTGACCAAATGGTGACGCCATCGGAACTCTGCTACGAATCGCTTGAATTGCAACCAAGCAATCTGATTCAAGTTGCACCTCATGCCATGACTTCAATTTAACCCAACAGCGCCTCTTTAATGGCACCAGTTGACCATTATGATCTATAGCAATCATTCCCATCCCAAACGCTGAACTCTCTCCAAATATTACAACATCAACCGTTACCTTAATTATATTTTCCTGCGGTTTTACCCAAGATTCAGCTCCATCTCCAATAAAAATGGCTTGAGGACATGCATTTTTAGAAATAACTTGAGTTTGCTTCCATTGTTCAAGGTTGAAGCTATGACAACATCCATCTGAGTTCGCTTTTTACACCAAATCAGCTCATTTCGAGCCTTCCAAATAGACCAACATAAAGTTGTGATTTCTGCTCGTCTATCCAGAGTACTATTATTCAAAACTTGAGTCAACCAACCTGGAAACTCTCCATCTACATTCCCTTGCAGATTAGAAAAATACAACTGTCAACACTGTGTTGCAAAAGGACACAATACCAACGCGTGAAAAATAGTTTCCACCTCCCCATTACACACCGGACACACACTTTGCACTGAAACAAAATTTTGGACCAATATGCGCATCGTTGGCAAACAGTTTGACAACGCACACCATAGGAAATTAAGCACCTTAGGCGGAGCCTTGATTCTCCCCATCTTCCTCCACAGGCTATCATTATCATTCAACTACCATATTGTAAGAAATATTTTTTAATGTGTTTTATTTGATTTTATTGGAGGTGGAAAAAGAAATATTTTTGTGGAAAAAACTTCAAAAAAATAATACCGCGACCAGGATTTGAACCTCGGTGAGTTCCAGAAAGCAGACTTTAATTGTGCTACTGCGGTTTTTGTGAACTAAATTGCGAAAACAAAGTTTTATACTTAAGTGCTTCAGGGTGGCACTTAGTCTTACTGCTTCGGCTCAAAATTAAAATAGTAAAATCTATACTATAATATTATAAGCAAACCACCCTCTATTTGGTTGGTAGTTTGGTCATTTAGTTTGGTGCTCTAAATAATAACCGTTAGATGTAAATATTGGTAAATGAGAACCGTTGGATGTAATATTAAAAGAATATTTTTTTTTGATATCTAAAATGCTACCACGGGTTCAAGGTTCGAATCCCGTCAACAACATATTATTATTATTAAATATTTATATCATCTATTTTTCTAAGCTACTTTCAAAAGTTCAAGATATTACTACTAAAACAGTTTTAGAATTTCGAAATACCGATTTTTAAGCTTTTGGGCCATATGTCCACTAACAAAAGTGGATGCGAGTACTCAGGAGTCCGGACCGACTTTTCTTCTTCTTGAACGTGATAGAAAGTCTTTGTTTCATTTCATAATAATAATAAAATTACAATTTAAAAAGAATTGATATTGTTATATTAATACTAAAAAATTGAGTTAGAAGTAATGACGTGTAAATTAAAATACGTGTATTAAAGTGTTTAAGTTTTTTTACAAATATATGATAATTATTATATATTTCTTTTAACACTATCTTTTTAGTTACGTAGTCTCTCTTCTTTCTGAAAATGAAAAAAGTGTAATATTATAAGTAAATCACCCTCTTGATTGGTAGTTTGGTCATTTAGTTTGGTCATCTAAATAATAACCGTTAGATGTAAATATAGGTAAATGAGAACCGTTGGATGTAGTATTAAAATAATATTTTTTTTATATCTAAAATGCTCCCACGGGTTCAAGGTTCGAATCCCGTCAACAACATATTATTATTAAATATTTATATTATCTATTTTTCTAAGCTACATTCAAAAGTTCAAGATATTATTTCATCGACAACATATTAAGAATTTTTAAAATCAAAATACAAAAAAAAAACTTAGAATAACATCATACATATATTATTATATTTGATTAATTTTTAAAATCATATAAATCAAGATATAGATAATAAGATAAAAAAAATACTAAAATTCATCCGTGTATCGCACGGGTTATAGGCAAACCACCCTCTATTTGGTTGGTTGGTAGTTTGATCATTTAGTTTGGTCCTCTAAATAATAACCATTAGATGTAAACATAGGTAAATGAGAACCGTTAGATGTAATATTAAAATAATATTCTTTTTTTGATATCTAAAATGCTCCCACGGGTTCAAGGTTGAAATCCCGTCAACAACATATTATTATTAAATATTTATATCATCTATTTTTCTAAGCTACATTCAAAAGTTCAAGATATTATTTCATCGACACCATATTAAGAATTTTTAAAATCAAAATACAAAAAAAAACTTCGAATAACATCATACATATATTATTATATTTGATTAATTTTTAAAATCATATAAATCAAGATATAGATAATAAGATAAAAAAATTATAAAATTCATCCGTGCATCGCACGGGTTATAGGCAAATCACCCTCTATTTGGTTGGTTGGTAGTTTGGTCATTTAGTTTGGTCCTCTAAATAATAACCGTTAGATGTAAATATAGGTAAATGAGAACCGTTGGATGTAATATTAAAATAATATTCTTTTTTTGATATCTAAAATGCTCACACGGGTTCAAGGTTCGAATCCCGTCAAAAACATATTATTATTAAATATTTATATCATCTATTTTTCTAAGCTACATTCAAAAGTTCAAGATATTATTTCATCGACAACATATTAAGAATTTTTAAAATCAAAATACAAAAAAAAAACTTAGAATAACATCATACATATATTATTATATTTGATTACTTTTTAAAATCATATAAATCAGGATATAGATAATAAGATAAAAAAATACTAAAATTACATTTGTACTATTAAATCCTTATCTATACGATAATATTATAAGCAAATCACCCTATATTTGGTGGGTTGGTAGTTTGGTCCTCTAAATAATAACCGTTAGATATAAATATAGGTAAATGAGAACCGTTGGATGTAATATTAAAATAATATTCTTTTTTTGATATCTAAAATGCTCCCACGGGTTCAAGGTTCGAATCCCGTAAACAACATATTATTATTAAATATTTATATCATCTATTTTTCTAAGCTACATTCAAAAGTTCAAGATATTATTTCATCGACAACATATTAAGAATTTTTAAAATCAAAATACAAAAAAAAAAAAAACTTAGAATAACATCATACATATATTATTATATTTGATTACTTTTTAAAATCATATAAATCAGGATATAGATAATAAGATAAAAAAATACTAAAATTATATTTGTACTATTAAATCCTTATCTATACGATAATATTATAATCAAACCACCCTCTATTTGGTTGGTAGTTTGGTCATTTAGTTTGGTCCTCTAAATAATAACCGCTAGATGTAAATATAGGTAAATGAGAACCGTTGGATTTAATATTAAAAGAATATTCTTTTTTGATATCTAAAATGCTCCCACGGGTTCAAGGTTCGAATTCCGTCAATAACATATTAAAAAATTTTAAGATCAAAATACAAATAAATGCTAATAAAATAAGATAAAATAAAAAATACTAAAACATCATATAAAAAAATACTATTATAAGCAAACTACCATCTATTTGGTTAGTTGGTAGTTTGGTTCTCTAAATAATAACTGTTAGATATAAATATAGATAAATGAGAACCGTTTGATGTAATATTAAAAGAATATTATTTTCTTGGTATCTAAAATACTCCCACGGGTTCAAGATTCAAATCACGTCAACAACATATTATTATTATTAAATATTTATATCATCTATTTTTCTAAGCTACATTCAAAATTTCAAGATATTATTCCGTCGACAACATATTAAAAAATTTTAAGATTGAAATACAAGTAAATGATAATAAAATAAGATAAAAAATAATAATAAATCATATAAAAATACTAAAATAATAAATTAAAAATACTAAAATTCATCCGTGCATCGCACGGGTTATAGTCTTGTATGTATGCATTAACGAACCTTAGTTAAACAACAGAACATCAGTTTCAGTGTAATTATATTATATCTTTATATATAGTTGGAGTAAAGGGGTTAATGTGTTATGGTGTGGTCGTGGTTTGGTCGTCGGAGTAGATATGTCATTTCAGTGTTATTAGTAATTATAATCTCTTTATATATTAAATAAAAAATATAAATTGTTAAATTGTACATTTTAATGCAAAATAATGAATAGGATTTTTAAATATAATTTTCAAATTTTTCATGAAAAAACAGATATTAATTATATAGAGAGTATAATAAAGTTATTGAGTGAAAAAATAAAAAATAAAAAATGATGATTTTAAAATTAGGAAAATATGAAAATTCACACAAAATATAATAAAAACTAAAATAATTAAAAGATTAGTAAAATAAGTATCATAAACTTAACAAGGTTTGCAAATATTATTTTTCATTTTTTTCACAAATGTTAAAAAGAAAAATATTTTCAATTTATTAATAAAAATTCAGGAAATTATTATAAAATAGTCTGTGCATTGCACGGGTATAAAGCTAGTAATGATGAAGTTTGTATAGATTAATAAATTTTGGAAAATGTTGTTTCAAAGCATTTTTCTTATTATTTTATAACTAATATATTACATTATATTATACGACAAATGTTTAGACCACTTGAAGGTTAGACATGTTAGACCAAATTTGTAGTGTTAGGCCGAATACACAATATATAATCAAGTATAGGTATGAGAATAACAATTAGAACACTGTTTATGAACAATAAACTGAATGGAATTAAAAACTTCTCTCTCAGTGATGTAAAATATCACAGAGAGCTGTTAGGTTACAAGAATGATAATTCACGTATTCGCATCCCTTTTAGGGTTAACCTATATGTGTTTATATAGTAAACAGCTACATACAATCATTAATTGATATTCCTATTAATTAACTAAACAATCAGAATCAATTAAGAATTGCTTCTGTCTTCTGTTCCGTTTCCTTAGCCATCTCGATATCTCTTTGCTTCTTTCCATCTTCAAAGAATATCGCTTCTAGAATGTTCATTGAATTGCACCGACTGCTAAGCAAACTCTGACCATCAGACTTTAACAAACTCTGACCGGTCCTCCAGCTAAACTCTTGACTAGTCCTCCAGCTAAACTCTGATAGTTTCCTGGTACTTAAACACTGATAAACAAACATCAGCAATTATATCTAACAATCTCCCCCAACTTGTTCATACAATGTACAAGTTAACAGATAATTGATGATGTCAAAACATATAACAAATGCAGTGTTTATAAAATCACAAAGTTTATACTTTTACTTAGAACAGAAAACTTTAAAAACTTACAGACTTCAATTACTTAATCTCTTCAATGTCAGGTACAGTCCTGATGTAGTCCACAAGTAGTTTTCTCTCAGCTCTCACTAGCTCAGCTTCCATTATCTTCTTTATCTCCCTTAACTCTGGATCACTTTCTCCAGTTTGGTAGGTAGCCGCCCTTAGAGCATAAATGTTGTTCTTCCTCATATCATTTCCTAGCTTTATTATGAAGGATTTATCTGATTCCAGGTTAAATTCCAACACTTTTATACCAAGATCTGTTCTGAGTCTTGCACTGTTCCTTTGCATCTCAACAAGCTTTCCATTATAATCTCTGTACTTCGGTATGTAAGCACCAGCAGTCTTTAGGCCACAAAGAGCTCTAGCTTTAACCATTCTGCTTCTTAATACCTCAGATGCTTGATGAGTTCTTTGATTTTTGACTTTCAGTAGATACAGCACATACTCTAGTTCTTCTTTCATCTTTAATCCTATATCAGCTTCACCAACTTTGTATACTCTGCCATCAGCCTTGAAGTATAACAGAAAATCCTTCTTCAATCCTTTATGATGTATTAACTGAACCGATTCTAAAGCATCAAGATTTTCTTGAGTCACACCAACACCTGGTTCAACTAATGAAGTTTGATCCACAGGACTGTTATTCACTCTCTTTTCTCTATGAGATCCCAGTCCAGATTTATCTCTTGATTCCTTTCCCATGATAGTTCTGCTTTGGAGAATATTTACATTTGCTGGAATCAGAGAATGTTGAACAGTGATTGGCTTAGAAAAAGTTCTTTGAAGTTCAGAAGAGAGTTTAGTCTTTACAACTTGAGTAGTTTCAGTGGTTGTCACAGCTTCCAGTGTTTGAACAACTTGAGCACTGTCAGAGGTTGTTTGAGCTTTCTTCAATGACTGATTTTCTTCAACTAGCTTCCCTTTGCCTTTATCTAAGCTGGCTTCAACTGGCCTTCTTGAGTATTGTAAACTCTGTTGAGAGTTTACATTTTCCTTGATTACAATTCCTTTCTCCTTTGGCCTTAAAACTTTCTTGACTTTCTTCAACTTCCCAGACTTTAAATTCTTTACATGCTCTTCAGCTAGCATCAATTCTTCAGCTTGGATATCTTCTATAGTTGCATCAGCACCATGTTCTTCTAGAAACAACTGAGCAGCAATCTCTTCATCAGTAACTGGATGAGAAGTAAGCAATAAGCTTCTAGTTCTTGAAGTAGATTGAGCACCAGTGTTTATCCTTTCAGAGTTTGTAGCATCAGAGTTTGATCTTAGCTTTCCTTGTTGTAGAGTAGATTTAGATTTGAACTCTTTTCCTTGTGCACCACCATCAGTAGAATCATCCTGTCTACTCAGAGTTTGAGACTGTTTGCATTTGTCTTTAAGTACTCTCTCCCCCTTTTTGACATCATCAGGAATCAATACTGATGTGAGCAATTCAAGCGAAGCAGCAATAGAATCCAGTTTATCAGACATTAAAGTCTGATTGTCTTCAACCTTGGTCAATCTGTTCTTGAGAATTTCTTGATCTTTGACCAGAGTAAGCAACAGAGTTTTATCTTGCTTTAATGACATATCTCGAGCAACCACATCATTTCTCAACCCAGTAACTGACTTCTGAGTGTCATCAAAACGATTGTGAAGAGATTTAACTTGAACAATAGTTGCCTTGAGATGTGTAAGAAGCTCAGGATTAGCAATTGACTTAGCAGATTTTGTGACAAAGTCAGCAGCCCTTTGATCAGTGAATATGCAATCCTTGTCTGACCACTTGGAAAAGTACATATTCTGAAAGTGAAGTTCAGTGGCATGCTGAATGTCCTTTGGATTTGATGGAGCAGAAAGTCTTTGAGAAGATGAATCAGCTTGATCATCATCAGACTTTGTAGAAGGTTCAGCATTTGAAGAATGAGGAATGTTCTCAGCAAATGTTTCTGGAACATCAGCATTTGCGAGCTTCTCAGAGTTTATATTGTCTTGAGCATTTTCTTCATTTTCAGCATCAACAACAGTAGTTTTAACAGCAATTTCTGCAGTTGCTTCAAGATTATTCTCTGCAGTTTCCTCAACAATATTTTCTGCAGCTACAGCCTTTGCTGTCTGATCAACCTCTTCACCTTTGTCAATTACCTGGTGATTAACAGAGAGAACCTCTGTATGAGTAGCTAGTGACTCATCTATTATAAGTGTAGGTTGATCAGCTGCCACATCCTCTGTTTCATTAATACTACCATACTCTTCTAGAGTAGTAGAGGGATGTGCTTCAATTTCATCTTCAATATCCATCTCCAAGATGGGTTCAAGAAAATCATCATTAACAGCATCATTATTATCAGTGTTTGCTCTGGCTTCCTCAGGCACAGTAGCATTTTCAGAATGATCTTCAATCACAGCCTCTGTTTCAACATTTGTAGAATCAGGAACCAATCCACCAAACAGATACGCAGCTACAAGCTTCCTTTTCTTAGCATTAGCAGATTCAGTTTCTTCAGAAGGCACATTTGCATCAGAAACATGTCTGTTTGCCCTCTTCTTTCTCCATGAAGTACCAACAGATACTGGAATATCATCAGTGTTTAGAGGTTTAGCAGCTGGGACAGCCTTAAACGCTCTATGCTTAATCCTACCCCCAGTCTTTGGTTTTTGAGATGTAGATGGAAAAGGTTCAGAGTTTAAAGGCTGGTCAGATTCTGGTTGTGCTTGTGGTTGTGGTTGAGGGTTTAAAAACTGTTGGACTAAAGCAGGAAGCATCAAGTCACCAACATTGCCTTTCTTGACATCTTTATTTGTGAGATCAGAAAATATTCTCTTATGCAATTTAAATGAGGGAATTACATCTTCCTCAGCTATCTCAACCCCATCAACACAAAAGGAAAAGATTGATTGACAGAAACGATCAAAATAAACAACATTCCTATTTTCTGTCATCTTTTCACCTATGTTATTCAAAACAAGTCTAGCAAAATCAAAATGAGTACCATAGAGAGAGAATACCCAATTTGTAGACTATCGATTGGAATAGCATCCCAATTTGTGCACTTCTTTCTGAACGCCCTTGTAATACAATCGAAGAAGAAACTCCACTCCTTCCTCAAGAACGGTCGCTTCAGATTACCTGTCCTTGCCAAAGGCCCAGAATAACCAATCTCCCTCATCATACGCTGAAGATCAGAGTCACCAACAGAAATGGTGAACGCATTGAAATCTTCACACCCAAGAGCATCTCTCACAGTGGTTGGAGTGACCACATACTCTTGATCAGCAAATTCAAAAAAATTGAAGGAGTGCCTGATTCACCTCCATCATCATATACGCCTGTTTCCCAGAAGGCTTTGATTTGAGTACCAGATAACCTTTTTGGTTCCACTAGAGCTTTCCCAATATCTGATTGAACAAGGAAATTTTGAAACAAGTGAAACGCCTCTGGGACGTTCTCAGTAGATAGTGGTGCTGCATAGTTGTTAGGAACAAAATCGAGACCAAAAGACTGAAACATGGTTGTTGCCATTAGAATATTTCAAAGAAATCAGAGTTTATGCTTCGAGAAAGTGTTTGAAAAAGTGATGCAGAAAAGTGTTTGTGAATATGTGTAAGTGAAACTGTGTTGTGAATAGAGTAAGTCTATAAAAGATTTGAACGTTGTGTGTATAATGATTAAATATGAATTAAAACTGAAGAGTTTTAATCATTAAAACACACAGCAGGCTTACTCGAATAATGTGTGAGTGGGACAGTTGGCACATATGTATTAACTGACAGCAGTAAATCATGGTTGTTTCCAACACGCATGCGCAGTAAAAGGCACTAATTACTGCTATTTTCTAGACACCTTTCTTCGTTTTAAAAAAAAAAACTCAAACAAACCGTTATCAATCATACTCTCTTTTTTTTCAAAAATAATGTTCCTCAATAATTATGAAATGTCTGAAACACCCTTATTTATTTTAATCATCAGAGATTAAAAATAAATTACCTCGGCGTAGAGTACACAGTTCATCAGTTTTTATCAATTCTCCTCCTTCATTAATAATCTCTTTTCTCTAAATGCACAGTTGTGAATATTTGTGTGTGAATAGCAGAGTTTACTGAATATAAATATTGAGAGCATCTCAAAGTGCATAAAATCCACAAAATAAATCAGTAAAAACTGGTTGCCCAAACTCTCATATGTAAAACATATTCTGATTTCATCTAAACTCTGTATTTATTTGTATTCATTTGTTTTCACCCCCTTAAATTTTTATTTTTTTTATATTTAATCTTTTCCAGTAATCAGTGGTTGGCACTAGTCACCAAAAATTTGAAAATTTTAGTCATTATTTCATACAATAAGTTCATGGGTCTTCCTAGGCACAACATGATCTCAAAGGAATTTGTGCATATTTTTGCATCTTTTGCTTAGGGGTGAATTAGCAGTAACTATTTATCAGAGTTTAGACTTACATCATTTAACGTTTATGATTTATGAGAGAAAGTGCAAACAGCTAATACAGACTCAGTGTATAGGATCAATAAACTAAGAGATGCTATAAATATAGAGACAGTATCATGCTGTGTAAAGTTTCTGCACACATTTGAGATTAGATCATATATAACTCAGAAAGATTCATGATTACTTACTGAGAATCATGTTTCAAACTATTTTCTTCATCGGTCAGTATGTTTCAGACAATAACACAATCAAAGTATAACACCAGAGTTTATCAACAGAGTATGCTTCCATCAGAGTATGCTACCAGAGTTTATCAACATGATTTGCATGACAGTTAACATATGCAGAAAAACATGAGCAAATTTTCACAGATGAGTAAAGTTTGAGTCTAACCAGTATCTCTAGTCGAAACCAGAGATCATTCCAAGTTCATTTACCAGTCTTGTAAATGTTGCTTCACTCAAAGGCTTGGTGAAGATATCTGCAAGTTGTTGTTTTGTAGACACAAAATGAAGCTCAATATCTCCTTCCTCCACATGTTCCCCGATAAAGTGATACCTTATGCTGATGTGCTTGGTCATGGAATGCTGTACTGGGTTACCTGTCATAGCAACAGCACTTTGATTATCACAGAAAATAGGTATTTTAGAGTACCTTAACCCATAATCCAGCAATTGATTCTTCATCCACAGAATATGTGCACAACAGCTACCAGCAGCAATATACTCTGCTTCTGATGTGGATGTGGAGATTGATTTCTGTTTCTTGCTGTACCAAGAAACCAGTCTGTCGCCTAGAAATTGACAGCTTCCACTAGTGCTCTTTCTGTCAATCTTACAGCCTGCAAAATCTGCATCAGAGTAACCAATTAACTTAAACTCTGATTCTCTAGGATACCACAAACCCAAGGTTATGGTTCCTTTGAGATATTTGAAAATCCTCTTTACAGCTGTTAGATGAGGCTCTCTGGGATCTGCCTGAAATCTTGCACAAAGACAAGTTGCATACATGATGTCTGGTCTACTTGCAGTCAGATAAAGAAGAGACCCTATCATGCCTCTGTAGTTTGTCATATCTACTGAAGTTCATGTATCTTTGTCTAGCTTTGTTGCAGTTGCCATAGGAGTTGTTGTAGATGAACTATCAAGCATACCAAATTTCTTGAGAAGATTTCTGGTATATTTTGCTTGATTGATAAAAATCCCATCATCTGTTTGCTTTACTTGTAAGCCTAGAAAATAACTAAGCTCTCCCATCATGCTCATTTGATACCTGGACTGCATAAGCTTGGCAAATTTCTTACAGAGTTTGTCATTAGTAGACCCAAAAATTGTGTCATCCACATAGATTTGAACTAAGAGCAAAGCATTACCAGTGTTGAAATAGAACAAGGTTTTATCAATTGTACCTCTAGTGAACCCACTTTCTAAAAGAAATTGAGCCAGAGTTTCATACCATGCTCTAGGTGCCTGCTTTAGTCCATAAAGTGCTTTGTCAAGCCTGTAGACATAATCTGGATGTTTGGGATCCACAAACCCTGGTGGTTGTTCAACAAACACTTCTTCTTCACGTTTCCCATTGAGAAAACCACTCTTCACATCCATCTGAAAGACTTTGAACTTCTTGTGAGCAGCATATGCTAGAAAAATTCTTATGGCTTCCAATCTTGCAACTGGAGCAAAGGTTTCATCATAGTCAATTCCTTCCTGTTGTGAATACCCTTTTGCCACAAGTCTAGCTTTATTCCTTGTAATTACTCCCTCACTGTCAGTCTTGTTTCTGAAAACCCACTTTGTACCAATAATAGACCTGTTTTTAGGTCTAGGTACAAGTGTCCATACTTCATTTCTTTCAAATTCATTCAACTCTTCCTGCATAGATGTTATCCAGTTGGCATCTTGAAGAGCTTCTTCCACTT
Organism: Heracleum sosnowskyi; assembly: GCA_030848705.1. Taxonomy (NCBI): domain Eukaryota; kingdom Viridiplantae; phylum Streptophyta; class Magnoliopsida; order Apiales; family Apiaceae; genus Heracleum; species Heracleum sosnowskyi. Next base: position 15,866,448 of record CM061241.1, on the reverse strand, counting down.
TCTTAGGCTCTGTTTGAGATATAAATGCATGAAACAAACATTCATTTGCTGTGGCACTTCTTGTTTTCACACTTGCATCTGGATTTCCAATTATCAGATCAGGTGTATGAGCCTGAGTCCACCTTCTTGCTGTAGGTAAGTGGCTTCTTTCATCATTATTCGATTCTCCCCCATGATCCATGCTTTTCTGATTTTCTTGTTGACCATCTGCATTCTCTGAGGCTCCCCCTGAATTGGACTGCTCATTGTTTGAACTTTCAGAGTTTGTATTAGATTCTTCAGCTGACTCATTTTCTGAATGTGAGTCATCATTCTGAGATGTTGCTGAAGTATCTTCATGCTCCCCCTCAACTGGTTCTCTATTTTATTTTGTCTGAGAAATTTCCTCAATGTTTACCAGTAGAGGATCAGAGTATGCTACATCAGAGTTTGTTGGATTTGCTTCGTCAGAGTTTACATCATCAGAGTTTAGATCTTCATTTTCAAAGCGTAGTTGATCATGATTTTCTTCATCTTCAATTCCAGTTATTTTCTTGTCATCAAATGACACATGTATAGATTCCATGATCACTTTAGTTCTCAGATTATAAACTCTGAATGCTTTAGTTGATAGTGGGTATCCAACAAAAATTCATTCATCAGCTTTTAAATCAAACTTGGTCAACTGTTCAGGATGAGTTTTCAACACAAAGCATTTGCACCCAAAAATATGAAAATATTTCAGGTTTGGTTTCTTATTCTTCACCATCTCATATGGTGTTTTCCCATGCCTGTTGATCAGTGTTGCATTTTGAGTAAAACAAGCAGTTTGAACAGCTTCTACCCAGAAATAAGTTGGCAATTTTGCTTCATCAAGCATTGTTCTGGCAGATTCGATTAAAGTTCTGTTCTTTCTTTCAACCACTCCATTCTGCTGTGGAGTTCCTGGTGCAGAAAATTCTTGCTTCACTCCTCTTTCTTTGCAAAATTCTTCCATTATTGCATTTCTGAATTCAGTACCATTATCACTCCTGATAATTCTCACTTTAAACTGTTATCCTTTGTCCAACAGCTTCACATGTTCCATCAGAATCAAGGCAGTTTCATCCTTCTTTACTAGAAAGTACACCCAAGTGTATCTAGTATACTCATCAACAATGACTAGAGCATATTTCTTTCTGCCTAGAGACATTACATTTACTGGACCAAATAGATCAACATGAAGAAGATGATAAGGATCCACAACTGAAGATTCAGATTTACTCTTGAAAGATGACTTCCTTTGCTTGGCCTTCTGACAAGAATCACACATACCATATAAGCTGAGTATTGACTTTGGAAGTCCCCTTACAAGATCTTTTCGAATTAGCTCATTGATGTTCAAGTTTAAATGAGAGAGCTTCTTATGCCATTTCCAACTCTCTTCATTAGACATTTTTGCAGACAGACACACATCTTTTCCTTCAGAGTTTGTTACCAAACTTGCTTCATAGATATTATTCCGTCTGTGTCCAACTAGAACAACTTTCCCTGTAGATTTGCTGATAACCTCACAATATTCAGGTTGAAAATCTACATGGTAACCTCTGTCACAGATTTGACTCACAGATAGCAAGTCATGCTTGAGTCCTGGGACTAGAGCTACATTAGTGATGATGACACTTCCAAGATTGATATTGCCATATCCCATAGTACGTCCTATGTTGCCATCTCCATAGGAAACTTTTGGGCCAGCTTTCTCCTCATAATCTGATAGCAGGGCTTTATTTCCAGTCATGTGTCCTGAACATCCACTGTCCAAGACTAGGGTACTTTCCCTTATGCCCTGCAATCACAAACAATGACAAAGAGTTAGATCTAAGGATCCAGACTTGCTTGGATCCTTTGGCTTTCTTAACATTGTTAGCTTTTGCAGCGGAATTCTTATCAACAGAGTTTAAGCTAACAGTATCAGAGTTTACACTTGCAGAATCAACTTTAACCCATTTCAAATTTGGCTTCAACTCATAATAGTTGTGATAAATGGCATGATAATTCTTACAAGTATAAATAGAATGCCAAGTACTCCCACTGTGAGTGCATAAAGTCTGTGGTCTAACCCTAACATAATCATTCTTAACTCCAGACATGGAGGGTAAAGAATTAATATCTTTGTTTTTCTTGCAAAAACTTGCAAGATGGTTAGAACTACCACAATTATGACATGTTTTTCTAGGAGCATCAGTGATAGGCAAATGATTAGTACTTCTGTTAATGCCTACTTTTCCATTTCTGTTCTTCCTGGACACTTTCTGTTTTTCAACAGACTTTACCTCTTTGAGCTTATACTTGAATTGTTTCTCTGTCATTAAACCAACATTCACCTGTTTAACACAAGTTTTTACTGGTTCTTTCTTAACAACTTCTTTTTCAAGTACAAAATTTTGTTTACTGGATTCAGGAACAAATTTCATAGGTTTAAGTTGTGTATTAACTTTAACCTTATCTTTAAACCTAAGTTCATCTTTCTCACAGTAACCTAACCCAACTGTATCTGTTTGAAATACCTGATGTGTGTCCTTACCAGAGTTTGTCCAGGTTTTAATTACTTTCCTTTCTTTTTCCAAATCAGATTCTAATTGCCTAAATTTCTTAAGCAACTCCTGTTCCACATAAACAGCATCATCTCTTTCCTTTTGAACTTGTTGCATGTTAACAAGTTCTTCTTCAAGAATTTTATTTCTATCTTTAAGCTTAAGATTCTCAGATTTAATTCTCTCATTCTCTAAAGTCTGATCCCTATAGCTAACATGTATGCTTTTAAGATAAATTCTCAATTCAGATATATTATCAGTATCATAAGCATAAGTTGTTAGGGGTACCTTATTTTCAGATGATTCAGATTCCTCTTTGACAATTGCCATGAGAGCATAATTGACATCCTCATCTGAATCTGAAGTGTCTGCCCAGTCTTTTCCTTTAGTGATGAGTGCTTTTTCAGATTTTCCTTTCTTGCACTCAGGAGCATAGTGACCCATCTCTTTACACTTGTAGCACTGGATCTCAGACTTGTCTTTCTTCCCAGATTTGATATCTCTTCTGTCAGACTTTCTGAAATTCTTCCTTTCAGAGTTTGAATCTCTCCTTGAGAATCTCTTTCCTTTCTTGAAGTTCGTGAAACCCATCTTCTTGAAAGTCTTCACCATCAAAGCAGCCATTTGCATAATTTGTTCTTCATCATCCTCAGATTCAGAAGAAACATCAGTGTTTGAGTCATCATCAGAGTTTGATGACTCACTTTCAGAGTTTATGACCAAAGCCTTTCCTTTATCTTTCTTCTTTGATGTCTCTTTCTTAAGAAGTTTTTCTTCAACTTTGAGAGCAACAGATTTTGTCTTCTTTCCAGATCTTTTGTTTCTTTGCTCTATCTCAAGTTCATGAGTTTTAAGCAAACCATAGATTTCATCGAGATCTGTTTCTGCAAGATCATAATTATCTCTTATTGTCGTTGCCTTCAAATCCCATCTTTCAGGAAGAGATAGAAGGAATTTGAGATTCGACTCTTCAAGTTCATATTCTTTATCAACAAGAGATAAATCATTCAACAGTTTGCAGAATCTGTCATATGTCTCAGTCAAAGTTTCATCAGGTCTCGAATCAAAGTGTTCATACTCCTGTGTAAGAATAGTCTTCTTGTTCTTCTTTATAGCACTTGTTCCTTGACATCTGACTTCTAAAGCATCCCAAATCTCGTTGGCAGTCTTGTAGCCAATAACTCTGTTAGACATAACATTATCTAAAGCACAATAGAGAAGATGTCTAACCTTTGCATCCTTTGCAATTGATGAGATGTCTTCAGGAGTCAAATCTTTCTTTTCTTTTGGAACACTCTTATGTTCTTGACCAGCAACAACTGGAGACAGTTTTGTTGGCATATGAGGACCATCATTGATTCTATCAAGATATTCTGGATCTGTGGCTTCCAGAAACATAGTCATCTTCACCTTCCATATTGGATATTCCATTGGTCTTAGAATTGGAACCCTGATTGTCTCATATCGACTTACAGAAGTTGGTTGAACCTTCTGAGCATTAGAACCTGCCTGGTATTTTCAGCCATGATTATAACTTGTGTTTGGATCAAAAACTGTATATATTAAACAACCTTGTCTCTGATACCAATTGTTAGGCCGAATACACAATATATAATCAAGTATAGGTATGAGAATAACAATTAGAACACTGTTTATGAACAATAAACTGAATGGAATTAAAAACTTCTCTCTCAGTGATGTAAAATATCACAGAGAGTTGCTAGGTTACAAGAATAATAATTCACGTATTCGCATCCCTTTTAGGGTTAACCTCTCTGTGTTTATATAGTACACAGCTACATACAATCATTAATTGATATTCCTATTAATTAGCTATACAATCAGAATCAATTAAGAATTGTTTTTGTCTTCTGTTCTGTTTCCTTAGCCATCTCGATATCTCTTTGCTTCTTTCCATCTTCAAAGAATATCGCTTCTAGAATGTTCATTGAATTGCACCGACTGCTAAGCAAACTCTGACCATCAGACTTTAACAAACTCTGACTGGTCCTCCAGCTAAACTCTTGACTAGTCCTCCAGCTAAACTCTGATAGTTTCCTGGTACTTAAACACTGATAAACAAACATCAGCAATTATATCTAACATGTAGTAAAGTTAAAAATATTTTAGAAGTAATATATCTATTATCTATTATCTATTATATTATTAATAGCCTTGTTAGATATAATTGCTGACGTTTGTTCATCAGTGTTTAAGTACCAGGTACTCATCAGAGTTTACTTGAAGCCAGTCAGAGTTTATTTAAAGTTTGACAGGGGGGAGAAAGTTTACCTTAGCTGTCGGTGCTGATATAAAGATTCTAGAAGCAATATATCTTGAAGATGGAAAGAAGCAAGATATATTGAGACAGTTAAGGAAACGGAACAGAAGACGGAAGCAATCCTAATTTGATATAATTTGTATAGCTAATTTATAGGAATATCAATTAGAGATTGATTATGTAACTGTGTATTATATAAACACAGATAGGTTAACCCTAAAAGGGATGCGAATACTGAATACATTATTCTTGTAACCTAGCAGCTCTCTGTGATTCTTTAACATCACAAAGAGAAGAGTTATTTTATATAATTCAGTTATTGATTTATAAACAGTGTTCTTAAGTGTTATTATCATATTAATATTGATTATATATTGTGTAATCGGCCTAACAATTGGTATCAGAGCCAAGGCTGTTTAATATATACAGTTTATCGATCTAAACACAAGTATAATCATGACTGACAACTCTCAGGAAGGTTCTAATGCAGGTTCTAATGTTCAGAAGGTTCAACCTGCTTCTGTGAGTCGATATGAGACTATCAGGGTTCCAATTCTAAGACCAGTTGAATATCCAATATGGAAGGTGAAGATGACTATGTTTCTGGAAGCCATAGATCCAGAATACCTTGACAGAATCTATGATGGTCCTCATATGCCAACTAAACTGTCTCCTGTTATCTCTGGTCAAGAACAAAAGACTGTTCCAAAAGAGAAGAAAGACTTAACTCCTGAGGACATCTCATCAATTGCAAAAGATGCAAAGGTTAGACATCTACTCCACAATGCCTTAGATAATGTCATGTCTAACAGAGTTATTGGCTGCAAGACTTCCAAAGAAATTTGGGATGCTTTAGAAGTCAGGTGTCAAGGAACTAGTGCTATAAAGAAGAACAGGAAGACTATTCTAACACAGGAGTATGAACACTTTGACTCTAGATCTGATGAAAGTTTGACAGATACATATGACAGATTTTGTAAATTGTTGAATGATTTGTCCCTGGTTGATAAAGAATATGAACTTGAAGAGTCAAATCTCAAATTTCTGTTATCACTGCCTGAAAGATGGGATTTGAAGGCAACAACAATACGAGACAATTATGATCTTGCAGAAACAGATCTTGATGAAATCTATGGGTTGCTCAAAACTCATGAATTGGAGATAGAACAAAGAAACAAAAGATCTGGAAAGAAGACAAAATCTGTTGCTCTTAAAATTGAAGAAAAGCTTGTCAAGAAGGAATCATCAAGAAAGAAAGCCAAAGGAAAGGCCTTAGTCATTAAATCTGAAAGTGAGTCATCAAACTCTGATGATGGCTCAAATACTGATGATGAAGCTTCTGATTCTGAGGATGATGATGAAGAGATGATGAAAATGGATGCTTTAATGGTAAAGACTTTCAAGAAGATGGGATTCAAGAACTTCAAGAAAGGAAAAAGATTCTCAAGGGAAGATTCAAATTCTTATAAAAGAAAATTCAAAAAGTCTGATGAAAAGGATACCAAGTCTGGAAGGAAAGACAAGTCAAAGATCCAATGTTACAAGTGTAAAGAAATGGGTCATTATGCTCCAGAGTGCAAGAAAGGAAAATCTGAGAAAGCACTCATCACTAAAGGCAAGGACTGGGCAGACACTTCAGACTCGGATGAGGGAGTCAATTATGCTCTCATGGCAATTGTTAGAGATGAAGCTGAGTCATCTGAAAACAAGGTACCCTTAACAACTTATGCTTATGATACTGATAATATATCTGAATTAAGAATTTATCTTAAAAGTATACATGTTAGTTATAGGGATCAGACTTTAGAGAATGAGAGAATAAAATCTGAGAATCTAGGTCTTAAAGAAAGGAATAAATTTCTTGAAGAGAAACTTGTTAACATGCAACAAGTTCAAAAGGAGAGAGATGATGTTGTTTATGTTGAACAGGAATTGCTTAAAAGATATAGGCAAATAGAATCTGAGTTGGGAAAAGAGAGGAAAGTGATTAAAACCTGGACCAATTCTGGAAAAGACACACGTCAGGTTTTTCAAACAGATACTGTAGGTTTAGGTTACTGTGAGGAAGATGAACTTAGGTTTAAAGATAAAGTTAAAGTGAAACCACAACTTAAACCTGTGAAATTTGTTCATGAATCCAGTAAGCTAAAGTCTGTAGTTGTAAAAGAAGCTGTTATGGAGCCAATTGAGACTTGTGAAAAACAGGTTAATATTGGTTCAATAACAGAGAATAAGATTGAGTTAGAAGCTGTTAAAGAACCAGTAAAAGTCTGTGATAAACAGGTTAATGTTGGTTTAATGACAGAGAAACAATTTAAACATAAGCTCAAAGAAGTAAAGTCTGTCAACAAACAGAAAATGTTTAAGAAGAATAGAAATGGAAAAGTAGGCATTAATAAAAGAAATGATTATCTGCCTAATTCTGCTGCTCCTAGAAAAACATGTCATAGTTGTGGTAGTACTAACCATCTTGCCAGGTTTTGCAAAAAGAACAAAAATCTTAACTCTTTACCTTCCACATCTGGAGTAAAGAATGATTATGTTAGGGTTAGACCACAGACTTTATGAACACACTGTGGGAGCACTTGGCATTCCATTTATACTTGCAAAAGTTATCATGCTATTTATCACAACTATTATGAGCTAAAACCCAACTTGAAATGGGTTAGAGCAAACTCTGCAAGTGTAAAGTCTGACAATGTTAGTTTAAACTCTGTTGATAATGATTCCGCTGTAAAAGCTAACAATGTTAAGAAAGCCAAAGGATCCAAGCAAGTCTGGATCCTTAAATCTAACACATAGTGATTGTTTGTGATTGCAGGGCATAAAAGAGAGCACCCTTATCTTGGACAGTGGATGCTCAGGACATATGACTGGAAATAAAGCCCTGCTATCAGACTATGAGGAGAAGGCTGGCCCAAAAGTTTCCTATGGAGATGGCAACATAGGATGTACTCTGGGATATGGCAATATCAATCTTGGGAGTGTCATCATCAAAAATGTAGCTCTAGTCTCGGGACTCAAGCATAATCTGCTTTCTGTGAGTCAAATCTGTGACAGAGGATACCATGTAGATTTTCATAATGAACATTGTGAAGTAATCAGCAAATCTACAGGGAAAGTTGTTCTAGTTGGACACAGGCACAATAATATCTATGAAGCAAGTTTGGTAACAAACTCTGAAAGAGAAACTGTGTGTCTATCTGCAAGAATGTCAAATGAAGAAAGTTGGAAATGGCATAAGAAGCTCTCTCATCTAAACTTGAACAACATCAATGAGCTGATTCGAAAAGATCTTGTAAGGGGACTTCCTAAGTCAATACTCAGCTTAGATGGCATGTGTGATTCTTGTCAAAAGGCCAAGCAAAGGAAGTCATCTTTCAAAAGTAAATCTGAATCTTCAGTTGTGGAACCTTATCACCGTCTACATGTTGATCTTTTTCGTCCAGTAAATATAATGTCATTGGGCAGAAAGAAATATGCTCTAGTCATTGTTGATGAGCATACTAGGTACACTTGGGTGTACTTCTTAGCAAAGAAGGATGAAACTGCTTCAATACTAATGGATCATGTAAAATTACTGGACAAAGGATCACAGTATAAAGTGAAAATTCTGAGAAGTGATAATGGTACTGAATTCAGAAATTCTGAAATGGAAGCTTTCTGCAAGGAAAGAGGAGTGAAGCAAGAATTTTCTGCACCTGGAACTCCACAGCAAAATGGTGTAGTTGAAAGAAAGAACAGAACCCTAATCGAAGCTGCCAGAACAATGCTTGTTGAAGCAAAATTGCCAACCTATTTCTGGGCAGAAGCTGTTCAAACTGCTTGTTTTACTCAAAATGCAACACTGATCAACAAGCATGGGAAAACACCATATGAGATGTTGAAAAATAAGAAGCCAAATTTGAAGTATTTTCATATTTTTGGATGTAAGTGCTTTGTGTTGAAAACTCATCCTGAACAGTTGACCAAGTTCGACTTAAAAGCTGATGAAGGAATTTTTGTTGGATACCCATTGTCAACAAAGGCATTCAGAGTCTATAATCTGAGAACTAAAGTGATCATGGAATCTATTCATGTGTCATTTGATGACAAGAAAATAACTGGAATAGAAGATGAAGAATATCATGATCAACTTTGCTTTGAAAATGAAGATCTAAACTCTGATGATGTAAACTCTGATGAAGCAAATCCAACAAACTCTGTCGAAGCATACTCTGACCCTCTACTGGTAAACACTGAAGAATTTTCTCTGACAGAACAAAATAGAGAACCAGTTGAGGGGGAGCGTGAAGAAACTTCATAAACTTCTCAAAGTGATGACTCAAATTCTGAAAGTTCAAATACTGAACAGTACAATTCAGGGGGAGCCTCAGAGAATGCAAATGGTCAAGAACAAAATCAGGATAGCATGGATCAAGGGGGAGGATCAAATAATGATAATAGAAGCCAATTACCAACAGCAAGAAGGTGGACACAAGCCCATACACCTGACTTGATAATTGGAGATCCAGAAGCTAGTGTAAGAACTAGAAGTGCTACAAATAATGAATGTCTGTTTCATGCATTCTTATCTCAAACAGAGCCCAAGAAAGTAGAAGAAGCTCTTCAAGATGCTAACTGGATAACAGCAATGCAAGAGGAGTTAAATGAGTTTGAGAGGAATGAAGTTTGGACACTTGTACCAAGACCAAAGAATAGATCTATTGTTGGTACATAGTGGGTTTTCAGAAACAAAACAGACAGTGATGGAGTGATTACAAGGAATAAGGCTAGACTTGTGGCAAAAGGCTATTCTCAACAGGAAGGAATTGACTATGATGAAACCTTTGCTCGAGTTGCAAGATTGGAGGCAATAAGGATTTTTCAGGCCTATGCTGCACACAAAAAGTTTAAAGTCTTTCAGATGGATGTGAAAAGTGCTTTTCTCAATGGGAAACTTGAAGAAGAAGTGTTTGTTGAACAACCACCAGGGTTTGTAGATCCCAAACATCCAGATTATGTCTACAGGCTTGACAAGGCATTGTATGGACTAAAGCAGGCACCAAGAGCATGGTATGAAACTCTGGCTCAATTTCTTTTAGAAAGTGGGTTCACTAGAGGAACAATTGACAAAACCTTGTTCTATTTTAATACTGGTGATGATTTGCTGTTAGTTCAAATCTATGTGGATGACATAATTTTTGGGTCTACTAATGACAAACTCTGTAAGAAATTTGCCAAGCTTATGCAGTCAAGATATCAAATGAGCATGATGGGAGAGCTTAGTTATTTTATAGGCTTACAGGTCAAGCAAACAGATGATGGGATTTTTATTAATCAAGCAAAATATACTAGAAATCTACTCAAGAAATTTGGTATGCTTGATAGTTCATCTGCCACAACTCCCATGGCTACTGTAACAAAGCTAGACAAAGACACAGGAGCCTCAGTAGATATGACAAACTATAGAGGGATGATAGGGTCTCTTCTTTATCTCACTGCAAGTAGACCTGATATCATGTATGCAACATGTCTTTGTGCAAGATTTCAAGCAGACCCCAGAGAGCCACATCTAACAGCTGTGAAGAGGATTTTCAAATATCTCAAAGGAACCATAACTTTTGGTTTGTGGTATCCTAGAGAATCAGAGTTTAACTTAATTGGTTACTCTGATACAGACTTTGCAGGCTGTAAGATAGACAGAAAAAGCACAAGTGGAAGCTGTCAATTTTTAGGTGACAGATTAGTTTCTTGGTATAGCAAGAAACAGAAATCAATTTCCACATCCACAGCAGAAGCAGAGTATATAGCTGCTGGTAGCTGTTGTGCACAGATTTTATGGATGAAGAATCAATTGCTGGACTATGGATTAAGGTACTCTAAAATACCTATTTACTGTGATAATCAAAGTGCCATTGCTATGACAGGTAATCCAGTACAGCATTCCATGACCAAGCACATCAGCATAAGGTATCATTTTATCAGGGAACATGTGGAAGAAGGACACATTGAGCTTCATTTTGTGTCTACAGACCAACAGCTTGCAGATATCTTCACCAAACCTTTGAGTGAAGCTACCTTTACAAGACTGGTAAATGAACTTGGAATGGTCTCTGGTTTTGACTAGAGATACTGGTTAGACTCAAAATCTATACATGATTGATTTTATGCTCATGGTTCTTTGCATGTGTTAACTGTTATTTGCACCAGTATGTTAAACTCTGATAGTAAACTCTGTTAGTTATACTCTGTCAGTCATACTCTGTCGGTTAAACTCTGATGTTATACTCTGATTGTGATATTGTCTGAAACATATTGACCGATGAAGAAAGCTGTATGAAGCATGATTTTCAGTAAGTAATCATGAATCCTTTTAAGTGTTATCAATTCTGATTACAAAATGTGCAGAAATTTTACACAGCATGATACTGTCTCTATATTTATAGCATCTCTTAGTTTATTGATCCTAAACACTGAGTCTGTATTAGTTGTTTGCGTTTTCTCTCATAAATTAATTGTATTAACTAATGAAAAGTCTAAACTCTGATTATTAAGTTGCAAATAATTTCACCCTCAAATCAAAAGATGCCAAAAAGAGCACAAATTCCTTTGAGATCATGTTGTGCCTAGGAAGATCCAGGAACTTATTGTATGAAATAAGGGCTAAAATCTTTGATTTTTGGTGACTAGTGCCAACCACTGATTACTGGAAAAATAATAATAAAAAAAATAAAAAATTAAAGGGGGTGAAAATAAAAGATATATCCAAATGAAAGGATATCAGTATACAGAGTTTAGATATAAATATCAGATTTTATATGAGAGTTTGGGCAACCAGTTTTTACTGCTTTAGTTTGTGGATTTTATACATTTTGAGATGGTCTAAATATTCATATTCAGTAAACTCTGCTAATTCACACACAAATACTCACACCTGTACAGTTTGTGAAAGAGTTTATTTATAAAAGAGGAGGATTGGTAAAAGCTGATGAGTTGTGTACTCTACGCTGAGGTAATTTTATTTTAATCTCTGATGATTAAAATTCATTATTTGTTTCAGACAGTTAACAATTTTGAGAAAACATTCTTGAAAATAAAAGAGTATGATTGATAACGGTTCTAATTTGTATTAAACAGAGGAGAGAGGTTGATTGTCTAGAAAAGTGTAAAAGGCGGTAATAATTGTTGTTTTTACTGCGCATGCGCATTGGAAACTGTCAATTATTTGCTGTCAGTCATTGCATGTGTGCCACGTGTCCCACTCACACAGTTAACGGAGTAAGACAGTTGTGTATTAATGATTAAAAACTGTTCGGTTTTTAATTTTGAATTTCATATTTATACAATACACACACATACGTCTAAACTTTTCACATCTTACTTCAATTCATATCTATTGTCACACACACATATTCACAAACACTTTCTTACTTTCAAACTTTATCAACGCTTTTGCATCAGTTTCTTTGATTTCTTTCAAATCTTACTAATGGCGACTACAGCTTTTGTTTCTTCTAGGTTAGAATTTTTTCCAAATAACTATACAGCACCATTAAACACTGCCAACGCTCCAGAAGCTTTTCATATGATTCAAGAATTTATTGCTCAGTCAGCGATTGGGCGTGCTTTAGTTGAACCAGCAAAACTTTCTGGTTTACAAATCAAGGCATTTTGGGAGTCCGGGATGTATGATGATGGTGGTGAGACTGGTAGCCCGTCTATAATATTTGAATATGAAGAAACAGAGTATGTAATTACTGCTGGAACCATTCGGGCTGCAATGGGGTTTCCTGAGTTTTCGTCGTATACTATTGGAATGGGTGATGAAGATTTGATAAGGATGATGTGAGAGATTGGGTATTCTGGACCCTTGACTAAGATTGGACAGTTGAAACGACCGTTCTTAAGGAAGGAGTGGAGCTTCTTCTTTGATTGCATTACAAGGACGTTTGGAAAGAAATGCACCAACTGGGATGCTATTCCCACAGACAGTCTGCAAATCGGGTACTCTCTGTTATATGATAATCATTTTGATTTTGCACGACTTGTTTTGAATAACTTAGGGGAGAAAATGACAGAAAATAGAGGGGTAGTTTACTTTTCTAGATTTTGTCAGATTTTATTCTCTTACTGTGTTGAAGGGGTAGAAGTAATTGATGAAGATGTTTCTTGTTTTAAATTACACAAGAGAATATTTTCTGATCTTATTAATAAAGATGTTAAGAAAGGGGTTGTTGGAGACCTGTTGCTACCTGCATTAGTGCAACAGTTTTTGGATGACTCTATCCAAGTAGAACAACAACCAAAACCAGTAAGAACAGAAGCTGCTCCTTCCCAACCAATTCGTACTGGTGGTAGAATCAAACATAGGGCTTTTAAACCAGCAAAGTCTGTTAAGCCAACTACTGAGGTTGGGGTTTCTAAAACTTCTGTGCCAAACTCTGTTGGTACATCTAAGAAGAGTAGAGCCAAGAGACCTCGTTCTGATGCTGAGGATGATACTGAGACTCTGACTCAGAGAAGAAGACGGTTGCTATCTAACTATTTGTTTGATGAGTCAGATAATGAAGCTATTCCTGAGGCTGTTATTGAAGCTGTTCATGAGGATGAACAGAATGTAGATCCTGATGTTGAAATTCAGGATGCTGCTGTAGAACCTGATGCTGTTACTAAGGAGACTGAAGTTAATGATGAAGCTACTGTGCCTATAGTGGACAGAGTAAATACTGATGAAACTCCTGAGGTGTTCCTTGAACCTATATTGGAGATGGACAATGAAGAAGAGATTGAAGCACATCCTAGTATCAGTGTTTGTGATACTGAGGATGTGGCAGCTGATCAACCCACCCAGATAGTAGATGAGTCAATTGCAACTCATACAGAAATTCTTTCTGTCAATAATATAATTCCAGAAAAGGGTGAGGAGGTTGATCAGGTAGTGGAAACTGCTCAGATAATTCCTGAAGCTGCTGTAGAGAAATTTGATGAAGCTATGGCAGAGATCTTGACAGAGTCTGCTGTTCAAACAGAAGAGATTCTTGTAAACTCTGAGATTCCTGAAGCTGCACAGCTAAATGTTGAGGTTACTGCAGACAATGCTAATGAAGAAGCTGCAGAGCTGTTAGATATAATTGCTGACGTCTGTTCATCAGTGTTTAAGCAACAGGTGATCATCAGAGTTTACATTGAAGCCAGTCAGAGTTTGTTAAAGTCTGACGTGGTGATAGTTGAATTAGCTGTCGGTGCTGAATTGAATATTCTAGAAGCAATATATTCTGAAGATGGAAAGAAGCAGAATATATTGATACAGCTAAGGAGACGGAATAGAAGACTGAAGCAATCCTTAATTGATATGAATTGTATAGCTAACTTATAGGAATATCAATTAGAGATGGATTGTATGTAACTGTGTATTATATAAACACAGATAGGTTATCCCTAGAAGGGATGCGATTATTGATATATTATTCTTGTAACCTAGTAGCTCTTTGTGATTCATTAACATCACTAAGAGAGAATTATTTAATATAATTCAGTTTATTGATTTACAAACTTGTGTTCTTGATTGTTATTCTCATACATACTTGATTATATTGTGTATTCGGCCTAACAATTGGTATCAGAGCTTAGGCTGTTTAATATATACAGTTTTACGATTCAAACACAGTAATAATCATGTCTGAAGAAAATCAAGCTCCTCCCAAGGTTGAACAGGTTAAACTTAATTCTGTGAGTCGATATGAAACAATCAGGGTTCCAATTCTCAGGCCAGTGGAGTATCCAATTTGGAAGGTGAAGATGACCATGTTTCTGGAGGCTACAGATCCAGAATATCTTGACAGAATTAATGATGGTCCTCATAATCCAACCAAACTAGCCCCTGTTGTTGCTGGTCAAGAACAAAAGACTGTTCCAAAAGAGAAGAAAGATTATACTCCTGAGGACATCTCATCTCTTGCAAAAGATGCAAAGGTTAGACATCTTCTCCACAGTGCTTTAGATAATGTTATGTCTAACAGAGTAATTGGTTGCAAAACTGCAAAAGAAATCTGGGATGCTTTGGAAGTCAGGTGTCAAGGAACCACCGCTATAAAGAAAAACAGGAAGACAATACTCACACATGAGTATGAGCACTTTGATTCAAGAACTAATGAAACCTTGACTGAGACTTATGACAGATTTTGCAAACTATTGAATGATCTGTCTCTGGTTGATAAAGAATATGAGCTTGAAGAGTCAAATCTCAAATTTCTCTTATCCCTACCTGAAAGATGGGATTTAAAGGCAACAACAATCAGAGATAATTATGATCTTGCAGATACAGATCTTGATGAGATCTATGGATTGTTAAAGACTCATGAACTTGAGATAGAACAAAGAAACAGGAGATCCAACAAGAAGACAAAATCTGTTGCTCTCAAAGTTGAGGAGAAGCCCATCAAGAAGGAATCATCAAGGAAGAAAGCCAAGGGAAAGGCTTTAATCATTAAATCTGAAAGTGAGTCATCAAACTCTGATGATGACTCAAACTCTGATGAAGCTTCTGACTCTGAGGATGATGAAGAACAGATGATGCAAATGGCTGCATTGATGGTGAAGACCTTCAAGAAGATGGGATTCAAGAACTTCAAGAAAGGAAAAAGATTCTCTAGGAAAGACTCAAATTTTAAAAGAAAGAATTTCAGAAAGTCTGATGGAAGGGATACCAAGTCTGGAAAGAAGGACAAATCTGAGATCAAGTGCTACAAGTGCAAGGAGATGGGTCATTATGCCCCAGAGTGCAAGAAAGGAAAAACTGAGAAAACACTCATCTCTAAAGGCAAAGACTGGGCAGATACTTCAGACTCTGATGATGGAATAAATTATGCTCTTATGGCAACTGTCAAAGATGAGACTGAATCATCTGAAAATAAGGTACCCCTAACTACTTATGCTTATGATACTGATAATATATCTGAGTTAAGAGTATATCTGAAAAGCGTACATATTAGTTATAGGGATCAGACTTTAGAGAATGAGAGAATTAAATCTGAGAATCTTAGCCTTAAAGATAGAAACAAGTTTCTTGAAGGAGAACTTGAAAATATGAAGCAGATTCAAAAAGAAAGAGATGATGCTGTTTATATTGAACAGGAGTTGACTAAGAGATATAAGCAGCTAGAATCTGATCTAGAAAAAGAAAGAAAAATAATCAAGACTTGGACAAACTCTGGAAGAGACACTCATCAAGTGTTTCAGACAGATTCTGTAGGTTTAGGCTATTGTGAAAATGATGAACTTAGGTTTAAAGACAAGGTTAAGGTTAAACCACAACTTAAACCTGTGAAATTTGTTCCAGAAACCAATAAGTTAAATTCTGTTGTAGTAAGAGAAGCTGATATGGAATCAGATGAAACCTGTGAAAGACAGGAAAATATTATAACAGAAAATCTTATGGAAATAGAAGCTGTTAGAAAGCCAGTAAAAACTTGTGAAAAACAGGTTAATGTTGGCTTGATGACAGGAAAACAGTTCAATCATAAGATCAAAGAAGTAAAGTCTGCCTTGAAACCAAAAGGGTTCAAAAAGAATAGGAATGGAAAGATAGGCATAAATAAAAGAAATAATCATTTGCCTACTGCTGCTGCTCCAAGGAAAACATGTTATAATTGTGGTAGTACTAACCATCTTGCTAGATTTTGCAATAAGAACAAAGATATTAATTCTTTACCTTCTACATCAGGAGTAAAGAACGATTATGTAAGGGTTAAACCACAGACTTTATGCACACACTGTGGGAGCACTTGGCATTCTATTTATACTTGTAAGAGTTATCATGCTATTTATCACAACTATTATGAGCCAAAACCCAACTTGAAGTGGGTTAGGGCAAACTCTGCAAGTGTAAAGTCTGACAATGTTAGTTTAAACTCTGTTGATAGTGATTCCGCTGCAAAAGCTAACAATGTTAAGAAAGGCAAAGGATCCAAGCAAGTCTGGATCCTTAAAACTAACTCTTTGTAATTGGTTGTGATTGCAGGGCATAAAAGAGAGCATCTTTATCTTGGACAGTGGATGCTCAGGACACATGACTGGAAATAAAGCCCTGCTATCAGATTTTGAGGAGAAGGCTGGCCCAAAGGTTTCCTATGGAGATGGCAACATAGGACGTACTATGGGATATGGCAATATCAATCTTGGAAGTGTCATCATCACCAATGTAGCTCTAGTTTCAGGACTCAAGCATAATCTTCTATCTGTGAGTCAAATCTGTGACAGAGGAAACCATGTAGATTTTCATACTGAACACTGTGAAGTAATCAGTAAATCTACTGGAAAAGTTGTTCTAGTTGGACACAGGTGCAACAACATTGATGAAGCAAGTTTGGTAACAAACTCTGATGGAAAAACAGTGTGTCTGACTGCAAGAATGTCAAATGAAGAGAGTTGGAATTGGCATAAGAAGCTCTCTCATCTCAATTTGAACAACATCAATGAGCTAATAAGAAAGGATCTTGTAAGGGGACTTCCAAAATCAATACTCAGTCTAGATGGCCTATGTGATTCTTGTCAAAAGGCTAAGCAAAGGAAGTCATCTTTCAAGAGCAAATCTGAATCTTCAGTAGTGGAACCTTATCATCTTCTACATGTTGATCTCTTTGGACCAGTGAATGTGATGTCTATGGGCAGAAAGAAATATGCTCTAGTAATTGTTGATGAATATACTAGATATACATGGGTGTATTTCTTATCAAAGAAGGATGAAACTGCTCAAACTCTGATGGATCATGTAAATCTACTGGACAAAGGATCACATCACAAAGTCAAAATTATAAGGAGTGATAATGGAACTGAATTCAGAAACTCAATCATGGAAGCTTTCTGCAAGGAAAGAGGAGTGAAACAAGAATTTTCTGCACCTGGAACTCCACAGCAAAATTGTGTAGTTGAAAGAAAGAACAGCTTGATGAAGCAAAGTTACCAACCTATTTCTGGGCAGAAGCTGTTCAAACTGCTTGTTTTACTCAAAATGTTACACTGATCAACAAGCATGGGAAAACACCATATGAGATGGTGAAAAATAAGAAGCCAAATTTGAAATATTTTCATATATTTGGATGCAAATGCTTTGTGTTGAAGACTCATCCTGAACAGTTGACAAAGTTCGAGCTAAAAGCTGATGAAGGAATCTTTGTTGGCTATCCATTGTCAACAAAAGCATTCAGAGTCTACAATCTGAGAACTAAAGTGATCATGGAATCCATACATGTGTCATTTAATGACAAGAAAATAACTGGACTTGAAGATGAAAATGAATATGATCAACTACGTTTTGAAAATGAAGATCTATTCTCTGATGATGTAAACTCTGATGAAGTGGTTCTGACAAACTCTGACGAAGCATACTCTGAACCTCTACTGGTAAATACTGAAGAAACTGGAAATTCTCAAATTGAACAAAATAGAGAACCAGTTGAGGGGGAGCGTGAAGAAGCTCAACAAGACACAGCAAGTGAGTCAGTTGAGGAAACTGATTCAAAATCTGACAGTTCAAACTCTGAGCCATCCAATTCAGAGGGAGCCTCAGATGCTGCAGAAAGTCAACATATGAATCAGGAGAGCATGGATCAAGGGGGAGGATCCAATAATGATGAAAGAAACCACTTACCAATAGCAAGAAAGTGGACACAGGCACATACACCTGATCTTATAATTGGAGATCCTGAAGCTAGTGTAAGAACTAGAAGTGGCTACTACAAATGAATGCCTGTATCATGCTTTCTTGTCTCAAACAGAACCAAAGAAAGTGGAAGAAGCTCTTCAAGATGCTAACTGGATAACAGCAATGCAAGAAGAGTTAAATGAATTTGAAAGAAATGAAGTCTGGACACTTGTACCTAGACCAAAGAATAGATCAATTGTAGGTACAAAGTGGGTTTTCAGAAACAAGACTGACAGTGAAGGTGTGATTACAAGAAACAAGGCTAGACTTGTGGCTAAAGGTTATTCACAACAGGAAGGAATTGACTATGATGAAACCTTTGCTCCAGTTGCAAGATTGGAGGCCATAAGAATTTTTCTGGCCTATGCTGCACACAAGAAGTTTAAAGTCTTTCAGATGGATGTGAAAAGTGCTTTTCTCAATGGGAAGCTTGAAGAAGAAGTGTTTGTTGAACAACCACCAGGATTTGTAGATTCCAAGCATCCAGATTATGTCTACAGGCTTGACAAGGCATTATATGGACTAAAGCAAGCACCAAGAGCATGGTATGAAACTCTTGCTCAATTTCTTTTAGAAAGTGGGTTCACAAGAGGTACAATTGATAAAACTTTGTTTTATTTTAATTCTGGTGATGATTTGCTTTTAGTTCAAATTTATGTAGATGATATTATTTTTGGATCTACTAATGACAAACTTTGTAAGAAGTTTGCAAAGCTTATGCAGTCCAGGTACCAAATGAGCATGATGGGAGAGCTTAGTTATTTTCTAGGCTTACAGGTCAAGCAAACAGATGATGGGATTTTTATCAATCAAGCAAAGTATACCAGAAATCTTCTAAAGAAATTTGGTATGCTTGATAGTTCATCTGCCACAACTCCCATGGCTACTGCAACAAAGCTAGACAAAGACAGTGGTGTTTCAGTGGATATGACAACTTATAGAGGCATGATAGGGTCTCTTCTGTATCTCACAGCAAGTAGACCTGATATCATGTATGCCACATGTCTTTGTGCAAGATTTCAAGCAGATCCCAGAGAGCCTCATCTAACAGCTGTAAAAAGGATTTTCAAATATCTCAAAGGAACCATAACCTTGGGTTTGTGGTATCCTAGAGAATCAGAGTTTAAGCTAATTGGTTACTCTGATGCAGATTTTGCAGGCTGTAAGATAGACAGAAAAAGTACAAGTGGAAGCTGTCAATTCTTAGGTGACAGATTGGTTTCTTGGTATAGCAAGAAACAGAAGTCGATTTCCACATCCACTGCCGAAGCAGAGTATATAGCTGTTGGTAGCTGTTGTGCATAGATTCTGTGGATGAAGAATCAGTTGCTGGATTATGGTTTGAGGTACTCTAAAATACCTATTTTCTGTGATAACCAAAGTGCTATTGCTATGACAGGTAATCCAGTACAGCACTCCATGACCAAGCACATCAGCATAAGGTATCATTTTATCAGAGAACATGTGGAAGAAGGAAACATTGAGCTTCATTTTGTGTCTACAGACCAACAACTTGCAGATATCTTCACCAAACCTTTGAGTGAAGCTACTTTTACAAGATTGGTAAATGAACTTGGAATGATCTCTGGTTTTGACTAGAGATACGGGTTAGACTAAAAAACTATACATGTTTGATTTTTATGCTCATGATTCCTTGCATGTATTAACTGTTATGAGTACCAGTGTCATAAACTCTAAAAGTAAACTCTGATGCTAAACTCTGTTAGTCATAAAAGTGTTGGTCATACTCTGATAGTTACAGTCTAATGCTATACTCTGATTGTAATTTTGTCTGAAACATATGGACCAATGAAGAAATTTGTATGAAGCATAATTCTCAGTAAGTAATTATGAATCCTTAAAAGTTGTATAGATTCTGATCTCAAATATGTGCAGTAAGTTAACACAGCATGATATTGTCTCTGTATTTATAGCATCTCTTGGTTTATTAATCCTATACACTGAGTCTGTATTAGCTGTTTGCATTTTCTCTCATAAATTAATTGTATTAACTGATGAAAAGTCTAAACTCTGCTAATTAATAGCAAATATTTCACCCTCATATCAAAAGATGCCAAAAAGAGCACAAATTCCTTTGAGATCATGTTGAGCCTAGGAAGATCCAGGAACTTATTGTATGAAATAAGGGCTAAAATCTTTGATTTTTGGTGACTAGTGCCAACCACTGATTACTGGGAAAAAAAAAAATAATAATAATAAAAAAAATATATAAAGGGGGTGAAAAATAAAAGATATATCCAAATGAAAGGATATCAAAATACAGAGTTTAGATATAAAAATCAGATTTTATGTTAGATGAGAGTTTGAGCAATCAGTTTTTACTGTTTTAGTTTGTGGATTTTATGCACTTTGAGATGATCTAAATATTGATTTCGGTAAACTCTGCTATTGCACACACAATTATTCACACCTGTATAGTTTGAGAAAAGAGTTTATTGACAAAGAAGGACAAATGGTAAACACTGATGTATTGTGTGAAATACGCTGAGGTAACTTTGTTTTAATCTCTGATGGTTAAAATGATTTCTTTGTTTCAGACATTTTATAATTTTGAGCTGAGACATTTGTTTAGAAATTCGAAAGAGTATGATTACAAACGGTTCATATTTGTATTAAACAGAGGAGAGAGAGGTTGAGTGTTTTGAACAATGTGAAAAGCGGTAATTATGGCTATTTTTACTGCGCGTGTGTATTGAAAGTTGTTACATACAGCTGTCAGCGTATGTATGTTTGACATCTGTCCCACTCACACATTTTTCAAAGACGCTTACTGTGTGTAGTAATGATTAAAACGATTGGGTTTTAATTTTCACAGTTCTTATTTAAACTTACTACACATAAACGGTTCATTCTTTTACACACTTCATCTTTTCATAAGTTCTTGCTCACAAACACTGTCTCAAACACTTTCACTGCATACATTCTACACTTTTCTCTGTCTTATTTCTTGCTTTCTTCAAAACTTTTCTAATGGCTACAACAATGTTTACTGCTTCTGGGTTAGAATTTGTCTCCTTTGGCAAATGAGAACGCACCGGAGGCGTTTCATTTGATTTAGAATTTCTTGTCAAACTCTGATGTTGGTACTGCTCTCACCGCACCATTGAAGCTGTCTGCATCTCAAATAAGGACTCTTTGGCAGACAGGCACTTATGATAATGGAGGGGAGACTGGGTCTCCATCTATTATTTTTGAATTTCAAGGAGATGAATTTATAGTTACTCCAACGACTGTTCGTGATGCCTTGGGTCTTGAGGATTTCAATGCTTTCACAATCTCTGTTGGTGATTCTGAGTTGGTTAGAATGATGAGGGAAATAGGCTACTCTGGACCATTGACAAAGATTGGTCAACTCAAAAGGCCGTTTTTGCGCAAGGAATGGAGTTTCTTTTTCGACTGCATAACAAGGGCTTTTGGAAAGAAGTGCACGAATTGGGATGCAATTCCCACTGATAGTCTGCAAATCGGGTATTCTCTTCTTTATGGAAGTAATTTTGATGTTGCTAGGCTAGTTTTAACTAATATTGGTGAGAAAATGCTAGAGAATAGGAATGTTGTTTATTTCTCTAGATTTTGTCAATTGTTATTCAACTTTTGCTGTCCTGATGTTGAGATCTTAGAGGATGATGTCATTCTCTCGTTTAAATTGCATAAACGCATCTTCTCTGATCTCACTAATAAAGATAACAAGAAAGGAGATGTTGGTGTTTTGATGTTGCCTGAGTCTGTGCAACAATTTCTGGTCAATTCACAACAACAACAATCACTTGCAAACGCTGAAGCTGGACCTTCTGTGTCTCAATCACAGAGGTCAAAGAAGTCTAAATTGAGGGCTGTTAAATTTACTAGAGTGAAGCCATCAACTGCTGAAGCTGGGGTATCAAACACTGATGATATGCCTCAGAAGAAAAAGTTAAAGAAAAGAAGGGCCAACAGGTCAAAGACTGATGCTGTTGATGAGGAGAGTGAAACTGATGATGAAACTCTTCATCAGAGGAAAAGAAGATTGGTAGCAGCACATTTATTTGGTGCTGAGAATGTTTCCTCACAGGTTGTTGAAGCTCCTGAAGTTGAGTCTCAGGAGGATGAAGCTGTCAATGTGGACAGAGTGTCTATAGAAGCTCCAACATCAAAGGCTGATGATGTAGTTGAGGAAGCTGCTGATCATTCTGACAGCAGAGTTTTTGAAAATGAAGCTGAGGCAATGGATTTCATTGTTGATGAAGATATTCAAGATGCACATCCTAGTATCAGTATTTGTGATACTGAGGATGTGGCAGCTGATCAAGCCACCTTAGTGATTGAAGACTCTGTGGGTTCTCACACAGAGGTTCTTTCAGTAAATAATGCTAATTCTGAACAAGGTGAGGAAGTTGATCAGAGTTTGGAGGATGTAGCAGAGAATGTACAAGAGGCTGCTGATAAGCTAATCTCTGAGGATATTATTCTTGAAGCTCTACAACAATCTGTTGTTGAGGTTGTAACAAAAGAAACAGAGTTAATGCAAACTGCAAACTCTGAGATTCCAGAAGATGTTGCAGAGAAAGTTATTGCTGAAGCTGCACAGAGAAATTTTGATACTAATGCAAACTCTGATAATCCAGAAAGAATGGCAGAGAATGTTTCTGCAGAGAATTCAGCAGAGGATGAAAATGTTGAAGATAGTCCTGCTCATTCACATCCTGATATACAAGTGGACTTATCTGATATTCAAGCAAACTCTGATGAGGAAAGAGAGGTCAATCGAGCTACTGCTGAGCATTTTCAGGATATGTACTACAAAAGATGGGCAGCTGCAGATTGTATCTTTTCTGCACAAAGGGCTTCTGATCTTCTTAATGATTCTGTTAAGAAAATTTCTTCTCCTGATGTACTTGAAAGTTTAAAGGCAACTGTTGTTCAAGTCAAATCTCTTAATAATAGATTTGATGAGAATCAACAGATGTTTACAAATCTTAGGAATGAATTTTCTATCAGGGATACAACTTTGAAGCTAGACAGATCATATTACTCTACACAATTCAAGCAGCAAGCCAAGGATTCTGATGACATTAAGAAGAGGCTTGGGAAAGTTGAGGAGAATCAGACTGCAATGTCTGCTCAATTGAATTCTATTTCTACTGCTCTAGAATTGCTGACATCAGTATTACTTTCTGATGATGTCAAAAAGGGGGAGAGTGTACCAAATGACAAATGCAAAGACACTCAATCTCTGAGATGGAGGGATGATTCTGCTGATGGTGGAAGCAAGGAAAGTGAGAGGAAGCAAATTTCTGAGCAAGGGCAAAGAAGATCAAGGTTAAATTCTAATAGGTTGACAAACTCTGGTAAAGAAATCTCAAACTCTGCCAGTGGTTCAAGACTTAAGAGTTTAATTATTTCAACCAATCCATTAACTGATGAAGAAATTGCTACCAAGATGTTTCTAGAAGAACATGGTAATGAAGCTACAGTTGAAGACATGGAAGCTGAAATGCTGAGTCTTGCTGAAGAGCATGAGAAGAAATTGAAGGATGGTACTTACAAAAAGAAAGCTGTCAAGGTTCCTAGAAGGAAAGAAAAGGGTATTTCCATCAAGGAATTTTCTCAACAGAGTATACAAGACTCAAGGAAGCCTATGATAGCAAATACTGATAAAGGAAAGGGTAAACTGGTAGAAGAAGAACAGTTACCTAAGAAGAATTATTCAACCTCTGACAAAGCTCAAGTTGAAGTTTTTGAAGCTAGATCAACCTCTGACGTTGCTCAAGTTGATGTTTCTACTGAAGTTGTGACAACCTCTGACAATGCTCATGTTGTGAAAACTCAACTAGCACCTCAACTCCAAAGTACTTTTAGAAGACCTGTACTCTCTGAAACTCTGACACTTCAACCTGTGGACTTTTCTCAAACCAGGACTGTACTTGAAAAAGAATCTTTTGATAAGTCTGGTTTAGGTTCACATAGGGAGAAGAGAATAAACAATAGATCTGGAGATCAATCATCACTGGCAGTATCTGGTATTATTACTCAAGAGAGTCTTGATATGCTAGAATCTGTTCAGATGGTATTTCATAAAGTATTAAAGAAAGAGTTTTTGCTGTATTTCATGACTGATGGAAGAGTTTACAAGGTTGCAGAGTCTGACATCAATCTCAAATCTTATGAAGAATTGGAGTATGTTCTATATTTGTTAAAAGTCAAGAATAGAAGTACTCATGATGCCGCTTTAGTTATCAGAGAAAGGATGCTTAGATCAAAGATAATGCTTGGAGGAGGAGTCTCGAGTGCATATATTCCTAAGTACAGAGATGCTTATGGAAAAGTTGTGGAGATGAAGAGGAATAGTGCTAGGTTCAGGACTGCACTGGAAATGAAAGTTCTAGAATTTAATCTAGAGTCTGACAAGCCTTTCTATATAAAACTTGGAAATGAAATGAGGAAAAACAGTATCTATTCTCTGAGAGCTGCCATATATCAAACTGGTGAAGGAGATCCAGAGCTTAAGGAGCTGAAGGAAAATATGATTGCTGAACTGGAAAGAGCGGAGAGAAGATTACTTACAGACTATCTCAGGACAGTGCCTGATATTCAAGAAATCAAATAAAGTCTGACCGTAAGTTTTTAAAGTTTTCTATTCTAAGTTAAAGTTAAACTCTGACATATTTTAAACACTGCATTTGTTATATGTTTTGACATCATCAATTATCTGTTTAACTTGTACATTTTTATTATGCACAAGTTGGGGGAGATTGTTAGATATAATTGCTGACGTCTGTTCATCAGTGTTTAAGCAACAGGTGATCATCAGAGTTTACATTGAAGCCAGTCAGAGTTTGTTAAAGTCTGACGTGGTGATAGTTGAATTAGCTGTCGGTGCTGAATTGAATATTCTAGAAGCAATATATTCTAAAGATGGAAAGAAGCAGAATATATTGATACAGCTAAGGAGACGGAATAGAAGACTGAACCAATCCTTAATTGATATGAATTGTATAGCTAACTTATAGGAATATCAATTAGAGATGGATTGTATGTAACTGTGTATTATATAAACACAGATAGGTTATCCCTAGAAGGGATGCGATTATTGATATATTATTCTTGTAACCTAGTAGCTCTTTGTGATTCATTAACATCACTAAGAGAGAATTATTTAATATAATTCAGTTTATTGATTTACAAACTTGTGTTCTTGATTGTTATTCTCATACATACTTGATTATATTGTGTATTCGGCCTAACAAGAGCAGTTAGAGGAAAATGCTAATGAAGCTAGAGTTGTTTCTGATAATGCTGATCATGCAAACTCTGGGATCAATGCTGATAATGCTGAGCTTTCAGACTCTGATGAGTCTATACCTTTTCTAAGAGATCCTACAGCAGAGTCTATCAAAGCAAATCACAATGCCACTGAAGATCATTTCAAGGAAATGCATTATGCTAATTGGTCAGGGGCAGACTGCATTTTCTCTACTCAAAGGGCTGCTGATTTTGTACATAAGACTGCTACAGAGATTACTAATCCTGAGTTATTATCACATTTTAAGGCGACCATTGTCCAAGTTAAATCATTGCACAACCGCTTTGATGAGACTCACAAGGTTGTTCTTGGATTGAGTAATGATATTGCTCTGAAGGAGTTAGCACTGAAGAAGGATAGAGCTCAATTTTCATTCATGCAAAAGGATCAAGAAGAGATTAAGCAGAGGCTTACTAATGTTGAAAGCAATCAGACTGTTATGTCTTCTCAACTTACTTCTATTGCTGCGTCACTTGAGTTGCTGACATCAGTTTTTATTCCTGATGATGTCAAAAAAGGGGGAGAAAATAC
Organism: Heracleum sosnowskyi; assembly: GCA_030848705.1. Taxonomy (NCBI): domain Eukaryota; kingdom Viridiplantae; phylum Streptophyta; class Magnoliopsida; order Apiales; family Apiaceae; genus Heracleum; species Heracleum sosnowskyi. Next base: position 15,840,097 of record CM061241.1, on the reverse strand, counting down.
CTAAAGACAAATGCAGAAGGACTCCAACTTTAAGACTGAGGGATGATTCAAATGATGGTGGAAGCAGAGAAACAGAGAAAAGGTCAAAGTCTTCTCAAGAGCAAGGGCGACTTAGGTCAAACTCTGCTAGACAGACAAACTCTGAGAGGTTAAACTCTGGTAGTCAATCTTCTTCAAGACTTAAAAGTCTAGTGATTTCATCAAATCCAATTACTGATGAAGAGATTGCTGCTAAGATTTTCATGGAAGAACATGGTAATGAAGCTACAATGAAAGATATAGATGCTGAGATGAAGCTTCTTGCTGAAGAACACCAGAAAAAGATTAAAGCTGGTACTTATAAGAAGAAATCAGTAAAGGCTCCTAGAAAGAAGGAAGTTGGAATTTCTATCAAAGAAAATACTCAACAGAGTATACAATATACAAGGAGGCCTGTGATTGCAAATACTGATAAGGGAAAGGGTAAACTGGTAGAAGAAGGACAGTTACCAAAGAAGAATTATTCAACCTCTGACGTTGCTCAAGTTGAATCAAGAATAAATAGATCAACATCTGACGTTGCTCATGTTGATATTTCTACTAAAATTGTGACAACCTCTGACAAGGCTCAAGTTGTACAAACTCAGCTAGCTCCACAACTTAAAGGTTTCTTAAGACCTGTACTTTCTGAAACTCTGACGCTAGAACCTGTGAACTTTTCTCAAACCAGGACAGTACTTGGAAAAGAATCTTATGACAAGTCTGGTTTAGGTTCACACAGGGAAAAGAGAATAAATAACAGACCTTTAGATCAAACATCACTGGCAGAAGCTGGTATTGGGGTATCTCAAGAGAGCCTTGATAAACTAGAATCTGTTCAGATGGTCTATCATAAAGGATTAAAGAAAGAGTTTATGTTATATTTTATGTCTGATGGAAGAGTTTACAGAGTAGGAGAAGCTGATGTTCAGTTGAAGCTATGGGAAGAGCTTGAGTATGTTTTATACCTTCTCAAAGTCAAAAATAAAAGTACTCATGATGCTGCTATAGTTCTAAGAGATAGGATGATGAAATCCAAAGTGCTTCTTGGAGGTGGTGTTTCTAGTGCATATATTCCTAAGTACAGAGATGCTTATGGAAAGATTGTTGAGATGAAGAGAAACAGTGCTAAGTTCAAGACATCACTGGGTATTAAAGTCTTGGAATTCAATCTGGAGTCAGACAAATCATACTATATTCGGCTAGGGAATGAAATGAGGAAGAACAGCATTTATTCTCTGAGAGCTGCTATCTACCAGACTGGAGAAGGTGATCCAGAGCTCAAGGAACTGAAAGAAATCATGGTGGAAGAGCTTGAAAAGGCTGAAAGGAGACTTCTCATCGATTATCTCAGGACAGTGCCTGATATTGAAGAGATTAAGTAAAGTCTGACTGTAAGTTTTTAAAGTTTTCTGTTCTAAGTTAAAGTTAAACTCTGATTATATTTAAACACTGCATTTGTTATATGTTTTGACATCATCAATTATCTATTAACTTGTACATCTTTATTATGCACAAGTTGGGGGAGATTGTTAGATATAATTGCTGACGTTTGTTCATCAGTGTTTAAGTACCAGGTACTCATCAGAGTTTACTTGAAGCCAGTCAGAGTTTATTTAAAGTCTGACAGGGGGGAGAAAGTTTACCTTAGCTGTCGGTGCTGATATAAAGATTCTAGAAGCAATATATCTTGAAGATGGAAAGAAGCAAGATATATTGAGACAGTTAAGGAAACGGAACAGAAGACGGAAGCAATCCTAATTTGATATAATTTGTATAGCTAATTTATAGGAATATCAATTAGAGATTGATTATGTAACTGTGTATTATATAAACACAGATAGGTTAACCCTAAAAGGGATGCGAATACTGAATACATTATTCTTGTAACCTAGCAGCTCTCTGTGATTCTTTAACATCACAAAGAGAAGAGTTATTTTATATAATTCAGTTATTGATTCATAAACAGTGTTCTTAAGTGTTATTATCATATTAATATTGATTATATATTGTGTAATCGGCCTAACAAGCCTAACATGGGGCAATAATTCGTGAGACATTTTATTCAATCTAAATTGGTGAGACATTTTAATGCACTTTAAATATCTAAATTGCCCCCGTGTTTATTATTTTTTTAAAAATATTTTTTAAAAATATGTTAAAAATATCTAAATTGCCACTGTGTTCTCAATCACACACATCACATGTGTGTGTGTCGCGGGTATCTATTATTATATACCTATATTTTAGTGTAGCCCAACAACAGGTAATAATTCATGAGACATTTTATTCAATCTAAATTACTAAGATATTTTATTCAATTTGAAATACCTAAATTTCCCTTGCGTACAAATTCGTTCCATTTTAAAATGATTTGAGGAGGACATCCAAAAATAATGAAATTTTATAAATAATATCAAAGTTAAATATGAGTATTGTTATGGATCAAAAAACGTACCTTGTGAATTAAAGGCTAGGGTTTGTGAGCGTTCAAGCTTTAATGACTGTTCTTGTGTTTCGGGACTAAATCGGTCCTCACAAGATGCCTACGTATCTCTGCTGTATAGAGAATCAAGTCAATAAAACGTAGTTCTAGAATGAAGGACGAGGGTCCTTATATAGGCGTCAGGAGCCTTGTATTTAGAGTATGTTTAGGAGACTTAATGGATAAGTCTCGTTATTGATAACTGATAAGGAGTGTTTTGCTTGGCAGGCAAGTATTATCCTCATCTGATAAGTGCTGTGACTCATCATAATATTTGATTGGGATTCTGGATCCTTCTATGAAGATATTATCATATTTGGACTCTTTTATGAGCTGCATATTTTCCTTTATTTATTAATTACGAAATTAATAAATAGTTAGGGTTTCGGGCCTTTTGTCGGGCCTAATTCTTGGACCAAACTAGGTCTAATTAATATATCATTAATTATCTCTAGGGTTATATTTCAGCCCATATCATTTGCCCCCCAACTCCTGGGAAAATTCCTCAGGATTTTGGCAGGAGTTACTTCGTATTTTTCCCTGAATTTTTCCATTTTTCGAGGCATTTTTTGACCCAAAATCGACCAAAATTAGGTCATTTTTTGGCTGGAAATCCAGATCATTTTCGACCAGGATTCCAAGTCAATTTCGACCAGGAATCCAGGTCGAGTTCGACCAGGATCAAGTGCTGAGGTCGACAGTGTCGACCAGACATTTCAGTTCAATTTCGAACTGGTTTTTTCGAACAGAAAATGCAAGCTTTTTTCGACCAGAATCTGAGGTCGAAGTTTGATTAGAAATAGGTGTTGAGGTCGACGACGTCGACCAGGATCTACAGCTCAATTTCGAACAGGATCGTTCGAACAGGAATTTCTTATGAATTCGACCAGGATTTTCGACCAGAACTTCTCAGGCCATTTTCGAACAGAAACGGAGACGAGGTCAACAGCGTCGATTAGAATCCTCAGTTCAATTTTGAACAGGATCGTTCGACCTCATATCTGTTCGTTTTCGACTAGAAAGTCCATGTATTATTTCGACTAAAAATTCTTCTCAGCTTTTCGAGCTCGATCTGTGTTCTTTCGAATAGGATCTTCGACCAGAATTAGTGTGAATTCGACTTCATATGTCGACCTCGAATGATAGTGAGGTCGATGGTTTCGACCAGAAAACACAGGTCAATTTCGACTTCATTTTGTTGCGAAGTCGTATAGCTCGACTTGGTTTCAGAGCTATTTTTCGACCAGGATTGGTCGAACTCATATTAGTGTCTTTTCGACCTTAAATTTTTATCATAATTTCGACCTCAAACCATTGTGACCTTTTAGTTTGTTTTCGATCTCATTTTTTCCGACCTTGAATTCTAAATTTGATTTAGAATCTTCTGTGGGCCTAATTCTTATTAATGGGCTTTGTCATGAGCCTAGCTTTTGGGCCTTGATTTTGAAAATCAATTTGGGCCTTGAACATTCTTTGGATTTAATTTATTTTTATGCTGGGCCTTGAATTTTCTTGAATTCAATTAGTGGGCCTTGACCCATACTGGGCTTAATTTTTGTTGGACTTTGAAACCTTTTAGGCTCATTTCCTGGATCTTCACTTTAATAAATGGGGCCTTGATTTCTACTGGGCCTAATTCTTTGGGGTCTTAATTCCAGTAACCCAAAGAATAATCATGGGCTTTTGACTGGCCGTAACCGGTTAGACTTCCTTAACCGGTTGAGTTTCCAGTCATTTCGCCTATAAAAGAGTGAGATTTCACTTCTTACTCTTCACTTGAATCTTTCCAAAAATTTCTTTCCTTAAATTTTTCTGTCTTTTCTCTCTTTTTCTCCGTGGTTAAACGATTTCCGGTGAGTTTTTTTTTTTGCGGTGGTGTCCTTGTCTTTCTGGAATCTATCAGTTTTTTCTGGGTTTTCATCTCCTTCCCAAGAAGATTTCTGGGTTTCAATCTCCTTCCCAAGAAGATTTCTGGGTTTCAATCTCCTTCCCAAGAAGGTTTCTGGGTTTCGGTTGAAGATTTGAAGATCTATTTCCAATTTCTTTGAAGATTTCTGAGATGGCCGATCGTTCTGCTCAACGTTTGCAGAAATTGAACCAAGCGTCGAAAAGAGGTATCACTATCCGTTCTTCTGCTATGTCTTTACAAGATATGATTCTAGAACGTAGTGAAGAATATCCCTCTGTATCGCATTTAGATTCTTATAACCATAGCAATAGATTTCATGATGCTGATGCAATTGCTAATTATAAGAATATGTATAAAATTAGGCCACCTTATAGGTTAGTCGTAGCTGGTCCTGGGGATCGTTCCTGCCATTGGCGCCCAAATGCTCTTTGCATTTATAAGGGGGTCCTTGCTGCAGGAGTTCGATTCCCATTCCATCCTTTCATTCCCCTACTTTTAGCCGATGTAGGAATTAACCCCTGTCAGCTACCTCCAAACGCTTGGAGGTTGATTATGTGTTTTATTGTTTTGTGTTTAAAAAACAAATTCCCTCTTTCTGTCGCCCTTTTTAGAAAGATATTTCAATTTAAGAATAGCTCTTCTCAAGCCTTGGGTTGGGTGTACATTAGTCACCATTCTTCGATACCCCCTATTTTTCACCCAAAATCCATTCCTGACAACAATCCTAAGTGGAAGGATGAATTTATGTATTTGATGTGGGACGAAGGGGATTGGGGCACCCTTTTTCAGAGCTCGTTCAGTAGAGTGTCAGATGGTAGCCCAGATGACATAATCTTGACTGAGGAGGAGACTCATGCTTATGCTGAACTTATCAAAGATGATTATGCCACCATGGCTTGGGAGCTCTTGGACGAATTTGTTCTTAAGTCTTTGAAACTTTCAAAAGTTTCTGATCAGGGTAATTCCCTTTCTTTTATTTTCTTATAGTTGTATTAAGATTGTCTTATACCAATTGTTTTCCTTGACTTTTGTTTGCAGCTGCTGAGTTTATTAACAAGCAGAATGAGCCGGAAGGCGGGGAGACAGCCAGAATCAAAAGGGCTTGCTTGAAGGACCCCAGGCTGGCTGCTAAAGGCCCTTCTATTCTGAGGCCTCATGTGGCCGAGATTGAAGAAGTCGAGGGCTCTTCCTCAGTTAAGAGCTCAGTTTGGCGCCCCAACTGGGGAATTAGGAAGAAGGACACCATAGTTGGGGTGGCCCAGCACGCCGTTGAGTGGTCACATCATTCCTTAACTCCTTGTGACTACAAGGATTTTGTGGCCAACTCGACCATTGAGGGTGCTGAAAGCGCGGGCTCTCAAGCTTTTGCTGCTGTAGGTCTTTATTCCCTTTTTATTTGTAGTACTTAGTATAATATTAAGTTATCATACTAACTTGTGATCTGTTTGCAGGCTAATGCCAGCTTTCAAGGGGCTTTATTCCAAGCCAAAGCTTGGTGTGCATCTTTAGAGGCCAACAAGGCTAAGTTTGATAAGGCCCAGCTGGAGGTGGGTTCGCTTAGGGCTTCTTTGGACCAGAGGGAGAAGGAGTTGTTGGATGCTCAAGCGGAGCTGGTGGAGTTCAGGAAGGGGAAAGATCGCATTATTGACAAGTATTTTGACTCTGCCGAGTACCAGGAGATTATTACTCAGCATGATGATCTCCTTTTCCCCGTCCAGTTTACTAAAGGATGGGATGAGGCTTTGGCTGAGGTCTCGAGGAGACTTCCTGGGTCTCTTACTATTTCTGACTTCCCCAGCCCCCATGCTCCTAATCAGTTGGAGAAGGCCTTGGCCGGAGGGGATGATATGGATGAGGACGACAGGATTCTCAATCCTGAACATGCCTCTCAGCCTGGTGAAGAGGAATCCAGCTCCGGTGAGGAGGAGTCTGGTGAAGAGGAGGAGGATTCTGGAGAGGAAGAGTCCGGTGAGGAGGAGGCTTCTGAGGATGAGCAAAGAGGGAATGGTGCTCAACCATAGCTATCTGTAGCTTTTATTTATTTTATGTAATTCTGCCTTTGGGCATAACTTTTAACTTTATTGAAAGTCATTTATTTTCTTCATGTCTTTTAATGTTTTATGTTTGCGTACTTAATTAGTACTTTGAACCATATAAACATCAAGATGCCATGCTTTGTAGAATATTCTTGAAATTGCTGAATGAATATTTAAATTGAAGAAATGGGCATAACCCTTACATAGTATGTTACTTCTACCTCAAGTTTAAAAACTTGGATTGGTTTCATCGACCTTATTTCTACTTATCCTGATAGTGAGTCCAATTAGGACACACTTAAACATAATAAACTTTCAAGTTTGCAGCGTGCCAAGTTCTAGGCACTTCAATCCCTTCCATAGTTTCCAGCTTGTATGAGCCTCGTCCATACACATTCTTGACCCGATAGGGCCCTTCCCAGTTTGGGGCAAACTTTCCCTTTTGTCCAACTCCAGATGCTTCGATTTTTCTAAGGACCAAGTCCCCTTGACGAAAGAATCTCTCTTTAACCCTTAGGTTGTAGTAGAAAGATGCTCGTTTCTGATGTTCAACTATCTTGGCATTCGCCTCATCTCTAATTTCGTCAATTAGATCCAAGGCTAGCCTCAAGCCTTCTTCATTTACTTCTGGCTCATAAGCCTCAACTCTTGGAGATGTGTGAGTAATCTCCACTGGAACCACTGCCTCGGCCCCATACGCTAGCAAGAAGGGGGTAGCTCCAGTGGTGACTTTACAAGTAGTACGATAAGCCCATAGTATGGGAAGCAATTCATCTACCCAAGTATTTCTGGAGCGTTCAACTCTTTTCTTCAGTCCATCTAGGATAATTCGATTTGCAACCTCAGCTTGCCCATTTGCTTGAGGATGGGCAACGGAAGTGAAACGCAACTTGATATCATTCTCGTCACAATACTTCTTGAACTCGTCATTGTTGAATTGATTTCCATTGTCCGTTACCAGGATTCGTGGAATTCCATATCTGCATATCACATTCTCCCAAAAGAAGTGCATCACTTGCTTGGTGGTTATCTTGGCCAAAGGTTTAGCCTCAATCCACTTAGTGAAATAATCAATTGCTACTATCAGAAATTTTCTCTGTGCACTTGCCATTGGAAATGGACCAAGTATATCCATTCCCCACATAGCAAAAGGGATAGGTGAGTTTACGGATGTCAACATCTCAGGTGGTTGTCTAACCACTGGTGCATGCTTCTGGCACCGTTCACATTTCTTCACATAACTTTTTGCATCAGCAAGCATACTTGGCCAATAGAAACCTAGACGAGTAACTTTATGGGCCAAAGCTCTGCCCCCCAAGTGTTGTCCACAAATCCCTTCATGTACTTCTTTCAGGGCCAATTCTGCCTCTTGAGGTCTCAAACACTTCAGGTATGGAATAACAAAAGATTTCTTATATAGAATTCCCTCAATTAGGGCATACCTTAGTGCTCTGACGTATAACTTTCGTGCTTCTGAGGTGTCATTAGGTAGCCACCCAGTTTCTAAATGAGCTTTGATCGGATCAATCCAACAACTGGTAATACCAATGGGTGCTACCAACTTTCCGTTGATGCTTGGGGTTTTTAAGACTTGGAAGTATACACTCCCCGCATAATTTTCAATTTCAGAAGAGGCAAACTTGGACAAGGCATCAGCCTTCACATTTTCCTCCCTCGGAACGTGTTCCACATAGCATTCATCAAACTGAGTCATAATGGCTTTGACAAGTTTCAGATACTTAGCCATGACTTCATCTCTGGCTTCAAACTCTCCATTTACTTGAGAAACAACTAACCTTGAGTCTCCACAGACTTTCAAAGTTTTGACCCTCAGGGCTCCAGCTAGCCCTAAGCCAGCAATCAAAGCTTCATACTCAGCCTCATTGTTTGTCGTTGGGAAGTCAAGTTTTAGTGCATACTCTATTATGAATCCATCAGGACTTTGCAGCACTAAACCAGCTCCACTTGATTTTGTTTTTGATGCTCCATCAAAATAGAGCACCCAACATTCCTTGGACACTATGTCATCATCTTTGCTGTCTTCCACTACTACCTCCTGCCCCCCGACTTCTTGGTTGTCAATGGTACATTCAACCATGAAGTCAGCGAGTGCTTGAGATTTAATGGCCGTACGAGGCTTATACTTGATATCAAATTCTCCTAACTCAATAGCCCATTTGATCAACCTTCCACTAACCTGAGGGCTGTGCAGAATGTTCCTTAGAGGTTGATTAGTCAAAACCTCTATCTTGTGCGCCTGGAAGTACGGACGTAGCTTTCTTGAGGCCATTATCAAGGCTAAGGCAAACTTCTCTATGGTAGAGTAGTTTATTTCTGCCCCATGCAGGATCTTACTTACATAGTAAATGGGTTTCTGAACCTTCAATTCCTCCTTTACCAAAACAGCTCCAAGGGCAGTGTCGGATACTGCCAAGTACAGATAGAGGATTTCTCCTGGCTTTGGTTTTGCCAATAGTGGTGCTTCAGCCATGTATTTCTTCAGGTCCTCAAAGGCTTCTTGGCTTTCAGGTGTCCATTCGAAATTTCTCACATTCTTGAGTGCTTTGAAAAAAGGTAAGCATTTTTCTCCTGACTTGGAGATGAATCTTCCCAAAGCTGCAACTCTTCCTGTCAATTTCTGCACATCCTTAACAGACTTGGGTGGTTCCATATCTAGGATTGCCTTGATCTTGTCGGGGTTAGCTTCGATTCCCCTCTTGGAGACCATCAGACCTAAAAACTTTCCTGAGCCAACCCCGAAGGCACACTTCGCTGGGTTTAACATCATCTTGTGGTGCCTCAGCACTTCAAATGCTTCTCGAAGATGCTTTATATGGTCTGCCTTGTCGAGGCTCTTGACTAGCATGTCATCCACATAAACTTCCATTGTTTTACCAATCAGTGGCTCAAAAATCTTGTTCACCAATCTTTGGTATGTTGCCCCTGCATTCTTAAGTCCAAATGCCATGACTAAATAACAGCAAACACCAAAATCGGTGATGAATGATACCTTGGAGATGTCGTCCTTGTGCATCCTGATTTGGTTATACCCACTGAAACCATCCATGAAACTTAGCATCTCGTGCCCAGCAGTGGCATCTATCAAAGCATCAATCCTTGGTAAGGGAAAACAATCCTTAGGACATGCATCATTCAAGTCGGTGAAGTCCACACACATTCTCCACTTTCCATTAGCCTTCTTGACCATCACTGGGTTAGCCAACCATTCGGGGAACTGAATTTCTTCAATGAAGCCTACTTCCAAGAGTTTTTCTACCTCCTGCTTGATGGCTTCTTGCCTTTCTGGAGCAAAATTTCTTTTCTTTTGTTTCACTGTCTTCCTTTCAGGATCCACATTCAATTTGTGGGTTATCAATTGGGGATCAATCCCTGGCATATCAGCAGCTGTCCAAGCAAATACATCACTGTTTTCTTGAAGAAAGGATGTCAACTTGCTTTTCATAGATTCAGGTAGTAAAGCTCCAATGTAGGTGACCTTGTCTGGTTCTCCTGGGATCAAGGGGATGGGAACAAGATCCTCAGCTGGCTTTCCTCTTTTTTCTTCATCGTTTCTGATGTCCATGTCTTCAATCGGGAGTACTTGCCCCCCGACTCCATCAGGCCTTAACGCGGCTACATAACAGCTTCTAGCCATTTTCTGATCACCTTTTTCTTCACCAATCCCATTCCTTGTAGGGAATTTGATCTTCAAATGATAAAACGAGGCAACAGCCTTGAATGCATGAAGTCCCGTTCTTCCCAGAATTGCATTGTAGGTTGAAGTCGCCTTAATAACTATGAAATTCAGCATTTGAGTAGACGTCTTCGAACCTTGTCCCATTGTCATTGGGAGTTGAATCGTGCCTTCTACCTTCGATTCTACTCCATTGAACCCATATATGGGCATGTTTGAGGGTGTTAGCTGAGAGTCAGTGTAACCCATCTTGATGAAAGCATCATGGAACAAGATGTCCACTGAAGCTCCATTGTCAACAAGAACTCTCTTCGTTTCTGAGTTCCCAATCACAGGTACTATGACCAGAGGGTCATCATGGGGAAATTTTACTCCCTCAAGGTCTGAATCGTCAAAATTCAAAGATACTTCAGTCTTGGCACGCTTCGGTGCTTCTCCAATCACAGTCATCACCTCACGAGCATAAGCTTTTCTGGAGTTTCTGGAAGGTCCAGCCGCAGTTGGCCCTCCAAATATCATATTGATGACAGGCCCTCGGGGCTTGGGATTTCGGTCTTGATCATTGTCCCGCCTATCGTAGTCTTTCCTGTCATAATTTCCTCTCTGATTTCCCTGGTTTCCATCTTTGGTGTACTTACCAAGCTTTCCTCTTCGAATCAAGAACTCAATTTCATCTTTCAACTGCCTGCAGTCATCTGTCTCATGGCCAACTTCTTTGTGAAACCGACAGTATTGGTTTTGATTTCTTTTTGACACATCGGCCCTCATAGGCTTCGGCCATTTGATATCTTCTTCCTTTGCTATCTCCATCAGAATTTGACTCCTGGGAGTGTTTAATCTTGCCTATTCTGTGAACTTTGGCCCAAAATTGCTTTTCTTGGGTGGTGAATCTGAATCCTTTGATGTCCTAGGATACTTCTCTCTTGCATCATATTCTGGAGCATCCTTTCTCTTTTTTGAATTTCCATTGCCAGTAGCAATGGGTTCGTACTTTCTCATGCTCTCCTCAGCTTTGATATATTTCCCAGCTCTATCTTGTAGTGACAACATGTTTTCGGGGGGATGTTTGGCCAAAGACCTCCTGAAGTGGTCATCGGTGGTTCCTTGCTGTAGGGCTATCATAGCCACTTTATCTTCCAAATCTGGGACTTTTATAGCCTCCTTAGTGAATCTACTCAAGTATTCTCTCAACGTTTCATTCTTGCCTTGTCGAATCGCCATAAGAGAGGCAGAACTTTTCTCATGTATCTTCCCACTAACAAATTGATTGATGAATGCCTTACTCAGCTCTTTGAAGGATCCAATAGAATTGGGCGGAAGGCGACTATACCAACGTTGAGCCATTCCCGCTAGAGTTTGTGGGAACGCCCTACACTTTGCAGCGTCGTTGGCAGGCTGCAACAGCAGTGCGTTTGAGAAGGTTCTTACATGATTTGCGGGATCACCCGTTCCATCATAAGCTTTGATGGTTGGCATTTTAAACTTCCTGGATATAGTGGCTTTCATTATCTCTTGTCTGAAGGGTGGTGTAGGATCGTCAGGATCTCCTAGGGGCAACAATACAGTAGGATCTCCTCTTGGGATTTCAACCCTTCTGGATCTCGGAGGAGTAGGATCCAGATTAATTACCGGAGTCTTCCCGGCTGCTCTTGCAGCCTCTTCCTCCTCTAACTTCTTTTTGAGTTTTGCAACCTCTGCCTCATGGGCTGCAATCCTTTCCAGAGTGGTCGGCTCCTTGTTTGCAGATCGTCTCCTTCGCGGGGGATAGTCATCATCAGTATTATAATTTTCATCCTCAGTGTAAGGCCCAGAGAAATCGTCTCGAAACATTTGAAGAGTTTGGGTTTGTCGATTCAGGGGTTCTAAACCTTGGACGTAAGGGGGCACGTAGGCCTCATGGTGTACCAGAGTGGTACCACTACCGCCCACCGGGGGTCGAGGGGGCCTGGTATGGGTAGGCATCCCAAGGGTCTGATTCACATATTGAGGGAGATCGGTAGTATGTAGTTGAAGGCCCCTCGGGGCACTCATGAGTAGTGGGGAGGTTGTGATTGCTTGCTGGTGAGTGGTCTCTTGTGGATTAGATCCATGAATGACCACCTGCAGGGGATTCGTCCCTTCAATTGGGATCTCTGATCCTTGAGTGTTGGTGGGGATATTCGTCCCTTCAGTGCTGGTGATTGGTGGTGGTTGACTTCCATGAGTATCAGCCCCGGAGGTGATAGGAAGTTCTTCAGAAGCTCGAGTTGTTCTTCGCGTTTTTGCCATGGTTGATGTTGTTTTCCCACAGACTGCGCCAAATGTTATGGATCAAAAAACGTACCTTGTGAATTAAAGGCTAGGGTTTGTGAGCGTTCAAGCTTTAATGACTGTTCTTGTGTTTCGGGACTAAATCGGTCCTCACAAGATGCCTACGTATCTCTGCTGTATAGAGAATCAAGTCAATAAAACGTAGTTCTAGAATGAAGGACGAGGGTCCTTATATAGGCGTCAGGAGCCTTGTATTTAGAGTATGTTTAGGAGACTTAATGGATAAGTCTCGTTATTGATAACTGATAAGGAGTGTTTTGCTTGGCAGGCAAGTATTATCCTCATCTGATAAGTGCTGTGACTCATCATAATATTTGATTGGGATTCTGGATCCTTCTATGAAGATATAATCATATTTGGACTCTTTTATGAGCTGCATATTTTCCTTTATTTATTAATTACGAAATTAATAAATAGTTAGGGTTTCGGGCCTTTTGTCGGGCCTAATTCTTGGACCAAACTAGGTCTAATTAATATATCATTAATTATCTCTAGGGTTATATTTCAGCCCATATCAAGTATTTAATTTAAGTATAGGTCCATAAAAAAGTCATAAGATCGCATTCACATAATGACAATCATACATTGTTTTTTTTAAAAAAACTAACACATGCTAGCATATATATATATATATACTTCTTCAATATCTAGGGATATACATGTGATTTCTTAGAAAAAATTTTAAAAAGTTTTTGTTCATTCAATTTATTGGATTTTATCATGAGTTATTTCATTCAAAACATAACAAAAAAAGGAGTTATTGAGCTCATATCACACAAACACATGTATATTTTATTATACACATTATGTGTATTCGTATCCCATCGATATTAAAATTCTTAATATTTTTATTTTTTTAATACTTATCAACAAAATATGTACGATAAATTTTCATATTTATTGTTTTATATTATACTCTACTATTAATATAAATTTAAATTTTTAGCTGATTTTTTGTGTTAGTTTTTCATTGTTCTAAACAGATATACATGTTTAAAATTATGTGATTTTTGTAACATTAATATATAAAATGTTTTAGAAAATATGTTTTTGTTATAAATTATGCGTATTTAATAAAATTTTAATTATTATTTAATAAATAATGTTGAACCCAAATTATATATGTGTTGAATATAAAAAATTTGTAAGTTTGCAACTTAAGAAATTTTTTACTGGAACCCACCCCTCTATACTATATTACTAAAACCGAAACATTGAAAGTTTTGGTTTTCGGTTAGTTTTTGGTTTTCGGTACTTTTTCTAATTAATAATATAATTAAAATTCGGGAAAGTTTTATTCTACATTAATACGTTTTCTAACAAAATCTACTTTTTTTCCAAAAATATCAAGGACAATTATCTTTAAATTAAAATATATTACCTTTTATATTTGTTATCACTAAAATCTCTTTTTTTCCAAAAATATCAAGTGCAACCTTTACTTATATATTTTAAAACTTATTTTAATACTTTTAATTATTTAAAAAAACTTACCTATTTTAACAAGTGAACGTATTTTTTTAACAAATAAAATTAATATAATTAAAAAACATCTAAAAATATTATAGGTAGTTACTTTTTTTTTAATTAAAATATGTTAGTTTTCTTATTTGTCCTTATTAAAAAAACTTACTTATTTTAACATGTCAACATATTTTTTAAATAAATACAATTAATATAATTAAAACACTTCTAAAAATATCACGGGTAATTACTTTTTTTAATTAAAACATGTTAGATTTTTCTATATGTCCTTATTATTAATATTATTTTATTATAAAATAATATTAATAATACCTCATTTATCTTTCTCAGCCCCATCTGTATTTTTTAATATTTTTTTATGTTCCAATTAATATTTAAGTTTATCATTTTATAATTTATTATATTAATTTTTACTTTTATTTTAATATTTTCCGTTCACATTAAATTTTTTAGTTTATTATTTTTTAAGGCACGTGCCTTGCACGGGTTATAGGCTAGTATATATATAGGATAGTAACCACCCCTTTATATATACGGGTTAAATATCACAGTGATCACTTAACTCGAGGGTACATATCAAAAAACTCATTCTAGATATCGGAAACTCATTTGCATCACTCTAGTTACAAGTAATGACAACACCGTTAGGAATGTTAGTTTGAAACTAGCTTTGATACCCGTGCAAGGCACGGGTTTGCTCTAGTCTACAGAATGTGATTTTCTTTTTGTTGCGGAATTTTAAGGTTCACATTAACTCAGATCCTATGATCATAATACAAAAACATTTCGAAAAATATTGAAAGATTCCCTGTAATATTTTGATTGTAATTATGATTAACTCAAACTTATTTTGATCGATATGAGAATACAAATGTTGATGCATTTGCACTCGCTTAAATAAAAATAGAAGAGCTACAAGAGATTTGGTCATGTCATGAAAAGATTTAATCATCCCACGATTCAATCACCATTTGCTATGGATTAAAAAACGTGCTTGTAAATTAATTGCTAGGGTTTAGAGAGCTTCGAGCTTTAATGGACGCTCTTGTGTTTCGTGACTAAATCGATCCTCACAAGATGCCTACGTGTCTCAATCAGTGCTGAGAATCAAGCCAAAGACGTAGTTCTGATTGAAGGATCAGGTCCTTTATATAGGCGTCTGGAGCCTCATATTTAGAGTAAGTTTAGGAGTCTTAGCTAATAAGTCTCCTTTTTGATAATGGATAAACATTGTATTTCTTGCTGGAGAAGTCTTTTCCTTGTTGATAAAGGCTATGACTCATTGATTGGGATTCTGGATCCTTCTTTGATAAATTTACCATATTTTGAACTCTTTTCACGAGCTGTATATTTTCCCTATTTACTAATTACGAAATTAATAAATAATTAGGGTCTTGGGCCTTGTTTATTGGGTCGTATTCTTAGACCATTTTAGGTATAATTAATGTATCATTAATTATATTTCTAGAATTACTTTTCTGTCCATATCATTTGCCCCCCAACTTCTGGGAAAATCTTCTTGGAGTTTTCATAGAAGTTATTGCGTATTTTTCCTCAAAATTTTCCATTTTAAAGGGTATTTTTGACCTCAAAATAGGTCATTTTTGACCAGGATTTCGACCAGGAACTAGGTCATTTTCGACCAGGATTTCGACCAGGAACTAGGTCATTTTCGACCAGGATTTCGACCTCAAACTGGTATGAGGTCGAAGGGTTCGACCTCATTTCTCAGTTCTTTTTCGACCTCAACTCTTCGACCAGGAATTCATTTACTTTCGACCTCAACTGGCATGAGGTCGAAGGATTCGAGCTCATTTCTCAGGTCTTTTTCGACCTCAACTCTTCGACCAAGAATCCATTTATTTTCGACCTCATTTCGGTACGATGTCGATGGATACGATCTCATGTTTCCGTGTATTTTCGACTTTGATCGTTCGACTTCGATCTAAGGTCTTTTCGACCTCAAATCTATTACTTTTCGACCTCAAATGGGTGCGAGGTCGATGGATTCGATCTCAATTCCTCGTGTATTGTAACACCCCCAGATCCGGGGTTGGAGATCTAGGTTGTCACGTTCCTTTATTCCGTACAAACACTTGATACTTGAATATAAATCAACACACATGGTGACCCCACCATTCATATACTCACGCCAGTTATGTCTCAGAAATGAACTTGCGAAAACAGTAGTCATATGATCCGTAAATTAAAGTTATTACAACCCAAAAGTAAAATGCTTGCAACCTACTGCCAGTATGATCTCTTTGTGAAACCAGAAAGGCAGCGCAAAAGTTTGTTCTCGTTCATTAATATACATAAGTCATACTTATAAATAAACCGGAGCAACAAGAGTTACACTCCGAACCAACTCAGTACTTCTACCTGATGTACTGCAACAACCATGCTACGGGCGGTCTGTATATCCCGGACGCACTTCCGAGCGGTACGGTGGATCCCGGCCATCTACTCTAGTTGTTGTGTTGTGATATATATATATAAAAGAAAGCAAGAGTGAGCACTAAGCCCAACAATAATACAAAGCAGGATAAGCATATATATGTCAGCTTATATCGTAAAGGAAAACCTTTAAAACTTCATTCATATTTAGAATGATATATTTATTATCCTTTTCATCAAAACATGCCAAACAGTACCTCTACTGTACGAGGAACATCATTACTCATCACTGCCACATTATGAGTAACTTAGCGCCTAGGCTTTCGTTACAATGTGCAGCACAACTCCAATTGGAGGGAAATGGATATACTGGAACACCCGATACACGGTGATCAACCGTTGTATCGTAACGTAACTTTTCTACTAGTAGAAGGACGACTTCCTATTCGGTTATCACCCTGGCCGCATTCGGGCCCATTGTGCTATAAGGTCACTACATCGGCACCTGTTTCATTACCGTGTAAGCCTTTGCACGCAAGGTCACTACCTCGGCGCCTGTTTCATCACCGGGTAAGCCTTGATAATTATGGTCACTACCCCGACACCTGTTTCATTGCCGTGTAAGCCCTTCCAGTCCCAGATGAAAAATCAATGAAACGGGAATCGGAATTTAATCCTGATTCCCCCAAGTACAGAATACTTGTCAAAACCTTGCAACCGTTCAGATTTTCTTACTCCAGAATATTTGAAGGGAGTAAGTCACAGTGTGGGTTGACATCAGTCAACGAAACTACGAATGATTACCACGTATTTTGAAATTACGACCTGGGAGTTTTTGTAAAATACTTCTAGTTCTGATAAATCAGAACTCGAAAACATATTCACTTTTAATGAAAGAGGCAAGTGAAATCATATGTTCACTTCCTGAGATGTATTCCCAATTTTTGATAAGTTCAAATCAAAATCATCATTCGAGATAACTAATTAAAGTAGTTGGGAACCCCTATTATACTCTCATAAATCCTTTTGAGATCAGAAAATATTTGCGTAAATACTAGAACCTTAAATAATAATATAACAAGGTTCTATGATTTTTAAATCATTTTTGGAATATTTAATAAATATTCAAATAATAAATATTGAATTATTATTCAATATAATACCTCTTCAGTGAATATCCAAAATAATATTCACTTACTTAAATAAATATTCAAATAATATTTTTAATAATATTATTTGATATTTAACATTAAATATCCAATAATACATATATATTGGACTATTTAATCAACGTATTTAACACATAGCTGTCCCTGGACCCTCCAATTTCTAACAGTAGAATCAAGACAAAATAGTATTTTAACTCCCGGTCTAATCTTTTAAATCATCATACAAGTGCTCTACGCTTAGAGCCTTTATAAATCCTCGGTTTATATCTAATATAATCATATCATACAAACCATACAAGTTACGAAAGATTTAAGTCAATATATAAATCAGTTCGTAAATCCTTTACAACATTAAAGCAGTATATATCACAATCACAACATTAATCACAACAACATCATTTGTATGATGTAGGGTTTGAAAACTTGCCTTGGTGTCTTGGTGGTGTGGTAGTGGGGGTTTGAGAGTGTGCTCGTCGATCTATAACAAGATACATAATTCACAGTCAGTCCCCTAGAACCAATTAATGTGCTATTACTTAAGCACTAAAGTTCTATTAATGAAAATCAAATGTCTCGCTCTCGGTCATCTATAACCTCATGACCTTCCATAACTCCTAAGTCAAAAGTTTGGGTGGAAATCTATTCTCAAAACCCAAGTACTTTTCCTTTACTAACTCCTTGTTTTTAACCATCCCCTTAAGGGTACTTCACTCGTGCAACCTTTGTTCTTGCATTTTTATAAAATCACAAACTTATCTTTTTAACACGAAACCTTCTAGGTTTCCTTCCTAACAATCCATGCTAGTATCCATTTTAATATCTCAACCCAATTCCATTTTTAAAGGGCTTAATCCCTATCTCAAAGTTCATGCAATGAACTACTTAGTTATCTGAAACCGCTTTCACTAAAACGGACGTTTCTCCTAAACTGTAAATCAAAACGATACGATTCTTTCGCTAAAACAAACTATGAAACAGATTCTACATGATCATGGTCAGAAAGCCTCATGGTTATGGACTTAAGGTATTCGTGATCTCTGTCTAAACTTCCTAAATGAAATTCGACATGGTAACGACGCTTAAACGCAATTCCCGCGTTTAAAACACTCTAATCAATTCACCAATCCATAACCAAGCAATTACAACCCAAGGATTTCATTTATACCATCTTATTACTGCCTACACAAGCTCATAACACTAATCACTAGTTCAACCATCAATCCATCCATTAAACATCATGTTTATCATGCAAATCATCTCTACATCAAACCATTACTAACCACTCTTAACATAATCACTAATAACAAAGTATAACATAAGGGTGAGAGGTTTTTTATACCTTCCTTGGTACTTAGTATAGCTAGCAATGGGTAGTATGACCTTCTTTGATCCTTGATTATCCTTTACAAGCCTTAAACTTCAAGATCAAAACAAGAAATCAAGAATTACTATTCATTTCTACTATTCATCATCAACTTTGATTCCATTTTTGAGCATGCTAACAATCATGGATGAAGCTAAGATCAAGGATTTACCTTAGTTTATGGATGAGGGCGATTTAGAGCCCAAGAACTTGAATTATGGTTGAGTAGATCAACAGAGAGAAATGATGGACAATTTTAATAACCCTGCTCCTACTAGAGGAAGATGAGGCGGAGGTAGGAGAGGTGTTAGAAGAGGGAGAAGGAGCTCATCAAGTCAACCAATGCCTAGACAAACAAGGTCTAGAGGTTTAAGAATAGAAGAAATTCCTGAACCTACTCAAATTCTAGTAGTTCCTGACAGGTCTACTTTTGGTGATGATGGAATTGTTGAAGAAGAACCAGAATTGAGGAGAAGATCAAGACAATCAACTCTCAGTAATACAACTCAAATGGAAGATTCTAATCTTGACATTGTTCTTGACACTGTTCAAGATCCTGATGAATCTGAAATTCTACAAGAGGTTGATCTGTTAATATTATCTATTGTGGTTGATCCTCACAACAAGGAAGTGGATGAAGAAGAGGAAGCCAGAAGAAGAGAGATCACAAGAACAACAAATAGAGATTCCAATCTCTATGTACAAAGGCTTAAACTCTCAAACAGAAGGTTGTGGAGAAATCCAAACAGACAAGAACCTCAGCTAGAAAGAAGCTATGCTTTTGAAAAAGAGAAAGATAAGAAATGGAAACACATAAGCACACTTAGGTGTAATATACCTATCAATTTTCAGAATGGTGGTATTATAACAAGTGCTTCTAGTGTTGCTAACTTCTTTGATTTATATAGATCAAAAGCACTCTGGTTACAGATGATCTCTAATCTAAGGCAAATGACAAACAACTCAAGAGGAGGTATTGGACACAGGGATGTTGAATATCTGAATACACCTCATGTTGATCCTTATGCCTTAACTGAAATTGGAGGTATTTTAACTTCTGAACACCTGAACAATCTATTAGATGTTGATATAGTTATAGATTGTCATGATGATACTGAAAAGAAAGAGAAGCTTCTGTATTTTATGAGAGATGGTAGTGTGAAGATTCTGTCCATTCAAGATCTGCTGGTGAAAACTACACAGGAACTGAAATATGTTCATTATCTGTTAAAATGGAAGAATGAAGTGTGCAAGGTATGGAGTGATATGGTTTTGGCAACAATAAGAAGAAGACTGGATGGAGGTAGAAATTTCAATGGTGATTATACTCCCATGTACTTAAATCAGAAAGGTCAAGATGTGGAAATGCAAAGGGGCACTGCTTTTAAAGAAATGACCTTTGGCATGTCTCAGCTTAATCTTAATCCTGATGGGATGGAAATTGCTTATCTTTTGCTTGAAGAGCACAGTCTACAAAGAAGCTCCATTCATAATCTCAGAGCAGCTATTTACCAAATTGATGAACAAGATGAAGATCTCAGAAATCTTAAGGAAAGACTGATTCAAATTCTTGAA
This sequence comes from Heracleum sosnowskyi, assembly GCA_030848705.1. Lineage (NCBI taxonomy): Eukaryota > Viridiplantae > Streptophyta > Magnoliopsida > Apiales > Apiaceae > Heracleum > Heracleum sosnowskyi. The sequence continues at coordinate 15,819,656 of CM061241.1, read as the reverse complement.
GAAAAAGAAGAAAATATGTTATCCAACTTCTTGAAGATGAATATGTTCTATCAAAGAATTTAAACAGATCAGTTGCTGCTGTAAATATTTGTACATTTTGTAAATATGTTTTTGAAATCATTGAATCTAGGAATCTATACTTTATTTTACAAAGTATAAGATTGGGGGAGATTTTTAGATCAGGATTCAATGATCGTCAGGATCTAGACTCAACTGATCAGGATTGCTGACGTCATCAGTATTGCATGGTCATCGGTATTTGCTCAAGCGTCAGTATCAAGATTATCATCAGGATCTACATCAGGACTGGGATCAGGATTGATCATCAGGACTGGAAGCTGATCAGGATTCCTACTTAGAGTTATATTTGGAGTCTAGTTAAATAAGGAAGTTTATTTTGTCGGTTCCTTATTTATAGTAATGCAGCTATCAATTTAGGATAGGTTTCAATCTTTGTAATTGATTAGGACTTATCATGTAATTGATAGAGAAGCTGTGTAGTATATAAACACAGTTTAGGTTTCGATTTATATCGATCACACACACGAGTATTTTTGTAACCTTGAAGCTCTTAAGAACTCAGAATTTCTTGAGAGAGTTTTGTAACAGTTTTATAACAGATTTAATAAAACTGTTATTATTCATATTTGTGTTTATTAAAAGTCGAGAATCTTATACAATTGTACTCAACCCCCCTTCTACAATTGTTATTTACTGGGCAACATTGGGCCTTGTTTATTGGGCCGTATTCTTGGACCATTCTAGGTATAATTAATGTATCATTAATTATATTTCTAGAATTACTTTTCTGTCCATATCACCATTCAAATATATACATTTTAACCTCGACAAACAAATATTCAATAAATAAATAAACTTGTTAAATGAATAATTTTTTATCCCAATAAAACAGAGACAATGTATCTTTAACTTAAATAAAATGATAATCTCGATAAATAAGTTAATTTTTCTGATTTTGAGGATATAAATTATTCAGATTTAATACTATATTAATAATTTTGTATTAAGTTGCCATTAAACCATGTATCTTAATATTTTTTATGTGCATGAAACTGTATTTGTTTTAGATAAACCAACTATCTAACTGCTCCTGGTCGACCTCTTCCATGTCTACTTGCTGAAAGTTTCATCACTTGCTTCCATGTCCCCCATGTTGATGTCCGCAATCAACATGTTCTCTCCTTCTCATCAGCTTCCATGCTATAACTGCTCCTATTGACCTCTTCCATGTCTAGACGTTCTAACTACACATATTCTTCCTCATAATTTCTTCAAACAACTCACTCCTCTGTCCAAACCTATGTCTAGCCTCCATTATGCCCTAACCTGACCAAATGATACCAACCTTGTTCTGCTTCTTGCTCCATCCTCTACCTGAAACCTGGCGAGCCTATCTTGACTCCCTTCCACCGCCCTCACCCTCAACGTTAGCTTGGTTCTTTCTTTCTCTGCTCAAGTTGTTGAATCACCCTTTCATGATTTGGGCCAATGAATCAACGCCAGTACTCCCGCTCCCTAACGGCTGCTACATTGTCTGATTTAAGCTGAATATTATTTTATGTCTCATAAAACGCACTCGTCAACCCAACAAGTAAAGCCCACAATTCATTTTACCTAAGAGTCAAGTTCCTTTTCGTCACCAAAACCATTGTCACTATGACCCCCCTGATTTGCCTCCTATTACAATCCATATACCAGAGTCTTTTCCATCCGACAAAAGTTTGTTAAGGATAAATGCATGTACATTAACCTTAACAAAACCCACATCTAGAAACTCCCCACTCGTCTACATATTTCTGCTTTAGATGAAAGAGTTTTGAGAAAAGAAAATGATGAGATAACTCTTTGCATGCATTGGTTAATATAGATTGTACATCTCAAACAAACTCATTGCAATAATTACTATTGTTTTAAACTGCCCGAGTTCACCGAGACTTACTCTATCCTCTTCTCATTTAATTTTTAAGACTCCTCATTTTTCACTAAGAAAATGATATCTAGAATATTCCAATGGCCACTTTATTTTTATTTTCCGTTATTCTCCTACTTTTCAGGCTTTTGACTAAACCCCACATCTTAAGGCCATAGGGTCTATTGATTGGTTGAACTTATTTGATTAGTAAGCACTGAACAAATCTGAAAAATTAGTAAATCTATAATTTGAATTTGATTTTATCGGTGTTGCTGTGATGATATGAACTTATTTTAAAATTAAATTTGAATTTTTACTTGCGCACAGCTTAATTTATATACATTTGTAAGTTCAGAAACGTAGAAATTTGATTTTAAATAGTAGGAACATTTTTATATTGAAAGAAATGCGATATATAGATGTATTATATATGAAATAAAATAATAGATAGATAAAAGATTAGAATAATTGAAAAAACAATTGTCCAATAAATGACTATATAAAGATTTTGATTTTTAACTTTTTTATGAAAATTAATAATACATGTACCGTTAATTTAATTAAGTAGATACATGAATGCTTGTGTGTACATGAAGATATAAAAAGTTTCCCAAGAAATCAATAGATGAATGATATGTAAGAGACAAAAAAGAAAAAGAAAATCATTGATCATGCATCTATTTAAAGAGTTCTAATATTTACTCAATTGTGTGCTTAGTTCAATGGTTGTAGAGGTGACTTATATGTTTATGGTTGTGATTGAGAGGTCATGGGTTCAATTCCCAACAAGGTTTCATTTTTTAAAACTTTCTTAGTTCTGAAGGGGCATAACTGTAATATTACATGAATAAAATAGAACATGTTGTGCTATTATATATATAATAGATAGATAGATGATGGAAATGTGTTGACCTAAATAAAAGATACAGGTGGAAACATGTGGAAGGTTACGTGACATTTAAATAAGTCTGTTTATTGGTCGATTTTTAAATGAGAGTGCAGACTAGCTTGTTAGCAAAAGATGGAGTGGAAAAATAAACTGCTTGCAGCTTGGTTGGCATCATTAATCAAATTTTAATAGTTTTCAGTTAGTGTAATGGTTTTAATTGATTTTAGTTCTGAAGTGGGTCTTCTCTAAGCAGCTAAATGCTTCACCTTGTTGAGTAAGTTTTCAGATTCTTTGAGTGAAGTGAGCTCTTAATTTAAAGTTCATACATCACATAATCATGTTATCAGATGTTTGAGCTTGGAGTTCGTATGGCAAATCAGAGTCAGGATGCAGGTGTGGGTGTTTTTTAACGAGGAAATGGTAATCAATAGTCATGACAATGAATAGATGCTTGAGGGTGGAGGGCTCTGGTTTTCGATGGTGATGCCCTTGGTCTGTCTGTATTTCTAGTTTGCCAAGTTCAGTTTGTATTTCTAGCCCTGCTAGTAGCTTTTTAACTAACTATTATAATTGATATTGTTAGGTTAACTAGTTGAGAAAGTCGCGCTTCGCGGCAGCGATATAATTTTTTTCAAAAACTCCATTAATAAATTTGTAGCAATTACTCATTTCTTCTTAATAAGTTGTTCACCCATTGAGCATGCTTTTCTTGTTAAAATCGAAATTCCAAATTTAATATATTGAATAGTTGCCTTATATATTAATTTTCATGTTAAGATAAGTTTTTCTAATAAGTCGCTCTCTCGTTGAAAAAACACATATATAAATTCTGCACTTCTATTTTACCTTTAATAAAACTTTAATTCTAATTATGTCTTATAAACACCTATTCTACTTCCAATATAACTTTTAATTATTTGTAATTCTTATAAATTCAAATTCTTCTATTCCGTGAAAACCTATTCTACTTCCAATAGAACTTTTAATTAAATGTCTAACCAATAAATTTGAACTATTCTCCTTTATAAATTCCAACACCTACTATACTTCAAAGATAACGTTTATTTATATGTCTTTTCTATAAATTTGAATTGTTCTCCTATATAAATTAGAACATCTTTTCAATTTGTAATTTGTTAAAGAATATTTTTTTTTAATTTACAACAATTACTCATTCCTCCGTAATAATTCATACTCTCGTTAAACACGCTTTCCTCGTTAAGATCAAAATCCTAATTTTTAACATACTGAATACTTGTTTTATATATTAATTTTCATGTTAACGTACTTCTTTCTAATGAGCCGCTCTCTCGTTGAAAAAACACTCATATTAATTTGCACTCCTATTTTACTTCCGATAGAAGTTTTAACTATATGTTACCAACACTTATTCTACTTCCAATTAGAACTTTTAATTATATGTCTTTTTTATAAATTCAAACTCTTGTACTCCATAAATTCGAAAACCTGTTCAACTTCCGATAGAACTTTTAATTATATTTCTAACCTATAAAACCTTTCACTGAATTTTTTAATATTTTTATATTGTTAATCAATCAATAAACGATATCCATATAATAAACTGTTTTATATCACTCCTTAATTATTATCACTTTTTCAACTTCAAATTTCATTTATTTAATTCTCTTTGTCTAAACATAAAAAATCTATATATTCTTAATGAGTACCGGGGAAAAGTCTTTATTTTCAATACAAATTACGGGTACAAAAGTAATTTTCTTACTATCCCATTTATTACAATAACAAAATTTACCTATGTTTTACTTATTACAATTTGTAAGCTTATTTTGTATCATGGTTTGCATAATTCATGAATTATCCATTTCCAGTCCAGTTCTTTAAATTATTAATTAATCTCTCAAATCATATTAAATATCACATGATTTACAAAATTTTAAATTTTAAATTACTTCCCTTTATTCTTTTCCTCCTAGTAGTAATATGTACCAATCACATATTCTAATTTCAAGCTATCAGATATAATTATTTGATATTGATGCATAAGTTTTGTATCACATTTATATGCAATTAAAGAGATATTTAACGATCTTTGATTATTTTTCAATCCACTTTAATTGTTATTTTTCTGAAATTTAAATTTTTATTGTTTTCATATCCTAGATTTTCTTCAATTTTAGATTTTTAAGATTTTCGAAACCGTGATTTTGTCACGTTGTATTAAAGATTCTATCAGCCATATATCATCATTTCACGCAATCAGTATTTATGTTATATCATACATGAATATCGTATTAGATATACACAAAATTTAAGACATGTTTAACAATCTTGATTGCTTTCTCAACATTTTTTTGTTATTACTTTCAGATTTTTGATTGTCCTCAATTTTATCCTTCTTAGATTTTAAATCCATGCATTTTCATTCTTTTCTTCTTCTCCATTTTTATTTCTCTCTGTGAGTTGGAGCTTTATATATAAACATGTATATCTCTTATTTTACGATATTTTTCATGTTTTTGTTGTGATACAGATTTTATAGTGGTAAAAAAGTCTCAATTGATTCCAATAATCATATTTTAGAGATACTTGTTCTCTAAATTAGGTAAAAATTGTTAACTTAAAAATTACGATATTGATCTTTATAGTCTCATCTATTTCTCGGACAATTTTACAGTAATTTATTATTGTGTATATTTTGGTTATGCGGTTGATATGTTTGATGAAAATTTTGACAGAAGTTTGTTGACAATTTTAAATATAATATATGACTTGACTGCTCACTCGGGCTAATCTTCGTCCTCTCCACATATTTTTCACATGTTTATTTTTATTTGTTTAATCAGAGAATTGTTATCTACGTTTATTTTTTTTGTAAATTTAGTTTCATATTTTGTCAAATAATATTTTATTTTTATTTGTGTTTAAAGTGACACCAAACTCAACCATCAAAAATCTATTTTTAATGTATGTTCATAATGTAAATACATATATAATATACTGATTTTTAATTATTTTGAACTGATTTATATATTTTAACTGTAGGTTAATCAATATTATTTTCTCCCTTAAATTTAATATATTTTGACGCTATTTTTTCAAGGTTGAACAAGTTGGACAATGTATGTATTGGTCCAATAAAAATTTCAATCTTTTTAGCTTTTTTGTTACAATGTACTCCTCCGTTTCACTAATATTGGTCATCCTAATTTTTACATGCATTTTTTGTTGCAAATAAAATATATTTCCATAACTTTTTTTCAAAATTTTCCATTTCCGAATTAATATTTTAAGAGTAAATTTTAATTCTGAAAAAAAAGTTACGAAACTATATTTTATTTTCACCGAAAAAATGTGGTAAAATAAACGTGGCAAATATTAGTGGGACGGGGGAGTATGTAAAATTATGGGTGCGGTCAACGAGAAACCTTCTAACTCAAAATTTTATATGTCTTTTTATACGATTCTTTTTGTATGCATGCCTATAATGCAAGTAAAGTATGCGATATAATAAAATTTTAGTAATGCTAAACAAATTTATCATCACTTTCCAAATAAATAAATAAAAAGAATCAGAAATCTGAGAATAGTTCGATGCAAATCTTTTTATCAAAAAAATTGATTTATACTAATTTATTTTGTATTTATTTTGTATTAATTGTTTATTTAAGAATTGAAGTCTTAACTCTACGAACAATGAGTATAATAGTACAAAAAATTATTTTCCACTAACTTTTACAATTTTCATCATTTTCAGAGTTACATTATCTTAATTACATTTATCTTATCTCATTATTACATACAAAAATTAATAAGTTTAATTATTTTTATTTATTATTGTTAATATATTGTTGATAAATAGAAGTTAGATTAAAAAAATTATATTTTTAAAATATATTGTATCGTATTTCTTACGTTTTTTATATATGATACAAGTTATCGCAAACGGCGATGCCGAGAAATCTTTCTCTATAAAATTACTTCAAAATTATTGTACTTTACATACTTTCATTCTTATATAGCATGGAACAAAATAGTCTATAAAACAGTTCAAAATTTAAATAAATTTATAGATATTGTTTTTTTAATTTATTCAAAATGCATGTATAATATATTACTTACATTAATTACGGAGATTAGGAATAAAGATCAAAGCACGGTGACGCTATTCACGGTTACTGTCCGAAAATTTTATAAAACTTTATATGTTTCGCTTCCCCTATTTTTTTTTTCGAATGACAACGCGTGAATTAGATCAGCATCAGACGGGTTGCAATAAATGCTTTATACATTTAATTTTTTTTCGTCAAAATTTTCAATTTTTTATTACTTTTTCATAACTTCTCGTTCAAATAAAGTTATAGAGATTGTCAATATTGATTTCCAAAATATAAATTTTATCAATGTTGATTGTAATAATTGTTTTATTATATAATTATTTACCTTTATTTTTAATTCATGTGTCCAACATACTGTTAGTATTAGTGCCCTAGAGACAATACAATTGTACTTCTGGGAAACACTATTTTGTTATTTAATAATGATTATGTTCTATTGATTATTCGACAACAATTATTATGTCTTTATTTACTGCGATATTAATGTTAGAGTAATAAATGTCCTTGGAATATCGAACACGTATTTTATATCTTTAAGTATGTGACTTAAAAATGAGATTATATGAATAGTGTTTATATTCCTAAATTATCCCTAATTAAGCATTATGAATTGGGACAATTATGATGCATAAAGATTAGTATGATCGTTGACTAAATGACCACATCTCATTGGTCATAGGTATAGTGATACTAAAGTCAAGAACATAGGTGCATGTAATATTCTACATGGCACCGGATTGACCCACAGTGATATTCTACATGGTAATAAAGTCATTAGAATAGCTCACAGTGATAATGGTGTAATGATCCTTAGACTTGAGATCATTATATTTCTATACGAGGATTAATATACTTTGATTACATTAAAAGTTACCTTTGATCGGGTGATGATAAAAGTGGACATCGGGTATATTATGAGTCGTATGAGAAATATGAATGATAGATATAGGATTTAACCCTCCTATTATTAGGAGAGATATTATTGGCCTCTTGATTGAGTGAGACTATGAAAATGCATGGCCATGCTCAAATATTGATTTGTTTTAATAGTCTACTCATTGATCAAGGAAACCTGGATTAAATGTTGAAGAGGATGACTAATAACATGCCTCGAGTTTAATCTATAATATTTGGTTAAAGGGATTATATTACACGGAAACATTAGTCACGAAAGGTTTAATTGGATCACCAATTATTATTATTACTTGGGTAGCAATGATGTATTACTAGATGCCGCTCATTGTTTATAATTTTATTTTGAGATATTAAAATTATTGCCAACGTAATAATAACCTAAAGGGTTACACATAAAGAACGTTTTAAACGGAGCATTAATTAAATTTCGAATTTAATTGAATTATTATTATTATTGAATTATTGGATTAATTAAGTAGGACTTGATTAATTATATAATAATTCGAATATAATAATTAATAATACTAATAATCAGATTGGGTTTTGGAAGCCCAATCAGATTAAGCAAGGCCCAAAATTCTCTTTCAATAAATACATTATGATGTATTGTTTTAGGTAAAGTTGAAAAATTCGTTTTCAGAATAAACCCTAGCAGCTCTGCATATTAGAGAGGCTAGAAACAGAGAGAGAGAAGGTTTTGAGGGCGGTTTTATTTGGCTAGTACCAACTCCGTGATCGTTGGACGATCAAGCGTTCGTGTGGACTACTTTGGCGACGCAGATCTTGAACAAGGGTTGCGTGGTGGTTACAACAAGGACCTCCAAGTTTCTGAATATTATAAGCTCGATTAAGGTATGATTTCGTTTCTCCATAATCAGCCATGTCTTGTACACGGATCCTAGGGTTAGGGTTTCGGATTATTATTGTTTTTACGACTGTTTTCGCTGCGTTTGTTGCCCCGAAACCCAACACATACTTTATAAATTTTACTAACAAATCTCCATTAATTTTAATTACTATTATTTCTTATTTTAAATTTGTTTTTCTTCTATATTATATTTTGTGTTATTCTAAATATAAATTACTATCATTCTATATCCTAAATTTTCAATATAAATGAAATATTATAATTAACTTAAATATATTTTAAATATTTTACCCGTGTGCGTAGCACGGGCTAATTCCCTAGTGTTACTAACACTTATTCTACTTCCAATTAGAACTTTTAATTATACGTATTTTTTATAAATTCGAACTCTTGTACTCCATAAATTCGAAAACCTGTTCAACTTCCGATTGAACTTTTAATTATATTTCTAACCTATAAATTTGAGCTATTTTTCTTTATAAATTTGAACACATATTTATTTCAAATATAAATTTTATTTATATATTTTTCTTATTTCTTATAAATTTGAACTTTTTCTCCTTTAAAAAATTCGAACCTATTCTACTTCCTATACGTTAAATATAAAAACTAATTAGCAAAATACATTAAAAAAAGGGTTAAATCTCAAAGTGCTCACTGAATTGGGGGGCTGGTATCAAATCGCTCACTCTAGTTATCGGCGTTTCATGTGTACCATTCTAGTAGCCAATAATGACATGGACGTTAACTCTATGTGTTTGACCTAACGGAACCGTCTTGACTCTAACGTGAATAATACGTGTACATACGTGGACACACATGACGGATGATATGACATACAACTAAGCGCGTTTAAAATATAAGAAAGAGTAGAATTCATTTAGACTTATTATCTTTCAATTGAAACTTCTATAATTTGGGGGAAAAACTCTAGAAAGCGACTAGAGTAGAAATAGGTGAAATTGGGGCAAAAACGTTCAATCGACTTGGAGTTGGAGCATACACTGGGTAATAGGCGTTCGAATATCTTCAGACATCATCAAGTGGTGTTCGATTTGCAGTAAACCAAGATATGTATACCCCTGACTATATATGAATTGTAGATAATCTCAATGTGTTGTTTGTCTGTGTGTGGTAGTATTTTTTATTGTTTGTGTTTTGAATTGACAGTATGTCTACTACTGTTGTGTACCTTCACCACCATGAACATTTCGATTTTGATAAGAAGTACTGTTATGATGCTAACTCGTTAGTGTATTTCAAGTGTATGATTATGTTTCAATAAGGGGTTGGTTGACTTGTGTAAGACGTATGGTAAAATTGAATTGTATGTTGATATGGGAACATATACTATTAGCTTAAATCTTGACAACCCTGATGAGGAATTCGAAAGTAGAAGGCAGAATGCTAAAAAATTTAAAGGGAAATTGTACAAAGCCATGAACCCCTAATTCTTGCATGTCTATGTTTTCACCCCCTAATTTTAATATTGTCTTCACCCAAACAGATAAATGGCACGAACTATGGCTGAAGTTGATGTTGTATTCGACCTCATTTGTGATTGTGATGAAATGAGTGTGTTCAAGACTCGTTGGTACGGGGAGAATGCTGGTCGGAGGTATACGGAGTGTGGGTCTGATACTTATGCATACCATAAGTGGATTGATCCACCACTCGGAGCTCGTGATGTTGAGGCCATTACAGAGTTGCAAGATCGTTTGTTTGAGACGCATGAGAAGTACATACGCAAGTTGGATCGTATGACAGAGGGGCACGAATCTCAGATGAATAATCTGGAAAATAAGCAAGCTTTCACTGTGATTGCAATGTTCATGGTTTTCGTTGTGATGATGAGTAAGGTACTCACTTCGGTTACGTCTGAGAATGTTCATGAGGATTACGACTCTGATGACGTTGTTTAAATTGTTTTAGGTAGAAGATGTAGTTTTTGAACTATGTTTCGATGTAACCCAATATTTATCTATGTAAAAGTATTGTATGTTTTTAACTATGTTTCGATGATGTGAATATTTTCCGTAACATTCTCTTGGAAAAGTTTTAACATTTCGATGATGTGAGTTATTGTAGTTCCTTCTAAAGCTGCAAACATAGTTGGATCAGAAAAGAGTAAAATTTGCATGAAATGGAATTCTTATATCAGAAAACTAATTAATGAAGATGAAGATACGTAGAATAGGGAAAATCGATTACAATAAAATAGGATAGAAAAGTTCCTTTACAGACCCATAACCAGTACCAAAATAGGATCAGCTTGGCCTAAACAACCAAGAACATTGAATAAAATATGTGTAGACATTTTTTTCAAAATGTTATAAATAAGAAAGATGATAGAAATTTCCTATTCAAAGAATGACATTGAATCAAAATGTTATAAATAAGAAAGATTTTTGAAATCCATCTCCTAATTGCTTCTATGTATTATGTTCTACTTTCTTCATTATACAATCAACTTCTGCTAAATCTACACCTTCTACCATTGGGGCTTTGATATGTCGTTATATGAATATGAAATATATGAAAGGAATTTGGTTATTATTCAGTAATTTTAGAGTTCTATTGATTTGTAACTAAGAACCCTAACTTATATACATACACAGTTTAGATATAGCCGTTGATATTTGTACATGTCAAATATAAAGTAACGTTACATTCCACGCTGTCCAAGTCCAGCAATCCACGTGGATACTCCCGTCAAGTCAACACAAAAAAAGTAACGTCGATGTCATTAATGGCTACTAGAATGGTACTCGTGAGACGCCGATAACTAGAGTGTGTGATTTCATACCAGCCCCCCACTTCAGTGAGCACTTTGAGATTTAACCCTTAAAAAAGTAGTACAAAGTCTGTAGTAACCTATGTCAAATATCACTTATTCGAATCCACGATTCTTTCATATGCCACTATTTGATATGCTATAATTGATACTACTACGTAACAATGCGAGCATAATTAATTAAATATAAAATACAATTAGTTGAATGTATGATTAATTTGAATTTTATAATAGTTAATAAAATATTGGGAAATTATTAACAGTACCCCTCTCGTATTGACTTTTATGAATGGTACCACTTCGTACTTTTGACTTACAAACGGTACCATTATGTATTTATCTATCCATTAAAATAGCATTCTGTCAATCCAAACGTTAACTAAACGTTAAATCATTAAAAAAAACTAAATAAAACTTGGGAAATTATTAATAGTACCCCTCTCGTATTGGCTTTTATGAATGGTACCACTTCGTACTTTTAACTTACAAACGGTACCTGATAGGTTCATAATTTAATACATTTTTAATACATATTTTATGTTCGTTTTTGTAATTTTATTATTTAATAAATTGATTTCTTTTGTTTTGTAGGAAAATAAATAAAATCAGATTTTAAACAGAAAAAGCTGAAAAAAGGCAAGAGAGGAGAAAATAACAAAGAAGCAAAGAACAATTAAATTCTAGGTGTCTCAAATACAAGAGAGGAGATCCATATATATATATATATATGGAAAAATAATGGGTTTGGGCTCTTTGATTACAAATCGGATTATAAAAATATTTTCTCAATTCTCTTTTATTCTCCGATAAGTTTTCTAATTTTTCTCCAATTTCCTTTTGACTTCAAGTATTTCCACCTCCTTTCTTTTTTTCACCTTTTTCTGCTTAAAATCTGATTTTATTTATTTTATTACAAAACAAAAGAAATCAATTTATTAAGTAATAAAATTACAAAAACGAACATAAAATATGTATTAAAAATATATTAAATTATGGAACTATCAGGTACCGTTTGTAAGTCAAAAGTACGAAGTGGTACCGTTCATAAAAGCCAATACGAGAGGGGTATTATTAATAATTTCCCAAGTTTTATTTAGTTTTTTTTTTAATGATTTAATGTTTAGTTAACGTTTGGATTGACAGAATGCTATTTTATTGGATAGATAAATACATAGTGGTACCGTTTGTAAGTCAAAAGTACAAAGTTGTACCATTCATAAAAGTCAATACGAGAGGGGTACTATTAATAATTTCCCTAAAATATTTATTTATTTGTAATTAAAATTATAAAAAAAAAATAGATTAAGACAATCTTAGAGGTGGCAACTAACCTCCCACGTATTTTTTTTATATAATTTATAGTTTGGTTAATCATAACCATTGGATCTTTCACATTTGTAATATTAGTTTTTAAGATATTAATCAAAGTTAAATCTCAAATTTAAAAATTATTAAAAATATAAAATTTTAAAATAAAAATAAGTATTAAAATTTAAATGATAGCAATTATTTAAAAATATTAAAATTTAAATAATAGTGAAACATCCAAAATACTTCATATTTTGCACGGGATATAAGTTAATAATTTTAATTAAGCAACCTATTAAAAAAAATTAACGATCAACATACCTTTTACTTCTTACATGAGTTAATTTATAAAATTAGAAGTAATATAATATAATATTCGTTATTAGAATATGTCCAATGAGGATAAAAACTACAAAAATTCAAGAACTTGATATCATTATATTTGCATCCAAGTCACACAAACATGCACGTAAAATCAATAAACAAAAGAATTACAAGGAAAAAAGTACCAAAATAATAGTAGCATATGGCATAGAGAAGCCCTGTGCAGTTGAGCTTTTTGTAGGCTTAATGTTTTTTTTTTGAATTACGTAGTTTTTTCTTCACACACCCTCGAATATCATCTGCCCGATTCTAGAATTTCTCTTTCTCATTTTCTGTAAATGGACATAGAATCAGTTAATTAATATGATAAGCTGACCTTATTTATATAGAATTACAAGTTCTACTTAAAAAGAGTTACATATTCTACTTCAAAGAGAGTTACGGATTTTATTTAAAAAATATCGACATCTATATTACATCTATGTTAATTCAAACTCTTATTCTCTATAAATTAGAACATTGATTTCATTTTTTGTCTCTAAAAAATATGAGCTAAATAAGGAAATTTTGATTTTAATTATTTAAAATAGAGGAGCTATAGAAAAGCCACATGCCCACGTCAACCAGTTAACACTTTCCGTCAGTTGAACAAGCTAAACTAACGGTGCTGTCATTACTTGTAACTAGAGTGATGCAAATGAGTCCTTAGAGTGAGTTTTTTGATATATGCCTTTGAGTTAAATGACCACTTTGATATTTAACCCTTATATATACTAGCTTTATACACATGCCCACTTTGATATTTAACCCTTATATATACTAGCTTTATACCCATGCAAGTGATGTTTTATAAATATTTTTTGAATTTTTATTAATGAATTGAAATATTTTTCCTTTTAAATTTTTAGAAAAAAATTACAAAATAATATACGCAAACCTTGTTAAATTAATAATACTTATTTTACTTACATCTCTTAATTATTTTAGTTTATTACATTTTTTGTGTGAAATTTCATATTTTCCTAATTTTAAAATTATTAATTTACACTCTATATAATTAACATACGATTGTTCATGAAAAATTACAAAATAATATTTAGAAATTCTATTCATTATTTTGCAACAAATTGTACAATTTAACGATATTTAGTTTCTATTTAATATATAGAAAGATTATAATTACTAACAACACTTCTTGAAATGATAAATATATCCCTGACCACCAAACCATGACCATGTCATACCACATAAACCAGTTTACTCCAATTATATATAAAGATATAATAAACCCCTGTACTCCAATTATATATAAAGATATAATAGGATAGTGATCAAATGAAAATCATCCTCAAGTTCAACTTCTGTACCCACACTAAGGCGCCTGTCGAATGATTTATAAATTGTCATAAACACTGTAATTACTCAGCTATGTTAGAAAGTGATCCGTGTCTTGCACGGATTTTCATGCTAGTTACATTATATTATATGACAAATGTTTAGACCACTTGAAAATTAGATATGTTATACCAAATTTCAAGTACAATAAAAAATACACTATACTATCTAACCTTTAAGTGGTCTATACTATTGTTATGGATTAAAAAGTGTACTTGTAAATTAATTGTTAGGATTTAAGAGAGCTTCGAGCTTTAATGGTTGCTCTTGTGTTTCGTGACTAAATCGGTCCTCACAAGATGCCTACGTATCTCAATCAGTGCTGAGAATCAAGCCAAAGACGTAGTTCTGATTGAAGGATCATGTCCTTTATATAGGCGTCTAGAGCCTCGTATTTAGAGTAAGTTTAGGAGACTTAGCGAATAAGTCTCTTTTTTGATAATGGATAAACATTGTATTTCTTGCTGGACAAATTTTCTCCTTGTTGATAAGGACTATGACTCGTTATTTCTTTTTAATTGGGATTTTGGATCCTTCTTTGACGAATTTACCATATTTTAGACTTCTTTCCTGAGCTGTATATTTCCCTTATTTACTAATTTCGTAATTAATAAATAATTATGGTTTTGGGCCTTGCTTATTGGGCCGTGTTCTTGGACCAATCCGGGTCTAATTAATACGTAATTAATTTCACTTATAGGATTATTTTTCAACCCATATCATTTTCCCCCCAACTTCTAGGAAAATCTATCTTGGATTATCGTATAAGTTATTTTATTCGGGAGTTACGAAGTTTTCTTTCGTATTCTAGCTTTGTTTTGCGAACATATAGTTCTAAACCAATTTTTATAATTTTCCCAAAATAGGAATCGGGATTTTTCATCAATTCCGTGGAAAATAAATTAATTTTTGAAATTCCAGTGTATTTTCGACCAGGATCCTGGTCGAATTCAACCTCACTTTTGGCTCCTGGTAGAACACCTTCGACCAGGATTCTGGTCGAATTTGGTCTTGTTTTTGCCTCTGGTCGAAAGCTTTCGACCAGGATTCTGGTCGAATATTAGTGTCATTTCATCCCGTGGTCGAATACTTTTGACCAGGATTTGGTCGAAGATTAATGTCGTTTTAGTCCCTGGTCGAACACTTTCGACCAGGATTTTAGTCGAACATATAATTGTGGATTTCGACCTTATTGGAGGTCGAACTTTTCGTCCATTTTGGGCCCTGGTCGAACAATTTTGACCATGATGCTAGTCGAATAGATGCTTCATTTCGGGCCTTAGTCGAACACATTCGACCAGGATGCTAGTCGAATATATTCTTCATTTCGGGCCTTGGTCGAACACATTCGACCAGGATTCTTCAAGTTGTACCTCTTGTGCTCTTTAAGGCCCACCTATGTTGGGCTCAATTTGGGCCTAAGGCCTTTAACTGTTCCAATTTATTAATTGGGCCTGTAGTCTTTTATGGGCTATACCGGCTGATGCCGGTTGCCCTTCCTTCAACCGGCCCATTGACCGACTGTTATCCCTATAAAAGGGTGAAATCTCACTTGTTTCTATTCACTTCTCAGTTTCCATTTTCTCAAAGATATTCTGCTAGATTTTCTCCAAAATTCTCTCGGCAAAGCTCTGCTAGGGTTCTGTCGTAAGGCGATTCCCGACGAGATTTTTCGATCATTCTCACCGGTTTCTGGGCTCTTCTGTTTGAAGATTTGAAGATTTCTTGAAGATTTCTTGAAGATTTCTGGGTTTTGCTTTGAAGATTTGAAGATCCTTTGAATATTTCTGGGTTTAAGATGGCTGATCGTGCTTCCCAACGCCTGCAAAAGATGAATTCTGCATCCAAACGAGGTACCCGCATTCCAATTCGTTCTAAATACATGTCTTTGCATGATATGATTAATGAACGTGGGGATGAGTACCCGTCTGTGTCTGCTTTAGATTCATATGATTGCAGTAATATGTTTCATGATGTAGATAAGATTAAAGACTATAATAAGATGTATAGGGTTAAAGCCCCTCTTAAATTAGTTCCCAGCCGGTGCCGGTGACCGTTCTTGTCACTGGCGGTCTAATTCCTTGTGTATTTATAAAGATGCTATAGTCGTCGGCCTTAGGTTCCCATTTCACGAGTTCATACCTAGGCTTTTGGCAGACGTTCAAGTAAACCCTTGTCAGTTACCCCCCAATGCCTGGAGGATAATTAACTGTTTCATGGTTTGTGTCTTCGCAATAATTTTCCTCTTTCTGTTCCTTTATTCAGAAAGATTTTTCAATTCAAAAATAGTTCTGCCAACAACTTGGGTTGGGTATATATTAGCCATAGGGTTGAGTTTCCTTTTATCTTTCACCCAAAATCTATCCCAGGCAATAACCCAAGGTGGAAAAATGAGTTCATGTACCTTGTCTGGGATGGTGGGGACCGGGGAACCCTGTTCCATAGATCTTTTGGGAGAGTTTCAGATGGTAGTCCCAGCAACATTGTCTTGAATGAGGAGGAATCTCATGCCTACTCAGAGCTAATCAAGGATAATGGGACTACCATGGCTTGGGAACTACTGGACGAGTTTGTCCTCAAGTCTGTTCATCTCTCGACTGTTTCTGATAAGGGTACTTTTACTTATCCCTTTTCTTTATGTTTATTTTTCTTTCTTTCAGAAAATTTCTTCTAACCATTCTTTGGTTTGTGTTTTATAGCTGCGGCCTTTATAAACAAGACTAATGAGCCCAAGGATGAGGAGACTTCCAGGATGAAGAGGGTCAGGATTGGAGATGATCCAAGGGGAAAGTCTAGTGTTCCCAGTTTCCTGATCCCCTCTCAGATTCCTGTGGACGAGGCAGACATCCCTGTGTCTACCAAGTCTTCAGTTTGGCGCCCCAACTGGGGTATTAGGAAGAGGGACACCATTACTGGTGTTAGGCTCAAGGCATGTCTGAGTACCACTTTTAACAAGCCTACTCATTGTGACTATGTCACTCTACATGACCTGGTGAATTTTTTCACTGGGATATAGTATAGGTCTCTACTGTACTTGTCTTGTTGTCATGTACTTAGCTTTATCTTGTATGCTCAGAGTTATAATGAGCTTAGTAAGTTTCTTGCAATCTAGAATGTACATAGGCCATGGAATAATTATCCTGGTAGAAGTTCAGAAATGTTCAAGCAGCAGGATGGAGATGAATAAGGCCCTGAAGAAATAAGTTGCAGAAATTTATCTAAGTCCCTATACCGTGAAGTCAAAATAGAGCTATGTCGTGAAGTCCAAAATATCCATGTCGTGAAGTACTGAGATCGCATAGTCCTAAAATGTATTATGTCGTGAAGTCTTCATTACTAATGTCGTGAAGTGTTGAGACAGCAAAGTCAAATTGTACTAGATCGTGAAGTCCTCAAAAAGTCTATGTCACGAAGTCCTCAAAAAGGCTATGTCGCGAAGTCCTCAAAAAGGCTATGTCGCAAAGTCTTCAAGAAGGCCATATCGCGAAGTCATCTCTAAGCCTATATCGCATACTCCTGAAACACTCTTATAGCAAAGTGAAGAATGCACTATGTTGACAAGTCACAGAATCAGGAATATGCTGGAGTTCACAATGTCAACATTTAGCCGTTCATAACAAGACAAATGAAGGTACATAACCAAAATTCAAAGGATACAAATACTGAAGCATCTGTTACGGCAAGGTGGTCCAAAGAACAGATGGCAAATCTACAGCAAAACTTGGAGAGAAAGATTAGAGACAAGCAGCTACAGAAACGGGAAAGACTCTGAAAAGCAAGTGGTCCTTCCTGACACAGTTAACTTCTTATGGCAGGACAAGTTGGACTTTGAGCTAGGGGTAACTGTGTAAATAGGTGTGTGCACCAGTTTGTATAGGTCTATATATATTGTGCGCACCCTACTTGAAAGGCATATGTCTAGTCCTATTTGTAAACACCGAGGATTCTACTCAACTTTAATTAAGATGTAATAAGTAAATAATAAAAATCAAATGTCACAGGAATCTCAGAAGATTATATCTGTCAAAGAATGAAGATTAAAGTCATCTACAGACTTGAAGTGATTCTACATTGAAAGAAGCTCAATTTATTGATCAAGCCTCAATGAAGTATTCAAGCTTAGTGGATTTATTAAAGTGACGGAGATTTCAAGTGGTGACAGAAAAAGATACTGGTTACGGAGTTCTTGAATGAGAAGGAAGTGAATCACTGCTTAAAGTCAAATAGATAAAGAACAGACATTGTCGTTAGTCACTCATGAACCAGACAGTGCATCGAGTGTCAACGTACTATTGTGTTTGTTATTTATCTAAGTTTTAAGTGATTCTGGAATTGTTTGAGAAGTCAACTAATTCTATTTATTCTCTTATAAATAATTAATTCTATTAAGTAAATTATTTATTAAATTAATTCTGCAAAGAATTAATTTAATACATAATTTATTTAGTTAATTATTTAAAATTAGAATAAATATGAACTAGGAAGACTTAGGTTTGAACTAGGAAGACTTAGTTTTATGAACTAGGAAGACTCACAAGTGAGTCTTCCCGATTGTCTTCCTAGGCCAAACCACTGTCTTCCCGGTAGTCTTCCATGAACAAACATTGTCTTCCCGAGAGTCTTCCAAGAGTAAAAGTATTGTATTTCTGCTTGTCTTCCTAGTGCATTTACAATCTGTCTAGTGGCTGTGCACGTGGTCTACAAAAGGAAATGCAGTGATATAAATACAAGACTACTTGAAGACATATCTTTTAATTACATTACACAGAACAAAAAGTAAAGACACAGAACATCAACATTCCATCTTCTGTCTTTATTTCTTCAACTGTCGAAGCTATTCATTTCCTGCCAGAGAATTAATTCTAGTTTGATTCTTAACATTAAATTCATAAGAAGTGATTCTCTTGTACTGCTTTAGCTTTTTAGCGGATCATAATCCCTAGATTTTATATCGAACTACTTTTTAGTATTCGATCCTTTTTATTACAAAAATAGATAAATTCATGTCGAATTTATTCTAGATTTGTTTTATCAAGTTCTTTGTAATCAGTGATCAAAATTGTAACACCCCTCAAGTTTAATAGAGTTTCTATTTAACTTGAATATTGTTTCAGTTTTTATTCCGCATTAATTTGTTCTAAATTGTTTAATCTTAAAAGAACAAATTTCGATAAAACAGTATAGTTTGTATTCAACCCCCCTTCTACAAACTTATCAGGACCTAACAATCGGCATCCGAGCCTTTTGATTGATATACAAATCAAAGATCCAATTGTTTTGAGATTTTTCTTAAACTCTGATTTTTTATTTTTCCTAAAAATCTCAAAAGATTTCTACTACACAGAAAGTGGGTACAGTCAAAATCCCAATGTTCAGCAAGGAGCATTATCCAATGTGGAAGAAGAAAATGCTTCTATTTCTTAAGGTTGCAAATCCTAAATACATTGATGTGCTGAAGAACGGTCCCAAAGTCCCTATGATTATTGAGGGAGAACTCATTGAGAATAATGTTGTTACTAGGGCTGCTAGAATGTACCCTAAAGATGCCAAGGATTACACTCCTGATGAGAAAGAGGATGTTACCTTGGATTCCTGTCTTCAGTTGATCCTTATTGATTGTCTTGATCCTATCATGCATAATCATGTCCTAAATTGTGATACTGCCAAACACATTTGGGGAACCATAGAGATAATCAATGAGGGGACAGAGGAAGTTAGGGAGAATATGCTGGAAATTCTCACCTCACAATATGAGCAATTCATATCAAACCCTGGTGAAGGTATCTCTCAGGTTTTTGAGAGATACAACAAATTAATCAATGATCTGAATCTCAATGGGAAGCACTACACCAACAAGGAGATTAACAAGAAGTTCCTTCTTACACTTCCACCTCATTTGGAGCACAAAATATCTGCCATTAGAGAAGCAAGAGATATGAATGAGATTGCTTTGGAGAGATTGTATGGTGTTCTGAAGACCTATGAGCTGGAGCAGATTCAACAAAGGGAGCTGTATGGAACTGGGAAGATTGTTAGTACTTCTACTGCACTGGCTGCTGAAGTCCCACAGAAACTGGAAGTCAAGACTGTTCAACCTTCCAGTTCTAACATGAATGTCATTGATGCTGAATATGGATTAACATCCATTGATCAATCTGGTGGTGACTTCTATTCTTTAGAAGAACTTGATCAGCTGGAGGATGGTGATTTGGCTTTGATAGTCAGGAAGTTTGGGAAGTTCAGATTCAAGAGGAATCCCAATCTTAAGTTCAGGCCCAGATTTCAGAGAGGTGGATCTTCCTCTTCAAGTGGCACAAGGGGTGGCTACAAAACTGGAACTGTGGAAAGGAGCGCAATCAGATGCTACAATTGCAATGAGTTGGGTCACTTTGCTACTGAATGCAGAAAGCCAAAGCAAGTGACTAGAAACACATTTGATTCTAGCAAGAAGAACAAGATTGAGAAAGCCTATGTTGCTGAGGGAAAGAGTTGGGATGACACTAACAGTGATGAAGAAGCAGGTGAGATTGGGAACCTTGCTTTAGTGGCTAAAGAGGCAAGCACTTCATCTGCATACATGTCAGAGGTAAAGTTTACTGATACTGAAATGATTCGTCATCTTGGTGGCACCTTAGATTGTGCATGCACTGAAAATGATAGAATAATTCTTTTAAACACAAATCTTGAAAATGAGATAAAAGAATTAAAACTAATGCATGTTAATCAGGATGAACTTGTTGAGAAAATAGCTTTTCTTGAGAATAGGGTTAAATGTTATATTCAACTGGAAACCATTCTTAAGAAAGAGATTAGTGAGCTGAAGACTAAAGCTAATGCCTATTTCAGCTCTTGTAAGACGGCTAAAGAGATTCTCAATAAACAAGCTATTGGTAATCATGTTAGTATAGGTTATGATTATAATGAGGCCATTGGATTTCTTGGAATTAATTCCCCTTGTAGAGTCAGATCTGAAGGAAGGGGTGTTCCATATGTGCTTAAGGGTATTGAAACACCCTTCTGTAAGGAGTCCGAAGCAGAACCTCTGAATGAAGACTCTATCATCATTGCAGAGGAGATTCGTGAAGAAGATATTGCTTTGGAAGTTGCACAGTCCAAAAAGTGTATATCTGATATTCCAGTCAAAGTTGCTACAACTAAAAAGACTAAATCAAATGTCCATAAGTTGGATCAAAACAACTGTAGTACTAACATGCCTGCTGTTAATTCTTCTCATAAAGCATGTGGTGTGATTAATTGCATGTCTTGTGCTTTTAATGTTATGTATGCTTACTTTAATAAAAAGCATGTATATAAGACTGCTCCACGCCAACATGTTAATAATAAGAAGCATGTTAAAGCTAAGACTACTAGTCCTCCTAAGACTAGAGTGGATTCATTTATCCCTAAGCCTACTCAGAAATGTGTTAAGGCTGGCTATAAATGGAAACGCTCTTTTGTGAAAGAGGATGAAGTAGTTGTAGCTAAAAAGGTTGTTTTGCCTGACAAAGGCCAGTTCTTTAAGTATGCCGGACCCAATCAAATTTGGGCTCCGAAGAAGGTCTAATCAATTTGATATTGCAGGGAGTTAAACAGGTAAACCATGTTATGTGGATTCTTGACAGTGGTTGTTCAAGGCATATGACCGGAGATAGAGCCCTGCTATCAGATTTGGTTGAGAAAGCTGGCCCAGTAGTTACCTTTGGAGATAACAGCAAGGGTATTACGAAAGGATATGGCTGTTTGAAGTTTGGAAATGTTATCATTGAAGATATATCATTTGTGGAAGGTCTGAGATTCAATCTTCTCAGCATCAGTCATTTCTGTGACAGAGGATATGCTGTTTCCTTTGAAAGAGAGAAATGTCAGATCCTTCACAAGAAGAATGGAAAGCCTACTCTTCAAGGAGTAAGGAAAGGTGACTTGTTCATAGCTGATCTGCACTCTGATTCGCAAGATGAAGTTAGATGTTTCTATGCTAAAGCTTCATCAGATGAGAGTTGGCTATGGCACAAGAAGATGTCTCACCTTAACTTCAAAACCATGAACTCTTTAGTCAAGAGGGAATTGGTTAGAGGTTTGCCTCAGATGGAATTTACACAGGAAGGACTGTGTGAGGCATGTCAGAAAGGAAAGTCAAAGAAAGCTTCTCACAAGGGCACTAACACATCATCAATAACTGAACCACTTTGGCTACTACACATGGATTTGTTTGGTCCAGTTAATGTGATGTCCATGTCAAAGAAACAATATGCACTTGTGATTGTTGATGACTTTTCTAAATATACATGGGTTTTATTCCTACATTCCAAGGATGAGACCCCACACCTGGTGATTGACCATATAAAGTTGATTGAGCTGGATTCTAGATTCCCTGTGAGAGCCATAAGGTCAGATAATGGTACTGAATTCAAGAATGCAATTCTAAATGACTTTTGTGCTGATAAAGGAATAACAAGACAGTATTCTGCCCCTAGAACTCCTCAACAAAATGGAGTAGTGGAAAGAAAGAATCGTACATTGATTGAAGCTGCAAGGACTATGTTAAGTGAGTCTAAACTTCCAATGTACTTTTGGGCTAAAGCAGCTAATACAGCTTGTTATACTCAGAATCGAACTTTAATCAACAAGGACTTAATGAAGACTCCGTATGAGATCATGAACAACAAGAAACCAACTGTCAAGTACTTTCATGTATTTGGAGCAAAATGCTTTGTGCTTTTAGATGACAATGTTAAACGTGGCAAGTTTGAGGCCAAGGCACAAGAAGCTATTTTTGTTGGTTATTCCAGAAGATCTTACAGAGTCTACTTGGTTGGTAGTCACACAGTAAAGGAAAGTGTCAATGTTACTTTTGATGACACTAAGCTCCCTAATATCCAAAAAGAAGACACATCTGAAAAGCTGAAGTTTGATGACTTGCCAGACTCAGAATCAGATGATGTAGCCCCACCTGAAGTTATTGCTGGTAATGATAATAACAATGATGATAATGATCATGGTGGTGGTGGTGGAAACACTGGTAACAATGGAGATACCACCAACACTGGAGAAGAATCATCAAGGTAATCAAGCAACAACTCAGGGGGAGCAAATGAAGGATCATCTAGTCACTCACAACATCAAAGTGAATTTCAAGGCGAATCATCAAGATCAAATCTTCCTAGACAGTCTGTATGGAATAGAGCTCATCCTTTTGAGCTGATCATTGGTGATCCAGAGGTTGGAGTTAAAACTAGAAGTGCTACTCAGAATGAATGTCACTATTCAGCATTTCTATCTGAAATGGAGCCAAAGAAAACTGAGGAGGCAATGACTGATCCAGATTGGGTGATTGCTATTCAAGATGAACTCAATCAGTTTGAACAACAGCAAGTCTGGAAGCTGGTACCCAGGCCAAAGAACAAGAAAGTAGTTGGTACAAGATGGGTATACAGAAACAAGCTAGATGAGGATGGCATTGTTACAAGGAACAAGGCAAGACTGGTTGCACAAGGGTATTCACAAGCTGAAGGCATTGATTATGATGAAACCTATGCACCAGTGGCTAGACTTGAGGCCATCAGGATGTTCTTAGCATTTGCGGCTTATTCCAATTTTAAAGTCTATCAAATGGATGTTAAGAGTGCATTCCTGAATGGTGAGCTTGATGAAGAAGTGTATGTGGAACAACCCCCTGGCTTTGAAAATCAGGAGCTGCTGGACTTTGTGTACTTTCTCTTCAAGGCTATCTATGGTCTCAAACAAGCCCCAAGAAAATGGTATGACACTCTCTCTGGTTTTCTTTTAGAAAATGGTTTTGTTAGAGGTATCATAGACAAAACTCTTTTTTCAAAGAAACATAAAGGTGATATGATATTAGTCCAAGTCTATGTGGATGACATCATATTTGGGTCTACTAATGATGATCTCTGTAAGAGATTTGCTAAGCTAATGCAGAGTAAGTTTGAAATGAGTATGATGGGTGAGCTGAAGTTCTTTCTTGGATTGCAAGTAAGTCAAAGGTCAAATGGTATATTTATTTGTCAATCCAAGTATCTCAAAGAACTCCTCAAGAAATATCACATGGAGGATTCAGCATCAGCAAGGACTCCATCTTCAACAGCAATCAAACTTGGAGCTTCTGACAAATCTATCAAGGTAGATGTTACAAGCTACAGAGGTATGATTGGCTCCTTACTCTACCTTACTGCAAGTAGACCAGATATTATGTATGCTACATGCTTGTGTGCAAGGTTCCAAGCGGACCCCAGAGATGTACATCTCGTTATTGTGAAAAGAATCTTGAGATATCTTAAGGGTACACCTAATCTAGGTATCTGGTACCCTAAAGATTCTGATTTTAATCTTATTGGATATACAGATTCTGACTATGCAGGTAGTGTTGTTGATAGAAAGAGCACCTCCGGGAGTTGTCAATTTCTAGGAGGTAGGTTGATTTCCTGGTATAGCAAGAAACAGCAAACAGTTTCCAATTCAACAGCAGAAGCTGAATATATTGCTGCTGGATGCTGTTGTGCTCAGATCCTATGGATAAGGAATCAATTGAAGGACTATGGCTGTGTATTAAACAAAATCCCTATTTTATGTGATAATACAAGTGCCATAGCAATCTCCAACAACCCTGTACAACACTCGAGAACAAAGCACATTGATATCATGTATCATTTCATCAGAGAACATGTCATGAATGGAACTGTGGAGTTACATTTTGTACCCACAGAAGAACAAACTGCAGATATATTCACTAAATCTCTTGACGAATCCACATTTACTAAGTTAGTCAGTAAGTTGGGTATGTTGAACAGTCTTAGTGATTGAAAATATCTCTGTCTGTTTGTTCTTATCTAAAAATCATTTTTCTCTTGTGGTTGTTTAGTGATTTTACTGTTTATTCTTGTTAATAATAGCATGCTTGTTGATTTAAATGGTTCTGAATATTTTATTTTCTTTAAAAATATTTTTCTCATATTTTTTAAGTGGAGAAATGTATTTTTATTGAAAATATATTTATTTAGAATTATTTAGATATTTTTCAGAGTGTAAATATTGTTGTTTAAATATTTCTGCAAGTTTATATTAATTTTATGCATTTCTATAATATTCTGCATATTTTTCTAGGATTTATGGAATTTTCTGTGATTTTTTCTAGGTTTTTAAGTATTTTTCATGCATTTTTATATTAATTCTGCACTTTTCTGTAGTTATTTTAATTAATTCTGAGTTTTTTCTAAGTCTTCCCAGTTTAATACTAGGAAGACTACCGGGAAAACAATGAATTTTTCATTTTATTTCATTTTGTTTTTTTGTTTTTTCTATTTAATTTTAAGTCTTTTCCTAAGTCTTCCCAGTTTTTGAACTAGGAAGACTATCGGGAAGACTTAGAATTAATTAGTTTTATTTTCTGATTTTTCTTTTATTATTTTTCCGAAGACTTCCTAATTTGAACTAGGAAGACTACCGGGAAGACTATCCTAAGTCTTCCCGATTGTCTTCCCAGTTCAAATTTAAAAAAAAACCCGTTCATATTTCTTTTCTTTTCAGTTATTATTTTATTTATATATAGATACACACCAGTACATACGCATCTTTTTATTTTTGCCTTATCAGTTTTTCTTGGTTTTTCAAATTCCCCCTCTTCGAATTCATTCATTCCTGCAGAACCTATCTTTGATCTGTGTTCGTATTGCTCAAGTTTTAACTTAGCAAATCAGTTCTATTCTTTAAAATCAAACCTTTAAGTCGAAGTGCTGTTTAAATTCTCATTTTTTTCTTGAAATCATTCGACTTGTTTTTCTGATTTGCTAAGTGATTGCTTGTTTTGATTAGTGATTGGTATTTGTGGTTCTGTGATAGTAGAACTCTGTGTGTTCTTAAAGATAATTGCCCATTTCATATTTGCTTTTCAAGGTTTATAGTTCGAATTTTTAGGATTTTAAATTAAAAATTTGGGTAATTTTGATAAAAGTCTAATTTTCTGGATTTTAAGTAATTTTTATTAATTCTAAAAATCCCTAAAATTTTAATTTTATTTTAAGTTAATTAAATTTTGTGTTTTATTTAAAATGGATCCTAATTTTGAACTTGTGTTAAATAATTATGTTGGGTATTTTGATCCTTTAAAATGCAAGGTGGAACGTTTTAGACCGTGGATTCAATTTTTAAATAGCGAGACTTGTGTCAGTCATGCTATTTGTGCCAATGCACTTCTTAAGATTGATCCATTAAGGTTTTTGTGTTCAAGTGCTGTTATTGCTGAAGATTCAAAATCTTTTACTTTCAATATTTTAAATTAGCAATATACAGTCACTTTTGAGTTATTCTGTGATGTGTTGCATTTTCCAAAGGACAGGTTTGATCCTTTACCCACTAATGATGAGTTATAACAGTTCTTCGTGAATATTCATTATCAGGGTCTCTTACAAATGGTTAAGATGTCCAAAAGTTTTGTTGTAAGGGAATGGGATATGTTCTTTGATACTATAGCTAGGGTATTTGGTAACTGCACAAAAACAAACTTTCATTGCATTACCAGTCTTAATCAATATATTGCCTATGCTATAGTATTTGGTCGTAGATTGAACTTTGCTGAGATTCTGTGGAACCTATTGCTCAACAGGCTTGCTCACTCTAGGAGAGATTCTGATAATGGTGTGAAAGTAAAGTGTTGGTACCCTCGCTTTCTAACTCTTATCATTAATCATCTTCTCACTGCTGAGCAGGTAGAACTGTTTCGAGAAGCAAGATTTGAAACCTCTCCAACCACAGACACCAAATTCTACACCAGACTTGATGTCTCATCCAAATTCCTCAATATACCTGTTCTTGTTTCACCATTGATGAGTCAATTCATTAATCTTCCTATCTTTGGTGAACAAGTTCCTGAACCACATCCAGTACCACTACAGGTAGTTATTCCTAACCCTGCATCTTCTTCTGGTTCTTTAATTCAGACCCAAGTGGTTGTTAGGGCTGACCCAGAGATTGTAGAACCACAGTCTCTGACCCAGGTCATAGAGCCAAACAGAGAGTCAAACACTCCTGATACTCAACCTGAGCTTAATAGTCAAACCAGTTCAAGAAGTGTTAGAGAAATAACTGCAATGAGTGTTCCCACAGCTCTGTCTCCACCCTTAAAGAAAAGAAGAACCTATAGGGAGACAACTGTAAGCCCATCTGTATCCTCTCAAAAGGATATGGACATTGATATGGCCACTACACAGTCTTTGGAGACATCCTCTCAACAGGGTGGATCTATTGAAATTCGCCATAGGGCCATGGCATCTTGTACTGAGTCAAGCACACTCCCATTACTCACAATGGGAGAAGATATCCATATAGATGACACTCAGGACACCATGTCAGGAGAGCACTTTACTTTTGATTTTGAAACAGTGCCTACCATAGTTACGGTAGAAGTGCCTTCACAGGCATCTGAGGGAAAATCTGATTCTTCGCCAACTCAAATAGAATCATTTTCTCCCCTCCCAGAGGGAACATCTCTGGCTCCCCTAAGGGATTTTCCACTCGCAGTTTTTACTGGAGAAAGTGGAAGGCAACCTGATGAGTCTGTCCCTGAAGCAATTCAGTATACAATGTCAAATATTTTGACAGACTCATTCAGGGATCGGGAATTGCGAACTCCCATTGCACCACCACTGACCTCTCTTGAAGGGGCTAGGGTGATTTTTAATGCAGGTACATCTACTGAAAATCTTGAAAGACAGTTAGTGGTGAGAGATATGAATCAAACACCGAGTGAAACACAAGCACGTGAGTTGAGTGAAACACCACTGAGAGCAATTGAAGTGAGTGCACACACTGACACAAACACTGCTTTGTTGAAACAGCTAGCTGATCTACAAAAGAAGTTACAAGAAACCCAGGCTGAGAATAATCTTCTAAAAGCACAAGTGGTCTCTCAATCTACCACCTCTGTATCAAATCAGCTGGGTACTGTGAAAGATGACCTCAAAGGATTGAAGAATACTCTACTCCCGAAGCTGAATTCCATCCAACAATCTCAAGTACTAGTGGCTTCGGACATTTCTGAATTAACAACGTCAAATGCTCAGATTTCAGAAACTGTCAAGGAGATTGCTGCCATTTCTACCAAGGTGGACTTTATTCTGCAAACAGCTGATGAAAATCAAAAGTTTAATGAGGAAATGATTTTCAGGATAGAAGGAGGAATGGAGCATCTGAATGAAGGTATGAAGCACTTGTATAATATGATAAAGGAGTCTCATCAACCTACTGAAGAACAAAGAATATTCTTTGAGGGAGATGATGGTGATGATGATGAGGATGCTGATGAAGGAAGAGATAGGACAAAACAAGGAGATATAAGGAGAACATCTGAGGTGAATCCTAGGGCTTTCACAGCTAAATCTGTAGAGGATTCCTCAACTAAGGAGGAGAAGAAAGGAGGAGAAAGAGAAAGAGAAGCTGGAGGAGCTTCTGGAGTTGGAAAAGATAAAGGGAAAGGGAAACAGTCATTGGAGGAGACTGTCTTTGATGATGCCTACTACTACCACGGTGAACAGGATGACTTCCAATTCGACACATCTGGTGATCTGGGGAAGACCATACCTGAAGAAGCTTTTGGTGAGGAGGAGGTTGAAGAGGCGGCCAACTTTGATGATTGGGAAGATGAAGCAGATCTATACACACCTGACCCTTTGTTTCAGAAGGAGTTGAAGAAGCAACAGGCAGATCTAAGGAGAAAGGAGGATGAGAATGCCAAGGTCTCCGACATCATTTCTCAGAAGCTGAAAATTCAAAAGGCTGAACATGAAGACAAACAACGTCTTCATAGTATTCATGTCAAAGAAAGGCGATTGGATGTTAGGATGAAGCAAGGAAGCAATTGGGATAAAGCAAGGGAGATGTTTGATATCCCTCAGAGAGGCACAAACAATGATGCTACTTTTCTGAAGCTGCTTGAGAAGATCAGAATTGTTAATCCAGACAACTCATTATATATGAAGGCATTGAAGCAAGATATATTAAGGATAACGTCTGCATTTGATCAAGTAAGACAAGAACTGTTCATCTATGTCTCAAGTGCTCTTGAAGGGTCATTCACTATTTCTCTTGAATTACTCCAAAGAAGATCTCTCTCTGAATTGTGGATTCTGATGAGTAAAGTAAAGAGATCTTCTTGCTTGAACGAGCTTCTGTATGACCGGCTGAGAGATTCTGCTATGAAGGCCAGCCCTCAAGTTGTACATTTTCCTTATGAAGTCAAAATCTACAGAGGTACAACTTTGGAGACTGTAAGGCTGGATCCTGATTCTTTGAAGCTACAGACTGCAATGCAACTGGTGAAGTTGGAGAATCTTCTGAGAACATCTGGGTTTGCTACTGTAGAAAAGTCTGAAGTTGCTGATATGATTTCAGACTACTGCACGGAGAAAGTACCAAGGTATGCTCAGATGAAGAACAGATTGAAGAAGATCACCAATCAACCAGTAATGCCAAGTGGTGTGGTTTCTGAAAGTGATCGTGTCCTTGACAAAGATCTTCTAGTCACCTTGGCAGAAGCTGAAGAAGGTGAAATTAGAGACTAAAGGCATGATGTAGTTAGCTCAATTTGTAAATGTTATATGTTTAGAGCTAGGTAAATCAAGATAGGGAAATGTATTCATATGTTCAGGCTAGAGGAACATCTATCTTGTATTTATCTTTATTATTTGAATCTGGAAATTGTTATATTTAATCCATAACTTTTTATTATTTGCTTGGCTCTTAAAAGTCTTATCTTTTCTTGTTTTAGTTGAGTTATCCTCTAGAGTATTTGGTTGTTATTGTCTAACAAACAAATAGGGGGAGATTGAAAGGCATATGTCTAGTCCTATTTGTAAACACCGAGGATTCTACTCAACTTTAATTAAGATGTAATAAGTAAATAATAAAAATCAAATGTCACAGGAATCTCAGAAGATTATATCTGTCAAAGAATGAAGATTAAAGTCATCTACAGACTTGAAGTGATTCTACATTGAAAGAAGCTCAATTTATTGATCAAGCCTCAATGAAGTATTCAAGCTTAGTGGATTTATTAAAGTGACGGAGATTTCAAGTGGTGACAGAAAAAGATACTGGTTACGGAGTTCTTGAATGAGAAGGAAGTGAATCACTGCTTAAAGTCAAATAGATAAAGAACAGACATTGTCGTTAGTCACTCATGAACCAGACAGTGCATCGAGTGTCAACGTACTATTGTGTTTGTTATTTATCTAAGTTTTAAGTGATTCTGGAATTGTTTGAGAAGTCAACTAATTCTATTTATTCTCTTATAAATAATTAATTCTATTAAGTAAATTATTTATTAAATTAATTCTGCAAAGAATTAATTTAATACATAATTTATTTAGTTAATTATTTAAAATTAGAATAAATATGAACTAGGAAGACTTAGGTTTGAACTAGGAAGACTTAGTTTTATGAACTAGGAAGACTCACAAGTGAGTCTTCCCGATTGTCTTCCTAGGCCAAACCACTGTCTTCCCGGTAGTCTTCCATGAACAAACATTGTCTTCCCGAGAGTCTTCCAAGAGTAAAAGTATTGTATTTCTGCTTGTCTTCCTAGTGCATTTACAATCTGTCTAGTGGTTGTGCACGTGGTCTACAAAAGGAAATGCAGTGATATAAATACAAGACTACTTGAAGACATATCTTTTAATTACATTACACAGAACAAAAAGTAAAGACACAGAACATCAACATTCCATCTTCTGTCTTTATTTCTTCAACTGTCGAAGCTATTCATTTCCTGCCAGAGAATTAATTCTAGTTTGATTCTTAACATTAAATTCATAAGAAGTGATTCTCTTGTACTGCTTTAGCTTTCTAGCGGATCATAATCCCTAGATTTTATATCGAACTACTTTTTAGTATTCGATCCTTTTTATTACAAAAATAGATAAATTCATGTCGAATTTATTCTAGATTTGTTTTATCAAGTTCTTTGTAATCAGTGATCAAAATTGTAACACCCCTCAAGTTTAATAGAGTTTCTATTTAACTTGAATATTGTTTCAGTTTTTATTCCGCATTAATTTGTTCTAAATTGTTTAATCTTAAAAGAACAAATTTCGATAAAACGGTATAGTTTGTATTCAACCCCCCTTCTACAAACTTATCAGGACCTAACACTACTGTTAGCCGTAAGAGAGTAGTACACAGAAATATTTAAGCACTCTTTTCTCTGTAAGCAAAGCAAGAAAACATTGTTCTTGTTTAGGCCAGAATTTCACTTGTGAAATTTTGGAAGCTGTAGTTTTTGATTTACTTAATACAAAGTAGATTAAAGTGATTGTGTGTGTTCTGTTTATTTTCATTCCGCATTTTACAAAACATAATCTCTCACAGCTTATTAGTTTTCAAGAATCGAAAAATATCAAAACTATCCATTCACCCCCCCCCCCCTTCTGTCTAGTTTCTTAGTAACATTCATTTCTAACAACTGGGGTGTCCAAGCATGATGTGGATTGGTCATACCATTCCCTCACTCCCTGCGATTACAAGGACTTTGTCGCAGATTCTACCATCGAGGGAGTTGAGCATCTGGGAGCTTAGGCTATTGCTGCAGTATTTTTCTTATTAAGTCTTTACTTTTCCTTTTTGACTTCTTTTTTTTTTTTGCAGACCAATGCCATCTTCCAGGGGGCATTGTTCCAAGCTAAGGCTTGGCGTACCTCTTCTGAGGCCAACCGGGTCAAGTTGGAGAGATCCGAGGAGGAGGTGAAGTCTCTAAAGGAGACTTTTTAGCTAGGAGGGAGAAGGAGCTTGCTGACACTCAGGCTGATCTTGTCGAGCTGAGGAAGAGCAAGGATGATTGCATCGACGAGTACCTTGACTCTCAGGAGTACAAGGACTTGATCGAGAAGCATGACAAGATTCTTTTCCCGGTCCAGCATACATCAGGATGGGAGGATGCTGTTCAGTCTATCTTGGCCAAGCATCCCGGGGTTTTTGATGCTGCTGACTTTCCAGCTCCTCACCCTCCTACTCCCTTAGAGCGCATTCTGGCTGGAGTAGATGACTTGGAGGACGATGACATGATATTAGATCATTTGCAGTCATCACCCCTTGGTGACACATCTGTTGATGACCCTGATGCCAACGAGCATTCTTCTGACTCTAGCTCAGGGGAGGAGACAGATGCTGGAAACAAGGGGGTGATGCATAGTTCGTAGTTTATTTATGGCCATCCATGGCTTGTATTAGTTTTTATGTATTTCCAGCCTACGGGCTTAACTCAACTTTCATTAAGTCTTAACTTTGTTTTTCTTCCCGCTTTTTACATTCTTGACTTTGCATGCTTAGTTAACATGTCTATCAGAATGCAATTCACATAAAGCATCATGAAAACATAAGAATATGGAATTTATAACTTTGAAAATGGGAACAACCCTTACATAATACTCAAGTTTACAAACTTGGATTGGTTTCGTCGACCTTATTTCTACTTGTCCTAGTAGTGAGTCCAGTCAAGACACACTTTAAACATAATAGACTTTCAAGTTTGCAACATGCCAAGTTCTTGGCACTTCGATCCCTTCCAGGGTTTCCAATTTGTAGGAACCTCGACCAAATACATTCTTGACGCGATATGGTCCTTCCCAATTTGGGGCCAACTTGCCTTTTTGTCCAACTCCGGATGCCTCAATCTTTCGGAGGACTAAGTCTCCTTGTCGAAAGAACCTTTCTTTAACCCTTAGGTTGTAATAGAAAGATGCTCGTTTCTGATGTTCAACTATCTTGGCATTTGCCTCATCTCTAACTTCATCAATTAGATCTAAAGCTAGCCTCAAGCCTTCTTCATTTTCTTCTGGCTCATAAGCCTCGACTCTTGGAGACGTGTGAGTAATCTCCACTGGAACCACTGCCTCTGCCCCATATGCCAACAGAAAGGGGGTTGCTCCAGTGGTGATTTTACAAGTAGTACGATATGCCCATAGTATGGGGAGCAATTTGTCTACCCAAGTGTTTCTAGAGCGTTCAACTCTTTTCTTCAGTCCATCCAGGATAATTCGATTGGCAACCTCAGCTTGCCCATTTGCTTGAGGATGGGCAACAAAAGTGAAGCGTAACTTGATATCATTCTCGTCACAATACTTCTTAAATTCATCATTGTTGAACTGAGTTCCATTGTCTGTGACCAAGATACGTGGAATCCCGTATCTGCATATCACATTTTCCTATAAGAAATGCATCACCTGCTTGGTGGTTATCTTGGCTAAAGGCTTAGCCTCAATCCACTTGGTCAAGTAGTCGATTGCTACTATCAAGAACTTTCTTTGCGCACTTGCCATTGGAAATGGTCCAAGTATATCCATTCCCCACATGGCGAATGGGACAGGTGAGTTTATGGATGTCATCATCTCTGGTGGTTGCCTAACCACCGGTGCATGCTTTTGGCACCGTTCACATTTCTTTACGTAGCTTTTAGCATCTGCTAGTATGCTTGGCAAATAGAAACCTAGACGAGTGACTTTATGGGCAAGGGCTCTGCCCCCCAAGTGCTACCCAAAAATTCCTTCATGTATTTCCCTTAGGGCCAATTCTGCCTCTTGGGGTCTCAAGCATTTCAGATATGGAACAATGAAAGACTTTTTGTATAAGATTCCTTCAATCGGGGTATACCTTAGTGCTCTCACATATAACTTTCGTGCTTCTGAAGTGTCGTTGGGTAACCACCCAGTTTCCATATGAGATTTGATGGGATCCATCCAACAGCTGGCAACATCAATATGTGCTACCAACTTTCCATTGATGCTCGGGGTCTTCAAGACTTGGAAGTATACACTTCCTGCGTAGTTTTCAATTTCAGAAGAGGCAAACTTAGACAAGGCATCGGCCTTCATGTTCTCTTCCCTTGGAATGTGTTCCACATAGCATTCATCAAACTGAGTCATGATGGCCTTGACAAGTTTTAGGTACTTGTCCATGACTTCATCTCTGGCTTCAAACTCCCCATTTACTTGGGAAACCACTAGCCCCGAGTCTCCACACACTTTCAGAGTTTTAACTCTCAAGGCTCCAGCCAGCCCTAAGCCAGCTATCAGGGCTTCGTACTCAACTTCATTGTTTGTCGTTGGGAAGTCCAGTTTTAGTGCGTACTCTATGAGAAATCCATCAGGACTTTGTAGCACCAAACCTGCTCCACTTGATTTTGTTTTTGATGCTCCATCAAAATAGAGCACCCAACACTCTTTGGACACCATGTCTTCATCTTTATTATCTTCATCTATTACTTCCTGCCCCCCGACTTCCTGGTTGTCAATAGTGCATTCAACCATGAAGTCAGCGAGTGCTTGAGCTTTTATGGCCGTTCAAGGCTTGTACTTGATGTCAAATTCTCCCAATTCAATAGCCCATATGATCAACCTTCCACTAACTTGAGGGCTATGCAAGATGTTTCTTAGAGGCTGATTGGTCAAGACCTCTATCTTGTGTGCCTGGAAGTATGGGCGTAGCTTTCTTGAGGCCATTATCAAGGCTAAGGCAAACTTCTTTATCGTAGAGTTGTTTATTTCTGCCCCATATAGAATCGTACTTACATAGTAGATGGGTTTCTGAACCTTCAATTCTTCTTTTACCAAAACGGCTCCAAGGGCTGTGTTAGAAACCGCCAAGTACAAATAGAGAATTTCTCCTGGCTTTGGCTTTGCCAACAGTGGTGCCTCTTGGCTTTCAGTTGTCCACTCAAAATTTTTCACGTTCTTGAGTGCTTTGAAGAAAGGTAAGCACTTCTCTCCTGACTTGGAGATGAATCTTCCCAATGCTGCCACTCTTCCCGTTAGTTTCTGGACATCCTTGACAGTCCGTGGTGGTTCCATGTCTAGAATTGTTTTGATTTTGTCGGGATTAGCCTCGATTCCTCTCTTGGAAACCATCAGGCCTAAAAACTTTCCCGAGCCTACACCAAAGGCACACTTAGCTGGATTCAACATCACTTTGTGGTGCCTCAGCACTTCAAACGCTTCCCGTAGATGGTTTATATGATCGGCCTTATCGAGGCTTTTAACCAACATGTCATCCACATAGACTTCCATGGTTTTTCCAATCAGGTGTTCGAAAATTTTGTTCACCAATCTTTGGTATGTTGCCCCTACATTCTTAAGTCCAAATGCCATGACTAGATAACAGAAAACACCAAAGTCAGTGATGAATGATACCTTGGAGATGTCATCTTTGTGCATTTTGATTTGGTTGTATCCACTGAAGCCATCCATGAAACTCAGCATCTCATGCCCAGCTGTGGCATCTATTAAGGCATCAATCCTTGGTAAGGGAAAATAATCCTTAGGACATGCATCGTTCAAATCGGTGAAGTCTACACACATTCTCCATTTTCCATTGGCTTTTTTGACCAGAAGCTTTTTTACTTCTTGTTTAATGGCCTCTTGTCTTTCTGGAGCAAAATTTCTCTTCTTCTGTTTCACCGTCTTCCTTTCAGGATTCACATTCAATTTGTGGGTTATCAATTGGGGATCAATCCCTGGCATGTCAGCCGCTGTCCAAGCAAAAACGTCATTGTTCTCTTGAAGAAAAGATATGAGCTTTCTTTTCAATGGTTCAGGCAATAGTGCTCCAACATAAGTCACATTCTCCGGTTCACCAGGGACTAAGGGAATTGGGATTAAATCCTCAGCTGGTTTCCCTCTTCGGTCCTCATTATCACTAGTATCCATGTCTTCAATGGGGAGAACCTGCCCCCCGATTCCATCAGGCCTTAACGCGGCTACATAACAGCTTCTAGCCATCTTTTGGTCTCCCCGTTCTTCACCAATTCCATTCCTCGTTGGGAACTTGATTTTCAGATGATAAGATGAGGCAACGGCCTTGAACGCATGAAGACCCGTCCTTCCCAAGATTGCATTGTAGGTTGAAGTTGCCTTTATAACTATGAAGTTCAACATCTGAGTAGACGTATTCGACCCTTGTCCCATTGTCATTGGGAGCTGGATAGTGCCTTCCACCTTCGACTCCACTCCGTTGAACCCATATATGGGCATATTCGAGGGTGTCAACTGAGAGTCAGTATAGCCCATCTTGATGAAAGCATCATGGAACAAGATGTCCACTAAAGCTCCATTGTCGACCAAAACTCTCTTTGTTTCAGAATTCCCTATCACAGGTACGATGACTAAGGGATCATCGTGGGGAAACTTCACTCCCTCCAAGTCAGAATCATCAAAACCTATTGATACTTTTGTTCGGGCACGTTTCGGTGCTTCTCCGACCACAGTCATTACTTCTCGGGCATAGGCCTTTCTTGAGTTTCGGGAGGACCCAACAGCAGTTGGTCCTCCGAATATCATGTTGATAACTGGCCCTCGGGGCTTGGGATTTCGATCTTGATCGTTGTCCCTTCTGTCATAATCCTTCCTTTCATAGTTTCCTCTTTGACTTCCTTGATTTCCATCATTGGTGAACTAATTGAGCTTTCCTCTCCGTATCAGAAACTCGATCTCATCTTTCAATTGTCTACAATCGTCGGTGTCGTGACCGACTTCCTTGTGGAACCGACAGAATTGGTTTTTATTCCGTTTAGACATATCAGTCCTTAGTGGCTTCGGCCATCGGAGATCCTCCTCCTTTGCTATTTCCATCAGAATTTGGTTCCTGGGAGTGTTCAATCTTGCATATTCCGTAAACTTTGGCCCAAAATTGTTCCTCTTGGGTGGAGAATCAGAGTCCTTTGACGTTCTGGGAAACTTTTCCTTGACGTCGTACTCCTGAGTTTCCTTCCTTTTCTTTGAGTTTCCACTGCCGCCAGCAGTGGGTTCATACTTTCTCATGCTTTCTTCAGCCTTGATTTACTTTCCGGCTCTATCTTGGAGCTTCAGCATGCTCTCGGGTGGATGTTTTGCCAATGATCTTTTGAAGTGATCATCAGTGGTTCCTTGTTGCAGAGCTATCATAGCTACTTTGTCCTCTAAGTTCGGGACTTTCAGAGCCTCCCGGGTGAATCGGTTGATATAATCCCTTAAAGCCTCATTCTTTCCTTGTTTAATTGCCATGAGTGATGCAGAGCTTTTCTCATGCACCCTTCCACTAACAAACTGATTGATGAATGCTTTGCTTAGTTCCTTAAATGACCCAATAGAGTTGGGAGGAAGACGGCTATACCAACGTTGGGCCATGCCTGCCAAGTTTTGTGGAAACGCCCTACACTTGACCTCATCGTTGGTTGGCTGCAATAGCAGTGCATTGGAGAAGGTTCTTACGTGATTTGCGGGATCCCCCGTTCCATCATAAGCTTTGATCGTTGGCATCTTAAATTTCCTGGATATAGTAGCTTTTATGATGTCTTGAGTAAACGGTGGTGTAGGATCATCAGGATCTCCTAGGGGCAACAAAACACTAGGATCACCCCTTGGGGCTTCAGCCCTCTTGGTTCTTCTCGGTGTTGGGTCCAGGTTGATTATCGGGACTCTTCCACTTGCTTGGCTTTGTGCTTTCGCGGCCTCCTGTTCTGCTAGTAATTTCTTGAGCCTTGCAGCCTCCGCCTCATGGGCCGCAATCTTTTCCTTAGTAGTTTGGGGTTGTTCCCGATTTGTTTGGGAAGAACGCCTCCTCCTTGGGGCAACATCCCTCTCTTCTGTAGATGTATAATTCTCGTCTTCAGTATAGGGGCCCGAGTAGTCTTGAATCAGAGGGGTTCGTCGAGTTTGTTGATTTTGGGGTCCCAGACCTTGTATATAAGGAGGAACGTATGCCTCATTGTAACAGCCCGACTTTTCGGACTATTATTCTAAATATGAAACTTAAATAAAATACATTTCTTTATTCAATAAATACAAAATTGCACAAAAGTCAAATGCAGCGGTCAAACTTAATAATCAAAAATATAAAATCGGAGACATAGCTCCACAATTCAATAATAAATTCGAACATATAAGCAATTTATTTCCATAAGTCTTTAAACAAATTCACATAGCAGCACGAAATTGCAAAAGTCCACAGTCTTATTCTTACTTAGCTTCCACAACGAATGAACCTGAAATGTTAGGAAAGGGGTGAGCTACACAGCTCAGCAAGTAACAATTTGACTTACAGATATTCTCAAAAATCAGTGGGCGTTTTAATAAAACAGATTTCTCAAAATAATAATAATTTTTAAAAACCTTTACAAAAACAAATCCAGCCCAAAGTTTATATTTTCAAAACTAGAGCAGAAACAGATTTAAAACAGAATTAAAACAGAAACGAAATTCTTATAAATAACCACAGTCTTGCTCTACGGCCACACTTTCCCAGTAGCCGGGATCTTATTCTTATTCTTATTCTTTCGCCACACTTTGCCAGTGACCGGCATCTAAAGTTCAATAATTACGCCCCCTTAATAGGTATCTAAAGTTGCACACTTGTGCGCATACTAAGGGTATCTAAGGCTAGTTCCGGAACTATAGCGTAAATTACGAACGGGTTCGATAACGTAGAGACTGAGGGATTCGAAGATTCTTATATCTTATACAGTTCTAAACAATATTTCTTATATCTTATACGAAATTTAAAGCAGAGTCAAAAATATCTTTTCCGAAAATAGAAGTAAGTCAAAAAGTACTTACCTCAAAAGCGATCAAATACCGAAATCAATGCGAGCAAATCCTATAATTTTATTAAACCAATCAAAGTCAAATAATATTCACACCAACTTAATAGAACTCATGCGACGCTTACATATAACTTACTCAATGAAATTTCAAAAATCAGACACCAAAACATCTTGCAAAATAGATCATTATTAACAAAATCAGTTATGACCAGTTCTAGAAATTGACAAATTACTCTATGAAAATGACTTTATCTGAAAAAGTACAAAACACGAACAATGTAGACAATTCTGAGACCTTTCCAGAATGATAAGTCTCGTTAAAAATGGACAAGTAACGAACTCAAAACATAGATATTTGCGGACTGCTGAACAGAATCAGCCACTAATCAGGTTAGTATTTCGACGTTTAAGACATCGCAATCACAGAAATAGTCAGCGGAATGAAACACAAAGTGTAGAGGTCGAAAAGAGATTTCCAGAATGGTATCGCTCATAATTTTTGGATAAAGACTCAATTTACTATGAATTTTCAAAGTTAGACTTCTCAGTTTCGAAAACATACTGGCTGGTCAATAAATCCCAGAAAAACTCATATCTACAGACCTAATTTCGGAAAACACAAAGAATCAAAGTTGTAGATAATTCAAATACCTTTTCACAGAGTCTAATATCATAAGAATCCAATTAATAACGAATCAGATACGAATTTTATAAGAATTCAGAATCCAAACATATACATACGAAATTGGAGTAATCATACGACGACAATGAATATAACAAATAACTCATGGATATACATCAAATTATACACATATACAAATACTCAAGAGAATTAAAGAATCGTTACCCATTCTTTTTAAGCTTGTTGTG
Source organism: Heracleum sosnowskyi (assembly GCA_030848705.1). Lineage (NCBI taxonomy): Eukaryota > Viridiplantae > Streptophyta > Magnoliopsida > Apiales > Apiaceae > Heracleum > Heracleum sosnowskyi. The sequence goes on along the minus strand of CM061241.1, from coordinate 15,779,692 downwards.
AGACCTTCTCTCCTCGTGCTCTTCTTCTTCTCTTCCTTGTCTCTCTCTCTCTCTCTCTCTCTCTCTCTCTCTCTCTCTCTCTCTCTCTCTCTCTCTCTCTCTCTCTCTCTCTCTCTCTCTCTCTCTCTCTCTCTCTCTCATGTTTGCTAGGGTTTTCATCTCTTTTTTTTAACACGCTCGTATCTAGATATGTATAGGTCAATTTTAATTAAATTGGGCCAACTGAAACTTTAAACTAAAACCCAACAAAATTAAATTAGCAAGACTCATTAATTCTATATTTTTATTCTAAAATCAAATTATACAATTATCTTAAATTTTAATCCACTTCTAATTCTGATTTCTAGCAAATTTTAATCTATTAAAATTAAAAAAAAAATCGGAATATTACAAACCACCCTCCTTAAAAAGAATTTGGTCCCCAAATTCATAACAATCCTATCACATGACACGTCTACCCACTAATTCTCCTATAAGTCAAACTTAAACTATCGTCCACAGAAACGCATCCTAGGAAGTGTACTAGTCCCATACCTAACACACTCCGAAGGACAACCTGCTCTGATACCAACTGTAACAGCCCGACTTTTCGGACTATTATTCTAAATATGAAACTTAAATAAAATACATTTCTTTATTCAATAAATACAAAATTGCACAAAAGTCAAATGCAGCGGTCAAACTTAATAATCAAAAATATAAAATCGGAGACATAGCTCCACAATTCAATAATAAATTCGAACATATAAGCAATTTATTTCCATAAGTCTTTAAACAAATTCACATAGCAGCACGAAATTGCAAAAGTCCACAGTCTTATTCTTACTTAGCTTCCACAACGAATGAACCTGAAATGTTAGGAAAGGGGTGAGCTACACAGCTCAGCAAGTAACAATTTGACTTACAGATATTCTCAAAAATCAGTGGGCGTTTTAATAAAACAGATTTCTCAAAATAATAATAATTTTTAAAAACCTTTACAAAAACAAATCCAGCCCAAAGTTTATATTTTCAAAACTAGAGCAGAAACAGATTTAAAACAGAATTAAAACAGAAACGAAATTCTTATAAATAACCACAGTCTTGCTCTACGGCCACACTTTCCCAGTAGCCGGGATCTTATTCTTATTCTTATTCTTTCGCCACACTTTGCCAGTGACCGGCATCTAAAGTTCAATAATTACGCCCCCTTAATAGGTATCTAAAGTTGCACACTTGTGCGCCTACTAAGGGTATCTAAGGCTAGTTCCGGAACTATAGCGTAAATTACGAACGGGTTCGATAACGTAGAGACTGAGGGATTCGAAGATTCTTATATCTTATACAGTTCTAAACAATATTTCTTATATCTTATACGAAATTTAAAGCAGAGTCAAAAATATCTTTTCCGAAAATAGAAGTAAGTCAAAAAGTACTTACCTCAAAAGCGATCAAATACCGAAATCAATGCGAGCAAATCCTATAATTTTATTAAACCAATCAAAGTCAAATAATATTCACACCAACTTAATAGAACTCATGCGACGCTTACATATAACTTACTCAATGAAATTTCAAAAATCAGACACCAAAACATCTTGCAAAATAGATCATTATTAACAAAATCAGTTATGACCAGTTCTAGAAATTGACAAATTACTCTATGAAAATGACTTTATCTGAAAAAGTACAAAACACGAACAATGTAGGCAATTCTGAGACCTTTCCAGAATGATAAGTCTCGTTAAAAACGGACAAGTAACGAACTCAAAACATAGATATTTGCGGACTACTGAACAGAATCAGCCACTAATCAGGTTAGTATTTCGACGTTTAAGACATCGTAATCACAGAAATAGTCAGCGGAATGAAACACAAAGTGTAGAGGTCGAAAAGAGCTTTCCAGAATGGTATCGCTCATAATTTTTGGATAAAAACTCAATTTACTATGAATTTTCAAAGTTAGACTTCTCAGTTTCGAAAACATACTGGCTGGTCAATAAATCCCAGAAAAACTCATATCTACAGACCTAATTTCGGAAAACACAAAGAATCAAAGTTGTAGATAATTCAAATACCTTTTCACAGAGTCTAATATCATAAGAATCCAATTAATAACGAATCAGATACGAATTTTATAAGAATTCAGAATCCAAACATATACATACGAAATTGGAGTAATCATACGACGACAATGAATATAACAAATAACTCATGGATATACATCAAATTATACACATATACAAATACTCAAGAGAATTAAAGAATCGTTACCCATTCTTTTTAAGCTTGTTGTGAGACCTTCTCTCCTCGTGCTCTTCTTCTTCTCTTCCTTGTTTCTCTCTCTCTCTCTCTCTCTCTCTCTCTCTCTCTCTCTTTCTCTCTCTCTCTCTCTCTCTCTCTCTCTCTCTCTCTCTCTCTCTCTCTCTCTCTCTCTCATGTTTGCTAGGGTTTTCATCTCTTTTTTTTAACACGCTCGTATCTAGATATGTATAGGTCAATTTTAATTAAATTGGGCCAACTGAAACTTTAAACTAAAACCCAACAAAATTAAATTAGCAAGACTCATTAATTCTATATTTTTATTCTAAAATCAAATTATACAATTATCTTAAATTTTAATCCACTTCTAATTCTGATTTCTAGCAAATTTTAATCTATTAAAATTAAAAAAAAAATCGGAATATTACACTCATGGTAAGTGGAATTGAGACCACTACCGCCCACCATGGGTCGAGGGGGCATGCCATAGCTTGGCATCCCCAAAGTTTGAGTTGCATATTGGGGAAGATCTGTAGTGTGAAGTTGAAGACCACTTGGTGCATTCATGAGCAGTGGGGAGATTGGTTGCTGGAGAGTGGTCTCTTGTGGATTAGATCCATGAACGACCATTTGTAGGGCATTCGTCCCTTCAACCGAAATCGGGATTTCCGGTCCTTGAGTGTTGGTGGGGATATTCGTCCCTTGAGTGCCAGTAGTTGGCGGTGGTTGATTTCCGTGAGTATCTGCCTCAGAGGTGATAGGAAGCTCTTCAGAAGTTTGAGTATCTCGAGTTGTTCTTCGTGTGTTTGCCATGGTTGATGTTGTCTTCCAACAGACGGCGCCAAATGTTATGGATTAAAAAGTGTACTTGTAAATTAATTGCTAGGATTTAAGAGAGTTTCGAGCTTTAATGGCTGCTCTTGTGTTTCGTGACTAAATCGGTCCTCACAAGATGCCTACGTATCTCAATCAGTGCTGAGAATCAAGCCAAAGACGTAGTGATTAAAGGATCGGGTCCTTTATATAGGCGTCTGGAGCCTCGTATTTAGAGTAAGTTTAGGAGACTTAGCGAATAAGTCTCCTTTTTTGATAATGGATAAACATTGTATTTCTTGCTGGACAAGTTTTTTCCTTGTTGATAAGGACTATGACTCGTTATTTCTTTTTAATTGGGATTCTGGATCTTTCTTTGACGAATTTACCATATTTTGGACTTCTCTCCTGAGCTGTATATTTCCCTTATTTATTAATTTCGTAATTAATAAATAATTAGGGTTTTGGACCTTGCTTATTGGGCCGTGTTCTTGGAACAATCCGGATCTAATTAATACATAATTAATTGCAATTCTAGGATTATTTTTCAACTCATATCAACTATCTAACCTTTAAGTGGTCTATACTGAACAGTTGTTTACATTATAATATGTTACAAATTATGTACCGTGAACGTACTACAAACATAGCTCTGAAACTTATTTATTTTTAGAAAGCGCCAAGCAAACAGTTTCCCGAATTTTAAATTTTTTTGGGAGGATTAGTTGAAAGACTGTAAATAGTTATGCAACCACCTGAGAATCGACCTTAAGGAGAAATGTCCACTAAATTAGGCTATGCAAAGATGCAACTGTGATTTGGTTTTTACTGCTTTCAAGGATCTAAGATTGCAGAAGCGCAACCACAAATCAGTCATTACCTAAAAATGAATATACAGCCACCTGTGAACAAACAATTCTAGAATTCAAATCATGTGTTTGATCAAAATTAAATGGTCGTTTCGCTTTATATAACTGGAAAACGGACAGAAGATTACATTTCGCTCTCATAATTATTTCTTCTTACTTGGAAGAACAAACATATTTGCTTTTATAAAATTCCAAAGTGCAACGTACACCAATATCACCAAAAAGGCATTAAAAATCATGACATTTTCACTCTGCCTCAATTTATTCGTGATAATTATTCCTTCAAGCTTCCGGACCGATGTTCCAGTTAACAGGAAACCATTCCATTCACCCGCCTCAACATATATTGATATTTAGGACTAAAACGAGAAATTTTCACTACTAACGAAAAAATCAACTATAAGAACAGACTTAGATAGACTTTTGTTGACCGTAGCGCAGTAATCCATGGACATCTATGATGCCAGGAGGGAAAACAGGATCAGTTGCTGCTCTAACTGCGACCTTTGCCACTGCTGTTACATTGATAGGAGGAACGAGTAGAGGTCCAACAAGAGGTACCTGATTCAAGGGTTTTGCATACTGGAGAACCTGTACCAACACATAAACTTCTTAGAAACTGATGGGAATCTTTATCAGATCTCTGATTGCATAGTAGTAGGAAGTATAAAACTGAAGGAAACAACAGCATATGATACCATGGAAAAGTTTTGGGTGATGTGAATTGGGTTCCAAAAAAAAAAACTTACCATCTCCAATGGAGAACCAATAACACCAAGAGGTAGCTTCATGCTTCCAACACGCCGAGTTCCGTACATAAATCCGGGCCTTAGGATTACTCCTGAAAGAACACTTATGTATTGTGAATCTCAATAAAATTGTTACCTGTAACCCTCAGATTTTAGTGTAAAAGCTGATAATTATTTATTAAATGATGGCTGTTACATGAAGAAGTGGGTAGGGAAATTTAATGAAAAATTTGGTATCAGTAAACATTAAGCCAAGCATTTACTTTGCAGCATTAGCTATTCATTTACAATGATTTACTCTTTCAGGTTAATTGTCAAGTCATAATGAGTAGAAGACCCACCTCCATACGGAAATTTAGTAAGCAATTCCGTCTCAGCTGCTCTCTGTATGCATATAAAAGTACCATGAATTAGTCACAAATAAAAAGAAATAGCAACATTTTTTCTGGCATTATAGCGACTAAAACCATAAAATATTTTTTAACTTTGATACTTTTCTACAGCAGTTTAACTTGCAATAAATAAGAACATAAATATTACTCTCATTTAAGTAAAAAATTATATATGACAATGTACTTCATCCACTTCAACTCGCAAGCAAGAATTGTACATGGTGTGCCTGCATTCAGAGGGTCCCTTGCTCTCTTTAAGTACTTTTAGGCTCATAAGCTACTTATAAGTTCCACCAGACCACCGACTCACCATCTCTATTCTGGGAAGTTCTTTATTAATAATTAGAACCAAGATAAAATACTCATCTTGAGGTTATCTGTTATCACAGGGTAGTTATCATTCCTTGAGCACAGGGAATCTTTTTCCTCCATCAATTTTGAATAAACAAAAAGATCAGCAGATAGGTTAATTATTTACTGTTATCTTCGCGATCACACACACACACACAACAAAAAAACAATGGGAGAACAGTGCTAATGTTGTGAGAGTGTGTAATGATATCGCGTTCCATTTACCCAAATGACCACTCAAATAATTACTCCCCCATTCATTATATAGTGTATTGCAATCAACTTCTTAAAATCATAATCAACATCATAAATACGTAGCATCAAAATAAGTTAAATGTCAGGGTAATACCTTTCCCTCGTAATAACCTTGTAGCAAGTAATTAACCAATCCAAAGTCAGCAGCAGAGATATACACGAACCTTTTGACTCCTGTATACAGATATCATGATCAAATTATTGTAACCCAGGAGATTATAAAGAATTGCTTGAACCTGTAAGTACGGGGAATTCCAGTCTAATCATATTCAGGGAGCAATCTATTAACATAATTACATATGCACGATTACGTAGACTTCTAGACAATTTATGTAATTATAAGCAAAAATATGATGAATAAAGCGAGTATAACTAATGAACATGATTCCCATAAAAGTTCAAAACGAACAAAAAAGAAGCTAGGCAATTTCACATTCACCTGCAATACATGTCTAACGAACCTGGGTCACATCCCAAGCCTTAATCGGGAACTTGGATATATCTCAAAACCGAATCCAACAAAGTACACTAGCCCATATACAACCAACTTGGGTACCGCTAGAAACCTTAAAATATCATGATTTGTTGGTGCACTTGGTAGGAGTACATAATCATATATTCTGAACCAATTGTTTCTTGTGGGGAAGGGGTGTTACGAAATGTGTAATTAAAACTTTAAAACTGGAATGAAAAAGAAGTTACATGACAGTTATCTTGAGCACAAAACTTCAGTTTATTTATCACAAACGGAAGTTGGGCTCGATCTCCAGAAGTCAGAAAACTATCTTTTCTAGTTTTCTTAGAACAGGTTCTTTTCGTAAAAAGTACAAGACTGGTCACCAGTATGTTAGTAACCCCTCGTCCACTTAAGAGACACAATAACGTCCAATATTGGAACATATAGCAAACCTCAGAATAAAGTTACAGTAGTTTGCATATATGTACAAAGGAGAAATTCTATGCTGATCCGCTCAACAAAATTTTGAAAAAAGAAGATTCACTAAGAGAGAGAATATTAAGAAAATTAATATTGAAGAGTCGCAGGTTAGGACAGTATCTTTTCCAATTTGTACGCCCCCCTAGCTTGACGCTGGTACCACTTGTTATACTAGTAAATTATCCTATACAACATAACAATGCTCATAAATGTCATTTAACTAAGCAAGCAATGATAACGATAACACATGCCATACCTTGGTCTGCAGCAGCTCTAATTGCATTGATGTTTGCAGTTCCATTTACCTTGTACATATATGAGTTGGACCCAAAACTACCAACACAAGAGATCTGCAGACGTTTATTTCGCTTAATATTTCAAACAGTGACCACTATCCATATTAAAGAGAGAAAATGTGGAATATTATACTATGTTTCTATTTAGATAGCTCGAATCATTCACAATGTATTCCAGAACAAGTTGCCCATACATGGTAATAGCAAGTGTAAAGCCTTGATTAATGTAAATATGTATTGCTTAGAAATTGGATCATGAGCTTTGTACTTGGTATATCTTTTTTTGTGTATACTTTTCTTTCACATATTTCATTGTAATTTAAATTAAGAAGTTTCTACATAAATATTAAACTTAGACCAAAACAAGAAAAATCTTACATGGATAAATCAATATTTAGTAACAGTGAGTCACAAGGATACATGTAGTACTAAAGTTACAACTTTAACAAATTGTCATCCATATTTGAACAAGGTAATATTTATTTCACTCTAAATACTTAATAGCATTACAAACAGCAAAGAAGAAACCAACACAGTACACAGAAGATAAATGATCATGGATAAAACATTCCCTACAAAGAACTCACGTAAAAGTATTTAGCTTAGGTGGAGCATAACAATTTCAGCCATTAGTAAGCCCTCCACATGCCGTAAAAAGTCCAAATTTTCTTGTCTTAATCCGTAAAGTTGTTAATCTATTCCCCTACTACGTCAACAGACTCAACACAACATGTACAAACAACAGACATATCCTACTCCTATCTATCAAGATATGCAGTCCCCACTTATTGGTACTAGCTAACCCCATTTTATCACGAAAGTCTAATGATTAAAATATAAATATAATATAAATATTAATGATTTAGAATTTACTACCAAATATGCATGTATCATACAATCCTTCGATATTACATAACTGTACCTAAAAAAGAATAAGGAGTGAAATATATCCACTAAAAGGGATTCACAGAAAAAAAAAAACAAATTTGCAACAGAAAGCAGGTAGAATCTGACCAAAGCACAGTATGGATATGCATATATACATAATCTAAAAAAAAAAGAATTGAAGATCATAAATATGTGTTTCCAGTCGAATATTGGTTAATAAGAAACGATAGGTATCACTCTAGTTCAAAATTTGACTAAAACATTAAAGGGCATTGAACTACATACAACAGAAGTCACTCCTTTCAATGCTTCCTTCAATGAGTCAACTGAAAGCAGGTCTCCTGCCAAAAAAGGGGAGGGAAACAAGAAATAAACATCTATACATCGTTACAAAATGAAAGCAAGAGATGTACCATGCCCTTTACCTTGATGCCATGTTACATTGTTAGCCCATGCTTCTTGTACAGATGATTTACCAGATCTACATTGGGAGATGCAATTAACGGTATGATCAAAATATAAGCCAAATTATTACATATAGCTAAAATCATGATGCAGTGGCATGTTTAGGTATGAGAGTGTATGGCATTCCAAAATAAGAGCAGCCCATTGACTAATTTTCTTCACCCAACTAAAATACATTAACTGTAGATAAGCCTCTACATTACAAGGATTCAGAGTTCAGACGAAATTTGAGGTTGCACAATATCACTACAAGAATCAACAGATATTATTATGGGAAGTTTTCACCCTTTAAAGGGAAAACCATGTTAAACTTTGATCTTGCAAGGTCCTTTACAGTAACACTAACAGCACTATGTTTGCAATCTATAAAATGTGTGTAAATGATACAATTATCGAAATGACATAAAACCAAGAAATCATTATGAATTTTTCAAGAATTCAAGCCTGGCTATACCTGCTAAGGCTGTGAACGGACAAACCACGATCTAGAGCTTCTTTGCATATGTGTGAGCCAACAAAACCATTCCCACCAAGCACAAGTAACTACTTGACAAAGAAAAAGTATGATGGCGTCCCAATCAGATGCAAAAGCAAAAATGATCAAAGATGAAAATCTTGAGTACCTTTTCTGATGGTGGGGGCGGAACATTTACTGTTTCTGCTTCCTCAACCTTTAAAGGTTCATCAACCTTATTGCTTGTTGTAGACAAAAACCTACCATTTCTGGACACAGACGTTGTACTGTTCCAATATATTGATGAATCTCAATCAACAAGAAGACACCAAACACATATCTTCTAACAAACAACAAAAAGAAAGAAGAAAAAAACTGCCTAACTCTAAAAGGTGGGAAAAAGTTATACTTGAGAATCTAGCATCTGAAAAAAAGGGGCGATGAGATGTGCATCTATAGAAAGTATACACATCTACATGGAATCCTAATGATCGACTAATACTGGCTTCTAGTTTTCATAAAATTATCTTCATAGAACCCCACATATAAAGCATTTGAATTTGATAGGGACATCTTTATCCGCCAAGGTTTCTCTTTCTTATAATTTTATAAACCACAGCTTAAACAACATTAGCCGCAGAAGTCAATCCCTGCACCTCATTCTTTATTTTATCGTCATCTAAAGCAAAAAAGAATTAGAAATACCTACGGATCATCTTTTAATCTAAGGACTAGTGATATATAACTGAACTGATAATGCCTCCTAATAGCTCATCACAAACTTACTCGCCTCCTAATATCTTAGAGATTATCGGAGTTCTTTATAGCTGGAAACAGCCATGTGAATCCTAATGCACTTACTTGCCTCCACAAATCCATCTATTTGTGTCACAAAAACATGTCTGACATTTTCCGTCTCTCATAACGCTAGATGATCCACTCTCACTCTCATATCACACAATAAATCTCAAATTAGTAAATCCTCAACAACTCGGAAAGCAGCTCTCGTAATTTCATAAAAACTAAGCCTAATGCCAAATTTACAAAAATATGTCGACGTCTCTACTAATGCCAGATGATCCACTCTCACTCTCATACCACACAATAAATCTCAAATTAGTAAATCCTAAGCAACTCGGAACACACCTCTTGTAATTTCATATAACCTAAACCTCATTCTCCAGTGTCACAACTTAACTAAACAATTCCTAATAATTTTCGGACACTAAAACTCCAAACAATCCAAAAAAATCAATACCTAATCCCGCAATTCACATTTCGTAAATTGAAATCAAACAAACAACAAAAATCATTAAACTAATCAACAAACATCACAAACACAAATCATATCAACAATCAAATCAAAGTACACAATTTCAATCACAATAAGCTAATTGATATAAACATAAATAAATTAGACTAAGAAAAATACCAGAGTCTAAAGAGAGAAACCCTAGAAGTGAGTAAACGAGACATGATGATCTCAACGAAGAGTGTTTTTCTATTTAATTGATTTAAAATTTTATAAAGTGTGTGCAGAGGACACGTAGTGATGCGTGTGTTTGTGCGTATTGTTAACACGTAGTATTCATTCATTTATTTTGTGGCTGTGCAGTAGCTTGGGAATTGGGTTGTTTGGTTTTGCAAGTAATGGGTTTTTATGTTTCGGTGTACGTTTGTTGGGCTTTTTCAAGCCTGTTAAGAATTGAAATCGATGGCTTCTCTAGACTCGGTTTATTTCGGTAAAAGGCCCAAGCTCGGCCCAATCTATATAATCTTAATTCATGAACACAAAGAAACTGAAAAATTACATTTTTTACCCTTTTCATTTTAAAAACATAGCTTATGTCCTGCCCTTATTTGTCTTTTCACATGTATTTTGGGTCACCCGTTTCGAAATGGGTCGGATCCGTCCTTTTTTCCTTCACAAATTCAGCAGATCCATTATAAAACGGGTAAAACCCATGTCTACGGTTGCACACGTTTAAACGAAATACAGTTGATTTGGCCTTAATTTTAGCCTTAACATTTGTTAGTCCAGTATCCAACTTCATCATCTTCACAGACTTGTTTCTTCATTTTTTGTCATTGCAGGATCATGGAAAAATCAGGTTTGAAAGCTATATCAATTATCTCTTTTTTCTTTATTATGATGACTTTGTATTCTCAGGTGTTTTGGGTTGCCAACCATGTCATAAGCGCCTACATTTGGGGCCGTATTAATCTGTTCATATTTCATTTTTTAGTTGATGTATATTCTCGATATACAGTTGATCCATACGCTATCAATAATTCATTTTTAAAATACGAACTTATTTTAGGTAGTATGATTTCAGGAACATGGTTTCTCTGCTTGAAAGTAGTATCTTGTCGCATCACTCATTTTTCATTTTAACAGATTTCAAGGTACTCTCTTTTATTCGGATAAATTTCTCCAATTTATCCCATTAAATTTTTATTCTTTGTAGTTTTTGGAACCAGTTTTTCTTCAGTCCTTCGTTCGGTCTGACCTGCAATGAGAAGAATGCGAGGGATGTGCCCCCCGATTCACCTCCGGTGTGAGAATCAGTTAACTGGTCTTTGTGAGTAGAGAGAACGTACGAATATTGTAATTAGTTTGTTGTGTGTGTATATGTGTTCTCCAAACCTGATTCAACCCCTTTTACCAGCTCTCTCCGATCTTCACGCCCCCAACGTGCCCTTCGTTCTCACGTGGGCAGTTTTCCCTTGACCGGGTCTGGAAACCGTTGGCACACGAACAAGGTATGGACCTGTACCATCGATCATTCCTTGGTTCGTTCAGCCCACCTTACCAGTGGGCTTTTAAGTCTTGGGTTCGGCCCAATAAGGATTAGATATAGGTATCTCTAACATGTCCCTGGACTTCGGTCGAAGAAACTTCTACTGAAGGCCCGTATATCAACCCATCTTCGAGAATATTCTAGGACGACACATCAACAGAACGAAGTGACACATGTTATCGACAGCCTAGGCCACGCCAGCAAGGGACAGCTATTGTAATAATGATTTTTCTGGAGTTACACGTTTCTCCATGTCAATCCTCGCCGTGAATCCAGAGAGTCTCAATCTCAGCCATAGATTTTGAAACGGCTAAATAATGTTACTTTAACCGCCCTTTCATGTTATCTTACTTACCATTTCACATAACTTCTACAAACAACACTTACTGCATTTCCTTACCTCTGCAAACTTCTTCCCTTCCATAATAATTACGGCGAGCAAAGCATAGGTGGGATCCATTCCAGTCCGCGCTGTGAATCACCATCCGTACTCATCAACACAAGTGAGTTTTCTTTACTTTACTTTGTTGTTCGTTTTGTAGAATCTCTACTAGTGGTTTTATCATAGCGCATTTACCACATGTATGCGGGTGTGGGCGTTTTTCTGGGTTTGCAAAACATTTTGAGATTGTTTAACGTTAAAATCTAGCGCCACACTTGCACTTTCGCCCTCTGCTTAATAGGAACGCGACCATAGAGTGCACTAATTGCCTTTCTGGGTAGCTTTATAGGTATGAACTCCCTTCGACCAATACTCATATTTGTAGAACACCAATCGGCCAATATTCATATTTGTAGAACACCCTTCGGCCAATATTCATATTTGTAGAACACCTTTCCGTTTCGTCAATCATCCTTAGAATTTTCTTCAATTTCCAGACGGTGTTATTTCTTCAGCCTTTTCTGGCCCTCTGTACTCGGATTTTTCCTATCCAGCGAACGCGTATCTGCTTCCTCCCTTTTTTCTTTTACCGAGTACATGGCTAATCGTTTCCCTTCCTTTTGCCACTACAGGATATGGATCGGCCTGTTGAATTCAGGCCAGCCTATTCGGCCATGGCACACTTCAGTGCTTCAAGATTTCCTTCGGCCAACTTGAACTCTGTGTTAACGAAGGAGGCCGTACTCAAAATGGCGAAGAAATACGATATTACCGACACATTCCAGAGTTATGAAGCCGATGAGACCGATCTCATCTATCATACTCCTAAGGTGGACGAAGAATATGGTTCGGTGGCCCTTGGAGTTTCAGAAATGGCATTTTCTGCGGGTTGCGACTCCCACTGCTTCCCGTTCTGAAGAAACTACTGAAATACACCCAAGTCACTCTCGGTCAACTGGACCCTAATACATTCATCCATATTAACTCTTTTCAGCATCGGTGTCTGGATTCAGGGGTGAAACCCCGTTTGTCCCTACTCCTTCACCACTTCGACTTTAGAAAAAACGCTAAGAGCGTCGGCTTCTATCAGCTGTCCCGAAGGACGGGTCGGGCTGAATGGGCCATCACCAACTCTAGCAACAAGGGGACGCACGACCATTGGTTCTATATCAGTGGTCACAAGTTGTCCAAATATTCAGTGTGGCGAGAGGTTGACCCTGCTTTAATCCCTGCTCCCGCTCTGAGTCCTGAGGATTTGGCTGATTACAACAAGATTTTCCGTTCTCAAGAGCTGAACCGCATTCCCTTGATCGTCAGTCGTGATCAAACCTGGCTTCGGGCTTTATGGGGTACCGGTAACAAGAGATTGACTTAGCTTATTTTTCATTTTTATGCGTCCCTTTTGTAATCTTGTTTTATAACCTCTATCCTTCTCTTTTTGTCGTGCAGTGTCGACCAAATCTGAGATGTTGAGGCACCTCCAGAGCAAGAAGGCTCAAAAAGCTGTGAATCGGAGTACCGAGAACATTCCCGAACCCGCTGTGGAGAAATCTTTGTCTCCTCATTCGGCTGAAGTCGAGATTATCGATACCATGACTCCGGGTCCGAACCCAACTGCCCTGTTAGATGTTGAGAAGGTCGGTTCTGTGCCTAAACGACCACGGGGTCCTGAGGGGGAGGTCGTTCTCACCTATCGGCCGGACTGGTCGATTATGACCACCGATCGTTTTGGGGCTTCGGCTTCTATCGAGTCTAAGGAGATCGGTACGGACTTGTGCCGAGCGTCTATTCTCCCGAGGGACCGTCCACTGTACGATAAGGTTGATGCTCTTACGGCATGTTCTGAGCTTATCGGACATGTTGCAATGGTACGTCTCTGTCCCTTGTGAAGTATCTCAATTATTTTTGAACCTGTCGATTTAACTTGTTTTCCTTCTCTCGCAGGTCGCTCCTTGGGCTGCCACTATTGAGCAGAAGGTAAAAGATTTGGACGTCCAGCTCAACAACCTTCGTTTGGTCGAAAGCCGGGCTGAAGCTGCTGAAAATCGGGTGGAGAGCCTAAGTAGAGAAGTTGCAAATCTGAATCAAAGGGTCGACATGTTGAAAGCCGACCGAGATGCCGTTCGTTCTGACTTGGAAGTTGCCTTTGCCCGTTTAGGAAGGAGGACCGCCAAGTTGAGAGCTTCCCGTAAGTTAGAGAAGAAGGCTCAAAAGCTGATCGTTCTTTCTGAGGACCGGAGCTTTTCGACCGGGTTTGATGAAGTCATCTGTCGTGCTCATGCAGCGGGTTTTGACTACAAGCAGCTGCTCCTTGAGGGGATTGAGGACCCTGTTACTCGGCCGGAGGAGCCCGACGTGCCTCTCGAGGCTAGCTCGGACTCTGAATCGGATTTGTCCGATTGAATTTACCTTATAATTTTTATTCGGACATAACATTGCCTTCGGGCCAAGTTCTTGTTTTTGTAATATTTTGAACTCCCGTCAGCAATCGTATTTCCAATTGTGTTTTATCTAGCTTTCGTCTTTTCTTCTTGATTTATCTTGTACTTAGTCTTTATGAGTAGTACGTCTTTGATAAGGAAGAATTTTCTTTAGACTTTTCAGCTTAACTTCGGCGACCCTTGGCCTTGGCCTATTTTTTGTATTGCCTTTTCGGCTGAACGAATTAGCCTTGGCATTCGATTCGTAACGCTTGTTCGGCTTCATAAATTGCCTTAGCGTTTTTATTATATTTTTTTTTTCTTTGTATGTGAACGCTTCTTCGGCCTGTCATATTGCCTCGGCGTTTTTCTTTTTATCGTACCTGCTTCGTCTCTTATTATTCCGAGAGGTTGGTATGCATATATAACTCGTGTCGGAATATTAATTACATATGTTTCTTGCTAAAATTTGCAGTACATAGTTTGCCTCGAATGCCCCCAAGTGTGGGCTTGCACGTTTCGAATTTTGACCATAATCATGTATGCATACTATTGATAAACAAATTAGTTGGAATATATATCGAAGGTGAACACTTTTTATTCAAACATGCAGGGCATGGTTTTCAATGTAAAAACTTGACTGAAGCATAGGGAGTACTGAATAAAATTGCTGAATTAAGAAATGCCAATAGGCGTAAGCTTACTGGTAAAATTTACGAAGGTGAGAAGCGTGCCAAGTATTTTTGATCGGGGTGCTGTCCATCCCTGTTAACTTGTATGTTCCTGGACGGATTACTTCGACCACCACATAGGGGCCCTCCCAATTCGGCATCAGTTTCCCTTTCTTCGTTGGCATAGATGTCGCTAGTTCCCTGAGGACAAGATCTCCGACTTCAAACGATCTCTTCTTTACTCCCGCGTCATAATACTGGGTAGCCTGAAGTTGGTATCGGAGGTTGCGCTGATGAGCTGCTTCCCTTTCTTCAACTACCAAGTCCACGTTCGCTCGTAGCCCGAACTCGTTGTTTTCCACATTAAATACCTGTGTCCGGTAGGATTCTAACCCGACCTCGGCGGGCATGAGTGCATCTGTCCCAAACGCCAGTCTGAAGGGGGTTTCTCCCGTTGAGGACCTAGGAGTGGTTCGGTAGGCCCAAAGAACGTAGGGTAGTTCTTCGGCCCACATTCCTTTAGCATCTCCCAGTTGTTTCTTAATTCCATCGAAGATGATCTTGTTTGCTGCTTCGATAGCTCCATTTCCCTGTGGGTGTCCGACCGAACTAAACTTTTGTTGGATTCCGAATTGAGCCAAGAATTTCCGGAATTTACTTCCAATAAACTGAGTTCCATTGTCTGACACGCAAACCATCGGGATTCCGAATCTCAGTATTACTTGTTCTAACATAAATTTCTTCGCTGCCTCCTCGGTTATAGCCGACAATGGTTGAGCTTCTACCCATTTAGTCATGTAGTCAATAGCCACAATACAATATTTAGCCTGTTTCGTGCTGGTCGGCAGAATCCCTACAATGTCTACAGCCCACATGGCGAAGAGAATGGGACTGAGGACTGAAGACATTTCTTCGGCCGGCTGCTTTGGCACTGTACTGAATAACTGACATTGCTTACATTTCTTGGAGTATTTCTTGGCGTCTTCCCTTACGGTCGGCCAGAAAAAACCTACCTTAGGACCTTGAAAGCTAATGACCTTCCTGCTAGGTGTTCCCCGCAGATTCCCTCATGGATCGTTTCTAAGATTAACCTTTGATCTTCGGGGGCGAGACATTTCAGAAGCGGTTGAGTAGCAGACCGTCTGAATAGTTGTCCCCCTACTAAGGTGTAACTGGTTGATCGATATTTCACCTTCTGTGCCTCTTTCCTATCCAAAGGCAAGGTTTCTTTTTCTAACAAAGCTCGGATGTGGGTCATCCAGTTAATTCCTTGATGAATTTCCAAGCACTGCTTCTTGTCGATGAAGGGGTTGTTTACTTCAGTCAGATATATTGACCCGGTCAGGCTCTGGGTTTCCGCCGAAGCGAGCCTGGACAGAGCGTCTGCCCGGCTGTTGTTTTCCCTGGCCACCTGACTTAATTCAAAAGATTCAAACTGAAGTGCACTTTCACGTACCTTGGCTGTATACGCCTTCGTTCGGGGATCTTTTTGTCCGTATTCTCCAGAAAACTGTTTCACCACTAACATGGAATCGCTGAACACCCTTATATGCTTCACCTCCAGGCTCTTTTCTAGAGCGAGCCCTGCTAACAGCGCTTCGTATTCAGCCTCATTATTGGTCAAGGGAAAGGTGAACCTGATAGCTTGGCGTATCTCGAAGCCATCAGGGCTGGTGAGGATCATTCCCGCTCCGTACATGGTCTTCGCGACCGATCCATCCACAAAAAGCTTCCATTTCCCGGGGCTTTGGATTAGCTGTTCTTCCGGTGTCGTCTCTTTAGGCCCTGAGAAGGAGCATTCCACTATAAAATCAGCTAGTGCCTGAGCTTTGATGGAGGTTCTCGGCACGTACTCCAAGTCGTATTCCCCCAACTCAACTTACCAGGCCACCACTCTGCCCGAAGCTTCCGGTCTTTGTATAATCTTTTTCAAAGGTTGATCAGTTACTACTTGCACAGTTCTTCCCTGGAAGTAGTGGCGCAACTTTCTTGAGGCCATTACTAGTCCGAATGCCACCTTCTCCGCATTCGGGTATCGTGTCTCCGCGTCCTTCAGCATATGGGAGATATAGAATACCGGATGTTGATTCTTTTCATGCTCCTTAACCAATACAGCTCCCAACGTTTGGTCTCTTACCGACAAATACAGTTGAAGAGTCTCATTCGGGTCGGGTCTCATAAGGAGTGGAGCCCTAACCAAATAGTCTTTGACTTCTTCGAATGCCTTCGCAAACCAAATGTTCTGAATGCCTTCTGAATGTCCTTGATGGTCTTCGGTGCTTCCATGTCAATCACAGCCTTAATTTTTTCTGGGTTTGCTTCTATTCCCCTAGCACTCACCATATATCCCAAGAATTTTCCACTTGACACCCCAAAGGTGCATTTGCTTGGGTTGATCCTCATGTTGTTATTTCTCAGCGTTTCAAAACATTCTCTTAGGTCGTCTGCATGATCTCCGAACATGGATTTTACGATCATGTCGTCCACGTAGCATTCCATGTTTCGACCGATCTGTTCCCTGAATACTTTATTGATCATTTTCTGGAAGGTTGCCCCCGCGTTTTTCAGCCCGAAGGGCATCTTAATATACGCATAAGTGCCTTTCGGGGTGATGAATGCTGTCTTCGGTATATCCTCGGCATTCATTGCAATTTGGTGGTATCCCGAAAAGGCGTCTAGGAAGCTAAGTACCTGATGGCCTGAGGTGGCGTCTATCAGTTGATCAATGTTTGGTAGGGGATAGTGATCCTTCGGGCAGGCTTTATTCAAGTCGGTGTAATCTACACACATTCTCCATTTGTTGTTTGATTTCTTGACAACTACCACATTTGCCAGCCAGTCTGGGTATTCGATTTCCTCTATAAACTTCGCCTCCAGCAGATTTTCCACTTTAGCCTGAATCACTCTTTGTCTTTCCATCGCAAAGTTCCGTTTCTTCTGCTTAACTGGTTTTGCATCAGGATTTACGCTCAGACAGTGCTTTGCTACTGAGGGGTCTAACCCAGGCATATCCTCCGGGCCCCAGGCAAATATGTCATGATATTTCCTAATCACTTCGATCACTTTTTCCTTCAATTCGGGCTCCATATTTTTGCCTATCTGAATCATTTTCCCGGACTGTCCTACATACAATTCGACTTCTTCAGTTTCTGCGGATGGCTCTGCTATGGGATTAGACAGGTCAGCCCCGAATTTCTCCAGTTCGATGTTCATCGTTTGATGACTGCCTCCGGCGTCATTTTCATTTCTTTTCCTTTTCCCCCCTTCGGTCATAACAACTTCTTGACCTTTTTCCATATCCTCCAACATTATTATTCGGGCGACTTTCTGATCGCCCCTCATTTCCCCTACGCCTTGTTCAGTCGGAAACTTCAACTTCAAGTGAGGGACAGACGCCACCGCCTGGAAGGCACTGAGGACCGGTCTTCCTAGGATCCCATTGTACGGGCTCTCGACCCTTACCACATAAAATTTGGCTTCTTTCTGCATAGTATAAGGGGCTTTTCCCAGGACGATCGGGAGTGTAATTGTCCCCTCGATCGGCACGGGTTGGTTTCCGAATCCGTACAGGGGGGCTTCGTGGCAAGGTTCTAGCTGTTCACCCCCCAGGTTCATCTTAGTGTATAAGATATTGACCGAACTGCCTCCATCAACCAACACTTTCCATATTTTGTTTTCTCCTATGATAGGATTGATGATAAGTGGGTCTTCGTGCGGCCATATCACATCCTCATAATCATCCTCGGTAAAGGTGATGGGCAAAGGTTGTTTTGCTGTATTAGCTTGGTATAGGCTGTAGACCTGACGGGCGTACTTCTTCCGGGCAGTCTTACTACATCGCTCCATAACTGTGCCCCCCCCCCCGAAATAGTCTTGACTTCACCCCGATACCTTTCTTTATCATCGGGTTCTTTATCCTTGTTCTTTTCTCTAGGTTCCAACCTGCTTCTCAGGTCTCCGACATACTCGCTCAGTTCTCCGCCTTTGATCATTTTTTCGATCAGCTTCTTCAGGTGGTAACACTGATCGGTGTTATGTCCTTTGTCCCTGTGGTAATCACAGTACTTGTCCTCATTCTTTTTATGATCCGGAGTTTTCAATCGAGATGGGCGAACGAAGCTGGGCTTCCCTTTTATCTCGTGGAGAATCTTTGAGATAGGTGCATTGAGAGGGGTAAACACCGTGCTATCTCTATCTCGCCTTCGCTCAGCTCCTTTATCGGGTCTTGTATCGGTCAGCCTGCTCTTTATGTCTCCCTGACCTCTTCGGTCGTCTCTCCCTGAGCTCTCATACTTTCGGCTGTCTCTAGAGCCTCCAATTGACTCTAATTTCCTCCGAATAGCCTCTCCTCTCAAGTAAATGTCATTTAACGATTTAGGGGGCACATCATAAAGAGAGGATCGCAATTTTTTACCTTTAACGGGGTCTAGCCCGGCCGCTAGAAATCCAGCAGCCTTCACTTTATCCAGGTTGGTCACCATTCCCGCCTCCTCTTTGAATCGAGCGAAGTAGTCTCCCAGCTCTTCATTGTGCCTTTGTCTACAGTGGATAAGCGCTTCGGTGTCCTTTTCCCTTCTACACAAATGGGAGTAGTGTCGAAGGAATCTTCGCTTCAGCTGATCATAAGAACTGATCGAACGGGGTCTTTGCGAACGGTACCACATCGTCGCTGTTCCCTTTAGGTAAGTCTTGAACATCTTGCATAGCATGACATCGCAGTGTCCCATGCCTGTCATCAGTGACTCGTATTTTTCACAATGGTCTTCGGGGTCACCCTTTCCATTGAATTCATTCATTTTTGGGAATTGCCTTCCAGGAGGAGGTCGATACTTTTCAATTTCCTTGGTTACGACCGGCTCGTGGTTTATCTTCCTTTCGCCAAACATGGCTTTCTCCATTCTCCTTAGGCGACTTTTTACATGAGGATCATCTTCGTCTTCCGACTCGGAGGATACCACAATTTTAGACCTGATCCTTCTATGGTACGATTCGGAGTCCGTAGACTCTTCTTCATCGTCATGGGGTCGCTTTTCTCTTTGAGGCTCGGGTTCGATTAGTGGGTTCTCATCTTCCGCTACAGAATCCCTTATGGCTTTTTCCTCCATCTCAATCTCTTCCCTTCGGAGTCGGAGGGCTTCCAATTTTAGGAGATCAGCCTCTTTCTTCTTCGCCCGTATTTGAGCCTCCTTGGCTGCTTGATCGGACTCTCGCTGTTTGCCCTTCTTGGCGGTTTGCTCTTGTCTCCACTTAAGCAATAACTCTCTCTGTTCTTCGGGGGTCGGCATAGGCCCTTCGTCCCCTTCGGAATCAAAATTCAATGTTCTATTTACTAGAGGCGTGACTGTGGACGAACCGCCCGGCCTACCCGAATCTTCAAACCCTGGTGGTTTATCAGCCGTCATGATAACAACTCCTAACTACAGATAGATCGTAGGTCCCACAGACGGGGCCAAATGTTGGAACCAGATTTTCTTCAGTCCTTCGTTCGGTCTGACCTGCAATGAGAAGAATGCGAGGGATGTGCCCCCCGATTCACCTCCGGTGTGAGAATCAGTTAACTGGTCTTTGTGAGTAGAGAGAACGTACGAATATTGTAATTAGTTTGTTGTGACGCCCCCAAATCCGGGGTCAGGATTTGGTGTCACTATCGCTCTGAATAAAACATAATTATACAGACGACCCCTCAACAAAGGATCGATCACAGGTTATGGTATGAAACAAGAATCTAAAATATCAACGTTTATTACAACATCTAATTCAATTTTATTACAAACCATTTGTCATCATCTAACCATTGGTGAGATCTAAAATGAACTCTATCTTCCTGGCAACATAGAACCTAAAATCTTGAATTCAGGCCTTCTCACGGTCCTCTTAGCGGATACTCGAAAACTTCATACTCCGTTCCTAACTGAAATGTTAGGGAATAATAAAACAAGAGTGAGCCAAAAATTGCTCAACAAGTGTAATCAACAACGTATGTAAATATCAACTAGAAATCCATTAGTAATCAACTGGTAATCAAAAGATAATCAAATGGTATTCAATTGGTAACAAGTTTCAAGATATACATTTCTGTTCAAAGAATAAGATTAAGCAATTGAATTGGAACTTCCGATAAGACGGTACGAGCTATACGGGTGATCAGCCACGTAACGCTCCAGACCATGTTTTCACAAGGTCCTAACATTCAGGATCCATAGGCACACATTGGCCATAAAATAAATACATAAGTAACCAGGACCGCCGTCACGGTCAAAGTTTGTTCCATTCATAAGTAATTCAACAAAAGGATTAAATGAGTAAGAGGCTTTCAATATTTCCAACATTTGTTTCATGGTATAAGCTAATTTAAGATTCTATTGCAAGGGTTTAAAAAATTAAGAAATTGAAGGGCATGGTAAGTAAGTGAGCAAAGGAATAAGTAAGCTTCGGGTATCCAAAAGTTAACAGAGGTCAACAAAGTATAAGTCAAGGAAAAGGCTTATATGAACAAAGCAAATGTAAAGGAACAATTGTAGGTTTTATCAACAGGAAGGTGAAAAAGGAATACAATAACATGGTATGGAAATCGATTGCATAATGATAAGTAAAGGACAAGTAAAAGTTTAACGTATACTTGCAATAGAATTCAAGGGTAACATTCACATCATAATTTAAGAGAACTACCACTTGAAAAATAAGTGGAGGGAATAGACACTTGCCTCAAAAGCCGATAACTAACTCAATAACTTGTACACCACTCTGACTTTACGTACACGGGCTCCTTTCCTGGCCTCTTACTTGTACCTATATAAAGGTATAATATCGTCTTAGTCTTTAACACTTAGTACCTCAGCTTTATTTACGTAACTCTAAGTACTTCTACCCCATCGTCATACAATTACATATACTTATATATATATATATATATATATATATAATCAAGAAGCACATAGTGTCTTTACAACTTTATTCGACATTTGGTCACTTAGCAAGAATATAACTTCACAAATCATTCCTTATCCTTATGATGGAAAGACCTCAAGATAAAGTACTTTGGTAACTTTATCTACTCTATTTGACAACAATAACACTTAATCATATAAGCCAGGTATACGTACCACATATATTATACACTTCACATAATGTTATCATATTGGTTCAATACATACATAGTAACTCAACCTTATAGCAATCCATGACCAACTAGTCAATCCACACATATACCATTACTAAGTCAACGACAACTTGACTTAAATTACAACTACGCAATTAGCACAACTTGACTATACATACCAATCAAAATCAAATTTAAATAAACTTATGGGATTACAAAACCAATCACCAACACTTCTCCTTTCTTTCTCTCTCTTCCATCCTCTTTTCTTTTTCTTCTCGGCCTCTCGGCCTATCTCCCTCTCGGCCTTATGGCCTCAATCAACACCAACACACACTCACTCATATGAAATCATATTTTAAAAGTACACACTAAATCATATTTTGAAATAACACACCCACACTTTTACAAGATTATGTTTTTGAATGACACACACACACACAAAGTCACATTTGTGAAAAGAACACGTTTAAAAGAATACGCACACACACATTTTTAAATCATATTTTAAATCACTCACACAAAATCCTATTGTTGAATAACACACTCACACCTTTAGAAAATCATGTTTTTGAATAACTCACACCAAAATCACATTTTTGAAACACACATACTCTCATAATTTTATTTTATTTTTAATCATTTCTTCCTTACTCTCTCAATCTCTCCTTCTCGGTCTCCTTCAATCTCTCACCATCTCCCTCGACTCCCCTCTCTCTCTCGACCTCCCTCTCTTTCTTTTCTCTTCTCACTTCTCCTTCCACCTTAACTCCCATCTTTAAACCATAACCAATTCATAATACCAACATCCATCAAGGTAATATCTATAAAATCAATTTATCAAAATATTAAAACTAGTATCAATCAATTCTCACCATATAGCTAACATGCAAGTTTAAATAGCTCTCCTACTTCACTTTTCTCATTACATCAACAATTTTATTCAAAATAAATAAAATAAATAAATAAATATAACACACTAACAATTTACTACTATTTTCCCAAGAATTCACAAAACTAGTAACATGCAATTAGTAAAATACCCAATTAACACATATACAAGTCTTCAATCATCTCAACCTTAATGACCCATCAAACTTTAGTACCAAAACCACTAAGATCATCAAGAATCTCTTACATGCAATCAATAAAACTTGTAAATTTCTACTACCCACATCTCATACAACTCATATCCTTAACAAAAATCAAAACCCACTTCTAATCTATAACTAGTATCGCCAATTATCATAAAATAAATGACATGCATCAACTTATAACACTTCATCAAGCAAGAGTAGACTTGAATCAAACTTGTAAATATGAAATCAAGACCATGGCTCACAAGGATCATTGCCCATGGTCGGGTTTCTTCTCGGATGAGTCCAAAATGATGGATCTCACCGAGAATCATCCTTATTACCAATAATCAACCATTGCATGTAAGTTTTAAACAAAGAGAAATGAAAATCCGAAAATTACCAAATTCAAAATTGAATCAAAACTTGATATTGACACAAGAGGGTTGTAGAGATTTGAGAGAGGAGTGTTTTGATTACTCACACTTGAAATTTGGATGAGAGAATCACAAGTTTTTGGTGATCTTAATGTGTAAGAGATGAAGAACAAGTGAAATGTTAGAGAGAGAAGTGAGAGGTTTGGGAAAGAAGAAGAAGAAGAGAACAGGAGTGGGGAGGCCGGGGGGTGGGGGTTTTTATAGGGGAATTAAAAGTAATGTAAAAATAACTAATTTTTGGTTATTTAGGGAATTAATTATTAAATGACAAAAATGCCCAATGAAATAAAAAGCTAAAATGATAAAAATCAAGGGCTATTATGTAAACTCATATTTCCACTTCTAGATCAAGTTGAAATATTATTCTACAAATAACTTTTGTAGATTAGATAAATAAAATTGCATTTACAAAGAAATAATTAAATAAAATGTCTTTTAATCCCAAAAATAATCTTAAATAGAATTTTACCACTCACTAGGTAAATAAATAAATTACCCACTGAAAATAAATAATCTAGAAGGTGTAGCATCCCTCAAAATAAATAATTAAAATAATTAAGTGATTATAAAATTTAAATCATGAGTTTAAAACTAAAGTAGAAATAAAATAATGCTAAGAAATATTTTATGCTATTAATTAATTAATTAAAGCATTCTCTAAATTTAATATAAATATTATATGACCCAAATAAATTCTCAGAGCACTTAAATAAAATTTAGAAACCACATTCACAATTAACTAATTATTCACCACGCATATAATTCACATTTTAAGCACGTAACAATTATGGCACATGAAGAAATTTCAAAATTATAGGACTATATCAAATAATTATTTTTATCTCAAACAAGTATGACTAAAATATGAGCTTACACATAAATCACATTATACCAAGATCATCATTGCTAACTAAAATTTCAAGAATAAAATCTCAATTGCTATTACTAGCAATAAATATAAAAAATTTTAAATAGCTCTTATTAACAAAATAATTTTAAGGCTACTCAAATTAGCACAAAGAGCCTATTAAACAATTATCATACGCATATAAAATTAATGGTATTCACATATTGATAATAATTTACAAGTCAAAAATTCTAAGGCGTTACATTTGTTGTGTGTGTATGTGTTCTCCAAACCTGATTCAACCCCTTTTACCAGCTCTCTCCGATCTTCACGCCCCCAACGTGCCCTTCGTTCTCACGTGGGCAGTTTTCCCTTGACCGGGTCTGGAAACCGTTGGCACACGAACAAGGTATGGACCTGTACCATCGATCATTCCTTGGTTCGTTCAGCCCACCTTACCGGTGGGCTTTTAAGTCTTGGGCTCGGCCCAATAAGGATTAGATATAGGTATCTCTAACAGTAGTTTAGTTGTAATTTTGTGGATATCAATGTTATTTTGATTGACATATTTAAATTGCTCAATAGATGTTTGATATAATGTCTTAATGAATAACTGATTATCTTACATGATTCAATATTATATCTTCCAAACTATTATGTACATGATTTTTTTTATTTCTGCAGATTTTAAAGACTCAATTGTTGTTTATGAAACATTAAAAATTGAGAGGTTATATAGAATTTGTGATTACAATTCTTTGTTTTATATATAGGATTCATGAAAAGCTAAATAATTTTGGTGAGTTGCCCTTGCTAAGCTGATTTCAACACCTTAAAAATAAAAGTTTCTAAGAAAAATCCGCACATCTCTTTGGTTTGTTCGTGATGCAGCTTGAATATGTGCAAGGCTATTAATCGGGTATTTTTTTGGTTAGCTTAAGAGTCTCACGGACATCATAAGCACATTTACTTATTTAACCTTTGGATGTTAAGTTTTGCAGGTGCAAAAGATTGATTTGTGATGTAGAAATATTATGAGGCTTATTCAGAATGTGATATGCAATGTTACCTCTTAAGGGCGAGTTCAATTAATATGTTTCTGTTGACACATTTTATTTTTAGTAATACGTTTTCTTGGTGCATAGTTTATGATAAAATAATCCATTTACAAAGATGGATTAACCATGTATCCATTTCAATTCAGGAGTCAGACTATTCTTTTTTATTAAGCGAGTAGCTAATTAACCTGTCGGAAGTTATTTGTATGGATTTAATGAAATCTGATATCTGCATTAGGTGGTGCTTTTGATTACTTGGAAACAGCTCCTCATAAATTTGGGCCATGGGCCTTTCTTTCTCGGCCAACTCAATCAGGTTCGTGTTTTATAGTTTGCACCGTATTTTTGTTATACATGATATTTTGGTCGGGGATTGATCCAAACTCTTCATCTTCATCAAAAAAGGATACTATGTTCTCCACTAAAGTTTTTGGTATGTATACATATTCATCTTCTAAATCTATTTTTCATAAATTGCAGATTATAAGTGACGCTCTCGAGACCGTAACTTAAATCATGTACAAACAGGCTGCATAATTAACCAGGTACGGGTGGAAATCCAATTTTAGGGGAATAGGCTGCAAAAGAATCAAATGAAACCATTGCAAATGCTATGAAAGGATGTCTTTATAATAACATGTATGGGTGTCGGTACAGGGTTTGGTGCTGCTCCAGTAGTTGCTCAGATATCAAAAGAAGCAGGTTATCTAATTGTTGGTGTTGTCACCTATCCATTTAGCTTTGAAGGACGTAAATGATATGTGCAGAAGGTGCTGTTTTTTCTTTCCCGAGATTTTAGTTCTTGGGATTCTTTATATCATTTAACATTAAAGATTTGCAGTGTGTTCTCCAATTTTTTTAGATTATCTGCTCGAGTCATGCTGCCTGAAATGGTAGAACTAATATGTTGTTGAGGCTTTGCATAACTTTAATATTTCTCGCATAGTCAAATTGATTAAGAGAGTTACATCAAACCGAGGTTGTGCAGCATCATACAAACTAATTTGCATATTATGTGCCTAATATGAATCTCATAGGTGATAATTGTTACATCTGCTTCATTTGCAGGCATTGGAGGCCATTGAAAAGTTTGGCAGATCCTTCTGCTAACATTATATTTGGAGCACGGGCGTTGTATTTTTTGCCAGCACATAACATTATTTATTGACGTAAGTTGTGACAAATTAGCAGTAGGCATTTGCAATGCTACAACCTTTCTGACAATGCCTTAGGAGAGATATTTGATATTTGGAGCCACTTTATTTTTTTTGATTGTTTTCAGTTGGTTAGATATTTTAGTATTCTGGATAATATAGGCAATTGTAAATAAATATATTCAATGTCAAGTAGTATATGATGAAGATGCCTTTTTTTATAGGTATTTAAAAAGTTAAAGGTTGGAAATCATAGTAACTTGAGTTTTGTTTCGAGGTTAGTCTGAATTATAGTAATGTTTAGCAGATAATATTGAAGATTATTCTCCGCTGATTACATTTTAATTTTTTTGTTTTGTTTATTTTATTTTATTCTAAATTTGACAAGTTTCACTATTTGACAACTTTTGGACGCATATACGAATTTTGATTTTAAAAAGTTTCACTTATTTGTTTTTCATTTGATGTTAAATTTTGGAGTTCTCATTGTGATTATGTTTTGGTTCTAATCTCTAATTTGGTGCTTTCTAGGTTTAGATATGGTATTGCAGCATACAATTTTGAATGAATTTCACGTTTTTTGTTATCGTGGAATGAAGATCATCACCAATCTAGATTTCTTAGAAGATTTCAGACTTTTCTGATTGGATTTAAGGTACTAATTAGAATATGGTATCAATTTCATGTTTGACGTCTCTGATTTGCTTGAACGTACTAATTGATCGTGTCCAAGATTAGTTTTATCTTCTGGTTTTCCTGATAGTATTACCTGCCATAATCTTTTTATTGAATTATGTTCATTTATGCAAAGAAGTGTCAAGTGATGTGTCATGTTTTCTGGGAGTTGGTTTTTCTTATTTTGTAAATAGGTATCATGCTTAGTTGTAATTTGGTGTGAACTTCTGGTTTGCTTTAGGGAGGCAAAATTGTTCCAATATATTATTAATGAACTTAGTTGGTGGGGATCTAATTTCTAGATTTCTATAATCAATAAAATTGTTTGAGTATTTATGTGTTGTACTCATGCTTTCCATGCTAGCGGAATACTGTTTTAATGGTACTGGTAGCTTGCAAAATAGGACTACAATTGTGCAAAGATCAACTGAGTTTGGTACCCTGGATTTGGTAGCTGCTAACACTTTTTGGTTCCCGAGACAAGTCCTATTTGGCACTTCCATCAACCGGTAATTTTTTTTAACAAGATTGATACTGTTTTCTTCCTAGCGGCAAAACATCTTAGAGTGATTTTGTAAGATATTAGATGTTATCAAGTTTTTAGTTAGATATTGTGGGTAGCTTGCCTCGGAAACATTCTTTAAAATACCCTCAAAAATTTGCCTCAAAGAGTATTGTACCAAGATATGAACCTCTACAATCTACACCAAACAGTACATTACTATGATATGCAAAATCATTTTTTTATATAATAGTGACTATTATGTGTGTGATGAACCTGCCGGGATTGATGATTTTCAAATTAAGTACTTCCTGTTGTGTGGTTGAAACAGAACCTATGGTGATGATCTTATAAATCTTTAATGTTGCGACTTTTTTGCCCTGCCCTCATCAAATCTATATATTCTTAAAGTGTAATGAGGAATTTACCCAATGGGTAAAAAAATTTACCCATGGATCCTATTTGTACTATATTCTTATTATATTTGGCAAGATCCATGGACTATCCATACAGTTACCCATATTCTATGATAAAGTCAGCATAATCAATCCAATTTGTTGTCATAATTTTGAATTTCAAAATACTTATTTATGGTTACATATCTTCCTGATTATCTTGCTTGATTTTCTCTTTTATTTTCAAAATTTAAATGCATAATTAGTTATGTATCTAATCTTTGATTATATGACACGATTTCAGTTTCTTTTCTCATTGTCTCTCATCTTTTTTTCTTCATCTTCGTCTTTTATTTTCTCTCCTTCTCCATAGCTTTTCATTATATGTGTGTGTATAATATATTTTGTGACTAATGTCTATTTGTTTGAATTTACAGGATATGAAACACAGAAATACGGAATGATTTTGTGATGGAGACAATTTACAAGATACAAATTCAACTACAAATATGATTAATTAGGCGTATATTCCTCTTTTACTTAACCTTGATTCAAATGGATATTTTATGTTTTCGTTGATTTTGTGTTTCCGTGTTTGTATATGTGTATGTGTATTTATAATTATAATATATTTTTTGATTACGTTTATCTGTTTGAATTTGCAGGATATGTACCAAAGAATCATAACAGAGTTGCTTCAGAAGTAGATTTTTCAATGTATGATTTTGGTCAACATCTTAATCAAGTGTTAATGCATGAATATATCATTCTTTTTCTTTATATTGATTTGTTATAGTTTACAGGCTATGTATGCATCAAATATAGTTTATTAATTTCTGTTTGATTTGTGCAAAATAAGTATTGATGAAAAGTTTATACAGTTATGAAGATCACTGAGCAAACAAAATCATGTTTATTTGGTAATATGTTTATTTGGTTTTGAGGTACCACATATTTTAGCCGATGTATGATACTTCCATTCTCTTTTTGTAGATAGTACGAGATCACAAGATTCAGATACGAATTATGTGTCGGAGTACCAAGATTCAGAGTTTGAACACAAATTTGGCTGAAAATTCTACTTAAGAAGGTGAAAAATTGTTTAACTCATAACATTTTTAGGAGTTAAGAATATATTGATTATCATCGGAAGATCACCATTTTGTAGATGTGTAATTTCCATGTTTCACTAGCAATTTTCATATTTTATGTTTTTTCTTGAATATTTTATGCAGATTGACCTCATGTTAGTAAAATTGTGATAACTTTGTGAGAAATTTCTATTAATGTACAATAATTTTTTAAAAAAAACTAGATATCCATGTCTTCGTAATCGTATATGTCAATATACCCCTGTTTTTCTTCATTGAAGCAGTTTTTTCTTTCAAGTTGTGACATCTTGCTAATTTTTTTTTGCTCAAATTAACAATCAATTTTAATACTAATCATGTAATTACTTTGTGTGAAAAATGTTGATTCGCATACTGTTAATTTTTTTAGAAACTAAACTTCTAGATCTTTATAGAGGTGTATGGCAGGATACCTATATCATTCTACATTAAAACAGTGTTATGTGCGAAATTCAGTCATTAACATCAAGAATTGCTTTACCACAGATTGACCTCCTATTACTAAAACAGTGATAACTTCCTTTACAAATTGTGTATTCACGTACCGTCAATTTTTCTAGAAACTAGACTTCCATACCTTTACAGTGGAATATGAAACGATACCTATATCATTATAGACTCAACCAGTTTTATCTGCGAAGTTCAGTCATTAACACTCAGAATTTTATTCCCACGGATTGACCTCCTGTTACTAAAACAGTGATAACTTCCTCTACAAATTGTGTATTCACGTACCGTCAATTTTCCTAAAAACTAGACTTCCAGATCTTTGCAGTGGTTTATGGTATAACATCTATGTCATTCTAGATTCAACCAGTTTTATCTGCGAACTTCAGTCATTGACACTCAGAATTTTATTCCCACAGATTGACCTCCTGTTACTAAAACAGTGATAACTTCCTCTACAAATTGTGTATTCACGTACCGTCAATTTTCCTAAAAACTAGACTTCCAGATCTTTGCAGTGGTTTATGGTATGACATCTATGTCATTCTAGATTCAACCAGTTTTATTTGCGAACTTTAGTCATTAACACTCAGAATTGTTTTCCCACAGATTGACCTCCTATTACTAAAATAGAGATAACTTTTTCTAAAAATTGTGTATTCACGTACCATCAATTTTACTAGAAACTAGGCTTCTAGATCTTTGCAGTGGTATGTATATGGCACAATACCAATATCATTCTAGATTTCACCAGTTTTATCTGCGAAGTTCAGTCCTTGACACTCAAATGTTTTTCCCACAGATTGACCTCCTGTTACTAAACCAGTGATAACTTCGTCTACAAATTGTGTATTCATGTACCGTCAATTTTCCTACAAACTAGACTTCCATACCTTTGCAGTGGTATATGGAACGATACCTATATAATTGTAGATTCCACCAATTTTATTTGTGAAGTTTAGTCATTAACACTCGGAATTTTTCCTCTGCGGATTGACCTCATATTACTAAAACAATGATAACTTCCTCTACAAATTATGTATTTACGTAACATCAATTTTCCTAGAAACTAGACTTCCAGATATTTGTAGTGGTATATGGCACGATACCTATATCATTCTAGATTTAACCAGTTTTATCTATGAAGTTCAGTTTTATATTCTCGCTTATTTTTATTGAGGGAGGTGAATGAAATATGAGTATGTGTGATAGTTACATGGACCTATTTTCGCCCATTGGTGTTTGCAGACAATGTGGCACACTGTAAGATTTTTGTTCTGGTATATGAAAAGTTAAATATGTGAGGCATTACACTTTTTGCTCAGATTTCAAATATGTAACTGATAGCTTTTTTAGTTCATTTTTATATATGCAGGCATCAAAGCTCGGTTTTTCAACGAAGCAAAAACCATCACCAGTAAACCTATTTTCCTCACCATTTTACATTGTACATGACCTACAAACAATCTCCATAATAAAATTACCCGAACCAGTGCCAAGTTCCTCCTTATTATGGAGAAGAAGTTATGGAAAGATCGTCATCAAAGAACTTATCTCTCCCTCTAAACACAACACCAACAATTATATACAGAAGTCCATATTCTTTCATCTGAAATCCAAGAACTTATGAATTGATAGCCCAAATTTTTTGAAGTGGTTGAGAATGGATGGGAGCAAGCCTCACTCCAGGTACATATCTCATATGGTTTTGATTCAAAGTAATCTATTTTGTAGATAGCTCAAATGTTATTGTACTCAACATCAAGGATGATGTGGAGGCCAACCTTTATTATTATTATTGTTGCAACCAATATAGGCTCCTATAAGGACCTCTAGACATTGGTTTTTTGATGCCGGAAAACCAACTTATGGAGATGCAGAAATGGCTGTTGCAAAATGTTATTCAAGACACTAGAGTGATCCCAAGAAGTGGTTGTGGCAATGAATCTGGGATCATTTGTTTTCCACGCATCTATTTATATATGATACATGTTGATTCATAGGCATTGTTAGAAATGAATACTACTAGAAACTAGACAGAGGGGGGGTGAATGGATAGTTTGATGTATTTTTCGATTCTTGAAAACTAAGTAACTGACTGTATATGATTATGATATGTAATATGCATAAAGTAAATAACACACACAATCACTTTAATCTACTTTGTATAAGCAAATTAAATACTACAGCTTTCCAAGAAATTCACAATAGAATTTCTGGCTTCTAAACAAGAACTGTTTGAACTTGCTTGCTTACAGAGAAAAGAGCTTAGCAAATAACTATGTGTATCTCTCTTACAGCTTACAGTTGTGTGTGCACGATATATATCTTTCCCTATACAAACTAGGCACACACAATATTACACAGCTACCCCTTCTGAAAGTCCAACTTGTCCTGCCATAAGAAGTTAACTGTGACAGGAAGGACCACCTGCTTTTCGGAGTCTTTCCCGTTTCTGTAGCTGCTTGTCTCTTATCTTTCTCTCCAAGTTTAGCTGTAGATTTGCCATCTGTTCTTTGGACCACCTTGCCAGAACAAATGCTTCAGTATTTGTCTCCTTTGATTCTTGGTTCTGTACCTTGATTTGTCTTGTTATAAACGGCTAAGTGTTGATATCGTGAACTCTACTTAATTCCTGACTTCGCGATCTCCCTTGTGAGGACTACGCGATATAGCCTTTGAAGACTTTGCGACATAGGTCATTTGACGACTATGCGACATAGGTCATTTGACGACTATGCAACATAGGGCTTCAGAGGACTTCACGATCTAGGCTCCTTTGACTTTGCTGACTTCAACACTTCACGACATGTGTCTTGAGGACTTCTCGACATAGTACAAAATGGACTATGCGATATAGTACTTCACGACATGGATATTAGTGACTCCACGACATAGCTTTCTTTTGACTTTGCTATATAATGCCTTAGACAAATTCCTGTAACTTATTTCTTCATAGCCTTATTCATCTCTATCCTGCTGCATGAACACTTCTGAACTTCTACCAGGATAATTATTCAATGGCCTATATACAATCTAGATGCAAGAAACTTTACTAAGCTCATTATAAATCTGAGCATACATGATAAAGCTATTGTTCATGAGAACAAGACAAGTACATTTAGAGACCTATACTATATCCCAGTGATAGAAATCACTAGGTCATGTAGTGTGACATAGTCACATAGTGTAGGCTTGTTAATAGTGGTATTCAGACATGTCTTGAGCCTAACAATCTCCCCCAAATTGTGAGTAAGATCCTTAGGCACAATTTCATGTCTGATAACAAGCCTAACTTACATAAAAGGAAATTTGGTAACAGAGAGGACAATTCATGAACATTGAGATCAGAGATTTGATTACATAGAAAAATTGAAAGCTTACAGATTACTTTTGTTGCTTAGCAGCTTCAGCTTCCAATTGCTTCTCTAGTAAATCATCATATATCTTCTTTTTCCTTACCTCTTCTTTTCTCTTCATGTCTATGATGGCTTCTTGAAGTTCTTCTCTTGCAATCAGTTCTTCAATGAGAGGTGAGCCTTTCAAGTCATCAATTGCAGCCTTGAGTGCACTTTCTACATAGGAATCAAGAAACTCCATCCTTATTTTGCTTTGACCTCCATGTGAGTTTTTGTACTCCACAATGTAAGGATTTTGTTTGACCCTGCACATCCCTTTCTGCCTTAGCTCCTTAGCCCTCTCCTCCATCTCAGCCATTTCTTTCTCCCTCTGTATGTTTTTCTCTTCATTCTCTTTCCTCATGTTTTCTTCATAATCAGCATGCATCTTCAAGTACCTGGCAATATCTATCTTCCATGTCCTTTCTTCTTTTTCTTCAAAATTCAGTAAGGCATTTATCCTTTCAAGCTCATACTTATAGAAATATTGCCAGCTTCCTTGCTTCATTATCCTTTCTCTTCCATCAGTGTACTTGATCTCTAGATGATCCAACTTCACTTTGACTTCAAAGATCCTTTGAGCCCTCAAAAATGCTAGGGCATCTTCATCATAGTCCTCATCTAGTGGAAGCACATTGATGCCAATAACATTAGTGAGTTTTCCAGTCTTCTTTGTTATCCTTATCCTTCTGGGTACACTCTTGATCTTCAAATGCTTCACAAGAGATACCTTTCTGGAACAGGGAGATTTAGTCTTCAGTGCCACATCACTTGGAAGTAGCTTCATTCCTTTCCCCTTCATCCACTGTAACACTCCACTAGCTGTAACATTGTGGAAGTGTTTTCTTGAAATTACTTTAGTGGCTTCATCTTTCTTCTGTGGCAATTCAGGTTCAGAAGTCATGGATAATGATTTTGGAGGATCATTGCTAACAGTACCCACCCTAGACTTAGAGTCTTGTGTTGTGGTTAAAGTGCTGCTAGCAATGTCCTTGACTTGCTGAATTCCACTTCTTGTTCTCTTGACAGTTTCCTTTTCTCCTTTTGAATCCTTCTTGTCATCACCAGTATCTTTTGATTTCTTTGAATGTTTGCTCCTACTGCTTTCACTGGATTCATCCTTATCCCTCCTTGACTGAGATCTTCTTTTGTAGGTTTTCTCCTCATCATCATCATCCTCATCTTTCTTTTTGCTCTTCTCTTTGACAGATTCAGGAATGACTCCATGGATCAGAAAAGATTGTAGAGTGTGAATCATCTCTAGTTCCTCAGCTGTCCTGACTCCCCTCTTGGCCCTTAGCATTTGCAGCACCTGGTTGATCTTTGTATTATTCTTTCTTGTCAAATCTGAAGGGATCACCAACTGGTCAATGCTGCTGTCTTGAGATAGACTTTGGAAGATTATTGTCTTTGGCTTTGAGATAACCTCAGGCAGTCTTTGATCTTGATCTATCTTCAAGTCATCAAACAGTCTCTTGTTGTTAGCCCCACCTTGTTCTATTAAGTCCATTATAATTGACAGCTCAGTGAATCTCAGTTTCTCTAGAGTTTGAAAAGCTAGGTGCCACAAGCAGTTGTCCTTGCACACCATGATTATCTCTCTTAGATGGACATCCTTGATTTTCCTTACTGCAACTGTGAAGTACTTGATGTTTTCCTTGAGCTTCATTCTGTAAGTCCTTGCATCTCCTTGTGCATCTCTGTAAGTGGCTTTCAGAAACTCCAGGAAGGCCTCATCATGATAGATGTGAGAATTGGCAACTTCCTGTAGCTTGGCCTCTGTGATGATTTCAGCTTTGACAGGTTTAGCATTGGGAGTAGGTTGAGGTTGAGGAGTTGAGATATCTTTAGGCATGGTTGATGGATAGTAGGTGGTTGAGATTGTACTCTTCTGACCTTCTGCACTTATGACCTCTACAGGAGGGAGGATTATTGGCTTTATTGTTTCTTCAGAAATTTTGCCCTTGCCCTTATGCTTTGGCTGCTTGGCAGGTACTCCCCCTCTCTGTTTCAGAATGACCTCCTTTTGTTTCTCCCCCTTAGGCTTGGGATCAGACAATATGTCTTGAGCTTCCCCAGGGATAGGCAGGTTCATATGTCTCATCATTGAGGTCATCATTTGTTGTTGTACCAACAAAATATTAGAAGTGGAGTTGGTTTGATCATCCATCTTAGCATTAAGCTGCTCCAAGGAGAGAGATAGACCTTTGTTTTCTGCTTTCAGATCAGCTACCTCTCTTTCCAAGTTGTCCACTTTGGAGAAAAGTTGTTGAGATTTGAAGGAGTTAAGGGATTGATCCTTGAGTTTGGAGAATTCAAACTTGGAGATATCAGAAATAGGAACCTCATCAACCAGCTTGTTCCCATACTGATTCTTCCAGAGTACTGTAAGCATGGAGTTTGAGTTGATGTTGGCCTGCACCTGATTGTCTAGCTTGGTAGAGAGCTTCTTCATATTATCTGAAACCATAGCTAGGGTGCAGTCCATTGTGGTGACATGTGAGGTAGTTTTCTGGATTTCCTTAAGAATGTCATCTACCTTGGGAAAGCTGGAAAGAAAACAATTCTTGAGTTGAGCATTAGAATGAGCTGTTTCTTCCTGAATGGTGGAGATTTCTGACTGAAGACCCTTCCCAAGAAAATGCATAGCTTTAAGTTGGCTCTTGTAGACATCATTAACTGCATCATATATTTCAGCAGGAGATAGACCTTTGGCATTTGACCCCAAGGCTGTAAGATAGTCCTCCCTGATAAAAGCTAGAGCCTCCTTAAGCTTGACTGTCCTCTTGCCATCCAGCCAAGCATCCACATTTCCAGCTTGCTGGGCTTCATCCACAATCTTATCCTGTTGTGCTTCAACATCCTCCTTATGAGTGAGAAGAATAGCCTCATAGTCAGAATTTGGGAGATTTGCAGTGAGGAGATGTTGAGCAATCCTGGAGATCTCATCAATCTGTGCCACATGAAGATCTTGTAATTCTTCTTCCGTCAATTGTGGTGGCACAGAGGATGATCCTGAAGCCCTGTCATGTTGCACAGGTTTCAGCCATTTAGTGATTGTGGCCTGAGCCAAGTGAGAGCTAGTGCTTGGCACTTCATGGGGAATGGTTGAGTGAGTTGCCTCCAGCCTTGGAATAGCCGTAGAGTCTAATGTTGTCTCCATTGAAATGGGATGTGTTACAACATTAGCCCTATTTGTCTGTGAAGACAGTTCCACATCCCTAAGGATGGGAGAATGTGGCACAGAGTCTCCAGTGAAAACTGGTGAATCCTCCATGTTTGTGTTGGTGTCATTAGGATATGCCCCAGCATGCATTCCCTGACCAACTAGATGTGGTTCCTGGGTGGTGAGCACAGTGTCATGCACCATGTCACTTGAAATTGGCTCAATCACAGGAGAGAATTGTGATTGATCAAAGGCAAGATTGTCATTGGAATGACTCTCTTGTTCAGAAGAAATTTTTATGGAAGAATCTGAGAGAGAAGTGGGGTTTAGATTAGATTTTGGCAACTCCCCCTGAGAAATAGGAGGAGTTTCAACAGTGATGTGCTCTCCACTCTGTGTATGATCAGCCTTATCACTCCTAGGGTCAAGAGTGAGGTCTTGACCCTGTGCAGACTCTGTACAAGGTGCAGTGGGGAGGCTGCTCTTTTCAATGCCAATGACCTGTTGAGAGGCCATGGACAGTAACAGGTGTACCCCTTTTTCCACATCTGAATCCTGTTGGGAGGATCCAGTGGTAGGTTTGGATTTGGATTTCTTCTTTTGTCTGGTGAGAGGTGACTCAGGATTCTCACTAGCTATCTCTACAGATTCATTTATCATTTCTAGGGCTCTCTTCTTTGACTTCTTTTTAGTAACACCAATCTTTTGAGAGATTGATGCACTTGGCTGCCTAGCTTCTATGGTACTGTTTGCAGTGGGGTTGCTGGATGGGATGGGAAGGCTGGGGTTAGACTGTGTAGCTCCTTCAGTCTCAGCCTCCCCTGTCCAGGAAAGTGCATGGTATATTGGCTTATCAAGTGGATAAGACTCAAATGTGTCCTGCATATGCTTGGTCACACTTAGAATCACATCCACTTGATTCCTTGTGTCCAATGAGCCAAATAGAACTTTGGACATGGACTTGGAATAAGCCATTTTAGTGTTATCTATACCCTCCAATAGATGGACATTTGCATCAAGAAAATTTAAAATAACTTGAAGGAAACGAGGGTAAAAGATGTCATTACCTCTACCACGAATGGTCCTGCCTAGCCTCTGAGTCAATTCTTTGAGAATTATGGCTCCCACATTGATCTCCTGGTTGTGGGCCAAGGAGTAGGCTAGCTTCACAGCAATGTGACTGATATGGTCCCATCCTGTCTTCCTGCAGAGAAACACCTTCTGGAGTGCGTCAAACAGAAATGACCACTCCCTTCTCACAAACTTCTTATTCAGCTTTCCAGTATCTATCTCATCAGCATACTGAATGAAGGTCATGAATTCTATGATTTGAGCATCTGTAGCTTCTTGGTCATGACCCTCCACCTTGAACCCCAAAGCTTCATTGATTTCACTTTCACCAAATTGAAAGTGTTTGCCTCCAATTGAACAACTAACCTCCTGGAATGAGGTTCCATCTTCCCTAGCCAGTGTTGATACCAACGCCGTTCTCCAGAATCCTTCCAACACATCGACATACAAGGTAGGGTTCAGGGTTAGGGCCTGGCGTAGGTAGAAAGTGTTCAAGAACCGTACAAAACACTTGTACCTTGGGTTAGCCTCAGCCTCAGAGGGAATGGTGAGGAGATTGGTTTCTTTGGGAATGGTTAAAGGGATTGAGGATGATATTGTTTGAGATTTGGGTGCCATTTCGAGAGTGAGAGTAAAAAAGAGAGTAGAGAATTTGTGCTTAGGTTTGAGAGTTTGAGAGCAATAGACAAGATGAAAGGTTGTGAACGGTTAGAAAAGGTATTTATATGATAGAGACACTGCGATATGGAGTTATGAATGTGTACAGTCTATTTGTATGTCGCGAAGTCAAAAATGGCCTGTACCGCAAAGTCTTGCACAGTATATCGCATAGTCTCAGAAATGAACTATGTCGCAACGTCCTCAAGATGAAAGGATTGGGGAGACTTTGCGATATAGTAGAAATACCCTGGCTAAAGCTCTCTTTTAGGAATTTTAAGCAAATTGTCAGACTTTTATCAAATTTTGAAATAAAATAAATTTAAATCAAAATTCTGTCAAATGTGGAGACTTTTCGATATAGTTATTCTAAGTCGCGAAGTCATAAAATGAACTATGTCGCAAACTCATGAAATGAACTATGTCGCGAAGTCTCACAATCTCAACAGTTTGCGATATAAGTCTGTTTGATTTGAACTGTGTCGTGAACTCTGAAAATCATCTATATAGAGATGTCTTAAAAGCTCACAACTTTACCAACAAATGTGATTTTGAAAAATATGCAGTAAAATACTGAAATATTTATAAATCATATCTCAGCTAATTTTCACTCCAAACAAATAGAGCATTTAAATACAGTGAAAATTTACTGCTGCAACAATTTACTGGCATAGTTACTTAGAGCAACTAAATGAAGGATTGAGCATTCCAATTTCACTCACAAGTCTGTTGAAGACTGCTTCATTCAGAGGTTTAGTAAATATGTCAGCTAAATGTTTCTCAGTGGAAACATAAGATACTTCTATGGTACCATTTGCAGCATGTTCCCTAATGAAATGGTACCTGATCTCAATGTGCTTTGTAGTAGAATGATTAACAGGATTGGCAACTATGGATATTGCACTGGTATTATCACACATTAGAGGAATGTGTTCTAACACTAGCCCATAATCCATAAGTTGATTTCTAATCCAAAGCAATTGAGCACAGCAACTTCCAGCAGCAATATATTCAGCCTCAGCTGTGGATGTTGCTGTGGACTGTTGTTTCTTACTAAACCAGGACACTAACCTTTGACCTAAGAATTGACAGCTTCCAGAGGTGCTCTTCCTGTCAATTCTGCATCCAGCATAATCAGAATCTGTGTAACCAACCAGGTTGAACCCAGTGCCCTTTGGATACCATAGCCCAAGATTAGGAGTCCCTTTCAGATATTTGAAAATTCTTTTGATGGCCATCATGTGAGATTCCTTGGGATCAGACTGGAACCTTGCACAAAGGCATGTGGCAAACATGATGTCTGGCCTGCTAGCTGTGAGATAGAGTAGGGATCCAACCATTCCTCTATAGACCTTGATATCAACTCTCTTGCCTTTCTTGTCTTCATCCAGCTTGATTGCAGTAGACATAGGAGTTTTAGCTGGGGATGACTCTTCTAAACCATATTTCTTTAAAAGATCCTTGACATACTTAGATTGGTTTATAAAGATGCCATCCTCCCTTTGATGTACTTGCAGGCCTAGAAAGTAGGTTAACTCTCCCATCATACTCATCTCATATTTGCTTTGCATCAACTTAGAGAACCTTTCATAGAGCTTTTCATTTGAAGAGCCAAAGATGATATCATCCACATAGATTTGAACAAGAATGATATCATTTCCATGCTTCTTGAAGAATAGGGTTTTGTCAATTGTACCCCTGGTAAATTGATGCTCAAGAAGGAATTGAGATAGAGTTTCATACCAGGCTCTTGGTGCCTGTTTGAGTCCATAGAGTGCCTTGAGCAGTCTATACACAAAGTTTGGGAAGTCTTCATTTTCAAAGCCAGGAGGTTGAGACACATAGACTTCTTCAGCAAGATCACCATTGAGAAATGCACTTTTCACATCCATTTGATACACCTTAAAATCTGAGTGAGCTGCAAAAGCCAGGAAGATTCTGATGGCTTCCAGTCTAGCTACAGGTGCAAATGTCTCATCATAGTCAATGCCTTCTTGCTGACAATATCCTTTGGCAACCAGCCTTGCTTTGTTTCTTATTACCACTCCTTCCTCATCCATCTTGTTTCTGAACACCCATTTGGTGTCAATAACATTCTTTCCTTTTGGAGGAGGTACTAGTTCCCATACTTTGTTTTTCTCAAATTGATTCAACTCTTCTTGCATGGCAACAATCCAATCAAAATTCTTCAAAGCTTCTTCAATTAATTTAGGTTCTTCTTGTGAGAGAAAGCAGCTATACAGACATGTATTTAATGTTGCCCTTCTTGTTCTAACTCCTTCACTAGGATCTCCAATGATTTGATCCCTAGTGTGGGCTCTGTCCCATTTCCTTGTGTGCCCCTGTTCATTTCCTTGATCTGTTCCAAGCTCATTTTGGTTGAAAGGTGCATTCTCTTCTTCTCCCCCTGTGTTTGTGAACCCTTGCACAGGTGTTTGAAGAAGATTGTCAACTTCAAGGATTTCATTCTCTAGAACAGTTTGAACGGGGGGTTCATCTTCACTTTCAGAATCCTCAAGATAACCTTGATTCTCAAATCTCAGTGGCACACTGTCTTGATCACTTGTTTTAAGTCCAGGAGTCTTCTTGTCATCAAAGGTAACATCCATGCTTTCCACGACTTTGAGTTGCTCAGGTACAAATACTCTGTATGCTGTCCTTTCCAGAGAATATCCAATGAAGATACCTTCAAATGCTTTTGCATCAAATTTTCCAACATGTTCAGAAGTATCTTTCATCACAAAGCACTTGCTTCCAAACACATGCAGGTGCTTGAAGGATGCTCTTTTCCCAGTC
Source organism: Heracleum sosnowskyi (assembly GCA_030848705.1). NCBI lineage: Eukaryota > Viridiplantae > Streptophyta > Magnoliopsida > Apiales > Apiaceae > Heracleum > Heracleum sosnowskyi. The sequence goes on along the minus strand of CM061241.1, from coordinate 15,738,800 downwards.
ATTAATGAGTAAGGAGTTTTGCCAGACTTCTTATTGATTAATGTTCTATTCTGCACATAGCATGTTGTGTTAACAGCATCAGCCCAAAAGCTAGTAGGTAGCTTTGCATCCAGCAGCATTGTCCTTGCAGCTTCAATGAGAGTTCTATTCTTTCTCTCAACTACTCCATTTTGTTGAGGTGTTCTAGGAGCTGAGAATTGTTGAGAAATTCCTTTGTCTTTGCAAAACTCATACAATGTAGAATTTCTGAACTCAGTCCCATTATCACTTCTCAAAGCAACTACAGAGGAACCAGTGCTTTGTGCTTCTCTATCAACTCTCTTGATATGCTCTATTATGACTTGGGGTGCTTCATCCTTGGAGAATAGGAATTCCACCCAAGTATATCTTGAATAGTCATCTACCATCACTAGAGCATATTTCTTTTTGGAGAGGGACATTACATTCACAGGGCCAAATAAGTCCATGTGAATTAGCTGCAGAGGTTTTGAGTTTGTATTGAGCAACTTGTTCTTGTGACTGGATCTTTTAATTTTTCCTTTCTGACAAGCTTCACATGCTCCATCTTGCACAAACTCCAAGGCAGGCAAATCCCTGATAAGTTCTCTCTTGGTAAGAGAGTTCATTGCCTGAACATTCAAGTGAGACAGCTTCTTGTGCCATAGCCAGAATTCCTCATTTGTGGCTTTAGTGTAGAAACAACAGATTTCTCCCTTATCTGCAGCCTTGAGATTAGCTACAAACAAGCTTCCTTTCTTCACACCAGTTAGAACAACTTCACCACTTTCCCTTTTTGAGATTGAACAAAGGTCTTCATCAAATTCCACTTTGAAGCCTCTGTTGGTAAATTGTCCAATACTCAAGAGATTATGCTTCAGTCCTTCAACAAATGCTACATCTTCAATAATGACATTTCTAGATTTAACACTGCCATATCCCATTGTATAACCAATGTTGTCATTTCCAAAGGTTACTGATGGGCCAGCCTTTTCCTCAAAATGTGATAGCAGGGCCATATCACCAGTCATGTGACTTGAGCATCCACTGTCCAAGATCCATATGACTCTTTTATTCCTGTTGCCCTGCATTCACAAAGTGACTAAGTTGTTTTTGGTACCCACACTTGGTAGGGTCCAGATGATTTAGAAACATTTTGATTAATAATTCTTCTGTCATAAATTGCATTTCTCATAGTAGGAGACTTCACTTTTTCTGTGGCTTTGGAGTTTACACTCTTAGGCTCACATGAAGTTTTCACCCTCTCAACCCTGATTGGGGACCCTGTCCTATGAGAATGTATGTGTGTGTGTGATTCACCAGATTGTGCAGAGTCAAGTTTATGTTTAAGAGATAAACAGTTAGCAATCACAGTCACATAGCATGTCATGCAGTTTGGCTTACCACAGAAAGAATCATGACTAGAATTTATGCTAGCAGAAAGGTTACTTAGGTTGTCAACTTCAACAATTTCAGGCTTACTACACTTATGAGTCAAATGATTAACAGATAGGCATTTTTGACATTGTTTCCTGGGAGCATTTGGCACATAAGCATAGTTGTTTCCTTTGTTAACACCAACTTTACCATTTCTGTTTTGTTTCCTTTTCTTAACAACTTCTTTCTTTGCTTTAGGACTCTTGACAAGATTGTCTTTGGTCTCTTTCTGATTGACAAGTTCAGGAAAGGAAGAGGTGTTCTTAGCAGCCTCATCTTCTTCAAGTAGTTGTTGCTTGATGATCAGTAGTTCCTCATCAAACTCAACAACACTCTTTCTGAAGATGGGCTGTTCAACACTTGACAGAATGGTTGGGGCATTTTTGTTTGTAAAAGTTTCCTTTCCTTTGCCCTTGACCTTCTTCCTTCCCTTGTCATTATCATAGTCAAAACCAACTCCAACCTTGCAGTCTTCAGTGTGTTCCTTGTGGTAGGTTTGAATAAGTTCAGAGGAGTTTTTGAAGCTTCTTAGTTTCAGTTCAGTTTCAGCAATTTGTTCTCTAAGGGCTTTCTCTATCTGCTCAGCACAAATCACTTTGTTTTTAAGATACTCAACCTCCTTTTTCAAACCATCCAGGTTCACAACCATTAACTCAAGTTGCTCATTCTTTTCTGTAAGCTCAACATTCTTAGCAGTTAGTCTATCAATTTCTTCATTAGCTACTAACATGCTAGTATGAATATTAAACATCTCAGTGCTCATATCTTCAACAGTTTGCTTATATTGAAGGGGAGTCATATCAAGAGAAGTAAGAATGGGTACCTGACTTGAATCACCATCATCAGAAAATGCCATCAAGGCATAGTTTGAGTACTCTTGTTCTTCTTCTTCATCAGAGTCATCCCAGCATTTTCCCTCAGCAATAAAAGCTTTGCCCTGTTGTTTCTTGAGTAGAGCCTCATACTTAGCTTCAAGCTCTAAGTATGCTTTGTCCTTCTTGACTTGTTTAGGCTTTTTGCACTCAGTGGCAAAATGCCCAAGTTCATTGCAGTTATAGCATCTTATTTTGGTCCTATCCACACTTCCTGTCTTGTATCCACCTTTAGCAGCACCAGCAATCCCTTTTCCTTTATTGAAGGTGTTTGAGCCACTAGATCCACCAGTGTTTCCATTATTGAACTTGGACCTAAATGGCTGCTTTCTTTTAAACCTTATGTTAGGATACCTCCTAGCCATATAAGCAAAAGATTTGTTTTCCATTTTGTCCAGTTCCTCCATGCTGTAAAACTTATCTTCCTCAGGCAAATCATAGACGACCTGGACCTCATCACCAGTGTCTTCAACTTCCAGTTCCTCAATCTTCACCTGACTGATTTTAAGAGAGTCCATTCTTTGACTTAGGTTGTCAGCAATAAGTGCACAGGAGGTATTAGCCACTAATCCTTGCTTTGCTTGAATAGATCTCTTTTGAAACAGCTCTAACTCATATGTCTTTAAAACACCATACAACACATCAAAACCAATCTTTGTCAGATCTCTTTCTTTAAGGGAAGAGATTCTTGGTTCCAAGTGATCTGGAAGAGTTAGAAGAAACTTCATATTGAGCTCTTCTGTTTCATAGTGTTTGTCATAGAGTTTGAGCTCGTTTATCAGCTTGTTGAATCTCTCAAACACTTCTGTGATTCCCTCTTTTGGCTGAGCCATGAAGGCTTCATATTGTGAAACAAGAATCTGCTTCTTGTTCTTTCTTACTTCAGTAGTTCCTTCACAGAGCACTTCTATAAGATCCCACATCTTCTTGGCACTAGTACAATGAGCAACAGTGCCATACATGTTGAAGTCCATAGATTCACAAATGATAAGTTGAAGATGTCCATCCAGTGCAACTTTTTCCTTTTCAGGATCAGTGTATTTTGAGGAATCTTTGGGCACATGTTTTGCTGGTACAATCTCAGTGCCAATGGTTGTTTCACCAATCTCGATCATTGGAATGAAGGGACCATGCTTTAGAATATCTAAATACATGGGGTTAGAAGCTTTGATGAAAAGCAACATCTTCTTCTTCCATAAACTGTAGTGCTCCTTGTTAAAGGGAGGAATCTTGATACTGCTTAGTTTCTGTGAACTCATTCTTGATCTTTTCCTGTTTGTACGTTAACAGCCTACGCTTTGATACCACTTGTTAGAAATGAATACTACTAGAAACTAGACAGAGGGGGGGTGAATGGATAGTTTGATGTATTTTTCGATTCTTGAAAACTAAGTAACTGACTGTATATGATTATGATATGTAATATGCAGAAAGTAAATAACACACACAATCACTTTAATCTACTTTGTATAAGCAAATTAAATACTACAGCTTTCCAAGAAATTCACAATAGAATTTCTGGCTTCTAAACAAGAACTGTTTGAACTTGCTTGCTTATAGAGAAAAGAGCTTAGCAAATAACTATGTGTATCTCTCTTACAGCTTACAGTTGTGTGTGCACGATATATATCTTTCCCTATACAAACTAGGCACACACAATATTACACAGCTACCCCTTCTGAAAGTCCAACTTGTCCTGCCATAAGAAGTTAACTGTGACAGGAAGGACCACCTGCTTTTCGGAGTCTTTCCCGTTTCTGTAGCTGCTTGTCTCTTATCTTTCTCTCCAAGTTTAGCTGTAGATTTGCCATCTGTTCTTTGGACCACCTTGCCAGAACAAATGCTTCAGTATTTGTCTCCTTTGATTCTTGGTTCTGTACCTTGATTTGTCTTGTTATAAACGGCTAAGTGTTGATATCGTGAACTCTACTTAATTCCTGACTTCGCGATCTCCCTTGTGAGGACTACGCGATATAGCCTTTGAAGACTTTGCGACATAGGTCATTTGACGACTATGCGACATAGGTCATTTGACGACTATGCGACATAGGGCTTCAGAGGACTTCACGATCTAGGCTCCTTTGACTTTGCTGACTTCAACACTTCACGACATGTGTCTTGAGGACTTCTCGACATAGTACAAAATGGACTATGCGATATAGTACTTCACGACATGGATATTAGTGACTTCACGACATAGCTTTCTTTTGACTTTGCTATATAATGCCTTAGACAAATTCCTGCAACTTATTTCTTCATAGCCTTATTCATCTCTATCCTGCTGCATGAACACTTCTGAACTTCTACCAGGATAATTATTCAATGGCCTATATACAATCTAGATGCAAGAAACTTTACTAAGCTCATTATAAATCTGAGCATACATGATAAAGCTATTGTTCATGAGAACAAGACAAGTACATTTAGAGACCTATACTATATCCCAGTGATAGAAATCACTAGGTCATGTAGTGTGACATAGTCACATAGTGTAGGCTTGTTAATAGTGGTATTCAGACATGTCTTGAGCCTAACAGGCATCTGTTTATATATGATACATGGTGATTCATGTGAACATTATATCGTATACAAGAAGAGACGCACGACTTTTGTTGTGATGTTGTCTTGCTACTCTACAAAACAAAGTTTAATCAAAGCATAGGGAGAAAAAAAAATCAAGTTACTTCTTAATGGGAGGTTCTCTAGGTACAAAATGAAAAAGCATGTCATACCAGTAGGATTAGTTGTATAATTTTTTTATATGTACACCTATGAGTTAAAACTAGGCCATTTACAAACTTACTTTTAACGTACATTTAGAAAATTACATGTGAACTTTGAGTTTTTTTTTTTGACAAAAAACTTTTAGTTTAATTTTATATATACAAACTCATAACTAAAATTCCTTTTATGTTTTTATAATTATGAAAGATAAGATATAAAAATTGGATTACAAAAATATTTCACTAAATATTTTAACATTTAATGAATTCTTAAAATATGTTTTTGTTTTAAATATAAAATCAAATGGAATAATAGCAAATATTTTATATAAATAAGTGATTCTTAAAAATCAAATTTGTATGTTCCCATATAAATCACTATTTGTTCATATTATGTTATTAGATTTATTTAACTTTAATACAAATAAAAAAATATTACTCATTTTAGTAAAATATTACATTACAAAATTTAAGAAATTAGCACATCAACTCACATTTATTTTATATAAGTTTTAGATTATAGGATATAAGTTAATTAATATAAAAAATAAAACATAATTATAAAAATACTGATTTTGTATATTTCTTTTTTTAGGTAAGATATGCATAATTTCTTTTTTCTAATTTTAAAAAAATTACATACTTTTTTGGGATGGTGATAAATCATCATATGATATTAAGAAATTTTTTTAAGTAAGTATGAGTCAAAGATAAATTAACACATCAATTTTGTGTGCACAAAGTTATGCATATTTTTTAGGTTTTAGTGGGAGATAATACAATGTTATAAAATTAATATTTTATAACAATTTTCTGAATCTAATTTAAAAAGGATGGAAATTGGTATATTATTTTATATTTTATACTTGGCAAAACAATTAGTTATAATTTTTAAAAATTCTATCTCAAAAATTCTATTTTTTTTCCATTTTAAAGTTTCTCTCTAATATTTATAATATTTTTAAATATATAATCAATTATGAGATTACGTGGTCAAAAAGTTAATATATTATTAAATAGGGTAAACAAAGTAAAATTTTGCATATTCTAAATATTATCTTTTATTAGGACTTTTTAGTTCACATTTCATTCAAAATTTAAATAACAAAATCAAGTACACATAATTTTATATGTAATGCATTTCATTAAAATTATTTTAATTTTTTTAAGGATTTATTCTAGGATATGGTCATAATATTATTTTTAAAGAAAAAAAAGGTCTTTACGCTAAAAGGATTTTGAGTAGTAATGACAATTTTTTGTAATACCAAAACATAACTTCCAATATTTATATAAGAAATATCTCCTAGAATTGTAACTAAGAATGATCTCAACTCTCGAGGACATTAAAGCCCTATCTTTAAAAGGATTTTGAGTAGTAATGACAATTTTTTGTAATACCAAAACATAACTTCCAATATTTATATAAGAAATATCTCCTAGAATTGTAACTAAAAATGATCTCAACTCTCAAGGACATTAAAGCCATATCTTTAAAACTAATAATATCGTACAAATCACAAAAAAGTACATTTTCAAACCAATTTTTTTTATAGAATCATATAGACCACAAATCTTCTTTGTATCTTTATCATAGAATACCATCTATATGAAATTATTACATTCGATATGTAAATGAAAATAAATCTTTTGAAAAAATTTCATAAGAAAATGAGAATGATTTCTGTGTATATGTAACATAAATTCAGTCACAATAAGCAACAACATATTACTTTTAACTCAAATGTTATGATAATTAGACTTGCAAACATTTCGTCTTAATCTGCTTAATTTTTTTTAACATGAAAATACCAAAAAACTTAATTTGTAAATAATTATACTGTTAGCAATACAATTAGGTAATCAAGTTAGCATTGAGATTGCTACTTTACCATCAGATCTTTGAGAAAAATGAACGTCGCCGAGAAAAATCATTTACTCAAATAATATATGTACATTTATAATGTTAGTAATATGTGATATAATACTTTTTGTTTATTTTATGATGTATAATCATTAGCTTACAGATCATAAATTATTTTGAACATTAAATAGGAATTTTAATGACTTTACTTTCCTATTTTTGCTTAAAAACTTTAACTTAATGATTTTTAAAATGCGAGGCCGAGAAACCTAAAATTAATATTTTTATATTTGTTTTGCATGTGTTAGTTTTGTATATGTAATAATTTTCATAACTACAGTTAAACCTCGATTAAGTAATATCCGATAAAGTAATAACCTCGCTTAAGTAATAAATTTCGTCGGTCCCAACTTGGGCCAATGTTGTAAAGTAATATTCTCGATAAAAGCATAAGATAATAAAAAATTAGAAATTCATTAAGGGCCCAACTAATATGTAAAGTAATAATTCCAAAATTATATATATATATATATATATATATATATATAAATGTATATGAGTTACAAAATTCAATTCTTTTTAAAATATGAATCTATAGTAGCTTGTTTTTTCTTTTCACCAAAACCAAAATTAACCTCATCCTTGACTTTATGTAAAACATAAATAACTCTTGGTATGTTTTGCTCGTGTTGTAACAAGTAATTGTTCAAAGTGTTGATTGCTTGAAATGCTTCCTTTGATGACACGCTTGGGATGACATTGTTATCGTCCGGTTCATGATCAATTCCTTCATCAGTGTTCATTACCGACTCAATGATTTCTTCATCCGTAGGTGATTCCATAACCGCATCTTCTAGCTTGGATAATTTAAGAGATGCTCAACATCCATCACATTTTTATATCGTAAATTAGAGATAGCTTCATTTAATACTTTGATACCTTCATTTATTTCACCAAGTTCTTGTTCATCGTTTTCTTCTGAACGAATCTTGCAATGCCGAAAACAATTTGCAATTGTGATTGTTTTCACATCAATATTCCAAGCCATGTTAGCAATACTAATAGCATTCAAAATACATTGCATGTGATTGATTCTTGTTTTTAAACATAATGTATTGTAATGCGTAAATATAAAAATTCGGTAAAGTAATAAAATATTACTTTATCGATAAAGTAATAAAATATTATTATATCGATAAAGTAATAAATTCGGTAAAGTAATATTTTTTCCCGGTCCCAAGGGTATTACTTTAAAGAGGTTTAACTGTATGAAAGAAATGACACACTTTATTTTGGAACTATACCTACTTGAGAAAGATACTTTATCATTTAAATTCTCTAATATAAACTAAAAAAAAGTTACTTTTAGCCTTGAAAGATAATAACTCTTTTTTTTTCTAAATGAAAGATAATAACTTAAAAACATCACAACATAAAAATAATTTAAAAAAGAAATCATTGTAGTTCTTAATTAATTGTTTATTATATATCAATAAACAATTAAATTTTTATTATATTTTATTTACAATCCGTAGTACATGAAATAAAAATATCCATGTTGTCAACTTCGGCAATATTTATAAGTTAAATATTGACAAATTTATATACACAATTCTTAATTCATTATATTTATACATAAAAATTAAATTTATTTAAAATTTGAAATAATTTATTTTAATTTTTAGAGAGCGAAGAGTTTGAAAACTCTTGTGATTGTCATTTTGCGAGTACCAGACATTGTAAAGTTGAAAGTGGCCCAGTGTTACCAATGAGAGTGGATCGTTGAAAGGCTTCAATCGCATTCTCCTGGATGATGATGTAAACCTTATTTTATCTATTTTTTATGTTTATTCACAGTTTATTTTGAGAAATGTATACAATTGAACCATGAAATATGTTTATCTTTTTTGTAGAATAACCATGTTCATGCATTTACCTATCACAACATTTGGAATGCATTGACAACTGGCACTACTATTGTGGAATGAGGTGTATATGTTTTTAATTAGTTTAGTGTGAAGGATGTTGTGGGAAATTTGAAACCGGTCCAATCCAAAAACTGCATTAGGTTTACTAATGCAACTACTGTCAAGGAAGCTGAAGATGACGACATGATTCCTCACTATAAGTTTGAATTTTTGGATTTGGAAGATTTATTTGTCGAAGCCAATAAATGTCAGCCAAGAGAGAATCCAGAATTTTCTATAGGTAATTTACTACAAGTACCTAATTTTGATTGTAATATGCATTTGACTTCATATATAATTGATGAACTCATTCTATTTTTTATTTTGTTTGGAAAAAGATATGATTGGAGTTATTGAGGAATATGAGAATGTCAAGCGTATTGACACCAAATTCGGGGACAGAGACATTGTGAAGTTCGGGATCTGCGATTCAATGTTTTTAAAACTATCTATACGAAGAATTTGTATACATCTAGATCATGTAGTGCAACTTATATTTTACATATTTTTGTTTTTTTTTAAAATGAAAATAGCAATGCTCACAAAGTCACTATATGGGGAGATCTTGCTCTTTTTGTTGAGGAAATGTATGTGAAACAACTTGAGAAACCAATTATAACAATTCTTACAAGCACAAAAATGACCAAGTTCATGAGTAAGAACTTATCCAACTAATACCTTTTTAAATGCTAAAGCACTTAACAATTGTATTTATTTACAAGTTGTTTGTATAGATTCTGTGCAGATTGCTACATTGCCTTCCACAAAGGTTTATCTAAATTTAGACGATGAAGCTGTTACAGACATGAGGCTGAGGTAGTATATTGTACTTCGTTTTGTTAATAATGTTTCTCTTTGTTCTTGAACGTTAAAGATAAATATTTTATCTAATTTTCATGTACTGAAACATAATCCATTGATATATTACCCAATTCTCTGACTTCACTCAATTAATTTTAGTTGATGCATGTTATAATATAGATCATTTGAGTACATTGTTATATCCTTAGGAGCATTGTAAACTTTAATTCACTGTACTCTTCTTTTGACAGGAACCATAAAGATCAAAGAATATGGACCTAATCTATAACATCTTATGCATGCAATACATATAACCAAACAAGTACTAATCTCTAATAACTTATTCGGAACATCATACTAAGAGTTTAATTACTAAGAAATTCAAACTACACTGTACATATTCCTAAAGAGGAACAAAATTTTACAAGAATATAATATTATCTTCGATCATTGTAACTTTGCTCAATCAATCATCATTCAATACACAAAACCTAAAAATATAATGCTAAAGAATCTAAAAAATCATGTTACTAACCTACATTCGATAGTTCGTGAAGTCGTAGTGTATTTTAGTCGATTGAAAGCCGAAATCCCCAATTTGCAGATGATGAATACAGTAGCTAAATAGTGTGTTTGATATTGCAAGACAGGCTTAATTGGGAGTTAATTGGGAGTTATAGATACACCGATCTCCAAATTTTACTAATTTTCAATTTTTTAAAATTTTTAAATTATGGAAATTATTTAAATTATTTAAAAAACCTTTTTACTAAATAAGTATATTTAGATTTTGATTGTAAATAATAATTTATTGTAGTTTATCTCTTCCAGAATACTAATAATGACAAAAAAATAATTAAAAATACTAATAAAACTTATGAAGTTATGTTACAATATGCAATTTTTTAATTAATATTTACAAATAAATCACATTTTACCTTTGTATTATTAGAAATTTAAATAAATATTTCAAAGTACAAATTAATTTTATTAAGTTAATAATAAAAAGACATACGTGTTGACAATTATCATAAAAATAATTATTTTACATATCGTTATCTCTATTGTTAAAAATGCAATATTTTATGTGCGCTGACCTTTTATAAGTAAAAACTTTCTTTTAGTAAAAAAATATCCACGTTGACAATTTTCGAAAATATAGCCAAACTCATTGTCAAAAGCACAAAAACTTATAAACACAATTCTTAACATTTATAAATAAAATCTTTTTACTAACATTTTATTTAAAGTAACTGTAAAAAAAATTAAAAAAATCTTAGAGCGCGCGTAGCGCGGGCAAAAATTCCCTAGTATAACAGAAAAGATGACTTTGCCAAGCACAAGGCATTGGTGGAAAAGGAAGGATTTGCATGCAAGTTATTAATTAGTTGTGGCAATATAAATCTCTCACACAAATAGACTTATTCGCATAGATGCGCTTGATTACTTTTTGCATGTGTCCTTTAACATTCAGTTTTATGTCAACTGAGAATCAAAAATAACAATTTAAAAATTAAATCCTAAACACATCTATTTTCTTATTTTTGCATTTTTATTATTGCCATTTGATTTTTTATGTTAAGTCAATTTATGTCTTTTGGGAGTAGTGACCTTCAACATTGTTTTCTCCAAGGTTGCATTGGCAGTACTCTTTTACTAATTTCATTTTGATTGTTTTTTTAAAGGAATAACTTATTTAATTCTAACTGATTGACATAAATTGAGTTGTCATTATGAATTTTCAAATTTATATTATATACCTTTTCACCTGTTTACGTAAAATGTAAAATGTTGGAAGACTAAATTCAAAAGTTTAGTTTTAGTTTATATGTATTACTCTCTTATTTAGTTTATTATATAAATGGTGCATATCTATTTATGATATAAAATACAATAATAAAAATTAAAATTATTTAAACTAAATTTTGATTTAAATATTTCAACGTTAATATTAAATAGTTGTATATCAATATAAGTTGCCTTAGTTAGTACCTTACTCTATTATTTTTTTTAAAAAAACAAGTTTTTAAACTGTTCTTATTTTTATTATTATTAACGGGCCATTTACTTAATCGTGTACACCGTATAAGTAACTATTTTTATTCTTTTGTAAAATTAGGTAATTATTTTTTAAATAAATAAATTATTAAGAAAATATAATATCTAACATAAATTAATTAAAAAAGACAACTTTTCTTGCATCTATATATTCTTAAAGTGTAATGAGGAATTTACCCAATGGGTAAAAAAATTTACCCATGGATCCTATTTGTACTATATTGTTATTATATTTGGCAAGATCCATGGACTATCCATACAGTTACCCATATTCTATGATAAAGTCAGCACAATCAATCCAATTTGTTGTCATAATTTTGAATTTCAAAATACTTATTTATAGTTACATATCTTCTTGATTATCTTGCTTGATTTTCTCTTTTATTTTCTGTTGGTCCTTGTGTATTGCAGAAGGGGGGGGGGGGATTAATGCAATACTGATAAAATTCAATCTCAGTTTCAACAACTAAAACTAAGATTTAATGTTATCAATAATATGTATGCATTCACAAACAGTAAAGTAGAGAAGACAGTATTCACAAAATAAATGTTTTATTTATTTTGCAAAGTGTTGCTACAACCTCAAGAGAAATCTTGAGCTTCGTTTTTCTTCAAGGCACTTGCTAGTCTTCGTTACACCTCTAGAATGAATTGACAGTGGGTATAAGACTAATCCTATCACTATCAGTCACGGGTTTGTGAAGCTGCTGTCATTGTCAAGTGGCAGCTTCTTACAGATTGTCTTACCCATGTGACTATCCTAAATTGCTAATATGTCAGATATACATCATAACAAAAGCAACCTAGATTCATTCTATTTCTAGCTAAAACAATTCAACAAATAGAGACTTGACCTTGCTCTTGAATTGATTCGCTTTTGTTTGCAGTGCTTGAAGCTTCTGTCGTAGTCTTGCAGACTTGGTGCAGCTTAGGGATACTGCATCACGCCTGTTTCTTGAACATTTAAACTGTCACGGGATTTGACTGAGAAAGATACCTAGCATAAGGATCTTTATTGAGACAGTTACTTTTGCCGCAAAGCTTGCTGTCACAGGAATGATCTTTTGGTGACAGTATGAGTTCCCCGCATAGAGTGCTGTCGAGGATCCCAAACTTGCTGTCGAGGGCAATAGTTGCTGTCGCGTAGTCTTCCGCCAATGTTGCTGTCAGAGTGAATATGCTGTCGTGACTTGCAACATTCTGTCTTCTTGTAATCTTACTGTCACAGCTTTAGGACAGTAACCTTTATTCATGTTGTCATCCAAAAAGCATTCTTTGAGGCTTGAACACATAAGTGAACTTCTTTCAAACAATACAACTAGAATAACATTACATACTGATTACAAGAACATACTTTGGCTATGACAGTATGTTCTACTTAATTTGAAAAATTAAGTACAATCAAAGTTAAGTTGTTTCAATGTTATCACCCATAAATCCCAACAATCTCCCCCAATTTGTTTTTATGGAAAATAACAACAAATTTACAATATGTGCTGACAACTTAACTAACAAGATCAGAATGGATTAAGAATTTTCACTTAGCTTGAGATCTCCTCTTCTGTCTTGCTACATCCTCTCTTTTGAGAGCTTCTGCCAAGCCGTCTCTTAGACTTTCTACAAGAGAAATTTCAGCAGCAGACACTGCATCATCCTCTACTTCATCAATGATCTTCTTTATGGAAGAGGATATGAGAGAACTAACATCCCTGAGATTCAGCCATTGCTCTATATCATATGGATAGGTTCTGAAATGAAGTTCTTCATTAATGAGCTTGAATCTACTTCCAGGATAAGCATTGAGAGACTTCCTTCTTTGCTTGTCCAGTTTTGAGTCTTCTCCTTTTCTCCCTTCCAATAACTTCTCTATCTCATCAGAACAAATCTGTTCCAAGGGATGAATTGAACCAGCTACCATATACTGTAAATCCTTCAGAGTGGATGTTTTAAGCTTATGCAAGCTACAAACATAGATTTCTTCTTTTAGGAACTTGACTCTTAGGGGATTTTCCAGCATATATGGTTGATAATTTGGAGCTTCACTTTCTGCCTTGTTAGAGGCCTTGTGTTTTTCCAGTAATCCAGCTTCCTTCTTATCAAGCTCTGACTGAGTTTGAGAATATTCAGAAGATTCAGGTCCTTTGCTTGGCTTGGGTTGCCCTTTCTGAGTTGGTTGGGCTTGCCCTTCTTCTGTGGGTGAATCATGAAACTCATAGTACCAGTGATATGGTATAGGAGAGGCTGGGAGATCAGTTAAAATATCAGCATCATCAAAATCTGCAAAGTTATAGCCAAATTTCTGATAAAATTCAGCATCCCTATCTGCCTGATATTTTAGAACATGTTCCATGACAGCCTCTGAAACATTATCATAGCTCTCCAGCAACTCTACCATTCTTTCCAGGTAGAAGAAATCAATTCTTCTTTTATCTATGGTTGATGTGGCTACCAGATTGAAGTCCTTGTCAATCTTGGCAGACCTTGATTCTTCCCACCACAGAATATACTCAGAGGCCTCTTGATTTGCATCCAGCTTAACCTCAACACTCTTAATTTCTTTTGATTGCATCTGTTGAATCTTAAGACTGTTGGGAGGAATTGATTGAATTGGCTTCCTAAGATTTCTACCAAATCCAGTGGCCTTTTCCTTTCCTGAGTACTTGTGCTTTCCTGCAGGTTTCTGTCTAGTAAACCATGCCTTAGCTTTAGCTTTCAGTCTCTTGGGCTTGACAGCAGCTTTGGTTTCATCCTTGACAGAACCTTCCTTGACAGTACCTTTGTCGACAACATCTTTCAAGACAGCATCTTCTATGACAGTATCCTTGTCGACAGTACCTTTGATGACAGCATCTTTTTCAGCATTTATGCAGTCAATAGCACATCTAAGAATGCTTGCCTCCAAAGCTTCCAGTATTCTTGACTCCTCTTCATCTGTTGCACCAGCATCTTTCTTTTCCTGGCTAGGAGTTTCTTCATTGCCTTCATTCTGAGATTGAATACCAGTATTCCCAGAATTACTTCCACCAGCATTTCCAGCATTTCCAGAAGCTTCACCACCTCCATCCTCACCATCTTCATCATCATCATCATCATGAGGAGGAATGTTGTAGAAGCAACTTCCACCTTGATCATTTCTTTTGGCATTGGCTCTAGTGATCAGCTCCTTCATTTTAGCTCCCAGTGCCTTGTCTCTCAACACCAGCATTTTGTAGATTTCTTGAACAGCATGAACTCTTCCTGGATTGGCATTTGAACTGAGTATTCCATCTAGTACCTTCAGAATTGACTTGGTTTCCATTCTGGATGGGCTACCCAAATTCATGAAGCTGTTCCTTCTTGTGCCATCCTTAGTTTTGGATCTGTAGAAAACACTTGATGGATTTGAGTAGACTTCAGGTAGCTTCTGTATGATCAGGTTCTGGATTTGCATATCCAATATTTCATTGAATGGTGTTTGAGTTGCCCTGATCTTTCCCTTCAAAGCACACAACACCTTTGCTGGCAGACTCTGCAATAGCTGCATTGTGATGAAATAAGATATGCCAGAAGTGAGATAAATACTTACAGCCCATCTTTTCTCATCATTCACCATTACACTGACACTAGTAATTTGTTCTTTTAACAATTTTGTGGTGTTGGTTGGACGGTTGCTTGGAGCATTCATTGCTTTTTCCACCAAACTGCTAAATTCTCTGTCATGGTTGTGTAATGTGCTCTCCCTGTAATCCACCATCAAGACATTGGCTTCTTCTTGATCAAATTGAGTGCCATTTGTCCAAATAATTCCACCATGAATGGATTCAGGCAGTTTCCCTTTACCTTTCCCAAGTTTGTTTTGTTCCTCCATTTCTCTCCATTTCTTCTGTAGAGCAGTTTCTTGAGTTTCTTGAGTTGGCTCTCTAATCACCACAGGAGGCAAGATTGGATGTCTAGATGCAGGTCTTCTTTGCAATGCATCTTGAGTTTCCTTTGACATTAACACCCTTTCTCCATCCATTTCCACTTCAACAGGCTTTTCAGCTTTATCCTGTGGTTTTGCACTGCTTGGTTTGACTTGCTCCCCCTTAGACATTGCTTTCCTTTTAGCTCCCCCTCTGGTCTCCACAGCTACAGGCTCCCCCTGAGTTCCACCTGATTCTTGAATAGGCAATGATTCTGATCTTGCTACCTTCTCCCCCTTAGTTGAGTTGGCAGCTACCAGGTCAGTAAGGAACTGAATAGAGAGTTGAGTAGCAGCAAAACCATCAACCACCAGTTGAGAGAGAGAGTCCAGTTTGGAGTCCAAAGTAGCACACTGTCCTTCAAGAGCTGCAATCCTGTTACCAAAAGTAGCAGAGGGGCCACCAGACCTTAACCTTCTTGGAGGGGAAGGAAAAGACAGGGGCTTGGAGGCTATGGGGGTTCTCACACTCTCAGGGTGTTTTTGAGTGATCTCATCACCCCTCACAGTTTGACTCTCAAGGCCTAGTGCCTGAATAGTGTGGGCTCCCTCAATATCTCTCTGGACATGCTCAAGTCCCTCTCCTTTTGCCAGCTCATTTGGCTGCCTCTCATTTTTATGCTCACCTCTCTTTTCTTTTATCTCTCTTTTCTTTTGCACACCCTCACTCAACCTAGATGCATGGGTATGAGCAATACTAACATGCATGGAAGGAGAAGATTTAGAATGTACCTTTAGGAGTTTGGCAAGAGGTAGGTCATCATCAGAGGCATCCTCAACAAGTACAGCATCAAAATCAGGCTGGGAGGGCTTGACAGCATGTTGAGTAGGAATGGTACTGTCAGTTGGAGTCTGGACAGCAGGTTCGGGCATGACAGCAACTTTGGGATGTGGAGTGACAGTAGGTTCTGTAGTGACAGTATCTTTCTCTCCACCTATGACAGCAGCTGTGGCCAGGACAGTAGCATTCCCAGTGTCTTTGACAGCAACAGAGGCTGTGACAGCATCTTCCTGAAGGTAAGATGCTCCTTGGAGATCAGACAAAGTGTTGGCTGTTTCATTTTCTGACAAAATACCACTTTGCCCTAGCTCAGTGTTTGGAGGAGTGGTGTCCATCTCACTTTGAGAAATGGGTTCTTGTGGACCACTAGATGGGGGCTCATCCATGAGTGGAGATGGATGATCAAAACCTGAAGGGTTGGGACTGTCCCCTTCTCTAGGTTGTGGAGAAGAAACAAAAGAATGTGTAGGGAAGGAAGAAGGTGAAAGTGTAGTAGAGAGTGGGGGCTGATTCACAGATGAAACATGTGAACCATCAATAGGAGTAGAGAATTCCTCACTGTGCCCTAACTCACTGTGTGTTTCTTCAAGTGGGGGTATCTCAGGTTGGGAACCATGAGTTTGTGCAGACTCTGTACAGGGTGCCTTGGGAGACAGGTCAATTTCAATAGATGTCCCTTGTTGAGAAGGCACATCTAGGGAGGAGTGTATATCCCTGGTTTCCTCTACAGTCTTTTGGGAGACTGCAGGGTGGCTGACAGTGGTTTTGGTCCTCCTAGCTCTCTTCTTCTTAGGCTCAGGGGGAACCACTGTGGGTTCTGTTTGACTACCTTCCTTATTTGCTGCACTAGGTGCAGTGTCTCCCTCTTGACTAACAGAGCTACCACCAACATCAGCATCTAAGGATCTTTTTCTGGATTCTTGCAAGGCTTCTCTTTGGGCTTTGGGAAGTCTAGAGGGCCTAGGCTGAGTGTATGGTGTTGAATGGGGGTTAACTGAATTTGGGTCTAATTCAGTTTCATTCTCAAGAGAAAAGGAATCATAACCAGAAGGTAATGGATAATCAAGGTTGGACACTTGATCAACCATGTGCTGAGTGAAACAAATTGGAATGTGTGCATTGAGATTTTGTGATGATAATAGTGTGTGTGTGTTCTTTTTCAAAACTGAGCAAGCCTCTAAACGAGGAGCAGCATCATTAAAATCACAGAATGAATTAATGCACAACATAAGAAAGCGAGGGTAGAATGATACCTTCTTACCTATGGCAGCCCTGATGTGTGCCATGAGGAGAGCTCCAACATTCACCTTGTATCCATGGACAAGAGAATGTGTCAGTTTCTTGATGTAGGAGGGTATCCCATTCCAGCCTGTGGACTTGGTAGAGAACACCTTGACCATTGCATCAAATATCATGCTCCACTCCTTCCTCAGATATTTCCTGTCCATTTCACCAGACGGGTACCACTTGGTTGTTCCCTCTTCGAGAATAGGGCCTGCATACCCAATCTTCAAGAAGAGCTTCTTCAGAGTGTCATCATTAGCAAGTGGAGAAAAGTTTTGGCCTGCTTCCAGTGTAATTCCAAGAGCAGTGTTGATGACCTCAGCTGTGAGAATGTATTGTTGCCCAGAGATTGTGAATTGAATACCAGGGTTCTCACCCTCAGTTTGAGCAACAGCAGTTTGCCAAAACGCCTCAAGTCTGTCTAAGTCGAGAATGGGGGTTGAGGTTATGGCATAACCGAGATATGACTTGTTCAAGAAAAACACGAGTCCTTTGAAACCTTCACCAGCATCATTTGGGGAAAAGATGCCAGCAAAGTTTGTTTGAGAGAGAGTCTGTTTGGGGGCCATTTAGATTTCAAGAAAAGAAGAAAGTGAGAAAGTAGCTTTTTGCTTGAAGAAAAGTATTTTGCCTTGAGTTTTGTGAGAGTGATATGTCTGAGTAACTGGAGAATAAATATGGGTATCTCAAACGGTTGCTCAAAAAGTGGAGTTACAGAACGTGTCTTAACCCACTCTCTTAACACGTGAGTTACTGCCCGTTATTCACTGTCAAACGTGGGGTGAATATCCAATTACAACGGTCCACTATTGGTGACAGTAACCTGTGCGCTAGAAACAATCTGTCAGTAATAAGTGGTGATGACAGTAGGTTTTGCGCGACAGCAACTATTGCGCAAAAACTTGCTGTCACAGTTAAGCATATGAATGACAGTATCCTTTACAAGTCGTGACAGAAAGTCTTTTCCTGCTGTCAAGAAGGTTGCTGTCAAGAATGAGCTTCCCACAGCAGCCTTTGACGAGCTTCCCTTGGTGAACTTGGATGCTTGGCCTTGGGGCCTGAATGACCTATCCTTCTTGAATCTGAAGTTCTTGAACTTTTTGGCCATGTAAGCCATAGTAGGATTGTCCATGCTTTCCAGTTCCTCCATAGTGTAGAAGTCTTCATCTTCCACATCCTTGAGATGTAGTACTACTTTCTCATCATCTTCAACAACCTCTTCTATCTTCAAGGATTGTACAGGGGTTGGTTGAGTGATTTGTAGTGCTTCACTAGGTTGTGTGATCCTTGGTACTTGTGCTACTAGGGCACTCGACATATTAGCCATCTTGTTCCTTGTTCCACTTTGGATGGCTCTCTTTTGAAAGAGTTCAAGTTCATACGATTTCAGTATGCCATAAAGTGTCTCAAAGGTTATATTGTTAAGATCTCTTCCTTCTCGTATGGCTGTTGTCTTGTGTTCAAGATGATCAGGTAGTGTAAGCAAGAACTTGACGTTCAATTCTTTTCTGTCATAGTACTTGCCATGTATCTGCAGTTCAGTTAAGAGCTTACTGAACCTCTCAAACATGGAGGTTAAGTCTTCACCAGGCTTGGCCATAAATGCCTCATATTGAGATATAAGTATTTGCCTTTGGTTGCCCTTAACTTCTTCACTTCCTTCACAGAGTAAGGCTAACCTGATCCACATCTCCTTGGCTGATGTGCAGCTTATCACACTTCCACACATGGCTTTATCCAACGTGAGAGAATCGAGCAAGATGAGTTGCAGGTGATCATCTAGCACCATTTTCTCCTTTTCAGTTTCCAAAACTTCCGAGGGATCTTTGGGAACCCAATGTGCAGGAATGATCTCACCATTTACTGTTGTGGCTTCAATTTCCTTTCTTGGAATGAAAGGACCATTCTCGAGTATACCTGGGTATAGTGGATTCGCAGCTTTGATAAACAACAAGATCTTTCTTTTCCAAATACTGTAGTTCTCTTTATCAAAAGTTGGGATCTTGATACTGTTTGATTTCTGCATTGTCGTCGGGATCTCAGATATGTATATTAATCTGAGAGCTCTGATACTAGTTGTTGGTCCTTGTGTATTGCAGAAGGGGGGGGGGGGGGGGGGATGAATGCAATACTGATAAAATTCAATCTCAGTTTCAACAACTAAAACTAAGATTTAATGTTATCAATAATATGTAGGCATTCACAAACAGTAAAGTAGAGAAGACAGTATTCACAAAATAAATGTTTTATTTATTTTGCAAAGTGTTGCTACAACCTCAAGAGAAATCTTGAGCTTCGTTTTTCTTCAAGGCACTTGCTAGTCTTCGTTACACCTCTAGAATGAATTGACAGTGGGTATAAGACTAATCCTATCACTATCAGTCACGGGTTTGTGAAGCTGCTGTCATTGTCAAGTGGCAGCTTCTTACAGATTGTCTTACCCATGTGACTATCCTAAATTGCTAATATGTCAGATATACATCATAACAAAATCAACCTAGATTCATTCTATTTCTAGCTAAAACAATTCAGCAAATAGAGACTTGACCTTGCTCTTGAATTGATTCGCTTTTGTTTGCAGTGCTTGAAGCTTCTGTCGTAGTCTTGCAGACTTGGTGCAGCTTAGGGATACTGCATCACGCCTGTTTCTTGAACATTTAAACTGTCACGGGATTTGACTGAGAAAGATACCTAGCATAAGGATCTTTATTGAGACAGTTACTTTTGCCGCAAAGCTTGCTGTCACAGGAATGATCTTTTGGTGACAGTATGAGTTCCCCGCATAGAGTGCTGTCGAGGATCCCAAACTTGCTGTCGAGGGCAATAGTTGTTGTCGCGTAGTCTTCCGCCAATGTTGCTGTCAGAGTGAATATGCTGTCGTGACTTGCAACATTCTGTCTTCTTGTAATCTTACTGTCACAGCTTTAGGACAGTAACCTTTATTCATGTTGTCATCCAAAAAGCATTCTTTGAGGCTTGAACACATAAGTGAACTTCTTTCAAACAATACAACTAGAATAACATTACATACTGATTACAAGAACATACTTTGGCTATGACAGTATGTTCTACTTAATTTGAAAAATTAAGTACAATCAAAGTTAAGTTGTTTCAATGCTATCACCCATAAATCCCAACATTTTCAAATTTTAAATGCATAATTAATTATGTATCTAATCTTCTTTGATTATATCACACGATTTCAGTTTCTTTTCTCATTGTGTCTCTCATCTTTTTTTCTTCATCTTCGTCTTTTATTTTCTCTCCTTCTCCATAGCTTTTCATTATATGTGTGTGTATAATATATTTTGTGACTAATGTCTATTTGTTTGAATTTACAGGATATGAAACACGGAAATACAGAATGATTTTGTGATGGAGACAATTTACAAGATACAAATTCAACTACAAATATGATTAATTAGGCGTATATTCCTCTTTTACTTAACCTTGATTCAAATGAATATTTTATGTTTTTGTTGATTTTGTGTTTGCGTGTTTGTATATGTATATGTGTATGTGTATTTATAATTATAATATATTTTTTGCTTACGTTTATCTGTTTGAATTTGCAGGATATGTACCAAAGAATCATAATAGAGTTGCTTCAGAAGTAGATTTTTGTATGTATGATTTTGGTCAACATCTTAATCAAGTGTTAATGCATGAATATATCATTCTTTTTCTTTATATTGATTTGTTATAGTTTACAGGCTATGTATGCATCAATTATAGTTTATTAATTTTTGTTTGATTTGTGCAGAATAAGTATTGATGAAAGGTTTATACAGTTATGAAGTGTCACTGAGCAAACAAAATCATGTTTATTTGGTAATATGTTTATTTGGTTTTGAGGTACCATATATTTTAGCCGATGTATGATACTTCCATTCTCTTTTTGTAGATAGTACGAGATCACAAGATTCAGATACGAATTATGTGTCAGAGTACCAAGATTCAGAGTTTGAACACAAATTTGGCTGGAAATTCTACTTAAGAAGGATTTACATCTATTCGTATATTTGTATTTTCAGTGGAACTTGGATGTGATTAAAAGTACACATATTAGTATTACTCTCATGTTTCACTTTTATTTTTGTTGCCTGGGTTATTCGAAGTATGATAAAATAATGAAATTGAGTACTATCTAATAGTTTCCATGTTGTACAATTATATATTAGTTTCTTTGATTTAAAGTTGATGACAATTGAGTTATGGAGTGTTTATGCATTTGGTGTATTTGTTGTCCAGGTACAAATTTTAGTGATTTAAAGTACAGAGATTTCCGACTACCTTCAATTTTGTATGTTAAATTTGGATTATATAATGATATATTTGAGCTCATGTGTTCCTTGGAGAGACAATCACTTTGTATTTTGTTATTGATTTGTTAAATTCTTATAATCGGTCTATCTCTTTTTCATTGATCATAATTTTGTTTTAATGTTTAATGAACATGATACTAATAGACAATTATGTTTTTTAAGTGATTGCAGTGCCTGGTCCTAAATTTTGTGCCTCTCAATATTTACGACGGATATCATACTTGGTAATCTTCTTTATTCTCTTCCACACTAACAAAATTTAAAGTTTTATTTTTTGGGCTTTTTCTCTATTGATGTAAATACTGATTATAAGTTGATGAGATTCACATGATATTGCTAACTATTTTTTTGCTGATCAGAAGCTAGAGCTGTAAACGAACAGAGCCGAGCCGAGTTTTGTCCGAATCGAGCCGAGCTTGATTTTTTTTTAAAACGAACCGAGTCGAGCTGAGCTTTCTAATCGAACGAAAAGTGATGTTCAAGATCGGCTCGTTAATAAACGAGCCGAACACGAGTTTGTTCACGAACATTTCGAGTCGAGCCGAACACAAACCGAACTCGAGTCGAGTCGAGTTGTTCACTTATAGTTCGTACTTTTATACTCCACCAAATCCAATTTTTAAAATTACTTACTCGATTTACAGTCTCACGCCTAAAATCACATCTTAAGAATACATGATTATGTTTGAATTTCAAAACTAAAAGTTAATTTATTTTCTTCTAATAATCATATTATGTTAATATTTGTATTTATGAGTAATCAAACCTTACTCACTTCACCTAATAACAATAGTTAAAATAAAACAATTTTATCACTAACTTAGAGCCTCTCTAAGAGCCTCTTTATCTTGGCTCTTAACTTGAAATTTGAGGAGGTTTACAATTTTGTTTTCTCCAAGATACTCTTATTAACCTTAAATTTACCAAAAGTCTCTTCTTTCTCCTCAATTTTAAGAGGTACGAGCCACTTTTAAATAATATTATATACTCCCTCCGTCCCATTTTTATTGTCCACCATCAAAAACCCACCTTTTATTCAATCATATGAAATAAACCGATAGTTACCAAAAAGTTGTATTGCTTTTCATAAAAATTAACATAATTAACACATAATTTACCATATAAACTAAAAGTGGACAAGAATTTTGGGACGAATGAAAAAGGAAATTTTGGACAATAAAACTGGGACAGAGGGAGTAATAAATTAATAAGACAAACTCTCTCTCTCTTTTCACTTTCTTTTGTAATTTTATGAATGCAACTTATAAATTTTAATAATGAAAAACTAATTTGGATTAGATATAAAGAGTTTAACTTTTGGTAGTACGTTGATGTTATACCTTTTAGATATAACAAATACAATTCCCTATTCAACCACAAAATAACTAAAATAGATCGTAATTAAGTTTTATTTAACATATTCAAATTGTTAAGGATATTATGAAATTCATAAATTTATAATTAGTTAAACGAATCGAGCCGAGTTTAACGAGTTCGAGCCGAGCTCGAGCCGATCCCGAGCAAAACGAGCCGAGTTCGAGTCGAACAGGTGTAAAGCTCGGCTCGAGCTCATTTACTAACCGATCACATTTTCATGTTCAAGCTCGTGTTCATTTAGTAAACGAACCGGGCCGAGTTCATCTAAAACGAGCCGAGCTCGAGTTTTGTTCACGAACGGCTCTGTTCGCTTACAGCCCTATCAGAAGCTATGCTCTTAAACTGAAGGCTCTTGGCCTCCTGAGATCGGAAGCTATTTTATTGACATTGATGTATTAAAAAAGAAGTTTGAATCACCAAGTCTAGAAACCCTACTGAAAAATCATATCTTCCTGGTGTAGACATATCTATTAATTTCTCCTGCTAATCCGTCAAAAGAGCCACCATTCTTTGGATTTTGGCTGTTATGTTCTTGATTATGGCGAGTCTCTTTTAACCTTTGAAGCCATGTCAAAAATTGCAGATTTTGCCGATTTATGGATTTCTGAATGTGACTTGAATAATGAGTACAAAATAGATAAAGTTTTGGAATTAAGGGAATCCTTGGTGAGAACTTAATTACAGTATCCTGATATTATGTTTCTTTTTCGGCATTGATCATATGTTTAACGGCTCGCCTATATAGGAAAATAAGTAAAAATTTCAACTTAAATAATAAGCATGTATCATTGTGGATATAACGCATTTAATTTGCATTTTGCTGACACATGGTGTGGGGAAGTACATTGCACAGGTGATGACTTTTTTCCATCTATTTTACAAATAAATTTGCCTTAAATCCTTCAGGTAACTTTTTTTTTTGTTTTTGATAATTCCAAATGCAATTACGGCCGAACTTAAAAATTTACACACAAATATACTTATCTTTTTCGTGTGCAAATATGTAGGAGGAACGGGACAAGAGGATTTCCATTGGTGCTCCCTAAACAACAAATTCATAACTTTCAGATGAGTTGTTTAGTCAAACATACATGTCTTGATAATTGTGCATCAGTGTCGTAACACGAATTTTTTTTGATGGTGCTGATCCAGTACCAGGTGTGCATTATCTCTTTGGAATTTTTATGTCTTAATAATTTATGTGTGCTTTTTGTTTATAATGTCTATAACCTGATCAAAGAAAGTTGTGGACCAGTAAACTAGCATTTGTATTGGAGATGTAGAAGATTGATGTTGCTGTGTTTTTTTTTGGTCTCAAAGAGGTCACGAAAACAAAAAGTGACGAAAGAGAAGATCCAAAGGTATTTACCTCAAGTGTTTTAGTGAACTTATATTGATATTATTGAATTACAATTTGTTGAACAAGATCAAAGTAATAAAAATTAAATTTCAAGCAAATATGTGAAACAAGAGCTAATTTCAAGGTTCTGGAAATTCATAAGTTCTGCCAAATCAAGTTGCATCCCTCTCTCAAGTTCTAATTAGAAGTGTGTCAGCTATTCAGTAGACCCATTGAGTCACTCTTTTGTAGATAGATTTTCAGTTACGGTTACAATGACAAGTAAGTCAATAAGATGTGCTTAAGTTACATACATTTTCTATAGCACCATAACCATGTTAAGCTTCTAAAAAGGTTGTAGTTTCATCCATGATTATAGTCATTATTCATTCATTTGTGCTTACACGGTTTGTATAAAAATCACTACAACGTTAAACTATGTATATGATGCAAGAATTGCTATATACTTTATTCATGTTGTGTAATATCCCGGTTTTTTTTTTTTTTAATTTTAATAGATTAAAATTTGCTAGAAATCAGAATTAGAAGTGGATTAAAATTTAAGATAATTATATAATTTGATTTTAGGATAAAAATATAGAATTAATGAGTCTTGCTAATTTAATTTTGTTGGGCTTTAGTTTAAAGTTTCAGTTGACCCAATTTAATTAAAATTGACCTATACATATCTAGATACGAGCGTGTTAAAAAAAAGAGATGAAAACCCTAGCAAACATGAGAGAGAGAGAGAGAGAGAGAGAGAGAGAGAGATGCTGAAAGAGAGAGAGGAGGAGGAGAAGGAGAAGAAGAAGAGCACGAGAGGAGGTCTCATAACAAGTTTAGAAGAAAAGGATTTGCTCGCATTGATTTCGGTATTTGATCGCTTTTGAGGTTCATTCGTTGTGGAAGCTAAGTAAGAATAAGACTGTGGACTTTTGCAATTTCGTGCTGCTATGTGAATTTGTTTAAAGACTTATGGAAATAAATTGCTTATATGTTCGAATTTATTATTGAATTGTGGAGCTGCGTCTCCGATTTTGTGTTTTCGAATTATTAAGTTTGACCGCTGCATTTGACTTTTGTGCAAATTTTGTATTTATTGAATAAAGAAATGTATTTTATTTAAGTTTTGTATTTAGATTTAATAGTCCGAAAAGTCGGGCTGTTACATGTTGCTGGTAATAATTCATATGGTAATCTCATGGTAACTCCTTTATATACAGTGAACTTAACATTTTCGCATTCGTTATCCATATTAATCCATTACTCCACAAAATATGACATGACAATTAAAGATGACCCCTAAATAAATCTGCATTGCAACAACTTTTTTCCCTGAACATGACATATATTTTGGTTTTTTCTCCCTTGTTATCATTTTAAGTGAACACAGTGCATATAACTCATTAATTGATCCTGCGATACAAGCACACATTTTAATACAAGCACAACCGATCCTGCAAAAGTGGCTTCTCATCCCAGGAAATTCTCTATTTGGACCAGTTTGGCATAACGTCAGAAAATTCTCATCTGCATAGCAGAGTGTTCTGAATGTGATCCAAGTGAAGCCAGCGGAGGACAAACAACTAGTTGATGAGTATTTTTCTCTTTAGTATAAATATATCAAAAAACCAAATTGATATGAACACCTCTTAGATTAGGTTATGTATGGTGATTGTTTATATACGTAGGAACAATAAACTTGATTTACTCAATAAATGAGAATTTGTGTATATGGTGATAGCCTGACAAGAAATAAGAGAACATACACCTCATTAATGGCAGGCTGGCAGAGGACTTTCTGAATATGCACCTCATTAATGATCCGCAGGCTTGACATAATATATAGTCTGTTGAATGCGTACATAAGCTCTTCTTTAATCTGACAAGATTAATCATGCATTCATGGAACTAATTGGTTGTGATGAAATTACATAGTAGGGTGCCAGAAAGAAGTCTTCAGGAATGCATGACAGATTTTTCAAATGAATCTGAGTGGCATAATTGATGAAGTGTTCTTCATTCTATCTCTACTTTGCATCATTTGTGTCATAGACTTCTGTCCTCTGTCTGGCACATAAAACTTTAAAAGGTTGTGAGATTGTAAATTTGTCATTTAATTTTATCCCTGGACCAAATGAAGGAAATTTTATATTATATTGATTTCATTTACTTTATGTGTGTGTGTATATATATATATATATATATATATATATATATATATATATATATATATATATATATATTGTAAAGGAAAAATACAAAATTTTAGTTTTTGATAAATGCTAATATATTTTTGAAAAAGTAAAATATCTATTATTAAATTTAAAAACTACTAATATTTTTCAATAAACACTGCTAATTTGTAATTATCGGGTGAATAATAATATATTATTTGTTATAAATCAAATTTGTATTTTCTCTTATAAATCACTATTTGTTCATATTATATTATTAGATGTATATAACTTTAATACAAATAAAAAAATATTACTCATTTCAGTAAAATCTTACATTACAAAATTTAAGATATTAGCACGTCAACTCACATTTATTTTATATAAGTTTTAGATTCTAGGATATAAGTTAATTAATATAAAAAATAAAACATAATTATAAAAATACTGATTTTGTATATTTCTTTTTCTTAGGTAAGATATTCATAATTTCTTTTTTCTAATTCTAAAAAAATTACATACTTTTCAGGGAGGGTGATAAATCATCATATGATATTAAGAAATTTTTTGAAGTAAGTATGAGGTCAAAGATAAATTAACACATCAATTTTGTGTGCACAAAGTTATGTGTATTTTTTAGGTTTTAGTGGGAGTTATTACAATGTTATAAAAATAATATTTCATAACAATTTTCTGAATCTAATTTAAAAAGGATGGAAATTGGTATGTTATTTTATATTTTATACTTGACAAAACAATTAGTTATAATTTTAAAAATTCTATCTCAAAATTCTATCTTAAAAATTCTATTTTTTTTCATTTTATAGTTCCTCTCTAATATTTATAATATTTTTAAATATATAATCAATTGTGAGATTATGTGGTCAACGAGTTAATATATTTTTAAATAGGGTAAACAAAGTAAAATTTTGCATATTCTAAATATGATCATTTATTAGGACTTTTTAGTTCACATTTCATTCAAAATTTAAATAACAAAATCAAGTACACATAATTTTATATGTAATGTATTTCACTAAAATTATTTTAATTATTTTAAGGATTTATTCCAGGGTCATAATATTTTTTTTTAAAGAAAAAAAGGTATTAACGCTAAAAGGATTTTCAGTAGTAATGACAATTTTTTGTAATACCAAAACATAATAGAAGAAATATCTCCTAGAATTGTAACTAAGAATGATCTCAACTTAAAATTTTCTTTATATGTTTATCATAGAATACCATGTATTTTAGTTCCATTGAAAGCTGAAATCCAGCTAAAGCGTGTGTTTGATATCGGTGTTACTTAATTGGTAGTTAATTAGGATAGATACACCGGTCTCCAAATTTTACTAATTTTCAATTTTTTAAATTATGAAAATTATTTTAATTATTTAAAAAACATTTTTACCAAATAAGTATATTTAGATTTTGATTGTAAATAATAATTTAATTATGTTTATTAAGTAATTGTAGTTTATCTCTTCCAGAATACTAATAATGACAAAAGAAATTTAAAAATACTAATAAAACTTATGAAATTATGTTACAATTCGCAATTTTTTAATTAATATTTACAAATAAATCACATTTTACCTTTGTATTATTAGAAATTTAAATAAATATTTCAAAGTACAAATTAATTTTATTAAGTTCA
Organism: Heracleum sosnowskyi; assembly: GCA_030848705.1. Lineage (NCBI taxonomy): Eukaryota > Viridiplantae > Streptophyta > Magnoliopsida > Apiales > Apiaceae > Heracleum > Heracleum sosnowskyi. Next base: position 15,710,201 of record CM061241.1, on the reverse strand, counting down.
TAATAAAAAGACATATGTGTTGACAATTATCATAAAAATAATTCTTTTAAATATCGTTAACTCTATTGTTAAAAGTGTAATATTTTATGTGCACCGACTTTTTATAAATAAAAACTTTCCTTTAGTAAAAAAAATATCCGCTTTGACAATTTTCTAAAATATAGTCAAACTCATTGTCAAAAGCACGAAAACTTATAAACACAATTCTTAACATTTATAGATAAAATCTTTTTACTAACAATTGTTTTTTAAAGTAACTGTAAAAAAATTAAAAAAAAATCTTAGAGCGCGCGTAGCGCGGGCAAAAATTCCCTAGTATTTCATAATAGATAGTACTATACAAATACTAAAATGAAATACAGAATATTCCTCATTTAAATTTATAGCAATATATTTTGTGATCCTATTTTTGGGGTATGTATTTGTAATCTTAAAAATTAAGTCCTCTCTTAATTAAAGAAATAAAGGTAAAGTAAATAGAATAAATTTATTTTATTTATTGTTGACAGAGTATGTTTTACAACCCACGTATAAACTAAAATATTAATTATATTATTTTGTACGAAAAGGTTACCGTGATTGTTCTACTCTCCCATTTTTCACTCTATGATAAATTCAAAATCAAATATAAAAGTAAAGTATATAAATTGTCAATTTTTTTTTTTACTTTTATATTTATGGTACTATCTGAATGGGTGATGTTTCTTTATGTTATGTTGTTGACTACAACCTGATTGCTATTTCTATTATAGGTGGTTAGATGGGAACTCATTTCGGGGTCCAATACCTGACATTAGTAACCTCATTAATCTACAAATATTGTAAGTTAATTTCCTAAGAATTCACTACTTTGCCAAATAAAATCAGAATTTGTAATGACCAATTGTCACCTTTGGTGAAATGCAGGCATCTAGAGAACAACAAACTGACTGGTCCATTGCCATCTTATCTGGGTAGTTTGCCAAGCTTAAAAGAACTGTATGAAGAGATTTAAGCATCACAACCTTTAGATCAATAAATTTGGCTTTCTTTTCTATTTCAGTCCATGGATTGATGTTATTTGTATGATAAGTGTTGAACTATGTTGTTCACCTATTTGCAGGTATGTAGGTAATAATTCTCTGATATCTCCATATCCCTTCAGCATTGCTAAAAGGGAAAGTGATTCTTAAGTGAGTACGCTTCATGACAGATATGTGTATATGTTTGTTACCCATGAATAAAATGTATTTTTGCTTTCATGAGACTTGAGAGTAGAAGATTCCTAAATGTTTGCCATGAAAAAATAGAAAATTGAAACCAAAGGATACTGTGTTGTAATCAGAAAAGATACGACACCAGCAACCAGCAAGACGAGAGTCATGAGACTTATGGCTATGGATACATTTTCCAGTTCAGTGTGTGGACTACATAATAAATTTTGTGTCCCAGCACCTGAATCATTTAGAAAGTGCACACTGACTATGGAATAAATTGAAAATCTACATCAATGATATTTAGTTCAGATCAATGTTTTGGCTGATATGGAAAGCAGATAAACTGCCTCTCTTTAATTTTTGGTTCCATCACATATATTTATTAAATAAGAGGTCTTGAGAACCGCTCACAGCTAATTCATCTACTGATTAACCATTTATTAATCTCATTCTTATTATTCTTTAACTATGTTTTGTTGTGCAAAGTTGTTTTGATTACATTGTAACTATTCTTATGTTCTTCCCCTGTAACTATGTTTTATATTGATTATTATGATTTTTTAATGTCACAGACTACATCAAAGAGACTAGCAGATAGGAAAGTGCAGAAGTTTGAGAAGAACATCAAGAAGAGAGGTGCAGTGCCATTAACATAGTTATAGGGGAACTATAGAAGGGAGGTGTAATGCCATTACTTGCTATTTTACAGTAACAAATTTTTTGCGTAGACTTACATGTTTAGCAGAATAACCTACCTGGCTCCAATGCGTACATCAAGATCCTGAAAATTATTCTTTCTATTTTATTTTTAAGATAGAAGTTATGATTGCAGATCTAAAAAAGCCCTAATATGAATATTTACTCATTGTTATCTTTTAAGGTTAATCAGGCATGCAACTTATTCAGAATCATTTTATATTTTGTTCTTTTGCAAGGTTGTTGTCACAATTGTGAAAAATAATCGGGTTAATCGTGAAAGGCAATAACAGCTGCACAGTAAAAAATCGATCAGGTACTACTTATCTTATTGTTCATAATTTAAATAAAGTAACACCGCTAAAGTGTTTATTGAAATATATAAGTTTGGTAGTATCTTCTGTATATATGTTTCACAGTTTATTTTGTTTTTTCCGTAGATTGTATGTGAGTCTTGTTGGATTATTTAATCTAACGTGATTATTTAGTTGGTTGTTTGCATGTATTTAATTTGAATAAGTCAGCTGTATGTACGTGTGAATGCATGTACGTGTGTATACAGCTAAAGAATGAGTCGTAGTGGTTCAGTTTGTTTAGGAGAGTCATGGAGATAAACCAGGTATGTAGTTCCTGGTTTATAGGGTCATCTTAGCATTTAAATATTTCCTGCATGCATTTTGTTTTTTATCTCTTCAGTTCTAATAATCTTTTATTCAGTAATATCAGTTAAGTGAGTAAGTTTGGTTTCTTAGTTCATACATTATTGTTTGCATCCTATATCTGGTATCAGAGCCTACATTTAAACCATACACCAACCTGAGTATCAATGGAAGCCAGCAAGGGAAAAGAAAGTTCGTTTGGTCTGAGTTATCCAATGCTTACAAAGACAAACTACACGGCATGGGCTTTGAAAATGAGGGTTTTTATGCAAGCCCATGGTGTGTGGGAGGCTGTAGAAACTAAGGAGTCCAAAACGGTGGTTGAAGACAAGGTTGATAAGCGAGCATTGGCCATAATCTACCAAGGGATTCCTGAGGACTTACTGTTGTCGATTGCAGAGAAAAAAGGTGCCAAGGAGGCGTGGGAAGCAATAAAAACAGTACACTTGGGTGCAGACAAGGTGAAGAAAGCGAAGGCCCAGACCCTTAAATCGGAGTTTGAGTCTCTCACTATGAAAGAAACTGAGCAACTCGATGATTTCTGTATGAGATTGAATGGCTTGGTAACAAATATCCGAGCCCTGGGTGAGAAAATTGAAGAAGCATATGTGGTTAAGAAACTCCTTCGAGCTGTGCCCACCAAGTTCCTACAGATAGCGTCAGCTATTGAACAATTTGGCGATTTAGAACAAATGTCTGTTGAGGAAACAGTTGGATCCCTTAAGGCTCACGAAGAAAGGCTGCGTGGGAAAACTGAGAATGGTGAACAGAAGCTTCTTCTCACAGAAGAAGAATGGGTGAAGAAGGAGAATCAAGATGGCCAGTTGAAGAACAAGGATGGTCAGTTACTCTTCACACGGGAAGAATGGTTAAAACGGGCGAACAGAGGAAGCCCACGTAATAATAATGAAGCCAGAGGTAGAGATTTTGCTAGAGGTGGACGTGACAGAAGCAAAGTGCGATGTTTTAACTGCAGTTCTTATGGACACTACGTTGCAGAGTGTCGTAAACCTAGACGAGAGAGAGAACAAAGGAATGAGGCAAACTTGGCACAGATAACTGATGAAGAACCTACCCTGCTTCTTGCAAAATGTCAGGATATCAAGAATAACATGATTCTTCTGAATGAGGGAGGCGTAAGTCCAAAGCTGAATATGACAGGGAACAGTAAAAATGGTGAATCAAGCGTGTGGTATCTCGACAACGGGGCTAGTAATCACATGAGTGGAAAACGCTCAATGTTCAAGGATCTGGATGAAGGCGTGATAGGGGAAGTGACATTTGGCGATGGATCTACAGTACAGATCCATGGAAAAGGGTCAGTTCATTTTACTACTGATGATGGCAAAGCTTGTATTCTCAGGGAGGTATATTTCATTCCAAGTCTATGCAATAATATAATCTCACTGGGCCAATTATCTGAAAGTGGTAGTGAAGTTGTTATTAAAGGAGAATTTCTATGGGTATATAATGAGAATAATATGTTGATATTGAAAGTAAAAAGATCCACGAATAGATTGTATAAGGTGGTGATGAAGGATACCAGGGGTACTTGTCTGCTAACAAAGTCAGATGAAATGGCTTGGTTGTGGCACTCAAGGCTAGGTCATGTCAACTTTCCTTCTATGATCCTTATGTCAAAGAACAGGATGGCATCTGGTCTACCGAGTTTTACTCACCCAAAGGATGTATGCAAAGGATGTCTAATGTCAAAGCAAGCCAGATGTCCATTTCCTTCTCAGACCAGTTTCACTACTAAAGAACGCTTGGAGTTGATACATGGAGATATCTGTGGACCGATTTCACCTTCAACAAAGTCTGGTAATAAATATTTTCTATTGTTTGTTGATGATTTTAGTCGTGCCATGTGGGTCTATATGCTTAAGACTAAAGATGAGGCACTTACATACTTTAAGAAATTTAAAGTTCTGGTGGAAAAGGAGTCAAGTCATGTGATTAAAGTTCTCAGGACAGACAAAGGTGGCGAGTTTTGTTCAAATGAATTTACACGCTTCTGTGAAGACACGGGTATTGTTCGACATTTTACAGCGCCATATACTCCACAACAAAATGGAGTTGTGGAGCGACGCAACAGGACCGTAGTGGCCATGGGAAGAAGTTTGTTAAAGGAACGAAACATGCCATCATATATGTGGGGAGAGGCCATCAGGCACGCTGTGTATCTGTTAAACAGATTGCCAACTCGAGCACTTGTTGGAGCAACACCATATGAATCATGGTCGAGAAGAAAGCCACAGGTCGATTACCTTAGAGTTTTTGGATGTATTGCCTACATGAAGATTCCCAGTGTGCATATCAAAAAGTTGGATGATAGAAGCAAATGCGTTGTACATCTTGGAAGGGAAGCAGGGACAAAGGCTTATCGTTTATTTGATCCTGACACAGGAAGTGTGCATGTTAGCCGGGATGTAGTGTTCGATGAAGCAATGGGATGGAACTGGAACGATTCACAGGCAAAAGACTCTGACTCATCTTTTGCAGTAGCAGGTGCTCAGTTCACGGAATTTCCAGATGATATAACATCGAATGAAGAAAGCGGTGAGGGGATTCATTTGTCAACTCCTCAGGGTGCAGAATCGAGCTCAAGTCTAGTTAATGCTACTGGTGATCATACTACACTGGGAGACGCATATGATGGGGATGAACCACCACGGAAATTCAGACTCCTTGGTGATATTTACAACGCAATAGAAGAAATAGAATTGGAAGAGGAGTTGGCTGACGAATTATTACTGGCTGGTATTGATGAACCAGTTAGTTACAAGCAGGCAGCTAAAGAGAATTGTTGGAAGCAGGCTATGGACTGTGAAATTGAATCAATAGAACGAAATAAGACCTGGGAATTGACTGATTTGCCTCCAGGGCATAAGGCAATTGATCTGAAGTGGGTATACAAGGTGAAAAGAGACACAGATGGAAAGATTTTGAAGCATAAGGCGAGGCTTGTAGCAAAAGGGTATGTACAGAAATATGGCATTGATTTTGAAGAGGTTTTCGATCCAGTAACAAGGATGGAAACAGTACGCTTGTTAGCACTAGCAGCAAAAAACTCTTGGGAAGTTCACCACTTGGACGTAAAGTCAGCTTTTCTGAATGGGACACTATATGAAGAGGTATACGTGAATCAGCCGGAAGGTTATGTAAGTGAAGGGCAAGAAAAGAAGGTTTATAGGTTGTTCAAGGCCCTGTATGGACTGAGACAAGCTCCGCGAGCTTGGTATACTCAACTCAACAAATGTCTTGAGAAACTTGGATTTGTCAAATGCCCATTGGAGCATGCTGTATACACAAAGAAAGAAGGAGATGAGGCATTGATCATAGGCGTCTATGTCGATGATTTGATTATCACAGGTACACGTTTGAGCAATATCGTGAAATTCAAATTGCAGATGAGTAAGGAATTCGAGATGTCAGACCTGGGGAAGCTAAGGTATTATCTCGGTATAGAGGTTGATCAAGATAAGAGCTGTATTGAACTCAAACAGGTGGCTTATGCTAAGAAGGTACTGGAAAAAGCAAGCTTGTCTGACTGCAACCCAGTAAAGTTCCCGATGGAGCCAAAAGTTCAGCTACATAAGGATGAAGCGGGTAAGCCAGTTAACCCTACTGAGTATAAAAGTATGGTGGGTGGTTTGAGGTACTTGGTGCATACACGTCCAGATATTGCGTATTCAGTAGGTATGGTGAGCAGATTCATGGAGAGACATACCATGTTACACCAAGGTGCTGTTAAGAGGATCATGAGATATATAAAAGGAACATTGAATTTTGGCTTGGTCTACACTAAAGGTCGAGGAGATTACATGCTCTCCGGGTTCTCAGACAGTGACCTAGCAGGCGATGTTGTGGACAGGAAAAGTACAGGTGGTATGGCGTTTTATCTGGATGAATCTCTAATTACATGGGTATCTCAAAAGCAAAGGTGTGTGGCATTGTCATCCTGTGAAGCTGAGTTCATGGCGGCTACTGCTGCAGCATGTCAGGGAATATGGTTGCAGAGTTTATTGAGTCAAATTACAGATGTCAAGGCTGGTCCAGTTGTTATCTATATTGATAATAGGTCTGCTATTGATTTGGCAAAGAACCCAGTGTTTCATGGTCGCAGTAAGCACATAGATGTGCGTTATCATTTCATACGAGAGTGTGTAGAAAAGGGTTCCATCATCATCAAGCATGTGTGTACTGAACTACAACGAGCAGATGTTCTAACCAAGCCTATGTCAGTTGCTAAATTTGAGAAGATGCGTGATCTGCTGGGAGTTAAGGATCTTAATCACTTTTTGATTATGGGGGAGCTTGTTGGATTATTTAATCTAACGTGATTATTTAGTTGGTTGTTTGCATGTATTTAATTTGAATAAGTCAGCTGTATGTACGTGTGAATGCATGTACGTGTGTATAGAGCTAAAGAATGAGTCGTAGTGGTTCAGTTTGTTTAGGAGAGTCATGGAGATAAACCAGGTATGTAGTTCCTGGTTTATAGGGTCATCTTAGCATTTAAATATTTCCTGCATGCATTTTGTTTTTTATCTCTTCAGTTCTAATAATCTTTTATTCAGTAATATCAGTTAAGTGAGTAAGTTTGGTTTCTTAGTTTATACATTATTGTTTGCATCCTATAAGTTTCTGTGAAGACCATGTCAAGTTAATTGGTAGTGTCGCATGTAGTCCTATTAAATAACCTATGGATCTTTTCTAAACCACTGTTTTTATCAGGATTTTTTTATCAATTTGTTGTGAGAGACTCTTAACCACTGATCTTATCGTAATTTATGTGAGATTGTATTTAGAGACAATGTATCCTTCACATTTTTACAATGTACTTCTAGAAGTTTCTTTTAAGGTTCATATTTGTTTTCTTATTTTGAGGGACCAGACAAGGACGGAAGCCTTAAAGGGTAAGTCTATTGGTTGTATATACCATAAAATTTGTCAATTGAGAAAGACCAACATGTAACACTCTTTTTAAATAGAGGTAAGCATTGGCAACTGATATAATATGGATAATATTATCTTAATCATTATATAAATTTATTTAGAATACATAGTTTAGGGTTACCAATCTTGGCGAATGATAGTTGTATAAACACGGTTTTGGTGATGTCCATAGAGAATAAGTGCATTTGTTTTTTGTTTGCTCTCTCTGAATCTTTTTTGACATGAATATTGTTTCTTCTTAATAGTAATCATATTTAATATATCCACCTTGGCATCTCTAGAATAATGTGGGACTGCGACAAAACTTTGATTCAGTACGAAGCTTCAGATTTACTATATTTATACCTGCTTTACTCTAATTCTGATGTGTTGTGTGCAAGAGCACAGTCTTTTAGTTGTTGCCCCTATATTTTTTGCGTTACGTGACATCTTTCGATTTTAGAACTTTTTAGATATGACTTCTTTTGCATTCATTTTTCAGCTTGATATACATTGTGCGCAAGCTGCAATTGCTTTAAGTGCTGAGGGTAGATGTCGTCCAGACTTGCAACTGTGCACTTTTGTTTCCTCGAAACTCTACAATGATGTTTAAGCTATCAGGTTACTTATTATTTCTCTATACAAGATTGTATTTAGAGACAATGTATCCTTCACATTTTTGTGCACTTTTGTTTCCTCGAAACTCTACAATGATGTTTAAGCTATCAGGTTACTTATTATTTCTCTATACAAGATTGTATTTAGAGACAATGTATCCTTCACATTTTTACAATGTACTTCTAGAAGTTTCTTTTAAGGTTCATATTTGTTTTTAGATTTGGAGGGACCAGGCAAAGACGGAAGCCATAAAGGGTAAATCTATTGGTTGTATATACCATAAAATTTGTCAGTTGAGAAAGACCAACAGATAACACTCTTTTTAAATATAGGTAAGCGTTGGCAACTGGCATAATATGGATAATATTATCTTAATCATTATATGAATATATTTAGAATACATAGTTTAGGGTTACAAATCTTGGCGACTGACAGTTGTATAAACACGGTTTTGGTGATGTCCATAGAGAATAAGTGCATTTGTGTTTTTCGCTCTCTCTGATTTGGAGGGACCAGGCAAGGACGGAAGCCATAAAGGGTAAGTCTATTGGTTGTATATACCATAAAATTTGTTAGTTATCGGTCTATTGCCTTCTAAAAGTATTCTTTTCGGAAATCTGGTTTGAGAAAGACCAACATATAATACAATTCTAGGATATTTAGTTATGAAGTGGGTACATATTTAGAGCCTCTCAATTTAAAGATGAAAAGAGAAGAATGGAATATCACAATATTGCTACCTTTTATCTCGCTACATGTTTCAGATTATTATAATTGAAAATTTTGGGATCCAATTTAAAATTTCCCATTGTCCTTATAGTATTCCTTTAGAAGTAGGAAGAAGGCTTGGAATGTACTTTAGCTTTTTTTGTTTATCAAATTAAAAAATTTATGGTTGATTTAACATGAGTTGCGGCGGTCCAACTTAGCTGTTTGATGACTCTTGATTTGAATTAGGGCATCTTTATCTTGCACATTTTTTGTTATATGTGTTTTTTTTATTTCAACTCACATCTTTAGATGATGTACTCAAGTTCTATTTGTTTTTGTTTCTACCTGCACATATTTTGTTATATGTGTTTTTGAATTAGGCCTGGCTACTTTCTCTTTATTGTTGTCTCAGTAATCTTTATTCTATTATTCTCAGAAATATTTTCTTATTTATTCAATTTTACTGATCTACCTATTTCAATTGGTCTATAGCGGTGTTGGGTGGTTGTTTTGTTGGTGATACTATTTCTGACATTATGTTCCTGGTGGCGGTGACAATAAACTAAGACCCAGATAACCAACAATAACCCACTGCATGCAACTGAAAATCCCACCTTCTGTTGTTCATCCCTGCTGAAGACCAGCAGATGAGAGCCGGGTAGGCCAGCAGATCCATCACATGAAGACCCTCTTGCCGACATTAGGTTTAGGAGCTACATTGAGACAACCCATCCAAGCTATGGATCCGTAACAATCTTTTAGGGCAACTTGAGCAAAAGTATAGATGTATTGCTTGCTGGCCATATTTGGTGAAAGTAGGGATGATTCTAAGCAAATATGTTGCATTTAAATGTCATGTTTAAGATTTGAATATGTTCCGGTGTCAAGGGTTGTAGTGTCATGCAGCTTAGTTGTAATGTGGTGTGATTTTATTTTCATATTGTGTGATGTCATGTTAGTGTTGTACTGTCTTCTAAACTTTTTTAATTTCAGTAGGTGTGTATTACCGTGTCCAGACTTTTCTATCATGTTTTCGTTGTCATGTATGGAGTGTGTTATTATATTGAATGATCCTTTTGCCAATCAAAAAGAAAAAAGATTTAGTTTATATATTTGAATAGAGGCGAGTTTAGTTTTATAATTAAAGTAAATAAAGATATATGTACAAAAATATTATTATGATTTTCTGTTCAACTTTACATAATAATGAAATCCATTTTTTTAAAATTTGAAATATCCTTTTTGTTTAAAAAAATTATTTTTCTTTATTTTCTTGAAAATGATTAATGTTTGTGTGTTTACATATTTTTCAGAAAAAAATAGATACTTACCCTAAAATCATTTCCAAATTTTTTATCAAATGACATCACATGACCCATGTCTATTAGCAATTCTAAAAAAAAACATGTGTATATACATTCACAAATTTATTATTTTCATTTATATATTTACTGCACTAAATCAAAAACATTTTTATATTTAAGTCTATTTTATTTAATTTTGTAATATTTCTCCATACTAAAACCTGAGCTTAGAAAGACCATTTGTTCATTATAATGAAAATTTTATTTTGATAACTGTTAGGCTCAAGACATGTCTGAATACCACTATTAACAAGCCTACACTATGTGACTATGTCACACTACATGACCTAATGATTTCTATCACTGGGATATAGTATAGGTCTCTAAATGTACTTGTCTTGTTCTCATGAACAATAGCTTTATCATGTATGCTCAGATCTATAATGAGCTTAGTAAAGGTTCTTGCATCTAGATTGTATATAGGCCATTGAATAATTGTCCTGGTAGAAGTTCAGTAATGCTCATGCAGCAGGATAGAAATGAATAAGGCCATGAAGAAATAAGTTGCAGAAATTTGTCTAAAGCATTATATAGCAAAGTCAGAAGAAAGCTATGTCGTGAAGTCACCAATATCTATGTCGTGAAGTGCTACATCGCATAGTCCATTTTGGTCTATGTCGAGAAGTCCTCAAGACACATGTCGTGAAGTGTTGAAGTCAGCAAAGTCAAAGAAGCCTAGATCGTGAAGTCCTCAGAAGCCTTATGTCGCATAGTCATCAAAATGACCTATGTCGCATAGTTATCAAATGACCTATGTCGCATAGTCATCAAATGACCTATGTCGCAAAGTCTTCAAAGGCTATATCGTGTAGTCCTCACAAGTGAGATCGCGAAGTCAGGAATGAAGTGGAGTTCACGATATCAACACTTAGCCGTTTACAACAAGACAAATCAAGGTACAGAATCAATAATCAAAAGAGACAAATACTGAAGCATTTGTTCTGGCAAGGTGGTCCAAAGAACAGATGGCAAATCTACAGCTAAACTTGGAGAGAAAGATAAGAGACAAGCAGCTAAAGAAACGGGAAAGACTCCGAAAAGCAGGTGGTCCTTCCTGACACGGTTAACTTCTTATGGCAGGACAAGTTGGACTTTCAGCAAGGGGTAACTGTGTAAAAATAGGTGTGTGCACTAGTTTGTATAGGGATTATATATATCATGCACATCCTATTGTAAGCTGTAAGAGAGATACACATAGTTTTTATCTTAAGCTCTTTTCTCTGTAAGCAAGCAAGTTCAAACTGTTCTTGTTTAGAAGCCAGAAATTCGATTGTGAATTTCCTGGAAAGCTGTAGTATTTAATTTGCTTATACAAAGTAGATTAAAGTGATTGTGTGTGTTGTTTACTTTCCGCATATTGCATAGCATAATCATTTACAGTTTATATTTAGTTTCAAGAAAACCAAAATCTATCAAACTATCCATTCACCCCCCCTCTGTCTAGTTTCTAGGTGATATTCATTGCTAACAAGTGGTATCAGAGCGGGCTGTTAACATACAAACAGAAAAAGATCAAGAATGAGTTCACAAAAACTAAGCAGTATCAAGATTCCTCCCTTCAACAAGGAATACTACAGCTTATGGAAGAAGAAGATGTTGCTGTTCATCAAAGCTTCTAATCCCATGTTTTTAGACATTCTAAAACATGGTCCCTTTGTTCCAATGATTGAGATTGGTGAGACAACAGTAGGCACTGAGATAATACCAGCAAAACATGTTCCCAAAGACCCCACAAAGTACACTGATTCTAAAAAGGAGAAAATAGCACTGGATGGACATCTTCAACTTATAATCTGTGAATCTATGGATTTCAACATGTATGGCACTGTTGCTCACTGTACTAGTGCCAAGAAGATGTGGGATCTTATAGAAGTGCTCTGTGAAGGAACTACTGAAGTAAGAAAGAACAAGAAGCAGATTCTTGTTTCACAATATGAAGCCTTCATGGCTCAGCCGAAAGAGGGAATCACAGAAGTGTTTGAGAGGTTCAACAAGCTGGTAAATGAGCTCAAACTCTACGACAAACACTATGAGACAGAAGAGCTTAACATGAAGTTTTTACTAACTCTTCCAGACCATTTAGAACCAAGAATCTCTTCCCTCAAAGAAAGAGATCTAACTAAGATTGGTTTTGATGTGATGTATGGTGTTTTGAAAACCTATGAGCTGGAGTTGTTTCAAAAGAGATCCATTCAAGCTAAACAAGGGTTAATGGCAAATACTTCCTGTGCCCTTATTGTTGACAACCTAAGTCAAAGAATGGACTCTCTTAAAATCAGTCAGGTCAAGATTGAGGAACTGGAAGTTGAAGACACTGGTGATGAGGCCCAAGTTGTCTATGATTTGCCTGAGGATGATGAGTTTTACAGCATGGAAGAACTGGACAAAATGGAAAACAAATCTTTTGCTTATATGGCTAGGAGGTATCCTAACATAAGGTTTAAAAGAAAGCAGCCATTCAGGTCCAAGTTCAATACTGGAAACACTGGTGGATCTAGTGGCTCAAACACCTTCAATAAAGGAAAAGGGATTGCTGGTGCTGCTAAAGGTGGATACAAGACAGGAAGTGTGGATAGGACCAAAATAAGGTGCTATAACTGCAATGAACTTGGGCATTTTGCCACTGAGTGCAAAAAGCCTAAACAAGTCAAGAAGGACAAAGCATACTTAGAGCTTGAAGCTAAGTATGAGGCTCTACTCAAGAAACAACAGGGCAAAGCTTTTATTGCTGAGGGAAAATGCTGGGATGACTCTGATGAAGAAGAAGAACAAGAGTACTCAAACTATGCCTTGATGGCATTTTCTGATGATGGTGATTCAAGTCAGGTACCTATTCTTACTTCTCTTGATATGACTCCCCTTCAATATAAGCAAACTGTTGAAGATATAAGCACTGAGATGTTTAATATTCATACTAGCATGTTAGTAGCTAATGAAGAAATTGATAGACTAACTGCTAAGAATTTTGAGCTTACAGAAAAGAATGAGAAACTTGAGTTAATGGTTGTGAACCTGGATGGTTTGAAAAAGGAGGTTGAGTATCTTAAAAATAAAGTGATTTGTGCTGAACAGATAGAGAAAGCCCTTAGGGAACAAATTGCTGAAACTGAACTGAAACTAAGAAGCTTTAAAAACTCCTCCGAACTTATTCAAACCTATCACCAGGAACACACTGAAGACTGCAAGGTTGGAGTTGGTTTTGACTATGAAAATGACAAGGGAAGGAAGAAGGTCAAGGGCAAAGGAAAGGAAACTTTTACAAACAAAAATGCCCCAACCATACTGTCAAGTGTTGAACAACCCATCTTCAGAAAGAGTGCTGTTGAGTTTGATGAGGAACTACTGATCATCAAGCAACAACTACTTGAAGAAGATGAGGCTGCTAAAAACACTTCTTCCTTTCCTGAACTTGTCAATCAAAAAGAGACCAAAGACAATCTTGTCAAGAGTCCTAAAGCAAAGAAAGAAGCTGTTAAGAAAAAGAAACAAAACAGAAATGGTAAAGTTGGTGTTAACAAGGGAAACAACTATGCTTATGTGCCAAATGCTCCCAGGAAACAATGTCAAAAATGCCTATCTGTTAATCATTTGACTCATAAGTGTAGTAAGCCTGAAATTGTTGAAGTTGACAACCTGAGTAACCATTCTGCCAGCATAAATTCTAGTCATGATTCTTTCTGTGGTAAGCCAAACTGCATGACATGCTATGTGACTGTGATTGCTAACTGTTTATCTCTTAAACATAAACTTGACTCAGCACAATCTGGTGAATCACACACACATATGCATTCTTACAGGACAGGGTCCCCAATCAAGGTTGAGAGGGTGAAAACTTCATGTGAGCCTAAGAGTGTAAACTCCAAAGCCACAGAAAAAGTGAAGTCTCCTACTATGAGAAATGCATTTTATGACAGAAGAATTGTTAATCAAAATGTTTCTAAATCAACTGGACCCTACCAAGTGTGGGTACCAAAAACAACTTAGTCATTTTGTGAATGCAGGGCAACAGGAATAAAAGAGTCATATGGATCTTGGACAGTGGATGCTCAAGTCACATGACTGGTGATATAGCCCTGCTATCACATTTTGAGGAAAAGGCTGGCCCATCAGTAACCTTTGGAAATGACAACATTGGTTATACAATGGGATATGGCAGTGTTAAATCTGGAAATGTCATTATTGAAGATGTAGCATTTGTTGAAGGACTGAAGAATAATCTCTTAAGTATTGGACAATTTACCAACAGAGGTTTCAAAGTGGAATTTGATGAAGACCTTTGTTCAATCTCAAAAAGGGAGAGTGGTGAAGTTGTTCTAACTGGAGTGAAGAAAGGAAGCTTGTTTGTAGCTAATCTCAAGGCTGCAGATAAGGGAGAAATTTGTTGTTTCTACACTAAAGCCACAAATGAGGAATTCTGGCTATGGCATAGAAAGCTGTCTCACTTGAATGTTCAGGCAATGAACTCTCTAACCAAGAGAGAACTTATCAGGGATTTGCCTGCCTTGGAGTTTGTACAAGATGGAGCATGTGAAGCTTGTCAGAAAGGAAAGATTAAAAGATCTAGTCACAAGAACAAGTTGCTCAATACAAACTCAAAACCTCTGCAGCTAATTCACATGGACTTATTTGGCCCTGTGAATGTAATGTCTCTTTCCAAAAAGAAATATGCTCTAGTGATGGTTGATGACTATTCAAGATATACTTGGGTGGAATTCCTATTCTCCAAGGATGAAGCTCCCCAAGTCATAATAGAGCATATCAAGAGAGTTGATAGAGAAGCTCAAAGCACTGGTTCCTCTGTAGTTGCTTTGAGAAGTGATAATGGAACTGAGTTTAGAAATTCCACATTGTATGAGTTTTGTAAAGATAAAGGAATTTCCCAACAATTTTCAGCTCCTAGGACTCCTCAACAAAATGGAGTAGTTGAGAGAAAGAATAGAACTCTCATTGAAGCTGCAAGGACAATGTTGTTGGATGCAAAGCTACCTACTAGCTTTTGGGCTGATGCTGTTAACACAGCATGCTATGTGCAGAATAGAACATTGATAAATAAGAAGTCTGGCAAAACTCCTTACTCATTAATGACTGGAAAAAGAGCATCCTTCAAGCATCTGCATGTGTTTGGCAGCAAGTGTTTTGTGATGAAAGATACCTCAGAACATATTGGAAAATTTGATGCTAAGGCATTTGAAGGTATCTTCATTGGATACTCTCTGGAAAGGACAGCATACAGAGTGTTTGTACCTGAGCAACACAAAGTTATGGAAAGCATGGATGTTACTTTTGATGACAAGAAGACTCCTGGACTTGAAACAAGTGAACAAGACAGTGTGCCATTAAGATTTGAGAACCAAGGATATTTAGAGGATTCTGATAATGAGGATGACCCCCCTGCTCAAACTGTCCCAGTAAATGAAGATCTTGAAGTTGATAATCCTCCTCAAACACCTGTGCAAGGATTCACAAACACAGGGGGAGAAGAAGATAATGCAACCTTCAATCAGAATGATCCTGATACTAGTCAAGAAAATGAACAGGGTCACACAAGGAAATGGGACAGAGCCCACACTAGGGATCAAATCATTGTAGATCCTAGTGAGGGAGTTAAAACAAGAAGGGCAACATTAAATACATGTCTGTATAGCTGCTTTCTGTCACAAGAGGAACCTAAATTAATTGAAGAAGCTTTGAAGAATTCTGATTGGATTGTTGCCATGCAAGAAGAGTTGAATCAATTTGAGAAAAACAAAGTATGGGAACTAGTGCCACCTCCAAAAGGAAAGAATGTTATTGACACCAAATGGGTATTCAGGAACAAAATGGATGAAGAAGGAGTGGTAATTAGAAACAAAGCAAGGCTGGTTGCCAAAGGATACAGTCAGCAAGAAGGCATTGATTATGATGAGACATTTGCACCTGTAGCAAGACTGGAATCCATCAGAATCTTCCTGGCTTTTGCAGCTCACTCAGATTTCAAGGTGTATCAAATGGATGTGAAAAGTGCATTTCTCAATGGTGATCTTGCTGAAGAAGTTTATGTTTCTCAACCACCTGGCTTTGAAAATGAAAACTTCCCAGACTTTGTGTACAGACTGCTTAAGGCACTCTATGGACTCAAACAGGCACCAAGAGCCTGGTATGAGACTCTATCTCAATTCCTTCTTGAGCATCAATTTACCAGGGGTACAATTGACAAAACCCTATTCTTCAAGAAACATGGAAATGATATCATTCTTGTTCAAATCTATGTGGATGATATCATCTTTGGCTCTTCAAATGAAAAACTTTGTGAAAGGTTCTCTAAGTTGATGCAAAGCAAATATGAGATGAGTATGATGGGAGAATTAACCTTCTTCCTAGGCCTGCAAGTACATCAAAGGGAGGATGGCATCTTTATAAACCAATCCAAGTATGTCAAGGATCTTTTGAAGAAATATGGTTTAGAAGAATCATCCCCAGCAAAAACTCCTATGTCTACTGCAATCAAGCTGGATGAAGACAAGAAAGGCAAGAGAGTTGATATCAAGGTCTATAGAGGAATGGTTGGATCACTACTCTATCTCACAGCTAGCAGGCTAGACATCATGTTTGCCACATGTCTTTGTGCAAGGTTCCAGGCTGATCCTAAGGAATCTCACATGATGGCTTTCAAAAGAATCTTCAGGTATCTGAAAGGGACTCCTAATCTTGGGCTATGGTATCCAAAGGGCACTGGGTTCAATTTGGTTGGCTACACAGATTCTGATTATGCTGGATGCAGAATTGACAGGAAGAGCACATATGGAAGCTGTCAGTTCTTAGGTCAAAGGTTAGTGTCCTGGTTTAGTAAGAAACAACAGTCCACAGCAACATCCACAGCTGAGGCTGAATATATTGCTGCTGGAAGTTGCTGTGCTCAATTGCTTTGGATTAGAAATCAACTCATGGATTATGGACTAGTGTTAGAACACATTCCTCTATTGTGTGATAATACTAGTGCAATATCCATAGTTGCCAATCCTGTTAATCATTCTACTACAAAGCACATTGAGATCAGGTACCATTTCATTAGGGAACATGCTGCAAATGGTACCATAGAAGTCTCTTATGTTCCAACTGAGAAACAATTAGCTGACATATTTATTAAGCCTCTGAATGAAGCTGTCTTCAACAGACTTGTGAGTGAAATTGGAATGCTCAATCCTTCATTTAGTTGTTCTAAGTAAGTATGCTAGTTAATTGTTGCAGCAGTAAATTTTCACTGTATTTAAATGCTCTATTCATATGGAGTGAAAATTAGCTGAGATATGATCTATAAATATTTCAGTATTTTACTGCATATTTTTCAAATCATATTTGGTTGAGGAGTTGTGAGCTTTTGAGATATCTCAATATAGATGTTTTTTAGAGTTCACGACATAATACAAATCAAACAGACTTATATCGCAAACTGTTAAAATTGTGAGACTTTGCGATATAGTTCATTTCTTGAGTTTGCGACATAGTTCATTTTAAATGACTTTGCGACTTAGAATAACTATATCGACAAGTCTCCATATTTGACAGAATTTTGATTTAAATTTACTTTATTTCAATTTTTGATTTAAGTCTGACAAAATCTTACTGACAAAAAGAGAGTTTTAGACAAGGTATTTTCACTATATCGCAAAGTCATCCAAATTCTGATATCCTCAAGACTTTGCGACATAGTTTAATTCAGGACTCTGCGATATACTTTGCAAGGACTTTGCGGTACAGGCCATTTTAAGACTTCGCGACATACATTTAGTCTGTACATATTCATAACTCCATATCGCAGTGTCTCTATCATATAAATACTTTTTGTCGACCGTTCACAACTTTTCATCTTGTCATTTGCTCTCAATTTCTAAAACCTAAACTCTTCTCTCTCTTCTTAAATCTCAATCTCAATTTCAATGGCACCCAAATCTCAAACAGCTTCTTCTTCAAGCCCTTTAACCATTCCCAAAGAAACAAATCTTCTCACCATTCCCTCTGAGGCTGAGGCTAACCCAAGGTACAAGTGTTTTGTACGGTTCTTGAACACTTCCTACCTACGCCAAGCCCTAACCCTGAACCCTACCTTGTATGTCGATGTGTTGGAAGGATTCTGGAGAATGGCGTTGGTATCAACAATGGCTAGGGAAGATGGAACCTCATTCCAGGAGGTTAGTTGTTCAATTGGAGGCAAACACTTCCAGTTTGGTGAAAGGGAAATCAATGAAGCTTTGGGGTTCAAAGTGGAGGGTCATGACCAAGAAGCTACAGATGCTCAAATCGTAGATTTCATGACCTTCATTCTGTATGCTGATGAGATAGATACTGGAAAGCTAAATAAGAAGTTTGTGAGAAGGGAGTGGTCATTTCTGTTTGACGCACTCCAGAAGGTGTTTCTCTGCAGGAAGACAGGATGGGACCATATCAGTCACATTGCTGTGAAGCTAGCCTACTCCCTGGCCAACAACCAGGAGATCAATGTGGGAGCCATAATTCTCAAGGAATTGGCTCAGAGGCTAGGCAGGACCGTTCGTGGTAGAGGTAATGACATCTTTTACCCTCGTTTCCTTCAAGTTATTTTAAATTTTCTTGATGCAAATATCCATGAATTGGAGGGTATAGATAAAACTAAAATGGCTTATTCCAAGTCCATGTCCAAAGTACTATTTGGCTCATTGGACACAAGGAATCAAGTGGATGTGATTCTAAGTGTGACCAAGCATATGCAGGACACATTTGAGTCTTATCCACTTGATAAGCCCATATACCATGCACTTTCCTGGACAGGGGAGGCTGAGACTGGAGGAGCTACACAGTCTAACCCCAGCCTTCCCATCCCATCCAGCAACCCCACTGCAAACAGTACCATAGAAGTTAGGCAGCCAAGTGCATCAATCTCTCAAAAGATTGGTGTTACTAAAAAGAAGTCAAAGAAGAGAGCCCTAGAAGTGATAAATGAATCTGTAGAGATAGAAAGTGAGAATCCTGAGTCACCTCTGACCAGACAAAGTAAGAAATCCAAATCCAAACCTACCACTGGATCCTCCCAACAGGATTCAGATGTGGAAAAAGGGGTACACCTATTACTGTCAATGGCCTCTCAACAGGTCATTGGCATTGAAAAGAGTAGTCTCCCCACTACAACATGTACTGAGTCTGCACAGGATCAAGACCTCACTCTTGATCCTAGGAGAAATAAGGATGCTGACACATTGAGTGGAGAGCACATCACACTTGAACCTCCTCCTATTTCTCAGGGGGAGTTGCCAAATTCATCTCTACACCACACTTCTCTTCCAGATTCTTCCATAAAAATTTCTTCTGAACAAGAGAGTCATTCTAATGACAATCTTGCCATTGATCAATCACAATCCATTCCTGTGATTGAGCCAACCTCAAGTGACATGGTGCATGACACTGTGCTCACCACCCAGGAACCACATCTAGTTGGTCAGGGAATGCATGCTGGGGCATATCCTAATGACACCAACACAAACATGGAGGATTCACCAGTTTTCACTGGAGACTCTATGCCAAATTCTCCCATCCTTAGGGATGTGGCACTGTCTTCACAGACAAATAGGGCTGATGTTGTAACACATCCCATTTCAATGGAGACAGCATCAGACTCTACAGTCATTCCAAGACTGGAGGAAACTCACTCAACCATTCCTCATGAAGTGCCAAGCACTAGCTCTCACTTGGCTCAGGCCACAATAACTGAATGGCTGAAACCTGTGCAACATGACAGGGCTTCAGGATCATCCTCTGTGCCACCACAATTGACGGAAGAAGAATTAAAAGATCTTCATGTGGCACAGATTGATGAGATCTCTAGGATTGCTCAACATCTCCTCACTGCAAATCTCCCAAATTCTGACTATGAGGCTATTCTTCTCACTCACAAGGAGGATGTTGAAGCACAACAGGATAAAATTGTGGATGAAGCCCAGCAAGCTAGAAATGTGGATGTTTGGCTGGATGGCAAAAGGACAGTAAAGCTCAAGGAGGCTCTAGCTTTTCTCAGGGAGGACTATCTTACAGCCTTGGGGTCAAATGCCAAAGGTCTCTCTCCTGCTGAAATCTATGATGCAGTTAATGATGTCTACAAGAGCCAACTTAAAGCTATGCATTTTCTTGGGAAGGGTCTTCAGTCAGAAATCTCCACCATTCAGGAGGAAACAGCTCATTCTAATGCTCAACTAAAGAATTGTTTTCTTTCAGGCTTTCCCAAGGTAGATGGCATTCTTAAGGAAGTCCAGACAACTACCTCCAATGTCACCAAGATGGACTGCACCCTATCTATGGTTTCAGATAATATGAAGAAGCTCTCTACCAAGCTAGACAATCAGGTGCAGGCCAACATCAACTCAAACTCCATGCTTACAGTACTCTGGAAGAATCAGTATGGGAACAAGCTTGTTGATGAGGTTCCTATTTCTGATATCTCCAAGTTTGATTTCTCCAAACTCAAGGATCAATCCTTTAACTCCTTCAAATCTCAACAACTTTTCTCAAAAGTGGACAGCTTGGAAAGAGAGGTAGCTGATCTGAAAGCAGAAAACAAAGGACTATCTCACTCCTTGGAGCAGCTTAATGCAAAGATGGATGATCAAACCAACTCCACTTCTAATATCTTGTTGGTGCAACAACAAATGATGACTTCAATGATGAGACACATGAACCTGCCTATTCCTGGAGAAGCTCAAGACATCTTGTCTGATCCCAAGCCTAAGGGGGAGAAAGGAAAGGAGGTCATTCTAGACAAGAGAAGGGGAGTACCTGCCAAGCAGCAAAAGCTTAAGGGCAAACTCACTGAAGAAACCATAAAGCCAATCATACTTCCCTCTGTAGAGGTCACCAGTGCTCAAGGTCAAAGAAGTACAGTCACAACCACCTTCTATCCATCCACCATGCCAAAGGACATCTTAGCTCCTCAACCTACTTCAAATGCCAAACCTATCAAAGCCACAATTATTACTGAGGCCAAGCTACAGGAAGTTGCCAATTCAAACATCTATCATGACGAGGCCTTCCTGGAGTTTCTTAAATCTATCTACAACAATGTTCAAGAAGATGCAAGGGTCTACAGAGAAAAGATCAAGGAAAGCATCAAGTATTTCACTGTGGCAGTAAGGAAAATCAAGGATGTCCATCTAAGAGAAGTTATCATGGTGTGCAAGGATAATTGCTTGTGGCATCTAGCATTTCAAACTCTGGAGAAACTGAAATTTTCTGAGCTGTCAATCATTATGGATTTAATTGAAAAGGATGGGGCAAACAACAGGAGACTGTTTGATGACCTGAAGATAGACCAACATCTAAGACTGCCTGAGGTTATCTCAAAGCCAAGGACAATAATATTCCAAAGTCTATCTCAAGACAGCAGCATTGAACAGTTGGTGATTCCTTCAGATTTGACAAGAAAGAATAATGCAAAGATCAACCAGGTGCTGCAAATGCTAAGGGCCAAGAGGGGAGTCAGGACAGCTGAGGAACTAGAGATGATTCACACTCTACAATCTTTTCTGATTCATGGAGTCATTCCTGAATCTGTCAAAGAAAAGAGCAAAAAGAAGGATGGGGATGATGATGATGAGGAGAAAACCTATGAAAGGAGATCTCAGTCAAGGAGAAATAAGGATGGACCTAGTGAGAGCAGCAGGAGCAAATATCCAAAGAAATCAAAAGATGCTGGTGATGACAAGAGGGATTCAAAAAGAGGAAAGGAAACAGTCAAGAGAACAAGGAGTGGAATTCAGCAAGTCAAGGACATTGCTAGCAGTACTTTAACCACAACACAAGACTCTAAGTCTAGGGTGGGTACTGTTAGTAATGATCCTCCAAAATCATTATCTAAGACTTCTGAACCTGAATTGCCACAGAAGAAAGAAGGAGCCATAAAAGGAACATCAAAAAGACACTTCCACAAAATCACAGCTGGTGGAGTGTTACAGTGGATGAAGGGAAAAGGAATGAAGCTACTTCCAAGTGATGTGGCACTGAAGACTAATTCTCCCTGCTCCACAAAGCTACCTCAAGTGAAGCACATGAAGATCAAGAGGGCAGCTAAGAGGACAAGGATAACAAAGAAGAATGGGATAATCACAAATGTTGTAGGGATCAAAGTGCTTCCTCTTGATGAAGACTATGATGAAGATGCCCTAGCATTCTTGAGAGCTCAAAGAATCTTTGAAGTCAAGGTGAAGCTAGATCATCTAGAGATCAAGTACACTGATGGAAAAGAAAGGATTATGAAGCAAGGGGGCTGGCAATATTTCTATAAGTATGAGCTTGAGAGGATAAATGCCTTACTGAATTTTTAAGAAAAAGAAGAAAGGACTTGGAAGATAGATATTGCCAGGTACTTGAAAATGCATGCTGATTATGAAGAAAACATGAGGAAAGAGAATGAAGAGAAAAACATACAGAGAGAGAAAGAAATGGCTGAGATGGAGGAGAGGGCTAAAGAGCTAAGGAAGAAAGGGCTGTGCAGGGTCAAACAAAATCCTTACATTGTGGAGTACAAAAACTCACATGGAGGCCAAAGAAAAATAAAGATGGAGTTTCTGGACTCCTATGTAGAAAGTGCACTCAAGGCTGCAATTGATGACTTGGAAGGCTCACCTCTCATTGAAGAACTGATTGCAAGAGAAGAACTTCAAGAAGCCATCATAGACATGAAAAGAAGAGAAGAGATAAGGAAAAAGAAGATTTATGATGATTTTCAAGAGAAGCAATTGGAAGCTGAAGCTGCTGAGCAACAAAGATAGT
This sequence comes from Heracleum sosnowskyi, assembly GCA_030848705.1. Lineage (NCBI taxonomy): Eukaryota > Viridiplantae > Streptophyta > Magnoliopsida > Apiales > Apiaceae > Heracleum > Heracleum sosnowskyi. The sequence goes on along the minus strand of CM061241.1, from coordinate 15,687,248 downwards.
CTGTAAGCTTTCAAATTTTTCTATGTAATCAAATTCCTAATCTAAATGTTCATAAATTGTCTTCTCTGTTACTTAATTTCCTTCTATGTAAGTTAGGCTTGTTATCAGACATGAAATTGTGCCTAAGGATCTTACTCACAATTTGGGGGAGATTGTTAGGCTCAAGACATGTCTGAATACCACTATTAACAAGACTACACTATGTGACTATGTCACACTACATGACCTAGTGATTTCTATCACTGGGATATAGTATAGGTCTCTAAATGTACTTGTCTTGTTCTCATGAACAATAGCTTTATCATGTATGCTCAGATCTATAATGAGCTTAGTAAAGGTTCTTGCATCTAGATTGTATATAGGCCATTGAATAATTGTCCTGGTAGAAGTTCAGTAATGCTCATGCAGCAGGATAGAAATGAATAAGGCCATGAAGAAATAAGCTGCAGAAATTTGTCTAAGGCATTATATAGCAAAGTCAGAAGAAAGCTATGTCGTGAAGTCACCAATATCTATGTCGTGAAGTTCTACATCGCATAGTCCATTTTGGTCTATGTCGAGAAGTCCTCAAGACACATGTCGTGAAGTGTTGAAGTCAGCAAAGTCAAAGAAGCCTAGATCGTGAAGTCCTCAGAAGCCTTATGTCGCATAGTCATCAAAATGACCTATGTCGCATAGTCATCAAATGACCTATGTCGCATAGTCATCAAATGACCTATGTCGCAAAGTCTTCAAAGGCTATATCGCGTAGTCCTCACAAGTGAGATCGCGAAGTCAGGAATGAAGTGGAGTTCACGATATCAACACTTAGCCGTTTACAACAAGACAAATCAAGGTACAGAATCAAGAATCAAAAGAGACAAATACTGAAGCATTTGTTCTGGCAAGGTGGTCCAAAGAACAGATGGCAAATCTACAGCTAAACTTGGAGAGAAAGATAAGAGACAAGCAGCTAAAGAAACGGGAAAGACTCCGAAAAGCAGGTGGTCCTTCCTGACACAGTTAACTTCTTATGGCAGGACAAGTTGGACTTTCAGCAAGGGGTAACTGTGTAAAAATAGGTGTGTGCACTAGTTTGTATAGGGATTATATATATCATGCACATCCTATTGTAAGCTGTAAGATAGATACACATAGTTTTTATCTTAAGCTCTTTTCTCTGTAAGCAAGCAAGTTCAAACTGTTCTTGTTTAGAAGCCAGAAATTCGATTGTGAATTTCCTAGAAAGCTGTAGTATTTAATTTGCTTATACAAAGTAGATTAAAGTGATTGTGTGTGTTGTTTACTTTCCGCATATTGCATAGCATAATCATTTACAGTTTATATTTAGTTTCAAGAAAACCAAAATCTATCAAACTATCCATTCACCCCCCCCCCTCTGTCTAGTTTCTAGGTGATATTCATTGCTAACAATAACATTTAATAAGCAAACAAATAAAATTCTTTAAAAGAACAACCATTTCTAAAATAAAATTGCATTAAATCATTTTTAATCATAAAACTTTAAATTAATTTTTTTGAATTATGTCATGTCTGTATGGTGTTTACGATTATTTACTTAAAATTGTAGTTATTGATATAAATTATATTACTAATTTGTTGCATGTTTTGTTTAATTTGTTATATATTTTATTAACATTGTAAGTTTTAAGTGACAAATGTATATCATGTTACTTTGTATTTTATTTGCAACTTTTAAGTTTTTAATATTAGTCAACAAATTATGTTATATAACAAAGTTCTGTAAGAAATTACTACATCATGTCTTAATTAACAAAAATATTCTATTATTTGTGTAACATAAAATTTCAAGTTATTGTCTTTGCCACATTAAGAAAATTCTCAATTATTTGTTTTCATGTACCAATAATTTTAGTTTATTATACTTAATAAAATATTATTTTTATTATTATTTTAATTATTTCGAATAAAATTAAGTTTCTAAATTGTACTTGCTTTTATTAATATTAACGAGCCAATACCAATACTCAAAGAAAATATTAATGATTATCAAAGAAATAAAATATTTTTCACTAAATTTTGTCATCTCTGTAAAATTTATTAGGATCATATACTTAGTAATTTAGTTATTTAATATTTTTTTAAGATATTATAATTATTTATTTATATATTAAATATACTTGTGTGATGAAATATATATCCCACTAAGTTTTGTTTTGTTTATAATTTTAAATTTTTTAATTTCATTAACGAATTATATTATATAAAAAAAGTTTGTAGGTAAAAAAGTACTAACTCATCAGATCTTAATTAGTAAGAAGCTATAAGTAACACAAATATTTTATAATTTTATGTAGCATAAAAATTTTAAACTTAGCCCTCGCGATAATAAGAAGTTTTTATTATTTATAATATGACCGTAATTATTGTTTATTATAATCAATAAAGTATTTTTGTTATTATCATTTTAACTATTTTAAATAAAAAATTTATTCTAAACTATAATTATTTTCATTAAAATTAATGTGGAGTTAGTCAAATTACATTTATTGATAGATGACAGAGTGTAAATCTTATATTTGAATATTACGTACATTCAAACTCAACGTACAATAAAATATCGATAAATTAAATATATTTTTTTTTGTAAGATTAAGTGATTCTATTTTTAAAAAAAAAATAAACTATTAAGAAAAAATAATATCTAACAAATATTAATTAAAAGAAACAAATTTTTCTGCATATTTCATAACAAAATTGTACCATAAAAATATTAAAAATGAAAAAAAAATCATTATAGTGCAATGTGTTATGTAAGTGTATTGGATCCTTGCTTTAAATAAAGATATTAAGGAAAAGTAAATGAAATGATTTTTTTTTGTTGGTTGGGCATATTTTACGACTCACATAAAAATTAAAGTATTCATTATATTATTTTGTATAAAAATGGTGCCGTGATTATTTTACTTCCCCAATTTTTCGCTCTATTTTGTGATAAATTCAAAGTGAAGTATATAAATTGTCAAAAAAATATTTTTTATTTTTATTAATATGAACGATTTGAGGGGTCGCCGCGAGGGACGCCGAGAAGCTGTTAGTATATAATTTAATAATTAAGATTATTTTATTCAAAATTATTTTTTTATAATTTATTTTTCGCATCTATATTTTCATAGTAGTATTTCACTAATATTAGATAGTTGTATAAATTGAAAATGAATAACTACATAGGAAAATAGAATTAAACCTAAAATAGGTTAACTAATGTAATGTGACAAACATTACAATTTAGGAAAACTTGTTATATCTACAAATAGCACAACCATTACTAATTTGATCTACATATTACAACTGAAATCCCTGATTCAAGCACGTAGCATTGCGCTCTGTTCATCCATCTCCTCCGTTTTTGTTTTCAAGTCATTCATCTTCACCTTCCACTGTTCTTCAAAACTGTTGAATGTGTTTATCATCTCATTCATGTTTTCTTTAAATTTGTCTACATGGCCTTGCAGTGAAGTACATGAATCATCAAAGAATTTACTGGCATTTTCTGCTTAAGAAGGAGAAGGTTGAGAGTTTTTACCCGATGATTCCCCAGAAGTTTTTTGTTTCTTTGCTTTTAGAGCATCCATCATATCCCTGAAAAAAATCAGTATATATATGTTGCTTTATATAGACCCTATTAACGGTTGTCTTGCTTCAGAGTTAAAGAACGTACTAATAAAAACATTGCTTCGAATAAAATATAATAAACTACATGTTCTGGAAAGCAAAATCAGATAGGATAACTGGATGGAGAGCGAATATTTCAGATTGTCTGTCTTCCATGCTCTTGAAAAACATTTGAAAACTCATATTTGCTACATGTAGTTCATCATTCAACTCTGCCGACCCAACTGATTCATATCATTCAGTAACATGTTCTTCATGTCTGAAACCCTCTTTCTCTTTGAATGTCTTGAAGTCATTGTGTGTTGTGTATATGTATAATCTTCAAGTATCCAGTAAATTCAAGTTTAAAGGTCACATATTTATTTATAGATAGATAAATATAGTTAACATGTAGTCGTGTTTAGATCTCAATGTGGTGTTGAGATTGTGTTGTATGTGCAAAAATAAAATATATGTTTAAATAAAACCAGCCCATTGTCACACTAAAATTTAAATTAGAAATTTTAGACGGTTGTATTCTTTAATGAAGGCTTTAAATTTTAACATGGTATACCAAATATACAAAAGCTATTTATTTAAACAGCTTCTGATATACCCGTCTATAAAAAATATTTACATTATTTTAAAAAATTCAAAAATGGATATAAATTGAATTATTATATCTTAAAACCTGTGTGATGCATTTTGTTTGATTTAGTATGAAAAAATAAAAAAGAAAACATGTTTAGTTGAAAAATATAATTACCCGTGAAAATTTTCAAAATTATGGACCTTAGTTGAAAAGGATAATTGATTATAAATAGGTTTTATTATTTAAAAATTGTTTTTTATAGATATATAAGTGTAATTAAGTAAAATCAGAAAGATTAAAAATTAAGTAAACAAAGGATTCATCATATAATAATATTTTTATTAAATTAGCCATTATAGAATACTACATACTATCATATCAGGTTATTGTCACAAATTTTTATCTATTTTGTTATTTTCCCCAAATATTATGATGCCTAATAGGTAATATAAATTATAGCAACAACATGGAGATACAGCTAACAAACATCAAAATATCAGGCATTTATTGAGAAACTAACAGTCTATATGCCGCTTTCATGTATTTGATGCAATGTGAGAAACAGATACATTAACTACAACTCATCATATTCTCCAATACTTAACTTGACATTGTTCTTGATTGTCCACTTTCTCATCAAATATTTTCCCTTAATCACACCACATATGTTGAAATATAGCATAAGATCCATTTGGGGCCTTCCTCTAATACCTTAAGGTTTTAGATGAGCTGGTTACTCAACATGGTATCAGAGCTCTGGTCGGAGGGGGTCACGAGTTCGACTCCCTGCCACCCCCAATATTCTCACAATTTATGAGGGACACGAAGGCAAATTAATGCCCCAAAGATGGGCGCCCGTGATCCACTCTTCAACCCAAAAATGGGCTTTCGAGTGAGGGGGAGTGTTGAAATATAGCATAAGATCCATTTGGGGCCTTACTCTAATACCTTAAGGTTTTAGATGAGCTGGTTACTCAACAACATATTACCATCCTACTCATATCTTTTCTATTAATCATAACAATGGTGAATGATAATATACTCAACCTTCCATCGGATGAGATGAGTTTGATCTTCAATTTCATTATATTTCGTATTCGTGATTTCAATACCTTCTCAAAATTCCTTATTTCTTGGGTAACTAAGCAAACAACACATAGAATCAAGGATGTCCTGGAAAAGCTGGATTGGGATTCACTATACAAATTTCATCGACACGATTATGAAGCAACATGTTACCAGTTCAGTGGATTTATTCGTTTTGTTGTTAAGAACAAAGTTGAACAAGCCATGTTCTACAACTCAGTTGATAATCTTTTCAGGAAGCATTACGTTCAACACCACCTTAATGTTTTATCCCAACTTACAGGTAATCATTTTCCATCTTTATTCCGCTTTTTGTTCTTTAAAGCAATATACAGACCTTTCAATGTAATGAAGACATCTGAAGAAATGTATTCCTTTTTCAAAACTTGCCATATGAGAAATAACCTGCTACAACTGATGAGGTTACTTGAAGACAGATATTCTTACATATCCAATAAACATAAACTTCTGCCAATTTATAAATTCTGCCCAAATGCCAGAAATCCTGACCCAATGTACCAGATAGAGGGTCTTCCTTACCCAGACGAGCTATAGGACGCGCTCTGTGATAAGACCGTTGATGGAAACTATCAACATGATGGAGAAATTTGGGGGAAACAGCTAAAGATGAAGCATTTGTGGGAAACCAAATGTGTGCATTGCAAATAGCAGCTTATTCTTTTCAAGATACTGTTTTCTTCCGTTCAAGATAACGAATATTATGATTGGTAGGATTCAGTTATTATGTTTTTCAAATCTTAGAATCATTTCAATGTGTTATTCATGTCATCAAAGGATTTAATGACTTTAATCCTACCATTTCTGATTTTTCATTTGTTTAAATTTCATTCAGATGTTTTATGTTTCGTATTAACAAAAATTAAGTACGGCCTCAACATTACTTTGAGATGGACGTATAATATTATAACTCTGAGAAGGACGTAATTAAGTACGACCTCAACGTTACTTTGAGATGGACGTATAATATTATTACTCTGAGAAGTACGTAATTAAATACAACCTCAACATTACTTTGAAAGGGGCGTATAATATTGTTACTATGAGAATGACGTATGATATTGTTACTTTGAGGTGAACGTTACAATTGCACGAGCGTGTAATATTGTTAGTATGTTTGTCAAAGAGAACGATATCAATGTCATAATATATATCATAATATAGGTATAATATAACAAATCATTTATATAAATTCAATAAATAAATATTAAATATTAAATTAAAACAAATATCATTCCGTATGCGAAGCACGAGCATATTACTAGTCTACAAAAAAGAGTAATACTGTATATAGATTTAGTTACATAGTTAGATACTCTCCTTTGTCCCTCTCATTTCTTTACATTTTTTTTTTTGGTACGTCCCTCTCATTTCTTTACATACCAAAAATAGTAACATTTTATAATATAAAATTCAATCACATTCACTACTTTCCTGCACTATACCTACTTTATACCCACTTTATACATTAAATATTGATTGGTCCCACAATTTTACTGAATTTTCTTACTTTTGCCTATTAATTTACACTTTTTTCGGGAGTAAATGTGTCTAAGTCTTAAAAAAATGAAGTTAACACAGAGAAAAATTCAAGATACGAGTTTAATGGAATGCGTCAAACTCAACTTGGTAAGAGGATAGTTGGATCAATATTTGTAATGTATATCTGGAATTCAGCTTGATCGATAGAAAAAAACGAGGAAACAAAGTCAAAATTTGATTGAGGAAAATACATGCTGAATTAAATGTATACGACTTGTAAGATACCAAATGATTTTACTAATAAACAATGGCTCTCGTCGTTTAACTTAAAATAAAAAATAAAAATAAAAATTATGGATAGATTTGCATAAGTCTATTTAGATATTAGTAGTAGATTACGTCGGACGCCAAGTTGAATGATAGATGTGGAAAATCCACTAACACAGATATATTTTGTTTGCATATATTTTTATTCCAGAATGTAGCTTAAAGTTTTATGATAATTATATAAATACTTTTAATGAGATATGATCTTCTTTTTAACCCGGTGCATTAAACAATAATGTTGGTGGATTACGCATTAAGCACTCAAAATTAATTAACTGTATATTATTGACATTTCAAGTACATGATGAGCCAAGGTTACATATATATAAACTGAGCAAGTAGCAAAAGTTATCACAAATGTCAACAACATAAAATATTTAGATTGCGTTGGAGTCGTAAAATATAGAATTTATTTTATATAGAGTGATTTGTTATATATATTATTTTTGAAGAAAAGACTATGAAATTAATACAAAAAATCCATTGATTTATTTAAAATTCGATTACACATTGTACGGTATTAAATTAAAGTGACTGTCATGATTAAAAAGTGCATAAACGATTGATGTACTTGGACAAACAATGGTACTAGAGTGGAGATGATTATTTAAACGGAGTATCTGTTAATGACTAATATCCATTATATTAATGTTGTACTTATACAGTTTAATACTAGTAGATTATTTACATAATAGTGTCGTGTCGTGAATCAAATCTCATACAGTTTCGCGATGATATCCGGAATATTTATTTTGTACATAAAATATAGCCTAATCCAAATACGAATGTACGATATAAGTAAGACATGTATTTTACAACAGAATTTTGGTAATACAATTAAATTATTACGAGGAAATAAGGCATCTATATATATTTTGACTTTATTACTTTGTGGAAAAAGCTGTAAGTTGGAGATATTCTATTCTGTTCCCAGGTCTTGTAAATCTGACACAAGAATTTTAATGAATGCAATGTCAATTTTGAGATGTTACATGGTGCAAATTGAGTTAAGTCGCCTGAATATTAAGATGCTGAAATTCCCACTTTTTTACAATATTATCCCAGAATCATGAACATGATGGGTTTTATACAAGGGATTCAAATTCCAGCTAAACAAGTGGATCATATAGCTAGGCCATGGTGGAATTCATCAAGGAATTTTTATATACGTTTATTTCAAAAATAATAAGTAAACAAAAACAAAGCAACATTCGACTTGGTAATTAGATTAAGAAGCTGCCATGAAGATGAATTACAAAAAGTGGCTGAGAAATGTCCACATTAATTAGTTGCATGTTGTGACTTTACCCACAAAACTATATTCTACTTAAACAAATATTCATTTATGTGCACTTTGATTTATGGGATCAAAATATTCTCATCACAACACACTAACACAAGCTAGTGCTCTTTCACTGTACGTGTTTACTTAACATAGACATAGCCCATCTTTAATTGGAATCAATAAAAGGATTAAATTCATGTATTACCTCATCAATTCATTATTATAACACACACATATATATATATATATATATATATATATATATATATATATTCATTCATTTAATCATACCTAGTGGAGGAGACAAGGGAATATGATGGTTAACTTTCACTATTTCTACTTTGTTTTATGATTAAAATGTCTTCTTAATTTCTTGTTTGCTTGCATATATAGACTAATATTACGAATTATGTTTGCCAATGATTCATAGGTGATCCTGACTATAAACGAGATACGTGGGTTACAAAACTTGAAATAAAGTCTCTTGTATATATAAATTCACAAAATATACATATAACCAAGAGTTAAAAATCTATCTATCTTCCTTGCAAGTAGTAAATAAATAACAACTTTTACAATGAAAAAGACTGGGCCCATAAAACATCAAGAATCACTCCCATTTGGATCCATCACCTTTGTGTAGGCTGTAGGGCAACTCACACATATAACCTTGTTTTTTTTTTAAACTTATAACCTTGTAGTATACACACACAATAACACAAAGACATGTACCTTAAATGTATTATAATTTTGTACATCAGGATCTCCATAAATAAATATTTAACAATTTTATTAGATAAATACATTTCTTCATGAATAAAAATAATGTAAATTTAGTCTTTTTACGTAAATAAATAAAATTATTATTGTCTTGAAATATTCATTTATCAAAATTTAAATGTGAACTCGATGAGATAATTCATACTTATTTTGTATGGCCCTAATTTCTGAATTTAATAATTGTTGTTCGTAGAGTATATAAGCTTAATTATTAAAAAAATGAAATCAAAATGTAGTACATATGCAAACAACACAAAGACACTACACACATTAAAAAACCCAATTAAAAATCTGTTTCACATTTCCACTATAAATACACACCGCCCTTGTCTTCATTTCTCAAATCCAATCCATCTTCACACATTTAACTCTCTTCACATTACACATTTCCCAACACACTTCTTGCACACTCTAAAAAATGACAACACAAATAACCTTAAACCTAGCATCAACAATGACAACAACAACAAAGACCACATTCTCACCGCCGGCCACCGTGATCACACGTTCACCATGGAACTCTCCGGTGCCTTACCTATTCGGCGGTCTCGCCGCCATGCTAGGGCTAATAGTATTTGCCCTACTTATTCTTGCATGCTCTTATTGGAAACTCTCCGGTCGCATGCAAGAAGAGAATGACAGAGATCTTGAGGTCGGTGATCACAAGCCGGAGAACTCGTCGGCGAAGGACTTTCCGGTGGTATTTGAGGAGAAGATTGTGGTTATTATGGCCGGAGATGTGAAACCAACTTTCTTGGCTACTCCTATGTGTAGTAATAAAAGTGCTTTGGTAGAGAAAGTTGAGAATAAAGAGGATAAAAATGAGCGGGAAACTGTGCCGGAGCCGAAAAAATTGCCGGAGCAACAAACGCAAGAAACCGGAAATCAAGAAAGTTAAATTATAAAAGAGTTTTGAAGATTAATATATACACACATGTGTGTGTGTATTGTCTTCTTCAATTTTGTTCATGTACTGGGTTCCGGAAATGTAAATTGTTGCTGAGGTCATATATAAGAGTCTATTTTATATCATCATCTTATATTCTTATATTTATTTATTTGCTTTTAAAATAGCTTTCATTATTTTAATTACACCAAAGTGAAATACTAATACAGTAAAATCTCAATACATTTATAATCTCGTTAAATGAATAATTTTTTGATAAACTGCAATGATTTACGATTCATCCTTCCCGATATTATAAATGTGGAGACAACACATAATGACAAGTGAGTAAGCAAGCGCTTGTGCAAAGTTGCCTGCCGGATGCCAAACTGAGTGAATTATGTGATCGAGACACCTCCTGCCTGATTATTACAGTGATTATGAAAAAGAAAAAACATAATTAATTAATCGTTAATAATTTAATTACTTGTTATTTTATGTTCTAATCTTTAGGTTAGTAGTACATGCAAATGTGCAGTACTACATGACATACCAACTCCTTGTCTACCAAAATATCTCAACTAACTACTGTGTCATTTCTGTTCTTCTAATTAAGCTACGTTCATCTCCCCATGTCTTTCGTTCACAACAATTCGCACACATTCCTACCATGACCGCCGTTACATTTTCGGTATCTTAACATAACAAAAGGTCGAGGGTTCGAAACTTGGTATTGCACATTTGCACTAACAGACTGTTACAATATGATGATTGATAACACTATATTATGATTATCCAACAGTGGGGTAGTATTAGCAATCACACAAGTGCGCAACTATTTAGATGACACTTTTTAAAGCAATGAAGACAATTTCTAGTACTATTTGCTAATAATAATCTAGTACATTATTTTATTTTTTAAAAAATATATTAAATAAATAAAGATAGTGAAAGGAAGCATATATTCTCCTATGTGCATTAATTTTGGTTTGATGGGATTTAAGAAAAACAATGGGGGGTGACCGGGTGAGGTCAGCTTTTTACTATTTCTTCGGGTGCTAGATGGACATATGGTGTGAATTTAGTGGCTGTAAGGCTTTTTTAATCGAGCAAGTGCGTGACCATGGGCGTATTTAATAACCTTAGCCTAGCTTTGCGGCAATACGAGCCCGCACTCCTCTTAAATGGTCCTCCCTCCGTCCTCCTCAATTTTTTACATTGAGATTGGTTATGGAGATTAAAAAATATAATTTAGTAAATTAGTAAAGAGGTGGAACCAATCAATATTTAATGTATAAAATGGAGATAGTAGGAGAAAATAATGGATATAGTTAATTTTTATATTATTAAACTTTAATATTTTTAAAAAAATTTGAAATATAAAAATTTGAAAAAAATATCCCAAAAGAAAAAATGTAAAAAAATGAGATGAACATAGGGGAGTATACCAACTGTTTTCCTCGTCTGAGTTTTAGGACATGACTATCCGATAAAGAAATTGCTGTGCGGTATTTATTAGTTGTTTGACTAACATTTATGCTCAAATTCAATATAATCGGATACAAATAAAAAAATATATTCTAAGTAAAGCTATTCGCTGTGGCGAGAGTCGAACCTGAACGTAAGCTATTCGCTATAACGAGAGTCGAAGCTGAACCTGAGACAATAAAGGATGAAATTTAAACTGCTTGAACTTTACTATTAACCGGCATAAAAGCATGTGCGAGGCACGAGCCGCTAGCTTAAATTATGTTTATAAATTATTCTATTCATGATCATTATCATTTCAAGTATATGATTAATATATATAGAGTTTTTCTTATTGATGATATATGTATATTGGGTGCTTACTTAAGTATGTTCAAGTTTTTAATTTAGAAATTAATACGAGTATTACGAATAGCTGTCATGTTAGTTTACAATTTTTTTTGCGGGATAGAATAGATACTGGGTGTTCTAGATGAGTTTTAGAACATTGCAATCCTAAATTTTCTTCAAATTCTTCACGATGTTACATTTTGGAGAGTAGGTTTTATTACTGATTTTGATCAAAAGCCTTCGTAAATCTTATAATACTCTACTTAGGTCTTGCACTTTCAATTCTTAAAACTTTCTTTCTAACTCGTTCATATCTTTTCTTGCAATTTGTTGATTTTAAGCATTCTTTTCCTTTGTTTTGATTCCTCTATCTTTCAGACTTTCAAAACATCAAATAATTCAGTGTCAAGTAATTAGCCCAAATGCAACAACTTGGGTAATCCACAAACCCACCTCAAGTTCCCAAAAGATCATGATTTGTTGGTGCAATTTGTAGTAATACTTTGTGTTATAAACTAAACTAAAGTCCCAACTCTTCTCAATTTTGAGACTCGAGTGGTACAAACTCCCCCACTTAAACTCTTGACGGCATCGTTAGATCTGAACGGATAGCTCATAGGTCCAAGATCGTACATCTCTAGCGATTGTGAGATAATACTGGCTAGTTTATGTACCCACCTCTGGACCTCAGTCTATTATGAAATAATACCACCAGTCTTCGTGTCCCACCTCCAGCAACTTCACGAATCAACCGCCGACCAATTGGCCTAAATGCAATAACGTGGGTAATCGACAATCCCACCACAGGTCTCCAAAAGATCATGATTGTTGGTGCACTTAGTAGTTGTACTTTGTCTTATAAACTGTACTAAAGCCCCCACATTTCTCGATGTGAGACTCAAGTGTTACAATATGTTTTAATTTAATAATATTTCAATCTATTGTCAATATTAGTTCTTTATATATATATAGTAAAATAATTTTAAATACAATAATTTTTTTTATTTTACTACTAAAATTTTAAAACATAATTATGTTTAAATGACCTGGGTATGTCTAACTGATAATAATATTAACATTCGTGAAATATTATTTGCTATTATAACTTCAATTCTCATATTTTGTTGCATGAAGCCGTGCAAGGCACGATCATTTTCTAGTGATTAAAAAAAATTATTCTTTGTTGTTTAAATATTATATTTAGTTATATTTGTACATATTTTGTTCGTCTCGTTATAATATACTTACTTTAATTTATATAGATAATTTGATTGATCGGGGCCTATGATTTTAAATAACCCGGGGTGTATAATGTGATCGATCCGATCATAATATTTTTGTATGCTATATAATATCTTGTTTTCTAAAATTTGTTAACTGGACTATATATTTTTATCTATTTATTTTTTACACAAATTAGTATCACCAAATATTTTTCTAACCCAAATTTATGTGTTTATATTGTCAAACCTTTTAAACATGGCCATATAATTCGTTTAATTTTTGTTGTTGTACTATCTATTTATTTTTATTATCTCATCTTTTAAATTGTTTTAATTCAAAACAAATAGTTTCCATATGTTATATATATGTATATATTAATCCAATTCCAAATAACTAATTATTTTCTTCCATAAAATGACATTAAAATTCATGTGATAATAATTAAAAATGTCTAATATACACAATGCATCCAATCTAATTATAAATCTACTCACTTTTATTATATCTATCTATTTATATTGTATTATTAAAATCGAAACATTGAAAGTTTTGTAGTCAGTCGGTATGGTACTCGTATTTTGGTATTTGCACTTTAGTTCTTTTGTTTTTACAACTTAACCTTAATTTATTAAAAACAATGATTTTGATCAAAATATAATTTAGTCGGTTGGTTAGAATGATACTCATATTTTGATATTTGCACTTTAATCCATTTACTTTTGCAACTTGACCTTGATTTATTAAAAATAACAATTTTAATTAAAAAATATTTTTTAAATATTGTTAAACACAAAATTCTTGAAACACAATTTAATCACGCTCAAACACAAACACATACGTCAATTCAACATCGAGTTCAACAATCACATAAAACTATTTAAATTTAAGTTCATCTTCGTTAAAAAAAAAGTATAAATATAAAATAAATTATTAAAATACATATAACATAATGTTAGGCCGAATACACAATATATAATCAAGTATGTATAAGAATAACAATCAAGAACACAGGTTTGTAAATCAACAAACTGAATTATATTAAATAATTCTCTCTTAGTGATGTTAATGAATCACAAAGAGCTACTAGGTTACAAGAATAATATATTCAATGTTCGCGTCCCTTCTAGGGATAACCTATCTGTGTTTATATAGTACACAGCTACATACAATCCTTATCTAATTGATACTCCTATAAATTAGCTATACAATTCATATCAATTAAGGATTGCTTCAGTCTTCTATTCCGTTTCCTTAGCTGTATCAATATATTCTGCTTCTTTCCATCTTCAGAATATATTGCTTCTAGAATCTTTATCTTTGCACCGACAGCTAAGTCAACTATCACCACGTCAGACTTTATCAAACTCTGACTGGCTTCAATGTGAACTCTTCACCCAGTCAGACTTTATCAAACTCTGACTGGCTTCTAGATAAACTCTGATATGTACCTGGTACTTAAACACTGATGAACAAACGTCAGCAATTATATCTAACAATCTCCCCCAACTTGTTCATAATAAAAATGTACAAGTTAAACATATAATTGATGATGTCAAAACATATAACAAATGCAGTGTTTAAAATATGTCAGAGTTTAATTTTAAAACAGAGTTTAAATTTAACTTAGAACAGAAAACATAAAAACTTACAGTCAGACTTTACTTGACTTCTTCAATATCAGGTACTGTCCTGAGATAATCAATCAGCAGTCTTCTTTCAGCCTTCTCTAGCTCATCCATCGTAATCTCTTTTAGCTCTTTAAGTTCTGAATCACTCTCCCCCGTTTGGTAGATAGCAGCTCTTAGAGAATATATGCTATTTCTTCTCATATCATTTCCTAGCTGAATAAAATAAGACTTGTCTGACTCCAAGTTAAATTCCAAAACCTTTATTCCAAGTGCAATTCTAAATCTAGCACTGTTTCTCTTCATTTCCACTAACTTTCCAATATGATCCTTATACTTTGGAATTTAAACACTTGATACTCCTCCTCCAAGCATAGCTTTAGATCTCAGCATCTTTTCTCTCAAAACTTGAGCAACATCATGAGTATGTCTGTTTTTGACTTTTAGAAGATAAAGTACATATTCCAGTTCTTCCCATGATTTGAGATTAACATCAGATTCTCCAACTTTATAAACTCTTCCATCACTCATGAAGTATAACAAAAACTGCTTCTTCAATACTTTGTGAAAAATCAACTGAACAGATTCTAACTTATCAAGGTTTTCTTGTGTAACCCCAATACCAGATTCTGCCAGTGAAATGTTATCTTGAGATCTGTTATTTGTTCTTCTCTCTCTGTGTGATCCCAGTCCAGATTTATCAAAAGCTTCTTTTCCCAATACAGTTCTGGTTTCTGAGAAATTCACAGCTTCAAGCTTTAAGTCTTCAAGAATTTTAGGTTTGCTGAATCCTGGAAGTTGTGTAGATTTCTGTACAACTTGAGCAACGTCAGAGGTTGGTTTAGCTAATCTTGTTTCAACTTGAGCAATGTCAGAGGTTGAATAAATCTTCTTAGGTAACTGTTCTTCTTCTACCAGTTTACCTTTTCCTTTGTCAGCATTTTTAATCACAGGCATCACAGGCCTCCTGGTGTATTGTATACTCTGTTGAGTATTTTCTTTAATAGAAATTCCAGTTTCTTTCTTTCTAGGAGCCTTGATTTCCTTCTTCTTGTAGATTCCAGCTTTAAGATTCTTCTTGTGTTCCTCAGCAAGCATTTGCTCTTCAGCTTGGATATCTTCAATTGTAACATCTTTTCCATGTTCTGCTAAGAATACCTTAGTAGCAATTTCCTCATCTGTGGTAGGCTTATCAGAGATTATCAAACTTTTGTATCTTGAACCACTAGCAGAGTTTGCATGTCCCTTTCCAGAGTTTGATCTTTTATCAGAGTTTGATCTTCTTGAAAGTAGTCTGCTATCAGCATTTAATCTTAAGCTCTTTCCATCTCCCTTGTTTCCACCATCATTACCATCATCCCTCCGTCTCAGAGTTTGAGTGTCTTTGCATTTGTCACTTGGTACACTCTCCCCCTTTTTGACATCATCAGAAAGTAGTACGGATGTCAACAACTCAATTGTATTAGAAATTGAAGTCAGTTGGGCAGACATAGCAGTCTGGTTGTCCTCAACTTTCCTAAGCCTCGTCTGAATGTCATCAGAGTCCTTAGCTTGCTTCTTGAACATGGAATTGTAGTAAGTTCTATCATTCTTCAGAGTAAGATCCCTCAGACTAACTTCATTCCTCAAAGCAGTGACTTCCTTATGAGACTCATCAAATCTGTTGTGGAGAGATTTAATTTGAATCACAGTAGCCTTTAGACTTGTAAGAATATCAGGATTTGAAATCGTCTTCACAGAATCACCAAGAAAATCAGCAGCCCTCTGTGCTGAAAAGATACAATCTGCAGCAGCCCATCTATTGTAGTACATATCTTGAAAATGCTCAGCCGTAGCTCGATTGACCTCTCTTAGCTCATCAGAGTTTGCTTGACTACCAAATAACTCCTATTTGCAATATTCTCATCATTTTCAGCTACAGCCTCTTGTACTTGAATCTCTGCAATAATCTCTGGAACAGTTTCTGTAGCATCAGTATTTAAGGTCTGATCAACTTCCTCACCCTTTTCAATTACCTGGGGAGTAACAGAGAGAATCTCTGTGTGGGTAGCCATAGAATCTTCAAGAATAACCGTGGCTTGATCAGCTTCCACACCCTCTGTTTCATCAAAAACTTCAAGATGGTCAGAGTTTACAGAGTTGTGTGCTTCAACATCCATATCAAATCCTTGTGGCTCAAAAATCTCAGCCTCAATATTTGTTGTAGCCTCCTGAACTAGAATTTCAGGAGCTTCATCTGCAGCTTCATTTGCAGCTTCCTCAACTACATCATCAGCGTTTGATGTAGGAGCTTCTTTATCAGCACTTACCATTGCAGGCATAGATGTTGTTTCAGCAACAGTTTCCTCAAAAACTCTGTCCATATTGACAGCTTCAGCATTTACATTTGATGCACCAAAAAGATGTGCAGCCACCAATCTTCGTTTTCTCTGATGAAGAGTTTCATCATCAGTGTCACTGTCCTCATCAGCATTATCAGACTTTGCCCGATTGGCCCTTCTTTTCTTTAATCTTTTCTGCTGAGGCATATCATCAGTATTTGATGCCCCAGCTTCAGTAGTTGGCTTAGCAATCCTTGGAGGTTTTGTACCAACATGCTTAGTCCTACCACCAGTCCGTGGTTGAACTGTAGAGGCTTCAGCATTTACTGGTTCTGATGGCTGTTGTGGTTGAGGTTGAGGGTTTAAGAACTGAAGCACTGTTTCAGGCAACAGCAATTCACCAACATTAACCTTCTTTAAATCCTTGTTGGTAAGGTCAGAGAATACCCGTTTGTGCAATTTGAAAGAGGGAATTACGTCCTCCTCATCAATCTCAACATGTGGAACACAAGCAGAGAATAAAAGTTGACAAAATCTAGAAAAATAGACTACATGCCTATTCTCTGTTAACTTCTCACCTATGTTCATCAATACAAGTCTAGCAAAATCATAATTACTGGCAAAGAGAAGTGAATACCCGATTTGCAGACTGTCGATTGGAATAGCATCCTAATTTGTACATTTCTTCCCGAACGCCCTTGTTATGCAATCGAAAAAGAAACTCCATTCCTTTCTCAAGAGCGGTCGCTTCAGTTGGCCTATCTTCGCCAAAGATCCAGTATACCCAATAGCTTGCATCATTCTCTGAAGATCAGTATCACCAACACTAATGGTGTAAGCGTTAGACTCTGCAAAGCCCATTGCTTCACGAACAGTTCCCGGAGTTATGACAAACTCTGTTTCCTGGAACTCAAAAACTATGGATGGGGTACCAGAATCACCACCATCATCATAGACACCAGTCTCCCAGAAAGCTTTGATCTGAGATCCATAAAGCTTTGCAGGCTCCACCAAAGCACGCCCCAATTTCTGACTGAGCAAGAAAATCTTGTATTATATGAAACGTTGCTGGTGCATTGACAGTGTTTAATGGGGCTGCATAATTATTAGGAACGAACTCTAACCCAGAAGAAACAAAAGCTGTAGTAGCCATTAGTACGAATTGAGAAGAAAAATCAAAGAAACTGATTCAAAAGCTTCGAAAGAGTTTGTGTGTAGAAAAGTGTTTGTGAATATGCTTGTGTGACAATAGATGTGTGTTGGAGTAAGATGTGAAAAGTTTAGACGAAGGTTTGTGTATTGTATAAATGTAAAATTCAAAATTAAAAACTGAACAGTTTTTAATCATTAATACACAACTGTCTTACTCCGTTAACTGTGTTAGTGGGACACGTGGCACACATGCAATGACTATGATAGCAAGAATTGACAGTTTTCAATGCGCATGCGCAGTAAAAACATCAATAATTACTACCTGTTACACTTTTCTAGGAAATTAACCTCTCTCCTCTGTTTAAAGCAAATTTGAACCGTTTGTACTCATACTCTTTCATATTTCTAAACAATTGTCTAATCTCAAAATTATAAAATGTCTGAAACAAAGAAATCATTTTAATCATCAGAGATTAAAACAAAATTACCTCGGCGTATTTCTCACAATACATCAGTGTTTACCATTTGTCCTTCTTTGTCAATAAACTCTTTTCTCAAACTGTACAGGTGTGAATAATTGTGTGTGCTATAGCAGAGTTTACTGAATATGAATATTTAGACCATCTCAAAGTGCATAAATTCCACAAACTAAAGCAGTAAAAACTGGTTGCCTAAACTCTCATGTATAATATAAAATCTGATTTTATATCTAAACTCTGTATACTTATATCCTTTCATTTGGATATATCTTTTATTCTTCACCCCCTTTATTTATATATATATATATATATATATATATATATATATATTTTATTATTATTTTTTTTATTTTTCCAGTAATCAGTGGTTGGCACTAGTCACCAAAAATCAAAGATTTTAGCCCTTATTTCATACAATAAGTGTAACGCCCCCAAATCCGGGGTCAAATGATTTGGTCGTCACGCTGCACTCTTAATCCAAACAACCTGTTCAATATAAAATCAACACAATAATAATAATATCTGTGACCCCAACTCTACCAAGAATCTTTAAAGGTTATAGTGCTAGAAACAAGAATCCAAATTCATTACAACAATCTTTCTTCTTTACAACCATTCTCTTTACAAAATTCTAATACACTAGTATAACTTCGATAAGAAGTATACCAGGCAACTAATCTTATACAATATATTAAGCAATAGAAAACATCTATATACAAAACCTCTCACTAGCTCCAATGCTCTGGATCAAGACGTCTTTACGCTAATATCTTTCCACATCTCTGATCAGCTACGCGGACAACTCTCGCCAATACACCTTCTTTCCGGCAGGCTAAAATATATATGAATAAAACAAGTATGAGCGAATGAATTGCTCAGCAAGCGCATTATTAAATATAATATATAAAGTTCCAAAATAAGCTTTGGATTTTCAAATAACAAACTTTTGTTTTTGAACATCTGTAATCTTTAAAACTTCTCAAATCAAGTTTAGTAATTTATCACAATATCTCATTTAGCTTCTCGCAGCTGAATAGTTTAAAACGCAAAAAGATTTATATTGGTCGTCACGGCAACCGAATCAACAATAACTACAATAGTATGTAGAAAATATGAACTAAATATAACTCATATGTCTTCAAGACCATAGTTTGTATAAAAATACTAATTTTTAAGATAACAGATCTATTCACAACATTTTCTGAAACCAACAACTGGAAGGTTAGAATAATCAAGGGGTAAGAATGAGCCAACACGCTCGGTCAAGGAATAAAGAACGCACTTCAATACTTCAACATGGTACCGACTGGATATGCGGTATGAATAAAACTCATCAAGATAGATATCTCACGACTGCCAATGGAATCAAGGAAGTGGATTTCGACTATTTGGAATCCAATGAATTAAGAGTATGTGATTTCAGCAAGATTGAAACCACTATTTATTAATCAACGAACCAACATCTTCACGCAACGAATAAACCTGAATATCAGGTCATAACTCACAAGTACAAAATATATGGATGTAACTCATCCTAGAAATGAAAATTTATATTAGAATTGGATTTTTAACAATTATCAAATACAAAGGTTGTGCTGCTGGCCAGCCACGCATCAACCCCGGACTAGCTCATGTCATAGTCCTCTACTGGATCCTAGGCCAATCTGGGCCTTAATTACATCGACCAATAATTGGTCCATTTTTAAAAACATTCCAATTCTATATTATATACGTCAGGTGTCAGAACAATTGACAACCTTACTTCGACAATCAGGTGTCGGAAGAATCGACAACCTAATACAACAATTGCTGGAAAACTCACGTTCCAGGAAACAGTTCAATTATGAAGAATCCATTAAGGAATAACAATATAATCTAGTATCGACGAGATCGACACAATATGGGGAGGTGCACATGAAAAGTGACAATATAATAAGCATCGACGAGTTCGATGTAACAACTGGGATATAATGAAGAATAAACAATGACATGCTCAACAAGGTTAAGTCTGATATGAAACAGACAATATGATATCAACAGAAAAGTGTAACAAGTCAATATAGAGTAGGGTTCAAAGAATAAACAATAACATGCTTAACAAGATTGAATCTGATATGAAACAGGCATTATGATATCAACAGAATTTGCAATAACTCAATATGGAATAGGGTTCAAAGAACAGGCTCTAGATGGCCTTAACAGTTCAATTCATCACATTATGGAAGAATTAGTTAAGATTCAACAATCTGGTAAGTGACAAGAAAGTCAAGTTCAAGTTTAAGAAAAATTCAGGGTGAAGTTTATAAATGAAGAAAACAAAGGTTTATTAACTTCTGGCAGAAATAGTTCAAGTCCTTCGAACATATACTTATAATAGATAAGCCTCGTATTTGAAGGAAGTAAACTAAATCATGCACAGCATAAATGAATTCGAATCAGGGAATGGATCAGATGATCGCATTAACAAGAAATGATAATAATAGTTGCAAGGGTGCAGGATGGAAAAATGGAATACTTGTAGAACAAGTACCACAACTTCGGAATTTAAAATAACGTTTTCAACATAGGGTTCGTAAGTTCCCACTCATCTAGGGTTGGCAATATTCCAACCTAATATTTTAAAATCATGTCTTTTAAAAGAGAGCCCTAGTATACGGCCCATAATTATCTCTTCAAACTTTTCAATATAATAAGTATATCTTTCCAATCAATATGAAAATATGAATCTAAACTCAAAAGGTATAAAAGAGTACTCGTCAATTTACGAGATTAAATAACATACTTGCAATTCAATGCAAAAGAAATCAACATTTGAAAATTCAGTAATAAGCATTCAACATGCATACTAATAATTCAAGATAATATCCCTTAATTAATAAGCAAGGGTATAAACACTTGCCTCTGGTCCTTAGCTATTTCGTAACGCTGAAACAATACGATTTCCTCCTTATTCTGTCTTGTCGCACGATTCTCTACTTCCGTCCTTCTTTGCTTTAACGCTCTTGCGAATACCACTAGTCTGCTTTTACCATTTCGAATCCACGTGCCAGCCTCGATAGTCAAACATGAGACGGTACTTAGTCTTCAACGTATAATCCTCATATTATATAAATGATCGTAACTTAACTTCGACGCACTTACCGATCTTACCGATATCTCTGTTGCATAAACATCCACATCTCAACTGATAGACCAATCGCAATCAACCACATAAGTAATCCACGTAACTTGCTTGACGACAATCCCCATACTATAAAAAGTCAACATCCAAGTCAACGGCCTCGTAAATCTCACTTTCTAACATAACCGACAAATTTCTATCCTATCTACCCCTCGTGATAACATTAGACACAACCAATTACTCAAACAAGTCTCCACACAATTTATTCGCATGCATGACTCACACAGATAATTCACATTGTTCACATAACACATTTAAACAAGTGACCGGTTACGTATCGGACGCCCGGTCTAATTTACGATATTTAAAACTCAGACACTAGCCCTAGTACGGGCATATACTGACTATAAAGCACATTACACAACTCATACGAATCACATAGCACTTAAAACTATTTTTAAAACATCACACAAAGCTTATTTGAATTTAAATAAGCCACAAACAATTTTTAAATCAAAAATCGAATTTTTAAATCCAATATAAGTATTTTAAATGCAAATAAATCAATTAATAAAATTAATTGACACTCTTTAAATGCTCAAACTATTTTTAAATAAATAAACCAAGCTATAAAATAATTAAACTTAATTTTAATTAATTAAATCTAATTAATAATTAATTATTAAGAATTAACTGATTAAAAGAATTAATCAATTAATTAAATTAATTAATTATTAATCAAAAATAATTAAAATAATTAAATTTAATCAATTTTCGAATTTAAATAAATATTTATGAATTTATAAAATTTTCGGAATAATAAAATGTATTTTTAAATCAAAGATATGATTTTTAGGATTTTAAAAACAATTTTTGAATTATTTTAAAAATTCAAAACCCAGAAACACTTTCTGAAAAAGGTATTAGGGTTTTAACAGATCAAAACCGGGTCGGGTATGGGAGTAATACGGGTCGCCAAGAACACGGTGGGTCGCCAAGAACACCACCGGACTCCGGTGGTGGTTCCGGCCACCTACCCAGATTCCGGCCACCCGTACTCGTCCAAAACGCAAGTTCTCACAAGGGGAATACAACACAACCAGTTCCCCCATTCAAAACACTAACAATCGGCTCGAATTTGAGCCAAAATACTACAGATTTCCGGCCGAAGTCGCGAGGGCCGCCGTTCGACCGTTTTCCGGTCATAACAGAAACGAATCCCAACCTCGAAACCAATTACACGGTTCAACTCCCCGTCCCCCGATCTATTCATTAATGTAAACATCAATAAGAACAATTCAATCAAACTACAATTCCGGCCAAAGCTTCAAGAACTCCGGCGAGCCTGTAACTTTCCGATTAGCTCGATTTACAACTCAAAAATTTGATTAAAAAAACATCAGTACACTCACCACAACACATACAATCCATTTAAACAACCAATTATCAAGAACAATCAATATTAAAGATTCCCCCAAATCAAAATAATAAATTCGAAATATATAAAATAATTAAAAATCAGAAAAGTTTAAAAATCATACCCACATGAATTTTGATGAATGATTTGGATAGGGGATGATGAGAGATTCGATTTGGTTACAAGAACATCGAAATCAGAATCCGATAACGCCTTCAAAATTGAGTTTGATTCTCAAGAACACGAAGAACACGTTTAAGAGGTTTTTAGATTTTTAACTGTAATTAAGCTTTGATTATACGAAAAACAAAGTACGATTTGCCTTTTTATATTAAACGGAAAATAATACCCCAAACGACATTTTTGGATCGATACTGATCCGATAGATCGCTTTAAATACAATTTAACAGAATATATGCTTTAAACCTTTAATAAAGCAGAATACACGTTTCACGAGACGATAAGCATCCATAAAGTACGGATAACTACAAGTATCGTTTAATTCAAAATATACGAACCAAAATACCTTTATTGCGAATATTTTCGAATACTTCCTACTTTAACGAATGAAATATTGGTACGAACGATATACCAATCTCCCGAATAATTTGGGAACGATCCAAATTTTCTTTTCGATAATTAAAATAAAATAAAATAGTATGACACCCTTTTCAAAATAATTTCAAATTCCCCACACATTTCACATAGCACCACAATATCACATATTCAATTATTTAACGAATAACTTAGCACGTTTAAACAGATAAATCATTTAATAATTCTTAATATGAAATTAAAATCTCATTTCATATCATATAATAACACGTAATTTTCCCGGATCTTACAATAAGTTCCTGGATCTTCCTAGGCACAACATGATCTCAAAGGAATTTGTGCTCTGTTTGGCATCTTTTGATTTGAGGGTGAATTATTTGCAATTTATAATCAGAGTTTAGACTTTTCATCAGTTAATACAATTAATTTATGAGAGAAAATGCAAACAGCTAATACAAACTCAGTATATAGAATCAATAAACTAAGAGATGCTGTAAATATAGAAACAGTATCATGCTGTGTTAACTTACTGCACATATTTGAGATCAGAATCTATACAACTCTTAAGGATTCATAATTACTTACTGAAAATCATGCATCATACATTTTTCTTCATCGGTCAATGTGTTTCAGAAAAAAAATTATAATCAAAGTTTAACATCAGACTTTAACCGACAGAGTATGACTAACAGAGTTTAGCATCAGAGTTTACTTTCAGAGTTTATGACACTGGTACTCATAACAAGTAATACATGCAAGGAATCATGAGCAGAAAAATTAAACATGTATAGTTTTTGAGTCTAACCCGTATCTCTAGTCGAAACCAGAGATCATTCCAAGTTCATTTACCAATCTTGTAAAAGTAGCTTCACTCAAAGGTTTGGTGAAGATATCTGCAAGTTGTTGGTCTGTAGACACAAAATGAAGCTCAATGTTTCCTTCTTCCACATGTTCTCTGATAAAATGATATCTTATGCTGATGTGCTTGGTCATGGAGTGCTGTACTGGATTTCCTGTCATAGCAATAGCACGTTGGTTATCACAGAAAATAGGTATTTTAGAGTACCTCAAACCATAATCCAACAACTGATTCTTCATCCACAGAATCTGTGCACAACAGCTACCAGCTGCTATATACTCTGCTTCTGCTGTGGATGTGGAAATTGATTTCTGTTTCTTGCTGTACCAAGAAACCAATCTGTCACCTAAGAATTGACAGCTTCCACTTGTACTTTTTATGTCTATCTTACAGCCTGCAAAATCTGCATCAGAGTAACCAATTAAATTAAACTCTGATTCTCTAGGATACCACAAACCCAAGGTTATGGTTCCTTTGAGATATTTGAAAATCCTTTTTACAGCTGTTAGATGAGGCTCTCTGGGATCTGCTTGAAATCTTGCACAAAGACATGTTGCATACATGATATCAGGTCTACTTGCAGTAAGATACATTAAAGACCCTATCATTCCTCTGTAGTTTGTCATATTTACTGAGGCTCCTGTGTCTTTGTCTAGCTTTGTTGCAGTAGCCATGGGAGTTGTAGCAGATGAACTATCAAGCATACCAAATTTCTTGAGAAGATTTCTGGTATATTTTGCTTGATTGATAAAAATACCATCATCTGTTTGCTTGACCTGTAAGCCTAGAAAGTAACTAAGCTCTCCCATCATGCTCATTTGGTACCTGGATTGCATAAGCTTTGCAAACTTCTTACAAAATTTGTCATTAGTAGATCCAAAGATAATATCATCTACATAAATTTGAACTAAAAGCAAATCATCACCAAAATTGAAATAAAACAAGGTTTTATCAATTGTACCTCTTGTGAACCCACTTTCTAAAAGAAATTGAGCAAGAGTTTCATACCATGCTCTTGGTGCTTGCTTTAGTCCATATAATGCCTTGTCAAGCCTGTAGACATAATCTGGATGCTTGGGATCTACAAATCCTGGTGGTTGTTCAACAAACACTTCTTCTTCAAGCTTCCCATTGAGAAAAGCACTTTTCACATCCATCTGAAAGACTTTAAACTT
Source organism: Heracleum sosnowskyi (assembly GCA_030848705.1). Lineage (NCBI taxonomy): Eukaryota > Viridiplantae > Streptophyta > Magnoliopsida > Apiales > Apiaceae > Heracleum > Heracleum sosnowskyi. The sequence continues at coordinate 15,661,431 of CM061241.1, read as the reverse complement.
CTTGTGTGCGGCATAGGCCAGAAAAATTCTTATGGCTTCCAATCTTGCAACTGGAGCAAAGGTTTCATCATAATCAATTCCTTCCTGTTGTGAATAACCTTTAGCCACAAGTCTAGCCTTGTTTCTTGTAATCACACCTTCACTGTCAGTCTTGTTTCTGAAAACCCACTTTGTACCTACAATTGATCTATTATTTGGTCTAGGTACAAGTGTCCAGACTTCATTTCTTTCAAATTCATTTAACTCTTCTTGCATTGCTGTAATCCAATTAGCATCTTGAAGAGCTTCCTCCACCTTCTTTGGTTCTGTTTGAGACAAGAAAGCATGATACAGACACTCATTATTTGTTGCACTTCTAGTTCTCACACTTGCATCAGGATCTCCAATTATGAGATCAGGTGTGTGTGCCTGTGTCCACTTTCTTGCTGTTGGTAGGTGGTTTCTTGCATCATTATTGGATCCTCCCCCTTGATCCATGCTCTCCTGATTCATATGTTGACTTTCTGTAGCATCTGAGGCTCCCCCTGAATTGGATGGCTCAGAGTTTGAACTGTCAGAGTTTGAATCAGTTTCCTCAACTGACTCACTTGCTGTGTCTTGTTGAGCTTCTTCACGCTCTCCCTCAACTGATTCTCTATTTTGTTCAATTTGAGAATTTCCAGTTTCTCCAGTATTTATCAGTAGAGGTTCAGAGTATGCTTCGTCAGAGTTTATCAGAACCACTTTATCAGAGTTTGTCGGTACTGCTTCATCAGAGTTTACATCATCAGAAAATAAACCTTCATTTTCAAAGCGCAGTTGATCATGTTCAATTTCATCTTCAAGTCCAGTTATCTTCTTGTCATCAAATGACACATGTATGGATTCCATGATCACTTTAGTTCTCAGATTGTAAACTCTGAATGCTTTTGTTGACAATGGATAGCCAACAAAGATTCCTTCATCAGCTTTTAACTCAAACTTGGTCAACTGTTCAGGATGAGTCTTCAACACAAAGCATTTGCATCCAAATATATGAAAATATTTCAAATTTGGCTTCTTATTTTTCACCATCTCATATGGTGTTTTACCATGCTTGTTGATCAATGTTGCATTCTGAGTAAAACAAGCAGTTTGAACAGCTTCTGCCCAGAAATAAGTTGGTAATTTTGCTTCATCAAGCATTGTTCTGGCAGCTTCGATTAGAGTTCTGTTCTTTCTTTCAACTACACCATTTTGCTGTGGAGTTCCAGGTGCAGAAAATTCTTGTTTCACTCCTCTTTCTTTGCAGAAAGCTTCCATCATTGAATTTCTGAATTCAGTTCCATTATCACTCCTTATAATTTTGACTTTGTGTTGTGATCCTTTGTCCAGTTGGTTTACATGATCCATCAGAGTTTGAGCAGTTTCATCCTTCTTTGATAAGAAATACACCCATGTATATCTAGTATATTCATCAATAATTACTAGAGCATATTTCTTTCTGCCCATAGACATCACATTCACTGGTCCAAAGAGATCAACATGTAGAAGATGATAAGGTTCCACTACTGAAGATTCAGATTTGCTCTTGAAAGATGACTTCCTTTGCTTGGCCTTTTGACAAGAATCACACAGACCATCTAAGCTTAGTATTGACTTTGGAAGTCCCCTTACAAGATCTTTTCGTATAAGTTCATTGATGTTGTTCAAGTTTAGATGAGAGAGCTTCTTATGCCATTTCCAACTCTCTTCATTTGACATTCTTGCAGACAGACACACTGTTTTTCCATCAGAGTTTGTTACCAAACTTGCTTCATAAATATTGTTGCGCCTGTTTCCAACTAGAACAACTTTTCCAGTAGATTTACTGATAACTTCACAGTATTCAGTATGAAAATCTACATGGTTTCCTCTGTCACAGATTTGACTCACAGATAGCAGATTATGCTTGAGTCCTGAGACTAGAGCTACATTTGTGATGATGACACTTCCAAGATTAATATTGCCATATCCCAGAGTGTGTCCTATGTTTCCATCTCCATAGGAAACCTTTGGGCCAGCCTTCTCCTTAAAATCTGATAGCAGGGCTTTATTTCCAGTCATATGTCCTGAGCATCCACTGTCCAAGATAAGTGTGCTCTCTTTTATACCCTGCAATCACAAACAAACACTAAGTGTTAGTTTTAAGGACCCAGACTTGCTTGGATCCTTTGTCTTTCTTAACAGTGTTAGTTCTTGCAGCGGAATCACTATCAACAGAGTTTAAACTAACATTGTCAGACTTTACACTTGCAGAGTTTGCTCTAACCCATTTCAAGTTGGGTTTTAGCTCATAATAGTTGTGATAAATAGCATGATAACTCTTACAAGTATAAATAGAATGTCAAGTGCTCCCACAGTGTGTGCATAAAGTCTGTGGTTTAACCCTTACATAATCATTCTTTACTTCTGATGTAGAAGGTAAAGAATTAATATGTTTGTTCTTATTGCAAAATCTAGCAAGATGATTAGAACTACCACAATTATAACATGTTTTCCTTGAAGCACCAGCAGTAGGCAAATGATTATTTCTATTATTTATGCCTATCTTTCCATTCCTATTTTTCTTGGACCCTTTTGGTTTCATGGCAGATTTTACCTCTTTGAGCTTATGATTGAACTGTTTTCCTGTCATTAAACCAACATTAACCTGTTTTTCACAGACTTTTACTGGTTTTCTAACAGCTTCTAATTCCATAAGTTTTTCTGTTATAATATTTTCCTGTCTTTCACAGGTTTCATCTGATTCCATATCAGCTTCTCTTATTACAACAGATTTTAACTTATTGGTTTCTGGAACAAATTTCACAGGTTTAAGTTGTGGTTTAACCTTAACCTTGTCTTTAAACCTAAGTTCATCATTTTCACAATAGCCTAAACCTACAGAATCTGTCTGAAACACTTGATAAGTGTCTCTTCCAGAGTCTGTCCAAGTCTTGATTATTTTTCTTTCTTTTTCTAGATCAGATTCTAATTGCTTATATCTTTTGAGCAACTCCTGTTCAACATAAACAGCATCATCTCTTTCTTTTTGAATCTGCTTCATATTTTCAAGTTCTCCTTCAAGAAACTTGTTTCTATCTTTAAGACTAAGATTCTCAGATTTAATTCTCTCATTCTCTAAAGTCTGATCCCTATAACTAACATGTACGCTTTTCAGATATACTCTTAACTCAGATATATTATCAGTATCATAAGCATAAGTAGTTAGGGGTACCTTATTTTCAGATGATTCAGTCTCATCTCTGACAGTTGCCATAAGAGCATAATTTTCTCCATCATCAGAGTCTGAAGTATCTGCCCAGTCTTTGCCTTTAGAGATGAGTGCTTTCTCAGTTTTGCCTTTCTTGCACTCTGGAGCATAGTGACCCATCTCCTTACACTTGTAGCACTGGATTTCAGATTTATCCTTCTTGCCAGACTTGGTCTCCCTTCCATCAGACTTTCTAAAACTTTTTCTTTCAGAGTTTGAATCTTTCCTTGAGAATCTCTTTCCTTTCTTGAAGTTCTTGAATCCCATCTTCTTGAAGGTCTTCACCATCAATGCAGCCATTTGCATCATCTGTTCTTCATCATCCTCAGAGTCAGAAGCTTCATTAGAGTTTGAGTCATCATCAGAGTTTGATGACTCACTTTCAGATTTAATGACTAAAGCCTTTCCCTTGGCTTTCTTCCTTGATGATTCCTTCTTGATGGGCTTCTCTTCAACTTTGAGAGCAACAGATTTTGTCTTTTTACTTAATCTTCTATTCCTTTGTTCTATCTCCAGTTCATGAGTTTTCAACAACCCATAGATTTCATCAAGATCTGTATCAGCAAGCTCATAATTATCTCTTATTGTGGTTGTCTTTAAATCCCACTTTTCAGGTAGAGATAACAGAAACTTGAGATTTGACTCTTCAAGCTCATATTCTTTATCAACCAGAGACAGATCATTCAATAGTTTGCAAAATCTGTCATAAGTCTCAGTCAAGGTTTCATTAGGTCTTGAATCAAAGTGCTCATACTCCTGTGTGAGTATTGTCTTTCTGTTCTTCTTAATAGCACCTGTTCCCTGGCATCTGACTTCTAAAGCATCCCATATCTCTTTGGCAGTTTTGCAGCCAATTACTCTGTTAGACATAACATTATCTAAAGCACTGTGGAGTAGATGTCTAACTTTTGCATCCTTTGCAATTGATGAGATGTCCTCAGGAGTCATATCTTTCTTTTCCTTTGGAACAGTCTTTTGTTCTTGACCATCAACAACAGGGGCTAGTTTGGTTGGATTATGAGGACCATCATAAATTCTGTCAAGATATTCTGGATCTGTAGCCTCCAGAAACATGGTCATCTTCACCTTCCAAATTGGATACTCCACTGCTCTGAGAATTGGAACCCTGATTGTTTCATACCGACTCACAGAATTAGGTTTAACCTGTTCAACCTTGGGAGAAGTTTGATTTTCTTCAGACATGATTATTACTGTGTTTGAATCGAAAAACTGTATATATTAAACAGCCTTGGCTCTGATACCAATTGTTAGGCCGAATACACAATATATAATCAAGTATGTATAAGAATAACAATCAAGAACACAGGTTTGTAAATCAACAAACTGAATTATATTAAATAATTCTCTCTTAGTGATGTTAATGAATCACAAAGAGCTACTAGGTTACAAGAATAATATATTCAATGTTCGCGTCCCTTCTAGGGATAACCTATCTGTGTTTATATAGTACACAGCTACATACAATCCTTATCTAATTGATACTCCTATAAATTAGCTATACAATTCATATCAATTAAGGATTGCTTCAGTCTTCTATTCCGTTTCCTTATCTGTATCAATATATTCTGCTTCTTTCCATCTTCAGAATATATTGCTTCTAGAATCTTTATCTTTGCACCGACAGCTAAGTCAACTATCACCACGTCAGACTTTATCAAACTCTGACTGGCTTCAATGTGAACTCTTCACCCAGTCAGACTTTATCAAACTCTGACTGGCTTCTAGATAAACTCTGATATGTACCTGGTACTTAAACACTGATGAACAAACGTCAGCAATTATATCTAACACATAACAAATTTAAAAGTCATATTTGCATTGCACCGGCCCTATGCTTGTATACATAAGAAGAATATTCATAAATATCATGTATACATTTTATCGATATTTGCTATATAATAATGCTTATTGTAGAGATAGACATTTACCCCTTCCCGCCCAACCCCAATCCATTCTCTGTCCCGTTTCGAGCGGAGAATTGAGAACTTTTCTGACGATCGAGAAAAAATATGTAAAAATTTCGGGGATCGGGATGGGGTCAGGGATTAGTCTCCCTGCCACGCTTCCCGGTCCCCAATTTCTATATTTAACAAAAATATTATATATTTTCATGTATATTAAATAAATTATTGTGAATAAATATGATTTGTATATATTCTTATAGTTTAAACTTTTAATCCATTTTTCTAATTCAAAATTTTCACATGTAGAATACAATTAAATTACAATAATATTTATTTTACCTCTTATTTTAAATAAAAATTAATTTGAATTATTATTTAAAATATTAAATTAAATTTAAAATATAAATTATATATCATGATTTATCAAACTAATTTTATTATAAAATTTTAAAGAGATTTTATAGAAATTAATAAGTATTATTTAATAATTTAAATATATTGTATAGTACAAGAAAAGTTAGACCCTTATATAAGAAAATAGAATATATTATAGTTAAAGTTACACAACCGAAATATTTATTTTAAACTAAAGGAAAGATAAAAATACACTACACTTAATATTGTTTTTGAAACTTAATATAAATTTTTTATAAGATTGGTAGTATTTAGTTTTGTATGATATTTTAATAATTAAAAAATAAATATTATAAATATCTTTTGCAAACATACTCTAAAAAAAGAATTAAAAAAATAAAATTTAATAAATATTATAAATCACCTTGATTTTTACTTAAAAGTTTAAATAATAATTAATATAGGATTAAGAATGATGTGAGGTTTATGTAATGTGATTTTTCACTCAAAACCAAAATGAGTCATGTAAAGTCATTGGTTCGATTCTGCACAAAAACATTATTTACTATATTTTTTTCTTTAGATAAGAGAATAGTGACATGCCATGTAATTTTAAAATATAAAAGGATAAAATTGTAATTTCACAGGAGTTTTATTTACTCTTTTTACCCTTGTGTTCACCTTTTATATATAGAAGAGATAGTACTCCCTCCGTCCCACCGAATTATATACATTGAGGGTGGGCACAGTGATCAAGAAAAAATATAAAAAATTAGTAAAATTAGATAAAAAATGAGTAAAGTGATGAGATCTATCAATATTTAATAATAAATTTGAGATAATGGAGAAAAGTAGTAAGTGTAATAATGTTTTATATTATTATAAAATAAAGATAGTGGAGAAAGTAGTTAGTGTAATAGTGTTTTATATTATTAAAAGTTACTATTTTTGAAATGTATAGAAATGAATGAGACATAGAGTAATAGTAAATTTTAACATAGAACTGAAATCCAATTAATTTCTAAAAAAGATTAAAATTACTTCATAACATATTTATGAATTAAAAGTTAAAAAAAAAAGTAGGGTAAAGTTAGAAAATTGAAACTTATAAATTTTGTCTTGAGTAAGAAACTGATGAGAAGTTGGCAGGGGTAGCACTGTTCATGTGGTGGTCTTAAATGCAGCAACCTGTATTATTATTGTCATATAGTGCCTCGGACTTTAATCCAACCTCCTCATTTCTACCATCCCATGTTTGAAACTTGAAAGAGATGCAGCAACGGGATATCCGTGACGGCTTGAACAATAAGAAGAAGAAAAACAAAAAATTCCACTTGTTTTCGCGGAAGTAAATTACAAAAACTTAAATGCATACACACTCACAGAGCTCAACCTCAGAAAGTTAAATGCATACAGACATACGACAGTACACAATCATAGAGTGTTATTCACTAGACAAATTAAACTGACCTTATTCCTGTTTATTTAAAAATTGAATGTACAAAGGTACAATTTTTATCAACGAACAAGCATGTATGATACTGCAACACATTTTAACAATGTAAGCATATCCGATACTTCAGGCACTTCTATGAACTATGCTATTCTGGATCAAAATGAAAATTTGTTCGATCCCAGCTCAACTTTAACAAAAAACATATTCTCAATTTGTGATCAAATTAACAATACAAGAATTATAGCCTTAGTATATAGAAAGTTAGTACTTTAAATTTAGTCTTCATATGTGATTTATCCCCAACAGAAAAAAAAAATGGAAAACTGAAATGGTAACTGAAAGTACATAGATTACAAGGAACAAAGCATGTCACTGATAAGAGAAGAGTTTACAATTTACAACATACAAAAGATAACAATCATACTCATAGATCATGTGCAAATTCACACTTATTTTTAACCTGCTCAACTTTGTACACAAGTACCTCAAACTTCCATCTTAGCTCATGTTGCCCAAACAAATGTACTTCATCTGCAAGAAATAAAAAAGAAACCAATTTAAGGTAAGCTGAATATTATAGTACTTTACTATTAGATTCAGGTTTCATATAAATTGTTATATCACTGTCCTCATATTCTGCTTCTATTGTTCTGTTGATGATTAGGGATTATAAGCTGAAGAGACTTACTTCCAAATATTCATCCATCCCATATTTAGAACCTTCTCTGCCTAGCCCAGACTGCTTTACCCCACCAAATGGAGCCACCTACTTAGAAAGGTTAAGTCAGAGACCAATAATATATTCACTCTTACTCTTGTTTTCCGTACACCAAATTAATTTATGTATAGTTGCCGAGGGCAGACACCTACTTCTGTCGAAACTAGTCCTTCATTGACTCCAACAATTCCATATTCAAGAGCTTCTGCTACTCGCCAAGTTCTCTGAACATTTGTACTGAAAAAGTAAGCAGCTAGGCCTGCATAATTATATGGTTAGATTGGCACAAATCTTATTAGTTCCCTACAACTGTTAAATTAGAAGATTCTTCGCAATTTCTTAATAAATGAAAGGCTTAAATTTAAATGACACAAACCCGCATTGGTGTCGTTAGCAATAGAGATGGCTTCCTCCTCCGTCTTAAATCGCAAAAGTGGTGCAACAGGTCCAAACACTTCTTCCCTGAAGCCAAAAGATATCTTGCCATTTTTTAGTAACTATAAACCCAAGTTACAACACATTAAATTAATCAAGTGATGTTTTATGCAACAGAGAAAGCAACTTGCATAAAGAAAGGCACAGGTGATGCACATATGCCGGCAGTCAGGCACAGGTGATGCACATATGCCGGCAGTCAGGCACCGATTAAAAGATAAATTTGAGGCACAAGATATTAATTCCAAGTGTCGTGAACGGTCTAAGAACTTGATACTGCTTTTGAGAAGGGAACTTAGCTTCAGATGTGGATACCATCATTAATGATATACTATTTTGTAAAATATTAGTATTACCTCCAGCAAAAAACAAAATATATGTATTTATGATTTTATGATAACATTTGCCCTGGTTCGGGAATCGACAGTTGGAGGATAACTGAGACATTTTTTCAGCAATTGAAAACTTAATTCACGACTCTTTCACCAATTTCTGGGATTTTTTGTAAAATACATGCATTTTTCACTCTTACTCAACAAATAATCATATCAAGCTCAAACTTGCAAAAATCAGTGAATTATTCTTCTTCTTTTAATATGTACCTTGAGATGCGCATATCATTGTTGACATCACCTATAACTGTCGGCTCATAAAACGTGAATCCAAGTCCATGTCTTTTACCGCCAAGAAGTACTTTTGCTCCCTACAAAATATATCAACGAGGTAAATATAACTTGTGCAATGAATGCATACCCCTACTCTACTATACCACATTTTAGACAATAAATCTCTACTTCAGGATGCTGATACTGGGTCTTTACTAGTGATTTCATAACTCTTCAACTACTACTATAATTATTTGGTATAAGTTAAGGTGCTGAGCAAAACCTTTGAGACAGCATCTTGCAGCAATGTTTCAACCTGAAATTATTTTTAATAAAAAAAATATAAGCATTAGGTATAAAGTTGAGGTGATGAGCAAAAACTTAAACTACTAGTCACAAAAACTTGATAAGTTTAACACAATAGGACCTTTTGCACTGCAGCTTCATTTATAAGAGGGCCCTGCAAGAATGAATATCCAAGCACAGTTAAAATTGGAAAGTCACTCACTGATGCAATACCCATACTCCCAAAGGAAAGACATGACCAGACAAAAAGTGCATTTCATATAATAATGACAAGAAGACGGTTTTTGTAGAAAAATTACACACATTAAATGGGCATAGCATCCATATTTATCAGTAACAGAATCATAGAAGGTAAATCAAGAGTCCATGAAACAATAGATTGGTGATAAACCATGTCAAAGAGTAAATGGAAGTGTGCAAGTAGTTACCTGGACCACTCCTTCACCGAAACCATCCCCAACTTTCAGATTTTTGACGGCAACAGACAAAGCACTAACAAATTTATCATAAATACCTGCACCAATCATGCACACAGCACAACAAGACACTAAGGAGCAAGGACAAATGACTAATTATATATATATATATATTATTAATAACTAGATGCAACTTAGACAAGAAAGCAGAACAACCCGTTAGCTACACCCCAAAAGACTGGTAGCATGATATGCCAGAACCAAATATACTGAACTTAAGGAATTACATATTGGGTGTAGCAGAATATAATCAATCAAGACCTCAATTGGAAAATCATGTACAATGCAATGTTTTAAAAGAAGGCGTTTAGTTGGTGCAGCTTACCCTCTTGCACTAGTATTCTATTTGCGCATACGCATGTTTGCCCACTGTTACGGAACTTAGTTCCCAGCTGCAATTACAAATTAAGTTCATGGTTAATATAATAATATTGCACCAACATTAATTCCCATAGTCCGAGAACAAAACAGAAATCATTTAAAAGGAGCAACAACTTGGGTGATAATAAAGGAAAAGTAGCAGTGGACAAGCATATTATCTAATCTTGACAAACCCAGTCATACGCTAATAGGTGAGTAAGTAAAATTGGGAGTATGTGGTTGACTGAGACTGTACATGTTTACATAAAAAAACCTTCATATATTTGTATAGAATTGCCATTATGCCTCTACAAAAGAAATTGCAAAGACATCGCATAAAGGCCAAAACACCCATCAGTTGGAACATGGAAGACACACATAATGCCTTAAAATGTTAAATCATAAGACAATTGAGCATATAGTATGTCAAGTTCCACGTAATGCTGGATATAGATATGTGATATTTAATTAGTTTAGTCAAACTCACAAGCAAAAATCTCCAAACAATAATAAAGAGATAAAGTGACTAGACAACAAGAACTACTAAGGTGTGCAAGTAAACCCAAAAGCCTTTTAGTTGGAGGTTAGGAGAGATGGATGATGGACAGGAAAAAGAAGCTGAACCGCAAGGGGATGAAAATTGTTCCTTTAGTGCAAAAAACACAATGTCTTGCAATTATATCTAGAGATTATCGATGTCCGTGTAGAGTTATTTGATTTATATCAATCACTTACAGCTATATGCTGATCCAAAACGGGAAAAAAAATAATTATAAAGGAAGCCCTAAACTAAATGAATTTAGATGTGGAACAAAAAAAATATTAACTTACAGTCCCTTTGATTGCCACTTCAAGGTCTGCATCATCAAAAATTATACAAGGCGCATTCCCACCAAGTTCAAGGGACACCTAGGAGACAATAGTTAAATGAATTAACATGTGGAAAATCATGTAAGCACACTTGTAAATCCTAGTGCACCCATTGAAATCCAAATTGCTACCTTCTTAACAGTCCCAGCAGCACCTGCCATCAGTTTTTTGCCAACGGCTGTTGAGCCGGTGAATGTGATCTTTCTTACCTAAACAAGTTTCAGAAAATATACGACTCTGTTAAGATTAAATTGCACAAACTAAAGGATTTCGAAATATAGATTCTAATGATATAATATATATACATTGAGAGAGAGAGAGAGAGAGAGAGAGAGAGAGAGAGAGAGAGAGAGAGAGAGAGAGAGAGAGACGAGACGAGAGGAGAGAGAGAGGAGGGAGAAGCAGTATACAACAATGATGGTGCCAATTACGACATAATAAAACATAACGTCACACAAGTAAAAGATGGCGTTAAAAATATAGATAACCTGAGGACTTGCAATTAATGCATCCCCAATTTCAGGAGCATTCCCCATAACTACATTTATAACACCCTGCAAAATAAAATAAATTTGTTAGACTTTACAGAAAAATCAAGCAACATATATAATATAAAATGCATTAGGAAAGGAAAAGTATGCGTAAATGGGCTCACTGGAGACATGTTTGTAAATAGCAGTAAACAGCACATACAAAGCATTTCATTACTTACAAATATGTTGATTAGTGAGCACTCATATTACAGATATCTAGCCTTGCAATGCAGATTCCATATAATAAGATCCAGCTAACTTGCATACTTATCTGATGCCAAGTATACTAGGACATGCATCATAATTTTCATAAACATAACACCAGTGAGAAAAAATAATGCCATTCATTAATTTCTCAAACATGCATCTGCATATTTAAGGGTTTATGTTTCATACTTTTGATCACTTAAATCTCACTCGGTAAGGATGCACCGACTAGTTCATGTTCCTCCCATGCATGATGTCAATTATCTCAAAAGTTAATTAATATTCAAAAAGGACATCACTCTCACATCGAAGTTTGTAATTAATTATTTCTAATGCCAGACCCTCATTCATTTGGTAATTGTAGTAACAGCAATACAACATCCAAAATTTAATATGTCACATAATTATTACTGCCTTAGTTTTAGAATGTATACTTGTGCCTCTCAAAACTAGTTACCGGTGGAATTCCAGCTTGATGTGCAAGCTCAGCTGCAGCCAAAGCAGTTAACGGAGTGAATTCGGAGGGCTTTATGACCACTGTACAGCCAGCAGCAAGGGCAGGACCAACCTTCACAAATATGAAACAGAATGATCAATTGCTCATGAACTCATGAAGAGGCAGTACAAAATTATAAATAATTACATAATATCCACACCTTACGAGTAATCATAGCCAAAGGGAAGTTCCAGGGAGTAATAGCACCAACAACACCCACAGGCTGCAAGTTGGTACAAAACTAAAATCAGCACATAGAGTCGCTTCTGTAGACTAATAATGAATTTTGTTACAGTCATAGGAATTTTGGTGTGTACTGCATGACACATTATGCATCAGCAAATAGAATATTCTTAATATAACAGAATTAAGTTCGCTCCACACTGTAATAATTAACCTGCTTTAGAACAAAAAGGCGGCGGTCTGCTAGAGTAGATGGAATAATATCACCATATACATGTTTAGCCTCTTCCGCAAAGAACTCGAGAAAACTAGCCCCATAAGAAACCTGCAAGTGCTCAGTGATAGTGGTCATGCTCAAAGTCACTTAGTACGTAACCTAAATTAGATTCGTTAAACTATGAGTCTACATAGTATACCTCACCAATGGCTTCTTTTAGAGGCTTTCCTTGCTCTAATGTTATCAGCTCACCAAGCTGTTCCTTGTTGGCCATTAACAAATCATACCTAGAGACACATGTAAAGAATCAGACACTACAGAAGAGTGAGTAGCCCGAATGAGAAAATAGTATGCGACTATGCGAATACAGATCTATAAATTTATTAATATAATGACATCTTGCATGTAGATACCTATGTACCCACGCCAAAGTTTGATATCTGTTTGCTTTTATTGTTTGGGTAAGGTCAACTACAAGAAATTCAAGTACCCGCGCACACATTTGTCCCCACTGAGACTTGGATCCTCAACCTCTTGTCAACAAGGGCGAGGGGTATTTCCTTTCTCTTTCTTCTACCATTTATATGGTCATTAGATCGATTTACACCATGTTGCTCGTTTAATTCTAATTTGATACACCATATATAATTTAGGTAATTATTCATTCCATTAGTATAGAATTTTACTTGAATTCTGTGCAACAATGGAAATTAAAGTACTTCAAATAATCACTGAGATGCGACTTCCATACCACTTCCTCAAGCATTTACTCCTTTCAGCTGCGGTTGTCTTGCTCCAACCTGCAAATAACAAATCACTTACATTTAAGATTAACATTCTAAATTTCAACACAAGGATCTAAAATGATAATACACAATGAAAATCATTATATATTGCTGCTATTTGTTTAACTGGAGATGAAGATGCAGAAAGATATGTAAACTTATATCCAATCACATAAATAATCCAATCACATAAATAATAAAACGTCTTAAGTATATGGGTCGCATTCCTGCTACTAGTACCAACTTCCATGTTGATACTGGTTCTGGGATTTTTTTTAAACAAATGAATATTGATACTTGAACTGCCATGTGTTACACACGCTACACGATTCACCAACAAGATGACAAAAAGATCATGACACGATTATAATAGAAACTGTCATCAACCTTGGTCCGTGGGACATCAATAAATAAGATAATTACATAATTCACTTAGTGTGTGAAGATCTGTGCTAACTATCACCACCTGCTATTTAGTAGTATTCACCTCCTACAACTCCTGACAACAGGGCCAGAGAAGCTGTTTATCTTGCACACAGTTGCTTCATAGGTACGAAATACAATTCGGTCCATACATATAATCATAACAGTTATCACAGATAAACCAGTGAGCACAGTAGCCTTTAAACTAATACTAGATAATAGGGCTGAGCATTCGGTTATTCGGTAACCGAACTGAATTATAATTCGGTTACCGAATACCGAATAAGAGCAAAATCTATAACCGAATTAAAAACCGAAATAATTTCAGTTATTTACCGAACCGAATTAATTATTTCGATTAAAACCGATTACCGAATTACAAAAAAAAGTCCGAATTAAAATCGATTGTTAACAGAAACATCAAACATGTAGTATCTTTTAATACAAATAAGGAGCTTCAATATGAGATAAAATGCTACCAATACATAAAGTTTGGAAAATAATTTTTCTAAACAAAATAAAGTGAGTCCCAGTCTCCTAGAGACTTGATAGCAAACTGCAACAGACAAAACACTAACAGCAACTCAGCAATAAGACTCAAGGCCAGTAATCAACGGTCACTAGTCAGGTAAACAAGCAGGCAACCAGCAACGCAACACACAAAAATAAACAAAATAACAATCATATATAACCAAAATTGTAGTATAAATGACATATCATATATAATATAATAAATATTATTTATGATATTTTATATTTTCGGTTAATTCGGTAAAAAACCCGAAATACCGAATAACACATATTTTTAAAACCGAATTATTTCGGTTCGGTTAACCGAACCAAATTATTTCAGTTATTTCGGTTCGGTATTCGGTAACCGAACCGAATGCTCAGCCCTACTAGATAAGGGTATCTATAATAATGAAAATGAATTTTTTTATCACTGAACTTTATATTCTTTTAGAAACCAACCACTGAACTATAAACTTTTAAAAACCAACCACTAAACTATAAATTTATTTTTTTTATATCACTAACGTTACTCTCGAATTTCAAAATTAGCATTCCGTTAAAAAATCAGTGACGGAATGCTTAATTGACTCTAGATTGGTGCTTGAACCCTAGTTTGTATTAAGCCCCAATCTGAACATCCGTTGGCCAATCATTTAACGGAATACTAATTTTGAAATTCGAGAGTAACGTTAGTGATATAAACAAATAAGTTTACAGTTCAGTGGTTGGTTTCTAAAAGTTTATAGTTCAGTGGTTGGTTTCTAAAAGTATATAGAGTTCAGTGATAAAAAAATTCATTTTCCCTAATATGAAGTATGTTGAACATATTATGTGATCCATTAAGGCATCCTCGTACCACCTTAAGGTTTTAGGAGAGTTGGTGGTTAACATGGTATCACAGCTCAGTTTAGGGAGTGGTCTCAGGTTAGAGTCGTCCCACCCTTGTATGTTAAATTTTCTTTAGTTTAGTTTGTCTATCTGATTGTGATTGTACGAGTGAGAAGTGTCAAATATAGTATGATCCAATTAGGCCTCCTCTTACCATGTTTTAGAAAATTTGGTTAGTTACCGAAGTACAAATGTAAAGAACATGCCACTAAAACAAAAATATAGCAAAGTTCAGCTTAAAGATCCATACTTTTAAATGCATCATATGCCGAAGATATTGCATCATTCGTTTCTCTATTACCCATGCAAGCAACATTTGCTATAACTTCTCCTGTGGCCGGGTTGTTCACCTACCAGAAAGAAACACAAGTATGCAACATCAGTGTGATGATATTTATCATAGATGGACAATAATAAACAAATTTAAAAACAATGAAATCATGCATAGGCCTCTAAATGGAGTGGGGGAAATAGGGACCCGTTCAAAGTTGCGCAAACGTACCATGTTAAAATGGGGAAGTGGGCCTCTAAAAAACCCGCCCTGAATTAATATACATTATATTGTTAATTGTTCAATTCATAGTAATGATTTATATTCATAACTTTTTATCATCCACTATACTATATTAATATATTTTTTGTATACATAATTGTTTAATTCTTTTGTAAACGTTTTATTGGGTATATTTCAAGAACATTCTAAACCAATATCATATTTAAGTACATACTTTTGTAGTCTATATTTTAATTAGAGGACACATATACTATACTGTTTTTGTATTTTTTATTAAAAATATATAAATCTATTAATTTGGAGGGGGGATATTTGTTGGGCAGGTACGGGGTAAACTCTTTTTCTTCATGGCACGCAGGTATGAGCCCCACTCAGAACCCTAACCAGTTAACCATGCATCCATGCACTGACTTCGGTACAAAATTATGTTATATTTGACAATACCAACAAACTGGCGTACAATGTCAAAATTATGTAATATCAAATTCTATATGCTTTAATTCCTTAGTGAGACAACAAGAATCACATGAAACATCAAAAGTTCGGCATGAGGAAATTGAAGGGGTTTTAATCTAGAAAGCATGACGCAAACTTAATTTTAATCACGATAAACAAACCTTTTCTCTAAAGAAATGAAGGTCGCAATTGTCTAGATACCTAAACAAGTTAAAGAAGTATTTTCAAATTGCAATATCGCAGACAATTTATGCCTCCAACCCGGAAACTCACATCTTACTATCAGTTCTTTCAAGATTATCTAGGGCAAAATGGTAGTGGGACAAGGAAAGTAAAAGAATTTAGTTATACCTGTATAGTTTTCTTGTCATTTGCATCAACCCATTTCCCCCCGATGAATCCTTGAGTGCGTAAGAATCCGGAACTGTTCAACCTAGCAGCAACATCATTTGTCCCCATGCTTAGCTGACCAAATAAAGTCCTAGGTGATTAGAAATTAGGAAATAGGAGTAAGCCAAATTTATACTACCATTCTCGAAGAAATTGTAGAAGTTCTAGGACAATTTGATAGTAGAAGATTAAACTAGAAAAAGTCATATTTCTCCTGTCTAATTTTTTCCTCTTCCAAGTTCAAGTGGATAATTAGACCTTTGGATAATGCGGTTGTCTTTCCTTCTCTATTGGACATAAATTACAAGTAGAAAACTAAATGCATGTAACTTGACATAACAGCCAAATTTCAACATATTCCCCTCTCTCTATGATTATTAAACATCTAAAAACAACAGAATCGGAAGTACATCAATTACAGTAATTAATCAATTTGTCAAACTCTTACAAAAACAAAAGGAATATATATATATGGGTAAGTCTCAGTGAGTAACTCCTTATTTGAGTAACTAAGTAACTTTGAATCATAGCCCTTAAATTAAGTAAAAAAAACAACCTAAAACACGTGACTTTGTAATTCAATAAAAGCATGATACAGTACACAAGATTATATATCACACTCACAAACCAACATTAATTTGATATGATTGACTAACTATATTAATTTACATATCCTTTAAAATCAATCTCATGTGCTGTAAATCTCATGTTCTGTATGAAAAAAATTTACGTCATAAAAATAAATATATTCTGTAAAGGTACATAATAAAAATGCTTACATGTAAATTTTATAATTTTTCAAATAATTGTATTCTAAAAGATAACGTTCAATGATAAATAAATATATTTTTAATTAATTTGTGTTCAGAGTATATGAATAACAATGTGTAACACGATTAATGTGTAACACGATTAATGTGTTCTGTTTATAAAATTTTGGTTATGTATTTAAAATTATAAATAATTTGAAGAATAAAAATTTTAAACTTAATTATGTTATGTATATAAAATACTGTATTTTATTCATTACTGAATTTTATGATTTTATGTTCTGTATGTGAAAAACTAAACTGAAAAATACAGAACATACATGAATTATCCAGTACATGTAAGTTGTTATGTCGTTACGTGGTGTTGGTGTTTAAACGTGGGTCATGATCACGTGTAACCTAGCTTAAATTAACCAATGATAAAGAGTTACTAAGTTACTCAAATAAATAAGTTACTCAGTGAACATAAAGAACTCTCAAACGGACCAGCAAATTCTCGATTATTTGACAGATAATCGAAATTCACTAGAGCCAACAATTAAGAACAAAATCAACATTACCTAACAGTAAACTACAGAATGGTGGCTAGACATTACCTAATGTAGCACTTTGGTCCCTGAACTTCCAAATTCACATTTGCGTAACCAAACATTACTTCCACCTTTTATAAATGTCTCGGACAACAACTCATTTATTTCAAAAGACGGAAGCAAAGTTTGATCACCAAACTGCGAATTTATAAGTCCAGTCACCAAAATGTTACATCACGTGGCATTAAGCCACTTCTCGCTATTTACTTTAGGTCAATCATGCTATTGATATTGTTCTAAATTTTGCTCTAATAAACTTGAATTCGGTCACATAAACATATAGAGGTCACATAAACATATAGAGAGAGTAATCAACACTGTAAACTAATCTAATAACACTAAAAACATATAAACTTAAATCACAGATTCACAGTAGAACTTGCAATATGTATACTTGAGTACTTGACAAAGAAAAAGTATGATGGCGTCCCAATCAGATGCAAAAGCAAAAATGATCAAAGATGAAAATCTTGAGTACCTTTTCTGATGGTGGGGGCGGAACATTTACTGTTTCTGCTTCCTCAACCTTTAAAGATTCATCAACCTTATTGCTTGTTGTAGACAAAAACCTACCATTTCTGGACACAGACGTTGTACTGTTCCAATATATTGATGAATCTCAATCAACAAGAAGACACCAAACACATATCTTCTAACAAACAACAAAAAGAAAGAAGAAAAAAACTGCCTAACTCTAAAAGGTGGGAAAAAGTTATACTTGAGAATCTAGCATCTGAAAAAAAGGGGCGATGAGATGTGCATCTATAGAAAGTATACACATCTACATGGAATCCTAATGATCGACTAATACTGGCTTCTAGTTTTCATAAAATTATCTTCATAGAACCCCACATATAAAGCATTTGAATTTGATAGGGACATCTTTATCCGCCAAGGTTTCTCTTTCTTATAATTTTATAAACCACAGCTTAAACAACATTAGCCGCAGAAGTCAATCCCTGCACCTCATTCTTTATTTTATCGTCATCTAAAGCAAAAAAGAATTAGAAATACCTACGGATCATCTTTTAATCTAAGGACTAGTGATATATAACTGAACTGATAATGCCTCCTAATAGCTCATCACAAACTTACTCGCCTCCTAATATCTTAGAGATTATCGGAGTTCTTTATAGCTGGAAACAGCCATGTGAATCCTAATGCACTTACTTGCCTCCACAAATCCATCTATTTGTGTCACAAAAACATGTCTGACATTTTCCGTCTCTCATAACGCTAGATGATCCACTCTCACTCTCATATCACACAATAAATCTCAAATTAGTAAATCCTCAACAACTCGGAAAGCAGCTCTCGTAATTTCATAAAAACTAAGCCTAATGCCAAATTTACAAAAATATGTCGACGTCTCTACTAATGCCAGATGATCCACTCTCACTCTCATACCACACAATAAATCTCAAATTAGTAAATCCTAAGCAACTCGGAACACACCTCTTGTAATTTCATATAACCTAAACCTCATTCTCCAGTGTCACAACTTAACTAAACAATTCCTAATAATTTTCGGACACTAAAACTCCAAACAATCCAAAAAAATCAATACCTAATCCCGCAATTCACATTTCGTAAATTGAAATCAAACAAACAACAAAAATCATTAAACTAATCAACAAACATCACAAACACAAATCATATCAACAATCAAATCAAAGTACACAATTTCAATCACAATAAGCTAATTGATATAAACATAAATAAATTAGACTAAGAAAAATACCAGAGTCTAAAGAGAGAAACCCTAGAAGTGAGTAAACGAGACATGATGATCTCAACGAAGAGTGTTTTTCTATTTAATTGATTTAAAATTTTATAAAGTGTGTGCAGAGGACACGTAGTGATGCGTGTGTTTGTGCGTATTGTTAACACGTAGTATTCATTCATTTATTTTGTGGCTGTGCAGTAGCTTGGGAATTGGGTTGTTTGGTTTTGCAAGTAATGGGTTTTTATGTTTCGGTGTACGTTTGTTGGGCTTTTTCAAGCCCGTTAAGAATTGAAATGTATTTGTTCCGGACCGTGGGTCAATAAAACGAGTTCACCGCACAAGGTCAAGTTCACTAAATAAATAGAAAACAAGATTAACATTAAAATCTTGTTTTATCCTTCTTCATCTACTGAAAATGTTGCAGGAGCATTAGTTAAGAGAGATCCCTGGGATCCACAATCAGAGTTCTCTACCAGAGTACCCACCTCTCCGATCTCTTCTAACAGTTCTTCTGAAGTCTCTATCACAGCTGCCACCATCAAAATATGCCTTTACACCCTGCCAGTCTCGAACCTAGAATGGCTTCCGAAGCTCCCCTGATCCCCTATCACCTCCAGATCCCCTTGGTCCACTCGATTCCTTTCAGATACATAATGACTCCCAGCAGGTGCCTCCCTGGTTTCGTGCCCATTATGCCCACCATAACCACCATGCCCAGACCCACTCCCACCATATCCACCATGTCTACCATGATCTCCGCGGTCTCGAACATTCCGTAGGTGATGTTCATGTCTAAGAGTGAAGAAGCGGACGTTAGTTTCATCATAATCAAGCCCATCAAGAGAGGCAGGGCAACCAAAGAAGTTAGCAGCTTTGAAGATCATCATATCATGTTTGTAAGAGGAGCAACGAGTCGCTCTTAATCTTAATATGCTTCTATAAGTCACCCAGACATGAACATTAACCAATTCAGAGAAATCATCCAGGATTCCTACCCAAATACAAGTGGGTTTACGTCCTTGAGGGTTCAGCTGAATCAACATCCGATCAACACCATCATCCTCCAAATCCCTGGAAGGTTGGTCAAGGCAAATAGGCTTCCCAATAGCACTAGCCACATAACTAATACCATCTAGATATTTCAAAGTAAGTGGAACATTGTACATGGTAACCCAAGAAAAGTGGGAGAACATATCAGTAAGGGAGAACCCTAATCTATCTTGCCAATTACTAAGAATCATGACACTATCTCTAAAGACGATTTTCCGTAGCTCAAGGGCTGCCAATAAGCTATGCTCATTCGAAAAAACAAATTCATAGTAACCCAATTCATTATAAGTTGCTTCCTTCAAGTCATCCCATCTTAAAAAGGCACAAGCCCTCACAAAAATGTGAGGGAGTATATCCCCAATCAAGTAACCAATCAAAGACACCTTAGCTAGACCAGTTTCATTAACATCATTATCAGTCACGTTAAGATTCAAATTCCCATTCACGCTAGCATTTATCTCATTAACATCAACACTAGTCTAATTCAAATTGAGGTTCACATTCATCACATTCATCGCATTGGAATTAGTCAAACTAATACAAGAGTCATAGTTGGTCGAGGGGCCAGAAAGACTAGCATTCAAGGTCTGAGACTTAATAGTAGAAAAGAAAACAAACCCATTATCATCCACATGTCTATTTGAAAGAGAATGATGAGCAGGGAAGGAATAGGTCACTCCAGCCGCAGAGCCAGCTATTGTTTCATTCCTTCGCTCCTCATTCATTGCTAAGTTCACCCCAAGCCAAGTCAGACCACACCCGTCCTTGCACCATAGTGCTCAGATCTAGTTCCAGAGAAGAGGAAGGGAAAAAAGGATTTGAGCCCAAGGGGGGTAATACCCTATTTCCTTTGAAATTTCCAGGAGTCAATCTTAAATTGCAATTCAAGGAAGTTTCATCTAAGAACTTCGGGTGTAAGTCTTCGATAACATCAAAGGGAACCGAATCCCCAAAAGAAAATTCAATCCAAGTTAGTGCGCCTCCATCCGATTCAGAGGAGTCAGGGGATGAAGAAGTGAAATGATAGGGAAGAGAAATGTCAAAGAAGATGGAGGGGGAGGAAGAAGAGGCGAGGGAAAAGGAGAAAGAAGAAAAGAGAAAAGGGGAGGGGGGTTGGAGGGGAAGCAACCAGGGTTGAATGAAGAAGAGAAGAAAATTTTATATTTTCTCCATTTATTTGGGAATCGGTTTTTAATACATGGCCCTTAGTTACACATTTTTTTGTATGAGATTAAAGTTTCTAAAATTTGAAAAAATGAAGTTACATGAGAAAAAATCGAGATACAAGCTTAACAGAATGTGTCGATTTGATAAAAGGATCCGATTACAAATGTGAATAAAATATTTTTACGATCAAAATTCGAGAGTGAATTTAATAAAATATGTCGAACTCAACTTGATAAGAGGATCTAATTTCATTTCGATCAAATATTTCTGATGTAATTCTCGAATTCAACTCAATCGATAAAAAAACAAGCAAACAAAGTCGAATTTGATACAAGAAAATACATACTGAATTTAATGTATACGACTTGTGGAATACCAAATGCTTTTACTAATAAACAATGGCTATTGTCCTTTAACTTAAAAGGTGCTCTTCCACAGCCATCGTGGGATACCAATCACCTCCCGCAATGAAACATAACGGGAGCAATCACCCCCGCAATGAAACATAGTGGGAGTCAATATCACCCCCACAATTAAACATAGCGGCAGGTGGTTGGCATCCATCGATGACTGGGGACCAAATCCCAACTTAAAAAACAAATAAATTAAATTACAGTTAAACCTCGATAAACTAATAACCTCATTGAAGTAATATATTTTTCGGTCCCGACTTGGGTCAATATGATAAAGTAATATATTCGCTAAAAGCATAAAATAATAATTTTTGAAAAAATCCTTAAGGGCCCAATAAAAATATAAAGTAATATTTACTATATATATATATATATATATATATATATTCAAATTCTCCAATTTTTACCAAATTCAAAATAAATTTCGTTTATAATCTTTGTGGACTATATACAAATTATTTTTTATTGTATACATTATTCGTAATATATCAAATAATTGTTTGTAAGATATATCTCGACACTTCCTTACTTAATAGATGACAAATCTTGATATGAACTCTTACTAATTTCTAATCAATCATTAATTTTGAATAATATTTACGTTATTAGTGATTTTTTAAGCATCATTGTGAGTGTGATGGATCTAATATTTGTTTATATTTTTGTTAGGAATATGTTGTTCTTGATGATAAACATAAAACACTTAGTAGAATTTGTGTAAAGTCATTTTGTAGCTGTCAACGAAATGGCATGCTTTGCAGCATTCCGTTGACAGGAAGCTCATCAACGAAATGAGTGATGTAGCAATTGCACTGTACAATACTTCTAGTTTGATATGCATTTCATTATAGATATTGGATAGGTTTTCTAAGTCATGTTGACTAAGTACTAGATAGGCAAAATAGGTTGGTTAATTGTAAATATCTCATGCCTTGTAATTTTGCCTAAGTGAAGACATGTCAACGGAATGAAGATTACTCTGTCAACGGTATGGAGTTTACTCATCAACGAAATTAAGAATAAAGCTATCAACGAAACACATCTCCCTGCTATCAACGAATCATTATTGCTTTTCTGAATAGTTGACAAAGTGATAGTGACAGTTTACTGAACAGATCTAAAGGAGATGTGGAAGTGTACTTTGCATTGGAAACCATTAAAATGGACATGGGGAATAAGGAAACATCCCAGTTTCCAATTGGACTATTGTGAGTGATCATAATAAGCATGAAGACAAAAGCAAATATCTCCAAGGACCACTGGACAAAGGGATGAAAAGCAAACTATTGGCGGTTACTCATTGTACTTTTAGTGTAGCCAAAAATAGAGTTGTAAACTTGGGTTTATATAACCAAGTGTAGCAGTTACTTTAGAAATAAGAGAAGAAAAACAAATAGATTGTATTAGCTATTTTTGAGAGCATTTTCTTCTCTACATTATTGTAACTGAGCAGTTGTGTACTTTTGTATCACAGATTATTTCCGCAATAAAAATCACTTCAGTTGGATCATCAAACAATCCAACTGAAATTATTAAGTGCTTGTGGTTTTTATTTTATAAGTTCAGTTTTAATTTGTAAGTTGTTTTTAAGTTTGAGAAATATCAAGTAATTATATTCAACCCCCCCCTTCTACAATTCTGTTAGGTCATTTGGGATTAACAATTGGTATCAGAGCAAGTGTGACACCCCCAAACCAGTGCCACGAACATTTGCATAATATAACATAATATAACATAAAACCTAGGCATGCATCTAATAAATGGAAACCATACCCCAAGCCAAGATCGCTACCAGGTCGAAGTATGAAACAACATATCTAAGTTCCAACATTTAAATGAGTTACTAATTAAGTTTTACAAGTCTAAACGATTTAAATATTACAACTTAAACCAAATGTCTTAAGTCTATTAGGAAACCAAAAGCACTTAAGCATCTAGAACCTGTGCATGGGTCGGGAACCCAAACCACGGGCCGCTCCTAGCAGCAAACTCTCTAGAAAAAGACTTCCTAGCAGTGCGGAATGTACGGACCATCTTCTGACTTCACTGAAAGGTTAAGGTAAAAACAAGAAAATGAGCCAAAGAATGCTCAGCAAGTATAATCAGCAACATATGTAACTAGAAATCCATTAGTAATCAAATGGTAACCAACTGGTAATCAAATGGTAATCAATAGTTTCAAGATATACATTTCTATTCAAAGGAAAAGATCTAAGAAATGGGATTGGAACTTCCGGTAAGACGGTACGAGCTATATGGGTGATCAGCCACATAAAGCTCCAGACCAGGTTTTCACCAGGTCCTAACATTCAGGATCCATAGGCACACATTGGCCTTAAAATACATACATAAGTAACCAGGACCGCCGCCACGGCCAAAGTTTGTTCCATTCATGAGTACTTCAAACAAAAGGATTAAATGAACAAGAGGCTTTTAACATATTCGATGTTCATTTCAGGGCATAAACTATTTCAAGATTTTATTGCAGGGGCTTAAAGAATGAACAATTGAAAAGCATGGTAAGTAAATGAACAAGGGAATAAGTAAGCTCCGGGTATTCAAAAGTTAACAGAGGTCAACAAGGTATAAGTCAAGGAAAAAGGCTTATATGGACAAAGCACAGTTAAAGGAACAATTGTAGGTTTTATAAGAAGGGTAAGGTAAAAAGGGATGCAATAACGTAGTATGGAAATTGATTGCATAATAATAATTTAAAGGACAAGTAAGAGTTTAACGTATACTTGCCTTAAGTAGACAATATCTCAGTATCTGAATCTCAGGGTTCCAACTTCACTTCCACTGGCTCTTTGCCTAGCCTTCTACTGGAACCTATACAAGAATATAGTAATGTCTTAGTCTCTAATCCTTAGTACCTCAGCTTTGTTTACGTATCTCTAAGTACTTCTACCCCATCATTATACAATCATATTTTCTTATATATATATAACCAAGTAATCACTTAAGAAGCACATAACGACTTAATTAACATTAAATCATGTAGTCACTTAACATCTGTAATATCCTGAAATTTTGATATAATAATAAGGAAATTAGAATAAGAATTCGTATTACTTTGTTTATGTTAATAAAAGAAGAATTAGAATTTTAAATATATATATTTTGAGAGCTGAATTTTATTTTATTAAAATTCTCAGAATCCTGATCATAATAATAAAAGGTGAATTAGTAGGTTATATATAATTCAGTTGTATTGTAGTCATAAATATACGAACAAAACCATATTTTATTGTTAGAAGCTGCAGAGAGAGAAAAGGAGATCGAAAAGCAGAGTCGTGGACTGAAGTTTGAGAGAGAGAGGTGGCCTAGTAAATAGCAACAGACAAGTAATTCTTTTACCTATTATTATAATCGTTTGATGATAATTTATATAGACTTGTGCAAATTACCTCCCTGTGTTGTAGATTCTGGCCACGATTGAGTTTGTTTGCATATTAGCTAAGTTGGACGCATCTCTAGGTAGAGTTTAAAAGTGATTTTAAATTAATTTTTTAGGTTACGACATTAACATCTTATACACTATTTGTTGAAGTTACTAATAATTATGATATTAAAGTTGTCTGACTTGTAGTAATGAGTTCAATACAATAGCATGAATGAGTTTAATAATTAAGTATAAAGAGAATATTTGTTAATTATAAATTATATTTTGTTATTAGATCGGGGATCGGGAATTTAACGGATCGTTTGCGAATTCGTGAGTGTTTGAGATCGTTATTTTTGAGGTACGGATTCTCTCCTCTTTTATTCAACGCAACTCCTCTTAGAAATATTTAAATTAAATTCGTTTTGACCTCAAATCTGTTCATTTGATTTTGAATCATTTTGAATATGAAAATTGTTTTGATTCTGAAAAGTATATTTAAATCTGTTTCGAAATACTTAAATATTTGTTTCTGTAATTTTTTGATAATGCGTATATTTTATATCTGTTGGAAATATTGAGAATATCTGTTATGCGAGATTTTAAAATGTTTTGCGAAATATTATATTTGAACCCTTAGTGATATAAGGTATACCGAGTTAACCAGCTGTAGGGGTACTACAGCCATGTCATTGCGGCACCAGTGACATGACACTTTCGTGACAGTGTGATTGGTCACGGCGTATCCTTCTGATAGCTCAGGTGGCGAGCTTTTGCGCATTTTGATATTTGTTTCAGGATACGTGGGTGCACCCAGAGTTTATGATTTGTGATTTGTGATTTGATTTGACGGTGACGTTGTATATGCCGTACACGTTATCCGGTTTGTTGCACACATTAGGTACCCTGTGATGTGTGTATTTGTTTCTGTTCTGTTCTGTTCTCGGTATGAAATATCCTAACCCCTCGTTGCTTCAGCCATAATTATTTTTTTAAATAAATGTTTTATTATAAACTGTCAAATATGAATATCTGTTTTCTGTTTTATAAACTGTATTCCAAATCCGTACTGGGCGATTGGCTCATGCCGTATTCTTTTTCTGGCAGGTGCTTGGGGGGATCTGGGACTGTGTGATGGAGAGCCACCCCTTTATATCATTGATTAGGATTTGTAGACTTCTATCGCTATTTAGACTTGAATATTATTTTAGAGATTTTGGGTTTTCATATTTATTATTTTGAACCGTTTTGGAGGTTTAATATTATCTTGGAGATTATTAGACTGTTTAATTATTATTTAGAAATTATTTTAGTGCTCTGTTTGCAGGTTTAAGGTTTAATAAGTAGCCCCTCATTTAGATATAGATGGGGGTGTTACAAAGATGGTATCAGAGCTCAGGTTCTTTCTTGTAGAAAACCTATTTAGGTTGACCTGTGAGATTGGGTAGACGTTAGGATGGGTGCTCTATTTCAATCTCATTTCATTTTGCTCTATTCTTTTGGCTTCCGTTTTTAAATCGCTTCTGCTTATCTATTATTGTTATCTTCATTCGTTCGTTATCTTATATTATAGATGCCTCCAAGACGTAATCGAACTACTAATCAGACTAACTTGGGTGTTAGCCAAGCTGAGTTAGCTGCGATGATTGGTCAATCAGTGGCTCAGGGTATACAACAAGCTATGGCAAATCAGAATAATCAGAACAATCAGAATAATCAGAACAATCAGAATAATCAGAATGGTCAAGGGAATCAAGATGGACAGAATAATCAGAATGGCCAAGGACATCAGCAAAATTCGGAGGGTCAGGGTAATCCGTTGGAGCCATTTGTATGGTTAGAGAGATTTGTTAAGCAGAAACCAGAATCTTTTCACGCACCACAGACTCCTATTGATGCTGAGAACTGGATTGTTCATCTTGAGAAGATTTTTGATGCTTTGGGTTGCGATGAGATCCAGAGGTCAGATTGGTTGTGTATAAGTTAGAGGGAGATGCTCAGCGATGGTGGAGAGGTGTGAAGGCTACTAGGGGTGAGGAGTTTACAGAGACATTGGTTTGGCAGGGATTTAAGGAAGTTTTCTATGAGCAATACTTTTCTAATGTAGACAGAGAGGCATATTTGAGGGTGTTTCATTCTATCTCGCAGAACTTCGATGAGAGCCTTACTGACTATATGGCGAGGTTTATCAGGTTAGCTGGATTTGCTGGGACAGTTGCAGGGACTGCTACACAGCAAGCTGAAAAATTTAAATGGGGTCTGAGGCCTAATCTGAGGGGTTCTATCATTTCACTAAAGTTTCCTAATGTGGCGGAGGTGGCAGATGCAGCTAAGGATATTGAGAAGGAGCGTACTGAGTATAGAGCTTCCAGGTTTCAGAATGATCGTAAGAGGCCTAGGGATGATCAGAGTTCTGTACAGGGTAAACAGTGGAATGGAGGTCAAGGTAATCAGCAGGGACAGTGGCGTGGAAGATACCAGAATATGAGGACTCAGTCGACTTACGGTCAGAATCAGTATGGTGGTCAGAAGCAGAACCAGAATCAGAATCAGCAGTTTCAGCGGTTTCAGCATCAGCAGCCTAGGCAGTGGCAGAATCGTCAACAAGGGCAGAATCGTCAACAGGGGCAGAATCGTTATTCAGTGTATGGGGGCAACCCCAATATGATTCCAGTGGCTCCTTGTGCTACATGTGGTGGACATCACCCAGGGAGAGCTTGTTATAAACAGACTGGGGCATGTTTCTTGTGTGGTTCGATGCAGCATAGGGCGAAGGACTGTCCGACATCGCGTAACACTGGCGGTGGAGGTAATGGTAGTGGTGGTCAACAGAATCAGCAGAATCCTTCAGGCAGGGTGTTTGCATTGACTGCTAATCAGGCAGCAGCTCATTCAGGTACCGTTTCAGGAACACTTCTTGTTGGTAGACGTGATGCTTATGTGTTATTTGATACTGGTTCGACTCATTCTGTTGTATCTTTATCGTTTGTTCGTCATCTTGGTGTTCTTTCATCATTATTATATCCTCGTATGTCTATTGCTACCCCAATGGGGAATTCCGTTATTATTTCTGATGTGTACCGAGAGTGTCCGATAGCTGTTGGGGATAGAAATTGTAAGGTTAACTTGTTTCCGATGGAGATGCATGACTTTGACATTATTTTGGGTATGGATTGGTTGAGTGAACATCGAGCTACAATTGACTGTCAAGGGAAGAGGGTGATCTTTGGGGATTCAGATAAACCAGAATTTATATATCAGGGTTCTCAACCGAAAGGAGAGGTTAAAATGATTTCAGCTCTAAAGGCGAGTAAACTTTTGTCTAAGGGCTGTGATGGCTATCTTGCTTTCGTGAAGGATATGTCTAAAGTTGAACCTCGCATAGAGGATTACCCAGTTGTGAATGAATTTACAAACGTATTTCCCGATGAGCTACCAGGTTTGCCACCACAGAGAGAGGTTGAGTTTACTATTGAACTTGTTCCAGGTGCAGAGCCTATTTCTAAGGCGCCGTACCGAATGGCACCACTAGAGTTGCAGGAATTGAAAGAGCAGTTGCAGGAGTTATTGGATAGAGGATTTATCAGGCCAAGTGTATCTCCGTGGGGTGCCCCAGTGTTGTTTGTGAAGAAGAAGGATGGTTCCATGAGGTTGTGTATTGACTACAGGGAGTTGAATAAGGTGACTATCAGAAACAGGTATCCTTTGCCACGCATTGATGACTTGTTCGATCAGTTGCACGGGGTGAAGTACTTTTCGAAGATAGATTTGAGATCGGGTTATCACCAGTTACGAGTAAGAGATGAAGATATTCCGAAGACAGCATTTTGTACTCGTTACGGGCATTATGAGTTTCTTGTGATGTCCTTTGGGTTGACGAATGCTCCAGTGGTATTTATGGATTTGATGAATCGTGTCTTTCATGATTATTTGGATAAGTTTATTGTTGTCTTTATCGATGATATCTTGATATACTCTAGGAGTAAGGAGGAGCATGAGGAGCACTTACGTACTGTACTTGAGATCTTGAGGGAGAAGCAATTGTTTGCAAAATTTTCAAAGTGTGACTTCTGGTTAGAGCAGGTGGCATTTTTAGGGCATGTTGTGTCTGCTAGAGGGATTGAGTTGGATCCTGCGAAAGTCGAGGCTTTCACTAATTGGCCGAGACCTAGAAATGTGACAGAGGCGAGGAGTTTCTTGGGTTTGGCAGGTTACTATAGGCGCTTTGTGGAGGGTTTCTCGTCCATAGCTTTGCCGATGACTCAACTGATGAGAAAGGGTGTTAAGTTCAAGTGGAATGATGATCGTGAGAAGAGTTTCCAAGAGTTGAAGAAGAGATTGGTGACGGCTCCTATACTTGTGTTGCCATCAGGGAGTGGAGGATATCAGGTTTATAGTGATGCTTCTAAGAGAGGATTGGGTTGTGTTCTTATGCAGCATGGGAAGGTGATTTCTTACGCTTCTAGGCAGCTTAAACCCTATGAGGTAAACTATCCTACGCATGACTTGGAGTTAGCAGCAGTGGTCTTTGCTTTGAAGATTTGGAGGCATTATTTGTATGGAGAGACTTGTGATATCTTCACTGATCACAAGAGTCTTAAGTACATTTTTACTCAAAAGGAGCTTAACATGAGACAACGAAGATGGCTTGAACTTCTAAAGGATTATGATGCTAATATTCAGTACCATCCAGGGAAGGCAAATGTTGTGGCAGACGCTCTTAGTAGGAAGAACTTGGGGAGTGTTGCATCTCTAATTACTCAGTCGCATCTTATCTCAGACATGGAGCGCTTTGGTATTGAGTTGTACGTTAGAGGATCAGGTGGTAGCATTGCTAGTTTGAGAGTGGAACCAAATCTAGTTTCAAGGGTCAAGGAAGCTCAAAAGAAAGATATAGGATTGGATGTCATTAG
Source organism: Heracleum sosnowskyi (assembly GCA_030848705.1). Taxonomy (NCBI): domain Eukaryota; kingdom Viridiplantae; phylum Streptophyta; class Magnoliopsida; order Apiales; family Apiaceae; genus Heracleum; species Heracleum sosnowskyi. The sequence goes on along the minus strand of CM061241.1, from coordinate 15,631,057 downwards.
ATCGGAGGTGGCAGCCGGTAAGCAAAAACATTTTCGTGTTGATAATGAGGGTGTGTTATGGTTGGGTAGTAAATTGTGTGTGCCTGCAGACTTGGCGATTCGTGAAGAGATTTTGACCGAGGCTCATAGTTCTTCATTCTCTATTCATCCAAGTTCCACTAAGATGTATAGAGATTTGAAGGAGCACTTCTGGTGGATTAGAATGAAAGCAGACGTAGCAGAATTTGTGGGGAAATGTCTTATATGTCAACAGGTGAAGATAGATCATCAGAGGCCTAGTGGATTATTGCAGCAGTTAGATATTCCGGTTTGGAAGTGGGAAAACATTACTATGGACTTTGTGACTCATTTGCCGAGAACCTTCATAAAGAATGATGTTATATGGGTGGTGGTTGATAGACTTACTAAATCAGCTCATTTCTTACCTATTAGAGAGACTACTTCTATTCATGAGTTGGCAGAAATTTTTCAGAGAGATATTGTTAGACTTCATGGTGTGCCTGTGTCGATAGTTTCTGACAGGGATACGAGGTTTACATCACGTTTTTGGAAGGGATTCCAGCAGGCTTGGGGTACGAGACTTAATTTTAGTACAACTTTTCATCCGCAGACGGATGGACAGTCAGAGAGGACGATTCAGACATTAGAGGATATGTTGAGGGCTTGTGCTTTGGAGTGGACAAGTGATTGGGATAAGTATTTGTATCTTGTTGAGTTTGCGTATAATAATAGTTGGCACACGAGTATTGGAATGCCACCATTTGAGGCTTTGTATGGTAGGAGGTGTAGAGCACCGTCTTGTTGGGACGAGGTTGGCGAACGAGTCATTGAAGGGCCAGAGCTAGTTAGGGTCACTAATGAGAAGGTAGAAAAGGTTAAAAGAGTTATGCGGATCAACATAGGAAGTTTGGTGGATTTGAACCTGGTGATCATGTATTTTTGAAGGTGTCGCCTTGGAAGGGTGTTAAACGTTTTGGCATGAAGGGGAAGCTTAGTCCGAGATATGTTGGTCCTTTTGATGTTATAGAGAAAGTTGGTGAAGTGTCTTATAGGGTTGCGTTACCACCACAGTTATCGCATGTCCATAATGTATTTTATGTGTCTGTTCTGAGGGGCTACAAGTATCATCCGCTTCATGTAGTTCAGTATCCACTGCATACGATTAGAGAGGATCTTACTTGTGAGGAGGAAGAGGAAGCTATCTTAGCTCGAGAGGAGCGAGTTTTGAGGAAAAATACCATTCCATTTGTGAAAGTTTTGTGGAAAAACCATTCTGAGAGAGAGGCTACTTGGGAATTAGAAGAATCTATTCGTGAGAGATATCCGCACCTATTCGATTCAGGTACGAGTTTTAGTTTAGTTTGATTCCGGGGACGGAATCCTTTTTAAGGGAGTATATATGTAATATCCTGAAATTTTGATATAATAATAAGGAAATTAGAATAAGAATTCGTATTACTTTGTTTATGTTAATAAAAGAAGAATTAGAATTTTAAATATATATATATTTTGAGAGCTGAATTTTATTTTATTAAAATTCTCAGAATCCTGATCATAATAATAAAAGGTGAATTAGTAGGTTATATATAATTCAGTTGTATTGTAGTCATAAATATACGAACAAAACCCTATTTTATTGTTAGAAGCCGCAGAGAGAGAAAAGGAGATCGAAAAGCAGAGTCGTGGATTGAAGTTTGAGAGAGAGAGGTGGCCTAGTAAATAGCAACAGACAAGTAATTCTTTTACCTATTATTATAATCGTTTGATGATAATTTATATAGACTTGTGCAAATTACCTCCCTGTGTTGTAGATTCTGGCCACGATTGAGTTTGTTTGCATATTAGCTAAGTTGGACACATCTCTAGGTAGAGTTTAAAAGTGATTTTAAATTAATTTTTTTTAGGTTACGACATTAACATCTTATACACTATTTGTTGAAGTTACTAATAATTATGATATTAAAGTTGCCTGACTTGTAGTAATGAGTTCAATACAATAGCATGAATGAGTTTAATAATTAAGTATAAAGAGAATATTTGTTAATTATAAATTATATTTTGTTATTAGATCGGGGATCGGGAATTTAACGGATCGTTTGCGAATTCGTGAGTGTTTGAGATCGTTATTTTTGAGGTACGGATTCTCTCCTCTTTTATTCAACGCAACTCCTCTTAGAAATATTTAAATTAAATTCGTTTTGACCTCAAATCTGTTCGTTTGATTTTGAATCATTTTGAATATGAAAATTGTTTTGATTCTGAAAAGTATATTTAAATATGTTTCGAAATACTTAAATATTTGTTTCTGCAATTTTTTGATATTGCGTATATTTTATATCTGTTGGAAATATTGAGAATATCTGTTATGCGAGATTTTAAAATGTTTTGCGAAATATTATATTTGAACCCTTAGTGATATAGGGTATACCGAGTTAACCAGCTGTAGGGGTACTACAGCCATGTCATTGCGGCACTAGTGACATGACACTTCCGTGACAGTGTGATTGGTCACGGCGTATCCTTCTGATAGCTCAGGTGGCGAGCTTTTGCGCATTTTGATATTTGTTTCAGGATACGTGGGTGCACCCAGAGTTTATGATTTGTGATTTGTGATTTGATTTGACGGTGACGTTGTATATGCCGTACACGTTATCCGGTTTGTTGCACACATTAGGTACCCTGTGATGTGTGTATTTGTTTCTGTTCTGTTCTGTTCTCGGTATGAAATATACTAACCCCTCGTTGCTTCAACCATAATTATTTTTTTAAATAAATGTTTTATTATAAACTGTCAAATATGAATATCTGTTTTCTGTTTTATAAACTGTATTCCAAATCCGTACTGGGCGATTGGCTCATGCCGTATTCTTTTTCTGGCAGGTGCTTAGGGGGGTCTGGGACTGTGTGATGGAGAGCCACCCATTTATATCATTGATTAGGATTTGCAGACTTCTATCGCTATTTAGACTTGAATATTATTTTAGAGATTTTGGGTTTCCATATTTATTATTTTGAACTGTTTTGGAGGTTTAATATTATCTTGGAGATTATTAGACTGTTTAATTATTATTTAGAAATTATTTTAGTGCTCTGTTTGCAGGTTTAAGGTTTAATAATTAGCCCCTCATTTAGATATAGATGGGGGTGTTACAACATCACATGACATCCTTAACACTTAATCATATAAGCCATGTATACGTACCTCAAGAATTATACCAACCACATAAATCGATTCACGATTAAGTTTCGATTTAACTAATCAAAACCCAATCCTAATGGCTAAAGTAATACAAAGTCTAATTAAAGATGTCTACATAAATTCATTATACCACATACTTATTCCATTGACGACAACCTATCTCAATTAAAGTTCAACTAAACAATTAGCATAGAAGTGACCATGTATACCACTTAAAGATAAATAAAATTATGACATTACCACACTACCCCCAACACTTCCTCTTTTCTTTCTTCCTCTCTACATGGCCTCTCGGCCTTCCTCCTTTTTCTCACTCTCTCATTATACTAACACCTAACCACACACACGAACAAGTACACAGACACAAGAACACAATGGTGAACACATTTTAAAAGAATACGCACACACACACATATACTAACTCAAGTTACACAACCTTTGCGAAAACACACATTACCTAAGTTTACATTTTTAACCTCACTCACACCTTTAAAATTACTCTTTTAGTCACTCACCCTCTCTCATACACCATATATTTTGAAAATACATACCTATGAACACTCTTTGAAAATACACACACCTACTCATTTTGAAAATACACACACCTATTTATTTTGAAAATACACACACTTACGAATACTTTTTGAAAATACACACACCTATTCATTTTTGAAAATACACACACCTATGAATACATTTTTGAAAATTACACTTCCAAACTCAAGTTTTTAAATCAATTCCTTCCCTTCTAACTTCATCTCTCTCCCTCTCTCTCTCTCTCGGCCTCTCTCTCCCTCTCTCTCTCTCTGTCTCTCTCTGTCTCTCTCGGCCTCTCTCTCCCTCTCTCTCTCTCTCGGCCTCTCTCTCCCTCTCTCGGCCTCTCTCTCTCTCTCTCTCTCTCTCTCTCTCTCTCTCTCTCTCTCTCTCTCTCTCTCTCTCTCTCTCTCTCTCTCTCTCTCTCTCGGCCTCTCTCTCCCTCTCTTTCTCTTTTTAACTATCCTCCTTCCACCTTAACTCCCATCCTTCAAACCACAATCATCTCAACCTCAAGCCAAAGTTCAATCAACAAATGTTTTAATTGCAACTAACATCTATAAACAAAATAAAATCATACTTTCTTTTAAACCAACATGCAACTCATAATATTTCAAATTCTTACTACCCACATCACATACAACATATATAATTTATAAAAATCGAAACCCACTAACAAACGTTAATCAAAATCATCATGGATCATTAAATTAGTGACATGCATCAACAAAATGAACTTGAGTTCAACTTTTAAACATAAAAATCAAGACCATGGCTCACAAGGATCATTGCCATGGTCGGGTTTCTCCTCGGATGAGCCCAAAACAATGGGTCTCATCGAGAATGACCCTAAATACACACAATCGACCTTTGCATGTAAGCTTTATGCATAAAGACCCTTAAATCCGAAAATTCCAAATTTTGAAACCATGATAAAACTCGAAATTAGTGCAAGAGGGTTGTAGAGATTTGAGAGAGGGGTGTTTTGGTTACTCACACTTGTAATTTGGGTGAGAGAAACACAAGTTATGGTGGTTTTAATTTTGTAAGAGATGAAGAACAATGGGAGTGTTATAGAGAGAGAAATTGGTTTTGGGGAGAGAAGAAGAAGAAGAAAGAACGGGAGTGGGGGAGCCGATGGGGGTGGGTGGGGGTTTTTATAGGGGAATTAAAAGTAATGCAAAAGTAAACACTTTTTGGTTATTTAATTATTAAATGACAAAATGCCCAATTAAATAAAATACTAAGATAGTAAAATTCAAGGACTATGATGTAAATTCATAATCCCATTTCTAGATCCAATAGAAATATTATTCTACAAATAACTTTTGTAGATTAGATAAATAAAATTACATTTACAAAGAATAATCAAATAAAATGTCTTTTAATCCCAAAAATAAATTTTAAATAGAATCTTACCATTCACTAGGTAAATAAATAAATTACCTATTGAAAATAAATAATCTAGAAGGTGTAGCATCTCTCAAAATAAATAATTAAAATAATGAAGTGGTTATAAAAATTTAAATCATGAGTTTTAAAACTGAAATAAAATAAAAATAATGCTAAGAAATATTTTATGCTACTTAATTAAATAATTTAGCATACTCTAAATTTGATATAATTAATATATGACTTAAATAAATTTACAGAGCACTTAAATAAAATTTAGAAACCAGATACGCAATTAACTAATTACTCACAAAGTGAATAATTCACAATTCTAAGCACATAACAATTATTGCACATAACCAACACCTAACAATAAAATGTACGTTTCATTAAAATATTTAAGTCGAAATTTAGAATCGTTACATCATCCCCCCCCCCTTAAAAGGATTCTGTCCTCAGAATCTACTACGTAAACAGCTGAGGGTACTTTTCTAACATTTCGCTTTCTAACTCCCAAGTTGATTCTTCAACCTTGGGGTTCCTCCACAATACTTTCACTAATACAACTGTTTTATTTCTAAGTACTTTCTCTCTACGATCTAATATCTCGATTGGTTGCTCTACATAGGACAAATCTGTCTGAATTTCTACCGGTTCATACTCAACTACATGCTTGGAATCAGGATGATACTTCTTGAGCATCGAAACATGGAATACATTGTGAATGTGCTGCATATGGGGTGGTAAAGCTAGTTCATACGCAACTTTCCCTATACGTCTTAGAATTTCAAAAGGGCCGACAAATCTCGGACTAAGCTTTCCTCTCTTTCCGAATCTAGTCAAACCTTTCCACGGTGACACCTTAAGTAACACGGGTTCACCTACTTCAAAATCTACATTCTTCCTGGTTGGATCTGCGTACTTCCTTTGTCTATCTTGAGCAGTTATCAATCTCTTCTGGATGAGTTCCACAGCTTCCTTCGTTTGCTGAATTAATTCTGGTCCAAATATCTTGCGCTCTCCAACTTCGTCCCAACATATTGGCGATCGACATTTTCTCCCATACAAGGCTTCGTAGGGAGGCATTCCGATATTGGCGTGGTAACTGTTGTTGTACGAGAACTCTACTAGAGGCAAATGTTCGTCCCAACTACCTTCAAAATCCAGGGCACAGACCCTGAGCATGTCCTCAATTGTTTGAATGGTTCTTTCGCTTTGACCGTCAGTCTGTGGATGGTAAGCTGTGCTCGTCTTTAGTTGAGTCCCTAAGCATTCTTGGAATTGTCTCCAAAACCTTGAGTTGAATCGGGGATCTATGTTTGATACAATAGACACGGGAACTCCATGGCGTACCACTATCTCCTTCAGGTACAAGTGAACGAGCTTATCCATTGAGAATCTTTCGTTGATCGGAAGAAAGTGAGCTGATTTCGTCAGTCTATCCACGATAACCCAAATAGCGTCGTGATTTGATTTAGTTCTCGGTAGTCCCACAATGAAGTCCATCGCAATGTGTTCCCACTTCCACTCGGGAATCTCTAGTGGTTGTAGCAATCCGCTCGGTCTCTGATGTTCTGCTTTGACTCTTTGACAAGTGTAACATTTACTAATCCATTCTGCAATTTCTCTCTTCATGTCAGGCCACCAAAAGTTTTCCTTTAAGTCATGGTACATCTTAGTGCTTCCAGGATGAATTGAATACTTCGAGTTGTGAGCCTCGTGCAAAATCTCGCTTTTCAGTTTTGTCACATTGGGTATCCAAATTCTTGAAGAAAATCTCAAAATTCCCTTGTCATCTTTTTGCGTGCACATTTCTTCTCCGGTCAGATCATTGACCTCATGATTCATCACTTCTTCTTGGCATCTTTTAATCTTCTCCAATAGTTCTGGTTGAAATGTCATGGTATACAAAATCTCACTGGTAGATCCTGGGGCATAAACCTCTAAGTTCAACTTCTCAAATTCTTTAGACAACTCCTTGGTCATGGTCAACATGGTCAACCTTTCCTTTCGGCTTAACGCATCCGCTACCACATTCGCTTTGCCCGGGTGATAATTGATGGTGCAATCGTAGTCCTTGATCAATTCTAACCATCTTCTTTGTCTCATGTTCAGTTCCTTTTGGGTGAAGATGTACTTCAGGCTCTTATGGTCGGTGAAAATCTCGCATTTTTCTCCGTAGAGGTAGTGTCTCCAAATCTTTAGCGCAAACACTATAGCAGCTAGTTCCAAGTCATGTGTGGGATACTTTTGCTCATGGGGTTTTAATTGTCTAGAAGCATACGATATCACCTTGTCACGTTGCATCAATACGCATCCCAATCCTTTATGCGAAGCATCGCTGTAAATCACAAAGTTTCCTTGGTCGTCAGGTAATGCTAAAACAGGTGCAGTCACCAATCTTTTCTTTAGTTCTTGAAAACTCTTTTCACACTTATCACTCCATTCAAACTTCTGATTCTTTCTGGTAAGCTGAGTCAAAGGTGTGGCTATCTTGGAGAAGTCCTTAACAAATCGTCGGTAGTATCCGGCTAATCCCATGAAACTTCTTACTTCTGTCGGGGTTCTTGGTCTTTCCCAATTTACCACTGCTTCTACCTTGGCTGGATCCACTCTTACTCCTTCACTGCTGACTATGTGCCCGAGAAACTGCACTTCTTTCATCCAAAACTCACACTTAGCGAACTTTGCGTACAGCTTCTCCTTTCTCAAGATATCCAGAGCTATCCTTAAATGTTCAACATGTTCTACTTCCGTCTTAGAATATATCAGTATGTCATCGATGAATACGATCACGAACCTGTCCAAATACTTCTTGAAGACTTGGTTCATTAAGTCCATAAAAGCAGCAGGTGCATTAGTTAATCCAAAAGACATCACTAAGAATTCATAATGTCCATACCTTGTTCTGAAGGCTGTTTTTGATATGTCTTCGGGTTTGATCTTCAGCTGATGATATCCGGATCTCAAGTCAATCTTGGAAAAATACGATGCTCCTTTCAGTTGGTCAAACAAGTCGTCTATCCTGGGAAGAGGGTACTTATTCTTGATTGTCAACTTGTTCAATTCTCGATAGTTGATGCATAACCTCATACTTCCGTCCTTTTTCTTTACAAATAACACGGGTGCACCCCACGGGGAAACACTTGGCCTTATGATGCCTTTATCTAAAAGTTCTTGCAGCTGGGTTGCCAATTCCTTCATTTCTATAGGTGCCATTCTATAGGGAGCTTTCGAAACTGGTTCCGCGCCGGGTATTAATTCGATGGCGAATTCCAATTGCCTGTCAGGGGGTAATCCTGGAAGTTCTTCTGGAAATACGTCGGGAAACTCATTGACCACTGGGATCTCTTCCATACCTAGTGTTTCTTTCCTTGTATCTACCACATGTGCAAGATAGGCTTCACAACCTTGTCGTAGCAATCTCTTTGTTTGAATGATGGTGAGAAAGGTCTTAGTCTGTTTCTGACCCTTAAATACTACGGTGTCGCCAGTCGGAGTTCGCAAAGTCATTTTCTTATTCCTACAATCGATCTGCGCTTCATTCTTAGCCAACCAATCCATTCCTAGGATTACATCAAATTCTCCTAACTTGAAAGGTATCAAATCCACAAGAAAAAGAGTTCCAGAGATAACTATCTCACAACTGGGGCAAATTTGATTTACGGGTATGCGATCTTGATTAGCTATCACAATATCTAAGGCCTTGTTTAATACTTGAGTTTCACAATTCAATTTAGCAGCGAATTCCTTAGAAATGAAAGACCTAGTAGCACCGGAATCAATTAACACGTTGGCACTTATGGTGTTGACGAAAAGCGTACCTGCAACTACATCTGGGTTCTGAACTGCATCTCTGATATTCAAATTGAATGTCCTTGCTTGAGCTTGATTAAGTGGAGGAGGCGCTGTTAGCCTTAACAGATTCCCACTTTGAACTGGAGTCTTACATTCCCTGGCAATGTGTCCGATCTTTCCACACTTGTTACACGTGACGTTCAGTCTCGGGTTGCGACATTCATTAGCAAAGTGGCCCTTCTGGTTGCATCTATAGCACACCATGCTAGGTTTGTTACAAACTCCGGCGTGCTTCTTCCCACAAGTCTTGCATTCCATTATTGGAGGTCTTGGTAATCTTGGTTGCTCGGCATTCTGTGGTCGATTTTGTGGGTGGTTCTGTGGGCGATTCCCTGAGTTCATATTTCCCCCTTCTTGCCTTCGAAAGGGTGCTCCTCTGTTCTGCTGAAATCCAAACTTCTTGTCCTTGTTTTGGAAACTTCCTTGTCCTTGATCTAACGGACCTGTCTTCCTTTTCTTGCTTTCTTTTTCCTTCTGGGAGTACTCACTCTCGCTTTCCACAATACTTGCCTTCTGAATCACTCCCGCATATGTGTTCAACTCAAAAACTGCCACTCTACTGCGAATCCACGGTTTAAGTCCTTGCTGAAATCTCTTAGCTTTCTTTTCCTCAGTATTCACATACTCGGGTACAAATCTAGCTAACTCCGTAAATTTCTTCTCGTATTCTGCGACGCTCAAGTTTTCTTGCCTAAGTTCGAAAAATTTCAACTCCATCTGATTTTGAATGTACCTTGGAAAGTACTTGTCTAAGAACAGTTCGATGAACCTATCCCATGTTATCACAGCAGTTCCTTCTAAAGCGCTAACAGATTCCCACCAATAAGTAGCTTCTCCCTTCAACAAGTAACTAGCGAATATCGTCTTCTGGTTAGCTCCAACATCCACTAAGGCAAAAGCTTTTTCTATTTCTTTTAACCAAGTTTTGGCCGCAATTGGGTCAGTGGTACCTTCAAATTCTGGGGGTTTAACACCTTGGAAAGTCTTGAAGGTTACAGTCTGTGCAGGTGGTGGTTGATTTTGTTGTGGTCGTTGCTGAAACTGTTGTTGAAGTAGTTGTTGTTGTTGGGTAAGGGCAGTTGTTTGTTGTCGGAGAAGTTCCATCATTTCAGCCATGTTGGGGTTGTCTTGCCCTTCAGGCGGGTTCTGGTTTCTGGTACGAGTATTTCTTTTTGGAGGCATCTTACTGATAAGAGGAAAATAGTTGATTATACAGTTCTATAATATCGAAATTTGGCAGTATCTAAGCAATATGGTACTGAAATGTAAACAGGATGTTGATATATAGAGGTATGTATGGGTACGAAAAAAAAATCACATAAATAAACCATTGACTGATAAACAGTCACCAACAGTACGAATCTGATATGGAGTACGAATAAAAGAGTCAATGATAATAGTACAACCCATGAATAGTGTCTAATACGATGGCCATGCCACCAAACAGCTAATCATAACATAAAGTAAATAGGTCTTCCACTAAACAACTATGGCAACCTCTCAGTAGCATCAGGAACCATTTCTAGTCATCAGCGGTCGAGCCCTCTCCTGCCAAAGTCCTAGCTATCCTAGCCAACAGGAAATGAACCATCCTGACAATCTCGTCAAAACCTCTATCTCCGTCGGCGCAATTCTCAAGTCCACGGAGTCCACGGTTAGTCACATCCACTAATGACTGGAGTCTAACACCTAACCCTGAAGAAGGAGATGGTGCAGGGGCTCCACCCACTAAGGAGTCGACCAAAGCACGGACCTCTGAATCCCGTCCAAAGAGAGTATCACTCTGACGAGCTAGCAACACATAGACGCTATGCGGAACACTAGTGTGGCTGGATGGATGAACAGGAACTCCATGCAAAACTGATGAGGAAACAACATGTGGTGACGGTGATCTTGCAACTCGGGGAGGTGGCTGGAACACTAGCTCAGTCTCAGACTCATCAGAGCCATCAAAGGATGAATCATCAAATGGATCGGTCTCAGCATCAGAATCAACCTCAAGTGGGGTATCTGGGGATCCCCCTCTCCTACGACGTCTCTCTGACTCATCTACACTAGCATCCGGGTACTGCAATAATAACGTAACACATACATAATAATAGTTACTGCGTTAAAATCCTACCTAGGTGATAACCTTTATCTAACCTATCCTTAAGTGATAAATCCTATTCTTGATAATCTATCTAACTTAGTATGACTTATAGCTAATTCCTATCTTTAGTGATCTATAATTCCTATCCTATGTTCAATTTTCCTACGTTGTTTCAGTGACTTCAACCTGTAGCTCTGATACCAAACCTGTGACACCCCCAAACCAGTGCCACGAACATTTGCATGATATAACATAATATAACATAAAACCTAGGCATGCATCTAATAAATGGAAACCATACCCCAAGCCAAGATCGCTACCAGGTCGAAGTATGAAACAACATATCTAAGTTCCAACATTTAAATGAGTTACTAATTAAGTTTTACAAGTCTAAACGATTTAAATATTACAACTTAAACCAAATGTCTTAAGTCTATTAGGAAACCAAAAGCACTTAAGCATCTAGAACCTGTGCATGGGTCGGGAACCCAAACCACAGGCCGCTCCTAGCAGCAAACTCTCTAGCAAAAGACTTCCTAGCAGTGCGGAATGTACGGACCATCTTCTGACTTCACTGAAAGGTTAAGGTAAAAACAAGAAAATGAGCCAAAGAATGCTCAGCAAGTATAATCAGCAACATATGTAACTAGAAATCTATTAGTAATCAAATGGTAACCAACTGGTAATCAAATGGTAATCAATAGTTTCAAGATATACATTTCTATTCAAAGGAAAAGATCTAAGAAATGGGATTGGAACTTCCGGTAAGACGGTACGAGCTATATGGGTGATCAGCCACATAAAGCTCCAGACCAGGTTTTCACCAGGTCCTAACATTCAGGATCCATAGGCACACATTGGCCTTAAAATACATACATAAGTAACCAGGACCGCCGCCACGGCCAAAGTTTGTTCCATTCATGAGTACTTCAAACAAAAGGATTAAATGAACAAGAGGCTTTTAACATATTCGATGTTCATTTCAGGGCATAAACTATTTCAAGATTTTATTGCAGGGGCTTAAAAAATGAACAATTGAAAAGCATGGTAAGTAAATGAACAAGGGAATAAGTAAGCTCCGGGTATTCAAAAGTTAACAGAGGTCAACAAGGTATAAGTCAAGGAAAAAGGCTTATATGGACAAAGCAAAGTTAAAGGAACAATTGTAGGTTTTATAAGAAGGGTAAGGTGAAAAGGGATGCAATAACGTAGTATGGAAATTGATTGCATAATAATAATTTAAAGGACAAGTAAGAGTTTAACGTATACTTGCCTTAAGTAGACAATATCTCAGTATCTGAATCTCAAGGTTCCAACTTCACTTCCACTGGCTCTTTGCCTAGCCTTCTACTGGAACCTATACAAGAATATAGTAATGTCTTAGTCTCTAATCCTTAGTACCTCAGCTTTGTTTACGTATCTCTAAGTACTTCTACCCCATCGTTATACAATCATATTTTCTTATATATATATAACCAAGTAATCACTTAAGAAGCACATAACGACTTAATTAACATTAAATCATGTAGTCACTTAACATCACATGACATCCTTAACACTTAATCATATAAGCCATGTATACGTACCTCAAGAATTATACCAACCACATAAATCGATTCACGATTAAGTTTCGATTTAACTAATCAAAACCCAATCCTAGTGGCTAAAGTAATACAAAGTCTAATTAAAGATGTCTACATAAATTCATTATACCACATACTTATTCCATTGACGACAACCTATCTCAATTAAAGTTCAACTAAACAATTAGCATAGAAGTGACCATGTATACCACTTAAGATAAATAAAATTATGACATTACCACACTACCCCCAACACTTCCTCTTTTCTTTCTTACAAAACAAGTGCACAGAGTTGCTCCTCTAGACTGAGCAGATTTTTCATCTTTGCCTCTGTGGTCTTGTTTTCTTCCCTTTTCTTGCATTGTTCTCCTCAATTTGAGCTTGAAGTCTTCTGTAGAAAATCTTCTCTTCTTCATCTTGATTCCACAACTTGGATTGCATTAATCTTAGAGTTTCATTGGATGCCTTCTCCAGTTGGTCTTCTATTCTGAAGAATCTTCTACAGTTGTCCTTATCTCTGAATTCCATCATCCAAAAAGGTTGGAGATGAATTATCTTTCCTGTTTGAGGGACCTTCAATACTCTGGGAAGTGCACCAGGCTTGTTCCAGCTAGCTTTGATTTGGCAAATCTTGGAGACAACCTCAGACTTGGCTGTTTTGGTAAAACCAAAATCTTTCTTCAAACATTTAAACACAGATAGCAGTGTCTGATAGTCTTCTCCCAGAATCCTGTGTAGAGGCCAAACCTGTTCTCTCCCACCCTTGTAGACAAATACCAATCTCTCTGGTAGTTTGTAAGAAGCTGCTATTCCTCTCACTTCAACCAGGTCATCAAGATTGATATGAATGTCAGACTCCTCCCTGATATCAGCAATGTAGATGAAGTCTTCTGGGTTGGTAGGGGGTTTCTCAGCTTGTGGTCTCCTTACCAGAATTGGCTTAGCCTTGGTAGCCCTTTGCTTAGATTTCTTCTTTGGATCCATTTCAAAGAGGAATTTTGGAAAGTTGCCCTCATCAAACTCAATTGGCTCTCCCTTTGGCTCAATTGGCTGATCATGGAAATTTACAGGATGATTAGGATCACATGCTAACTTTACCTCTGAAACTGGATCAGGAATTGTTGGAGGTGCAATTGGTACAGAAGAGTCTGATGCAAGTCTCTGAGAGTCATCATTCTCAAAGGCTATGTTTCTCCTAGCTCTTGCCTTTGGTCGCCTTGTGCTCTTCTTTGCACTCCTTTCCTCTCTTGCTTTTTCTTCTAGCTGTATTTCTTCTTCATCAAGAGACTGAGCAACAGCAAGGGCTTGCATTGCTGCTCTTTCTGACTCTTCAGCTTTAGCTTCAGCAAAGTTTGGGTGACCAGCCCAAACACAGATTTCTTGTCCATTCCTGTAGACAATTGCCCTTTGCTTCCTTATCTCATAATCATTGCTTTCCTTGCTTTTTGTGATAAGTAGACCAAGAAGCTTGAGCTCATCTGGATAAGGTGCAGGATAGAAAGTCCTTGCTATATTTTTGCCCTTTGGTTTAGCAGGGGACTTGGGAGATAAGCTTCTTTGGAGTGTAGCTTGTTCCACATCCCTAATGCATGAAGTTTGTCCTTTTTCCTTCCTTGGACCTTGAGTGACTCCATGTAGAAGGGGCTCTACCTTATAGAAAGAATTGGTCTGTGGCTCCTATTCCGTTGACACTAGAACCATGGCATTCGTTGATGGTTGATCCGTTGATGGATTTGAGTCCTTTGTAGTTCCAGCAATTTTCTTGACCCTTGCTTCTATGTTGGACCAAAGGTCTTTGATTTGTTCTGCAAGTCTCATCCTCATAGAAGCTTCCTGGATCAGGTCAATACCATCCTTTTTCTTCTTTCCAAACTCCCCCATTGATAATGGCTCTTCTGGCAAGGAGATGGCTGGGACCAAAACCTTTGTGATTTGTATCTCTAGCTCCTTAGTTTTCTCCCCCTTTTTGTTATCATCAAGTGAGATGATAGGGATTCCTTGAGCTGCCAGAAGCTGGGTGAGTAGGCTAGTTTGCTTCTCCTGTTCCTTCTGCATGTGAGAAAGTGTAGCCTCAACTTTGTCCACTCTAGAGGAGAGAGTTTTCAAAGATGAGGACACTTCAGGTTCCTTGGTGAAAAACCTTGACATCTTGGAGACAGTGTGAAGAGGAAGCTTTTCATCTAGCCTCCTGTCAGTAGCATCCCTAAGGTTGCTAATTGAATCCTTGATTTCTGTAGCCTCAATCCTTGTCTGCAACATTTGTAGCCTTTGAATTTGCAGAGAATCCATTATGGCCTTGTAGAATTTCTTTTCCCTTGCTTCAGCAGACTCATGAGCTAGATATGCCTCATTGTACTGCCTTGTGATAGCAGCATCCAAGTTGCATCTACCATGCATATCCTGAGAAAGCCAGTTTTGTAACAGCCCCAAATCCGGGGTCAGGGATTTAGGGTAGTCACGATCCATTTACTCCTTGCCTTACCTCTATTACTCACACCGTGCATAATTCACCTGCTCATGACCCCACAATACATATGCCTCACACACACACACACACAGGTTAGAGTCTCAGAAATGACACGATACAACAACTGCGGAATAAATAATTTTTATTACAATACCCAAATGTCTTTTGAATCTGTTACTGATACAATTTCTAAGTATTGCTACATTACCAATTTAGCCTTCTGATGCTCACAATCCTCTCATACCATTCATATCTATACATAAGTCGAATACCGAAAGCTGTAGCCTGATTCGATTGGTTCGTACTACTCTCGGGATCACTGCTGGAAACTGTTTATGGAAACGCCTTGCGGGGTATGTGCCGACCCATTGGCATCCTGCTTCGCTGCTATATAATATATATAAAACAATAGCAAGAGTGAGCGATAGCTCAGCAAGGTAATGAAAGTATGGCATATTTCTGCCTTTAACTCACCCCAGAATAAAGCGGGTATAAGACAATAATTTGTCAAAATATCTCGATACTGAAATTATATCCTTATCGGAATGTATTCCCAAAAACAGTACCATTATTGTACTTCAAATATCATTTCCATAATATTCTGCAAACTTTCGGTATTCATACTATGAACAAAGTTCTAGTATAATATAAAAGGTGAGGTTTCAAAGTAAACCAATATAACCTTTCCAAAAATTATCTGCTATGTAAGCAGAATACCAACATATAACTTAAAAGATGAATTTATAAGATGATTCAGTATAAACAACTCCCTTACCATAACCCCTGTTATGTAAGGTATCCACAGAGTCATAACTCATAAAATAAAAGATGAAGTTGCAAGAATTTATTGACACTTCATTTCCAAACACTTTTCGTCCTCCTCCCAACATGATTGGTTCTTCACCCCAATACATGTTGCAGGAATATCCAAATTGGATGATGAACCAATACAGGAGTTGCTACCGCGCCTGCTGTGCCTAACCTTGCTATGATCAGTAGTAGGTCGCACCGCTCAAATAGTTTTCTACATGTAGATGGAAGAATCACGACAGCCTGACATTGTCTACCGCCTTACAGTGACCTCCCGGCCAACGGTTGGGCCAATAAAAGTTGGATGGGTCCGCGCAACTAGACCACTTACACCACTCCTAGTTCAGATGAAATCCATGACTCTGAAACGTAAAGATCGTCCTCCTTTCCCCAAGTGTAAAACTTGTTGATACGACTCCACTAAGTAGTTATATCTAGGTCGGAAAGGAAGATTCTCCAATATTTCCCAAGCTATTGCTTGTTAATGGACATCGATTTGTTCCATGAATTTACCCCTCGATCGTTGAGGTGGTAACACAATATTTGACTGGCAGCAATTAAATTGCTCCAAGAAAATATCTGTCCCTTGACAGTTTTTGAATTGAGAGTTTAAAAAGAGTAGTAGTTACTTAAATCAGGTTTCCCATATTTTTGATAGTTGAGCGAGCATTTGAATCTTTTTAAAAGACAGATTTAAATGGGAAAACATTGTTTTGGGAACCTCTCTTTGATTGGAAAACAATTAATAACATTTATTAAACAAGTAAACCTTCAAATGAATATTCGAAAATAATATTCATCAAATAAACAAACCTCGAATGAATATTTAGAAATAATATTCATTAATAAATAATCCTCAAATGAATATTCAAAAATAATATTCATTAATAAATACTCCTCAAATGAATATTCAAAAATAATATTCATTAATAAATAATCCTCAAATGAATATTCAAAAATAATATTCATTAAATAAATAAATAATCTTCAAATGAATATTCAAAATAATATTCATTAAATAATCCTCAGATAATATTCACAATAATATTCTTCGATTAAGTAAACCTCAAATGAATATCTGAAATAATATTCTGTAAGTCGAAAATCCTCAAATAACAGTCACCCGATATCTTTATCGGAAAATAACCTTTAACATATACCGAAATATAATTACTTCTGATCTTAGAGAAAATCACCCGCCCTTATCCTATGGCAAATATAAAATCATGGCTTATAGCTGATATCCCATATCTAGCTTAGAAGCCCATAATCAAATCATTTTCAAATAATAACCTTCGAATGAGGTAATATTCAAATAACATTCCTCAATCATTTCCAGGTAATTAATACTTTCTAGAAATATAATTAATGTTTAATAATAGCAGTCCTCAAGATAATTAGTACACTGCCGCTGGAATCCCTCCGGGTTTCCACGGCTATCTCTATATCTCAAAATACTGACTCCCGGTCTAGAGTCGAAAACAAGAAGTATGCTCTGATCTCTAGAGCTACAAGGTACGCCGGTTTATAACTACTTTATCTCAAAGCTCATATATAAACCAAAATCAAACTCTATTTTATACAATATATAACATGTATCGCAAAACTGTAAAACTCCACACATTGCAAAAGCAGTAATATATAATCAATACTTCAAAGTATAGATTTAGAAAACTTGCCTGATGCTCGAGAAGTGATTGGGGTTCGCGACGATGCCGGACAATCTAGACAAAGTCAAACGAAAACACAGGGTGAATCCCCTCGATAAACCACTTATAACTCAATGCTTAAACACGTAAGCGAAACACAACCAAGGCATTACTTGCTCGCTCTAGCGTCACACTAAGTCCATGTTATTCGTCAAATACTTATATCATAAGTTTGGTTCGAAATCCATCCTCAAATCCAAGTTATACTTAACCATTTGGAACCTTGGTTTCTAAGTCTCGTTTTCAGTGGTTTTCACTTGCGCGACCTCGACTAAAACATTTTTATAAAATCGAACAATAATCTGTTTAATCCAAATCTTTTTCGTGAGCCTTCCTAACTGTCTCCAGTATTATTCCTCAAAGTTTCACATTTTAATGTGGCTTCTAAGTGATCCAAATACAGCCTCAAAGTGACTGACCAGAGAGGGGTTGTTCCTCCGAACGACGTTTACTAAAACTCACTTTTCTCCTAAACCGTAAATCGTATAGACATGATCTTTATACCAAAACAAACCTTAAAACGAGACCTACATGTTCATGGTCAGTGTTGTTCAAAAATATTCCAAGACCAGTTGGTAATACTTGCTCAAAACAGTCTTAAATCAAATGGGCATTACGACGGCTATAATCGTAACGTTTTCCATTTCCAAAACACCACCAAATCAATACCAATCAATCCCAAACTCACCATCCACCTTATACACCCTCCACTCAGTCAAATCCTCCATGAATAATTACAATAAATTCATAACCCATCCTCCAAACTCAACCAACAATTCATCTAATTACTTAATCATGCTCTTAACTTTACATAACATCAAAACCACTTCAAAACTCATATAAACAAAAAGGGGGCAGAGGTCTTTATACCTTCCTTGAATCCTTAAACACACAACCAGAGCTGGTAAGCCTTAAGAGAGTCTTTATCCATGGTTATCATCCTTAAACTTGCAAAAGAAAATCAAGAACAAGTTATGAATTCTCGGAGTTACTATACACCGGTTTAAAGAACTGGAACAATGAAGGTCTTACCTTGCTCAAATGGAATAAACTCGTGAAATAGGAAATGTAGGTTATCTCAAGACCTTTCCAATGAGCTATAGATCGCCATTTGCCACCAAGAAATGAAAAGGAGGTATGAAATTTATAATTCGGCAGTTTTACTTTTGCCGAAAATGAAGAAAAATGGAATGGTTTTTACTTTTGGTTGTTTTGATAATTGAAATGATATTTTGTGGTCAAGTCTTTGTTTTGGTGAGTCATCAGAATTAAGCCTTATCATCAGGACACATGTTGATCCATGAGATATCATGGTGGCAAAGCAGGACACGTGTCAAGCACTGGAGGGTCATGGTGGCAAAGCAGCTTTACTAGTTCGTTTCTTTTCACATGGATGATCCAAATGTTGCATTTCTCGAATTAATCTTGTTACATGTTACTTCCATGTCTATATTTAATCCTGTCATAATTTCAATCCTTAATCCATGATTCGTTCGCTTAATCGCTTAATCTCGTTATAAAGTATCAGCGGTTTCTAGAACCTTCGTTTCACTGTCTCAGCGGTTTTCGTTCTAAATTCTCAAATCAAATATAATAAAATTCCAAAATATTAAATCCTCAAATCCTTAATTTAATATCTCATTTCTTGAATATAATAACATATAATTCACTGCCCGGTCAAATACTTCACCAAAATAAAATTTGGAATTTCTGAATTCCGATCGTCTTTGCATTCACTTATTTACTCCGTAGATCACTAATATGACTTTGGAATATCCACACTACGTCTCGTACATAGGTGGCATGAAATTTTTTTCTTAACCCTCAAATCACTATTCATCCACCAAATTCACTATTCACTGATGCACTTAATCATAATAAGAAAAGTTTTAATTTTTCCAAAAATTCGGGTTATTACAGTCTCCCTTCCTGAAAAGGATTCCGTCCCGGAATCAACTTAGGAGTAACTGGGGTACTTCTCTTCCATTGCACTTTCTAACTCCCAGGTGGATTCTTCCACCTCTTGATTTTCCACAAACCTCTCACTAGCTTGGCAACCTCGTCACTTAACACTTGCTCTTTTCTATCCGTGATTTCCACAGGTTGTTCTTTGTAAGTCAGACCAGGTTGTATATCTACCTGCTCGTACTCTAACATATGCCGGGCATCTATAGTATACTGACGTAGCATTAACACATGAACCCCGTTATGACCATTCTACAAGTTTGGGGGGGGGGTAAGGCTGGCTCGTAGGCCACCTTCCTGACGCGTTTTAAAATCTCAGATGGCCCAATGAATCTCGGGCTCAACTTCCCTTTCTTTCCAAATCTCATTAATTCTTTCCATGGATATCTTTTAGCATCACGAATCTCTAACCTCATATTCTCTATCTTGTTTGTACAGAAAATACACCAACATAAACTTGCTTGTCATCCATCAATATGCCATTTAGCTTATCAATAGCAGTACTATCTCTATACTCGCGGGCTTAGTCCGCATACTTTCTCTGCCTGTCTTGGTTGTCACTAGCCGCTTGTTGGTGAAATCTTTTGTCTTTCTAGTTTGTTGGACTAACTTGGGTTTTGTGTAAAATCTCATCCTTTAATTCCCGATCATTCGGAATCCATCTCTGTCTCATTTTAATTAAGGGTATCGGCCACCACACTGGCCTTCCCCGGATGGTAGTGTATCTCACAGTCATAATTCTAGGTCAATTCTAGCCATTTCTCCATTTCATGTTATCTACTATCACGGATAACTCAAAGCCAATTCATTACATTCCATAAAATTTGTGGGTGCATTAGTCAACCCAAACTAGCCTCGCCGAAAACTCGAAGTGTCTATTCCAAGTACGAATCGCAGTCTTGGGTATATCCTCGGATTTAACTTCCAACTGGTGATACCCAGTTCTTAAATAAATTTGGAAATACACAACGTTCTTCCGCTGATCAAACAATCATTTACAAGGGTACCTATTCTCCATGTCGAACTCATACAACTCTTCGAGGTTCGATATATAATCTCGTGCTAAAATCTTTCTCTCTTACAACAACACCGGGCTCTCCACGGTGGTACACTGGGTCTTATCATATCTTTATACAACAACTCTTGTAACTGAGTCACTAACCCTTTCATTCCTACTATACCCTGAATACTCAGTATTCATTCTCATGTCATCCAATTCGATATCTGGTAGCTCATTAAAACCTTGTACAATCTCCCAAAACCATTGTAGTTCCCTTTGTACTTGGTGTCTCTTTTCTTGGTGCCAACCATAAGAGCTAATTAAGCCTCGTATCTCTGGCGTAATAGTTTCTTAGTCTGAACTATATTCAAGAATCTCTGAACCTACCTTCATCCTTTATTTATTACTCTTTTTCTTTGCAATCAATTGGCTCCATTGGGTGTCAACCAACCCATCCTTATTATAATATCAACTTCTCCCAACTTGAAAGGAATCAGGTCTATCAAAAGTGTCGACCTCATATTTCTAGTTCACAACCTAGATGTACCAGTCTTATGGGAAAATCCCTCGATTGACTATTTCTACTTGTAATTATTCTCTTTAGCGGCTCGGCCTTAAGGTTTAATTATCATTCAACTTCTTGATATACAACGATATATTAGCTTTGTCTAAACAGTGCAGCAGGGCACCTGCTATTTAAAGGTCCTGACAGTGGGCTGCTTGTTGGAGGTAGCCCTGGTTAAAGCCTACTGGCTTTCTTTCCTTCTGTGTTCACAAACTCCGGAACAAACCTAAATAATCCGGAAAACTTGGCCTCATACTTGGTCACAGTCATGGTTTCTTGTTTTAACTCTTTAACTTTCATTTTCATCCGGGTCCCCATATATTTCCGAGAATTATTCCTCTAGAACCACACACGCTGCACCTCTCCCAAGTCACAATACCAGCTCCCTCTGACTCCATCGTCAGTACTTATCTTGCTAACCCAGAGGTAGTGTCCATTCGTAAACAACTCCTCCAAAATCTCAATCTCACTATAGGGCACCTATCTAATCACCGTTGTCACTGGAGTTCACGGCACATCGCTATTTATATCGATTGACACGCTTTCCATTATCATAATATCCTTGGGAGAATAAACCAATTTCATTGATATGTCACTAATATTCTATTCGTCTTAGGGATTCGCTCCTGTCATAGGCGATTTCGTTGCGAATCTAATTCCTATCAGCGAATTTTGACTTATTTGACCTGGTTGGCCTCCCCTTAGAATTCAATGAGGATAAAAAAAAAATTATGGGGCCTTGAAAAGATAGCTCCCATATCAAGGAAAACGTCACACACTGGTGATCATAAGGTTATGAGTTTTAAGGTAACCTTATTGGAGGTAAGAGAATTTACCGAGAGATCAACATGATCACAAGAACTCAACGTTGTGTGCCTCGATTGAGACATTACTAAAGGTAATTAGCCTTCTTGTATTTCACAACTTACAAGTGATGGCGTCCCATCCGACTTCTATCACACAGACATATAGTCCTTGTAGCCCCTATTAGTATAGGGCTGTTCGTCTCAGTGGAAGTTGAAAAGTATGAAAGCAATTCGAGATCAATTTAATGATTATCGTCTTTCGACAATATTTCTTAAAGGAACACCTTGGATTAAAAATTGAACAGATTCCAAAGAAAATACAAAGAAAGAATAACCAAAAAGATACTGGTACTTAACAAACAAGTGGTGAGGTATCACCATAAGGTCATTCATTATTTGAAGAAAAGTCAAAGCTTAAATAACATCATTTGACAGGGCTTCGAAAACCTGAAAGTAGGCATTGTGACAGCCTCTGACACAAGTGAAACTGAATATGGTTTATCACAAGTGTTATAAAACAACTTCGAAGAGGGAATATACCCTTTATCAGAATTCTTTCTTGGAAAGAGGTCAAGATAGATCATAGATTGGGGAAATATCCCACATAATTTGCAAATGGGGAGGGTACTACCAAGGTCTCTACGGATGCCTTTTATGTCGGCTCCTCTAATGGATAATCGTTCGATTCCAAAGCTTTTATTCTCCATGCACACCCTAAGGTGCTCGATACTTACGTTATTGTCGACTCATAATAGTCGCTAAGGATTCAACCATCGACCTTTGCAATCGCAGGGAATTCTATCCGACTAGGCACAAACATCTCAAGTAAGCGTTCCGTTCTATAAGAAGACTTCGATACCGTTGTCGCCCATAGCAATGACAATTCCACATGTCGACTGAGCGGTACTTCGGAAGATCGTTAGAAACTACAAGCTTAAATCCGGTCTCTATTTCAATCATCCTTATACCCAATATTCCTTCTCCCACATCAATCCTATGCGCTACATAATCTTAACACTTTTGGCACAATAGCCTTTTCATTTAAGTCAATCCCGGAATTTTCCAGTCCGTCTTGGTCCTTAAATATATTTCGCCTTTACCGTCCAATCTCAACTTCATCATTTTATCTCTACAATCAATTATAGCAATCAGGGTCTGTCCACCAACCCATATAACGGCTATCTTACTCAATCCACAGGGTTCGCTCTAATTTCCACTCTCTTTGGTGACATCCTCTGGTAATCAGAAAGACAAGGTTTGCCAAAATTTGCTGAATTTCTTTCCAAAAATCAGGGAAATTTGATCAATTTATTTACCTACTAGTAATACTCGGATCTGATTTCCGGCCTTTCTGTTCTATCCTCATAATTCCTTCCTGGTTTCCTGAGGGTGGTAAATTTCTTCCTCGATTCCGTCTTAGCGTGCTTGTCTTACAATAACATTTGCATGGTACATATACCCAAAATTTTCCTTGAGATAATAAAATCCCTCAATGATGTAATAGACACTCTTTCCAGTGGAATCGCTGGTCGTGGGGGATTGAAACCTCATAGCAAAAGAAATTCCTTTCACTATACTAGGCAACTAAGTACCCTTAATCGTTCGTGAAAATCTGGACATCTTGGTTCTTACTTATACCGTCTCCTTATGGGCAACTATAACCGACTACGAGTAACAGGTTTCGTTCAAGTCGAATCAATCCACTGATACTGGCTGTACTGCCTCTACCTCTTCTGCTTTGGAGACTCTACTCCATTTTCTTTGTCATATCTCTTGATGAATCATAACGATCCTAAATTCTCGTCTCGTCACTTATTTGTCCTCTGAAGGTTCGTCTGGTCCTATTATACGACCTCAAGTAACATACCACATCTTTATCAATCAACACGTTCTCTACAAGACTTTTTCCTTGACCCACCATGGGGTCTTCCTCTAGATCCTCCTATGGATCTTCCTTTATCGGGTCTCCGTCCATTTCAATGAACGCATCATCAATTGCCTACTCGAAGGCCTCGGGGTCTGGTATCTCAGAATCCCATCAATCTATAACTCATATGACTCGAGGTGACTAACCATGAAGTCCTAAGTACGGTTTCCCAGAAGAAGTCCCCTCTCGGGCTTCATCTCAAACAGTCAGGGTTATGTCCTCTAACCCGACTACGAACTCAATTTGAGCTCTAGATGCTCTTATCATTATTACGGGTATTGTAAGACTCGATCTCCTATCGTTTCTGAGGACTGTAACCTAACGCTCTGATACCATTTCTGTAACAGCCCCAAATCCGGGGTCAGGGATTTAGGGTAGTCACGATCCATTTACTCCTTGCCTTACCTGTATTACTCATACCGTGCATAATTCACCTGCTCATGACCCCACAATACATATGCCTCACACACACACACATGTTAGAGTCTCAGAAACGACACGATACAACAACTGCGGAATAAATAATTTTTATTACAATACCCAAATGTCCTTTGAATCTGTTACTGAGACAATTTCTAAATATTGCTACATTACCAATTTAGCCTTCTGATGCTCACAATCCTCTCATACCATTCATATCTATACATAAGTCGAATACCGAAAGCTGTAGCCTGATTCGATTGGTTCGTACTACTCTCGGGATCACTGCTGGAAACTGTTTATGGAAACGCCTTGCGGGGTATGTGCCGACCCATTGGCATCCTGCTTCGCTGCTATATAATATATATAAAACAATAGCAAGAGTGAGCGATAGCTCATCAAGGTAATGAAAGTATGGCATATTTCTGCCTTTAACTCACCCCAGAATAAAGCGGGTATAAGACAATAATTTGTCAAAATATCTCGATACTGAAATTATATCCTTATCGGAATGTATTCCCAAAAACAGTACCATTATTGTACTTCAAATATCATTTCCATAATATTCTGCAAACTTTCGGTATTCATACTATGAACACAGTTCTAGTATAATATAAAAGGTGAGGTTTCAAAGTAAACCAATATAACCTTTCCAAAAATTATCTGCTATGTAAGCAGAATACCAACATATAACTTAAAAGATGAAGTTATAAGATGATTCAGTATAAACAACTCCCTTACCATAACCCCTGTTATGTAAGGTATCCACAGAGTCATAACTCATAAAATAAAAGATGAAGTTGCAAGAATTTATTGACACTTCATTTCCAAACACTTTTCGTCCTCCTCCCAACATGATTGGTTCTTCACCCCAATACATGTTGCAGGAATATCCAAATTGGATGATGAACCAATACAGGAGTTGCTACCGCGCCCGCTGTGCCTAACCTTGCTATGATCAGTAGCAGGTCGCACCGCTCAAATAGTTTTCTACATGTAGATGGAAGAATCACGACAGCCTGACATTGTCTACCGCCTTACAGTGACCTCCCGGCCAACGGTTGGGCCAATAAAAGTTGGATGGGTCCGCGCAACTAGACCACTTACACCACTCCTAGTTCAGATGAAATCCATGACTCTGAAACGTAAAGATCGTCCTCCTTTCCCCAAGTGTAACACTTGTTGATACGACTCCACTAAGTAGTTATATCTAGGTCGGAAAGGAAGATTCTCCAATATTTCCCAAGCTATTGCTTGTTAATGGACATCGATTTGTTCCATGAATTTACCCCTCGATCGTTGAGGTGGTAACACAATATTTGACTGGCAGCAATTAAATTGCTCCAAGAAAATATCTGTCCCTTGACAGTTTTTGAATTGAGAGTTTAAAAAGAGTAGTAGTTACTTAAATCAGGTTTCCCATATTTTTGATAGTTGAGCGAGCATTTGAATCTTTTTAAAAGACAGATTTAAATGGGAAAACATTGTTTTGGGAACCTCTCTTTGATTGGAAAACAATTAATAACATTTATTAAACAAGTAAACCTTCAAATGAATATTCGAAAATAATATTCATCAAATAAACAAACCTCGAATGAATATTTAGAAATAATATTCATTAATAAATAATCCTCAAATGAATATTCAAAAATAATATTCATTAATAAATAATCCTCAAATGAATATTCAAAAATAATATTCATTAATAAATAATCCTCAAATGAATATTCAAAAATAATATTCATTAAATAAATAAATAATCTTCAAATGAATATTCAAAATAATATTCATTAAATAATCCTCAGATAATATTCACAATAATATTCTTCGATTAAGTAAACCTCAAATGAATATCTGAAATAATATTCTGTAAGTCGAAAATCCTCAAATAACAGTCACCCGATATCTTTATCGGAAAATAACCTTTAACATATACCGAAATATAATTATTTCTGATCTTAGAGAAAATCACCCGCCCTTATCCTATGGCAAATATAAAATCCTGGCTTATAGCTGATATCCCATATCTAGCTTAGAAGCCCATAATCAAATCATTTTCAAATAATAACCTTCGAATGAGGTAATATTCAAATAACATTCCTCAATCATTTCCAGGTAATTAATACTTTCTAGAAATATAATTAATGTTTAATAATAGCAGTCCTCAAGATAATTAGTACACTGCCGCTGAAATCCCTCCGGGTTTCCACGACTATCTCTATATCTCAAAATACTGACTCCCGGTCTAGAGTCGAAAACAAGAAGTATGCTCTTATCTCTAGAGCTACAAGGTACGCCGGTTTATAACTAATTTATCTCAAAGCTCATATATAAACCAAAATCAAACTCTATTTTATACAATATATAACATGTATCGCAAAACTGTATAACTCCACACATTGCAAAAGCAGTAATATATAATCAATACTTCAAAGTATAGATTTAGAAAACTTGCCTGATGCTCGAGAAGTGATAGGGGTTCGCGACGATGCCGGACAATCTAGACAAAGTCAAACGAAAACACAGGGTTAATCCCCTCGATAAACCACTTATAACTCAATGCTTAAACACGTAAGCGAAACACAACCAAGGCATTACTTGCTCGCTCTAGCGTCACACTAAGTCCATGTTATTCGTCAAATACTTATATCATAAGTTTGGTTCGAAATCCATCCTCAAATCCAAGTTATACTTAACCATTTGGAACCTTGGTTTCTAAGTCTCGTTTTCAGTGATTTTCACTTGCGCGACCTCGACTAAAACATTTTTATAAAATCGAACAATAATCTTTTTAATCCGAATCATTTTCGTGAGCCTTCCTAACTGTCTCCAGTATTATTTCTCAAAGTTTCACATTTTAATGTGGCTTCTAAGTGATCCAAATACAGCCTCAAAGTGACTGACCAGAGAGGGGTTGTTCCTCCGAACGACGTTTACTAAAACTCACTTTTCTCCTAAACCGTAAATCGTATAGACATGATCTTTATACCAAAACAAACCTTAAAACGAGACCTACATGTACATGGTCAGTGTTGTTCAAAAATATTCCAAGACCAGTTCGTAATACTTGCTCAAAACAGTCTTAAATCAAATGGGCATTACGACGGCTATAATCGTAACGTTTTCCATTTCCAAAACACCACCAAATCAATACCAATCAATCCCAAACTCACCATCCACCTTATACACCCTCCACTCAGTCAAATCCTCCATGAATAATTACAATAAATTCATAACCCATCCTCCAAACTCAACCAACAATTCATCTAATTACTTAATCATGCTCTTAACTTTACATAACATCAAAACCACTTCAAAACTCATATAAACAAAAAGGGGGTAGAGGTCTTTATACCTTCCTTGAATCCTTAAACACACAACCAGAGCTGGTAAGCCTTAAGAGAGTCTTTATCCATGGTTATCATCCTTAAACTTGCAAAAGAAAATCAAGAACAAGTTATGAATTCTCGGAGTTACTATACACCGGTTTAAAGAACTGGAAACATGAAGGTCTTACCTTGCTCAAATGGAATACACTCGTGAAATAGGAAATGTAGGTTATCTCAAGACCTTTCCAACGAGCTATAGATCGTCATTTTCCACCAAGAAATGAAGGAGGTATGAAATTTATAATTCGGCAGTTTTACTTTTGCCGAAAATGAAGAAAAATGGAATGGTTTTTACTTTTGGTTGTTTTGATAATTGAAATGATATTTTGTGGTCAAGTCTTTGTTTTGGTGAGTCATCAGCATTAAGCCTTATCATCAGGACACATGTTGATCCATGAGATATCATGGTGGCAAAGCAGGACACGTGTCAAGCACTGGAGGGTCATGGTGGCAAAGCAGCTTTACTAGTTCGTTTCTTTTCACATGGATGATCCAAATGTTGCATTTCTCGAATTAATCTTGTTACATGTTACTTCCATGTCTATATTTAATCCTGTCATAATTTCAATCCTTAATCCATGATTCGTTCGCTTAATCGCTTAATCTCGTTATAAAGTATCAGCGGTTTCTAGAACCTTCGTTTCACTGTCTCAGCGGTTTTCGTTCTAAATTCTCAAATCAAATATAATAAAATTCCAAAATATTAAATCCTCAAATCCTTAATTTAATATCTCATTTCTTGAATATAATAACATATAATTCACTGCCTGGTCAAATACTTCACCAAAATAAAATTTGGAATTTCTGAATTCTGATCGTCTTTGCATTCACTTATTTACTCCGTATATCACTAATATGACTTTGGAATATCCACACTACGTCTCGTACATAGGTGGCATGAAATTTTTTTCTTAACCCTCAAATCACTATTCATCCACCAAATTCACTATTCACTGATGCACTTAATCATAATAAGAAAAGTTTTAATTTTTCCAAAAATTCGGGTTATTACAAGTTTGGTGTAGGAGGCACCACAGAAGTCCTAGTCTGTGTAGTGGTGGCCACCTGTAGATTGTCACCAAAGCTGTCTTCATCATCAGAAAACTCAAAGTCTCCACTTGCTGCAGCTCCTGGAGGTAGATTGGTCAAGGCATCCTTTGCTCTTTGCATTGATGCAGTAGTATGAATTAAGTTGAGTGACCTTTCTGCCTCCACATTGCCCTGCTGAGCCATAACTTGATAGGCTGACACAGGATGAGTAAAGGTCTTGCAACTTCAGAAAAAATTGGTTGATGGCCCAACAAATCACTTAACAAGTGATGGCCACCAGCTTCAGAGTGGGGCTTCTCCAAGATTAGAGTTGGAGAATCAGGAATAGATGAATGGATCATGTCCACATCTAGAGATAGAGTTGGTGAATTTGATGGAGATAGTTCAAGGTTGATGTTTAGAGAATGGGACTGTAACCCCAGAGTAATAATAGGGGTTACATCAAACTGAATTTGAGAAACTGGAAGTGTTGCTTCCAGTGTGTGTGCACCCTGTGTACCCTTGGACTTTTGCTTCACTCTCCTTTGGTATTGGGAAAATGTATACTGTGGGCTTGAAGTGTCCCTTACCCTTTTGGAGTGTGCTCTTGGAGGAGAGCTTGTTTCAATAATCACATCCTTTTGGGAGGATGCAACTAGACTTGTGTTTAAATCCATTTTACTCATTGTGCCTTGTTGGGAAGACACAATGGGGCTTGGCTGGATTTCACTCATCTGTCCTTCCTTATCCTTAGGGTTTCTTTTATGTTCACCCCTTCCCTCACCTCTCTCAGCACCTACAACACTCCCCTTAAGTTGTGTAGTGGATTTTACAACAGGTGCCTTTTGGGAAGCACCTGAGGTTGGCTTGGAGGATTTCTTTGATTTTGGTTTTGTTGCAGGGGCAGGAGCCTGTTGGGTCACAGCTACAGACTCCACAGCAACAGGACTGGGTGATACAGTTGAAGTAACAACTATACTAGAAGGGATAGCAGTAGTTACCTCAATTATTGGCAGATACACCACTGGAACATCAGCATTGTGGTTCAGCCTCAGTATGTCTGTCAATACTCTCTTTTCTTGCACAAAACACTCAAACTTGGAAACAGGGTTAGAGATTACTAATGGTGTTGGACTAACATGATTAGCCAACATCATCAGAAACCTAGCATAGTAGATATTCTTTTTCCTATTAGCCTTGTCACCCAACTTAGCACCAATTTCATACATAAGTTGGGTGCTAAAGTTGTAATATCTATCAGTTAGGAGCATGGTAAAAAGAATCAACATGGAATTAGTTAATGCATCAAAATTACTAATCTTTCCAGAAAAGACCTTGATAAATGCATCAGCTAAATAACTATATTCCCTAACCAAACCTCTCCTAATTATTCTACCCAGATTATCAATAGGCAAAGAGTAGTTTATTGAATTTAGCATGTTAACCATTTCAGTGATTGTAGGCAAAGCATCACGGTTATTTTCAGGAATATGTAGACATGCTTGCAATACATCAGAATTAACTATGTACTCATTACCTTGGAGAGTGAATTGCAGTGTGCAGTTTGTTCCACTATACTCACACGAGGTCCAGATCTCCTCGATTATCTCATTATAGAGAGGAGTTGAGTGAAACATTGCATAGCTCAACTTGGAGTTCTTCATGAAGTCCATCATCTTGAAAAAGATACTGTTCGGGTTTTCCTTGACAACAAAAGGGATGGAGTTGTTCTTCTCATAGATGAACCCTCCAGCAGACATAAGCTTGACTATGGGTGCCATTGTTGTGTGAAGAAAAGCTTCGAACTGAATTGCTTGTTAGAGAGAAGAAGAGAGAAAAGCCTTTGGAATTTTTGAGAACAGGTAAAAAGAAATTAAAGAAAATAGAATTTCTTAAATACTCCCCCAAAAATTCTCAGAAAAAGAGTCCAATAATAAATGTAAATTACTGGATTGGCTTAAAAATATAACCGTTACTTTTAAAGAAATACCATGATTTATACTTACAGGGGTGTATGCATAGATCGTGGTAAAAGACGTGTCAAAATTTCAACGGTTCAGATTAAAAGCGCTATATCAACGAATTAGATTTGGGCTTTTAAGGTCCCGTCTATTTCGTTGATAAAGCTGCGTTTCGTTGATATAAAAGAGCTATCAACGAAACACCCAGAAAAATGCTAAGACTGTCAACGAAATGGTGCGTTTCGTTGACATAGTAATTTTGACTTAGACAAAATTTCACTTTTTCCTGAGAAAATTAATTCACAGAAAAACATAGCAAATTTCTGGCTACAGTGTAACTTGCAAATATCTCAAAAATAATTAAGAGAGATTTAGCATACCTAGCACTTACTAATCTTGAGAATGATGATTCATCAAGTGGCTTGGTAAAGATGTCTGCAAGTTGTTGTTCACTTGGAACAAAATGTAACTCCACAGTACCATTCATAACATGTTCTCTAATGAAATGGTACTTGATGTCAATGTGCTTGGTCCTTGAATGCTGCACTGGATTCTCAGTAATGGCAATGGCACTAGTGTTGTCACAGAAAATAGGAATTTTCTCAACTCTTATTCCATAATCAAGTAGTTGATTTTTCATCCATAAAATCTGTGCACAACAACTTCCAGCTGCAATATACTCAGCCTCAGCTGTGGAGGTAGAAACTGAGTTTTGTTTCTTGCTGAACCATGAGACAAGCTTGTTTCCTAAGAATTGACAGGTGCCTGTTGTGCTTTTCCTGTCAATTTTACATCCTGCAAAATCTGCATCTGAATAACCAATTAGTTCAAAGCCAGATTCTCTAGGATACCAAATGCCAAGGTTTGGTGTTCCTTTGAGATATCTGAAAATCCTTTTAATAACAACTAAATGGGATTCCCTAGGATCAGCTTGAAATCTAGCACATAGACATGTAGCAAACATAATATCAGGTCTACTAGCTGTTAAATACAAAAGTGAGCCTACCATGCCTCTGTAACTTGAAATGTCCACAGATTTTTCCTTAGTATTCAATTCAAGTTTGGTGGCAGTAGGCATGGGAGTTTTGGCAGGAGAGCATTCCATTAAGTTAAACTTCTTTAATAAATCATGAATATATTTTGTTTGACTAATGAAAATGCCTTCATTAACTTGCTTCACTTGAAGACCAAGAAAGTAAGTTAATTCTCCCATCATGCTCATTTCATATTTACTTTGCATAAGCTTGGCAAACTTTTGACAAAGTTTCACATCTGTAGACCCAAAGATTATGTCATCTACATAAATTTGAACAAGTATAGTAGAGCCATTCACAACCCTGTGAAAAAGAGTTTTATCT
Source organism: Heracleum sosnowskyi (assembly GCA_030848705.1). Classification (NCBI taxonomy): domain Eukaryota; kingdom Viridiplantae; phylum Streptophyta; class Magnoliopsida; order Apiales; family Apiaceae; genus Heracleum; species Heracleum sosnowskyi. The sequence goes on along the minus strand of CM061241.1, from coordinate 15,598,993 downwards.
ACAGTACCTCTAGTGAAGTGATTCTCAAGGAGGAACTGTGAAAGTGTGTCATACCTGGCTCTAGGTGCTTGTTTCAAACCATAGAGTGCTTTGAGGAGGAAGTATACATATTCTGGAAAATCATCATCTTCAAAACCAGGAGGTTGACTTACATACACCTCCTCTTCCAATTCCCCATTCAGAAAAGCACTCTTCACATCCATTTGATAGACTTTGAAATTGGCATGGGCTGCATAGGCTAGGAAAATCCTTATTGCTTCTAGTCTAGCAACAGGAGCAAAGGTTTCATCAAAATCAATTCATTCTTCCTGTGAATAGCCTTTTGCAACCAATCTAGCTTTGTTCCTTGTGACTATGCCATTTTCATCCATCTTGTTTCTGAACACCCATTTTGTGCCTATGACACTCCTGTCCTTAGGCTTGGGCACCAGCTTCCATACATTGTTCCTTTCAAATTGGTTTAGCTCCTCTTGCATAGCCAAAACCCAATCTGGATCTAGAAGTGCATCCTCAACTTTCTTTGGCTCATCTTGAGACAGAAAGCTACTATATAGACATTCTTCTTGAGTTTCTCTTCTAGTTTGGACTTTTGAAGACACATCACCTATAATAAGTTCAAAGGGATGATCTTTAGTCCATTTCCTTGAGGGAGGTAGATTTGCTCTTGAAGAGGTAGCTTCATGATCATGATTGCCTTGATTGGATATTTGTCCTTGAGAAACTCCCCTTGAATTTGTTGTTCCTAACTGATCACTTCTAGAAGCATTTCTATGACTGTCAACGGTATGACCATTTTGGCTGTCAACGAAACGCTCATTTTGACTGTCAACGAATCCACCATCATGACTGTCAACGAAATGACCATTTGGTCTGCTAGTAGCTATTCTTTTCAATCTTAATGCAGCAATTTCATCTTCACTGCTGCTTTCATCTGTGCTAGATACAACAACTTTAGGCTGTTTCTCAGTAGCCTTAACATGATTCACTTGATCTCCTTCCTCATTTTCAAAAGAAAGACTTTCATGGAAACCTTCATCACAGAGACCTTGAATTTTGAGATCATCAAAAACAACATGTACAGATTCCATAACAATGTTGGTTCTGAGATTATAGACTCTGTAGGCTTTCCCTGCTGCATATCCCACAAATATTGCTTCATCTGCCTTTGCTTCAAATTTCCCCAAATGCTCAGCTTGATTTCTCAGAACAAAGCACTTGCATCCAAAGACATGAAGAAAATCCAATAGTGGCTTCTTTCTTTTGAGTAGCTGATAAGGGGTCATTCCTTTGGCCTGATTAATCAAAGAAATATTTTGAGTGAAGCAAGCTGTATTAACTGCCTCAACCCAAAAATAAGTTGGTAACTTTAATTCATCTAGCATTGTCCTTGCAGCTTCAATGAGTGTTCTGTTTTTCCTTTCAACCACACCATTTTGCTGTGGTGTCCTTGTTGCTGAAAACTCATGCAAAATACCATTTTCTTCACAGAACACCTTCATGCTTGAATTCTTGAATTCTGTCCCATTGTCACTCCTAATCCTTCTTACTTTCAAGTCAGGATGATTGTTTACCATCTTGATGTGATTGATAATGATTTCACTTGCCTCATCTTTGGAGTGCAAAAAGAAAGTCCATGTAAATCTAGAAAAATCATCAACAATCACAAGACAATATTTCTTCTTTGAAATAGACATGATATTTACAGGGCCAAACAAATCCATATGAAGCAACTCAAGCTGATGGACAATTGATGACTCTATCTTGCTTTTGAATGATGCCTTCTTTTGTTTCCCTTTTTGACAGGCATCACACAAACCATCCTTGGAAAACTCCACCTGTGGAATTCCTCTAGCAAGATCTTTCCTCACTAAATCATTCATAACTTTAAATTTTAGATGAGATAATTTCTTGTGCCATAGCCAACTTTCATCCTTGCTTGCCTTGCTGAAAAGACAAGTGATGGTTTCTGGACTTGTGCTACTAAAGTCAGCAATGTACACATTCCCTCTTCTGAATCCAGTCATTACCACATTGTTGTTTCCTCCTTTAGAAACAACACAGGCTTCTTTAGAAAAAGTAACTAAAAATCCTTTGTCACAAAGTTGGCTGATACTAAGCAAATTGTGCTTAAGACCATCCACCAATGCTACCTCATCTATGATGACATTCTCTTTTGAAATCAAGCCATATCCCTTAGTGTAGCCTTTGCTGTCATCTCCAAAAGCAATACAAGGGCCAGCTCTTTCCTGAAACTCTGTGAGCAGGGTAGAATCACCAGTCATGTGTCTTGAACAACCACTATCCAAGTACCAAAGATTCCTTTTGTCTCCCTGCACACAATAAAACCAAATCAAGTTGATTTTGGTACCCAAGTTTCCTTGGGTCCTGTTTTGTTAGCCTTTGCTTTTCCTTTTATATCATTTTTCACCTTGGGCTCAGATTGATTTAAATCAATCTTTACCCTTGGTGTTGATTTCTGAGGGTTGCTCACATTTTCATTCACAGCATGCATAGTTGGAGGTACAATCAGGTTATTCATATTCCATGGCATTTGTGGCATATTAAACATATTCATGTATGGATTAGGCACAAATGACATGTTAGCATATGGATTCTGAAATTGTGCATATGGAGCAAACATGTTAGGCATAACAGCCATTGTAGGCATGGAACTATTCATTGCAGGCTTGGGCATTTTCACATTAGCAGTTTTCTTAACAGATTTGCAGTTAGTAGATAAATGACTAACACTTCCACAATTGACACATGTCTTTCTAGGAGCATATTTATCAGGTGTGTAATTGTTGTGTTTGTTAATCCCTACTTTGCCATTCCTGTTATTCTTTTTATTTCCCTTAGCCTCAACTTGAACTTTCTCTAACTTGTCTTTCAATTGCTTGTTAGACAAGTGACCTACATTAGCTCTCTCAACAGGCTTCTCAACTTTCTTTGATTTACTAGACTCACCTTGAACAAAGTTCTTGGTGACAGGACCATACTTATTATTAAGTCTAGTGAGTTCATCTTTTCTTTTCTCTGTCAACGAAACTGCCTGATCGGTTGATGGTTCATCTGTCAACGAAACATTGCATTCCGTTGACATATCAACCTTCAACAAATGATCATTGTTGTTTGTTGACTCTGTTTCTGATTCTAAGGTTTCACCAACATACCCTAGCTTCTCTTTGTTCTTTTTCCATGATTGCTCACAGAAAGATTCCATACCTTGAACATTAATGATGTTGGTGGCAACATTCCTGGCATCTTTCCATTTTGCAATCACACTTTGTTCTATCTCAAGTTGTGTTTTAAGAATTTCTTCCCTTTGTAACACGTTCTCAAGTTCCTTCTTAGCATCCCTACTAACACATCTCATTTTTTCAAATTCAATGAGCTGTGCTTCTAACATTGCATTCCTATCACTTAAGAGCAAATTAGTCTCTTTTATTCTTGAATTCTCTTTGGTAAGTGATTTAAGAGTAACACGCAAATTATATAGTACAGTAGATATTTCATTTACTGCACTATCGCATTCCTCTTTAGAAAGCTCAAAAAGATTAGTAATTGTTAGCTGGTTGCTTGAGGAGCTTGCTTCCTGCTCATGATTGTTAGCCATAAGAGCCAAGTTGACATACTCAACATCATCATCAGAATCTTCACCATTACCAGCCCAATCATACTCCTGAGACATGAAAGCCTTTTCTTTTTGCTTGAGAAGTTCAAAGTATTTCTTTTTATAATCAACAGGCTCAAGTTTCCTGTTGCCCTTCTCAATCTTGGGCTTTCTGCAGTCTCCAGCAAAGTGACCAAGCATTCCACAATTGAAACATTTAGATTTAGACTTTTCAATCCAGTTACTTTTGTTAGGTTGAAAGTCTCTCCTTGGTGGCCTTGCTTCTGAGTTTCTCTTGAACTTGAACTTAGAGAATTTTCTTGACAGAAAAGCAATGTGTTCATCAATCTCATCTAAGTCATCCAAGTTGGCTGGTTCTGATTCTTCTTCTTCTGTCATCTTGCCTTTACCCTTGCTAACATCACTCCTACAACTAGCTCGACTAGTTGTGGCCTTTGCAGCTTCTTCATTGTCATCTTCCAGTTGGTTCACAGATGCAATCAATGCAACAGATCCACCCTTCTTTTGTACCTTTTCAATTTCTTCATCTTGCTCCATTTCCAACTCATATGTCTTCAAGGTTCCATAAAGCCTCTCAAGAGTGTAGTCTTTGTACTCTTGAGTGTTTCTGAGAGAAACAGTCATAGGCTTCCATTCTTTTGGAAGAGCTCTAAGAAATTTAAGGTTTGAATCCTTGGTTTGATAGATCCTCCCATACAACTTTAATCCATTCAAAAGCTTCTGAAACCTACTAAACGTGTCATTTAGGGTTTCACCAGCTTTAAAATGAAAATGCTCATATTGTTGTATAAGGAGCTGCATTTTGTTTTCCCTAACTTGCTCAGTTCCTTCATAGAGAGTTCTAACAGTGTCCCATACTTCTTTGGAGGTTGTACAGTTTATGACATTGTCAAACATCTCTTGCTCCAAACCATTAAACAAAATGTTCATGGTTCTTTTATCTTTATGGACTTCTGCAACATCTTCAATAGTCCATTCTGAGACAAGTTTTGGAATTTCCACATCAGGAGCATCATCTGGCAGTCCAACTCTAGATGCAAACTTCATGGGAACGTGTGGACCTTTCTCAATGCAGTCTACATATCTCTCATCCATAGACATGAGATGTAAATGCATCTTTACTTTCCAGTGAAAGTAATTGTCCTTATCAAGAACTGGTATCTTTACTCCTGCATCCTTCTTCACCATGGTTACTGTTTTGGTCTTGATCTTTAAACTTCTTGTATGTTAGAATACCAATTGTTAATCCCAAATGACCTAACAGAATTGTAGAAGGGGGGTTGAATACAATTCTTGATATTTCTTAAACTTAAAACAACTTACAAATAAAAACTGAACTTAAAGTAAAAATCACAAGCACATAAATAATTTCAGTTCGATTGTTTGATGATCCAACTGAAGTGATTTTTATTGCGGAAATAATCTGTGATACAAAATGTACACAGCTGCTCAGTTACTAGATTGTAGAGAAGTATGCTCTCAAAGATAGCTAATACAAACTATTTGTTTTTCTTCTCTTACTCTTAAAGTAACTGCTACACTTGGTTATATATACCCAAGTTTACAATTCTACGTTTGGCTAAACTAAAGAACAATAGTAGTAACCATCAGTAGCTTGCTTTTCATTCCTTTTGTCCAATGGTCCTTGGAGATCTTTGCTTTTGTCTTCATGCTTATTTTAATCATTCCCAAGAGCCTTATTGGAAATTTGAATGTTTACTTATTTCCAGTAACCATTTTGATGGCTTCCAATGCAAAGTACACTTCCATATCTCCTTTAGATCTGTTCAGTAAACTGTCACTATCACTTTGTCAACTGTTCAAAAAGCAATAGTGATTCGTTGATAGCAGGGATATGTGTTTCGTTGATAGCTTTATTCTTAATTCCGTTGATGGTGTTTCCTTCGTTTCGTTGATGGTGTTTCCCTCGTTTCGTTGATGGGTAAACTCCATACCGTTGACAGAGTGATCTTCATACCGTTGACATGTCTTCACTTAGACAAAATTACAAGGCATAATATATTTACAATTAACCAACCTATTTTGCCTATCTAGTACTTAGTCAACATGACTTAGAAAACCTATCTAATACATACAACAAAATGCATATCAAACTGTGAAGTATTGTACAGTGCAATTGCTACATTACTCATTTCGTTGATGAGCTTCCTGTCAACGGAATGCTGCAAAGCATGCCATTTCGTTGACAGTTACAAAATGACTTAATACAAAATCTACTAAGTGTTTTTATAATTATCATCAAGAACAACATATTCCTAACAATAACCAAGTAATCACTTAAGAAGCACATAACGACTTAATTAACATTAAATCATGTAGTCACTTAACATCACATGACATCCTTAACACTTAATCATATAAGCCATGTATACGTACCTCAAGAATTATACCAACCACATAAATCGATTCACGATTAAGTTTCGATTTAACTAATCAAAACCCAATCCTAGTGGCTAAAGTAATACAAAGTCTAATTAAAGATGTCTACATAAATTCATTATACCACATACTTATTCCATTGACGATAACCTATCTCAATTAAAGTTCAACTAAACAATTAGCATAGAAGTGACCATGTATACCACTTAGGATAAATAAAATTATGACATTACCACACTACCCCCAACACTTCCTCTTTTCTTTCTTCCTCTCTACATGGCCTCTCGACCTTCCTCCTTTTTCTCACTCTCTCATTATACTAACACCTAACCACACACACGAACAAGTACACACACACAAGAACACAATGGTGAACACATTTTAAAAGAATACGCACACACACACATATACTAACTCAAGTTACACAACCTTTGCGAAAACACACATTACCTAAGTTTACATTTTTAACCTCACGCACACCTTTAAAATTACTCTTTTAGTCACTCACTCCCTCTCATACACCATATATTTTGAAAATACATACCTATGAACACTCTTTGAAAATACACACACCTACTCATTTTGAAAATACACACACCTATTTATTTTGAAAATACACACACTTACGAATACTTTTTGAAAATACACACACCTATTCATTTTTGAAAATACACACACCTATGAATACATTTTTGAAAATCACACTTCCAAACTCGAGTTTTTAAATCAATTCCTTCCCTTCTTCATCTCTCTCCCTCTCTCTCTCTCGGCCTCTCTCTCCCTCTCTCTCTCTCTCTCTCGGCCTCTCTCTCCCTCTCTCGGCCTCTCTCTCTCTCGGCCTCTCTCTCCCTCTCTTTCTCTTTTTAACTATCCTCCTTCCACCTTAAATCCCATCCTTCAAACCACAATCATCTCAACCTCAAGCCAAATTTCAATCAACAAATGTTTTAATTGCAACTGACATCTATAAACAAAATAAAATCATACTTTCTTTTAAACCAACATGCAACTCATAATATTTCAAATTCTTACTACCCACATCACATACAACATATATAATTTATAAAAATCGAAACCCACTAACAAACGTTAATCAAAATCATCATGGATCATTAAATTAGTGACATGCATCAACAAAATGAACTTGAGTTCAACTTTTAAACATAAAAATCAAGACCATGGCTCACAAGGATCATTGCCATGGTCGGGTTTCTCCTCGGATGAGCCCAAAACAATGGGTCTCATCGAGAATGACCCTAAATACACACAATCGACCTTTGCATGTAAGCTTTATGCATAAAGACCCTTAAATCCGAAAATTCCAAATTTTGAAACCATGATAAAACTCGAAATTAGTGCAAGAGGGTTGTAGAGATTTGAGAGAGGAGGGTTTTGGTTACTCACACTTGTAATTTGGGTGAGAGAAACACAAGTTATGGTGGTTTTAATTTTGTAAGAGATGAAGAACAAGGGGAGTGTTATAGAGAGAGAAATGGGTTTTGGGGAGAGAAGAAGAAGAAGAAAGAACGGGAGTGGGGGAGCCGATGGGGGTGGGTGGGGGTTTTTATAGGGGAATTAAAAGTAAGGCAAAAGTAAACACTTTTTGGTTATTTAATTATTAAATGACAAAATGCCCAATTAAATAAAATACTAAGATAGTAAAATTCAAGGACTATGATGTAAATTCAAAATCCCATTTCTAGATCCAATAGAAATATTATTCTACAAATAACTTTTGTAGATTAGATAAATAAAATTACATTTACAAAGAATAATCAAATAAAATGTCTTTTAATCCCAAAAATAAATTTTAAATAGAATCTTACCATTCACTAGGTAAATAAATAAATTACCTATTGAAAATAAATAATCTAGAAGGTGTAGCATCTCTCAAAATAAATAATTAAAATAATGAAGTGGTTATAAAAATTTAAATCATGAGTTTTAAAACTGAAATAAAATAAAAATAATGCTAAGAAATATTTTATGCTACTTAATTAAATAATTTAGCATACTCTAAATTTAATATAATTATTATATGACTTAAATAAATTTACAGAGCACTTAAATAAAATTTAGAAACCAGATACGCAATTAACTAATTACTCACAAAGTGAATAATTCACAATTCTAAGCACATAACAATTATTGCACATAACCAACACCTAACAATAAAATGTACGTTTCATTAAAATATTTAAGTCGAAATTTAGAATCGTTGCAGCAAGCTTCTAACATACAAGAAGTTTAAAGATCAAGACCAAAAACAGTAACCATGGTGAAGAAGGATGCAGGTGTAAAGATACCAGTTCTTGATAAGGACAATTACTTTCACTGGAAAGTAAAGATGCATCTACATCTCATGTCTATGGATGAGAGGTATGCAGACTGCATTGAGAAAGGTCCACACGTTCCCATGAAGTTTGCATCTAGAATTGGAGTGCCAGATGATGCTCCTGATGTGGAAATTCCAAAACTTGTCTCAGAATGGACTATTGAAGATGTTGCAGAAATCCATAAAGATAAAAGAACCATGAACATTCTGTTTAATGGTTTGGAGAAAGAGATGTTTGACAATGTCATAAACTGTACAACCTCCAAAGAAGTATGAGACACTGTTAGAACTCTCTGTGAAGGAACTGAGCAAGTTAGGGAAAATAAAATGCAGCTCCTCATACAACAATATGAGCATTTTCATTTTAAAGCTGGTGAAACCCTAAATGACACGTTTAGTAGGTTTCAGAAGCTTTTGAATGGATTAAAGTTGTATGGGAGGATCTATCAAACCAAGGATTCAAAGCTTAAATTTCTTAGAGCTCTTCCAAAAGAATGGAAGCCTATGACTGTTTCTCTCAGAAACACTCAAGAGTATAAGGACTACACTCTTGAAAGGCTTTATGGAACCTTGAAGACATATGAGTTGGAAATAGAGCAAGATGAAGAAATTGAAAAGGTACAGAAGAAAGGTGGATCTATTGCATTGATTGCATCTGTGAACCAACTGGAAGATGACAACGAAGAAGCTGCAAAGGCCACAACTAGTCGAGCTAGTTGTAGGAGTGATGTTAGCAAGGGTAAAGGCAAGATGACAGAAGAAGAAGAACCAGAACCAGTCAACTTGGATGACTTAGATGAGATTGATGAACACATTGCTTTTCTGTCAAGAAAATTCTCTAAGTTCAAGTTCAAGAGAAACTCAGAAGCAAGGCCACCAAGGAGAGACTTTCAACCTAACAAAAGTAACTGGATTGAAAAGTCTAAATCTAAATGTTTCAATTGTGGAATGCTTGGTCACTTTGCTGGGGACTGCAGAAAGCCCAAGGTTGAGAAGGGCAACAGGAAACTTGAGCCTGTTGATTATAAAAAGAAATACTTTGAACTTCTCAAGCAAAAAGAAAAGGCTTTCATGTCTCAGGAGTATGATTGGGCTGGTAATGGTGAAGATTCTGATGATGATGTTGAGTATGTCAACTTGGCTCTTATGGCTAACAATCATGAGCAGGAAGCAAGCTCCTCAAGCAACCAGGTAACAATTACTAATCTTTCTGAGCTTTCTAAAGAGGAATGCGATAGTGCAGTAAATGAAATGTCTACTGTACTATATAATTTACGTGTTACTCTTAAATCACTTACCAAAGAGAATTCAAGAATAAAAGAGACTAATTTGCTCTTAAGTGATAGGAATGCAATGTTAGAAGCACAGCTCATTGATTTTGAGAAAATGAGGTGTGTTAGTAGGGATGCTAAGAAGGAACTTGAGAACGTGTTATAAAGGGAAGAAATTCTTAAAACACAACTTGAAATAGAACAAAGTGTGATTGCTAAATGGAAAGATGCCAGGAATGTTGCTAACAACATCATTAATGTTCAAGGTATGGAATCTTTCTGTGAACAATCATGGAAAAAGAACAAAGAGAAGCTAGGGTATGTTGGTGAAACCTTAAAATCAGAAACAGAGACAACAAACAACAATGATCATTTGTTGAAGGTTGATATGTCAACGGAATGCAATGTTTCGTTGATAGATGAACCATCAACCGATCAGGATGTTTCGTTGACAGAGAAAAGAAAAGAAGAACCCACTAGACTTAATAACAAGTATGGTCCTGTCACCAAGAACTTTGTTCAAGGTGAGTCTAGTAAATCAAAGAAAGTTGAGAAACCTGTTGAGAGAGCTAATGTAGGTCACTTGTCCAACAAGAAATTGAAAGATAAGTTAGAGAATGTTCAAGATGAGGCTAAGGGAAATAAAAAGAATAACAGGAATGGCAAAGTAGGGATTAACAAACACAACAATTACACACCTGATAAATATGCTGCTAGAAAGACATGTGTCAATTGTGGAAGTGTTAGTCATTTATCTACTAACTGCAAATCTGTTAAGAAGACTGCTAAAGTGAAAATGTTTAAGCCTACAATGCCTGTTATGCCTAACATGTTTGCTCCATATGCACAATTTCAAAATCCATATGCCAGCATGCCATTTGTGCCTAGTCCATACATGAATATGTTTAATGTGCCACAAATGCCATGGAATATGAATAACATGTTTGTTCCTCCAACTATGCATGCTGTGAATGAAAATGTGAGCAACCCTCAGAAATCAACACCAAGGGTAAAGATTGATTTAAATCAATCTGAGCCCAAGGTGAAAAATGATATAAAAGGAAAAGCAAAGGCTTACAAAACAGGACCCAAGGAAACTTGGGTACCAAAATCAACTTGATTTGGTTTTGTTGTGTGCAGGGAGACAAAAGGAATCTTTGGTACTTGGATAGTGGTTGTTCAAGACACATGACTGGTGATTCTACCCTGCTCACAGAGTTTCAGGAAAGAGCTGGCCCTTGTATTGCTTTTGGAGATGACAACAAAGGCTACACTAAGGGATATGGCTTGATTTCAAAAGAGAATGTCATCATAGATGAGGTTGCATTGGTGGATGGTCTTAAGCACAATTTGCTTAGTATCAGCCAACTTTGTGACAAAGGATTTTTAGTTACTTTTTCTAAAGAAGCCTGTGTTTTTTCTAAAGGAGGAGACAACAATGTGGTAATGATTGGATTCAGAAGAGGGAATGTGTACATTGCTGACTTTAGTAGCACAAGTCCAGACACCATTACTTGTCTCTTCAGCAAGGCAAACAAGGATGAAAGTTGGCTATGGCACAAGAAATTATCTCATCTGAATTTTAAAGTTATGAATGATTTGGTGAGGAAAGATCTTGCTAGAGGAATTCCACAAGTGGAGTTCTCCAAGGATGGTTTGTGTGATGCCTGTCAAAAAGGGAAACAAAAGAAGGCATCATTCAAAAGCAAGACAAAGTCATCAATTGTCCATCAGCTTGAATTACTTCATATGGATCTGTTTGGCCCTGTAAATGTCATGTGTATCTCAAAGAAGAAATACTGTCTTGTGATTATTGATGATTTTTCTAGATTTACATGGACCTTCTTTTTACACTCAAAAGATGAGGGAAGTGAAATCATTATCAATCACATCAAGATGGTAAACAATCATCCTGATTTCAAAGTAAGAAGGATTAGGAGTGACAATGGGACAGAATTCAAGAATTCAAGCATGAAGGTGTTCTGTGAAGAAAATGGTATTTTGCATGAGTTTTCAGCAGAAAGGACACCACAACAAAATGGTGTAGTTGAAAGGAAAAACAGAACACTTATTGAAGCTGCAAGGACAATGCTAGATGAATCAAAGTTACCAACTTATTTTTGGGCTGAGGCAGTTAACACAACTTGCTTCACTCAAAATATTTATTTGATTAATCAGGCCAAGGGAATGACCCCTTATCAACTACTCAAAAGAAAGAAGCCACTATTGGATTTTCTTCATGTCTTTGGATGCAAATGCTTTGTTTTGAGGAATCAAGCTAAGCATTTGGGGAAATTTGAAGCAAAGGCAGATGAAGCAATATTTGTGGGATATGCAGCAGGGAAAGTTTACAGAGTCTATAACCTCAGAACCAACATTGTTATGGAATCTGTACATGTTGTTTTTGATGATCTCAAAATTCAAGGTCTCTGTGATGAAGGTTTCCATGAAATTCTTTCTTTTGAAAATGAGGAAGGAGATCAAGTGAATCATGTTAAGGCTACTGAGAAACAGCCTAAAGTTGTTGTATCTAGCACAGATGAAAGCAGCAGTGAAGATGAAATTGCTGCATTGAGATTGAAAAGAATAGCTGCTAGCAGACCAAATGGTCATTTCGTTGACAGTCATAATGGAGGATTCGTTGACAGTCAAAATGAGCGTTTCGTTGACAGCCAAAATGGTCATACCGTTGACAGTCACAGAAATGCTTCTAGAAGTGATCAATTAGGGACAACAAACTCAGGGGGAGTTTCTCAAGGACAATTATCCAATCAAGGCAATCATGATCATGAAGCTACCTCGTCAAGAGCAAATCTTCCTCCCTCAAGGAAATGGACTAAAGATCATCCCTTTGAACTTATTATAGGTGATGTTTCTTCAAAAGTCCAAACTAGAAGAGCAACTCAAGAGGAATGTCTATATAGCAGCTTTCTGTCTCAAGATGAGCCAAAGAAAGTTGAGGATGCACTTCTAGATCCAGATTGGGTTTTAGCTATGCAAGAGCAGCTAAACCAATTTGAGAGGAACAATGTTTGGAAGCTGGTGCCCAAGCCTAAGGACAGGAGTGTCATAGGCACAAAATGGGTGTTCAGAAACAAGATGGATGAAAATGGCATAGTCACAAGGAACAAAGCTAGATTGGTTGCAAAAGGCTATTCACAGGAAGAGGGAATTGATTTTGATGAAACCTTTGCTCCTGTTGCAAGACTAGAAGCAATAAGGATTTTCCTAGCCTATGCAGCCCATGCCAATTTCAAGGTCTATCAAATGGATGTGAAGAGTGCTTTTCTGAATGGGGAATTGGAAGAGGAGGTGTATGTAAGTCAACCTCCTGGTTTTGAAGATGATGATTTTCCAGAATATGTATACTTCCTCCTCAAAGCACTCTATGGTTTGAAACAAGCACCTATAGCCTGGTATGACACACTTTCACAGTTCCTCCTTGAGAATCACTTCACTAGAGGTACTGTAGATAAAACTCTGTTTCACAGGGTTGTGAATGGCTCTACTATACTTGTTCAAATTTATGTAGATGACATAATCTTTGGGTCTACAGATGTGAAACTTTGTCAAAAGTTTTCCAAGCTTATGCAAAGTAAATATGAAATGAGTATGATGGGAGAATTAACTTACTTTCTTGGTCTCCAAGTGAAGCAAGTTAATGAAGGCATTTTCATTAGTCAAACAAAATATATTCATGATTTATTAAAGAAATTTAACTTAATGGAATGCTCTTCTGCCAAAACTCCCATGCCTACTGCCACCAAACTTGAATTGAATACTAAGGAAAAATCTGTGGACATTTCAAGTTACAGAGGCATGGTAGGCTCACTTCTATATTTAACAGCTAGTAGACCTGATATTATGTTTGCTACATGTCTATGTACTAGATTTTAGGCTGATCCTAGGGAATCCCATTTAGTTGCTATTAAAAGAATTTTCAGATATCTCAAAGGAACACCAAACCTTGGCATTTGGTATCCTAGAGAATCTGGCTTTGAACTAATTGGTTATTCAGATGCAGATTTTGCAGGATGTAAAATTGACAGGAAAAGCACAACTGGCACCTGTCAATTCTTAGGAAACAAGCTTGTCTCATGGTTCAGCAAGAAACAAAACTCAGTTTCTACCTCCACAGCTGAGGCTGAGAATCCAGTGCAGCATTCAAGGACCAAGAACATTGACATCAAGTACCATTTCATTAGAGAACATGTTATGAATGGTACTGTGGAGTTACATTTTGTTCCAAGTGAACAACAACTTGTAGACATCTTTACCAAGCCACTTGATGAATCAACATTCTCAAGATTAGTACGTGAGCTAGGTATGCTAAATTTCTCTTAATTATTTCTGAGATGTTTACAAGTTAAAATGCAGCCAGAAATTTGCTATGTTTTTCTGTGAATTAATTTTCTCAGGAAAAAGTAAAATTTTGTCTAAGTCAAAATTACTATGTCAACGAAACGAACCATTTCATTGACAGTCTTAGCATTTTTCTGGGTGTTTCGTTGATAGCTCTTTTATATCAACGAAACGCAGCTTTATCAACGAAATAAGACGGGACGTTAACCGCCCAATCCTGATTCGTTGATTTAGCGCTTTTAATCTGAACCGTTGAAATTTGACACGTCCGTTACCACGATCTATGCATACACCCCTGTAAGTATAAATCATGGTAATACTTTAAAGGTAACGGTTATATTTTTTAAGCCAATCTAGTAATTTACATTGATTGTTGGATTTAATTTCTGAGAATTTTTGGGGGAGTATTTAAGAAATTCTATTTTCTTTAATTCTTTTTTTACCTGTTCTCAAAAATTCCAAAGGCTTTTCTTTCTTCTTCTCTCTAACAAGCAATTCAGTTCGAAGCTTTTCTACACTCGACAATGGCACCCATAGTCAAGCTTATGTCTGCTGGAGGGTTTATCTATGAGAAAAACAACTCCATCCCCTTTGTTGTCAAGGAAAGCCCGAACAACATCTTTTTCAAGATGATGGACTTCATGAAGAATTACAAGTTGAGCTATGCAATGTTTCACTCTACACCACTCTACAATGAGATAATCGAGGAGATTTGGACCTCATGTGAGTATAGTGGGACAAATTGCACTTTGCAATTCACCATCCAAGGTAATGAGTATATAGTTAATTCTGATGTATTGCAAGCATGTCTACATATTCCTGAAAATAACTGTAATGCTTTGCCTACAAACACTGAAATTGTTAACATGCTAAATTTTATAAACTACTCATTGCCTACTGATAATTTGGGTAAGATTATTAGGAGAGGTTTGGTTAGAGAATACAGTTACTTAGCTGATGCATTCATAAAGGTATTTTCTGGCAAAATTAGTAATTTTGATGCATTAACTAATTCCATGTTAATTCTCTTAACCATGCTCCTAACTGATAGATATTATAACTTTAGCACCCAACTTATGTATGAAATTGGTGCTAAGTTGGGTGATAAGGCAAATAGGAAAAAGAATATCTATTATGCTAGGTTTCTGATGATGTTGGCTAACCATGTTAGTCCAGGACCATTAGTTATCTCTAACCCTGTTTCCAGGTTTGAGTGTTTTGTGCAAGAGAAGAGGGTTTTGACAGATATCCTGAGACTTAACCACAATGGTGATGTCCCAGTGGTGTATCTGCCCATCATTGAGGTAACTTCTTCTAACACTGTTAGTGTAGTTGCTACTTCTATTGTTTCCTCTACCAATGTTGCTATGGAGTCTGTAGCTGTGTCCCAACAGGCTCCTGCCCAAGCAGCAAAACCTAAATCTAAGAAATCCTCAAAGCCAACCTCAGGTGCTTCTCAAAAGGCACCTGTTGCAAAAACTACTTCACAACCTAAGGGGAGTGATTCTGGAGCTGTAAGAGGTGAGGGAAGGGGTGAACATCAAAGAAACCCCAAGAATAAGGAAGGAAAGGATAGTGTGTCCCAACCAAGCCCCATTGTGTCTTCCCAACAAGGCACAATGAGTAAAATGGATTTAAACACAAGTCTAGTTGCATCCTCCCAAAAGGATGTGATTATTGAAACAAGCTCTCCTCCAAGAGCACACTCCAAGAGGGTAAGGGACACTTCAAGCCCACAATCTACATTTTCCCAATACCAAAGGAGAGTGAAGCAAAAATCCAAGGGTACACAGGGTGCACACACTCTGGAAGCAACACTTCCAGTTTCACAAATTCAGTTTGATGTAACCCCTATTATTACTCTGGGGTTACAGCCCCATTCTCTAAACATCAACCTTGAACTATCTCCATCAAATTCACCAACTCAGTCTTTAGATGTGGATATGATCCATTCATCTATTCCTGATTCTCCAACTCTTATCTTGGAGAAGCCCCACTCTGAAGCTGGTGGCCATCACTTGTTAAGTGATTTGTTGGGCCATCAACCAACTTTTTCTGAAGTTGCATGAGGATCTGTGGACCAATCTCTAAAATCAATCACCACAGATTCTACTGTAATTTCACTTTCTCAAAGTGCTTTATTGACTTCATCAACGAAACAGTCTCTTTCGTTGACAAGTGTTTCTCCATCAACGGTATCCATACCGTTGACAGTTCAAACTACCATTCCGTTGATAGGTCATTCTACATCCCTTATTGCAAATCAAGTTGTTTCCACAACTAGTGTAGATGACCTGGTGGTAGTTGAGACACTTTTAGGTTTGAGAGGGAGTGAAATTGAGAGGCTGGCTTGCAGCCAGGCAAAAGGAGAGAATGAGAGTGAGAGGCTGGCTATTTCTTCCAGCCAGGCAAAAGTAGAGACTGAGGGTTCCACCTTAGTAGGTGAAGGTGAGGGTGTGAGAGGTGTGAGCCATGGGGAGCCCATGATGCAAGAAAATAGAGGAGAGAGAGAAGGGACTACAGGAGCAGCAAGGGAGGAGGCAGCCATTGCTAGTGAGTTAATGAGGGTCAATGAGGGAGAGAGGGAACTTACTTTCCAAGAGCATTATCAACAAACTCTGGATAGTATTTCCCTGGATCCTGAGACCTTTACTCACCCTGTGCCAGCCTATCAAATTATGGCTCAGCAGGGCAATGTGGAGGCAGAGAGGTCGCTAAACCTAATTCATACAACTGCATCAATGCAAAGAGCAAAGGATTCCTTGACCAATCTATCTCCAACAGCTGTAGCAAGTGGAGACTTTGACTTTTCTGATGATGAGGACAGCTTTGGTGACAATCTACAGGTGGCCACTACTTCACAGACTGGGACTTCTGTGGTGCCTCCTAGACCAAACTGGCTTTCCCAGGATATGCAAGGAAG
Organism: Heracleum sosnowskyi; assembly: GCA_030848705.1. Taxonomy (NCBI): domain Eukaryota; kingdom Viridiplantae; phylum Streptophyta; class Magnoliopsida; order Apiales; family Apiaceae; genus Heracleum; species Heracleum sosnowskyi. The sequence goes on along the minus strand of CM061241.1, from coordinate 15,582,068 downwards.
ATGCACTCTAGATGCTGCTATCTCAAGGCAGTACACTGAGGCATATCTAGCTCATGAGTCTACAAATGCAAGGGACAAGAAATTCTACAAGGCCATCATGGATTCTCTGGAAATCCAAAGACTACAGATGCTACAGACAAGGATTGAAGCTACAGAAATCAAGGATTCCATTAGCAACCTCAGGGATGCTTCTGACAGGAGGCTAGATGAAAAGCTTCCTCTTCTAACTGTGTCCAAGATGAACAGGTTTTTCTTCAAGGAACCTGAAGTGTCCTCATCTTTGAAGACTCTTTCCTCTAGAGTGGACAAAGTTGAGGCTACACTTTCTCACATGCAAAAGGAACAGGAAAAGCAGACACAGCTACTCACCCAGCTTTTGGCAGCTCAAGGACTCCCTACCATCTCACTTGATGATAACAAAAAGGGGGAGAAATCTAAGGAGTTAGAGAAATCTAAAGAGCTTGATATACAAATCACAAAGGTTTTGGTTCCAGCCATTTCCTTACCAAATGAGCCACTAGCAATGGGGGAGCTTGGACAGAAGAAAAAGGATGGTATTGACCTGATTCAGGAAGCTTCTATGAGGATGAGACTTGCAGAACAGATTAAAGATCATTGGTCCAACATAGAAGCAAGGGTCAAGAAAATTGCTGAAACTACAAAGAATTCAAATCCATCAACGGATCAACCATCAACGAATGCCATGGTTGTAACATCAACGGAATGGGAGCCACAGTTCAAGAGTTCTTATGTTATAGAACCCCTTCAGCATGGACTCTTTCAAGATTCAAGAAATGAGAAAGGGCAAGCTTCATGCTTTAGGAATGTGGATGCAAGAGGGATATCTCCAATATCACCTGTCAAACCCAAGGGCAAGAACACTGCAAGGATATTTTATCCTCCACCAAAGCCAGATGAGTTCAAAATCCTAGGGAAGCTGTTTATTGAAAGCAAAGAAATCCAAGCATAAGGAACCAAAGGGCCATCATCTACAGGGATAGCAAGGAAATCTGCATTTGGGTTGGTCACCCAAATTTTGCTAAGGCCAAAGCTGAAGAATTTGAAAGGGCAGCAATGCAAGCTCTTGCAGTTGCTCAATCACTTGAAGATGAAGAAACCCTAAAGGAAGAAAAGGCCAAGGATGAAGCTGAGGAAGCTGGAAAGGAAAGGAAGAGTGTAAGGCAGCCAAAGGCTAGAGCAAAAAGGAATCTAAACTTTGATAAAGATGATTCTCAGGACACTGCCCAAGACTCTTCCACAACTAGTGCACATCAAATTCCTGTTGATCAACCTCATGAAGGAAAGTTGGCCTGTGATCCTGCACATCCTGTCAACTTTCATGATCAACCAATAATGCCAAAAGAGGAGCCTTTTGAATTTGATGAGGCCTACTTTCCAAAGTTTCTATTTGAGAAGGATCAACCAGTGAAGACAAAGAAAAGGGCTGTCAAAGCAAAGCCAGTATTTATGAGAAAGCCACAACTTCAGAAACCCCCTGCAAATCCAGAGGACTGCATGTACATTGCTGACATCAGGGAAGAATCCAGTCTACATCTTGACTTAGACAACCTGGTGGAAGTAAGGGGCATTGCAGCTTCTCAAAAATTGCATGAGAGACTGGTCTTTGTATTCAAGGGTGGTAGAGAACAGGTGTGGCCTCTCTACAGAATTTTAGGAGAAGACTACCAAACACTACTCTCAGTGTTTAGATGCTTGAAGAAAGACTTTGGCTTCACCAAAACAGCCAAGTCTGAGGTGGTCTCCAAAATTTGTCAGATAAAGGCTAGCTGGAACAAGCCTGAGGCTCTTCCCAGGATGCTTAGAGTGCCCTCAACAGGAAAGAAGATCCATCTTCAACCATACTGGATGATGGAATTTAAGGACAAGGATAATTGCAGAAGATTCTTCAGGATGGAAGACCAGCTGGATAAGGCATCTAATCAAACTCTAAAGTTTATGCAATCCATGCTTGGTGATCAAGATGAAGAAGAGAAGATCTTTTACAGAAGGCTACAGGTCCAAATTGAGGAAAACAACTCTAAGAGAGGGAAGAAGACTATGCCACAAAGAAGACACAGATGAATCATTTGTTCAGTCTAGAGGAGCACTCTTGGGCATTAGTCTTGTAAGTCTTGTATTTTGTCTAAAATATTATGAAGCTTAATGCATTTTCTACTTTTGTAATTTATAATGTATCTGAGTGTTTTTGTTATCATCAAGTCTCATGATTTATGGCTGTTATTCGATCAGTCATAAATTGGGGGAGATTGTTAGGAATATGTTGTTCTTGATGATAAACATAAAACACTTAGTAGAATTTGTGTAAAGTCATTTTGTAGCTGTCAACGAAATGGCATGCTTTGCAGCATTCCGTTGACAGGAAGCTCATCAACGAAATGAGTGATGTAGCAATTGCACTGTACAATACTTCTAGTTTGATATGCATTTCATTGTAGATATTGGATAGGTTTTCTAAGTCATGTTGACCAAGTACTAGATAGGCAAAATAGGTTGGTTAATTGTAAATATCTCATGCCTTGTAATTTTGCCTAAGTGAAGACATGTCAACGGAATGAAGATTACTCTGTCAACGGTATGGAGTTTACTCATCAACGAAATGAAGAATAAAGCTATCAACGAAACACATCTCCCTGCTATCAACGAATCATTATTGCTTTTCTGAATAGTTGACAAAGTGATAGTGACAGTTTACTGAACAGATCTAAAGGAGATGTGGAAGTGTACTTTGCATTGGAAACCATTAAAATGGACATGGGGAATAAGGAAACATCCCAGTTTCCAATTGGGCTATTGGGAGTGATCATAATAAGCATGAAGACAAAAGCAAATATCTCCAAGGACCACTGGACAAAGGGATGAAAAGCAAACTATTGGCGGTTACTCATTGTACTTTTAGTGTAGCCAAAAATAGAGTTGTAAACTTGGGTTTATATAACCAAGTGTAGCAGTTACTTTAGAAATAAGAGAAGAAAAACAAATAGATTGTATTAGCTATTTTTGAGAGCATTTTCTTCTCTACATTATTGTAACTTAGCAGCTGTGTACTTTTGTATCACAGATTATTTCCGCAATAAAAATCACTTCAGTTGGATCATCAAACAATCCAACTGAAATTATTAAGTGCTTGTGGTTTTTATTTTATAAGTTCAGTTTTAATTTGTAAGTTGTTTTTAAGTTTGAGAAATATCAAGTAATTATATTCAACCCCCCCCCCCCTTCTACAATTCTGTTAGGTCATTTGGGATTAACAATTTTACCCTTAATCGATTATAATTTGTTTATATATTATAGAGTTATTATTATAATACTGTTTTATAAAATATGTAAAGAAATTAGAGGGAGCTATATAGAAAAGAGGAGATCATCATATTATTCATATCACAAGGTAATGTACATGTTAGCCTTTATATAGGCTATCTAATCATAGGTTACAAGAAAGGTGAAAAGCCAAAGGTTGTATGTTATAATTGTGGTAAAATGTGAAAGGCCAATGGACAACTTGAAAGTCAAGAGTCAGACAATAATATATCACATCACTCCCCCTTGGATGACTCGTACGAACATCATGCCTCATTAAAACCTTACTAGGAAAAACCCTGTGGAAAAAGAGTAAATGTGTTGTACATAATGTAATATAAAAAGAGGTATCATGTATCCCCTTCATTTCAATATATTTTAAAGTTTACGCATTCCAATCTTGTGTACCAATTTCTCGAAGGAAGATGTAGGAAGCGCTTTTGTGAATAAATATGCAGGATTTTCACATGAGCGGATCTGACAAACATCGATTTCTCCCCCTTGCTAAAGTTCATGGGCGAAAAAGAACTTTGGATCAATGTGCTTCGTCCTATCTCCTTTAATATAACATTCTCGCGTCTGAGTGATACATGCTTCGTTATCTTCAAACAGAACAGTAGGACTTCCCTTATTGACTGAAAGACCACATGAATCTCGAATATGATGGACCAAAGACCTTAGCCACACGCATTCTCGACTGGCTTCATGAAGTGCTAGAAATTTAGCATGATTCGAAGATGTTGCTGCAAGAGTCTGTTTTGTAGACCGCCAAGATATCACGGTATCACCATATGTGAATATGTATCCTGTTTGTGATCTTCCTTTGTGAGGATCAGATCGATATCCTGCATCTGCATAACCAACTAATTCCACTCGTGAGTCTTTAGAATAAAACAAACCCATATCCATTGTTCCTCGAAGATATCTAAATATTTGTTTCACACCAGTCCAATGTCTTCGAGTTGGAGCAGAACTATGTCTTGCCAATAAATTAACAGAAAATGCAATATCAGGACGTGTGCAATTGGCAAGATACATTAGTGCACCAATAACACTCAGGTATGGTACTTCAGGACCAAGAAGTTCTTCTCCTTTTTCTCTTGGGCAAAATGGATCCTTTTTCTTTTCAAGTGAGCGAACAACCATGGGTGTACTCACAGGATATGCTTTATCCATTATAAATCTTTGAAGGATCTTTTCAATATATGATGACTAGTGGACAAAGATTCCTTTAGATAAATGTTCAACCTGAAAACCAAGGCAAAGCTTCGTTTGGCCTAAATCTTTCATTTCAAATTCTCTTTTCAAATATTCAATCGTCTCATGAAGTTCATCTGGGGTCCCAATGATATTTAAATCATCAACATAAACTACAATGATAGTAAACCCCATATTTGTCCTTTTAATAAAAACACATGGACAAATCACATTATTAACATAACCATTTTTCAAAAGGTACTCACTGAGACGATTATACCACATTCGACATGATTGTTTCAACCCATACAATGATCTTCGTAACTTAATTGAGTAAATATCTCGGGGTCTTGAACTACATGCTTCAAGCATTTTTAATCCATTAGGGATTTTCATGTAAATGTCATTATCTAGTGACCCATACAAGTAAGCAGTCACAACATCCATTAAATTCATGCGGAGCCCTTCCAAAATTGATAAACTGAGTAAAAATCTGAATGTTGTTGCATCCATTACCGGGGAATAAGTCTCTTCATAATCAATTCCCGTTCGTTGTGAGAATCCTTGTGCAACAAGGCGCGCCTTGTATCTCATAACTTCATTTTTCTCATTTCTTTTGCGCACAAATAGCCATCTATATCCAACGGGTTTCATACCTGCAGGTGTTTGGACAATACGTCCAAAAACTTTTCATTTTTCAACTGATTTTAATTCTGTCTCAATTGCATCTTTCCACTTTGGCTAATCATTTCTTGTTTTACATTCATAGATCGATCTAGGTTCATGATCCTCTATTTCTTCAGAAATGTCAAGAACAGCTGCTGCATATGCAAATATTTCATCCATGACAATTTCTTTTATATTCCACCTTTTTCCTGAAATGATATAATTTATCGAGATCTCTTCATTGTCCTCAATTTCAGGTGTTTGATCATCTTTTGAAGACGTCTCCTCAGTGATCAATTTTATTTCATTTGGAATGATGTCATTTGACGTACCAGCTTTTTTATGAAGTTTCCTTGATTTTCTATGATTTTTATCTTTGGATCCAATAGGTCTACCACGCTTCTGGCGTGCTTTAGACTCATTTGCTAGCATGCTTTTATTCCCTTCATCAGGAAGTTTAATTTTACAAGGAACATTAACAACTGGTATATGTGACTTAGTCACTATCTTGACATCAGTAAATGCATCTGGCAATTTATTTGCCACTTCTTGTAGGTGGATAATCTTTTGAACTTCAAGCTCACATTGATTTGTGCGAGGATCATAATGAGACATAGATACTGCATTCCACAAAATTTCTTTTCTTTCTTTTTCAAATTCTAACTTATCTCCCCCTAATGCAGGAAAAGTTGTCTCATCAAACTGACAGTCGGCAAATATCGCCTTAAATAAATCACCAGTTAAGGGCTCCAAATATTTGATAATTGAGGGAGAATCAAACCCAACGTATACCCCTAATCTTCTTTGAGGTCCCATTTTTGTACGTTGGGGAGGAGATATTGGAACATAAACCGCACACCCAAAAACTCTTAAGTGCGAAATATTTGGTTCTTGACCATTTACAAGCTGCAATGGGGAATTTTAATGATAAGCAGTCGGTCTCAAACGAACAAGTGATGCAGTATGTAATATTGCATGTCCCCAAGTAGTATTTGGTAAATTTGTTTGGTAATTATAGTAACAGCAATACAACATCCAAAATTTAATATGTCACATAATTATTACTGCCCTAGTTTTGGAATGTAAACTTATTCCTCTTAAAACTAGTTACCGGTGGAATTCCAGCTTGATGTGCAAGCTCAGCTGTAGCCAAAGCAGTTAACAGAGTGAATTTGGAGGGCTTTATGACTGTTGGAAAATGTGGGTTTTAGCCCCACATTGTCGAGTGAATTCCGATTTAAGTAAGCCTTGTATGCGTGTTCGCAACAAGTTATGCTTGAATTGTGTTCTCCTCCGCGAGAGCTTTCCAATGCATGTTTAAATACTCAAAACGACTAAGGGATGAATGAGTTATGATTATCCAAAGTTGCTCCCTTGGAAGTGGAAATTGAAGTTGTAACCTTATATCCCACATTGAAATGGAAAAGGTGTTTCCATTGCTTTATATAGCAATACACTTGTGTAGTTGTTAGGTCCCGATAAGTTTGTAGAAGGGAGGGTTGAATACAAACTATACCGTTTTATCGAATTTGTTCTTTTTCTGATAATACAATTTAAAAAACAAATAATTGCGGAATTTAAATGAAACAAAATTCAAGTTAAATATAACTTATATTAAACTTGAAAGGTGTTACAAATTTTGTACTGATTACAAGATTGAATCTCAAACTAATTAAAACAAATTTAGAATAAATTCGACATGAACTTATCTATTTTTGTAATAAAAAGATAGAATGATAAATTATAGTTCGAGATACGTTCTAGGGATACAGATCCGCTAGATAGTCAAAGCAGTACAAGTAAATGATTTCTAGTGGCTTGAATATGACACTTGATTCTAGAAATGATTTACTGATCAAGAAAAATGTCTACGGTAGTTTTGAGAGCTTAAGACAGAAGCTTTTCTTGATTAAATTATTGATTAAATTAACTATAGATAGGTTAAATTAAAAGAGAAATAATTTAATCTCTTGAGAGTCCCTTGACTTGAACCACTGAATTTGATGAAGAACTTCCACTAGTTAAAGTTGACACTTGATGTATTGTCTGGTTCATAAGTGACTAACTGCAGTGTCTGTTCTTCATTCTTTGACTTTAAGCTGTGGTCCATTTGTTGCTTTTGACTTTGTTCCACAACTGTAATCTGTACCCTTGTTGTCACACTCCTGAAATCTCTTTCAATTTAATAAATCCACTTCCTTGAATACTTCACTGAGGCTTGATCAATACATTGAACTTCTTTCAATGTAGAATTACTTCAAGTCTGTAGGATGACTTTAATCTTTATTCTTTTGACTGATATGATCCTCTGAGATTCCTGTGACAATTGAATTATTATTTACTTATTACAAACTTTTTTACGTTGAGTTGTATCCTCGATGTTTACAAATAGGCCTATACATATGCCTTTCAATCTCCCCCTTTTTGTTTGTTAGAGAATAACAACCAAATACCTAGACGATAACTCAACTAAATAAACAAGTAAAAATAAGACTTTAAGAGCCAAGTAAATAATAAAAACAAAGTTTTGGTTTATATATAACATTTCCAGATTCAAACATTTAAAGATAAATACCAGATATATGTTCCTCTAGACTGAACATATGTATACATTGATCCTATCTTGATTTAACTAAGCTCTATACATATTACATTAAAAATTGAGCTAATGATCACAATTCTTGATCACTCATTTCTCCTTCTTCCAAAGCATCTAGCAAGTCTTTGTCCAGGACACGATCACTTTCAGATGTGAGATTTGTTGGTCTGACTGGTAGAGTTGTGACTTTCTTCAACTGATGATACCTTTTTATGTTGGCTATGCAATAGTCTTGAATGATGTAAGCAACTTCAGTCTTTTCTTCTGAAGCAAATCCAGTAGTCCTTAGCATATTTTCCAGCTTGATCAGATGCATTGCAGGATAGATCTTCAATGAAATAGGATCCATTCCACAGGTTTGAAGTGCTCTTCCTTTGTAAAATTTGACTTCAAATGGAACACTAACAACCTGAGGACTGACCCTTATAGCAAACTCTTTGAGTTGTTCATGCAGCAGTACATTCAAATAAGAAGACCCTTTCACTCTGCTTATGAGAACCCAAAGCTCTAACAATGATCTACTTGAAAAGCAGTCTAGAGAGACATTGATAGTTCCTATGCTTTGACAAGATACATAAATGATCATTTCATTTGCAACTCTGTCAAATCCATTAGTAATCCTTAATATTTCTTCTTGTAATGCCTTCATGTACACTGAATTATCTGGATTGACCTTCATGAATCTATGAAGAAGGCCGATAAACTCCCTATCATTGCTTGATCCTTTCTGAGGGAGTGCAAACATTTCTTTTGCTATAGTCCATTTCTCACCTTTCTTCAATCTGATGTCCAGCTTCCGGTCTTTGAATTCCAAGCTATGAAGACGTTGTTTCTCTTCATGCTCAGCTTTTTGAATTTTTAGCTTTTCAGAAATAATCTGAGAGACCTTAGCATTCTCATCTTTCTTCCTCTTTATATCTTCCTGTTGCTTTTTCAATTCTTCCTCAAAGGCAGGATCAGGGTTGAACAGATCATCTTGATCATCACATTCATCACAATCAGCTTCCTTCTCAACTTCCTCCTCACCAAAGATGTCTTCAGCATCAAATTGAAAATCTTCATCATCATGTTCATCTTGGTAGTAGAAGTCATCTTGAAGTAGCTTTCCCTTCCCCTTGTCCTTTTGACTTCCAGAAGCTCCTTCTCCTCCTTCCTTGTCCTTGTCCATGTCCTTCTCCTTATTCTCCCCCTCAGTTGAGGAATCCTCTACAGATTTAGCTTTATCAGCTTTAGGATTATCCTCATTTCTTCTCCTTCTATCTCCTCCATCTGCTCCATCTCCTCCTTCATCCTTGCCCTCATCATCCTCATCATCATCATCATCACCCTCAAATAATTTCTTCTGTTCAACTGTGGGTTGATATGAATTCTTGATCATCAAATACAGATGCTTCATGCCTTGATTGAGATGCTCCATTCCTCCTTCAATCCTTGCAAACTTTTGATAATTAAACCTGTAACAGCCCTAATTTTCGGACCATTAACTAATATATGAATACTTAAACAAAACATAAATTTTTATTAAATCGAATCATAAAATATCTGATAATCCTGATAAATATCAATAACTGAAACTCTGAAATAAAAATACTGATAAGTCTAGAAATCTCAAACTGAACAAGTTCTCTAATTTATTAAAACATCTACGTAGGCTGCAACTAAAGTGGGTGGCTTTAATCACAATCCCATTTACCCCTGATTACCTACGGAAAGTTAAACAATACGAGTGAGCCAAATGCCCAGTACGAATATAATTTTAAATAAAAATCAAGTTTTAAATAACTGAGTGAATTGTGTCTCACCAACACAGAGTTTCCGAAACAAATCCAAATATAAAATGAAGCAAGAAAGCCAAGGATAAAAACACCATAACAAGAAGAAAACACATGTACTCGCACAAAGCAAAGTACAAAACAGAGAATTCTTCTCCGGTAATCCACGAGAAGAAAACACATGAAATGCACAAAGCATTTCTACAATACAGAGAATCCTTCTTCGGTAATACCGAAGAAGAAAACACACAATAGAGATCATGATCAATACACAATCTCATACCCCAGAGACGTGCTCGTATACTTACAGCACTGATACGAGTAAGTGCCTAGTTCACCTTTACTCCGAACTCCATGTGAACATTGTCTGTGATTAACCCACACAGATCGGTCTATGAGCCTAATAAATAGGTTACAAAAATATTGCCAAGCTCATAGCACAGAACAGAATAAAATGACAATATTGCAATAAAGTTACGAAATGAAACAAATAAAATATATGAGTTGGCAATACAAATTCCAAAAATAAAGAATATGAAACGAATATGTGAATGTGCACTAAAAAGTACGCACATAATACAAGGGTCACAATCTTAACAAATATAACGAGTAAAGAATAATATTTTATAATGAGAAAGAGAGTAAAGAACTCGTATCCAGAAGTACACAAATAATACAAAAGAGTGAAAATTTATTAATCTGGATCAACATTATATAAGGAATGTTTATAATTTAAAATGCGAGAATAAAGAATAAAGAATTTGTACCTTAATAATACAATAAATCCATCCCCTCGGCAACTGGTTGCACTATATAGTTCACTACTCGAATCTAAAAACCAAGTACACTAGTGTAAGTTTTGGTAGCTAGGAAGTGGAGTCAGGTCAATGTAATTATTTATTACCCTACTATTCATGTATAATATTTAAAATAATCATATACTGGCCATAGTCAAAATATATTCACCGAGTCTTAGCAAAATACATGTCTACTCCTGAAAAGTAACTTGAGAAAATGTAGACAATGTAAACATATGCCCACTAATAATAACGACAGGGCACATATTATTTATAAAGTAAACCAAGTTGTCTCAAAATCTATATTAGAATTTAATTTACAAAACGTATATAAATATCTATGAAAATAATGCCGTTAATCCGAAATGTTAAAAATGGTCATGTACTTGCATGCACACATACATAATTTACACTTCCACTTATTTAAGAGACTTTAATACATTACAAAACAAACAAAGCTAGAGTTAACAACATGTTACAAAACTAATGCTTGCATTAATACAAGTAATCTATCACGTAGTTTCAATTCTTTTTAACATGAAAATAATTAAAAATGCATTTAATGCTATTTCACAAAAATACACACATGGTACCGTAACATGGATACAAGCACTATAAAACACATATACTAAATACTCTTATTTGCTTTGTCAAGTCATTTATTAGTAATTCAAAGTCTACAAGCTATTAAAGAATTAATGAATTACACACTTAAATAAGGGTCATGTATCACTTGAGATCCATAATACTTCATTACTTACCAATTATTAATAATCAATTACGTATGCAATTATGATTCATTTATCACACAATATACATAGCATGGATTCAATGATGCATGAAAGTATATATTAGGTCCCAATGGAATTAGCAGAAAATCAACGCTTGATGTTAATCTTTTCAAAACACTGCACCATACACATACGAATCACATAGATTAATTAAAAGAAGAAATCATGCATGCGATCATGCGACTTTGCTAAAAATAATTTACATCTATAAATGCAAAGTGGATATGCAGATTAATTCACATAGAGGTTGTAGTGCTCACCTGTAAAATGCTAATTCCTACTCTGCATATGTTTCTTATTGTTTTCAGTTTTATCACTATATATTTATATAGAGTGATAACTCTAAGTTCATAGAGTTCTAGTAAGAGAAGGATAATCTAACCCTAATTTCGAAACTTAATCATGAAAAATGAGGACTCCAAACAACCCACTGCTCCCATTATCTAGTCGACCAAATTCCTATACGTATCCATGTAAATGTAAATTCATATTTAGTAAACCAATAAATAATAATTTAAACAAAATTATTTTAAGATTAGCACAACATGCAAAATAAAATAAAAATATACATAAAAATACAGGGTGTTATATTCTTCCCTACTTATAAAAATTTAGTTCTCGAAATTTAAGATACGTACCTGATTGAAAGAGATGCTTGCTCAAACGAATAGAAGAGTTGATTCCTTGATTCAAACAGACGCCGATTTTTTTTTAAATCAATTTGGTAATTACAATCATCTTACCATAGTCTTTTTTTTAGACAACAAACTTCCACTTGTAAACATAATCATTTATATGTTCAAATGGCGTAAATTAAATATAAATTCAAGAATTCATTGCGCACACATAAAAGAAATTATAACATATATCGAAACAATAAAAAAATGCTTTGAGAATGGTACCTCAATTATTTGCAGTGTCATTTGTAGTTGTTGGTTTGTTGTTGCCACCCTGATCATCATTATCTTTGCGATTATTGAATGGCACTTTGCAGTTTCAGATAGTGTGGCCTTGTTCTCCGCACCTAAAACATGCTCCAGTAGTCCAATGACAAGTATTTCCCCCGTGCATCTTTCCACAACGCTGGCAACGAGACTTTTCACCATTCTGATTACCATTAGATGAACTGTGTCGCTCCTTTTGAGAACTTCATGTATCATACCTTCGATCATTCTGCTTAAATCCACTAGATGGTCCATCATTCTTCTGAAAATTCTGTGTTTGTTCAGTGGAGTCATCATCCCTCTTTCTCTTCTGATTATGTACCTCCAGCTGCTTGGCATAATCAACTTGATGACGTTCCTAGTCCCTAGCACTGTCAACCAAACTGTCTATGGTAGAATAGCGGTTGGAGATGATGTGATTGTGAATTGAATTCTTCAGAGCCCATTTAAACTTTATGATCTTGTCCACCTCATCCCCATCAATAGATATTGCGTAACCAAGCTAACCTTTGAAATCGAACTTGAAAATCTGCAACAGACTCATCTTCCCTCTGAGATATACTCTGATATTCTCGAGCATACTCCTCACGAACACTAGACGGAAAATATCTCCGGTCAAATTGAGTCTTGAATACATCCCAAGTGAGCGTGTTCTCATAACCAGCTGTATGTGAAGACACCACTGACTTCCACCAAGTACTAGCATCCCCCTCAAGACGGTATGTAGCGAAGCGTGCTTTTTCTACTTTTGAACAATTAAGTATCCTAAATATCTTTTCCATGTGGTCGATCCAAGCCTTGGCATCTGTAGGGGTCTTAGCTTCCATAAAACTGTTAGGCCTCTGTTTCATAAAATGATCAAACATAGTTTGACCTCCTTGATTTTGTGCGTTAGTGCCATCAGTATTTTGTGTTTGCCGAGCTGCAAGCTCCTGCACCATGTCCATAAAAGTGTTTCGCTCCATCAAAATTTGCGGATTAACATTTGCATCATTGTTTTGCCTTGTGTTGGCTCTCCTTGGCGGCATCCTGTAACTTTCAATGAGCGCACAAATAACACACAAATATATTACAATATTCGAGTCACTCGAAAATCAAACATCTTAAGTCTACCCATGCGAAGTCAACCCAAAACTCACAGGTCAAGTGCCTAAAAGGTCTGTCTATAGAATCTGGAGCCTAAGCTCTGATACCAACCGTAACAGCCCGAATTTTCGGAACATTAACTAATATATGAATACTTAAACAAAACATAAATTTTTATTAAATCGAATCAGAAAATATCTGATAATCCTGATAAATATCAATAATTAAAACTCTGAAATAAAAATACCGATAAGTCTGGAAATCTCAAACTGAACAAGTTCTCTAATTTTTTAAAACATCTACGTAGGCTGCATCTAAAGTGGGTGGCTATCATCACAATCCCATTTACCCCTGATTACCTGCGGAAAGTTAAACAATACGAGTGAGCCAAATGCCCAGTACGAATATAATTTTAAATAAAAAATCAAGTTTTAAATAACTGAGTGAATTGTGTCTCACCAACACAGAGTTTCCGAAACAAATCCAAATATAAAATGAAGCAAGAAAGCCAACAAGGATAAAAACACCATAACAAGTGCACTGAACCGAAACAAAACAAATACAAGGTTGAATCAAGTAAGGTATGTATCCATAAAGGGTCTCTTATACAGATATGTACTCGCACAAAGCAAAGTACAAAACAGAGAATTCTTCTCCGGTAATCCACGAGAAGAAAACACATGAAATGCACAAAGCATTTCTACAATACAGAGAATCCTTCTTCGGTAATCCCGAAGAAGAAAACACACAATAGCGATCATGATCAATACACAATCTCATATCCCAGAGACGTGCTCGTATACGTACAGCACTGATACGAGTAAGTGCCTAGTTCACCTTTACTCCGAACTCCATGTGAACATTGTCTGTGATTAACCCACACAGATCGGTCTAAGAGCCCAATAAATAGGTTACAAAAATATTGCCAAGCTCATAGCACGAAACAGAATAAAATGACAATATTGCAATAAAGTTGCGAAACGAAACAAATAAAATATATGAGTTGGCAATACAAATTCCAAAAATAAAGAATACGAAACTAATATGTGAATGTGCACTAAAAAGTACACACGGAATAAAAGGGTCACAATCTTAACAAATATAACGGTTAAAGAATAATATTTGTTAGGTCCTGATAAGTTTGTAGAAGGGGGGTTGAATACAAACTATACCGTTTTATCGAATTTGTTCGTTTAAAGATTAAACAATGGATGAACAAATTATGGCGGAATTAAATGAAACAGAATTCAAGTTAAATATAACTTATATTAAACTTGAAAGGTGTTACAAATATGGTACTGATTACAAGATTGAATCTCAAACTAATTAAAACAAATCTAGAATAAATTCGACATGAATTTATCTATTTTTGTAATAAAAGGATATAACAATAATTGATAATTTGAGATACGTTCTAGGGATAAAAATCCGCTAGATAGTTAAAGCAGTACAAGTACATGAATTCTAGTGGTTTAGATTTAACACAATGATTTTCTAGAATTAATTCACACAAGAAAAGATTCGGCAGAGTTCTTGAAAGTTCTTCAGAGAAAGTTTCTTTTGATATAATGTTGATGATAAATACTTTCTGTCTTCATCTCCTTCTTATGAAGTTAATCACCTTTTTGATTAACCACTTGACAAAACCTGCACGTTTCTTTTTTCTTTCCAGGATGACTATGATTTAATAATGGAATGACTATCCAAAATGCCTTGGATGACTACCAAAATGGCCTTGTATGACTATGGGAATTTAGGAGAATAATATTAGAATTAATTAAAATAAACTTGGATGACTACCGGGATGACTACCGGTATGACTACCGGTATGACTATACTGGGTAGTCATTCCAGTTAATTTTAATTAATTAATTCTAATTTAATTCAAATTCTAATTCTAAATTAATTCTAATAATTAATTTATTTCATAAGTTAATTCTGATGAATTAATTTATTCAATAAATTAATTACTTAATTTATTTGCTAAATTAATTCTGATGAATTAATTTAATAAATAAATTAATAACTAATTTAAAATAGAATTTAAATTCTCATAGAATAGCAAAACCAATTCTTGAACCACTTGAACTGCTGAAGAATATCCATTGTCTGAGGTTGTCATTTGATGCAGTGTCTGGTTCATAAATGACTAACTTCAATGTCTGTTCTTCATCATGACTTTTAAGCTGTGGTCCATTGTCTGCTTTTGACTGTTGTTCAACCTTTGTAACCTGTACATTTGCTGTCACAAATCTGAAACCTCTGTCACTTTAATAAATCCACTTCTTTGAAGACTTCACTGAGGCTTGATCAAATAAATGAACTTCTTTCAATGTAGTATTTCTTCAAGTCTGTAGGATGACTTTAATCTGTATTTTTCTGACAAATATGATCTTCTGATATTCCTGTAACTGTGACAACTGAATTATTACTTACTTATTACAAACTTGTTTAAGTTGAGTTGAATCCTCGATGTAAACAAATAGGCCTAAACATATGCCTTTCAATATTTTATAATGAGAAAGAGAGTAAAGAACTCGTATCTAGAAGTACACAAATGATACAAAAGAGTGACAATTTATTAATCTGGATCAACATTATATAAGGAATGTTTATAATTTAAAATGCGAGAATAAAGAATAAAGAATTCGTACCTTAATAATCAATAAATCCAACCCCTCGGTAACTGGTTGCACTATATAGTTCACTACTCGAATCTAAAAACCAAGTACAGTAGTGTAAGTTTTGGTAGCTAGGAAGTGGAGTCAGGTCAATGTAATTATATATTACTCTACTATTCATGTATAATATTTAAAATAATCATATACTTGCCATAGTCAAAATAGATTCACCGAGTCTTAGCAAAATACATGTCTACTCCTGAGAAGTAACTTGAGAAAATGTAGACAATGTAAACATATGCTCACTAATAATAACGACAGGGCACATATTATTTATAAAGTAAACCAAGTTTTCTTAAAATCTATATTAGAATTTAATTTACAAAACGTATATAAATATCTATGAAAATAATTCCGTTAATCCGAAATGTTAAAAATGGTCATGTATTTGCATGCACACATACATAATTTACACTTCCACTTATCTAAGAGACTTTAATACATTACAAAACAAACAAAGCTAGATTTAACAACATGTTACAAAACTTATGCTTGCATTAATACAAGTAATCTATCACGTAGTTTCAATTCTTTTTAACATGAAAATAATTAAAAATGCATTTAATGCTATTTCACAAAAATACACACATGGTACCGTAACATGGATACAAGCACTATAAAACACATATACTAAATACTCTTATCTTCTTTGTCAAGTCATTTATTAGTAATTCAAAGTCTACAAGATATTAAAGAATTAATGAGTTACACACTTAAATAAGTGTCATGTATCACTTGAGATCCATAATACTTCATTACTTACCAATTATTAATAATCAATTACGTATGCAATTATGATTCATTAATCACACAATATACATAGCATGGATTCAATGATGCATGAAAGTATATATTAGGTCCCAATGGAATTAGCAGAAAATCAACGTTTGATGTTAATCTTTTCAAAACACTGCACCATACATATACGAAACGCATAGATTAATTAAAAGAATAAGTCATGCATGCTACCATGCGACTTTTCTAAAAATAATTTACATCTATAAATGCAAAGTGGATATACAGATTAATTCACATAGAGGTTGTAGTGCTCACCTGTAAAATGCTAATTCCTACTCCGCATATGTTTCTTATTATTTTCAGTTTTATCACTATATATTTATATAGAGTGATAACTATAAGTTCATAGAGTTCTAGTAAGAGAAGGATAATCTAACCCTAATTTCGAAACTTAATCATGAAAAATGAGGACTCTAAACAACCCACTGCTCCCATTATCTAGTCGACCAAATTCCTATACGTATCCATGTAAATGTAAATTCGTATTTAGTAAACCAATAAATAATAATTTAAACAAAATTATTTTAAGACTAGCACAACATGCAAAATAAAATAAAAATATACATAAAAATACAGGGTGTTATAAAACCACTGATTTTCATCAATTGTTTGCTGAATGTAGTCCACTTGGGTAAAAATAGAAGCAATCTGCTTGACACTCTCTGCTATCTCAGCATTTGAATTTGTAAGTCCAGAGATGTCCGAAGCCACTAGTACTTGAGATTGCTGGATGACATTCATCTTTGGTAGGATAGTTATCTTTAGGCCTTCAATATCATCTTTAATGGTACCCAATTGATTTGTTACAGAACTGGAAGAAGAAGACCGTTCAACAACATGTACTTTTAGAATCTCTTTTTCAGCCTGGATTTCTTGGAGTTGTTTTTGTAGAGAAGCTATCTGAGCTAACAACAAAGCAGTGTTTGTGTCAGTGTGTGCACTCACCTCAATTTCTCTCAGTGGTGTTTCACTCAACTCACGTGCTTGTGTTTCACTCTCTGTTTGATTTTCACTCCTCACTATCAGCTGTCTATTTTGTTCTCTAGATGATGTACCTGCATGTAAAATCACCCTAGCCCCTTCGAGAGAGGTCAGTGGTGGTGAAATGGGAGTTCGCAAATCCCAGTCCCTAGTGAAGTCTAACCAATCACTTTGATTTGGAAACTGAATTGATTCAATGTTAGATTCACCAGGTTGCCTTACACTTTCTCTAGTAAAAACCGCGAGTGGAAAATCCCTTTGGGGAGCCAGAGATGTTCCCTATGGGATGGGAGAAAATGATTCTATTATAGATGGCAAAGAATCAGATTTTCCCTCTGATGCCTGTGAAGGCACTTCTACCGTAACTATGGTAGGCACTGTAACCTTTTGAAGATCACCTAAGTGCTCTCTTTGAAAAGTGTCCTGAGCAGAATCTAGAGAAGTGTTTTCTCCCATTGTGAATAATGGAAGTGTGCTTGACTCAGTACAAGATGCCATGGCCCTTTGGCGAATTTCAATAGATCCACCCTGTTGAGAGGGTGTCTCCAGAGACTGTTGAATGGCCATTTCTAAATCCATATCCTGTTGAGAGGATACAGACGGGCTTACAAATATCTCCCTATATGTTCTTCTCTTCTTTGGAGGTGGAGATAGAGCTGTGGGTTCACTCACATTACCTTCTTCACTACTACTCATGTTTCTGACATGTACAACAGGCTCAAGATGAATGGTCATCGAAATTGACACAATGTTTGGCTCTATGACCTGGGATAGAGTTTGTGGATCTACAAACTCTTGGTCAGCCCTGTTAACCACTTGGGTTTGAGCAGCAAGATTTGAAGTAATGATAGGATATACTACCTGTAGTGGAGTGTTTCCTGAAGTTCCTGCTGAAGTTGATGTAGTCCCTGGTTGTGTTTGACCAAGGACTTGTTGAACATGAGGTTCAATGCAGGCTCTGAGATAAGAAAGTGGAACCACAGGTGTTCTTTGAAACCTAACATAGGTATTTAATCTCTGATAAAGTACATGTGTGGTAGTTGGAGAGACAGTAGAGCGAGCATTTAGAAATAACATTTTGTGTTCATCTGTAAGCAAATGATTGCTGATATGAGTTAAGAAACGAGCATGATAACATTTGACTCTCTTACCATCATCAATGTCTTTACGAGCATTACTGACTCTTCTGACAATGACATCCCATAGAAGACTACCAATGTCAAGTCTATGATTGAAAACAACAACAAAAACAATAGTATGTAAAAGAGAAGTTATGCTTTGAAAGTTGTTTTTGGTACAGTTACTAAAGACCTTGGCAATTGTATCAAAAAACAAATCCCATTCACAAGCTAGATTACTTTTTAACAGGTTGGGCAAATTTAAATCACCCCTGTAATCAATACTAGCAAAGAATTGGATCAATTCCTGATCAGAAGCTAACCTATCAAAATTTTCTGTGGGAAACCCTAATACATTACAGAAAATACCCTTAGTGACTGTGTACTGATAATTGTGAATAATAAAGGAAAAAGATTGAGAATCATCAACAACAACAACAGTTGAACACAAAAAACGTAAGGGTTCAAGTTTTAAATCAGAAGATGCACAAATCGAATGACTTACATATGACTGCACATTTAAAAAATGAATCCATGGTCTAAAACGTTCAATCGAACACCTCTGGGCATAAAAACAACCGATATAATTATTAAAGCGTTCAATCTCTGAGAGTCATACCGAGAGTCATACTCTCACAGACACAAATAAAAAAAATAATAGAAATAAAACAGAACATACTTAATACTAGTATGACTGCCGGTATGACTCTTTGAGAGTCATACCGAGAGTCATACTCTCACATACTCTCTACGACTCTCTATATTTAAGGAAAAAATAGAATAAACATTAACTAAATTAATTAATAAAAATTAAAACTCGGTATGACTGTACAGACAGTCATACCGAGTGTCATACCAGTGTAAAAACTGGTATGACCTAGTTTTAAAGCAGAAAATAATTTAACAAACTTAAAAAGAAAAACCTGACTGAATAAAAACTAAGCAAATAAATTACATAAAAATTCACAAACAACAAAACACAAATGCAATAAATTTACAGAAAAATTAAAAACTAAAATGCATCACATAATATTTAACTGAAACAGTTTAATTACAATTAAACATATAAAATGCAGTAGATTAAATAAATATGCAGAAACATAAAAAATGCAACTAAATTACTGAAAATATATAAAAATGCATAAAAATAATATAAACCTGCATAAAAATTTCAAACAACAATTTACACAATCTGAAACTAACCTAAATGATTCCAAATAATTAAATTTTCAATAAAGATAAATTTCTCTACTTAAAAGATATGAGAAAAATATTTTTAAAGAAAATAGATTATTTAAGAATATTCAAATTAACAAGCTTACAAATCAAACTAGAATTGACAATATTAAACATTTAATAACAACAAAAAAAAATGATTTTAGCTAAGAACAAACATCAGAGAGATACAGTTAATCACTAAGACTGTTTAACATACCCAATTTACCAACTAACTTGGTAAAGGTGGATTCATCAAGAGATTTAGTGAAAATATCTGATGTTTGTTCTTCTGTGGGTACAAAATGTAACTCCACAGTTCCATTCATGACATGCTCTCTGATAAAAATGATACCCGATGTCAATGTGCTTCGTTCTCGAGTGCTGAACATGGTTGTTGGAGATTGCTATGGCACTTGTATTGTCACATAAAATTGGAATTTTGTCCAATACAAAGCCATAGTCCTTCAATTGATTCCTTATCCATAAGATCTGAGCACAGCAGCTTCTAACAACAATATATTCAGCTTCTGCTGTTGAATTTGAAATTGTTTGTTGTTTCTTGCTATACCAGGAAATCAATCTACCACCTAGGAATTGACAACTCCCAGAGGAACTTTTTCTATCCACAACATTTCCTGCATAATCAGAATCTGTATATCCAACAAGATTAAAACCAGAATCTTTAGGGTACCAAATACCTAAATTAGGTGTACCCTTAAGATATCTTAAGATTCTTTTAACAGCAACGAGATGTAAATCTCTAGGATCCGCTTGGAACCTTGTACATAAGTATATAGCATGCATAATATCCGGTCTACTTGCAGAAAGATAGAGCAAGGAGCCAATCATACCTCTATAGCTTGTAACATCTACCTTGATAGAATTATCATAGGCTCCAAGTCTGACAGTTGTAGATGATGAAGTCCTTGCTGATACTAAATCCTCCATGTGATACTTCTTGAGGAATTCTTTGAGATACCTGGATTGACAAATAAATATTCCATTTAACCTTTGACTTACTTGCAATCCAAGAAAGAACTTCAGCTCACCCATCATACTCATCTCAAACTTACTCTGCATTAGCTTAGCAAATATCTTACAGAGATCATCATTAGTAGACCCAAATATGATGTCATCCACATAGACTTGGACTAATATCATATCATTTTTGTGTTTCTTAGAAAAAAGAGTTTTGTCTATGATACCTCTAACAAAACCATTTTCTATAAGAAAACCAGAGAGAGTGTCATACCATTTTCTTGGGGCTTGTTTGAGACCATAGATAGCCTTGAAGAGAAAGTACACAAAATCCAGCAGCTCCTGATTTTCAAAGCCAGGGGCTGTTCCACATACACTTCTTCATCCAGCTCACCATTCAGAAATGCACTCTTAACATCCATTTGATAAACTTTAAAATTGGAGTAAGCTGCAAATGCTAAGAACATCCTGATAGCCTCAGGCCTAGCTACTGGTGCATAGGTTTTATCATAATCAATGCCTTCAGCTTGTGAATACCTTTGAGCAACCAGTCTTGCTTTGTTTCTTGTAACAATGCCATCTTCATCTAACTTGTTTCTGAATACCCATCTTGTACCAACTACTTTCCTGTTCTTTGGTCTGGGTACCAGCTTCCAGACTTGCTGTTGTTCAAATTGATTGAGTTCATCTTGCATAACAATCACCCAATCAGGATCACTCAGTGCTTCCTCAGTCTTCTTTGGTTCCATCTCAAAAAGAAACCATGAATAATGAAATTCATTCTGAGTAGCACTTCTAGTTCTAACTCCAACACCTGGATCACCAATGATCAGCTCAAAAGGATGAGCTTTTCCAAACAATTTGTCTTGGACGATTTGATCTTGATGATTCGCCTTGAAATTCATTCTGATGTTGTGAATGACTAGTTGATCCTTCATTTCCTCCCCTTAAGTTATGGCTAGATTCCCTAGATGATTCTTCTCCAGTGTTGGTGGTATCTCCATTGTTATCAATGTTTCCACCACCACCACCATGATTATTATCATTACCAGCATCAATCTCAGGTGGAGCTTCATCATCTGATTCTGAGTCTGCCAAGTTATCAAACTTCAGTTCTTCAAATTAATCTTCTGTTTGGATACTTGGGAGCTTAGTGTCATCAAATGTAACATTGACACTTTCTTTCACTTGGTGACTGTCAATTAAGTACACCCTGTAAGATCTTCTTGAATAACCAACAAAAATAGCTTCATATGCCTTGGCCTCAAACTTGCCACGTCTAACATCTCCATCCTTAAGCACAAAGCATTTAGCACCAAATACATGAAAGTATTTGAGAGTTGGTTTCATGTTATTCATGATCTCATAAGGAGTCTTCATTAAGTCCTTGTTGATTAAGGTTCGATTCTGAGTATAAGAAGCAGTATTTACAGCTTCAGCCCAGAAGTACATTGGAAGTCTTGATTCACTTAACATTGTTCTTGCAGCTTCAATCAATGTACGATTCTTCCTTTCTACAACTCCATTCTGTTGAGGAGTTCTAGGGGCTGAATATTGTCTTGTTATTCCTTTATCTGCACAAAAGTCATTTAGGACTGCATTTTTGAATTCAGTTCCATTATCTGACCTTATAGCTCGAACAGGGAATCTAGAATCCCACTCAATTAACTTCACATGATCAATCACCATCTGTGGAGTTTCATCCTTGGAATGTAGGAATAAAACCCATGTATATTTGGAATAGTCATCAACAATCACAAGTGCATATTGTTTCTTTGACATAAACATCACATTAACTGGGTCAAACAAATCCATGTGCAGTAGATGATGTGGTTCAGTTATTGATGATGTGTCAGTGCCCTTGTGAGATGCTTTCTTTGACTTTTCTTTTTGACATGCCTCACACAGTCCTTCCTGTGTAAATTCCATCTGAGGCAGACCTCTCACCAATTCCCTCTTGACTAGGGAGTTCATTGTTTTGCAGTTTAGGTGATACATCTTCTTGTGCCATAGCCAACTTTCATCTGATGAAGCTTTAGCATAAAAACAATTAACTTCATCTTTGCAACCAGAATATAAATCAGCTATGAACAAGTTCCCTTTCCTAACTCCTTGAAGAGCAGGCTTTCTATTATTCTTGTGAAGGATCTGACACTTCTCTTTATCAAATGAAACAGCATATCCTCTGTCACAGAATTGACTGATACTGAGAAGATTGTGCTTCAGACCTTCCACAATGGATACATCTTCAATGATAACATTTCCTGATTCCAAACAACCATATCCTCTAGTTATACCCTTGCTGTTATCTCCAAAGGTAACCACTAGGCCAGCTTTCACAACCACATTTGATAGCAGGGCTCTATCTCCGATCATATGCCTTGAACATCCACTGTACAGAATCCACACAACACGGTTTACCTGTTCCACACCCCGCAATATCAAATTGATTAGTCTTTCCTCGGAACCCAAACTTGATTGGGTCTGACATTCTTAAAGAATTGACCTTTGTCAGGCAAAACAACATTCTTTACCTTAACCACTTCAACCTCCTTAACAAAAGAGCGTTTCCATTGATAACCAGCCTTAACACATTTCTGAGAAGGCTTAGGTATGAATGTGTCCACTCTAGTTTTGGGAGAACTGGCAGTTTTAGATCTAACATGCTTCTTATTATTAACATGTTGACGAGGAGAAGTCTTATTATAAGATACATGTTTACTATTAAAATAAGCATGCATAACATTAAATGCACAAGACATGCAATTCACCACACCACATGCTTTATGAGACAGATTAACAATAGGTGTGACGCCCTCCAAACCCGGGGTACAGATTTGGGGAGTCACTCGAC
Organism: Heracleum sosnowskyi; assembly: GCA_030848705.1. Taxonomy (NCBI): domain Eukaryota; kingdom Viridiplantae; phylum Streptophyta; class Magnoliopsida; order Apiales; family Apiaceae; genus Heracleum; species Heracleum sosnowskyi. The sequence continues at coordinate 15,558,270 of CM061241.1, read as the reverse complement.
CAACGAAACACAATATACCTGAATCTAACACATGCATAATAATATAATAACATAAAATACCCCTTATCCAAGACCGCATCCAGATTATGGCATGAAACAAGCTTCTAAGTCATATTTATTACAAACCAGTTTTCAGAGTTATTACACACTTAATATACAAAGCTAGACATCTAGTCTAACTTCCAAAGTAAAACAACTACCCGTCCAATGACAATCACTCGGGGTGGTCTCCTAGCATCTGGAGAACTGTCACTAGCGATGTGTCTGCTCATTCTCTCGCTTCACTGGAATAGGGTTAGAAACAAAACAAGTATGAGCCACATGTGCTCAGCAAGCATGATATATATATATCAATCACAGTTCCATAATGAAAAGAAAGATTTCAGTTATCTGAATCAACAATATACAAGTCAAACATATGCTTTTAACAATCTTTATTGAAGAAAGAGGAATTAGAATTGGACTTCTACATTTTTCAAATACAAAGGTTGAGCTGCTGATCAGTCACGCATCAACCCCGGACTAGCTTATAGCATAGTCCTCCACTAGGATCCATGGCCATCCAGGCCTTAAGTTATTACGACCATAAATATGGCCCGACCATTACTGGTCTCATTTTAAAACATGCCAATTCTATCACAAGGTATAAGCAATAACATGCATAACAAGATAAGTACACAATGACGGGGTGTAATAGTTGCAAAAGAGCTTCAACTATTCAATATCAAAGAAAGTCCGAGAAATAAATTCGGAATGGTTTCAAGGTTAAAACGTACTCATTTAAGAAAGTCAACAATGGTTATCATCAATATAAACTGAATTGAAGGTGAAGGTTTCTGATATCCAACACGATTGTGGATTAAGTCAAAAGTTAGGAATATACAAGGAAATAGCATCAAGTGCTCAATACGGGTGAAGATTGAATAATCTGAATCGTTCTGATGGTAACATACATGAAATTCTGAAGAATAATAACAATTGAATCAACAAGTAAAGGCACATATACTTGCCTGGTCTAGTAGCTGACGGAATTCTACCGAGCTCACTCTACCTTCTCTTTTCCCTTGCTCCGGGAACTCGATTCTATAATAAACAACTCATTACAGTAAGTCTAACTATCCTCATTCTATCCTCGATATATACTCATAACCATTTTTACATTTAAATAAGTAATCGGGTTCCTATCGGATGTCCGATCTATTTTACGGTAATTAAAACTCAGACATTAGCCCTTGTACGGGCATTTACGGACTATTAAAACACAGTATTCGACTCATATAAACCATATAGCACTTATAAATATTTTTTAAAACAATATTCGAGGCTTATTTGAATTTAAATAAGTCACAAATAATTTTTAAATCAAAAATCGGATTTTTAATCCCAATATAAGTAATTAAAAACAATTAAATCAATTAATATAAATTTAATTGAAAATTTCCAAATGCTCAAACTATTTTTGAATAATTAAACCAGGCTAGAAAATAATTAAACCTAATTTAAATTAATTAAATCTAATTAATAATTAATTATTAAGAATTAACTGATTAAAAGAATTAATTAATTAATTAATTAATTAATTATTAATTAAAAATAATTAAAATAATTAAATTTAATCAGGTTTCGAATTTAAATAATTAAATATAATTTTCCAGAATTTTCTGAATTTAAAAATGTATTTTTAAAATTAAAATATGATTTTTATAAATATTTAAACTATTTTCGAATTAAATTTAAAAAAAAAATTCAAAAACAGTTTTCTGAAAATATTTTAGGGTTTCGAAGATTGAAACCGGGTCAGGAAACGGGTTACTGGATCGGGTCACGGGTCGCCAAGAACAATCCGGGTCGCGAAGAACAGCCGGAAAATTCCCAGAATCCGGTGACCTTTTCCAGAATCCGGCGAGCCAAAAACACATCAAAAATTGGGGCTTTTGATACCAAAACACTCCTCATAACCATACCAATACATTCCGATCAAAAACAAACCAAAAACATAACCGGAATCCAAAACCCGACTATTTTCCGGCGAGCTCAAACAATTTTCCGATCTACTAAAATCGTACATGAAATTCTACGTTCTTTATGTTAAAATGAAGCTAAGAACACATACAACAAAAGCCCTCTATCAAATACAATGTCAGATCATTCATATGAACGGACTATTAAATAGAAAAATCGGGCAAAACCCTAGAAATCGAATTTCTTAAAATCAAACATAAACATGAAATTAAAGCATGAATTCCTACTAATTAGAACCCTAGGAACATGTTGGAAGCAATCAATTGAACGGAGAATCAACAGAATGAAAATCCCCAATTCGAATATAAACCCTAATTTTAATTCGAAATTTGAAAAATTCATATAAAATAAAAAAATTACCAGATGATGATGAGGTTGGAAGATTCTGAAACTAGAGCTCAATATCTTTGATTTGAGTACTTGAACTTTGAATTTGGATTTCAATAACACCTTCGAAATTGATTTTGATTTTCAAGAATACGAAGAACACGGTTCGGGAATTTTATATTTTTGCATATTTTTAATACGGATTATATGAAGTATAATATACGATTATCCTTTTTATACTTAGTGGAAAATAATACCCTAAACGACATTTTTGGATCGATATTGATCCACTAGTTCGCTTTAAAACCCTAATAAAGTAAAATACACGTTTTACGAGGTGATAACTATCCACAAAGACTGATAGTTATCCAAATCAATACATATCATTTATATAACGAATGCTCAAGAATACTGGGGCTATAACAAATGTATGTATTGATACGGACGATATATCAATTACCCTAGAAAAATTAGGGTTAGGGTTAGGGTTTGGAATAATTTTTCTTCCTTTGAATAAAACAAATACTATTGATAATATCTGATAATAAGGGATATAATAATACGAAGAAATCCTCCGATAATGATTCGAACACGAATGATGAAGGAATAACAATGATGTACCAAATTTCAGCGGGGCCCTTGAATTTTCAAAACGGGGCTCAAAATTGAAGATATTTTCAAATGACAAAATATTTGAACGGGGCTTTCGACACACCAATTTACACATAATCACTTAACAACCTTTATTATTAAAACTCAAAATACTTCATAATAATTATTCTACACATATAATACAATTTATATTATTAATAAAGTTCACGGATCTTACAATAGGCATGTTAGAGTAGATGTTGTTTTGTTTCACTTTATGAATGTCTGACTTGGTTTCCGTTGTTGGAACAACTTTGACAGATCCCTCAGACACACATTTGTTGGACTGTGCAAGTTCATTGACAAGGTCCTCAGTACGCAATTCCTCTTGAATAATGATGGATAATTCATTCAAAGGTTCTGCTATTGATTCTCTAAAGAGAGGGTCTTTAGCACCCTTAAGCACCTGTGGTATACCCCTATCTTTAGCACTGACTCTGTTAGGGGTATTGATGCCTAACATTCCAACAACCTCATTATAGCCAAAACCTATACTAACTGTTTTGCCTATAGCTTGTCTGTTGAACAACTCTTTAGCCTCTTTACAAGAATTGTAGTAGGCTCTTACCTTGGTTTCCAATTAAGTGATATTATATTTTTGAATAGTTTCTAGCTGTTTATAGCAATTAACCCTATTCTCAAGAAAAGCTACTTTATCTCTCAATTCATTCTGATTAATATGCACTAATCTTAATTCTTTAACCTCCTTTTCTAAGGTAGTGTTTTGAAGAATTATTCGATCATTTTCATTACGTGCACATGATAAAGTACTACTAAGATGATAGACCATTTCTGCATCAGTAAAAGTTACCTCAGACTTAGAAGATGAAGAACTGCCCTCAATAGCCATAAGTGCAAGATTTCCAACTTCTCCATCTTCTTCATCACCGTCAGTATCATCCCAGCTCTTTCCTTCTACAAGATAATCCTTCCCAATTCTATTCTTCTTGCTTGAGTCAAATGAGTTCTTCTTTGCTCGTCTGGTTTTTTTTACATTCTGTAGCAAAGTGTCCCAACTTATTGCAGTTAAAGCATCTTATAGTGCTCCTGTCCACAGTTCCAGTTTTATAGCCACTTTGTGCTATTAGAGGAAGAACAACCACCTCTTTGGAATCTTGGTTTAAATTTGAGATTTGGATTTCTTTTGAATCTAAAGTTTCAAAATTTCTTCACTATCATAGCCATTGACTCATCTTCCAATTACTCAAGATATTCCATGGAATAGAAGTCTCCATCAGATTGACTAGTAGTTGTAAAACCATATTCAGCTACAGTTACATCCTTGTCTGAACTGGAGGGTTGAGCAACCTTCACCTCCACTTTATGAGGAACTTTTGCTTTAAGTGCAGTAGACGTACTAACCACTTTTCTTGTTCCATAGATTTCCCTTTGTTGAATTTGTTCCAATTCATAGGTTTTCAGTACCCCATAGAGTCTTTCAAGAGAAATCTCACTTAAGTCTCTTGCTTCTCGTATGGCTGAAATCCTGTGTTCCAGATGAATTGGAAGTGTTAAAAGGAATTTCTTATTGATCTCCCTGATGGTATAATTTTTTCCTTGAAGGTTCAGGTCATTGATCAATTTATTATATCTCTCAAACACTTCAGATATTCCTTCCCCCGGATTGGACCTGAAGTGTTCATAGGAAGAGGTAAGGATTTCCAACTTGTTCTCCCTTACTTCCTCTGTCCCTTCATTAATGATTTCTATTGTTTCCCAGATATGCTTAGCATCTTTACAATTTAACACATGATTATGCATAACTGGATCCAGATAGTCCACTAGGATTAACTGCAGGCAAGCATCCAAGGAAGCATCTTCCTTTTCATCAGGTGTATAATCTTTAGGCTCTTTGGGATACATCCTTGCAGCTTGAACAACCACATTATTCTCAATGCGTTCTTCCTCAACAACCATTGGAATAGTTGGTCCTTTCTTCAAAACACCTAGGCACTTAGGATTTGCCACCTGAAGGAACATAAGCATCTTCTTCTACCACATTGGATAATGTTCCTTGCCGAACATGGGGATTTTAACTGTACCAACTTTCTGTGTAGACATTTTGAGATTTTTTGTAGAAGAATAAAAATATGAAGGTTCTAGGAAAAAATCACAAAAATTGGATCTTTCATTAGTGTATCAATCAAAAGGATCTGATGCCAATTGTTAGGTCCCGATAAGTTTGTAGAAGGGGGGGGGGGGGGTTGAATACAAACTATACCATTTTTTTTTTATCGAATTTGTTCTTTTTATGATAATACAATTTTAAGAACAAATAATTGCGGAATTTAAATGAAACAAAATTCAAGTTAAATATAACTTATATTAAACTTGAAAGGTGTTACAAATTTTGTACTGATTACAAGACTGGATCTCAAACTAATTAAAACAAATTTAGAATAAATTCGACATGAACTTGTCTATTTTTGTAAGAAAAAGATAGAACGATAAATTATAGTTCGAGATACGTTCTTGGGATAAAGATCCGCTAGATAGTCAAAGCAGTACAAGTAAATAATTTCTAGTGGCTTGAATATGACACTTGATTCTAAAAATGATTTACTGATCAAGAAAAATGTCTACGGCAGTTTTGAGAGCTTAAGACAGAAGCTTTTCTTTTTGGATGTAATGTTGATAATTAGCTTTGTCTTGATCTTGCTTTCTGTTAATATCCTTCTCAATTAGCACGTGCATTGGCCGCCTATTCTTTAATCAAAGACATGGTATGACTCCTTGTACTAGTCTTAGTATGACTCTTGAAAAAGGCTTGGTATGACTCTTTTAAGCCTGGCATGACTCTTTGAATTCGCCTAGTATGACACTTTGTATATACCTTGTATATACTAGTATGACTGTCGGTATGACAGTCTGTACTAGTATATATTTAGGTCATACTAGCATTTAACAAACAATCATGCTAGTATATAATTCTAGAATAATTAATCTGATTACTAATTTAATTCATAAATTAATTCTGGAAGAATTAATTAACTAATTAAATCAGTTAAAAAAAACAAGATTAATTAAGATAGAATTAAATACTGTCCTGAATTAAATTATCTCTAAATTAATTAACTCATTAATTAATTTAAGGAATAATTTAATTCATCATGAATTAAATTATTGATTAAATTAACTATAGATAGGTTAAATTAAAAGAGAAATAATTTAATCTCTTGAGAGTCCCTTGACTTGAACCACTGAATTTGATGAAGAACTTCCACTGGTTAAAGTTGGCACTTGATGTACTGTCCGGTTCATAAGTGACTAACTGCAATGTCTGTTCTTCATTCTTTGACTTTAAGCTGTGGTCCATTTGTTGCTTTTGACTTTGTTCCACAACTGTAATCTGTACCCTTGCTGTCACACTTCTGAAATCTCTTTCAATTTAATAAATCCACTTCCTTGAATACTTCACTGAGGCTTGATCAAAAAATTGAACTTCTTTCAATGTAGAATTACTTCAAGTCTGTAGGATGAATTTAATCTTTATTCTTTTGACTGATATGATCCTCTGAGATTCCTGTGGCAATTGAATTATTATTTACTTATTACAAACTTGTTTACGTTGAGTTGTATCCTCGATGTTTACAAATAGGACTATACATATGCCTTTCAGTAATGTTCAAGTGTGTTAGTAATGTGTTGCTCCATCACCTACGTGCGCGCAGGGGGGGGGTGTGCAAATCATGGGATTTCGAGGGGAAATTCGTAGCTTCATAAGCCTTCGGGCTTTCCGCGTGTGCGACCTGCAGACACGAATGGAGCAGAAATTGGGCCCGAGTAAAACTGGACCAGTTTTGCTAAAATATTATTTCCACTGGGCTTGAGCTTAAAAAAAATATGACTTTGTTAATTCGAATTTGATTTTGAGTTACTTGGTAAAATCAATTCCGTTTTTAACTTCGGATTTTTTGCAGATATTTTTTTATCTGATAAAATCAATTCCGTTTTTAACTTCGGATTTTTTTGACATCGCCACAATTAATTAGCGTGACTAATTAATTAAGGAAATTGCCACTGACTTAATTAACTAACGCGGTTAATTATTTAAGGCAATTGTGTAGCGCACAAGTTTTCCTAGCCTATATAAACTCGTGTATAGCCTTAGGATTATTCATTCAAAAACAATCATCTCTTATACACATCTCTCTTCTCTTCCTCCGGTAATAGTTCTCTTGTTCGTCTCAAGCTCGCCGAGAGTAACGCTTTTCGACAGCCTCACTGCAAACCGTTTTATCTTGGGAAGCAATTCGCTCGCACATACGGTGAGGGCTAATACTCTTTAAGGAGACAGTCACACACTAGACTCGGTTTTATTCCTTGTCTCCTTACGTTATTCTTATTATTTGTTTACTGTATTTGTTTACTATTTTATATACACCTTATCTGTTATTCACACACCATCACGTTGTTTTTTATGTATTAATTAATATCACAGATTGTGCAACAATGACCACTGTACAGCCATCAACAAGGGCATGACCAACCTTCACAAATATGAAACAGAATGATCAATTGCTCATGAACTCATGAAGAGGCAGTACAAAATTATAAAAAATTACATAATATCCACACCTTAAGAGTAATCATAGCCAAAGGGAAGTTCCAAGGAGTAATAGCACCAACAACACCCACAGGCTGCAAGTTGGTACAAAACTAAAATCAGCACATAAAGTCACTTCTATAGACCAATAATGAATTTTGTTACAGTCATAGGAATTTTGGTGTGTACTGCAATGACACATTATGCATCAACAAATAGAATATTCTTAATATAACAGAATTAAGTTCGCTCCACACTTTAATAATTAACCTGCTTTAGAACAAAAAGGCGGTGGTCTGCTAGAGTAGATGGAATAATATCGCCATATACACGTTTATCCTCTTCCGCAAAGAACTCGAGAAAACTAGCCCCATAAGAAACCTACAAGTGCTCAGTGATAGTGGTCATGCTCAAAGTCACTTAGTACGTAACCTAAATTAGATTCGTTAAACTATGAGTCTACATAGTATACCTCAACAATGGCTTCTTTTAGAGGCTTTCCTTTCTCTAATGTTATCAGCTCACCAAGCTGTTCCTTGTTGGCCATTAACAAATCATACCTAGAGACACATGTAAAGAATCAGACACTACAAAAGAGTGAGTAGCCCGAATGAGAAAATAGTATGCGACTATGCGAATACAGATCTATAAATTTATTAATATAATGACATCTTGCATGTAGATACCTATGTACCCACGCCAAAGTTTGAGATCTGTTTGCTTTTATTTTTTGGGTAAGGTCAACTACAAGAAATTCAAGTACTCGCGCACACTTTTGTCCCTACTGAGACTTGGATCCTCAACCTCTTGTCAACAAGGGCGAGGGGTATTTCCTTTCTCTTTCTTCTACCATTTATATGGTCATTAGATCGATTTACACCATGTTGCTCGTTTAATTCTAATTTGATACACCATATATAATTTAGGTAATTATTCATTCCATTAGTATAGAATTTTACTTGAATTCTGTGCAACAATGGAAATTAAAGTACTTCGAATAATCACTGAGATGCGACTTCCATACCACTTCCTCAAGCATGTACTCCTTTCAGCTGCGGTTGTCTTGCTCCAACCTGCAAATAACAAATCACTTACATTTAAGATTAACATTCTAAATTTCAAAATAAGGATCTAAAATGATAATACATAATGAAAATCATTATATATTTCTGCTATTTGTTTAACTGGAGATGAAGATGCAGAAAGATATGTAAACTTATATCCAATCACATAAATAATAAAACGTCTTAAATATATGGGTCGCATTCCTGCTACTAGTACCAACTTCCATGTTGATATTGCCTTTCTGGGATTTTTTTTAAACAAATGAATATTGATACTTGAACTGCCATGTGTTACACACACTACACGATTCACCAACAAGATGACAAAAAGATCCTGACACGATTATAATAGAAACTGTCATCAACCTTGGTCCGTGGGACATCAATAAATAAGATGATTACATAATTCACTTAGTGTGTGAAGATCTGTCTAACGATCACCAACTGCTATTTAGTAGTATTCACCTCCTACAACTCCTGACAACAGGGCCAGAGAAGCTGTTTATCTTGCACACAGTTGCTTCATAGGTACGAAATACAATTCGGTCCATACATATAATCATAACAGTTATCACAGATAAACCAGTGAGCAGAGTAGCCTTTCTTGTGGAACGAATATAGAGGCTAACCATACTTTTAAACTAATACTAGATAAGGGTATCTATAATATGAAGTATGTTGAACATATTATGTGATCCATTAAGGCATCCTCGTACCACCTTAAGGTTTTAGGAGAGTTGGTGGTTAGTTTAGAGCAACTCCAACCCAACACTAAATCACCATAATAGTGATGGATATTGTAAGATCCGTGAACTTTATTAATTATATGATTTGTATTATATGTGTAGAATAATTATTATGAAGTATTTTGAGTTTTAATGATAAAGGTTGTTGAGTAATTATGTGTTAAATTGGTGTGTCGGAAGCCCCGTTCAAATATCTTGTCATTTGAAAATATCTTCAATTTTGAACCCCGTTTTGAAAATTCAAGGACCACGTTGAAATTTTGTACATCATTATTATTCCTTCGTCATTCGTGTCCGAATCATTATTGGAGGATTTATTCGTATCATTATATCCCTTATTATCCGATACTATCAATAGTATTTGTTTTATTCAAAGAAAGAAAAATTATTCCAAACCCTAATTGTTTAGGGCAATTGATATATCGTCCGTATCAATAATACATCTGTTATAGCCCCAGTATTCTTGAGCATTAGTTATATAAATGATATGTATTGATTTGGATAACTATCAGTCTTTGTGGATAGTTATCACCTCGTAAAACGTGTATTTTTCTAAATTAGGGTTTTAAAGCGATCCAGTGAATCAATATCGATCCAAAAATGTCGTTTAGGGTATTATTTTCCAATAAGTATAAAAAGGAGAATCATACATTTTACTTCATATAATCCGTATTAAAAATATACAAAAATATAAAATTCCCGAACCGTGTTCTTCGTGTTCTCGAAAATCAAAATCAATTTTTGATTGTGTTATTGAAATCCAAATCACAAGTTCAAGTACTCAAATCAAAGATCTTGAGCTCTAGTTTCAGAATCTTCCAACCATATCATCATCTGGTAATATTTCGATTTTATATGAATTTTTCAATATTCGAATTTAAATTAGGGTTCTTGATTAAATTTGGGGATTTTCATTCTGTTTATTCTCCGTTCAATTGATTGCTTCTAACATGTTCCTAGGGTTCTAATTAGTAGGAATTCATGCTTTAATTTCATGTTTGTGTTCTATTTTGAGAAATTCGATTTCTAGGGTTTTGCCCGATTTTTCTTTTTAATAGTCCGTTCATATGAATGATCTGACATTGTTTTTGATAGAGGGCTTTTGTTGTATGTGTTCTTAGCTTCATTTTAACATAAGGAACGTAGAGTTTCATGTAGAAATAAGCTAGATCGGAAAATTGTTTGAGCTCGCCGGAATTTGGTCGGGTTTTGGATTCCGGTGATGTTTTTGGTTTGTTTTTGATCGGAATGTATTGGTATGGTTATTAGGAGTGTTTTCGTATCAAAAGCCCCAATTTTTGATGTGTTTTTGGTTCGCCGGATTCTGGAAATGTTCGCCGGATTCTGGGAATTTTCCGGCTGTTCTTGGCGACCCGGTTTGTTCTTGGCGACCCGTGACCCGATCCATTGACCCGATTTTTGACCCAGTTTCAATCTTCGAAACTCTAATTCATTTTCAGAAAAATGTTTTTGAATTTTATTTTTAAAAATAATTCGAAAATAGTTTAAATATTTATAAAAATCATATTTTTATTTTAAAAATACATTTTTAAATTCAGAAAATTCTGAAAAATTATATTTATTTATTTAAATTCGAAAACTGATTAAATTTAATTATTTTAATTATTTTTAATTAATAATTAATTTATTTAATTAATTGATTAATTCTTTTAATCATTTAATTCTTAATAATTAATTATTAATTAGATTTAATTCATTTAAATTAGGCTTAATTATTTTCTAGCTTGATTTAATTATTTAAAAATAGTTTGAACATTTAGAAATTGTCAATTAATTTTTATTAATTGATTTAATTGTTTTTAAATACTTATATTGGGATTAAAAATCCGATTTTTGATTTAAAAAATTGTTTGTGACTTTTTAAATTCAAATAAGCCTCGAATATTGTTTTAAAAATACTTATATGTGCTATATGGTTTATATGAGTTGAATAATGTGTTTTAATAGTCCGTAAATCCCCGTACGAGGGCTAATGAATGAGTTTTTACTTCCGTAAATTAGATCGGGCATCCGATAGGAACCCGATTACTTGTTTAAATGTGAAAATGGTTATGAATATATATCGAGGATAGAAGGAGGATAGTTAGACTTACTGTAATGAGTTGTTTATTATAGAATCGAGTTCCCGGAGCAAGGGAAAGGAGAAAGTAGAGTGAGCGTGATAGAATTTCGTCAACTACTAGACCAGGCAAGTATCTGTGCCTTTACTTGTGATTCAATTGTTATTGTTCTTAAGGATTACATGTATGTTACCATCAGAACGATTCAGATTATTCAATCTTCACCCGTATTGAGCACTTGATGCTATTTCCTTGAATATTCCTAACTTTTGATTTAATCCACAATTGTGTTGAATATCATAAACCTTCACCTTCAATTCAGTTTATATTGATGATAACCATTGTTGACTTTCTTAAATGAGTACTTATGTACCGTTGAAACCATTTCGAATCTATTTCTCGAACTTCATTTGATATTGAGCAGTTGAAGCTCTTTTGCAACTATTGCACCCTGTCATTGTGTACTTATCTTGTTATGCATGTTATTGCTTATACTCTGTGATAGAATTGGCATGGTCGGGCCATATTTATGGTTGTAATAACTTAAGGCCCAGATGGCCATGGATCCTAGTGGAGGACTATGCTATAAGCTAGTCCGGGGTTGATGCGTGACTGATCAGCAGCTCAACCTTTGTATTTGAAAAATGTAGAAGTCCAATTCTAATTCCTCTTTCTTCAATAAAGATTGTTAAAAGCATATGTTTGACTTGTATATTGTTGATTCAGATAACTGAAATCTTTCCTTTCACTATGGAACTGTGATTGATATATATCATGCTTGCTGAGCACATGTGGCTCATACTTGTTTTGTTTCTAACCCTATTCCAGTGAAGCGAGAGAATGAGAAGACACAACGCTAGTGACAGTTCTCCAGATGCTAGGAGACCACCCCGAGTGATTGTCATTGGACGGGTAGTTGTCTTACTTTGGAAGTTAGACTAGATGTCTAGCTTTGTATATTAAGTTGTGTAATAACTCTGAAAACTGGTTTGTAATAATTATGACTTAGAAGCTTGTTTCATGCCACAATCTGGATGCAGTCTTGGATAAGGGGTATTTTATGTTATTATATTATTATGCATGTGTTATATTCAGGTATATTGTGTTTCGTTGGTCGAGTGACTCCCCAAATCTGTACCCGGGTTTGGAGGGCGTCACAGATATAGTGTCAAAACAACTTCAATGCAACATTAAAATAGTGACCCAAGGACACCAAATGAGTTTTGGGTCACCAAATTTGGTGACAAAAGTACATTTGGTGATCTTTTGACACCAAATTTGGTGACTTTCATAATTCCCATTATACCCTTATGGTTGTTAATAAAACAAGTTTTTTCTTGTCCTATAGAACTTATTCTTTTGTACTTTTCAACTTTAGATTTTATTGACAATATAAAAATAAAAGAAAAAGTTAGAATATTCCAATTTTAATGTGAAAGATTCCTTTTAGTGTCAAATTATAGTGTCAATGAGTTGGAGTAAATTTTATGGATAGTGTCTTTTTGACACCAAAATAGTGTTATAGTGACACTATTTTAGTGTCATGGGTTGGAGATGGTCTTAGGGAGTGGTCTCGGGTTAGAGTCGTCCCACCCTTGTATGTTAAATTTTCTTTAGTTTGTCTATCTGATTGTACACTTGTATGAGTGAGAAGTGTCAAATATAGTATGGTCCAATCAGGCCTCCTTTTACCATGTTTTAGAAAAGTTGGTTACTTACCGAAGTACAAATGTAAAGAACATGCCACTAATACAAAAATACAGCAAAGTTCAGCTTAAAGATCCATACTTTTAAATGCATCATATGCTGAAGATATTGCATCATTCGTTTCTCTATTACCCATGCAAGTAACATTTGCTATAACTTCTCCTATGGCCGGGTTGTTCACCTACCATGAAGAAACACAAATATGCAACATCAATGTGATAATATTTATCATAGATTGACAATAATAAACAAATTTAAAAACAATGAAATCATGCATAGGCCTCTAAATGGAGTGGGGGAAATAGGGACCCGTTCAAAGTTGCGCAAACGTGCCATGTTAAAATAGGGAAGTGGGCCTCTAAATGAGATTTATTTTCTTAGACAAATATGGGCGGGTATAATATTATGTCATTCCCGCGGGAAAACCCGCCCTGAATTAATATACATTATATTGTTAATTGTTCAATTCATAGTAATATGATTTATATACATCAAATATACTATATTAATATATTTTATATATACATAATTGTTTAATTCTTTTGTAAACATTTTATTGGGTATATTTTAAGAACATTCTAAACTAATATCATATTTTAAGTAGATACTTTTGTAGTCTAGATTTTAATTAGAGGACACATATACTATTATGTTTTTGTATTTTTTATTAAAAATATATAAATCTATTAATTTGGAGGGAGGAGGGGGGGGGGGAATTTGTTGGGCGGGTACGGGGTAAACTCTTTTTCTTCATGGCACGCAAGTATGGGCCCCACTCAGAACCCTAACAAGTTAATCATGCATCCATGCTCTGGCTTCGGTACAAAATTATGTTATATTTGAAAATACCAACAAACTGGCGTACAATGTCAAAATTATGTATTTAGAAAGTTCGGCAAAGTTCGGCAGGAGGAAATTGAAGGGGTTTTAATCTAGAAAGCATTGTTATTCCCAGAACAATGCAACCTAGATTGTAGAAGGGGGGGGGGGGTGAATACAATCTAGTTAATTTAAAAAACTTTTTCAAACCTTTTTGGAGTATGAGCATATGAGTTTGTAAATTAACTAAAATCTAGTCAAGCTTTGAACAAATATGAATTCTTCAAGTTAAAAAGAAATGCAGGAGACAAGCAAACTTTTTAAACTTTTCAGGTGGGTTTCTCGTAAAAAGCCCACCTGATATGTATATTGAAGAATTCTCTGGTTTTGTTTTGCAACAAACTCCAGTTGCTTACACAGATGATGAAAGAGAGCCTAAGTGTTTTTCTTTTGGCTCGGTGCTCTCTTCACACTTTTATATGCTACACCATACAATCTTATATACATCAACTGTATGTTACAAACAAAACCTACAACATAATAAATTATTACATTTTTTGTTCTGTTTGTTCACATGCTCGACTCTGAAGCTATTCTATTCGGGAAATGCCTTGGCTGACATCACAGATAAACTTGTATAGTCCCAAAAAATGCTTTATGGTTCCATGTGCTTCTTTCTTCAAGAATTACTAAGTTCATGTAAGTTGACCTAGCTTCCAAGCCGTCGTGACATCTGCATGAAAAAGACCTTTCCTTGAATACACGACTGTCAAGTCACTATCAGCTGAGATAAGTGAACATGTAGTTTTGCATATAGGTCCTCATGCTTGTCAAGCTTTTCCATTGCAACCAGTTAGAAGACAAGCTTCTAGGTATCTGCTGTAACTCTTATTTATCCTTCGAGACGTAGAAGATAATGGATGACTTCACATTTCATTTTTAGGAATTTGAGCCTTCGAATATTTACAGTTTGACTCCCTATTCCATACATCTTTTACGTCGTTATCCATCATCTTTCAGTCACGGGTGTGTAATGGTGATCTCTGAGACTGTCCTCCATTCAACCTGTTAAATAAAGAAAACTCCAAAAGATTTCCTTACATAGATTTGCTTTTCTTGTTGAATGAGATGAATATCAATAGGCGTATTAATTTTGTATCTGTAGACTACTATTCTACTTCATTTATCCATAGAGTAGTAGTCTCAGAATATCAGTAGAAGTAATATCCTGAGTTGTATCCATAGATAGAACATGACATCCTTAGCTGCTTCCATAGATAGAACATGAAATCCTTAGTTGTATCTGTAGATCAACTATCTTTAGCTTTATCCGTAGATGGATATGATGTCCTTAGCTTTTATCCGTTGATGAGATAAGATGTCCTCAGCTTCTATCCGTAGATGAGACAAGATGCTTTCAGCTTTATCCGTAGATGAGATAAGACTTCCATAGCTTTATCCGTAGAACAAATATCTTTAGCTTCATCCTTAGATAAAACATCTCTCATCCTTATTGACTCACCATTACTGAGTTGTTTTGGCAGACTTACCACTGAAACACTTGGTGCTTGATTAGACGTCTGTTGGCTTGCTACTGAATTGCTTCCTAACATGATGACAGAATATCTTCCATACATTTGATGTGGCTTTTAGACCTTGGATAGATAAAGTGCCTTCTAGTTAGCTTCCTGATTATCAGCTACTGTGATTTAGCTTTCTGACTTTCAGCTTCGATATCATGATCAAATTCTTGTCTTGAGTATTTTGTTATCATCATTCCAAACGTATCAACCCTAACAAGCATGACGCAAACTTAATTTAATCACGATAAAAAACCTTTTCTCTAAAGAAATGAATGTTGCAATTGTCTAGATACCTAAACAAGTTAAAGAAGTATTTTCAAATTGCAATATCGCAGACAATTTATGCCTCCTACCGGGAAACTCACATCTTACTATCAGTTCTTTCAAGATTATCTAGGGAAAATGGTAGTAGGATGAGGAAAGTAAAAGAATTTAGTTATACATGTATAGTTTTCTTGTCATTTGCATTAACCCATTCCTCCCAATGAATCCTTGAGTGCGTAAGAATCCGAAACTGTTCAACCTAGCAGCAACATCATTTGTCCCCATTCTTAGCTGACCAAATAAAGTCCTAGGTGATTAGAAATTAGGAAATAGGAGTAAGCCAAATTTATACTACCATTCTCGAAGAAATTGCAGAAGTTCTAGGACAATTTGATAGTAGAAGATTAAACTTAAAAAAGTCATGTTTCTCCTGTCTAATTTTTTCCTCTTCTAAGTTCAAATGGATAATTAGACCTTTGAATAATGCGGTTGTCATTCCTTCTCTATACAGTTCCCAGCATGACATAAATTATGAGTAGAAAACTAAATGCATGTAACTTGACATAACAGCCAAATTTCAACATATTCCCTTCTCTCTATGATTATTATACATTTAAAAACAACAGAATCGGAAGTACATCAATTACAATAATTAATCAATTTGTCAAACTCTTACAAAAACAAAAGGAATATATATATATATATATATATATATATATATATATATATATATATATATATATATATGGGTAAGTATCAGTGAGTAACTCCTTATTTGAGTAACTAAGTAACTTTGAATCATAGCCCTTAAATTAAGTAAAAAAAGAAACTGTTACATACAACTACAACCTAAAACACGTGACTTTGTAATTCAATAAAAGCATGATACAGTACACAAGATTATATATCACACTCACAAACCAACATTAATTTGATATGATTGGACTAACTACATTAATTTACATATCCTGTAAAATCAATCTCATGTGTTGTAAATCTTATGTTCTGTATGAAAAAAAGTTTACGTCATAAAAATAAATATATTCTGTAAAGTTACATAATAAAAATGCTTAAATGTAAATTTTATAAATTTTCAAATAATTGTATTCTAAAATATAATGTTCAATGATAAATAAATATATTTTTAATTAATTTGTGTTCTTTAATATATGAATAACAATGTGAAACACGATTAATGTGTTCTGTTTATAAAAAAATGGTTATGTATTTAAAATTTTAAAATTATAAATAATTTGAAGAATAAAAATTTTAAACTTAATTATGTTATTTATATAAAAATACTGAATTTTATGATTTTATGTTCTGTATGTGAAAAACTAAACTGAAAAATACATAACATACATGAATTATACAGTACATGTAAGTTGTTATGCCGTTGTTACGTGGTGTTGGTGTTTAAACGTGGGTCATGATCACGTGTAACCTAGTTTAAATTAACCAATGATAAAGAGTTGCTAAGTTACTCAAATAAATAAGTTACTCACTGAACCCTCATCTCTCTCTCTATATATATATAATCCAGTACATATTATCATTTCGAAGTGTGCACTACCACACCAATTACACCAACATCAAATTCTACATACAACATAGATCATTATGATAGTGGCCTAAAACAAGGACGAGTGTAAATTCTAATGCACAACAAAATCATATAATCCATTAATCGGATCATATCAAAATTCGTGAACTTGTACATTCAGTCTTAAAATAGTAAATTCTCGATTATTTGACAAATAATCGAAATTCACTAGAGCCAACAATTAAGAACAAAATCAACATTTACCTAACAGTAAAATACAGAATGGTGGCTAGACATTACCTAATGTAGAACTTTGGTCCCTGGACTTCCAAATTCACATTTGCATAACCATACATTACTTCCGCCTTTTATAAATGTCTCGGACAACAACTCATATATTTTCAAAAGACGGAAGCAAAGTTTGATCACCAAACTGCGAATTTATAAGTCCAGTCACCGAAATGTTACATCACGTGGCATTAAGCCACTTCTTGCTATTTACTTTAGGTCAATCATGCTATTGACATTGTTCTAAATTTTGCTCTAATAAACTTGAATTCGGTCACATAAACATATAGAGAGAGTAATCAACACTGTAAACTAATCTAATAACACTAAAAACATTAAACTTAAATCACAGATTCACAGTAGAACTTGCAATATGTATACTAATGTATGAAATTGTTAGATATGAATATCACTAGTAAACTAGACAGAGGGGGGGGGGGGGGTGAATGGATAGTTTGAATGTTTTTCGATTCTTGAAGCTAAGATCTGTATTAGATTGTGTTTGTATGAGAATGCGTAAATAAAATAAACAGAACACACACAATCACTTTAATCTACTTTGTATAAAGTAAATCAAATACTATAGCTTCCAAAATTTCACAAGTGAAATTCTGGCTTCTAAACAAGAACAGTGGTTTCTTGTTTTCTTACAGAGAAAAGAGTGCTTGATAAAATCTATGTGTATCTCTCTCTTACAGCTAACTATAGGGTGTGCACAATATATATGACCTATACAAACTGGTGCACACACCTATTTACACAGCTACCCCTAACTGTAACTCCAACTTGTTTTTTCATAAGAGGTTAACTGTGTCAGGAAGGACCACTTACTTTCTGTCGTCCTTTCCCTTATCTGTAGCTGCTTGTCTATATTCTTTCTCTCCAAGTTTTTGCTGTAGATTTGCCATCTGTCTTTGGACCACTTAACCGTAACAAATGCTTCAGTATTTGTCTCCATGAACTCTGATACTGTACCTTGATTTTTCTTGTTGTAAATTGCCTAAGTGTTGATATCGTGAACTCCAGCATACTCCTTATCCTGTGACTTGTCGACATAGAGCATTTCTGATTTTGCTATATGAGGACTTTGCTATATTTATATTTTAGGAGTATGCGATATGGCATATTTCAGACTTCACGGTATAGCCTTTGAGGACTTCACGATATAGCCTTTGAGGACTTCACGATCTAGTACATTTCAGACTATGCGATCTCAACACTTCACGACATGTGCCTTGAGGACTTCACGACATAGTTCATTTCAGACTATGCGATCTCAACACTTCACGACATGTTCCTTGAGGACATCAGGACATAGTTCATTTCAGACTATGCGATCTCAGCACTTCACGACATGGACTTTGAGGACTTAACGACACAGTTCATTCTGACTTCACGATATAGGGACTTAGATAAATTTCTGCAACTTATTTCTTCATGGCCTTATTCACTTTTATCCTGCTGCATGAACAAACTGAACTTCTTCCAGGACAATTATTTCATGGCCTATATACATTCTAGGTGCAAGAAACTTACTAAGCTCATTATAACATTGAGCATACAGAATAGAGCTAAGTACATGAAAACAAGACAAGTACGATAGAGACCTATACTATACCCCAGTGATGAAATTCACTAGGTCATGTAGAGTGACATAGTCACAAGGTGTAGGCTTGTTATGTTAGATCAGGATTCAATGATCGTCAGGATCTAGACTCAACTGATCAGGATTGCTGACGTCATCAGTAATGCATAGTCATCAGGATTGCATGATCGTCAGGATCAGGATGAATATCAGGACTGGGATCATGATTGATCATCAGGACTGGAAGCTGATCAGGATTCCTACTTCGAGTTATATTTGGAGTCTAGTTAAATAAGGAAGATTATTCTGTCGGTTCCTGGTCTGTAGGAATGCAGCTATCAATTTAGGATATGTTTCAATCTTTGTTATTGATTAGGACTTACCATGTAATTGATAGAGAAGCTGTGTAGTATATAAACACAGTTTAGGTTTCGATTTATGTGGGGAACATAACGATCACATACACGAGTATCCTTGTAACCTAGCAGCTCTCAAGAACATTAGAATTTCTTGAGAGTGTTTTGTAATAGTTTTATATCAGAATTAATAAAGCTGTTATTATTCTTTCATATTTGTGATATATACTTTGATAAGTCGAGAATCTTATACAATTGTATTCAACCCCCCTTCTACAATTATTTATTACTGGGCAACAATTGGTATCAGAGCAGACTGATTTATTTTTAAATCAGATACGATCTAAGATGTCGACAACCAAGTATGAAAGTATGAAAATTCCCATTCTGCAGAAATCAGAATATCCAACATGGAAGGTAAAGATGTTGATGTACCTGGAGGCTATGGATCCTGACTACTTGGACAGGATTCGTGATGGACCATATATTCCTACCAGGATTATAGAACGAACAAAAACTGTACCTGAACACTATGTGGTCAAGGCAAAGAGTGAATGGACTCCAGAAGAAAAAACTCATGTACTGATGGAGCCAAAGATAAAGAACATCCTGCACAGTAGTCTTGATGCTGTCATGTCAAACAGAGTGATTGCATGCAAGTCTGCAAAAGAAATCTGGGATACCTTGGAAACTCAATGCCAGGGATCTACATCTGTCAAGAAAAACAGAAGGGCTCTTTTGATTCAAGAATATAAACAATTCGATGCTAAACCTGATGAGAGCCTGACTGATTTATATGATAGATTTCTGACACTCCTGAATAGTTTATCTTTAGCTGACAAGGAGTATGAAACTGAAGATTCAAACACCAAGTTTCTAAGAGCTTTACCTGAAGAATGGGATACACAGACCTCAATCATTAGACATCAGTATGATCTCAACACTGTGTCTCTTGATGAATTATATGGAATGCTAAGAACCCATGATCTTGAGGTTCAACAGAGAAAGAATAAGAAGGCATCAATGTAATAACCCCAAATTTTGGACTTAGTTAAAATTTTTGATGAATAGTAAATATTGATGAATAGTGAAATTGCTGATGAAAAATATTTTCAGACCACACTGTATAGAAGACATGGAATGAATGTTTCGAGGTTATATTATTGAGGTATAGGAAGAATAAAAGAATGTAAACGCGATCAGAATCCGGAGATTCCAACTTTAAATTTTGGTCACTATTCATCGGACAATCAAAGATGTATTGCTTTGATCGTTTTGAGAAAGCATGTAGAATGAGAAATCCATGATCATACCTTAAGCCAAGGAGAGAAATCTAGGATCATATATTAGACAAAGATAATGGAAAGATAAAGGAAGTACCCTAGCTTTGGTATAGAAAAATGTTTTTAAAACCCCTTGAAACTATCGCGAAACAAAAGCGTAACAAATTGTGGATTAAACCCTAACTGTAACACCCCCAGACCCGGGGTCAGGAATCTGGGTTGTCACGCTCCATCAATTATACAATACCTGTATTACTTACAACATTCTAATAATATAACTCCAATTGACCCCAATCACGTACGCACACACACACAAGTTATAGCCTTGGAAATGAGCAACAATAAGTAACATTTGTTATTACAAATCAAATCTACTCTCCAGGATCTCATCTATCATTTACAACCTCTACCTGAAGTTAAAATAATAGACCTCACAATTCTATACAAGGTTTAATAATACAAACCTATTCGAAAACAATTCTTACTAACTCAGTCTACAGCTGTTCTGCTAAATCCGACAGTATCCATCTTGCTGAACTAACTCAAGGGTGGTCTCTCCATTCCCTTGCTCTCGTAACACGAGGTGAATCAGCAATGTTTTCTTCATGCTGAAAGTATAAATAAAGCAAGAATGAGCTAATAGCGCTCAGCAAGAAATCTATCCCAGTTTAAATCTTTAAACTTTTTTTGGAAGATAATCCATATGGGATCACAGTTTTTAACACCACTAGGGTCTAACCCCAAAATAGTATACCGTTCAAAATACCGTATGACTTATAATCATACTCAATAACTTTTCGTAATTCATTTAAGAATCCTTGGTATCGATATAATGAACCAAGATTCAAAACATATCTTTTAAAATAGATATCAAATAATGGAATCAAGGCTTAAAGCCTATCCATTGATTCAAAATAGTATACAGTTCAATATACTGTATATCTTAAATACTTTCTCAACATATATACATGCATATCTATTTAGATATCTCATACTGTTCAAAATACTGTAGAATATCAGTAATGAACACCTTTTTATAAAAGAAGCAAGAATGAGCACTATAGCTCGACAATCAGATATAGCAGCTTAATCATATATGTAAGCTTCTATCATAAGGAAAAACCTTTAAAACTCCGTTCGTATACAGAACGATATGTTTAAATATTCTTTTCGTCAAAGCATGCCATACAGTACAACCACTGTATGAGGAACATCATTACTCATCACTGTCACATTATCAGTAACTCAGCGCCTAGGCTTTTGTTACAATGTGCAGCTCAACTCCAATTGGAGGGAAGGGAATATACTGGAACACCCGATACACAGTGATCAGCCGTTGTATCGTAACTTTTCTTTTCTACTAGTAGAAGGACGACTTCCTGTTCGGTTATCACCCTGACCGCATACGGGTCACTGTGCTAAGAGATCACTACCTCGGGCCTATTTCGTCACCGGGTAAGCCTTACCACGCAAGAGATCACTACCTCGGGCCTATTTCATCACCGGGTAAGCCTTGATAATTTGGCACTACCCCGACAACTATTTCATTGCCGTGTAGGCCTTTCCAATTCCCATGAAGAAAACATTAATGAAACGGAAATCGGAATTTAATTCCACATTTCCCAAGTACGAATACTTGTCAAAACTTTGTAACCGTTTAGAACACCTTACTCCAGAGTAATTGAAAGGAGTAAGTCAAAGTGTGGGTTGACATTAGTCAACGAGACTACCGATGGTTACTACGTATTTTGAAATTATGATCAGGGAGTTTATTGAAATATCAGAGTTCAGTGAGTTTGAAAAACTCTTATTTGAATGGGGGAGCCATCCCCTAGTTATAGATACTTTAGAGGAACAGTGGAAGTAAATCACTGTCCTCTAATTCTTGAACTAGATTCCCAGTTTTCGATGAGTTGGAAAAATACTATTCGCATTTAATTACCTTTAACTATCTTAAGATAATAGTTGGGAATCTCTATTTTAATACCTTTTCTGAAAATCAGAAATTTATATTTTTGTGTAAATAATAGAACCTTTAATCATATAATAAGGTTCTATGATTTTAAATCATATTTGGAATATTTAATAAATACCCAAATAATAAATATTAAATTATTATTCAATATAAAACCACCTAAGTGAATATTTAAAATAATATTCACTTAGTTAAATAATCCTCAGATAATAAGTATTGAATTATTATTCAATATAAAACACTTAAGTGAATATTCAAAATAATATTCACTTATTTGAATAATATTCAAATAATAAATATTGAATTATTATTCAATATAAAACACTTAAGTGAATATTCAAATTAATATTCACTTAATTAAATAATATTCAAATAATAAATATTGAATTATTATTCAATATAAAACACTTAAGTGAATATTCAAAATAATATTCACTTAATTAAATAATATTCAAATAATAAATATTGAATTATTATTCAATATAAAACACTTAAGTGAATATTCAAATAATATTCACTTAATTAAATAATATTCAAATAATATATATTATAATATTATTTAAATATCTCACCTTAAATATCCAATTATATAGATATTGGAATATTTAATATACCCTTAAAGTATAACCGTCACTGGAACCTTCCAGCTTCTGACAGTAGTTTAAAACAAAATAATAATTTGACTCCCGGTCTAAGTTTTTTAAAACCATCGTACAAGTACTCTATACTTAGAGTCTTTAATCCTTAACCTTGGTATATATCTAGTACTTAGCTAGCATATAAACCTTATATCTTATACCGCTTTTTATTAAAAGAGAAAACAGTTTATAAGTCATTTCACAGCATAAAGCAGCATATATAGCAATACCACAACATATATCACAACAGCATCATTATATGGTATAAGGTTTGAAAACTTGCATAATATTGTATGCATATAATACATTTGAAAACATGCATCTATCATATGCATATTAACATCTTCATAGTTTAAAATCCAAACACATCCATATACGATGTACGGTTTGAAAACATGCATAATATCGTATGCATATATTACATTTGAAAGCATGCATCTATCATATGAATCATTACTACAAGTAATTTGAAATTACAGCATGGAATGAGAAAACTTGCCTCGGGTCCTTGGTTGTTAGGGGTTCAAGAACTTGCCGGGAAATCTATAAACAAAGAAATACCCGATCAGTCCCCTAGCTTAATCATTTAAAGTGCATTAATCTTAAGCACTAACTTTCTATTAACGAACATCAATTGTCTCGCTCTTGGTCATCTATAACCTCATAACATTCCGTAACTCTTAAGTCCAAATCTTGGGTGAAAATCTATTCACAAAACCCAAGTACTTTTCATTTACTAACTCCTTGTTTTTAATCATCCCCTTAAGGGTATTTCACTCACGCAACCTTCGTTCTCGCATTTTTATAAAATCACAAACTTATCGTTTTGACACGAAACCTTCTAGGTTCCTTTCTAGACTATACATTCTAGTATCCATTTTAATATCTCAATCCAATTCCAATTTTAAAGGGCTTGATCCCTACCTCAAAGTTCATACAATGAACTATCTAGTTACGCGAAACCGCTTTTACTAAAACGGCCGTTTCTCCTAAACCGTAAATCGAAACGACACGATTATTTCGCTAAAATAATCTAGGAAACAGAGCCTCCATGCTCATGGTCAGAAACCTCAAGTGTATGCCCTGTTTTGTAATCATAGTTTCTGTCTAAACTACCTAAGTAAAATCCGACATGGTAACGGCGCTTATGCGTACTTCCCGTGTTTTTAAACACTCAATCCAATCTACAATCAACCATCAACCAACCACCAATCAAACTCAAGCTAACACTAACATTTTTATGTCCAAACAAGGTCACACTCAAATTCATAAGTTCATCCACAAATCAACCATTAAACAATCTCAACATCATGCATACATGCTCTTAATCATACTACCACTAATCATTCTTAACATAATCACTAATAATAATAGTATAATCATAAGGGTGAGAGGTTTTATACCTTCCTTGTTGCTTGTTAAGGACTATCAATAGCTTATACATCCTTTCTTGATCCTTAAACATCCTTAACCAACCTAAATCTTCAAGAACAAATCAAGAAATCATAAGTTACTATTCCAAAACACTATTCATGCTCATCTTTGATTCAACTTTTGAACATGAAATCATCCATGGATGAAGCTAAGATTGAATATCTACCTTGGATATTGGAAGAGGGTGATTTAGAGCCCAAGATCATGAATTATGGTTGAGTGGAAGTGGTAGAAATATTTTTAAGGAATTGATGAAGAAGAAAAGCCGAATGGTTGCTTCATCTTGGATGCATCTTTTCTTTCTTTGATTTCTTTTCTTTTGTTTTTGTTTAATAACACTAAATACAAGCCATTTGATTTCTGTGGTTATGGATTGGTTTTGTCACCAATGACAAGGCTTAAAATGAACTTGTGGTGGTGGTGAAAGTGGTGACAAGGTGGTGATTCACCACTTTGTCATCACTTGGTCATGCGTATGTCATCTCCTTGCATCATGCTTATGTCATCCTTTGCATCCTCAATTCTTTTATATATTGCACTTGATGATCTCATATAATACTCCTCCTTTGGTTAGGGTTTAATCCATAATT
This sequence comes from Heracleum sosnowskyi, assembly GCA_030848705.1. Classification (NCBI taxonomy): domain Eukaryota; kingdom Viridiplantae; phylum Streptophyta; class Magnoliopsida; order Apiales; family Apiaceae; genus Heracleum; species Heracleum sosnowskyi. Next base: position 15,532,768 of record CM061241.1, on the reverse strand, counting down.
TATTACGCTTTTGTTTCGCGATAGTTTCAAGTGGTTTTAAAAACGTTTCTCTGTACCAAAGCTAGGGGATACTTCCTTGATCTTTCCATTTCCTTGGTTTAATATATGATCCTAGATTTCTCACCTTGGCTTAAGATATGATCATGGATTTCTCATTCTACATACTTTCTCAAAACGATCAAATCAATAAATCCTTGATTGTCCGATGAATAGTGATCAAAATTTAAAGTTGGAATCTCATGATTCTGATCGCGTTTACATTCACTTATTTTTCCTATACATCAATAATATAACTTCGAAACATTCATTCCGTGTCCTCCACATAGTGTGGTCTGAAAAATTTTCCATCAGCAAATTTACTATTCATCACATTTACTATTCATCAGAATTTATTTAACTAAGTCCAAAATTTGGGGTTATTACACTAACCAAAGGAGGAGTATTATATGAGATCATCAATTGCAATATATAAGAGGATTGAGGATACAAATGATGACATAAGCATGATGCAAGGGAATGACATAAGCATGACAAAGTGATTGTAATATCCGTGAATTTTATTATTTGATTAAATGATATATTTAATCTAAAATATTTATTTTGGAATATTGGAATATTATTATATGATATTTAGTGTGTGATTATGTGCTAAATGGTGAGTCAGAAGCCCCTTTCGAAAATTTCGTCATTTGGAATTTTCTTCAAATTTGAGCCGTTTTGATAATTCAAGGGCCCCGTTGAAATTTCGTACATTCATTTTTAATTCTTCGTCTTTCGTATTCGAATCGTTATCGAAAGGGTTATGGGATTCTATTTAACCCTACCTATTTGATTCTGCAAATAAATTTCAATTTTTGATCCGAAAAAGGAAAAATCGTTCCGAACCCTAATTGCTTAAGGGGACGGATTTGTCGTTCTATATCAATATTGAAGTTGTTATAGCCCTAGTATTCTTGAGCATTAGTTATATAATGATATATATCAATTTTGATGATCATCAACCTTTTTAACCCCTTATTTTTCGTAAAACGTGTTTTTGACCTAATTAGGGTTTTTAAACGATCTAACGAACCAATATCGATCCAAAAATGTTATTTGGGGTATTATTTTTCCAGAAATATAAAAGGACAAATCAGACTTCATAACTCATAGCAAATCTGCAACAATTATTCATAAAATCCGAAATTCCCAAAAAATTATTTTTGTGTTCTTGATCTTCAATCAATTCGTTCTAAGGGTTATGGAAGTCCAAATTTGAAGTTCTTATACTCAAATCAAAGCTCGAAAAATCTAGTTTCAGAATCTTCCAACCTCATCATCATCTGGTAAGTATTCGATTTTATATTGATTTTACAAGTTTCGAATTATAATTAGGGTTCTTGATTCGATTTGGGGATTTTCATTCTGTTGATTCTCCGTTCAATTGGTTGCTTCTAACATGTTCCTAGGGTTCTAATTAGCAAGAATCCATAGTTTAATTTCATGTTTGAGTCGAATTTTTACGGGTTTTGATTTCGGGTTTTGACCCGATTTCTTCTTTCAATTCGTATGTTCTTGATATTGATCTGACATTGTTTCTGATAAAGGGCTTTTATTGTGTGAGTTATAAGCTTCATTTTGGTATATTAATCTTTGAGTTTCATGTATGGAATAGGTAGATCGGGTTTCCGGCCGAGGTCGTCGCCGGAGAATTCTTTGAACGGATTCTGGGCACGATTCCGGCTAGAGACAGATGTTTTGATGTGTGGGTTTTGTTTGGCTTCAAAAGGCGAACAAAAGCCCTCTGGTTTGATTTATGTTTGGACGGAATCGAAGAATTCCGGCGGCCGGAGACCGGACGGATTCTGGAAAACCCAGAATCCGGTGGGTTGTTCTTGGCGACCCGGAATTGTTCTTCCCGACCCGTTTACCCGATTTTCGACCCGGTTTCAATCTTCAAAACCCTAATTCATTTTCAGAAAACTGTTTTTGAATTTTATTTTTAAATTTAATTCGAAAATAGTTTAAAAACTTTAAAAATTCATATTTTATTTTAAAAATAGATTTTAATATCAGAAAAATTCTGATAAATTATATTTATTATTTTAAACCCGAAAATTGATTAAACTTAATTTATTTTAATTATTTTTAATTAATAATTAATTTATTAATTAATTGGTTATTTAATTAATCGATTAATTCTTAAAAATTAATTATTAATTAGATTTAAGTAATTAAAAATTCAGTTTAATTATTTTCACCCCTGTTTTATTATTTAAAAATAGTTTGAGTATTTAAAGAGTGTCAATTAATTTTATTAATTGATTTATTTTGCATTAAATGTTTATAGTGGATTTAAAAATCCGATTTTTGATTTAAAAATTAATCGTGACTTATCTAAAATTCAAATAAGTTTCGTATGATGTTTTAAAAATGTTTATAAGTGCTATATGGTTCATATTAATTGTGTGTTGTGTTTTATAGTCTGTATATGCCCGTACTAGGGCAAATATCTGAGTTTTAAATATCGTAAATTATACCGGACGTCCGATACGTAACCGGTTACTTGTTTAAATGTGATTATTGGTTGAATAAGTGTCGAGAGTAGAACGAGAATAGTTAGACTTATTATGATGAGTTGTTTAATTATAGAATCGAGTTCCCGGAGCAAGGGAAAGGGAAAAGTAGAGTGAGCAGAGTCGATCCGACAGCAGCTTAGACCAGGCAAGTATCTGTGCCTTTACTTGTGATAAAATTTATTATTGTCTTGATTACTTGAATACCGTTATCCCCAGAACAATTCAAATTATCAATCTTTCAACCGCATTTGGACAACTGATTCCATTTCCTTAGAGATTCTTGATTCTTTGATTTGATCTGCATCGGAAACCCTTATTTCCAATTCACTTGATTATTGTTTACCACCTATTGTTATTGTTTATCATCCTTTGATTATCATTGACAACCATTGATTATTTGACTTCCATCTTGACTATTGATTACGGTCATTGATTATCGACTACCAATATTGATTCCCTTATTGAATGAGTACACCGTACCATTGAAATTACTCCATGATTATTTCTCAATCTTCATTTGATACTGAACAGTTGAAGATCTTTTGCAATTACTATACATTCAGTTTATCTTATTGAGCATGTTATTGTTTATACCCTGTTATAGATTTGGCATGTGTTTTCAAAAATGGACCAGTAATTGGTCGGGCCATATTCATGGTCAGAATAACTTAAGGCCCAAATTGGCCTAGGATCCAGTAGAGGACTATGTCATGAGCTAGTCCGGGGTTGATGCGTGGCTGGCCAGTAGCACAACCTTTGATTTGAATAAAATGTATAAGCCAAATTCTAATTCTTTTCTTCAATTTTTATTGATACGAAGCATGTGTTAGCTAAATATTGTTGATTCTGATATCATAAATTCATATCCTTACAACTGTGATAGAAATGATTCATTGATGTTTGCTGAGCAATTTTGGCTCACTCTTGCTTGTTGTTTTCTAACCCTATTCCAGTGAAGCGAGAGTATGAGTCGGCATAGCGTGACCGATAGTTCACCAGCAGCCAGGAGAGCCCCTCGAGTCATTGTCATTGGCAGGGTAGTTGTTTTGCTTTTCTAGATTAGATGTCTAGATTTGAACTTTGGTTGTGATGTAATAACTCTGATAAAACTGGTATTGTATTAATAAAAGATTGTAGTAGCTTGTGTTCATTGCCATAATCTGGATGCGGTCTTGGTCAAGGGGTATTTGTGTCTTTATATATATTATGCAGGTGTTAAATAGTATTCCGTTGGTCGGATGACTCCTCAAATCTGTACCCCGGGTTTGGAGGGCGTCACAGTTGGTATCAGAGCAACAGGTTATGGCATTTGAAACAAGTTAGGACTTAGGGTCCAGGATAACATAGAGAGTTAGGAATTCACGTAAGGATATTAAGAGGTCAACTAGGGATATTATGCGTAGTAATTAAATGTGGTTATAATTGCAGCCCCCTAGTTCTAGTTCAGACTCAGACCCTTCTGAGGATACGATATCAAAGATACCTACGCCCGTTGAGAGAGCAGGACCGTCTTGGCCAGTGCGATATCAGCCTAGGCATCAGGACCCAGTAGTTAGGAGAGATCGGATACCTTGTCCTATTCCACTCCGACAAGTAGCCCCAGCACCAGTGTCTCATGCATCAGTTTGTGGGCCTTTGTATCAGTTATGTGAGCCACCAGTTCCACACCATGTGTATCAGAGGGTGAGTAGAGAGATGGAGTACCTTTATGGACAGGTTATGGAGATGGGTAGGGTTCGTTCAATCGAAGCAGCCGCTGTCCGAGAGAGAGACAAACTTAGAGATCAGATGAGAGATATTCAGATGAGGTTTAGGGTTATGAGGACCTTGGTTGAGACTCGATTGCACGGATTAGCTTCTAGTCGAGAGGGAGAGACAGTAGCAGGGATGAGACAGATTTTGGATTATGCGATGAGTGAGATTGCAGAGATTTCAGGACCCCCGTTATGGCCGGCAGGAGCAGGTGATCCGTGAGCAGGTATTAGTAGCAGACAGATGTGACGTGGATGTATGGTTTCTAGATAGTTAGTATATAGATGCATATTGTAGAATCAGTAGTGCACCAGGCTTATAGGAACGCCTCGGGTTGTTGTTGCATTTTTGTTGTATTGCTGGTCGGCATTTATGGTTCAGCCATGATATATTTTCTTTTGAAGCGTTCTACGCTTGTACTAACTCTATCTATATATATATGATAAACCTCTTTTATAGAACTGTATTCATTCCCCTGTCATTCATTTCCAGCATCATAACTGTTATTCTACTTGTTGCAACGAGTGTATCCATACACCGTTGAGAAGATCTGTAAACCTTCGAGATATCAATTGTGATCCTTCCTTCTCTTATATGGACTGTTTGATTAAGCCAATTATTGTTTATTCATCAGCGATATGGCTCCTAGACGACAAACCCGTTCAACTGATACCTCTGACCAAGAAGGTCAACAAAATACACCTCCCACGGGCCGCATGGACCCGATGGTAATCCAGTTGTTAAATACTCTTACTCAGCAGACTGCCGCATTAGCACAGCAGCAATATGCATTTCAGCAACAACTCTTGGAACAACAGCAACAACATCAGCAACATCAGCATCAGCAGCATCAACAACAACACCAGCAAGCAGCACCGGCAGTTACGTTCAAATCTTTCCAGGCAGCAAAACCTCCAGAATTTAAAGGATCAGCAGACCCCGTAGAGGCTAAGGCATGGTTGAAAGAGATGGAAAAGGCTTTTGCCTTGATAGAGGTGACAGAGGATAAGAAGACGGAGTATGCAAGCTATTTTCTGAAGAATGAGGCCAGTTATTGGTGGGAAACGAGTAGGGCTATGGAGCCCGAGGGATTGATTACGTGGGCAAGATTTACAGAGTTGTTTTTGGAAAGGTATTTTTTGGACTATATGAGAGATCAGATGGAATTAAAGTTTTTGGAATTAAAGCAGGGAAGCATGACAGTGCCCCAATATGAAACAAGGTTTACGGAGTTGTCAAGGTTTGTTCCAACCTATGTGCATACGGAAAAGAAGAAGGCCAAGAGGTTCCAGCAGGGACTGAGGTCTTGGATTCGTAGTAAGTTAGCTGTATTGGAGTTGGACACCTATGCAGCGGTGGTCCAAAAGGCAATGATTGCGGAGACAGAGAGTGATTCTTACATGAAAGAGAGGGAGAACAAGAAAAGGAAAGCAGGGATACCCGATAAGGGACAGCAGCAGGGAAGTTTTCAAGGGCAAGCGAGTAAGAAACTGGGATTTCAGCACGGAAGGAATACAAGTTTTAAGAAACCAGATACCGGAAGCGTATGACAAGATAATCGTCTACTAACCGGCAGTCAGCAGGGACTTTCTAGACCCCCACTACCAGAATGCAAGACATGCGGGAAGCGACATCCAGGGATATGCCATCGATTGAATGTCACATGCTTTAAATGCAATCAGAAGGGACATTATTCCCGGGATTGCAAGATGGGCATTGTGTGTCATCGGTGTAAGAAACCAGGTCACATGATTAAGGACTGCAGAGCACCAGCAACCGTGAACAATATGATTCGGGCAATTGAAGCACCCCTAGTTGTTAACGTCCAGCCGTTAGCCAGGACCTACAATATGTCAATGGGAGAAGCAGTGAGAGATTCCGACGTGGTGGCAGGTACACTTCTAGTAAATTCTATTCCTGCACAAGTGTTAATAGATTCGGGAGCGACGAAGTCTTTTATTTCTGAAACGTTTGCTCGTAGATTGAATTGCGTAATGAAACCTTTAAGTGGAGTGTTGACTATAGAGATAGCTAATCAGGATCGTATCGCGGTCGGCTCATATTATCCTCGTTGTGAGATAGAGATTTTGGGAAATCGTTTTTATGTTGACTTGTTACCTTTTAAGTTAGGTGAATTTGATGTGATATTAGGGATGGATTGGTTGACTGAGCATGATGCAAGTATTGATTGTAAGAATAAGAGGGTTACTTTGATTACCCTAGAAAAGAAAGAAATAATATTTAGAGGAGAGAAACAAAGAAAGAGGTTCCTGACGATGATTCAGGCTAAGAGGTTATTAAGGCAAGGTTGTGAGGCGTATTTAGCTTATGTGATAGATATAGATAAGGAAGTTTCTAAGTTAGAAGATATTCTAGTCGTAAATGAGTTTCCAGATGTTTTTCCGGAAGAATTACCAGGTTTACCTCCAGATAGAGAGATTGAATTTGCGATAGACTTAGTACCAGGCACGGAGCCAGTATCTAAGGCCCCTTACAGAATGGCACCAGTGGAGATGAAGGAATTGGCTAATCAACTGCAAGATTTGCTAGAAAAAGGAATTATTAGACCCAGCGTTTCACCGTGGGGAGCACCAGTACTGTTTGTCAAGAAAAAGGATGGAAGCATGAGATTGTGTATAGACTATCGGGAGTTGAACAAGCTGACCATTAAGAACAAGTATCCGTTACCTCGAATAGATGATCTGTTTGACCAGCTGAAAGGAGCGGTACATTTTTCAAAGATTGACCTACGGTCAGGATATCACCAATTGAAGATTAGACCAGACGACATACCGAAGACAGCCTTTCGAACAAGGTATGGGCACTATGAATTCTTAGTAATGGCGTTTGGACTAACGAATGCACCCGCAGCTTTTATGGACCTAATGAACAGGATTTTCAAGAGATATTTGGACAAGTTTGTAGTGGTATTCATCGACGACATCTTGATATACTCAAGGACAGAAGAAGAGCATGCAGACCAGTTGCGAATTGTGTTAGAAACGTTGAGACAAGAAAGACTATACGCGAAGTTTTCCAAGTGTGAATTCTGGTTGAAAGAAGTTCATTTCTTAGGACACGTGGTGAGCAGCGAAGGCATCAAAATGGACCCAGCAAAGATAGAGGCAGTGAAAGATTGGGAGAGACCAAGGACACCGACTGAAGTCAGAAGTTTCTTGGGATTAGCCGGATACTACCGGAGATTTGTGCAAGATTTTGCGAAGATAGCTACTCCAATGACCAAGCTGACAAGGAAAAGCGAGCGATTCATATGGAACGATAAATGCGAAGAAGGCTTCCAAGAGTTAAAGAAAAGACTAACTACGGCACCGGTATTGATGCTACCAGACGATCAAGGTCATTTCGTAATCTATAGTGATGCGTCGTACAAAGGATTGGGATGCGTACTTATGCAACATGGCAAGGTGATTGCTTATGCGTCAAGACAGTTGAGACCCCACGAACAGAAGTACCCTACACATGATTTGGAGTTAGCAGCTATTGTGTTTGCTTTGAAGATATGGAGACACTACTTGTATGGAGAGAGATGTGAAATTTACACCGATCACAAAAGTTTGAAGTATATCTTTACTCAGAAAGAGCTGAACATGAGGCAACGAAGATGGTTAGAACTAATCAAGGACTACGACGTTTCTATCAACTATCATCCCGGCAAGGCAAATGTGGTAGCAGATGCATTGAGCAGAAAAGAGAGATTAAATACACTGACGATGACCAAAGAGTTATACAAGGAATTTGAGAAGTTAGAAATCGAAGTAAGTATTCCGAAGGACGCGACGGAAATGATTTATGCCATGACGTTTCAACCTGAATTGTTGGAGAAGATACGGAAGTGCCAAGAGCAAGTTATGAATGATGATGTGAGTAAAATGACAGGTGAGGAAATATGTAGCCAACCGGACGACAAAGGGATCTTGAGATTTGTTTCTCGGATATGGATACCTAACGTAGCGGAACTGAAAAGTGAGATTTTGCACGAAGCACATAACTCGAAGTATTCAATTCATCCAGGAAGTACGAAGATGTATCGAGATCTTAAGACAAACTTTTGGTGGCCAGATATGAAGAGAGAGATTGCGAAATGGGTAAGTAAATGCTTTACGTGTCAAAGAGTTAAGGCGGAACATCAGAGACCAAGTGGATTACTTCAACCATTGGAAATTCCCGAATGGAAGTGGGAACACATCGCGATGGACTTTGTAGTAGGATTGCCTAGAACAAAAGCTAACCATGATGCCATCTGGGTTATCGTGGATCGATTGACGAAATCTGCGCATTTCCTTCCGATTAACGAGAGATTCTCGCTAGATAAGTTAGTTCATATTTACATAAAAGAAATCGTAGTACGACATGGAGTTCCAGTATTGATAGTGTCTGATAGAGACCCTCGATTCAATTCAAGATTTTAGAAAAGTTTTCAAGAGTGTTTAGGCACCGAGTTGAGAATGAGTACGGCTTATCACCCGCAGACGGACGGTCAAAGCGAAAGGACAATTCAGACTATTGAAGATATGCTTAGGACATGTGCACTTGACTTTGAAGGCAGTTGGGACGATCATCTACCCTTGGTGGAATTTTCATATAATAATAGTTATCATGCGAGCATCGGAATGCCACCTTACGAAGCTTTGTATGGACGAAAGTGTCGATCTCCAGTATATTGGGAAGGAGTTGGTGAACGGAAAATGATAGGACCAGAACTAGTGCAACGAACAAAGGAAGTGGTTCAACTGATTCAGAGAAGATTGATAACAGCTCAAGACCGACAGAAAAAGTATGCGGATCTAGCCAGAAAGGATGTGGGATTCGAAGAAGGAGAGCAGGTGTTACTAAAGGTTTCACCATGGAAAGGATTAGTTAGGTTTGGAAAGAAAGGGAAGTTGAGTCCGAGATATGTTGGGCCGTTTGAGATTTTGAAGAAGGTGGGCGAGGTAGCTTACGAGTTGGCATTGCCACCGCATATGCAGCACGTTCATAATGTATTTCATGTATCTATGCTTAAGAGGTATCGACCAGATTCGAATCATGTAGTAGAGTATGAACCCATAGAGGTCCAGGCAGATTTATCATATGTAGAACGACCGATTCAGATATTGGATCGTAAGGAGAAAGTACTAAGGAATAAGACAGTAGCGTTAGTGAGAGTTTTGTGGAGGAATCCTAAAGTAGAAGAGTCTACCTGGGAGTTAGAGAATGAGATGTTAGAGAAGTATCCCCAGTTGTTTCCTTGATCTGATTCTGAGGACAGAATCCTATTAAGGGGGGAAGGATGTAATATCCGTGAATTTTATTATTTGATTAAATGATATATTTAATCTAAAATATTTATTTTGGAATATTGGAATATTATTATATGATATTTAGTGTGTGATTATGTGCTAAATGGTGAGTCAGAAGCCCCTTTCGAAAATTTCGTCATTTGGAATTTTCTTCAAATTTGAGCCGTTTTGATAATTCAAGGGCCCCGTTGAAATTTCGTACATTCATTTTTAATTCTTCGTCTTTCGTATTCGAATCGTTATCGAAAGGGTTATGGGATTCTATTTAACCCAACCTATTTGATTCTGCAAATAAATTTCAATTTTTGATCCGAAAAAAGAAAAATCGTTCCGAACCCTAATTTAGGGGACAGATTTGTCGTTCTATATCAATATTGAAGTTGTTATAGCCCTAGTATTCTTGAGCATTAGTTATATAATGATATATATCAATTTGGATGATCATCAACCTTTTTAACCCCTTATTTTTCGTAAAACGTGTTTTTGACCTAATTAGGGTTTTTAAACGATCTAACGAACCAATATCGATCCAAAAATGTTATTTGGGGTATTATTTTTCCAGAAATATAAAAAGACAAATCAGACTTCATAACTCATAGCAAATCTGCAGCAATTATTCATAAAATCCGAAATTCCCAAAAAATTATTTTTGTGTTCTTGATCTTCAATCAATTCGTTCTAAGGGTTATGGAAGTCCAAATTTGAAGTTCTTATACTCAAATCAAAGCTCGAAAAATCTAGTTTCAGAATCTTCCAACCTCATCATCATCTGGTAAGTATTCGATTTTATATTGATTTTACAAGTTTCGAATTATAATTAGGGTTCTTGATTCGATTTGGGGATTTTCATTCTGTTGATTCTCCGTTCAATTGGTTGCTTCTAACATGTTCCTAGGGTTCTAATTAGCAAGAATCCATAGTTTAATTTCATGTTTGAGTCGAATTTTTACGGGTTTTGATTTCGGGTTTTGACCCGATTTCTTCTTTCAATTCGTACGTTCTTGATATTGATCTGACATTGTTTTTGATAAAGGGCTTTTATTGTGTGAGTTATAAGCTTCATTTTGGTATATTAATCTTTGAGTTTCATGTACGAAATAGGTAGATCGGGTTTCCGGCCGAGGTCGTCGCCGGAGAATTCTTTGAACGGATTTTGGGCACGATTCCGGCTAGAGACAGATGTTTTGATGTGTGGGTTTTGTTTGGCTTCAAAAGGCGAACAAAAGCCCTCTGGTTTGATTTATGTTTGGACGGAATCGAAGAATTCCGGCGGCCGGAGACCGGCCGGATTCTGGAAAACCCAGAATCCGGTGGGTTGTTCTTGGCGACCCGGAATTGTTCTTCCCGACCCGTTTACCCGATTTTCGACCCGGTTTCAATCTTCAAAACCCCAATTCATTTTCAGAAAACTGTTTTTGAATTTTATTTTTAAATTTAATTCGAAAATAGTTTAAAAACTTTAAAAATTCATATTTTATTTTAAAAATAGATTTTAATATCAGAAAAATTCTGATAAATTATATTTATTATTTTAAACCCGAAAATTGATTAAACTTAATTTATTTTAATTATTTTTAATTAATAATTAATTTATTAATTAATTGGTTATTTAATTAATCGATTAATTCTTAAAAATTAATTATTAATTAGATTTAATTAATTAAAAATTCAGTTTAATTATTTTCACCCCTGTTTTATTATTTAAAAATAGTTTGAGTATTTAAAGAGTGTCAATTAATTTTATTAATTGATTTATTTTGCATTAAATGTTTATAGTGGATTTAAAAATCCGATTTTTGATTTAAAAATTAATCGTGACTTATCTAAAATTCAAATAAGTTTCGTATGATGTTTTAAAAATGTTTATAAGTGCTATATGGTTCATATTAATTGTGTGTTGTGTTTTATAGTCTGTATATGCCCGTACTAGGGCAAATATCTGAGTTTTAAATATCGTAAATTATACCGGACGTCCGATACGTAACCGGTTACTTGTTTAAATGTGATTATTGGTTGAATAAGTGTCGAGAGTAGAACGAGAATATTTAGACTTATTGTGATGAGTTGTTTAATTATAGAATCGAGTTCCCGGAGCAAGGGAAAGGGAAAAGTAGAGTGAGCAGAGTCGATCCGACAGCAGCTTAGACCAGGCAAGTATCTGTGCCTTTACTTGTGATAAAATTTATTATTGTCTTGATTACTTGAATACCGTTATCCCCAGAACAATTCAAATTATCAATCTTTCAACCGCATTTGGACAACTGATTCCATTTCCTTAGAGATTCTTGATTCTTTGATTTGATCTGCATCGAAAACCCTTATTTCCAATTCACTTGATTATTGTTTACCACCTATTGTTATTGTTTATCATCCTTTGATTATCATTGACAACCATTGATTATTTGACTTCCATCTTGACTATTGATTACGGTCATTGATTATCGACTACCAATATTGATTCCCTTATTGAATGAGTACACCGTACCATTGAAATTACTCCATGATTATTTCTCAATCTTCATTTGATACTGAACAGTTGAAGCTCTTTTGCAATTACTATACATTCAGTTTATCTTATTGAGCATGTTATTGTTTATACCCTATTATAGATTTGGCATGTGTTTTCAAAAATGGACCAGTAATTGGTCGGGCCATATTCATGGTCAGAATAACTTAAGGCCCAAATTGGCCTAGGATCCAGTAGAGGACTATGTCATGAGCTAGTCCGGGGTTGATGCGTGGCTGGCCAGTAGCACAACCTTTGATTTGAATAAAATGTATAAGCCAAATTCTAATTCTTTTCTTCAATTTTTATTGATACGAAGCATGTGTTAGCTAAATATTGTTGATTCTGATATCATAAATTCATATCCTTACAACTGTGATAGAAATGATTCATTGATGTTTGCTGAGCAATTTTGGCTCACTCTTGCTTGTTGTTTTCTAACCCTATTCCAGTGAAGCGAGAGTATGAGTCGGCATAGCGTGACCGATAGTTCACCAGCAGCCAGGAGAGCCCCTCGAGTCATTGTCATTGGCAGGGTAGTTGTTTTGCTTTTCTAGATTAGATGTCTAGATTTGAACTTTGGTTGTGATGTAATAACTCTGATAAAACTGGTATTGTATTAATAAAAGATTGTAGTAGCTTGTGTTCATTGCCATAATCTGGATGCGGTCTTGGTCAAGGGGTATTTGTGTCTTTATATATATTATGCAGGTGTTAAATAGTATTCCGTTGGTCGGATGACTCCTCAAATCTGTACCCCGGGTTTGGAGGGCGTCACAGTGATGACAAGGTGATGAATCACCACCTTGTCACCACTTTCACCACCACCACAAATCCAAAAGAGCCTTGTCATTGATGACAAGTCCTTTTATTAGCCACACAAATTAATTGGCAAAGTATTAAGTGTAATTAGGCAAAAGAAAAAATCAAGAAAACAAATCAAAAGAGATGCATTCTTGAAAGAGCAACATTCGGCCCTTCTTCATTCTTCAAAACCTTAAGAAAATTTCTACAAGTTCCACTCAACCATAAATCTTGATCTTGGACTCTAAATCACCCTCTTCCAATATCCAAGGTAGATCTCTAATCTTAGCCTCATCCATGGATGATAGCTTGGTCAAAAATGGATTCAAAGTTGATGATGAATAGTGATGTGAATAGTAAACTCATAAGATCTTGTTTTGTTTTGATGATTTTAGGTTTGATTAGCATAGTTAAGGAGCAAGGAAGGATATACCATCCATATATAGCCTTTGTTAAGCTCCAAGGAAGGTATAAAACTTCTTTCCCTTTTGAGGTTATGCTTGATCTAATAGTTATAAGTGGTTGTTTGAGAACTATGTAGTAATGAAGCATGTATGCATGATTTTAAGCATGTTTGATGGTTGATTTGTGGATAAACTTATGAACTAGGGTATGACCATGTTTGGACAGAAAATAGTAGTATTAGCTTGAGGATTGATTGGTGGTTGGTTGATTATGGATTGGTGGTTGTATTGAGTGTTTAAAAACATGGGAATCGCGTTTAAGCGCCGTTACCATGTCGAAATTTTCTTAGGTAGTTTGGACAAAGATCACGAATACTCTAAAGGGCATAAACATAAAGTTTCTGACCATGAACATGTAGGCCCTGTTTCCTAGTTTGTTTTAGCGAAATAATCGTATCGTTTTGATTTACGGTTTAGGAGAAACGTCCGTTTTAGTAAAAGCGGTTTCGCGTAACTAAGTAGTTCATTGTATGAACTTTGAGACAGTGATCAAACCCTTTAAAAATAAAATTTGGCCGAGATATTAAAGTGGATAATAGCATGAATGATTAGAAAAGGAAACCTAGAAGGGTTCAAGTTAAAAAGAGAAGTTGGTGATTTTATAAAAATACGCGAACGAAGGTTGCGCGAGTGAAATACCCTTAAGGGGAGGGTTTAAAACAAGGAAATGGTAAAGGAAAAGTACATGGGATTTGTGAATAGATTTTCACCCAAACTTTTGACTTAAGAGTTTACGGAATGTCATGAGATTATAGATGACCGAGAGCGAGACGTTTGATTTTCATTAATAGAATTTGAGTGCTTAAGTTATAGCACATTAATTGGTTATAGGGGACTGATTGTGTATTGTGTATCTTATTATAGATCGACGAGCACACTCCCAAGCCCCCACTACCACTCCACCGAGACACCAAGGCATGTTTACTAACCATTACTCTATTGTTCAGAGTAGGTATATTGTCAAACGTATAATATTTGGTTGTTCAAATAATTATGTATACTCTTTGTTACAAGTATCGTGCAAGTTTCTCAAAACCCGAAGCTCTAGCATTCGGCTATATTTTTAAACTGTTGTTGTTGTGATATAACTACTACAAATGCACGAACTGTTTTACTTATCGTATAAGCTTTCAAATGCTGAATGGTTGTTCATATGCTATTTATCGATATAGATATAAACTGGAGTACATGAGGCTCTACTATGTAGAGCGTAATATATTCTACTTATCAAAATATTTGATTCCTGTTGATGCAAGTTTTCTCATTCCATGCTTTATTTTAAATTATAATATTCTGATGATGCATGTGATATGTATTATGCATACTTTCAAACCTCACATCGTATATAGATGTGATGGTATAAATAAAACTATTGAGATTATAGTATATGCATATAATAGATGGATGCTTTCAAACCTCACATCGAATATAGATGTGATAGTATTAAAACTATTGAGATTGTAGTATATGCATATGATAGATGCAAGTTTTCAAACCCTACACCATATAATGATGCTGTTGTGATATATGTTGTGATATTGATAAATATGCTGCTTTAATGCTGTGAAATGACTTATAAAATGTTTTCACTTTTAATAAAAAGGTGTATAAGGTATAAGGTTTATATGCTAGGTAAATACTAGATATAAACCAAGGGTTAAAGGCTCTAAGTATAAGAGCAGCTGTACGATGATTTTAAAATAATACGACAGGGAGTTAAATTATTATTTTGTTTTGATCACTCTGTCAGAAGCTGGAAGGTTCCAGGGACGGTTATATTTTAAAGGTTTATTAAATATTCCAATGTCTATATTATTGGATATTTAAGATGAGATATTTAAATAATATTATAATAAATATTATTTGAATATTATTTAATTAAGTGAATATTATTTTGAATATTCACTTAAGTGATTTTATATTGAATAATAATTCAATTCTTATTATTTGAATATTTTTATTTAAGTGAATATTATTTTGAATATTCACTTAAGTGGTTTCATATTGAATAATAATTCAATAATTATTATTTGGATATTTATTAAATATCCCAAAAATGATTTAAAAATCATAGAACCTTATTATATTATTTAAGGTTCTACTATGTACACAAAACTTTCTGATATTCAGAAAAAGCATTTAAAGCAGAGATTCCCAAATATTATCTTAAAATAATTAAATGCGAATAGTGTTTTCTACTCATCGGAAATTGGGAATCTAGTTCAAGAAGTCGAGGACAGAGTTTTACTTCCACTGTTCCTCTAGAATAACTATAGCTGGGGATGGCTCCCCCATTCAAGTAAAGTATTTCAAACTCGCTAAACTCTGAAATTTCAATAAACTCCCTGGTCATGCTTTCAAAACACGTAGTAATCATCGGTAGTTTCGTTGACTAATGTCAACCCACACTTTGACTTACTCCTTTCAATTACTCTAGGAGTAAGGTATTCTGAACGGTTACAAAGTTTTTGACAAGTAATTGTACTTGGGGAAAACAGGATTAACTTCCATTTCCTGTGAGGTTGATTTTCATCTGGGGACTGGAATTATCTCGTGCTCGGCAATGAAATAGGTGCCAGTATAGTACGAAGTCATGCTCGGCAATGAAATAGGTGCCAGTATAGTATGACTCCATGTTCGGCAATGAAATAGGTGCCAGTATAGCATGAAGGGCCCAAATGCGGCCAGGGTGATAACCGAAATAGGAAGTCGTCCTTCTACTAGTAGAAAAGTTACGTTACGATATAACGGCTGATCACCGTGTATCGTGGTTCCAGTATATTCCCTTCCCTCCAATTGGAGTTGTGCTGCACATTGTAACGAAAGCCTAGGTGCTGAGTTACTGATAATGTGGCAGTGATGAGTAATGATGTTCCTCATACAGTAGTTGTACTGTATGGCTTGTTTTGACGAAAAGAATGTTTAAACATATCGTTCTGTATATGTACGGAGTTACAAAGGTTTTCAATTATGATATCAACTTACATATATGATTATGATGCTATATCTTATTGTCGAGCTATAGTGCTCATTCTTGCTTCTTTTATAAAAAAAAGTGTTCATTACTGATATTATACAGTATTTTGAAAAGTATGAGATATCTAAATAGATATGCATGTATATATGTTGAGAAGTTATTTCAGATACACAGTATATTGAATTGTATAGTATTTTGAATCAATGGATGGGTTTAAGCCTTGATTCCAATATTAATAACTAATTTAAAAAGAGATGTTTGAGACTTGGTTTATCATACTGATACCAAGGATTTCCAAATGATTTACGAAGAGTATTTGAGTGTGATTATAAGTCATACGGTATTTTGAACGGTATACTATTTTGGGGACAAACCCTAGTAGTGTTAAAAACTTTGATCCTATATGGATTATCTTCCTAAGCTTACATATATATGCTCATGCTGCTTTGTATTATTGCTGGGCTTATTGCTCACTCTTGCTTTCTTTTATATATATATATATATATATATATATATATATATATATATATATATATATATATATGTCACAACACAACAGCTAGGGTAGATGGCCAGGATTCGTCATACCGCTCGGCAGCGCGTATGGGCCGCGCAGACTACCCATAGGATGGCAGTTGCAGCACTTCAGGTAGAAGTACTGAGTTGGTTCGTAGTGTAACTCTTGTTGCTCCGGTTTAATTATAAGTATCACTTATGTATATTAATGAACAAGAACAAACTTTTGCGTTGCCTTATGGTTTCACATAGAAATCATACTGGTAGTAGGTTGCAACCATTACTTTTGGGTTGTAATAACTTTAATTTATGGATCATATGACTACTGCTTTTGTAAGTTCGTTTTTGAGACATAACTGGCGTGAGTATATTGATGGTGGGGTCACCATGTGTGTTGATTTATTATATTATGATTCAAGTATTAAGTGTTTGTACGGAATAAGGGATCGTGACAACCTAGATCTCCGACCCCGGATCTGGGGGTGTTACAGAAATGGTATCAGAGCGTATAGTTATTAATCTCAGAAACGATAGGGCGTTAGTGTTGGGTTTCGGGGCATCAAACGCACCGAAAACAGTCGTAAAAACAATAAAAATCCGAAACCCTAACCCTAGGATCCGTGTACAAGACATGGCTGATTATGGAGAAACGAAATCATACCTTAATTGAGCTTATAATATTCAGAAAGACAGAGGTCCTTGTTGTAACCACCACGCAGCCCTTGTTCAAGATCTGCGTCGCCAAAGTAGTCCACACGAACGCTCGATCGTCCAACGATCACGGAGTTGGTACTAGCCAAAAAAAAAACGCCCTCAAAAACTTTCTCTTTCTGTCTCTAGCCTCTCTAATATGCAGAGCTGCTAGGGTTTATTTTTGTGAAAACGAATTTTGTCAGTTAACCTAAAACAATACATCATAATGTATTTATAAGGAGAGAATTTTGGGCCTATACCTTGTTAGAAATGAATACTACTAGAAACTAGACAGGGGGGGGTGAATGGATAGTTTGATATATTTTTCGATTCTTGAAACACAAGATAAACTGTATATGATTATGCTATGTTATATGCAGAAAGTAAATAACACACACAATCACTTTAATCTACTTTGTATTAAGTAAATTATATACTATAGCTTTCCAAAAATTCACAAAGGAATTTCTGGCTTCTAAACAAGAACAGTTTCTTGCTTGCTTACAAAGAAAATAGTGCTAGAAAATAAAACCTTGTGTATCTCTCTTACAGCTTACAAAGGTGTGTGCACAATATATATATATATTAACCTATACAAACTAGGCACACACAATATTACACAGCTACCCCTTCTGAAAGTCCAACTTGTCCTACCATAAGAAGTTCACTGTGTCAGGAAGGACCACCTACTTTTCGGAGTCTTTCCCGTTTCTGTAGCTGCTTGTCTCTTATCTTTCTCTCCAAGTTTAGCTATAGATTTGCCATCTGTTCTTTGGACCACCTTGCCAGAACAAATGCTTCAGTATTTGTCTCTTTTGATTCTTGGTTCTGTACCTTGATTTTTCTTGTTATAAATGGCTAAGTGTTGATATCGTGAACTCCACTTGATTCCTGACTTCGCGATCTCCCTTGTGAGGACTACGCGATATAGCCTTTGAAGACTTTGCGACATAGACCATAAGATGACTATGCGACATGGGTCATTTGACGACTATGCGACATAAGTCATTTGACGACTATGCGACATAGGGCTTCTGAGGACTTCACGATCTAGGCGTCTTTGACTTTGCTGACTTCAACACTTCACGACATGAGTCTTGAGGACTTCTTGACATAGTATAAAATGGACTATGCGATGTAACACTTCACGACATAGATATTGGTGACTTCACGACATAGCTTTCTTCTGACTTTGCTATATAATGTCTTAGACAAATTTCTGCAACTTATTTCTTCATGGCCTTATTCATCTCTATCCTGCTGCATGAACACTTCTGAACTTCTACCAGGACAATTATTCAATGGCTTATATACAATCTAGATGCAAGAAACTTTACTAAGCTCATTATAACTTTGAGCATACATGATCAAGCTACTGTTCATGAGAACAAGACAAGTACATTTAGAGACCTATACTAAATCCCAGTGATAGAACTCACTAGGTCATGTAATGTGACATAGTCACATAGTGTAGGCTTGTTAATAGTGGTATTCAGACATGTCTTGAGCCTAACAATCTCCCCCAAATTGTGAGTAAGATCCTTAGGCACAATTTCATGTCTGATAACAAGCCTAACTTACATAAAAGGAAATTAAGTAACAGAGAGGACAATTTATGAACATTGAGATCAGGAATTTGATTACATAGAAAAATTGAAAGCTTACAGATTATCTTTGTTGCTCAGCAGCTTCAGCTTCCAATTGCTTCTCTTGTAAATCATCATAAATCTTTTTTTCCTTATCTCTTCTCTTCTCTTCATGTCTATGATCGTTTCTTGAAGTTCTTCTCTTGCAATCAGTTCTTCAATGAGAGGTGAGCCTTTTAAGTCATCAATTGCAGCCTTGAGTGCACTTTCTACATATGAATCCAGAAACTCCATCCTTATTTTGCTTTTGCCTCCTTGTGAGTTTTTGTACTCCACAATGTAAGGATTTTGTTTGACCCTGCACAACCCTTTCTGCCTTAGCTCTTTAGCCCTCTCCTCCATCTCAGCCATTTCTCTCTCTCTCTCTCTCTCTGTATCTCCTTCTCTTCATTTTCTTTCCTCAGGTTTTCTTCATAATCAACATGCATTTTCAAGAACCTGGCAATATCTATCTTCCATGTCCTTTCTTATTTTTCTTCAAAATTCAGTAAGGCATTTATCCTTTCAAGCTCATACTTATAGAAATATTGCCAGCCTCCTTGCTTCATAATCCTTTCTCTTCCATCAGTGTACTTGATCTCTAGATGATCTAACTTCACTTTGACTTCAAAGATCCTTTGAGCCCTCAAAAATGCTAGGGCATCTTCATCATAGTCCTCATCTAGTGGAAGCACATTGATGCCAATAACATTTGTGAGTTTTCCAGTCTTCTTTGTTATCCTTATTCTTCTGGGTACACTCTTGATCTTCATATGCTTCACAAGAGACACCTTTCTGGAACAAGGAGAATCAGTCTTCAGTGCCACATCACTTGGAAGAAGCTTCATTCCTTTTCCCTTCATCCATTGTAACAATCCACTAGCTGTGACTTTGTGGAAGTGTCTTTTTGAGGTTTCTTTTGTGGCTCCTTCTTTCTTCTGTGGCAATTCAGGTTCAGAAGTCTTAGATAATGATTTTGGAGGATCATTACTAACAGTACCCACCCTAGACTTAGAGTCTTGTGTTGTGGTTAAAGTACTACTAGCAATGTCCTTGACTTGCTGAATTCCACTTCTTGTTCTCTTGACTGTTTCCTTTGTCCCCTTAGAACCCCTCTTGTCATCATCAGCACCTTTTGTCTTCTTTGAAGATTTGCTCCTGCTACTGTCACTTCGTCCATCCTTATCACTCCTTGAATGAGATCTCCTTCTGTAGGTTTTCTCCTCATCATCATCCTCGCCATCCTTCTTCTTGCTCTTTTCTTTGACAGATTCAGGAATGACTCCATGAATCAGAAAAGATTGTAGAGTGTGAATCATTTCTAGTTCCTCAGCTGTCCTAACTCCTCTCTTGGCTCTCAGCATTTGCAGCACCTGGTTGATCTTTGCATTGTTCTTCATTGTTAGGTCTGAGGGAATTACTAGTTGGTCAATATTACTGTCTTGAGATAGACTTTGGTAAATTATTGTCCTTGGCTTGGATATAACCTCAGGCAATCTTTGATTTTGGTTCATCTTCAAGTCAGTATAAAGACTTTCATTGTTCATCCCATGCTTTTCAATCAAATCCAGAATGATTGACAGCTCAGTAAATCTCAGTTTCTCTAGAGTTTGAAATGCTAGGTGCCACAAACAATTGTCCTTGCACACCATGATTATCTCTCTTAGATGGACATCCTTGATTTTCCTTACTGCAACTGTGAAGTACTTGATGCTTTCCTTGAGCTTCTGCCTGTAAACCCTTGCATCTTCTTGAGAATTTCTGTAGATGGCTTTCAGAAACTCCAGGAAGGCCTCATCATGATAGATGTTTGAATTGGCAACTTCCTGTAGCTTGGCCTCTGTGATAACTGTAGCTTTGACAGGTTTAGCATTGGGAGTAGGTTGAGCAGGTTGAGGAGTTGAGATGTCTTTAGGCATTGTGGATGGATAGTAGGTGGTTGAGATTGTGCTCTTCTGGCCTACTGCAATTATGACCTCTACAGGGGGAAGGATTATTATTTTGATTGTTTCTTCAGAAATTTTGCCCTTGAGCTTCTGTTGTTTGGAAGGTACTCCCCCTTTCTTTCTCAGAATGACCTCCTTTTGTTTCTCCCCCTTAGGCTTGGAATCAGACAAGATGACTTGAGCTTCCCCAGGGATAGGCAGGTTCATTTGTCTCATCATAGAAGTCAGCATTTGTTGTTGCACCAGCAGGATATTGGAGGTGTTGTTGCCTTGGTCATCCAGCTTGTCATTGAGCTGGTTTAAGGATTTAGCAAGTATCCTGTTTTCATCTTTCAAAGAGGCCACTTCTCGTTCTAGACCATCCACCTTGGAGAATAGTTGTTGAGACTTGAAAGAATTGAGAGATTGATCCTTGATCTTGGCAAAGTCAAATTTGGAAATGTTTGACATAAGAACCTCATCCACCAATTTGTCACCATATTGATTCTTCCAAATAACATTCAGCATTGCATTAGTGTTGATGTTGGCCTTGACTTGATTTTCCAGGGTGGTAGCCATTTTCTTGATGTTGTCTGTGACCATGGCAAGAGAAAGATCCATCATGTTGACATTAGAATTGGTTTTCTGGATTTCTTTGAGGATGCCATCCACCTTGGGAAAATAAGAGAGATATGAGTTTCTTAGCTGAGTGAGGGATCTATATGTCTCCTCCTTGATTGAATAAATCTATGACTGAAGCCCTTTCCCAAGATAGTGCAGAGCCTTCAATTGATTCTTGTAGACATCATTTACAACATCATAAACTGTAGCAGGAGAGAGATCTTTTGCATTGGAGCCTAGAGAGGTGAGGTAATCTTCTCTCAGAAAAGCTAGGGCATCCTTGAGTTTGATAGACCTCTTAGCATCCAACCAGGCATCCACATTTCCCTCTGGTTCAGCTGCATCCACTATCTTCTCCTGCTGAGCTGCAACATCCTCCTTGTGGCAAAGAAGAATAGCCTCATAATCAACATTTGGAAAGTTTGAGGTGAGGAGGTGTTGAGCTATTTTTGAGAACTCATCAATCTGTGCCACATGGAGATCTTGAATAACTTCTTCTGTCATTTTGGAAGGCACAGTTGATGATCCTGAAGGCCTGTCATGTTGCACAGGCTTCAGCCATTCTGACAGAGTGGCCTGAGCCAAGTGAGAGCTAGTGCTAGGCACTTCATGAGATGTAAGATTTTGAGTCTCCTCCAGCCTTGGAATGGCTGTAGAGTCCGATGTTGTCTCCATTGAAATGGGATGTGTTACAACATCATCCATATATGTCTGTGAAGACAGTTCCACATCCCTAAGGATGGGAGAATTTGGCATAGAGTCTCCAGTGAAAACTGGTGAATTCTCCATGTTTGTGTTGGTGTCATTAGGATATGCCCCAGCATGCATTCCCTGACCAACTAGATGTGGTTCCTGGGTGGTGAGCACAGTGTCATGCACCATGTCACTTGAGTTTGGCTCAATCACAGTGTTGGATTGTGATTGATCAATTTCAGAAAAGTCATGTGAATGACTAATCTGTTGAGAAGAGATGTTAGATGTATATTCTGGAAGAGAAGTGTGGTGTAGATTTGATTTTGGCAACTCCCCCTGAGAAATAGGAGGAGTTTCAAGTGTGATGTGCTCTCCACTCAATGTGTCAGCATCCTTATTTCTCCTAGGATCAAGAGTGAGTTCTTGATCCTGTGCAGACTCAGTACAGGTTGTAGTGGGGAGACTACTCTTTTCAATGCCAATAACCTGTTGGGAGGCCATTGACAATAATAGGTGTACCCGTTTTTCCACATCTGAATCCTGTTGGGAGGATCCAGTGGTAGGTTTGGATTTGGATTTCTTACTGTGTCTGGTGAGAGGTGACTCAGGATTCTCACTTTCTATCTCTACAGTTTCTTGAATCACTTTTAGGGGTCTCTTCTTAGTCTTCTTTTTAGTAACATCAGTCTTTTGGGAGACTGATGCACTTGGCTCCCTAATGTCTACAGATGTGTTTGCAGTGGGGTTGCTGGATGGGATAGGAAGGCTAGGGTTAGACTGTGTAGCTCCTTCAGTCTTAGCCTCCCCTGTCCAGGAAAGCTCATGGTATATTGGCTTAGCAAGTTGATATGATTCAAATGTGTCCTGCATATGCTGGGTCACACTTAGAATCACATCAACTTGATTCCTTGTGTCCAATGACCCAAATAGAATCTTGGACATGGACTTTGAATAAGCCATTTTAGTTTTATCTATACCCTCCAATTCATGGATATTTGCATCAAGATAGTTTAAAATAACTTGAAGGAAACGGGGGTAAAAGATTTCATTACCTCTACCACGAACTGTTCTCCCTAACCTCTGAGCCAATTCCTTGAGGATGATTGCTCCAACATTTATCTCCTGATTGTAGGCTAGGGAGTAGGCCAGCTTCACAGCAATGTGACTTATTTGGTCCCTTCCTGCATAAGAACAGCTTTTGGAGTGTATCAAAAACAAACGACCACTCCCTCCTGACATGCTTCTTGTTCAACTTAGCCATGTCAATCTTATCTGCATACTTGATGAGGTCCATGAAAGCAACCATTTCATCATCATTGGCTTCAGCAGCATGACCCTCAACCTTGAATCCCAGGGCTTCATTAATCTCTTTTTCGCCAAACTGGAAGTGCTTGCCCCCAATTGTGCAATTCACTTCCTGAAATGAGGTTCAATCATCCCTCGCCATTGTTGCAACCAAAGCTGTTCTCCAGAACCCTTCCAACACATCGACATACAAAGTGGGGTTCAGGGTCAAGGCTTGGCAGAGGTATGAGGTGTTTAAGAACCGTACAAAGCACTTGTACCTGGGATTTGCCTCCGCCTCTGAGGGAATTGAGAGTAGATTTGTTTCTTTGGGAATGGTTAAAGGAATTGAGGATGATACTGTCTGAGATTTGGGTGCCATTTCAAAAGAGAGAGAGAGTGAAAAAGAGAGTAGAGAGAGTTTACACTTAGGTTTGAGAATTTAGAGCAGTAGACAAGATGAAAAGTTGTGAACGGTTAGAAAAGAGTATTTATATGATAGAGACACTACGATATGGAGTTATGAATATGTACAGTCTATTTGTATGTCGCGAAGTCAAAAATAGCCTGTACCGCAAAGTCTTGCAAAGTATATCGCATAGTCTAAAAATGAACTATGTCGCAAAGTCTTAAAGGTGAAAAGATTTGGGGAGACTTTGCGATATAGTATAAATACCCTGTCTAAAACTCTCTTTTTGGAATTTCAAGCAATTTGTCAGACTTTTATCAAATTTTGAAATAAAATTAATTTATATCAGAATTCTGTCAAATATGGAGACTTGTCGATATAGTTATCCTAAGTCGCAAAGTCATAAAATGAACTATGTCGCAAACTCATCAAATGAACTATATCGTGAAGTCTCACAATCTCAACAGTTTGCGATATAAGTCTGTTTGATTTGAACTGTGTCGTGAACTCTGAAAATCATCTATATCGAGATGTCTCAAAAGCTCACAACTTCACCACCAAATATAATTTTGAAAAATATGCAATAAAATACTGAAATATTTATAAATCATATCTCAGCTAATTTTCACTCCAAATAAATAGAGCATTTAAACATAGTGCAAATTTACTGCTGCAACAATTAACTAGCATACTTACTTAGAACAACTAAATGAAGGATTGAGAATTCCAATTTCACTCACAAGTCTGTTGAAGACAGCTTCATTCAGAGGTTTAGTAAATATGTCAGCTAATTGTTTCTCAGTTGGAACATAAGAGACTTCTATGGTACCATTTGCAGCATGTTCCCTAATGAAATGGTACCTAATCTCAATGTGCTTTGTAGTAGAATGATTAACAGGATTGGCAATTATGGATATTGCACTAGTATTATCACACATCAGAGGAATGTGTTCTAACACTAGTCCATAGTCCATGAGTTGATTTCTAATCCAAAGCAATTGAGCACAACAACTTCCAGCAGCAATATATTCAGCCTCAGCTGTGGATGTTTCTGTGGACTGTTGTTTCTTGCTGAACCAGGACACTAACCTTTGGCCTAAGAATTGGCATCTTCCAGAGGTGCTCTTCCTGTCAATTTTGCATCCAGCATAATCAGAATCTGTGTAACCAACCAGGTTGAACCCAGTTCCCTTTGGATACCATAGCCCAAGATTAGGAGTCCCTTTCAGATATTTGAAAATCCTTTTGATAGCCATCATGTGAGATTCCTTGGGATCATACTGGAACCTTGCACAAAGGCATGTGGCAAACATGATATCAGGCCTTCTAGCTGTGAGATAGAGTAGTGATCCAACCATGCCTCTGTAAACCTTGATGTCTACTCTTTTGCCTTTCTTGTCTTCCTCAAGCTTGATTGCAGTGGACATAGGAGTTTTTGCTGGAGATGACTCTTCTAAACCATATTTCTTTAAAAGATCTTTGACATACTTTGATTGGTTTATGAAGATGCCATCCTCCCTTTGATGTACTTGCAAACCTAGAAAGTAGGTTAATTCTCCCATCATACTCATCTCATATTTGCTTTGTATCAACTTAGAGAACCTTTCACAGAGTTTTTCATTTGAAGAGCCAAAGATGATATCATCCACATAGATTTGAACAAGAATGATATCATTTCCATGCTTCTTGAAGAATAGGGTTTTGTCAATTGTACCCCTGGTAAATTGATGCTCAAGAAGGAATTGAGATAGAGTTTCATACCAGGCTCTAGGTGCCTGTTTGAGTCCATAGAGTGCCTTGAGCAGTCTATACACAAAGTTTGGGAAGTCTTCATTCTCAAAACCAGGTGGTTGAGACACATAAACTTCTTCAGCAAGATCATCATTGAGAAATGCACTTTTCACATCCATTTGATACACCTTGAAGTCTGAGTGAGCTGCAAAAGCCAGGAAGATTCTGATGGCTTCCAGTCTTGCTACATGTGCAAATGTCTCATCATAATCAATGCCTTCTTGCTGACAGTATCCTTTGGCAACCAGCCTTGCTTTGTTTCTAATTACCACTCATTCTTCATCCATCTTGTTTCTCAAATTCTTTCCTTTTGGAGGTGGCACTAGTTCCCATACTTTGTTTTTCTCAAATTGATTCAATTCTTCTTGCATGGCAACAATCCAATCAGAAATCTTCAAAGCTTCTTCAACTACTTTAGGTTCCTCTTGTAACAGAAAGCAGCTATACAGACATGTATTCATTGTTGCCCTTCTTGTTCTAACTCCCTCACCAGGATCTCCAATGATTTGATCCCTAGTGTGGGCTCTGTCCCATTTCCTTGTGTGCCCCTGTTAATTTCCTTGGTCTTTTCCAAACTCATTTTGGTTGACAGTTGCATTCTCTTTTTCTCCCCCTGTGTTTGTGAACCCTTGCACAGGTGTTTGAAGAAGATTGTCAACTTCAAGAATTTCATTTTCTAGAACAGTTTGAACAGGTGGTTCATCTTCACTTTCAGAATCCTCAAGATAACCTTGATTCTCAAATCTTAATGGCACACTGTCTTGATCACTTGTTTTAAGTCCAGGAGTTTTCTTGTCATCAAAGGTAACATCCATGCTTTCCATGACTTTGTGTTGCTCAGGTACAAACACCCTGTATGCTGTCCTTTCCAGAGAGTATCCAATGAAGATACCTTCAAATACCTTTGCATCAAATTTTCCAACATGCTCAGAGGTATCTTTCATCACAAAACACTTGCTTCCAAAAACATGTAGATGCTTGAAGGATGCTCTTTTTCCAGTCATCAATGAGTAAGGAGTTTTGCCAGACTTCTTATTGATCAATGTTCTATTTTGCACATAGCATGCTGTGTTAACAGCATCAGCCCAAAAGCTAGTAGGTAGCTTTGCATCCAACAGCATTGTCCTTGTAGCTTCAATGAGAGTTATATTCTTTCTCTCAACTACTCCATTTTGTTGAGGTGTTCTAGGAGCTGAGAATTGTTGAGAAATTCCTTTATCTTTGCAAAACTCATACAATGTTGAATTTCTAAACTCAGTCCCATTATCACTTCTCAAAGCAACTACAGAGGAACCAGTGTTTTGTGCTTCTCTATCAACTCTCTTGATATGCTCTATTATGACTTGAGGTGCTTCATCCTTGGAGAATAGGAATTCCACCCAAGTATATCTTGAATAATCATCAACCATCACTAGAGCATATTTCTTTTTGGAAAGGGACATTACATTCACAGGGCCAAATAAATCCATGTGAATTAGCTGCAGAGGTTTTGAGTTTGATTTGAGCAACTTGTTCTTGTGACTTGATCTTTTAATCTTTCCTTTCTGACAAGCTTCACATGCTCCATCTTGCACAAACTCCAAGGCAGGAAAATCCCTGATGAGTTCTCTCTTGGTTAGAGAGTTCATTGCCTGAACATTCAAGTGAGACAGTTTCTTGTGCCATAGCCAGAATTCCTCATTTGTGGCTTTAGTGTAGAAACAACATATTTCTCCCTTGTCTACAGCCTTGAGATCAGCTACAAACAAGCTTCCTTTCTTCACACCAGTTAAAACAACTTCACCACTTTCTCTTTTTGAGATTGAACAATGATCTTCATCAAATTCCACTTTGAAACCCCTGTTGGTAAATTTTCCAATGCTCAAGAGATTATGCTTCAGTCCTTCAACAAATGCTACATCTTCAATAATGACATTTCCAGATTTAACACTGCCATATCCCATTGTATAACCAATATTGTCATTTCCAAAGGTTACTGATGGGCCAGCCTTTTCCTCAAAATGTGATAGCAGGGCTATATCACCAGTCATGTGACTTGAGCATCCACTGTCCAAGATCCATATGACTCTTTTATTCCTGTTGCCCTGCATTCACAAAGTAACTAAGTTGTTTTTGGTACCCACACTTGGTAGGGTCCAATTGATTTAGAAACATTTTTGTTAACAATTCTTCTGTCATAAATTTCATTCCTCACAGTAGGAGACTTCACTTTTTCTGTGGCTTTGGAGTTTACACTCTTAGGCTCACATGAAGTTTTCACCCTCTCACACTTGATTGGGGATCCTGTCCTGTGAGTGTGTACATGTGTGTGTGATTCACAGGATTGTGCAAAGTCAAGTTTATGCTTAAGAGATAAACAGTTAGCAATCACAGTCACATAGCATGTCATGCAGTTTGGCTTACCACAGAAAGAATCATGACTAGAATTTATGCTAGCAGAATGGTTACTCAGGCTATCAACTTCAGCAATATCAGGCTTACTACACTTATGAGTCAAATGATTAATAGATAGGCATTTCTGACATTGTTTCCTGGGAGCATTTGGCACATAAGCATAGTTGTTACCCTTGTTGACCCCTACCTTACCATTTCTGTTTTGTTTCCTTTTCTTAACAACTTCTTTCTTTACTTTAGCACTCTTGACAAGGTTGTCTTTGGTCTCTTTCTGACTGACAGATTTAGGAGAGGAAGAAGTGTCTTTAGCAGCCTCATCTTCTTCAAGAAGTTGTTGTTTGATGATCAATAGTTCTTCATCAAACTAAACAAAACTCTTTTTGAAGATGGGCTTTTCAACACTAGACAGAATGGTTGGGGCATTTTTGTTTGTAAAAGATTCTTTTCCTTTGCCCTTTGCCTTCTTCCTTCCTTTATCATTCTCATAGTCAAAACCAACTCCAACCTTGCAATCTTCAGTGTGTTCCTTGTGATAGGTTTGAATAAGCTCAGATGAGTTTTTGAAACTTCTTAGCTTTAATTCATTTTCAGCAATTTGCTCTCTAAGTGCCTTTTCTATTTGTTCAACACAAATTACTTTGTTTTTGAGATACTCAATCTCCTTATTCAAACCATCAAGACTCACCACCATTAACTCAAGTTCCTCATTTTTTTCTGTAAGCTCAAGGTTCTTAGCAGTTAGCCTGTCAATTTCTTCATTAGCAACTACCATGCTAGTATGAATATTAAACATTTCAGTACTCATGTCTTCAACAGTCTGCTTGTATTGAAAGGGAGTCATGTCAAGAGAAGTAAGAATAGGTACCTGACTTGAAGAATCACCATCATCAGAAAATGCCATCAAGGCATAGTTTGAGCACTCTTGTTTTTCTTCTTCATCAGAGTCATCCCAGCACTTTCCCTCAGCAATAAAAGCTTTACCTTGTTGTTTCTTGAGTAGAGCTTCATACTTGGATTCAAGCTCTAAGAATTCTTTATCCTTTTTGACCTGTTTAGGCTTTTTGCACTATGTGGCAAAATGCCCAAGTTCATTGCAGTTGTAGCATCTTATTTTGGACCTATCCACACTCCCAGATTTGTATCCTCCCTTAGTTACACCAGCAATCCCTTTTCCTTTGTTGAAAGAGTTTGAGCATCCTGAACCACCAGCATTTCCACTATTGAATTTAGACATGAATGGCTTCTTCCTCTTAAACCTGATGTTAGGATATCTCCTAGCCATATAGGCAAAAGATTTGTTTTCCATCTTGTCCAGCTCATCTATGTTCTAGAACTCATCCTCCTCAGGTAAATCATACACAACCTGAGTTTCATCACCAGTGTCATCACATTCCAGTTCCTCAATCTTGACTTGACTGACTTTTAGAGATTCCATTCTTTGACCTAGATTGTCAGCAATAAGGGCACAAGAGGTATTGGCCATTAATCCTTGCTTTGCTTGAATAGATCTCTTTTGAAACAGCTCTAACTCATATGTCTTCAAAACACCATACAGCACATCAAAACCAATCTTTGTTAGATCTCTTTCTTTAAGGGAAGAGATTCTTGGTTCCAAGTGATCTGGAAGAGTTAGTAAGAACTTCATATTGAGCTCTTCTGTCTCATAGTGTTTGTCATAGAGTTTGAGCTCATTTATCAGCTTGTTGAACCTCTCAAATACTTATGTGATTCCCTCCTTTGGTTGAGCCATGAATGCTTCATACTGTGAGACCAGAATCTGCTTTTTGTTCTTCCTTACCTTAGGAGTTCCTTCACATAGCACTTCTATGAGATCCCACATTTTCTTTGCACTACTGCAGTGGGAAACAGTACCATACATGTTGAAATCCATAGATTCACAGATGATAAGTTAAAGATGTCCATCCAGTGCTATTTTCTCCTTTTCAGGATCAGTGTATTTTGAGGGGTCTTTAGGAACATGCCTTGCTGGTATTATCTCAGTGCCTATTGTTGTTTCACCAATCTCAATCATTGGAATAAAGGGACCATGCTTTAGTATGTCTAAATACATGGGATTAGAAGCTTTGATGAACAGTAACATCTTCTTCTTCCATAGCTGTAGTGCTACTTGTTGAAGGGAGGAATCTTGATACTGCTTAGTTTCTGTGAACTCATTCTTGATCTTTTTCTGTTTGTATGTTAACAACCCGCTTTGATACCACTTGTTAGAAATGAATACTACTAGAAACTAGACAGAGGGGGGGGGGGTGAATGGATAGTTTGATATATTTTTCGATTCTTGAAACACAAGATAAACTGTATATGATTATGCTATGTTATATGCAGAGAGTAAATAACACACACAATCACTTTAATCTACTTTGTATTAAGTAAATTAAATACTACAGCTTTCCAAAAATTCACAAATGAATTTCTGGCTTCTAAACAAGAACAGTTTCTTGCTTGCTTACAGAGAAAAGAGTGCTAGAAAATAAAACCTTGTGTATCTCTCTTACAGCTTACAAAGGTGTGTGCACAATATATATTAACCTATACAAACTAGGCACACACAATATTACACAGCTACCCCTTCTGAAAGTCCAACTTGTCCTGCCATAAGAAGTTCACTGTGTCAGGAAGGACCACCTGCTTTTCGGAGTCTTTCCCGTTTCTGTAGCTGCTTGTCTCTTATCTTTCTCTCCAAGTTTAGCTGTAGATTTGCCATCTGTTCTTTGGACCACCTTGCCAGAACAAATGCTTCAGTATTTGTCTCTTTTGATTCTTGGTTCTGTACCTTGATTTGTCTTGTTATAAATGGCTAAGTGTTGATATCGTGAACTCCACTTCATTCCTGACTTCGCGATCTCCCTTGTGAAGACTACGCGATATAGCCTTTGAAGACTTTGCGACATAGACCATAAGATGACTATGCGACATGGGTCATTTGACGACTATGCGACATAAGTCATTTGACGACTATGCGACATAAGTCATTTGACGACTATGCGACATAGGGCTTCTGAGGACTTCACGATCTAGGCTTCTTTGACTTTGCTGACTTCAACACTTCACGACATGAGTCTTGAGGACTTCTCGACATAGTACAAAATGGACTATGCGATGTAGCACTTCACGACATAGATATTGGTGACTTCACGACATAGCTTTCTTCTGACTTTGCTATATAATGTCTTAGACAAATTTCTGCAACTTATTTCTTCATGGCCTTATTCATCTCTATCCTGCTGCATGAACACTTCTGAACTTCTACCAGGACAATTATTCAATGGCCTATATACAATCTAGATGCAAGAAACTTTACTAAGCTCATTATAACTTTGAGCATACATGATCAAGCTAATGTTCATGAGAACAAGACAAGTACATTTAGAGACCTATACTAAATCCCAGTGATAGAACTCACTAGGTCATGTAATGTGACATAGTCACATAGTGTAGGCTTGTTAATAGTGGTATTCAGACATGTCTTGAGCCTAACATACCTAATCTGATTGGGCTTCCAAAACCCAATCTGATTATTAGTAGTATCAATTATTATATTCGAATTATTATATAATTAATCAAGTCCTACTTAATTAATCCAATAATTCAATAATAATAATAATTCAATTAAATTCGAAATTTAATTAATGCTCCGTCTAAAACGTTCTTTATGTGTAACCCTTTAGGTTATTATTACGTTGGCAATAATTTTAAAATCTCATAATAAAATTATAAACAATGAGCGGCATCTAGTAATAGATCATTGCTACCCAAGTAATAATAATAATTGGTGATCCAATTAAACCTTTCGTGACTAATGTTTCCGTGTAATATAATCCCTTTAACCAAATATTATAGATTAAACTCGAGGCATGTTATTAGTCATCCTCTTCAACGTTTAATCCAGGTTTCCTTGATTAATGAGTAGACTATTAAAACAAATCAATATTTGAGCATGGCCATGCATTTTCATAGTCTCACTCAATCAAGAGGCCAATAATATCTCTCCTAATAATAGGAGGGTTAAATCCTATATCTATCATTCATATTTATCATAGGACTCATAATATACCCGATGTCCACTTTTATCATCACCCGGTCAAAGGTAACTTTTAATGTAATCAAAGTATATTAATCCTCGTATAGAAATATAATGATCTCAAGTCTAAGGATCATTACACCATTATAACTGTGAGCTATTCTAATGACTTTATTACCATGTAGAATCTCACTGTGGGTCAATCCGGTGCCATGTAGAATATTACATGCA
The DNA here is from genome assembly GCA_030848705.1 of Heracleum sosnowskyi. Taxonomy (NCBI): domain Eukaryota; kingdom Viridiplantae; phylum Streptophyta; class Magnoliopsida; order Apiales; family Apiaceae; genus Heracleum; species Heracleum sosnowskyi. The sequence continues at coordinate 15,500,183 of CM061241.1, read as the reverse complement.
CCTATGTTCTTGAGTTTAGTATCACTATACCTATGACCAATGAGATGTGGTCATTTAGTCAACGATCATACTAATCTTTATGCATCATAATTGTCCCAATTCATAATGCTTAATTAGGGATATTTTAGGAATATAAACACTATTCATATAATCTCATTTTTAAGTCACATACTTAAAGATATAGAATACGTGTTCGATATTCCAAGGACATTTATTACTCTAACATTAATATCGCAGTAAATAAAGACATAATAATTGTTGTCGAATAATCAATAGAACATAATCATTATTAAATAACAAAATAGTGTTTCCCAGAAGTACAATTGTATTGTCTCTAGGGCACTAACACTAACAATCTCCCACTTGCACTAGAGCCAATCACCCATGTATCTAATACCCATGGAACTAGTGTGACATTCGTGCTTCTGCTGCGACAAAGCCTTAGTCAGTGGGTCCGCAACGTTATCATTAGTATGCACTTTACATATATGTATGTCCCCTCTATTATTTATTTCTCTAAGAAGGTGATATCTCCTAAGTATATGTTTTGCCTTGGAATGGGATCTTGGTTCCTTAGCCTGCGCAATGGCTCCATTATTATCGTAATATAGATCAACTGGGTCTGCGATCGATGGAACCACTCCAAGTCCCGTAATAAAATTCCGAATCCAAACAGCCTCTTTGGCTTCTTCACTGGCTGCAATATACTCAGCTTCCATTGTAGAATCAGCTACTGTTTCTTGCTTTGAACTCTTCCAGCTTACAGCACCTCCATTTAGGCAAAACACAAATCCAGACTGAGACACAGTGTCGTCCCTATCTGTCTGGAAACTAGCATCAGTGTAACCTCTTACAACTAGTTTCTCATCTCCTCCATATATCAAGAAAGAATCTTTAGTCCTCTTAAGGTACTTAAGAATGTTCTTGACAGCTGTCCAGTGACTTTCACCTGGATTAGACTGGTATCTACTCGTCATGCTCAAAGCATACGAGACATCGGGACGAGTACATATCATTGCATACGTTATAGAACCAATTGCCGAAGCATATGGTACTTTATTCATACGGTCCTTCTCATCTGATGATTTAGGACAGTTTTCTTTTGAGATCGTTATCCCATGAGACATTGGGACGTAGCCCATTTTAGCCTCTTGCATCCCGAAACGATGCAATATCTTGTCAATGTATGTACTCTGACTTAAGCCGATCAATCTTCTGGGTCTATCTCTATAGATCATGATCCCTAATATGTAGGAAGCATCGCCTAAGTCTTTCATCGATAAATTATTTCCCAACCAAGTCTTCACAGCCTGTAGAGAAGTAATGTCATTCCCTATTAGCAATATGTCATCTACATATAATACTAGGAATGCCACATGGCTCCCACTAACCTTCTTGTAAACACACAGTTCATCCTCATTTTGTATGAAACCAAACTCTTTGACTGTTTCATCAAAACGAATGTTCCATCTCCTCGAGGCTTGCTTCAACCCATAAATGGATCGTAGTAACTTACAGACCATCCTAGCAAATTTTGGATCGACAAAACCCTCAGGTTGTGTCATGTACACATCCTCTTCTAAGCTCCCATTTAAGAAAGCAGTCTTGACATCCATTTGCCAGATTTCATAGTCATAATAAGCTGCTATTGCAAGCAAAATCCTGATGGATTTGACCATAGCCACCGGTGAGAAAGTTTCATCATAGTCAATACCATGAATTTGCTTGAAACCTTTCGCCACTAGTCTAGCTTTGTAGGTCTGTAAATTACCATCCATGTTAGTTTTCTTCTTGAAAACCCACTTGCACTCGATGGGTTTTACCCCTTCAGGTGGTTCAACCAAAGTCCATACTTTGTTTTCATACATGGAATCCATCTCAGATTTCATGGCCTCTAGCCATCTCTCAGAATCTGGACTATTCATAGCATCTTTGTAGGTAAGAGGCTCATCATTATCTACAAGCATTACATTGCCATTTTGAGTTAGCAGAAATCCATAATATCTCTCTGGCTCATGACGAATCCTACTAGATCTACGAACGACCTATGTTTCTTGAGCAATGTTGTCCTCAACATTTTCAGTCACATTCTGCTCATGTTCCAACTCTGGTTCAACGTTAATCTGTGGTTCTCGATCCTCATCGAGATCTATTGTCCTCCCAATATTTTTCTTAGAAAGTAATTCTCTTTCAAGAAACACAGCTGTTCGAGCAACAAACACTTTGTTCTCTGAAGGATTATAGAAGTAATACCCTTTGGTTTCATTTGGATATCCCACAAAATTACATTTATCTGATTTTGGTCCTAGCTTGTCTGAGGTTAAACGTTTCAAAATGACACGCTATGACGTTTCTCAGTCCATATCTCATATGGAGTCTTTTGAACCGTTTTTGAAGGAACTCGGTTTAGTGTTTGTGCAGCCGTCTCTAGGGCATAGCCCCAGAAACTAATTGGAAGATCCGCTAGACTCATCATCGATCGCACCATGTCCAACAAGGTACGATTTCTCCTTTCAGATATACCATTCCACTGTGGTGTTCCAAGAGGTGTGAGTTGTGATACAATACCACACTCCTTTAAGAAATTCTTAAATTCTAAGCTTAGGTACTCACCTCCACGATCAGATCATAGGGTTTTAATACTTCCGCCTATTTGCTTTTCTACTTCTGCCTTGTACTCTTTGAATTTTTCAAATGATTCGGACTTGTTCTTCAAAAGATACACATATCCGTATCTACTAAAATCATCAGTAAAGGTTATGAAGTAGTAACAACCACCTCTTGCCATCGTACGCATTGGACCACATACATCACTATGTATAAGCTCTAATCGTTCGGTGGCCCTTTCACCAATTCCGGTAAAAGGAGCTTTAGTCATTTTTCCAATGAGACAAGGTTCGCATTCTTCGTATGATTCAAAATCAAACTTATCCAAGTATCCATCCTTATGTAACTTGGAAATGCGTTTCTCATTTATATGGCCTAAACGACAATGCCAAAGGTATGTTTGATTTGAGTCATTAGCCTTAATACGTTTATTATTTACATTATAGATAGGAGTATCAAGATCTAGAACATATAAACCATTAAATAAACGTGCAACCCCATAGGTAACATTATTCAAACCAAAGGAACAACTATTGTTCTGAATTGTAAAGGAAAAACCTTTCTTGTCCAAACAAGAAACATAAATAATGTTTCTGCAAATCGCAGGCACGTAAAAACAGTTCTCAAGTTCTAAAATAAGCCCTGTGGGCAATGATAAATTATAAGTCCCTACAGCCAAAGCAGCAACCTTTGCTCTATTGCCAACGCGTAGGTCGACTTCTCCTTTCGCCAAAGTCCTACTCTTTCGAAGTTCCTGCACATTTATACAAATGTGAGAACCACATCCAGTATCTAATACCCATGATGTATAAGTAGACAAATTGACTTCTAAAACATAAATACCTGAATCTGAAATCTTTACAGACTTCATTTTCTTCAAATCCTCCAAGTAAGCTTGACAGTTTCTCCTCCAATGACCCGGTTTCTTGCAATAGTGACAATCACCCTTTGCAACACCTTTTGTAACACCTCCTGTAGGCTTCAAAGCCTTTTTAAAAGCAGGTTTTGGATTAGCAGATTTAGATCCAATCTTCTTCTTGCCTTTCCTTTTACCCTGTTCTTTGGCATTCCCTTTATTGACCATCATAATGGCGTTAGGGGATGCCTTCTGAATATTGGTCTCAGCAGTTTTCAACATTGCCAACAATTCGGTAGGTGTCTTGTCTATCTCATTCATGATGTAATTCATTACAAACTGAGCATAGCTGCTGTTCAAAGATTGCAAGATTAGATCTATCTGGGTTTCCGTACCGATGGTTGAACCCAGAGTAGCAAGGTACTCCATATATCCAATCATCTTTAGAACATGCGGTGCAACTGGATCACGATCACCCTGTTTGCAGGCATACAAGGCTTTGCTTGTATCAAACCTCTCCTGACGAGCTTGTCCTTCAAACATACGTTTAAGGTGCTCAATCATCACATAAGCATCCATATGCTCATGTTGTTTCTGAAGCTCGGGACTCATAGTCGCAAGCATAAGACAGGTAACATCTGTGTCATCATCGATATATTTCTGATAAACATTCTGTTGAGCAACCGATGCACCTTCAGGCAGAGGTTCAGGGCGAGGAATATCAATGACATGGAGCTTTCGCTCTTGCCTGAGGACAATCCTCAAATTCCTTTGCCAGTCGAGGAAGTTTGTTCCTGTCAGCTTGTCCTTCTCAAGGACTGATCGTACAGAGAAGTTATTTGAGTTATTTGCCATTAAATATCTACAATGTTAAAAATGCATAAAATAAGTTAGTCTGCGGATTTAATAGATAATGTTCAAGTGATTATTCATATATATATATATATATATATATATATATATTCATAATATATATCACCCACTATTTTTATCAAATTAATAGCCCTATCTATCAATTCGGAAAAGTTTCTTTAAACCTTTCTAGCGAGCCAAGATCCATATTTCATCATGCTTAAGGTCAGCTTTGGCTTTACTCCAAAAACACAATTATTTAGGTAGACAACTTTTGTCAATTATATTTTATATAACTCTTGGATAGTTTGGTAGAACAACAATTGTACGTATTTATCCAATAAATCTTACCAAACTCCATGCCTCTAAGTTCACAATCCTATTGTGGTAACTTAGTTAAGTCTAACCCAATGGTCTAACAGATAAGTATCACATTTACTTCATCACGCCTTACCACGATAGATTGGAGTGCTTCGCTTTGGCGAACCCACTATTTCTCGATCTAGGTCTTGACGAGTGTTGCCCATTGGAAGGCATCTAAGTGACTTAATATTTTAAATTTAGGGATTTTATTATTAAAACGACCATGATCCCATCATCAAGAGATTCCCAATTTTTCCTTGAACTAAGTACTTCAATTCAAAATTCATCAATGGTTTGATTTCCAGTCCAGCGGAGGAGTCACAGTGGTCTCACTTAAAATCCACCTTTCTTACAAGCGCTGCTTGTATTTTTGTCAAAATCGCCCCATATCAAAAATTGAAAATTCACACTTATTTCCGTGTTTCATAAACACAGGAATCTCATGTTCGTTTTGTTCAATTTTAAAATCTTGAATCGTTACAGATTTTATCTTGTTTAGCAGGCATGGCATGGGTGATGTATCTAATACATACATTAATACATGATTAATCTAATTAAAGCATGCATCACATTGTATCCTACACATGGAATCATACATCAATATGTAAAGTGCAGTATGTAAACGTGTTTGGTTATGGACTTTATCCTATATGATCCTTTCAAGCTAATGAAAGGATCAAGGTCAATCTATGGTGGAAAAACATAAATACAATTACATGTCTTCATTCTCCTTATTCCCTTGAATGCACCTCCTCTTGGATCGTCCTTCAATCTTCAAGTACATTACATTGAACAATTGAATCCAACCTATACTAATGTACTTACATGATAAAACTCGATTTACATTTGAGGTTAAACAATTACAAGAATGAAGAAAACGACATGCAAGTCGTATTTATAAAACCAAAACCATAAACCATTAAACTACGGGTCTTAAGGCCAAAACCAGCACCATACTCAAATACACAATTACGAACACAAAAATAATACAGCGGGGGTCAGGGGGCGGCAGCCCCCTAGCAGGGTCCAAGGGGCGGCATCCCCTGGCTGGGGTCGAGCTACTGATAATGTGGCAGTGATGAGTAATGATGTTCCTTATACAGTAGTTGTACTATATGGCTTGTTTTGACGAAAAGAATGTTTGAACATATCGTTCTGTATATGAACGGAGTTACAAAGGTTTTCAATTATGATATCAGCTTACATATATGATTATGATGCTATATCTTATTGTCGAGCTATAGTGCTCATTCTTCCTTCTTTTATAAAAAAAAAGTGTTCATTACTGATATTATACAGTATTTTGAACAGTATGAGATATCTAAATAGATATGCATGTATATATGTTGAGAAGTTATTTAAGATACACAGTATATTGAATTGTATAGTATTTTGAATCAATGGATGGGTTTAAGCCTTGATTCCAATATTAATATCTAATTTAAAAAGAGATGTTTGAGACTTGGTTTATCATATTGATACCAAGGATTTCCAAATGATTTACGAAGAGTATTTGAGTATGATTATAAGTCATACGGTGTTTTGAACGGTATACTATTTTGGGGACAAACCCTAGTAGTGTTAAAAACTTTGATCCTATATGGATTATCTTCCTAAGCTTACATATATATATGCTCATGTTGCTTTGTATTATTGCTGGGCTTATTGCTCACTCTTGCTTTCTTTTATATATATATATATATGTCACAACACAACAGCTAGGGTAGATGGCCAGGATTCGTCATACCGCTCGGCAGCGCGTATGGGCCGCGCAGACTACCCATAGGATGGCAGTTGCAGCACCTCAGGTAGAAGTACTGAGTTGGTTTGGAGTGTAACTCTTGTTTCTCCGGTTTAATTATAAGTATCACTTATGTATATTAATGAACAAGAACAAACTTTTGCGCTGCCTTATGGTTTCACAAAGAAATCATACTGGTAGTAGGTTGCAAGCATTACTTTTGGGTTGTAACAACTTTAATTTATGGATCATATGACTACTGCTTTTGTAAGTTCATTTCTGAGTCATAACTGGCGTGAGTATATTGATGGTGGGGTCACCATGTGTGTTGATTTATTATATTATGATTCAAGTATTAAGTGTTTGTACGGAATAAGGGATCGTGACAACCTAGATCTCCGACCCCAGATCTGGGGGTGTTACAGAAATGGTATCAGAGCGTATAGTTATTAATCTCAGAAACGATAGGGCGTTAGTGTTGGGTTTTGGGGCATCAAACGCAGCGAAAACAATCGTAAAAACAATAAAAATCCGAAACCCTAACCCTAGGATCCGTGTACAAGACATGGCTGATTATGGAGAAACGAAATCATACCTTAATTGAGCTTATAATATTCAGAAAGACGGAGGTCCTTTTTGTAACCACCACGCAGCCCTTGTTCAAGATCTGCGTCGCCAAAGTAGTCCACACGAACGCTCGATCGTCCAACGATCACGGAGTTGGTACTAGCCAAAAAAAATACGCCCTCGAAAACTTTCTCTCTCTGTCTCTAGCCTCTCTAATATGCAGAGCTGCTAGGGTTTATTTTTGTGAAAACGAATTTTGTCACTTAACCTAAAACAATACATCATAATGTATTTATAAGGAGAGAATTTTGGGCCTATCCCTAATCTGATTGGGCTTCCAAAACCCAATCTGATTATTAGTAGTATTATTTATTATATTCGAATTATTATATAATTAATCCAGTCCTACTTAATTAATCCAATAATCCAATAATAATTATAATTCAATTAATTTCGAAATTTAATTAATGCTCCGTCTAAAACGTTCTTTATGTGTAACCCTTTAGGTTATTATTACGTTGGCAATAATTTTAATATCTCATAATAAAATTATAAACAATGAGCGGCATCTAGTAATACATCATTGCTAACCAAGTAATAATAATAATTGGTGATCCAATTAAACCTTTCGTGACTAATGTTTCCGTGTAATATAATCCCTTTAACCAAATATTATAGATTAAACTTGAGGCATGTTATTAGTCATCCTCTTCAACGTTTAATCCAGGTTTCCTTGATTAATGAGTAGACTATTAAAACAAATCAATATTTGAGCATGGCCATGCATTTTCATAGTCTCACTCAATCAAGAGGCCAATAATATCTCTCCTAATAATAGGAGGGTTAAATCCTATATCTATCATTCATATTTCTCATACGACTCATAATATACCCGATGTCCACTTTTATCATCACCCGGTCAAAGGTAACTTTTAATGTAATCAAAGTATATTAATCCTCGTATAGAAATATAATGATCTCAATTCTAAGGATCATTACACCATTATCACTGTGAGCTATTCTAATGACTTTATTACCATGTAGAATCTCACTGTGGGTCAATCCGGTGCCATGTAGAATATTACATGCACCTATGTTCTTGACTTTAGTATCACTATACCTATGACCAATGAGATGTGGTCATTTAGTCAACGATCATACTAATCTTTATGCATCATAATTGTCCCAATTCATAATGCTTAATTAGGGATATTTTAGGAATATAAACACTATTCATATAATCTCATTTTTAAGTCACATACTTAAAGATATAGAATACGTGTTCGATATTCCAAGGACATTTATTACTCTAACATTAATATCGCAGTAAATAAAGACATAATAATTGTTGTCGAATAATCAATAGAACATAATCATTATTAAATAACAAAATAGTGTTTCCCAGAAGTACAATTGTATTGTCTCTAGGGCACTAACACTAACAATCTCCCACTTGCACTAGAGCCAATCACCCATGTATCTAATACCCATGGAACTAGTGTGACATTCGTGCTTCTGCTGTGACAAAGCCTTAGTCAGTGGGTCCGCAACGTTATCATACGGCCGTGAAAGATGCCGTGAGGGACACAAATGTGATAGCAGGTACCCTTCTATTAAACACCGTCAATGCAAATGTTTTATTTGATTCAGGATCTACCAAGTCTTTTATTTCGAGGGATTTCGCGAGTCAGTTAAGACTTAGAGCGGAACCATTAAAAGAAGTATTAGAGGTAGAAATAGCAAATCAAGAAGTAATTATGGTTGATAAGATACATTAGACTGTAGTCTAGAGATAGAAGGTCAACAGCTTCGAGTAGACTTGGTCCCATTTAAATTAGGGGAATTTGATGTTATTCTGGGAATGGATGGGTTGTCGAGCAATGTGCTCAGATCGATTGTGAAAGAAAGAAAATTTGGATTAAAACGTCCGAAGGGCGGGAGGTCGTGTTCAAGGGACAATGACAAACCCGTAAGTTTTTAACCATGGCCCAAACAAAGAGGTTGTTGCGGCATGGGTGTGGGGCTTATTTAGCCTATGTGATAGATATAAATCGAGAGGTTCCTAAGTTACCAAATATTCCTATAGTTAATGAATTTGAAGACATATTTCCGGAAGACCTTCCGGGATTACCCCCTGATAGGGAGATAGAATTCGCTATCGAATTAGCTCCAGGGACGGCGCCAGTTTCGAAGGCCCCGTACAGGTTAGCTCCGGTAGAAATGAAAGAGTTAGCTATCCAATTGCAGGAATTGCTAGATAAGGGAATGATAAGACCCAGTGTGTCACCATGGGGTGCACCAGTGCTGTTTGTGAAAAAGAAGGATGGTAACTTGAGATTATGCATAGACTATCGAGAACTAAACAAGTTGACCATTAAGAACCGATATCCTTTACCTAGGATTGATGATTTTTTTGACCAGTTGAAAGATGCGGTTTACTTCTCCAAGATTGACATGAGGACTGGATATCACCAGTTAAAGATAAAACCTGAGGATATACCCAAAATTGAATCCCGTACTAGGTATGGGCACTATGAGTTTTTGGTAATGTCGTTTGGGCTGACAAATGCCCCAGCAGCTTTTATGGACCTAATGAATCGAGTCTTCAAGCAATATTTGGACGAATGCGTCATAGTTTTCATTAATGATATTTTAGTCTACTCCAAGACGGAGGAGGAACACGCAGGACACTTAAGAATAGTGTTAGAGACGTTGAGAAAGGAAAAGTTATATGCCAAGTTTTCAAAGTGTGAATTCTGGGTAAGAGAGGTACAGTTTCTAGGCCATGTGGTCAGCAGTGAGGGAGTACTAGTAGACCCTGCTAAGATAGAAGCCATTTCAAATTGGGACAGACCAACCACCCCGACTGAGGTGAGAAGTTTTGTAGGCTTAGCCGGGTATTATCGGAGATTCGTGAAAGATTTTGCTAAAATAACAGCCCCATTGACCCGACTGACCCGAAAGACTGAGAAGTTTGAGTGGACTGAGAAATGAGAGAAGAGTTTTCAGGAATTGAAATGGAGGCTAGTTACTGCCCCTGTGCTGGCACTGCCAGACGGAAAGGGGACTTTTGTGATCTACAGTGACGCATCACACAAGGGGTTAGGATGCGTGCTTATGCAACAGGAAAGGGTGATTGCATATGCTTCTAGGCAGTTAAAAGAATATGAGAGTAGATATCCTACCCATGATTTGGAGTTAGCAGCAATAGTTTTCGCCTTAAAGATTTGGAGGCATTACTTATATGGAGAAAAGTGTGAGATCTACACAGACCATAAGAGCCTTAAGTACATTTTCACTCAGAGAGAGCTCAACATGAGACAGAGGAGATGGTTAGAATTAATCAAGGATTATGATTGCGAGATTCTTTATCACCCAGGGAAGGCCAATGTGGTGGACGATGCCCTTAGTAGGAAAGAGAGACTTAAGATGATAACATCGTTGGATAAAGTTAATCCAAGGATTTGAGAAAATGGAAATTTTGGTTAAGGTAACCGAAAATGGTATTAAGAGACTATTTGAGATTGCAATGCAACCAGAATTGTTGCAGGAAATCAAGTTATGTCAAGAACGAATGACGAGTGAAGGTATAAAGTCAATATTGGAGAAATCATTAAAGACTGAGAAGGATGATAAAGGAATCATGAGGTATTTTTACTGAGTTTGGGTTCCTAATGTTCAAAAGATAAAGGATGCTAATATTTCAGAATGACTAATAAGAGGAACTGAAAGGATGAAGTTTGAAGTTAAGAGTACAACAAGGATTATTTAAAGGTCCTGATTGAGCCAGAACGAATCAAGGAATAAAGATCTGTCCTAGAGAGACAGCTACACCGAGAGTACAAAAAGGTAAAGAAATTTAAGGAAATGTTATAGGTGGCCGGATAAATAAAAGGATTTATCAATTGGCAAGAAAATATTGGATATGTCAGAAAATGAAGGCAGAACAAAGACCTAGTTGACAATCAAAGTTAGTAGAGATTCCTGATTAGGAATGTAATTTTACTATAATGGATTCTGTGATAGGATCAACAAGAATCAAGTCGGACTATGACGTCAATTGAGTTATAATTGATTAAATGAATCTACTCATATTTTGTTTTTAGCAAGAGATCTGTAATCGAAGAGTTACGAAAGAGATAGTTGGGTGACGTGGAGTTCCAGTCACCATCGTGTCAGATAAGGACCAATGAATGAACTCCCGATTCGGGAGGAATTTTCCAAACGAGTTTGGCAACGAGAGTGAGTGCGAGCACTACGTAGGATCCGCAGACCGACGGACCGACCGAAAGAAACATTGCAGAAAACCGAAGTTACGGTAAGCGTTGTACCGCCGATTGCAAGAATAATCGGATGTTAACAGAGAACGGGTGTATAAGAGTACAACCATAATTGGCTTATATAAAGCGTCTGGTAGATATCACAGACCGGAATGAGTAAGAGTTGTAATGAGACCAGAGGGTTGAAGAGTCAACCTGGAAACTGGAGATTTCTATATTGAAAGAGTAACCTCGGCTATTTTCTTAGATTCCGGGACGGAATCCTTTTAAGTAGGGGAGACTGTAATAACCCCAAATTTTGGACTTAGTTAAAATTTTTGATGAATAGTGAAATTGCTGATGAAAAATATTTTCAGACCACACTGTATAGAAGACATGGAATGAATGTCTCGAGGTTATATTATTGAGGTATAGGAAGAATAAAAGAATGTAAACGCGATCAGAATCCGGAGATTCCAACTTTAAATTTTGGTCACTATTCATCAGACAATCAAGGATGTATTGCTTTGATCGTTTTGAGAAAGTATGTAGAATGAGAAATCCATGATCATACCTTAAGCCAAGGAGAGAAATCTAGGATCATATATTAGACAAAGATAATGGAAAGATAAAGGAAGTACCCTAGCTTTGGTACAGAGAAACGTTTTTAAAACCCCTTGAAACTATCGCGAAACAAAAGCGTAACAAATTGTGGATTAAACCCTAACCAAAGGAGGAGTATTATATGAGATCATCAAGTGCAATATATAAGAGGATTGAGGATACAAATGATGACATAAGCATGATGCAAGGGAATGCCATAAGCATGACAAAGTGATGACAAGGTGATGAATCACCACCTTGTCACCACTTTCACCACCACCACAAATCCAAAAGAGCCTTGTCATTGATGACAAGTCCTTTTATTAGCCACACAAATTAATTGGCAAAGTATTAAGTGTAATTAGACAAAAGAAAAAATCAAGAAAACAAATCAAAAGAGATGCATTCTTGAAAGAGCAACATTCGGCCCTTCTTCATTCTTCAAAACCTTAAGAAAATTTCTACAAGTTCCACTCAACCATAAATATTGATCTTGGACTCTAAATCACCCTCTTCCAATATCCAAGGTAGATCTCTAATCTTAGCCTCATCCATGGATGATAGCTTGGTAAAAAATGGATTCAAAGTTGATGATGAATAGTGATGTGAATAGTAAACTCATAAGATCTTGTTTTGTTTTGATGATTTTAGGTTTGATTAGCATAGTTAAGGAGCAAGGAAGGATATACCATCCATATATAGCCTTTTTTAAGCTCCAAGGAAGGTATAAAACTTCTTTCCCTTCTGAGGTTATGCTTGATCTAATAGTTATAAGTGGTTGTTTGAGAACTATGTAGTAATGAAGCATGTATGCATGATTTTAAGCATGTTTGATGGTTGATTTGTGGATAAACTTATGAACTAGGGTATGACCATGTTTGGACAGAAAATAGTAGTATTAGTTTGAGGATTGATTGGTGGTTGGTTGATTATGGATTGGTGGTTGTATTGAGTGTTTAAAAACACGGGAATCGCGTTTAAGCACCGTTACCATGTCGAAATTTTCTTAGGTAGTTTGGACAGCGATCACGAATACTCTAAAGGGAATAAACATAACGTTTCTGACCATGAACATGTAGGCCCTGTTTCCTAGTTTGTTTTAGCGAAAGAATCGTATCGTTTTGATTTATGGTTTAGGAGAAACGTCCGTTTTAGTAAAAGCGGTTTCGCGTAACTAAGTAGTTCATTGTATGAACTTTGAGACAGTGATCAAACCCTTTAAAAATGAAATTTGGCCGAGATATTAAAGTGGATAATAGCATGAATGATTAGGAAAGGAAACCTAGAAGGGTTCGAGTTAAAAAGAGAAGTTGGTGATTTTATAAAAATACGTGAACGAAGGTTGCGCGAGTGAAATACCCTTAAGGGGAGGGTTTAAAACAAGGAAATGGTAAAGGAAAAGTACTTGGGATTTGTGAATAGATTTTCACCCAAACTTTTGAATTAAGAGTTTACGGAATGTCATGAGGTTATAGATGACCGAGAGCGAGACGTTTGATTTTCATTAATAGAATTTGAGTGCTTAAGTTATAGCACATTAATTGGTTCTAGGGGACTGATTGTGTATTGTGTATCTTATTATAGATCGACGAGCACACTCCAAAGCCCCCACTACCACTCCACCGAGATACCAAGGCAAGTTTACTAACCATTACTCTATTGTTCAGAGTAGGTATATTGTCAAACGTATAATATTTGGTTGTTCAAATAATTATGTATACTCTTTGTTACAAGTATCGTGCAAGTTTCTCAAAACCCGAAGCTCTAGCATTCAGCTATATTTTTAAACTGTTGTTGTTGTGATATAACTACTACAAATGCACGAACTGTTTTACTTATCATATAAGCTTTCAAATGCTGAATGGTTGTTCATATGCTATTTATCGATATAGATATAAACTGGAGTACATGAGGCTCTACTATGTAGAGCGTAATATATTCTACTTATCAAAATATTTGATTCCTGTTGATGCAAGTTTTCTCATTCCATGCTTTATTTTAAATTATAATATTCTGATGATGCATGCGATATGTATTATGCATACTTTCAAACCTCACATCGTATATAGATGTGATGGTATAAATAAAACTATTGAGATTATAGTATATGCATATAATAGATGCATGCTTTCAAACCTCACATCGAATATAGATGTGATAGTATTAAAACTATTGAGATTGTAGTATATGCATATGATAGATGCAAGTTTTCAAACCCTACACCATATAATGATGTTGTTGTGATATATGTTGTGATATTGATAAATATGCTGCTTTAATGCTGTGAAATGACTAATAAAATGTTTTCACTTTTAATAAAAAGCTGTATAAGGTATAAGGTTTATATGCTAGGTAAATACTAGATATAAACCAAGGGTTAAAGGCTCTAAGTATAAGAGCAGCTGTACGATGATTTTAAAATAATACGACAGGGAGTTAAATTATTATTTTGTTTTGATCACTCTGTCAGAAGCTGGAAGGTTCCAGGGACGGTTATATTTTAAAGGTTTATTAAATATTCCAATGTCTATATTATTGGATATTTAAGGTGAGATATTTAAATAATATTATAATAAATATTATTTGAATATTATTTAATTAAGTGAATATTATTTTGAATATTCACTTAAGTGATTTTATATTGAATAATAATTCAATTCTTATTATTTGAATATTTTTATTTAAGTGAATATTATTTTGAATATTCACTTAAGTGGTTTCATATTGAATAATAATTCAATAATTATTATTTGGATATTTATTAAATATCCCAAAAATGATTTAAAAATCATAGAAACTTATTATATTATTTAAGGTTCTACTATGTACACAAAACTTTCTGATCTTCAGAAAAGGCATTTAAAACAGAGATTCCCAAATATTATCTTAAAATAATTAAATGCGAATAGTGTTTTCTACTCATCGGAAATTGGGAATCTAGTTCAAGAAGTCGAGGACAGAGTTTTACTTCCACTGTTCCTCTAGAATAACTATAGCTGGGGATGGCTCCCCCATTCAAGTAAAGTATTTCAAACTCGCTAAACTCTGAAATTTCAATAAACTCCCTGGTCATGCTTTCAAAACACGTAGTAATCATCGGTAGTTTCGTTGACTAATGTCAACCCACACTTTGACTTACTCCTTTCAATTACTCTAGGAGTAAGGTATTCTGAACGGTTACAAAGTTTTTGACAAGTAATTGTACTTGGGGAAAACCGGATTAACTTCCATTTCTCGTGAGGTTGATTTTCATATGGGGACTGGAATTAACTCGTGCTCGGCAATGAAATAGGTTCCAGTATAGTACGAAGTCATGCTCGGCAATGAAATAGGTGCCAGTATAGTATGACTCCATGTTCGGCAATGAAATAGGTGCCAGTATAGCATGAAGGGCCCAAATGCGGCCAGGGTGATAACCGAAATAGGAAGTCGTCCTTCTACTAGTAGAAAAGTTACGTTACGATATAACGGCTGATCACTGTATATCGTGGTTCCAGTATATTCCCTTCCCTCCAATTGGAGTTGTGCTGCACATTGTAACGAAAGCCTAGGTGCTGAGTTATTGATAATGTGGCAGTGATGAGTAATGATGTTCCTCATACAGTAGTTGTACTGTATGGCTTGTTTTGACGAAAAGAATGTTTAAACATATCGTTCTGTATATGAACGGAGTTACAAAGGTTTTCAATTATGATATCAGCTTACATATATGATTATGATGCTATATCTTATTGTCGAGCTATAGTGCTCATTCTTGCTTCTTTTATAAAAAAAAGTGTTCATTACTGATATTATACAGTATTTTGAACAGTATGAGATATCTAAATAGATATGCATGTATATATGTTGAGAAGTTATTTAAGATACACAGTATATTGAATTGTATAGTATTTTGAATCAATGGATGGGTTTAAGCCTTGATTCCAATATTAATATCTAATTTAAAAAGAGATGTTTGAGACTTGGTTTATCATACTGATACCAAGGATTTCCAAATGATTTACGAAGAGTATTTGAGTATGATTATAAGTCATACGGTATTTTGAACGGTATACTATTTTGGGGACAACCCTAGTAGTGTTAAAAACTTTGATCCTATATGGATTATCTTCCTAAGCTTACATATATATGCTCATGCTGCTTTGTATTATTGTTGGGCTTATTTCTCACTCTTGCTTTCTTTTATATATATATATATGTCATAACACAACAGCTAGGGTAGATGGCCAGGATTCGTCATACCGCTCGGCAGCGCGTATGGGCCGCGCAGACTACCAATAGGATGGCAGTTGCAGCACCTCAGGTAGAAGTACTGAGTTGGTTCGGAGTGTAACTCTTGTTGCTCCGGTTTAATTATAAGTATCACTTATGTATATTAATGAACAAGAACAAACTTTTGCGCTGCCTTATGGTTTCACATAGAAATCATACTGGTAGTAGGTTGCAAGCATTACTTTTGGGTTTTAATAACTTTAATTTATGGATCATATGACTACTGCTTTTGTAAGTTCGTTTCTGAGACATAACTGGCGTGAGTATATTGATGGTGGGGTCACCATGTGTGTTGATTTATTATATTATGATTCAAGTATTAAGTGTTTGTACGTAATAAGGGATCGTGACAACGTAGATCTCCGACCCCGGATCTGGGGGTGTTACAAGCAAGGCAAAATCTATTGCTTTGAAAGCAGAGGCTAAATCAAAAGGAAAAGCTGTGGAGGTCTCTAGAAGGAAAACAAGAATAGTTGAGTCAGATCCTGATGACTCATCATCAGATACTGATGGCAATCCTGATGCCAATACTGATGATGACTCTTCTGATTCAGACATGGAAGAGATGGTTGCTATGATTGTCAGAAGCTTCAAAAAGATGAAGTTCAGGAAGGCTAGAAGACAAGGCAACTTCCAGAAAAGGACCTTCAATACAGACAAAGACAAGCATATCAAAAAGGAAAGCAAGGGTAGCAAATTTGACAAGTCAAAGGTTAGATGCTACAAGTGTAATGGTATGGGTCACTTTGCTTCTGAGTGCAAGAAGACAAAGGCACTCATCACATCAAGCAAGGATTGGATGGACTCTTTCTCAGAATCTGATACTGAGGTGGTCAACTATGCTCTAATGGCCAATACTGATGATACTGCTATTCCTGATGATAAGGTATTAAATACTGTCTTTGATTTTGATACTGATAATGCTTCTGAGTTAAGACGTTTTCTAAAGTCATTGCATATTAGCTTTAGAAGTCAAACTGTTGAGAATTCTAGAATCTTATCTGAGATGTCTGAACTTAGGAAAAGGAATGAGCATCTAGAAGCTGAATTTTCTCATATGCAAAAAGTACAGATAGAATGTGATAATGTCAAACACATGTATTTAGAGATGAAACTCAAATGTACTTTACTTGAACAGGATTTAGAATATGCTAATGAGAAAATCAAGACCTGGATATATTCTGGTAGAAAATTTCATGAGATTAATACCTCTAAGAATTGGAAAGAATGTCTAGGATATAAGTCAGATGAAGATAAGAAATTGAAAGAGAAAATTGTTGTTGATGAGACAGTTAGTCCAAAAACCTATAGACATGTTATAGACAAAACCAAATCTAAGATTACTCCTGTTAATTTTGTTTTTGGTAAGGATTCCAATTCAACTTTTGAAAAGGGATCTACTTCTGATCAAAGTGTTAAAGTTATTAAGTCTAAACCTGTCAAAGGTAAAGATACTAAGAATCTAGGTTTACTGTCTCAGAAACAACTCAAGGATAAAATCTGTGAGGTTACAGATAAGAAGAAGGAAGCTACTGTTAAGAGAAACAGGAATGGTAAAATTGAGATTAATAAAGAGAATGGTTATAAATATATCCCAAATGCACCTAGGAAATGTTGTTTTACCTGTGGTAACTCTAATCATCTTGCCATTGATGGACTCTTCCTCAGAATCTGATACTGAGGTGGTCAACTATGCTCTAATGGCCAATACTGATGATACTGCTATTCCTGATGATAAGGTATTAAATAATGTCTTTGATTTTGATACTGATAATGCTTCTGAGTTAAGACGTTTTCTAAAGTCATTGCATATTAACTTTAGAAGTCAAACTGCTGAGAATTCTAGAATCTTATCTGAGATGTCTGAACCTAGGAAAAGGAATTAGCATCTAGAAGCTGAATTTTCTCATATGCAAAAAGTACAGATAGAATGTGATAATGCCAAACACATGTATTTAGAGATGAAACTCAAATGTACTTTACTTGAACATGATTTAGAATATGCTAATGAGAAAATCAGGACCTGGACAGATTCTGGTAGAAAATTTCATGAGATTAATACCTCTAAGAATTGGAAAGAATGTCTAGGATATAAGTCAGATGAAGATAAGAAATTGAAAGAGAAAATTGTTGTTGATGAGACAGTTAGTCCAAAAACCTATAGACATGTTATAGACAAAACCAAATCTAAGATTACTCCTGTTAATTTTGTTTTCGGTAACGATTCCAATTCAACTTTTGAAAAGGGATCTACTTCTGATCAAAGTGTTAAAGTTATTAAGTCTAAACCTGTCAAAGGTAAAGATACTAAGAATCTAGGTTTACTGTCTCAGAAACAACTCAAGGATAAAATCTGTGAGGTTACAGATAAGAAGAAGGAAGCTACTGTTAAGAGAAACAGGAATGGTAAAATTGGGATTAATAAAGAGAATGGTTATAAATATATCCCAAATGCACCTAGGAAATGTTGTTTTACCTGTGGTAACTCTAATCATCTTGCCATTGATTGTAAACAGAGTTTAAAGAAAAGTACTGAAATTCCTATTTCCGATTTCAGGAGTAGATCAGTATTTTCTAAATCATAGAAGTCCTGTTTTCATTGTGGTAGTATATGGCATTCTATTTATACTTGTTTAGAATATCATGATTTGTACTATAACTTTTATGATCCATTGCTTAAGTTTGATAAAAATAGTGCAAATTCTGGTAGCATTAAGAATGTCAAGTTGAAGCATGCTTTTGTTAATACTGATACTGACAAATCAAATCCTGATGGAGTAAATCCTGTCAGGACTGCTAAAGTCAAAAAGTCTTCTGCTGCTAAAATTAATAAATTGCATGGAAAAGGAACCCAACAAGTATGGGTTCCTAAATGTTCTAACTAGTGTGTTTCTATTCTGATTGCAGGGAAAAAGGAAAAATGTGTTGGTCGTGGATAGTGGATGCTCTGTGCACATGACTGGAAACAAAACCCTATTATCATAATATGAAGAAAAAGCTGGCCCAACTGTGTCTTATGGAGATGGCAACATTGGACAAACTTTGGGATATGGCAATATAATAATTGGAAATGTCATCATTGAAAAAGTAGCTCTAGTGAAGGGACTAAAACCCAACCTGTTGAGTATTAGTCAAATCACTGACAGAGGTTATCATGTCAACTTCTATTCCACACATTGTGAAGTAGTCAGCAAAGAAACACGAAAGATAGCACTGACTGGCTACATGCATGGTAACATATATGAAGCCAACATTCTCTCAAATACTGATGACTCCCCTACATGTCTAATCAGTAAAGCATCAGTAGATGAATGTTGGAATTGGCACAAGAAGCTTTCTCATCTCAACTTCAGCAATATCAATGAGTTGGTTAAGAAAGATTTAGTGAGAGGATTACCTAAAGTTTTGTATACTCCTGATGGACTCTGTGATGCTTGTCAAAAGGCTAAACAAAGAAGGATATCATTCCAGAGTAAATCAGAATCCTCTATTGAAGAACCATATCACATGCTGCATCTTGATCTATTTGGACCAGTCAACATTATGACCATCAGTAAGAAAAGGCACACTCTTGTAATTGTTGATGAATATTCTAGATTCACCTGGGTGTATTTTCTGCACAAAAAAGATGAAACTCCTGAAATACTGTTGGGTCATGTAAGAATGATTGAGACAACCACAAAGTACAAAGTTAAGATTCTGAGAAGTGATAATGGTACCGAGTTTAAGAATTCAAAAATGGATTGGAAATGTCATCATTTAAAAAGTAGCTCTAGTGAAGGGACTAAAACCCAACCTGTTGAGTATTAGTCAAATCACTGACAGAGGTTATCATGTCAACTTCTATTCCACACATTGTGAAGTAGTCAGCAAAGAAACAGGAAAGATAGCACTGACTGGATACATGCATGGTAACATATATGAAGCCATCATTCTCTCAAATACTGACGACTCCCCTACATGTCTAATCAGTAAAGCATCAGTAGATGAAAGTTGGAATTGGCACAAGAAGCTTTCTCATCTCAACTTCAGCAATATCAATGAGTTGGTTAAGAAAGATTTAGTGAGAGGATTACCTAAAGTTTTGTATACTCCTGATGGACTCTGTGATGCTTGTCAAAAGGCTAAACAAAGAAGGATATCATTCCAGAGTAAATCAGAATCTTCTATTGAAGAACCATATCACATGCTGCATCTTGATCTATTTGGACCAGTCAACATTATGACCATCAGTAAGAAAAGGCACACTCTCGTAATTGTTGATGAATATTCTAGATTCACCTGGGTGTATTTTCTGCACAGAAAAGATGAAACTCCTGAAATACTGTTGGATCATGTAAGAATGATTGAGACAACCACAAAGTACAAAGTTAAGATTCTGAGAAGTGATAATGGTACTGAGTTCAAGAATTCAAAAATGGAAGAATTCTGCAAATACAAAGGAATAATTCAACAATTCTCTGCTCCTGGCACACCTCAGCAAAATGGAGTAGTTGAAAGGAAAAATAGAACTCTTATTGAAGCTGGCAGAACTATGTTGGAAGAAGCTAAGTTACCTACATATTTCTGGGCAGAAGCAGTCAACACAACATGCTATACTCAGAATCTCACATTGATAAACAGACATGGTGTTACTCCTTATCAATCTCTTAAGGAGAAGAAACCAAGTTTGAAGCATCTGCATGTGTTTGGCTGTAAATGTTTTGTTCTCAGAACTCATCCTGAACAACTAGGGAAATTTGAAACAAAGGCTGATGAGGGAATTTTCATAAGTTATCCTGCATCAAGAGCCTTTAGAGTTTTTAATTTGAGAACAAGGACTATCATGGAATCTATACATGTATCTTTTGATGATAAGAAGATAATAGGCCTGAATGAAGATTCACATGATAGATTGGTTTTTGAAAATGAAGCTACCAAGGAACCTGAAGGAAATGAATCAGATCCTGTCAATTCATCAGATACTGATGGGTCACCAAATCCTGATGATCCATCAAATCCTGATGAAAAATCAATTACTAATGGTGCTACTGATGATTCACATGTTGAGGGGGAGCAACAACAGACTGTTACTGATACTACTCAATCATCAGGACAAAATTCTTCAGATACTGATTCAAGTGATAATCCTGATAATTCATCAGGAGGAAATAGCAATATTTCAAGGGGAGCTTCTAATGAATCAAATTCTTCTAATCAAGATAACACCAACCCAGGGGGAGCATCTACATCAAGGAATGACTTACCACCAGCAAGGAAATGGACTGCAAGTCATTCTCCTGATTTGATAATTGGGGATCCTGATGCAGGTGTTCAGACAAGAAGTGCAACTCAAAAATGAATGTTTATATAATAACTTTCTGTCAAAGGAGGAGCCAAAGAAAGTTGAAGATGCACTTAAAGATTCTGATTGGGTTACTGCAATGCAAGAAGAATTGAATGAATTTGAAAGGAATGAAGTCTGGAAACTGGTACCAAGACTAAAGAACAGATCTATTGTTGGTACTAAATGGATTTTCAAAAATAAGACTGATTCAGATGGTGTAATTATCAGAAACAAAGAAAGACTAGTTGCAAAGGGGTATTCTCTAATTGACTATGATGAAACTTTTGCTCCTGTTGCAAGACTAGAGGCCATCAAGATCTTTCTGGAATATGTAGCTCATAAGAAATTCAAGGTTTTCCAGATGGATGTGAAAAGTGCTTTCTTAAATGGTGAACTGGAGGAAGAAGTATATGTTGAACAACCTCATGATTTCATTGATCCTAAATATCCAAATCATGTTTATAGATTGGATAAGGCACTTTATGGACTAAAGCAAGCTCCAAGAGCATGGTATGAACCTTTAGCTCAATTCTTACTGGAAAGTGGATTCAAAAGAGGTACTATTGACAAAACTTTGTTCTATTTGAATCATGGTAAGGATTTGCTGTTAATTCAGATTTATGTTGATGATATCATTTTTGGGTCAACAAACAATAAGCTGTGTGAAAAGTTTTCCAAGCTTATGCAGTCAAGATATCAAATGAGCATGATGGGAGAAATGAGTTATTTTCTGGGTCTTCAAGTTAAACAGACTGATGATGGAATTTTCATCAATCAGTCAAAATACACAAAGAATTTGCTGAAAAGGTTTAACATGGAAGATTGTGCTACTGCAAGTACTCCCATTGCTACAGCTACCAAACTTGATCCTGATCAAGGTGCTGAGGTAGATGTAACTCACTATAGAGGAATGATTGGCTCTTTATTGTATCTCACTGCAAGTAGACCAGCTATCATGTTTACAACCTGTCTGTGCGCAAGATTTCAAGCAAAACCTAGGGAACCTCATCTGATTGCAGTTAAAAGAATTTTCAGATATCTCAAAGGCACTCCTTCTCTTGGTCTTTGGTATGCAAGGGAATCAGATTTTGGTTTGTGTGGTTATTCAGATGCTGATTTTGCAGGATGAAAAATAGACAGGAAAAGTACTTCAGGAAGCTGTCAGTTTTTGGGTGGTAGACTAGTTTCTTGGTTCAGTAAAAAGCAAAAGTCTATCTCTACTTCTACAGCAGAAGCTGAGTACATTGCTGCAGGAAATTGTTGTGCTCAGATAATGTGGATGAGAAATCAGTTGTTAGATTATGGCCTGTCATACTCAAAAATCCCTATTTATTGTGATAACCAAAGTGCTATTGCAATGAAAGGAAATCCAGTTCAACATTCTCTTACTAAACACATCAGTATTAGATATCATTTCATAAGAGAACAGGTTCTGGAAGGAACAATTGAACTTCACTTTCTTCCTACTGATCAACAACTAGCTGATATATTCACCAAGCCACTACCTGAAGCTACTTTCAATAAGTTGGTGAATGAACTTGGAATGATGAATTTTGAGAATTTCTGAGAAAAGCTATAGAGAAGAAATCCTGATGACTGTCAAATCCTGATGGTCATTCAGAAAGGTATGTAATTTTGATCAAATCCTGATAGGACTCTATCCTGACATGAAGTCAACTGGTCAATCCTGATGTACAGGTCAGTATTTCATTGCTTAATTTGTGCCTGATTTTTCGTCAGTATCTGATGAGAATCGTTTGAGTTTTGGTTGGACAACTGTATGCGCGCGTGTGTCACACTGATAGATATATACATATATATACACATAAAAAGCGGTGCAGTTATGTTTAATTAAGCACGTAATTTGTCCACTAATCATTTTTGCACAAATCATAATTTGCCACCTGTCATTGAGAGTAATATTTTGTCTTAACAAAATACATTTGATTTGCTAAATTTCTGATTACTCTCTCTTCATCAGTTTTTTCATCTTATTTCTCTATCTGTGCTCAAGAACTTTATTTTCTAAATCTCAATTCTCAAGCTTTCTATATTGTTTCAATGGCGTCTTCATCATTCATTAACAAACAGACTGTGGTTAGTGCTGTTACTTTTGCCACTAATAATTTTGTAGCTATTCTGAATCATCAGGATTTGCCTTCTGAGTTTCACATTATCCAAGATTTTCTAGCTTCAAGCCCATTGAAGTTTGCTTTAACGGAACCTGCAAGTGTTTCTTTTAAGTCAATCATGCAGGTTTGGAACTCGGTTACTTTTGACAAAGGGCATTCTGACTCAATCCTGATGAGTTTTGAATATGATGGGGTTACTCACTATGTGACTCCTGCAATTGTGGAGGAAGCATTACATTTTCCTGTTCTTGGTGATACTGTTCCTAATAATGTTTCAAACTCGACTCTTTTTGAGTTTGTTACAAAATTAGGTTACAATGGGGAAGTAAAGAGGTATGGAAATCTCTTTAGGACAAAGCTTAAGAAGGAATGGAATTTCTTCTTTGATACAATCAGTCGTTGTTTCCTGAACAAGACATCAAATTTTGATGCTCTTCTATCAGGATCTCTCAAAATTGGGTACTCTCTTATCCATTCTACAGTGTTTGATTATGGGTCTTTTATATTAAAAGCTTTAAGTGATAGGAAATCAGATAAGTTAGGTTCTGTCTGTTTTCTTAGATTTTTACAGTTGATATTTAATCACTTATGTCCTAATGTTGTTTTTTAGGATGATGTAGTTCTACCTATCTGTAGAATTACTGAGAATAATATTAAGTCCTTAGTCAACAGTGATAAGGCAAATGGTTTTATTGGTAATGCTTTTATTCCTGATGAGGTTAGGCTTTTCTTGCATCAAAAAATGCCTACTCGTTATGGTTTAATTTCTAATGCTATGGGGCAAGGTCCATCACGCCTTGTTCCTGACCCAAGCATGCCACCTCTCTATAGCCACCTCTACTGTCTCTCAAAAGACTTTAGTTGTAAAATCAAAGAAATCAGCTAGAACTGATGTGTCTGGAAGGCAATCAGGTTCAAAGGATTTTTCTTCTACACCACTCACTACAAAGAAGAAACAAGGGGGTGTACAAGGGGTCCTGGTTCAGAAGAAAGCTGAGAAGGTGACTGAGGCTGTTTCTGTGAAGAGAAAATTGGTATTAAGGGATGAAACTGATTCTGAAGATGACATGCCAATTTCCTCTAAATTTAAGATAATCAAGGAAGTTGCTGATACTGCTACTGAAGCTGTGGCACCTTCATCAAAGCCACAGAAGAAAAAGACATTATCGAAAAGCAGGTATCATATTCCTTTGAAGGTGCAAATGAAGGATACTAATATTCAGACATCAAATCCTGATGAGTCATCTACTCCTGATGCTCTAGCAAATCCTGATGTTGGTATTCCTGATGCACAAACAAAAGTTGTCTCTATCTCAGACTCTCCAGAAAAAGCCTCTCCAACTGCAAAGATTGTTGAAATTTCATGGGAGAAGGTTGCTGAGACTACTTCAAAGCTTGGATTTTCACATCCATTGGAGAAGAAAAGGAAAGCAGCAGATATAGTTTTCAAGAGACAAAAGAAGCTGAAAGGATCAAGCCCACAAGAACCTGAATCTCAAAGTGATTCAGCAGCTCAAACTGAAGATCCTGCCACACAAGAACCACTCAATCAAAGTTTGGGTGAAGGCTTAGCTATTGGAATGGTCCCACAAGAACCATTTTCTCAAAGGGAGAGTGAAGACATCAACATTCCAGCCACACAAGAACCATCTTCTCAAAGTGAAGATTCAGGCAAAGCTACAGCTTCTAGTGAAAGATTGGTCAAGGACACTGTCAATGAGGGAAGCACACAAGAACCTCCAACTCAAAGTGTTGAAGCAGCTTCGGCACCTCATGCTACACAAGAACCATTGGTAACAAATACTGATGCAAGCTTATCAAATCCTGACGGTGTTCATCCTGATAATAGTGGTGCTCCTGATGCTGAGCCAATTCTTATACAGCCACTAAGATCACGACCAATGAATCATCCTATCACAGATTCACAGGATAAACTGAAAGGTATTGCTATTTCTGATCCTGATGTTACTCATGATACTGATGGTGATGATTCTGATGATAGTGATGATGATAATAATGAAGAGAAGGATCAGCTTGCCAGAGTTATAAAATCTAGTCTTGGAACTAACTATGGTTCCTCAAGCACATTCATGGCTGGCAAGGCTAATACTGGAAAGGACTTAAGACAAGACTTTTCTGTTCCTTCTGAGATTGATCCTGCTGAGCAGCTGAAAATGCATCAATGGGAAAATGAATGGTATAGATCTGATGAATCTGTAAGCTATCCCTATGCATTGGATCATTCTTATAATGCTGCTAAGTTGATTCAGAATGAAGATTTGAAGAATCATTTGAAGGCTACTACTCTGTTATCCAAAAGCCTGAAACATGAAATAGATTCTGTCAAAGATTCTATTGACAAAGTGAGGACTGATATTTCTCAAAGCTTTACAAAGGTGCCTACTGCTCTTCAACTCAGGGTAGTGGAATCCCAAGTTAAGTCAATCATTACTGAACAGTCTTCAATCAACAATAGGATTGATTCTTTTGAATATATTGTCAAATACTGATGTCAAAAAGGGGGAGAAGGTAAGTCAGACAAAATGTACACCTGATCTAGTATTGAGAAATAATGATGATGATACTGGACATGATGGTGGTGACAAGATTCTACAAGGAGAAACCTCTGATGCTGCTGTTATGAAGACAATTCAAACTTCTCAAAGTCAAACAATGCAGTCAACTCATGTTTCTGATTCTGGAGTTAAGACAGTAAGAACATTGGTGCAATCTCAGATCCTGACGGAAGAACAAATCCTGATGCCTGGTCATGAACAGACTCTTGCTACAATTCCTGAAGGTGATGAAGATGTGATTATTGATAATCCTGAAGATGCATCAAATCTATTCCAGAAGTTTACTACAAAAGATGGTAGAATTTTTACTCTCTATCACACTGATAAAAGAGTTCAACAATTATTTGCAAGAAAAGCACTCTCTACAGCAAGTGAAGAATATCCTGATCTCTCACATGAATAATTCTTAAGACAATAGAGAGAAATGATGGAAAGCTTTAATAATCCTGCTCCTGCTAAAGGTAGAGGAGGCAGAGGTAGGAGAGGTGCTAGAAGGAGTAGAATAAGTTCTTCAACTCAAACAGTGCCTAGACAGACAAGGTATAGAGGTTTATTAACTGAAGAAATTCCTGAAACTTCACAAACTCTAATAGATCCTGTTATCAAGGATTTCATTGAGAAGGAAGACAAGGAATTTATTGAAGAAGAACCTGAATTGAGAAGAAGGCCAAGACAATTAATTCTCTGCAATACAAATCAAATTGAAGATTCTAATCCTGATATTGTTCCTGACAATGTTCAAGATCCTGATGAATCTGAAATTCTGCAAGAGATTGATCTGTTAATCTTATCTACTGTGGTTGATTCTCACAACAAGGAAGTGGATGAAGAAGAAGAAGCCAGAAGAAGAGAAATCACAAGAAGATCAAATAGAGATTTCAATCTCTATGTACATAGGCTTAAACTCTCAAACAGAAGATTGTGGAGAAATCCAAGCAGACGAGAATCTTTACTAGAAAGAAGCTATGCTTTTGAAAAAGAGAAAGATAAGAAGTGGAAACACATAAGTACACTGAGGTGTAATACACCTATCAATTTTCAGAATGGAGGAATTATAACAAGTGCTTCAACTGTTGTTGATTTGTCTGATATGGTTAGATCAAAAGCACTCTGGCTACGAATGTTTTCAAATCTGAAGCAATTGTCAAGTAATTCAAGAGGAGGTATTGGACACATAGATGCTGAATATCTGAATATGTCATATGTTGATCCTTACTCATTGACTGAAATTGGAGGTACTTTAACTTCTGAAGACCTGAACAATTTATTAGCTGTTGATATAGTTATAGATTGTCATGATGGTACTGAAAAGAAAGAAAAGCTTCTGTACTTCATGAAAGATGGTAGTGTGAAGATTCTGTCCATTCAAGATCTGCTGATGAAAACTACACAGGAACTAGAATATGTTCATTATCTGTTAAGATGGAAGAATAAAGTGTGCAAAGTGTGGAGTGACATGGTTTTGTCAACAATAAGAAGAAGACTGGATGGAAACAAAAATTTCAATGGTAATTATACTCCCATGTACTTAAATCAAAGAGGTCAAGATGTGGAAATGCAAAGGGGCACTGCTGTTAAAGAAGTGACTTTTGGCATGACTCAACTTACTCTCAATCCTGATGGGAAGGAAATTTCTTATCTTTTGCTTGAAGAGCACAGTCTACAAAGAAGCTCCATACAAAATCTCAGAGCAGCTATCTACCAGATTAATGAGGAAGATGAAGAACTCAGAAATCTTAAGGAAAGACTGATTTAAATTCTTGAAGAAAAAGAAGAAAATTTGTTATTCAACTTCTTGAAGATGAATATGTTCTATCAAAGAATTTAAACAGATAAGTTGCTGCTGATATTTGTACATTTTGTAAATATGTTTTTGACATCATTGAATCTTAGGAATCTATACTTTATTTCACAAAGTATAAGATTGGGGGAGATTGTTAGATCAGGATTCAATGATCGTCAGGATCTAGACTCAACTGATCAGGATTGTTGACGTCATCAGTAATGCATAGTCATCAAGATTGCATGATCGTCAGGATCATGATGAATATCAGGACTGGGATCAGGATTGATCATCAGGACTGGAAGCTGATCAGGATTCCTACTTCGAGTTATATTTGGAGTCTAGTTAAATAAGGAAGATTATTCTGTCGGTTCCTGGTCTGTAGGAATGCAGCTATCAATTTAGGATATGTTTCAATCTTTTTTATTGATTAGGACTTATCATGTAATTGATAGAGAAGCTGTGTAGTATATAAACACAGTTTAGGTTTCGATTTATGTGGGGAACATAACGATCACATACACGAGTATCCTTGTAACCTAGCAGCTCTCAAGAACATCAAAATTTCTTGAGAGAGTTTTGTAACAGTTTTATATCAGAATTAATAAAGCTGTTATTATTCTTTCATATTTGTCATATATACTTTGATAAGTCGAGAATCTTATACAATTGTATTCAACCCCCCTTCTACAATTGTTTATTACTGGGCAACATGTTAATAGTGGTATTCAGACATGCCTTGAGCCTAACAATCTCCCCCAAATTGTGAGTAAGAAACTTAGGCACAATTTCATGTCTGATAACAAGCCTACCTTACATTAAAGGAATCATAATTCAGAGAAAACAACAGATGAACATTATGAACAAGATTTGATTACACATAGAAAATGATAGCTTACATATGATTTTTCTGTTACTGAGCAACACCAAATTCCATTTGTTTAAGTAGATAATCATCATAGACTTTCTTCTTTCTAGCTTCTTCCCTTATGTTCATTTCTGGAATGGCTATGAGAATTTGATCCCTTGCTGTCAATTCTTCTAAGAGAGGAGAGTCTTCTAAATCTTCAGCAGCACTTCTCAGAGCACTTTCCACATATGAGTCCAAAAATTCCATCCTTATTTTGCTTTTACCTCCATTGTTGTTTTTGTATTCCACAACATAAGGATTGAACTTCACTTTTCAAAGCCCCCTCTTCCTTAGATCCTTAGCCTTCTCTTCCATTTCTGCCATCTCTTTTTCTTTCTGAATTCTTTTCTCTTCATTCCACTTCCTTAGTTCCTCTTAATAATCATATTGCATCTTCAAGTACCTGACAATCTCTATCTTCCAAATCTTTTCTTCTTTTTCTTCAAAGTTCAGCAAGGCATTGATCCTCTCTAGATCATAGATATGGAAGTATTGCCAGCTTCCAGTTTTCATCTTTTTCTCCCTTCCATCAGTGTACTTGATCTCTAGATGATCTTGTATAACATTGACATCAAAGATCCTTTGAGCTCTCAAGAATTCTAGGGCTTCTTCATCATAGTCTTCATCCAGAGGAGGTACATTTAGCCCAATAACATTTGTGATCACTCCAGTTTTCTTTGTTATCCTTGTTCTTTTGGCAACACTTTTGATCTTCAAATGATTCACTGGAGGTAGCTTTCTGGAACAAGGAGATTTAGTCTTCATTGCCACATCATTTGGAAGTAACCTTGATCCTTTCCCTTTAACCCACTGTAGAACTCCACTAGCTGTTACTTTGTGGAAGTGTCTTTTAGATTTTACTATTGTGGCTTCACTTTCCTGCTGTGGCAAATCAGTTTCAGAAGCCTTGGTTGCAGATTTTGGTGGATCATTACTAACAGTATCCACCCTAGATTTAGAGTCTTATTTTGTGGTTAAAAGACTGCTAGCAATGTTCTTGGCTTGCTGATTTCCACTCTTTCTTTTCTCAACCTCCATCTTTCCATGAGCATCTTTCTAATCACTATCAGCATCTTTAGATTTCTTAGATGACTTGCTTCTGTTGCTTTCACTCTTCCCATCCTTATCACTCCTGTGGTAACTCCTTCTCCTACCACTCTTATCTTCATCATCCTTGTCCTCTTTCTTTTCTTTCCTCACTTTGACTGATTCAGGTATTCTGCCAAAAGTAAGAAATGTTTGCAGAATTTGAATTGTCTCTATTTCTTCTGCAGTTCTGAATCCCCTCTTTGCTCTCAGCATTTGAATCACCTGATTGATTTTGTCTTTGTTTTTCATTTCCAAGTGAGCAGGAATAGCCAGTTGATCAATGGAGTTTGCCTTTGAGATGCTTTGGAATATTATAGTTCTTGGACTTGTGATGACTTCAGGCAGCCTTAAGAATTGATCTCTTTTAAGCTCATCATATAGTCTTTTGTTGTTCTCTCCTTTCCTCTCAATCAGTTCTAGAAGTGTATCCAGTTCAATATACTTCAGCTTTTCTAGAGATTCAAAGGACAAATGCCATACACAATTGTCTTTGGAGATCATGATTATTTCTCTTAGATGGTGTAATAACCCCAAATTTTGGACTTAGTTAATTTTTTTTTTCTTTTGATGAATAGTAAAATTGCCCCTGATGAATAGTAAATTTGCTGATGGAAAATTTTCAGACCACACTATGTGGATGATATGGAATGAATGTTTCGAGGTTATATTATTGATGTATAGGAAGAATAAGTGAATGTAAACGCAATCAGAATCAGGAGATTCCCATTCAAATTTTTATCACTATTCATCGGATAATCAATGATGTATTGATTTGATCGTTTTAAGGAAGTATGTAGAATGAGAAATCTGTGATCATACCTTAAGCCAAGGTGAGAAATCTAGGATCATATATTAAACCAAGGAAATGGAAAGATCAAGAGATTATCTCCTAGCTTTGGTACAGAGAAACGTTTTTAAAACCACTTGAAACTATCGCGAAACAAAAGCGTAACAAATTATGGATTAGACCTTAACCAAATGAGGATTATTATATAAGATCATCAAGTGCATTATATAAGAGGATTGAGGATACAAATGATGACATAAATATGATGCAGAGGAGTGACATAAGCATGACATAAGGATGACCAAGTGATGACAAAGTGGTGAATCACCACCTTGTCACCACTTTCACCACCACCACAAGTTCAAAAAGAGGCATGTCATGGGTGACAAGGCTTGCTTATGACCACACAATTATATGGCTGGTAATTAAGATTAATTAGACCAAAAAAAAAAAAAAAAATCAAGAAAGTATCATCTTCTCCATTTTCTCAGAATTTCTGCCCAGCTTGACCATGGTGGAAAGCAAATTTCATAACTCCAAATCTACTCATCCTAAAATCGCCAAAGTTTGACCAAAGCTTCCTCATGGCATAGGAAAGGTACTTTAAAAATTGCATGGTCATCTAATTAGTATATCATGCTCAAATCCTTGCTCAAAGTTCGGGTGAATAGTAACTCCGAGAATTTACTAACTTGTTCTTGATTTCTTTTGTAAGTTTGAGGATTTTAAGCATAGATCGAGGCTCACTTAAGGCTTACAATCTCTTGTTATTATGTTAAGACTTCAAGAAAGGTATGAACACCATCCACCCTTTTGATTTACTTTGAGTTTTACTTAGGAAATTTGGACAGAGATTACGAATACCTTAAAGGCATAACCATAGAGGTTTCTGACAATGAACATGTAGCCTCTGTTCCCTAGTTTGTTTTAGCGAAAGAATCGTATCGTTTCGATTTACGGTTTAGGAGAAACGTCCGTTTTAGTAAAAGCGGTTACGGATAACTAAGTAGTTCATTGTATGAACTTTGAGATTGTGATCAAGCCCTTTAAAAATGGAATTGGGTCGAGATATTAATAAGTATATTGGTATGGACAGTTAGGAAAGGAACCTAGAAGGTTTTGTGTTAAAAAGATAATTTTTCGATTTTATAAAAATGTCGGAACCAAAGCTGCGCGAGGAGTAAGTGGTTCTGCACTTCACTGCCAAAAATCTGCTGCTCTCGGGAATTTCACCCCCTTATGCAGAAAAACATGTTCAAGCATTTTGTTCTATTCTTTCCCTAGATCGCGCACGCGAAAACGGTGTGTCATTTTGACTAACGGTTAAGGAGATATGAGCGTTTTAGTGAAAGGCGTGCGAATAGTAACTTTCCGTAGCTCATCCAAGTTTGAGAAAACATTTCACCAAGTGAACCCCCTGTTTTGAGATCGAAACTTTTATGATAAATATTACAAATACTCAAGATGATTTTAGAAGTGGTCTCGTATTTAAATACGAGTTTTCGGATATATTAAAAGTGTTAGAGTACGAGTCGCGTAATAGTAACTTTATGAAAAGTCAACTCTAGAGTTCTACTTTGACCAACCATTGCGACTAAGATAAAAGGAGTATTTCGAGTCGATTAAAATACGAACCTTGTGGAGGAATAACGTGACTACATGATGTGTTTAACATTTAGTTGACTTTAAATGAGTGTTATGAGCGAATGATTACGTTAGGGGACTGATCGAGTATTTCTTTGTTTATAGATTTGCGACAAGACTCGAACCCCTAATACCAAGGACTCAAGGCAAGTTTTCTCATTCCATGCTTTATTTTAAGTTATAATATTCGGATGATGCATGTGATATGTATTATGCATGCTTTCAAACCTTACATCGTATATAGAGGTGACGGTATAAAATTGTTGAAATGGATTTGACCTTTGGATTATATAAAATCTTTTGAGTTAAGTAGTTATGAACCGGTTTACCTGGTAGCTCTAAATATAAGAGCATATTCATTGTTTTCGACTCTAAATCGGGAGTCGGTATTTTGAGATATGTAGATAGCCGTGGAAACCCGGAGGGATTCCATCGGCAGAATACTATATACTTTGAGGATTGTTATTCGAGTATGATATCATTCGAGGAATGATACTTGCTTACTATATCTTTCAAGGAATGTTATTTGAGTATTATCTCAGTCGAGAAATACTATTTGAAGACTATTTCCGTTATATATGCTAATGGAAGGCATAACTGTTTTCGAAAGTATATTGTGATACTTGCTTTATGATTATTTATTCAATGAATATTATTTTGAATATTCATTCAGTCATTATTTATTTAATGAATATTATTTTGAATATTCATTTAATCCTTGTTTATTTAATGAATATTATTTTTGAATATTCATTCAAGGTTATTTAATTAATGAATATTATTTTAGAATATTCATTTAATCATTATTTATTTAATGAATATTATTTTCGAATATTCGTTTAAGGTTTACTTATTTAATAAATATTACTCGATTATTTATTAAATACTTTTAACCCGTTTTAAAATGAGTTATATTATTTAGAGTTTATCCTTGACCTTCAATATTTACGAAGGATATTCTAAGCTATATTCTTGCTCGTGATAAAGTGTATATACTTATATATATATATATATATATATATATATATATATATATATATATATATATATATATATATATATATGCATAAACTAAATATGAGTTGAGGAATATTTTGAGGTAGGCATGGCTACCCTAAGTAATATATACGTATAAGGACTTGTGAATGCCTAGAATAGGGAAGTGTAATTAAGTGAAGTGGACTCAAATGAATGATACGGAGATGAACTAAGTATTTTGTTGGTAATAGTTATCATAGTTCGAAGATTGTTCCTTCGAACATTATATGAGTAAAGATTTTTCCTGTTATTAAGGGGACTTGTTAGTGCAGGGATCATTGTATATGATGCCCTAACAGATGTGACCGGATTGGTCAGTGTACTATTGCAACTAGATTGCGGTCGACTTGAATGTCGTTATTGCGGATTGAGAATACTGGATATGCGGTAATCCTGCGTAAGTGACCGTATCTAGTCGGTCCAGCCATTTTATTTCTGGCCCATGTACTGTCAAAGGATGATTGACAAGTTCGAAAAGTGTTCTTGCATCATCAAGACAAGTTCGAAAAGTCGTTCTTGTCATGGTCAGGTTTGAAAAGTGTTCTTGGCCTGGTCAAGTTCGGAAAGTGTTCTTGTCCATCTACTAGTAGAAAAAAGGTCCCTCGGAAGGACATGATTGAAGCGACTGATCATCGTTTAATCATATCCAGTGGCTTGAAAGTCCCAGTCCCTCGGATAAGATAATAATGAAAATGTTTTAAAAGTGAATTGTTTCAGATAAATGCTGTTAATAAATAGAGTAACTAATTGTGTTATCTCTACAACAGATTGAACTGTTAAGATTGATTGATATTGAAACAGCTTGGAGGCTGATGTTGATTGTTGAAAGAGTGATTGGGTAATTGTTGTTATTAAACTGTAGTTACAATAAATCCTTGCAACTTCATCTTTTATTTTATGAGTTATGACTCTGATAAAACCTTACTCAGATTATATATGCATAAGTGGATTTTGGGTTACGGAAACCTTATATTAATTTTCCTCGTAACTTCATCTTTTATGTTATACTAGCAACTTATCCGTTTAATGCGTAGCATGTGGTTATAAAGATATGTTTGAGACTTGGTTTATCATAATGATACCAAGGATTTCCAAAGGATTTACGAAGAGTATATGAGTATGATTATAAGTCATACGGTATTTTAAACGGTATACTATTTTGGAGTTAGACCCTAGTAGTGATAAAAGCTTTGATCCCTTATGGATTATCTCCCTAAAAGTTTTAAAGATTTAAACTGGGATAGATTTCTTGATGAGCACTATTTGCTCATTCTTGCTTTATTAAATCTTTCAGCATGAAGAAAACATTGCTGATTCACCTCGTGTTACGAGAGAAAGGGAATGGAGAGACCACCCTTGAGTTAGTTCAGCAAGATGGATACTGTTAGATTTAGCAGAACAACTGTAGACTGAGTTAGTAAGAATTGTTTTCGAATAGGTTTGTATTATTAAACCTTGTATAGAATTGTGAGGTCTATTATTTTAACTTCAGGTAGAGGTTGTAAATGATAGATGAGATCCTGGATAGTACATTTGATTTGTAATAACAAATGTTACTTATTGTTGCTTATTTCCAAGGCTATAACTTGTGTGTGTGTGCGTAAGTGATTGGAGTCTTTTGGAGTTATATTATTAGAATGTTGTAAGTAATGCAGGTATTATATAATTGATGGAGCGTGACAACCCAGATTCCTGACCCCGGATCTGGGGGTGTTACAGAAATGGTATCAGAGCGTTAAGTTATAAACTTGGATATGAGAGTATTAAGAGTATAAGTGAGAGAATGACGTGAGGACTCATATCGAGTTCGTTAAGTGGACTACCGGAGGTAGTGCCATCGAGGATGTTAAGATTAAAGAGTTTAGTTGAGAACTTATCGGAGGACCGATAGGACTATTGAAGATCATCATAATGATGAGAAGGACGTTTAGAATTATACACGGATTATCAAAGAGATTAAGATAAGACGCGGAGCAGAGTCTCGGTCACAGCTGAGGTAAGGTCAGAATGGCCAATACCAATGTATAACTTGACTTAGTAAGAACCTAAGTGTTTGTAGTTCATCGTAGTTTGCCACGAGAAGGCAGCATATGTGAAGATTGAGACGTTTACAATCCTTTACGCGATCCGAATTACTAAATTGCGTGGACTAATTAAGGCATTATCTTGCGTGTGAGGTCTAAACCTTGGGAACAACGATTTCACCAGAGTTGGTGTCTTTTCCGTCGATGGGTATTTTTTTACCTAAGAGGAAGACTTTTGCGTACATGTAGTACCAGAACGTTATCGTGAGACGAACGCGCTAAATCGCATCGCGAGTATATTTCGTACGATAGGCCATGAGGGCTCAACTCAGAAATCAAAGACATGAAGAATGGATAGCGTGATTCTAATGAAGACACGTATGGTTGCGACAAGCAATGCGTCAATCTCAGGACCTACGAGGGATGAGACCTATGGTGGCCTGGGGTTGGATTCGTTCGATACGATTGGTGATAAGAAATTACACATACGTTAATCGACCTTCATCTTTTGAGGATGTGTTGATGCGGCCGTAGGAGGCCCGATCTCTGGACGATTATCGTGGAATGACAAATATGTTCGAACTCCCGACCTGTCTAAGGACTTGTACGATTTTGAGGTACCGTTGGTTAGTACCCTAAGCCATGAAGGCAGAAAGATAAGATCATCCTCGTACGGGTGATGTTAGAAACTATGATGACCA
The DNA here is from genome assembly GCA_030848705.1 of Heracleum sosnowskyi. NCBI lineage: Eukaryota > Viridiplantae > Streptophyta > Magnoliopsida > Apiales > Apiaceae > Heracleum > Heracleum sosnowskyi. The sequence continues at coordinate 15,464,053 of CM061241.1, read as the reverse complement.
TTGACTTTTGGTATCTACTTGCTGGTGCACTACTCAATCTAAAACCATTCATGCCCGTGTTACCTTGAATAGTTCATGTCAGGTAACCTTTCTAATTTCCTACTTCAACTTGGGATGCAACCAACTATTGTTAAGTACTCATCTTATTTCTTCATATTTGGACTCCTCAGTCGAGTTCATAAATATCTAGCTATGTCTTTAAAACATAGATGATGTATATTTCAGAGACTACTCGTGAATTCTTTTCTTCTATTAAGGAGAGATTTGCACATCAGACGTTGAAATCGTAGAAAGGATATCAATTTGATATTGATATTCCGAATTCAATTCTATCGGAGAATTTGACAAAGTTTATGTACGGAGACACCTTGGGTGGACCGTTTCACTGATCAGGAATGTTTGATGGGAGGTTATCGATTGTTCCGATACAAAGAACTTTATATTCAGACCTTATATTCTATTCAAGGTTTATAATTACCTTGTTCACCCTAAACTTATTTACTCTTCTTTTCAATTCATTATCCGAGTAGTCAAAATGTTGTTTTCTTTCTTTCTTTGGCTACAATGTTGAGATTCTGTACTAGTAGATTGAAAATGGCTAATTGCATGTGCCATAATGAGTGACTAGTTAGTTGTTCTAACTAGTTGAAATTTTAATGATATGATGAAAATCTAGCTAATTATCCTAGCTAGATGTTGCGTCCCAAACTAATCGAACTAGCAAATTTTGTTCAGCTAGTTGTTAATGTTTATTGAAATGACCTAGTTATTGTATCACTAAGTTCAACCTTTGGTCAAATTTATATAAGTGAATTCACGATGCATTTGTATGCAGTGAAGTATGGTGGGAAGATTTTCAAACGATAATTTGATTGAGACCTAATCAGGTTGCCCCCTCAGCGAGAATTTTTACAAAATATTTTTATATACTTAAAGCATTCTGTTGCTTGAAGTATTCTTGGTACCATGCAAGTATTTACCTTAGTATTTGGAAAAAAGGAGAGTGTTGAAGCTAAGAGCCAAGATATATGAGTACGAAAACTATGAATCGAAGTTTACGGAAATTGCCAAGGTTTGTTTCGCATGATGCGAATTCAGAATAACGGAGTGTTCGAAACGACTGATTATGTTACCTTGGTTAATGAAACGATTGTGATAGAAAGAAGGTAAGAATTCAGATTGTCGAACGAGGGAACGACTGATCTCGAAGGATGTGAAACTTGTTTAGCGACTGTGATGGATACGAAACGGGAAGTACCCAGTGTACATAATATACCTGTTGTCAACAAATTCGAGGATGTATTTCCAGAAGATCTTCTGGGGTTACCACCCGATAGAGAAATAGAGTTGCTATAGAATTAGCTCCAAGAACGGCGCCAGTTTCGAAGGCCCCGTACCGACTAGCTCCAGTCGAGATGAAGAAATTAGTCGCTCAATTGTAAGAATTGTTAGGGAAAGGAATGATAAGACCAATTGCGTCACCGTGGGATGCACCCGTGTTATTGGTGAAGAAAAAGGACGGCAGCATGAGGCTGTGCATAGAGTATCGAAAGCTGAATAGGCTAATTGTTAAGAATGAATACCCCTGCCAAGGATCGGTGATTTGATCGATCGGCTACACGTGCAGTTAAATTCTCGAAGATTGATTTGAGAACTGGATACCACCAGTTGAATATTAAACCTGAGGACGTAACCAAGACTGCGTTTCGCACCAAGAATGGACACTACGAGTTTTTAGTAATTTCGTTTGGGCTGACGAATGCCCTTGCAGCTTTCATGGACGTGCTGAATCGACTTTTCAAGAAGTATTTCGATAAGTATGTCATAGTGGCATCGGCAATATTTAGGTTTACCTCAAAGACCGAGGAAGAACATGCAGAACATTTGAGGATCGTGTTAGAAGCACTGAGGAGAGAAAAGTTATATGCCAAGTTCTCAAAGTGCGAGTTTTGGCTAAAGGAAGTACAATTTTAGGACATGTGGTCAACAGTAAAGGAGTACTGGTTGACCCTGCAAAGATAGGAGACATTTCAAACTAGGAAAGACCAACCACACCAACTGAGGTGAGTAATTTTGTGGATTTAGTCGGATATTACCGAAGATGTGTACAAGATTTTGCTAAGATAGCAGCCCCAATGACCAGACTTACTCGAAAGACTGAAAAAGTTGAATGGATCGGGAAATGTGAGAAAATTTCCAGGAATCATAAGGTATATTTTACCAAGTTGGGATTCCAAATGTTCAAGAAATGAAAGATGCTAAATCTTCGGAATGACTAATAAGAAGAACTGAAAGGATGAAGTTTGAAGTCACGAGAACATAAAGGATTATTTAAAGGTCCTGAATGAGCCAGAACGAATTAAGGAATAAAGATCTGTCATAAAGAGACAGCTACACCGAAAGTACAAAAAGGTAAAGAAAGTTAAGGAAATGTTATAAGTGGTCGGATAAATAAAAGGATTTATCGATGGGTAAACAAATATTGGATATGTCAGAAAATGAAGGCAGAACAAAGACCTAGTTGACTATCACAGTTAATAGAGATTCCTGATTAGGAATGTAATTTTACTATAATGGATTCTATGATAGGATCAACAAGAATCAAGTCAGACTATGACGTCAATTGAGCTATAATTGATGGATCAAATGAGTCTACTCATATTTTGTTATCAGCAAGAGATCGTTAACCGAAGAGTTACGAAAGAGATAGTTTGGTGACGTGGAGTTCCAGTCACCATCGTGTCAGATAAGAACCAATGATTGAACTCCCGATTCGGGAGGAGTTTTCCAAACATGTTTGGCAACGAGATTGAGTGCGAGCACTACATAGGATCCGTAGACCGACGGACCGACCGAAAGAAACCTTTCAGAGAACCGAAGTTATGGTAAGCGTTGTACCGCCGACTGCAAGAGTAGTCAGATGTTGATAGAAAATGGGTGTATAAGAGTACAACCAGAATTGGCTTATATAAAGCGTCCGGTAGATATCACAGACCGGAATGAGTAAGTGTTGTAATGAAACTAGAGGGTTGAGGAGTCAACTTGGAAACTGGAGATTTCTATATTGAAAGAGTAACCTCGGCTATTTTCTTAGATTCCGGGACGGAATCCTTTTAAGGAGGGGAGACTGTAATAACCCCAAATTTTGGACTTAGTTAATTTTTTTTTCTTTTGATGAATAGTAAAATTGCCCCTGATGAATAGTAAATTTGCTGATGGAAAATTTTTCAGACCACACAATGTGGATGATATGGAATGAATGTTTCGAGGTTATATTATTGATGTATAGGAAGAATAAGTGAATATAAAGGCAATCAGAATCAGGAGATTCCCATTCGAATTTTTATCACTATTCATCGGACAATCAAGGATGTATTGATTTGATCGTTTTAAGGAAGTATGTAGAATGAGAAATCCGTGATCATACCTTAAGCCAAGGTGAGAAATCTAGGATAATATATTAAACCAAGGAAATGGAAAGATCAAGAGAGTATCTCCTAGCTTTGGTACAGAAAAACGTTTTTAAAACCACTTGAAACTATCGCGAAACAAAAGCGTAACAAATTATGGATTAGACCTTAACCAAAGGAGGAGTATTATATAAGATCATCAAGTGTATTATATAAGAGGATTGAGGATACAAATGATGACATAAATATGATGCAGATGAGTGACATAAGCATGACATAAGGATGACCAAGTGATGACAAAGTGGTGAATCACCGCCTTGTCACCACTTTCACCACCACCACAAGTTCAAAAAGAGGCATGTCATTGGTGACAAGGCTTGCTTATGACCACACAATTATATGGCTGGTAATTAAGAGTAATTAGACCATACAAAAAGAAAAGAAAAAGCAAGAAAGTATCATCTTCTCCATTTTCTCAGAATTTCTGCCCAGCTTGACCATGGTGGAAAGAACATTTCATAACTCCAAATATAATCATCCTAAAATCGCCAAAGTTTGACCAAAGCGTCCTCATGGCATAGGAAAGGTACTTTCAAAATTTCATGGTCATCCAATTAGTATAGCATGCTCAAATCCTTGCTCAACGTTCGGGTGAATAGTAACTCCGAGAATTTACTAACTTGTTCTTGATTTCTTTTGTAAGTTTGAGGATTTTAAGCATAGATCGAGGCTCACTTAAGGCTTACAAGCTCTTGTTATTATGTTAAGACTTCAAGAAAGGTATGAACACCATCCACCCTTTTGATTTACTTTGAGTTTTAAGCTTAAGTTAAGTTATGTTTAAGCATGTGTTAGTTCTTGCAGTTTGGGTTATAAATGGCTAAACCTTGATGGTTAATGGTTATGAGTTGATGATTGGTAATTTTCTCATAAATTTTATGGACTGACCTTGAGTGTATAATGATGGATTGATAGCTTGGTTGATGTTATTGGATTATTTGGAGTGTTTTAAACACGGGATTCGCGTTTAAGTGTCGTTACCATGTCGGATTTCACTTAGGAAATTTGGACAGCGATTACGAATACTTTAAAGGCATAACCATAGAGGTTTCTGACCATGAACATGTAGCCTCTGTTCCCTAGTTTGTTTTAGCGAAAGAATCGTATCGTTTCGATTTACGGTTTAGGAGAAACGTCCGTTTTAGTAAAAGCGGTTACGGATAACTAAGTAGTTCATTGTATGAACTTTGAGATTGTGATCAAGCCCTTTAAAAATGGAATTGGGTCGAGATATTAATAAGGGTATTGGTATGGACAGTTAGTAAAGGAACCTAGAAGGTTTTGTGTTAAAAAGATAATGTTTCGATTTTATAAAAATGTCGGAACCAAAGCTGCGCGAGGAGTAAGTGGTTCTGCACTTCACTGCCAAATATCTGCTGCTCTCGGGAATTTCACCCCCTTAGGCAGAAAAACATGTTCAAGTATTTTGTTCTATTCTTTCCCTAGATCGCGTACGCGAAAACGGTGTGTCATTTTGACTAAAGATATGAGCGTTTTAGTGAAAGGCGTGCGAATAGTAACTTTCCGTAGCTCATCCAAGTTTGAGGATACATTTCACCAAGTGAAACCCCTGTTTTGAGATCGAAACTTTTATGATAAATATTACAAATACTCAAGATGATTTTAGAAGTGGTCTCGTATTTAAATACGAGTTTTCGGATATATTAAAAGTGTTAGAGTACGAGTCGCGTAATAGTAACTTTATGAAAAGTCAACTCTAGAGTACTACTTTGACCAACCATTGTGACTAAGATAAAAGGAGTATTTCGAGTCGATTAAAATACGAACCTTGTGGAGGAATAACGTGACTACATGATGTGTTTAACATATAGTTGACTTTAAATGAGTGTTATGAGCGAATGATTACGTTATTTATAATATATCATTCCTTATTTATAATATATCATCTACATATGATACTAGGAATGCCACATGGCTCCCACTAACCTTCTTGTAAACACACGGTTCATCTTCATTTTGAATAGAGCCAAACTATTTGACTGTTTCATCAAAAACATATATTCCATCTCCTCGAGGCTTACTTTAATCCATAAATGGATCGACTTATCTTATAAACTATTCTAGAAAAACTTGGATCTATAAAACCTTCAGGTAGTGTCATGTACACAACCTTTTCAACGCTCCCATTCCAGAAAGTAGTTTTGACATCCATTTGCCAGATTTCGTAGTCATAGTAAGCAAGCAAAAACCCGATGGACTTGACCATTGCCACTGGTGAGAAAGTTTCATCATAGTCAATACCATGAATTTACTTGAAACCTTTTGCCACCAGTCTTGCCTTATAGGTCTGTACATTACTATCCACGTCAGTTTTCTTCTTGAAAACGCACTTGCACGTTATAGGTTTTACCCCTATAGGTGGATCAACCAATGTCCATACTTGGTTTTTCATACATGGAATCCATCTTAGATTTCATGGCCTCCTGCCAACTTTTAGCTCTTGGAATTTTCATAGCGTCTTGGTGGGTAAGAGGCTCATTATCATTATTCACAAGCATTACATCACCATCCTGAGTCAAGAGAAATTCATAATATCTCTCGGACTCATGGTGAATCCTACCAGACCTACGAACAACCTGTGTTTCTTGAGCAGTATTGTCATTAACATTTTCTTGCACATTCTGCTCTTGTTCCAACTTCGGTTCAATGTTATCTCGTGGTTCTCGATCCTCATCGAGATCTATTTTCCTCCCAGTATTTCTTTTAGAAAGAAATTCTCTCTCAAGAAATACAGCAGTCCGAGCAACAAACACTTTGTTCTCTGGAGGATTAAAGAAGTAAGACCCCTTTTGTTTTAATTTGGTATCCCACAAAATTACATTTATCTGATTTTGGTCCTAGCTTGTCATAGGTTAAACGCTTCACAAACGCTTTGCATCCCCTAATTTTCATAAATGACATGTTATAACTTTTCTCAGTCCACATCTTATACGGTGTCTCTTTAACCATTTTAGTAGGAACACTGTTTAGTGTATATACACTTGTCTCTAGGGTATAACCCCGGAAACTTATTGGAAGATCCTCTTGACTCATCATCCATCGCACTATGTCCAACAAAGTGTGATTTTAGTTCTTAGAAACCCCTTTCTTTGAACCTTTTCTACTTCAGCTTAATATTCTTTGAACTTTTCAAAAGATTCGAATTTGTTCTTCAAAAGATATCCATATTCGTATCTACTGAAATCATCAGTAACCGCTATAAAGTAGTAAAACCTACCTTCTGCCATCGTACGTAAATGACCACATACATCACCATGTATAAGTCATAATCGTTCGATGACCCTTTCACAATTTCTAGTAAAAGGAGCCTTTTGTCTTTTTACCAAATAAACCAAGATTCGCATTCTTCGTATGATTCATAATCAAACTTATCCAATCATCCATCAGTATGTAAATTGGAAATGCATTTCTTATAATATGGCCTTAATTACAGTGCCAAATGTAATGTTTGATTTGAGTCATTTTAGAACATATAAATTGTTAACTAATTGTGCAACATCATTAACCTTTTCATTGAACTGTAATAAACAACAATTGTTATATATCCAATTAAAATGAAAAACCTTTCTTGTCCATACAAGAAATCAATATAATGTCTCTACTCTTAGAGGCACGTAGTTACAATTATCAAGTTCTAAACTTAGCCTTATAGGCAGAATTAAGTAACGAGTTACTTTAACTAGAGCAACAACTTTTGCTTCAATTCTAACCCGAAACCTGAAGCATGACCCTCACCGGTCTTCTTCTTTGATCTTCCAAATAAGCATGACAGTTTAAATTCCAGTCTTTTGGTTTTCCACAGAAGCGACAATCGTCTTCTTTAATTAGCAACACCTCCTTTAGGCGACAAAACCTCTTTGGGATTGGAGTTTAATATGGCTATAGAATTAGATCAAATCTTCTTCTTTCCATTCCATTTTCCTTTCCCATTCACATTCCTACATTCACCATCATTATGGGAGTAGTCCATGCATTTATCATGTTGCTTACAGCAGTTCTCAACGTGCTTCACAACTTAGTGGGTGCTATGTCTATCTCATTTATTTCGTTGTTCACTAACTAATTGAGAATAGTTATTGTTCAAAGATTTGTATGATCAAATCATTCCGAGTCTCTAGACCAATCTTGAAACCCAAAATAAATAATAATCAAGGTACTCATTATACCCTATCATCTTTAGAACATCTGGTCCAACCGAATCTCACGTTCCCTACTTGTAGGTGTATGGTGTCTTGCTATTGTCAAATCCCTTTTGACGAGCCTTTTCCTCAAACATCTTTTAAGGTGCTCAAATATCTCATAAGCATCCATATGCTCATATTGTTTCTTAAGCTCAACACTCATAGTTGCAAGCATGAGACATGAAACATCAGCAGTCGAATCATCAATTTGCTTCCAATAAGCATTATGTTTAGCACATGTTACATTCTCAGCTAAAAGGTAAGGGAAGAATTTGACTAACATTGTGGTGCCTGAGGACGATCCTCAAGCTCCTATATCAGTCGAGGAAATAGTCAGCTTGTCCTTCTCAAGGACTGATCGCATAGAGAAGTTGTTTGTGTTATTTGTCATTTGATAGCTACAATATTAAAGTGCATAAAATTAATCTAGGTTGCAAATTTATTAATTATTATGTATAAGTGATTATGGTATATCATTATATACCTCCCACTATTTTTATCAAATAAATAGCCCTAACTATTAATTCGGAAAGTATTTCTCTTAAATCTTTCTAGTGAGCCAAGATCCATATTTCGTCATGCTTAAGGTCAGCTTTGGCTTTACTCCCAAAACATGATTTATTTAGGTAGACAACTCTTGTCAATTATATCATATATAACTCTTGGAAAGTTTGGTAGAACAACATTTGTTCACATTTATCTAATAAATCATACCAAGCTCCATGCCTCTAAGTTCACAATCCTATTGTGGTAACTTAGTTAAGTCTAACCCAATGGTCTAACAGTTAAGTATCACATTTACTTCATCGCGTCTTACCACGATAGATAGGAGTGCTTCGCTTTGGCGAACCCACTCTTTCTCGATCTAGGTCTTGACGAGTGTTGCCCATTGGAAGGCATCTAATCGACTTAATATTTTAACTTTAGGGATTTCATTATTAAAATGACCATGATCCTATCATCAAGAGATTCCCAATTTTTCCTTGAACTAAGTACTTCAATTCAAAATTCATCAATGGTTTGATTTCCAGTCCAACGGAGGAGTCACACCGGTCTCACTTAAAACCCGCTTTCCTTACAAGCGCTGCTTGTATTTTTGTCAAAATCACCCCATATCAAAAAATTGAAAATTCATACTTATTTCCGTGTTTCATAAACACAGGAATCTCATGTTCGTTTTGTTCAATTTTAAAATCTTGAATCGTTACAGATTTTATCTTGTTTAGCAAACATGGCATGGGTGACGTATCTAATACATACATGTTTAATCTAATTAAAGCATGCATCATTATCTACGCATACATATCATCATCACATGCATCATATATGTAAAGTGCGTAAAGTAAATGTGTTTGGTTATGGCCCAACCTAAGTGATCTTTCCAAGCTAATGGAACTCGAGTTACATTCGAGATTTAAACATTACAAGGAATAACGACATGCAAGTCGTATTTAGAAACCAAACCATTAAAACAAAACCACTATCTATGGGTCTTTAGGCCATAACCAATCACCATGCTCATATAACAATTAAGAACATCTCATATTGCATTAACATATCATACCATATCATATTTCTCATGATCCAATCATAGAAATCAAATAAAGTGTACATCAGAAAATCAAAATCAGAATTCTGAAAACATTAAATCGCTGTTTACAGACAGTAAATGACTTCAAATGCCTTACAGACGAACGAGTGACTATGTCCGTTTTGTTCAGACGCCCGTTTACCTTTCCGAAAAGGTATTTTCGGCGAAATTCTGACACAGTATGCAAATTTCACTAAATCTGCGCATCGTATTCAGAAATCGTATCGAATACGATTCTCATAATTCGATTTAATATGTATCATATACATACAGCAATATACACAGTCATCTCATGATTATCAAATCCTCATGAATATCATATATTCAAAAACATATACATACATATATATAAATCAACACAAAAACATGGTAGATCGCAAATATGCATATATATCGAAAACTGTTAAACACACAACCGAATTAAAACGTTTCGCAAGTAGCTCTGATACTATTGAAGGGTTTCGAGCACATAAACGCAACGTAAAACGTAAAAATAAATCAAAATTCGAAACCCATCCGCAGGATCCATGCGAAAACAAAAGATTTAATTCGGAGATTAAGAACAAATACCTTAAGAAGCTTTAACAGTTCATTAATGGAAGATTAATGGAAATCCAAAGCTTGTTTAATCACCATGTATTCCACTCTCGCGATCTACACTCTACGTTATCCACACGAACGCTTTTCTTGAAGGATTGATGTGTACTAGCACCCGAAAACTGTTTCTTTCTCTCTCTCTCTCTTTTCTTGCTCTCATAAGCGGCTAGGGTTTTAATGTAAAAAAGTTTTTCATCATTAAAATCAGCCCTCTTTTAGAGTTTATATAGAGAGGAAAATAGTTTTCTAATTATAATCCAATTATAATAAAATACTAATCCGAAATTCCAATTTATTATTTAATTAAGTCGCACTTAATTAATTAATAATTAATTTCAGAACTAGTTTAAGTAATTCCATTTTCTCTTTAAATAATTAATTAAGTCATACTTAATTAATATTATAAATAGAATAAATTACTTATTTAAATTTAAATTCATAATTTAAATTATTTCTCCTTCAAGCGTTCTTTGTGTGTGACCATGTAGGTTATTATTACGTTGGTAACAATTTTAATAACTAATTAAAATTGTAAACAATGAGCGGCATCTAGTAATACATCATTGCCACCCAAGTAATAATAATTAAATCGGTGATTCGATTAAGCCTTTCGTGAATAATGTTCCAGGTAATATAATCTCTTTAACCTTAATATTATAAATTAAACTCGAGGCATGTAATGTGTCATCCTCTTCATAATTTAATCTTAGTTTTCTTGATCGATGAGTAGACTAATAAATCAAATCAACATTTGAGCACGACCGTGCATTTCTTAGTCTCACTCAAACAAGAGGCCAATAATATCGCTCCTAAAATTAGGAGGGTTAAATCCCATCTAGATCATTCATATTTCTCATACGATTCATAATATACCCAATGTCCACTTTTATCATCACCCGGTCAAAGGTAACTTTTAATGTAATCAAAGTATATTAATTCTCGTATAAAAATATAATGATTTCATGTCTAAGGATTATTACACCATTATCACAGTGAGAATTACTTATGACACTTTTAACATGTGTAATCTCACGGCGGGTCAATCCAGTGCCATATACTCTTACATGCACCTATGTTTTGACTTTAGTATCACCATACCTATGACCAATGAGATGTGGTCATCAGTCAACAAACATACTAGTCTCTTTGCATTATTATTGTCCTTAAATAATAACACTCGACTAGGGATATTTAGGAATAAAGATACTATTCATATAATCTCATTTTTAAGTCACATACTTAAAGATATCGAATATGTATCATAATTCCAAGGACATTTATTATGCTAACATTTATAACGCAGTAAATAAATACATAATAAACTAATAATAATAATCAATAAAACATAATTTATAATAATAAAATGTTTTATTTAAAACATAAAAGTATTGTCTCTAGAGCACTAATACTAACATGATCATCCACTCTAACTCGTTGCGTCACAGTAAAAATCCAATTCTAATTTAAAGTTTGACACAATTATTGTTGTTCATTTTGCCAGTTGAGCTGATTTTCATACATTGCTATTGTTGCATGATTATTTATCATGTGCAGTACTATATACTTGCTGAGCTTCTTTCGCTCACTCTTGCTTGTTTCACCTTTTCAACCCTCCAGTGAAAGGTAGATTGACAGTATTTAATCGTATAACTATGGAACGAGAAGAGTCAAGATGACGTTGGGAAGACGAGTTGATGCAGAGCATTTGGATCTAGTGTAAGGTTATTGTATAAAGTTGATTTCTAGTAAATACTATATTGTATAAGATTAGTTTGCCTGGTATACTTCTTATCGAAGTTATACTAGTGTTATAGAATTGTGCAAAGAGAATTGTTGTAAAAGAAAGTTAAAGTATGTGAAATTTTGGATTCCTGTTTCTAGCACTATAGCCTAAAAGATCTTGGTATAGTTGGGGTCGCAGATGTTATATTTTTATTGGTTTAATATTTAACAGGTTGTTTTAAATTGAGATTTTAGCGTGACGACCAAATCTTCTGACCCCGGATTTGGGGGCGTCACAGGATGCACCCGTGTTATTGGTGAGGAAAAAGGACGACAGCTTGAGGTTGTGCATAGATTATCGAGAATTAAATAGACTAACTATTAAGAATGAATACCCCTGCCAAGGATCGGTGATTTGTTCGATCGGCTGCATGATGCAGTTAAATTCTCGAAGACTGATTTGAGAACTGGATACCACTAGTGGAAGATTACACCTGAGGACATACCCAAGACTGTGTTTCGCACTGGGTATGGACACTACGAGTTTTTAGTAATGTCATTTGGGCTAAAGAATGCCCCTGCAACTTTCATGGACTTGATGAATCTAGTTTTCAAGAAGTATTTGGATAAGTGTGTCATAGTGACATCGACAATATTTTGGTTTACCTCAAAGACCGAGGAAGAATATGCAGAACATTTGAGGATAGTGTTAGAAGCACTGAGGAGGGAAAAATTATATGCCAAGTTCTCAAAGTGCGAGTTTTGGCTAAAGGAAGTACAATTTTTAGGATATGTGGTCAACAGTGAAGAGGTGCTGGTTGACCCCGCTAAGACAAAAGTTGTTTCGAACTGGGAAAGACCAACCACACCAACCGAGGTGAGTAATTTTGTGGGTTTAGCCGGATATTACCGGAGATGTGTACAAGATTTCGCTAAAATAGCAGCCCCACTGACCCGACTTACTCGAAAGACTGAAAAGTTGAATGGATCGAGAAATGTGAGAAAAGTTTCCAGGATTAAAGAAGAGACTAGTCATCGCCCTATGCTGGTACTGCCAGACGGGAAGAGAGATTTTGTGATCTATAGCGATGCATCGCATAAAGGAGTAGGGTGTGTGCTTATACAGAACGGAAAGGTAATTGTGTATGCATCCAGACAATTAAAGGAATATGAATTTAGATACCCTATGCATGACTTAGAATTGACATTTTAGTTTTCGCTTTAAAGATTTGGAGGCACTACTTGTATGGAGAGGAGTGCGAGATTTACACAATCATAAGAGCATTAAGTACATTTTCCCAGAAAGAACTGAACATGAGAACATAAAAGATAGGTAAAGCTAATCAAGGATTATGACTGTGAGATTCTTTACCACCCAGGGAAGGCCAATGTGGTGGCCGATGCCCTTAGTAGGAAAGAGAGACTTAAGATGATAACATCGTCGGATAAAGTTAATCCAAGGATTTGAGAAAATGGAAATTGAGGTTAAGATAACCGGAAATGGTATTAAGAGACTATTTGAGGTTGCAATCCAACCAGAATTGCTGTAGGAAATCAAGTTATGTCAAGAACGAATGACGAGTGAAGGTATAAAGTCAATGTTGGGGAAAGAACTAAAGGCCGAGAAAGATGATAAAGGAATCATGAGGTAGTTTTACTGAGTTTGGGTTCCTAATGTTCAAGAGATAAAGGATGCTAATTTTTCAGAATGACTAATAAGAGGAACTGAAAGGATGAAGTTTGAAGTTAAGAGTACAACAAGGATTATTTAAAGGTTCTGGTTGAGCCAGAACGAATCAAGGAATAAAGATTTGTCCTAGAGAGACAGCTACACCGAGAGTACAAAAAGGTAAAGAAATTTAAGGAAATGTGATCGGTGGCCGGATAGATAAAAAGGATATCATCAATTGGTAAACAAATATTGGATATGTCAGAAAATGAAGGCAGAACAAAGACCTAGTTGACTATCACAACCTGTGGAGATTCCTGATTAGGAATGTAAGTTCTTGTAATGGATTTTGTGATAGGATCAACAAGAATCAAGTCGAACTATGACGTCAATTGAGTTATAGTTGATGGATTAAATGAGTCTACTCATATTTTATTATTAGTGGGAGACCTTCAATCGAAGAGTTACGAAAGAGATAGTTGGGTGACATGAAGTTCCAGTCACCGTCTTATCAGATAAGAACTAAGAATTAAATTCCAGATTCGGGAGGAGTTTTTCCAAACGTGTTTGGTGACGATTTTAAGCGCGAGCAATAAGTAGGATCCGCAGACCGACGGACCGAACGAAAGAAACATTTCAGACAACCGAAGTTACGGTAAGCGTTGTACCGCCGATTGCAAGAGTAGTCGGATGTTGATAGAAAATGGGTGTATAAGAGTACAACCAGAATTGGCTTATATAGAGCGCCCGGTAGATATCATAGACCGGAATGAGTAAGTGTTGTAATGGAACCAGAATGTTGAAGAGTCAACCTGGAAACTGAAGATTACTATATTGGAATAGTAACCTCAGCTATTTTCTTAGATTCCGGGACGGAATCCTTTTAAGGAGGGGAGACTGTAATAACCCCAAATTTTGGACTTAGTTAAAAATTTTGATGAATAGTAAATTTGCTGATGAAAATATTTTCAGACCACACTATGTGGAAGACATGGAATGAATGTTTCGAAGTTATATTATTGGTTTATGAGGATAATAAGTGAATGTAAACGCGATCAGAATCAGAAGATTCCAACTTTAAATTTTGTTCACTAATCATCGAATAGTCGAGTATTTATTAATTGATCATTATGAGAATTAAGAAAGCAAGAAGATCCATGATTAAATATTAAGCCAAGGCAATAAAGGATCAAGAGGATATCCCCTAACATTAGTGCAACGAAACGTTTTCGGAATCACTCGAACTTATAACAAGATTTAGCAACGAAGCAAAAGCATGACGAATTATGGATTAAACCCTAACCAAAGGAGAAGTATCATATAACATCGTATGTGGGACTCGTTGGAATTTGAGAATAAGTAATTCTGGAATTAAGATGATTTAAGTGATCAAAAACGATCCCAAATGAATAGTAAATATTTCCGGACTCCAAACGATTTGAAATTTCAGAGGGAGCTTTGTGGAATTAAATGATGACTAATTGTGCAATCGGAATTTGAAAACGAGATCAAGGACTCAAGAAAGTAGAATAAAAACGAGTGCACGGAAGATGTGGTGCTTAACGAGCCACGTGAGAGCATTGTTGGCTTATTGTGAGCCACACAATCTTTCTACCACAAAATACAAACACATCATCACATTTATATCCATCAAAACACACCACACAAACCTACCATCTGATCTAAACTCTATCTTCCCCATTCCTTCAAAAAAATTCGAAGGTAAGAGGAAGCAAAAATGGAGGAAGAAGAAATGGCGATAACTCGGGTTTCGTTCGGCATATTTTTGCGTTCTACCACTCAAATCGAAGCCCTCGAGAAGATCTAAGCATCTAGTGTAATCACTCTCCTCACCTCCTTTATTACCATGTTCGTTTTTCATGATTTACAGTTAGGTGGATGAACATGAATAGTGATTTCAAGAACTAACTTTTTTTGATCTTAAACTCTTGGCTTTCCAAGGATCATCCAAGGCTTGATTAGTGTTTATAAGTGATGTTTAGTCTCTATAAGGCAGCAAGGAGGGTATAAAACCTCTGCCCTCTTGATATTAATTTAGTTTTATGCTTAAGTTTGTAGTATAGTTCGTTAAACATGTAAAATAAGAGATCCATGCATGTTTTAATGATTTTGGTTGGTTGAATGAGTTGTGGTTGATTGAAGGATGAGTTCTTGAGTTATTATGAACTGTCCTAAGAGTTGTAAATGATATATGGATGTATGGATTGTCTTGGTTGGATGTTTGGATTGGTTGTAAAATGGAAACGTTTGATGTATAGCTGTCGTAATGACAAAATGTTTATTAACTGCCTTGAAAGTGGTATTCGAGGCTCTTAATCTACTATCAAGTGTGACCACTGACCATGATAATGTAGGTCTTGTGTCGTATTTTGTTTTGGCGAAAGAATCGTATCGTTTCGATTTACAGTTTAGGAGAAACACCCATTTTAGTGGAAGCGGTTTCGGATAACTGAGTAGTTCACTAGATGAACTTTGAGTTTATGATCAAGCCTCTTAAACATGGAATTGGGTCATGATATTAATTTGGATACTAGTATGGACAGTTAGAAAGGGAACCGAGAAGGTTTCGTGTTAAAAAGATGATTTTTAGATTTTATAAAAATGCGAGAATCAAAGTTGCGCAAGTGGAATGCCCTTGAGGGGATAGTGAAGCCATAAGTTTAGTAATGGTAAAGTACTTGGGTTTTGTGAATGGATTATCAACCAAACTTTTGACTTAAGAGTTTAAGGAATGTCATGAGGTTATAAGTGACCAAGAGCGAGACATTTGATGTTCATTAATAGAACGTTAGTGCTTAAGTTAATGGCACTTTAAATGATTACGCTAGGGGACTGATCGAGTATTTCTTTGTTTATAGATTTCCCGGAAAATTCTCGAACCCCTAACAACCAAGGACCCAAGGCAAGTTTTCTCATTCCATGCTGTGTTTCAATTACCTATACTGATGATTGCATATGATAGGATATCATGCATGCTTTCAAACCTTACATCGTACATAGAGGTGGTTGTATTTAAAAATGTTGAAATTATAGTATATGCATATGATAGATGCATGCAAGTTTTCAAACCATACATCTGATATAAGATGCGGTTGTATTTTTGTTGTGATTGTGATATATAATGTTTTAAAGAGGATTATAAACTGATTACGCTTTTGATAAAAAGCTTTATGAGATATAAGGTTTATATACTATGTAAATACTAGATATAAACCGAGGTTTTTAAAGGCTCTAAGGGTAGAGCACTCGTACGATGATTTTAAAACATTAGACTGGGAGTCAAATCATTATTTTGTATTGACTATACTATCAGAAGCTGGAGGGTTCCAGGGACAGCTATATTTTAAATGTTGATTAAATATTCCAATATATATATATATATATATATATATATATGTTATTGGATATTTAATGTAAGATATTTAAATAATATTATTATAAATATTATTTGAATATTTATTTAATTAAGTGAATATTATTTTGGATATTCACTTAAGTGGAATTTTATTGAATAATAATTCAATATTTATTATTTGAATATTTATTAAATATTCCAAATATGATTTAAAAATCATAGAACCTTATTTAAATATTACGTAAGGTTCCAATAGTTGTTTAAAATATTTTCTGATCTCAAAAAGATTTATTTGAGTATAGTAGGGGTTCCCAACTACTTTAAATAATTGTCTCAATTGATGACTATGGTTTTGAACTTATCAACAATTGGGAATCCATTCCAGGAAGTGAACATATGATTTCACTTGCCTCTTTCATTGAAAGTGAGTATATTTTGGGTTTCTGAATTATCAGAACTAAAGATATTTTACAAAAACTCCCGGGTCGTGATTTCAAAATTCCTGACATATTCCCTGTCAGTTGACAAGAGTCAACCCACATCGTGATTTACTCCTTTCAAACATTTTGGAGTAAGCAAAACTGAACTGTTGCAAAGTTTTGACAAGTATTTTGTACTTGGGGAATCAAAATTAAATTCTGATTCCCATTTCATTGATTGTTCATTTGGGACTGGAAGGGCTTACACGACAATGAAACAGGTGTCGGGGTAGTGACCATAATTATCAAGGCTTTCCCGGTGATGAAACAGGCGTCGAGGTAGTGACCTTGCGTGCAAAGGCTTTCACGGCAATGAAACAGGTGCCGGTGTAGTGACCTTATAGCACAATGGGCCCGAACGCGGCCAGGGTGATAACCGAACATGAAATCGTCCTTCTACTAGTAGAGAAGTTATGTTACGATACAACGGCTGATCACCGTGTATCGGGGTTCCAGAATGTCCCCTTTTTCCACTTAGAATTGTGATGCACATTGTAACGAAAGCCTAGGTGCTGAGTTACCGATAATGTGACAGGAATTGAACAATGATGTTCCGTTTATAGTATTTGAACTGCATGGAATTTTTTTGACAAAAAGAGTATTCAATATATCATTCTATCTACGAATGAGGTTTTAAAAGCTTTCAGCTATGATATCAGCTTATATATATGATTATGTTGCTATATATTATTGTCGAGCTATAGTGCTCATTCTTGCTTCTTTTATATATAACAACACAACCGAGTCAAAAAAAGGTGTTCATTACTGATATTTTACAGTATTTTGAATAGTATGAGATATCTAAATAGATATGCATGTATATATGTTGAGAAGGTATTTAAGATATACAGTATGTTGAACTGTATAGTATTTTGAATCAATGGATAGGCTTTAAGCCTTGATTCCAATATTAATATCTATTTTAAAAAGATATGTTTTGAGTCTTGGTTCATTATAACGATACCAAGGATTTCTAAATGATTTACGAAGAGTATTTGAGTATGATTATAAGTCATACAGTATTTTGAACGGGATACTATTTTGGGGATAAACCCTAGTAGTTTTAAAACTTTGATCCTATATGGATTATCTACCTTAAAGGTTTAAAGATTTAAACTGGGATAGATTTCTTGTTGAGCGCTATTAGCTCATTCTTGCTTTATTAAAACTTTCAGCATGAAGAAAACATTGCCGATTCACCCTGTATTACGAGAGCAAGGGAATGTAGAGACCACCCTTGAGTTAGTTCAGCGGGATGGATACTGTCGGAGTTAGAAGAACAGTTGCAGATTGAATTAGGGAGAATTGTTTTCAAGTAGGTTTTCCTTATGGAACCGTGTATAGAATTGTGAGGTCTATTATTTTAACTTCAGGTAGAGGTTGTGTAATAACCCCAAATTTTGGACTTAGTTAAAAAAAATTTATTTGATGAATAGTAAAATCCTGATGAATAGTAAATTTCTGAACCGAGAAAGATTTTCAGACCGCCCTATGTACGAGTCGGGATAATGAACTTTCGAAGCCGTATTAGTGATCTACTATGAAAATGAAGGAATGCAAAAGCTGTCAGAATCAGAAAAAGAGCATTTTCTGTTTTCTCCGAAATTTCACATATTACTGATTGATTAATCATTATTTAAATATATTGGAGGATTTTATATTATCAATTCAATGGATATGGATTTATTAAAAGAATTAGTGATGTCAAGAACGTTTACGGTAAACTACTTCGATAGAACACTTAAGAAACCCTGCGAACATTCTACGAGATTAAGCGGTGACGGAACAACGCGACACTTACATGATTAAATATAGGCATGGAAGTAACATGTAACAAGATTAATCCAAGGAATGCAACAATTGTATCATCCATGTGAAAGGAAACGAACTAGTAAAGCTGCTTTGCCACACAGACATCCCATTGCTTGACATGTGTCCTGATGATGAGGCAAACCAGCTATAACTCACCATTTGACTACAAAATATCACAATTATCAAAATCAACCAAGGCAAAAAGCAAGGAAAACTCTCCCCACCCCATTTCTTCAACAATCTGCCCAGCATGACCAAGGGAGGAAGAAACAATTCATAACTTGAGTTCTACTAATCCTTAAATCACCAAATTTTAAAAATAGCTTCTCCACTCCATGGATAACATTCGTTCAAAATTTCATGGTCAACAAAGAAGTGTAGCCTAGCCAAATCTCTTCCCCAAGTTGGAGAACCCAATCTGTCCAGTTTCTGTCCAGCGGAAAGATGGGGCTCAAAACTCTAGCTAAGAAGCTTCAAATTTGATGATATATAACTCAAAAGAAATCTTATGAAGAGCACAAGGTCTGGTAAAATATTTAGCACCAAAATCTTATTTTTCGATTTGTTATGGATTTTACAAGATGAGGATGAATAGTAACTTTTCATGATTCTTGATTTTGTTTCTTAAGGATTAAGCTTTTTAAGGTTTGTTCAAAGCTCAAGGAAGGATTATAAACTATTGTTAGTGTATATGAAGCATCAAGGAAGGTATAAACTCTTGAAACCCTTAGTTATAAATTGATTTATATGGTTAGTTTTAAGTATAGTTTAGTTAGTTTGATTATAAGGATGAATGGTTGATTTTGATGAAAGTATGGTGTAGTTTTGATGATGAATAAGTAGAAGTTGGTTTTGACTATGGTTGATGATGTTTATGGATTAGTCATGATGTTGAAGAAATGAGTTTGATGATTGGTTGGTTGATTATGTAAAGATGATGATTTAAACTTTGGAATCACTAAAACATAGCCGTCGTAATGCCCGATTTTCCTTAACCTTGTTTTGCTTGTGATATTCGAACCTAGTAACTTCTGCCCAAGATCACCACGGCCCATGTTTGTGTAGGCCTTAGTTCAAGGTTCGTTTTGGTGCGAAGATCATGTGAATCCGATTTACGGTTTAGGAGAAACATGTGTTTTAGTGTAAGGCGTTCGTAAAACCAAACCGTGCCATTTAGTCAACTTTGAGGCTATGATCGAACTACTTAGAGGTCATAATAAAATGTGAAACTTTGTGATAACATGATAGGTATGTTGACCCTCGAAAAAATTTCGTGCAAAAAGGATTAAATATCAATTTTATAAAAATGCGTGAGCGAGCATGCCCGAGTAGAAGTTCTTAAGGAGTTAACTTGAAAATGGACTTTGTACTTGAGATAGTATATACTTAGTATGGTGAAAGCGTTTAAGTTATTAATCTTGAACCTTGTGTTGATTCTAGATTACTGGACCAACCTGAGACTTATTGCTACTTCGGAATTTCCAGGCAAGTTTCTAAATCTATACTTTGAAGTATTGACTATATAATACTGCTTTTTCCATGTATAAAATTGGACAGTTTTGCGATATATCTTATTTCTTGTTGAAATGGATTTGACCTTTGGATTATATAAAATCTTTTGAGTTAAGTAGTTATGAACCGGTTTACCTGGTAGCTCTAAATATAAGAGCATATTCATTGTTTTCGACTCTAAATCGGGAGTCGGTATTTTGAAATATGTAGATAGCCGTGGAAACCCGGAGGGATTCCATCGGCAGAATACTATGTACTTTGAGGATTGTTATTCGAGTATGATATCATTCGAGGAATGATATTTGCTTACTATATCTTTCAAGGAATGTTATGTGAGTATTATCTCAGTCGAGAAATACTATTTGAATACTGTTTCCGTTATATATGCTAATGGAAGGCATAACTGTTTTCGAAAGTATATTGTGATACTTGCTTTATGATTTAATTATGGGCTTCTAAGCTAAATATGGGATATTAGTTAGAAGCCAGGTTTTTATAAATGTCCTAGGTAAAGGGCGTATGATTTTATTCTTTAGACCGGAAGTAATTATATTTTCTATATATATTAAAGATTATTTTCTGATAAAGATATCGGGTAACTGTTATTCGATGATTATTTAATTAATGAATATTATTTTTAAATATTCATTTAAGGCTTATTTATTTAATGAATATTATGTTGAATATTCATTTAATCCTTATTTAATTAATGAATATTATTTTGAATATTCATTCAATCTATTTATTTAATAAATATTATTTTTGAATATTCGTTTAAGGTTTACTTATTTAATAAATATTATTCGATTATTATTAAATACTTTTAACACGTTTTAAAAATGAGAAATGTTAATTAAAGTTTATCCTCGACCTTCAATAATTACGAAGGATATTCTAAGCTGTATTAATAATTATTTCAAATCAAAGGGAGGGAAAAACACTATTTTTCCATTTAAATCTATCTTTTAAGAGGATTTAAATACTCGCTCAACTACCAAAAATATGGGAAACCTGATTTAAGTGACTGCTACTCATTTTAACCTCTCAACTCAAAACTGTCAGGGGACAGATATTTTCTCGGAGCAATTTAATTGTTGCAAGTCAAATGTTGTGTTACTACCTCAACGATCGAGGAGTAAATTGATGGAACAAGTCGATATCCATTAACAAGCAATAGCTTGGGAAATATTGGAGAATCTTCCTTTCCAACCTAGATATAACTACTTAGTGGAGTCGTATCAACAAGTATTACACTTGGGGAAAGGAGGACGATCTTTACGTTTCAGAGTCATGGATTTTATCCGAATTAGGAGTGGTGTAAGAGGTCCAGTTGCGCCGACCCATCCATTTTATTGCCCCAAATGGGCCGGGAGATCCGGGAAGGCGGTAGACAATGTCAGGCTGTCGTGATTCTTCCATCTACATGTAGAAAACATATTTTTGTTGTACGACCTGCTACTGATCATAGTAAGGTTGGGACAACGGGCGCGGTAGCAACTCCGGTATTAGTTCATCATCCAATTTTGGATATTCCTGCAAAATGTATTGGGGAGAAGAACCGATCATGTTGACAGGGGGTCGAAAAGTGTTCAAAGAAAATGAAGTTGCAATAAATCCTTGCAGCTTCATCTTTTATTTTATGAGTTATGACTCTGATAAAACCTTACTCAGATTATATATGCATAAGTGGATTTTGGGTTACGGAAACCTTATATTAATTTTCCTCGTAACTTCATATTTTATATTATGCTCGTATTTTATCCGTTTAATGCGTAGCATGTGGTTATAAAGATATTGAACGGTATGGTATTTTGAATCAATAAATAGGCTTTAAGCCTTGATTCTAATGTTAACCTCTATTTTAAAAAGATATGTCTTGAGTCTTGGTTACCATACTAATACCAAGGATCTCCAAATGATTACGAAGAGTATATAGTATGATTATGAGTCATACGGTATTTTAAACGGTATACTATTTTGGGGTTAGACCCTAGTAGTAATAAAAGCTTTGATCCCATATGGATTATCTCCTTAAAGGTTTAAAGATTTAAACTGGGATAGATTTCTTGCTGAGCACTATTAGCTCATTCTTGCTTTATTAAATCTTTCAGCATGAGGAAAACATTGCCGAATCCACCTCGTGTTACGAGAGCAAGGGAATGGAGAGACCACCCTGGAGTTAGTTGATGCAGGATGGATACTGTCGGTGTGAGCAGAATAGTTGCATCTTGAATTAGTGGTAATTATTTTGAGTGGGTTGGTATTACTAAACCTTGTATAGAATTGTGAGGTCTATTATTGTAACTTCAGGTAGAGGTTGTAAATAATAGATGAGATCCTGGATAGTACATTTGGGTTGTAATAACAAATGTTGATTATTGTTGCTCATTTCCAAGGCTATAACTTGTGTGTGTGTGCGTAAGTGATTGGGGTCTTTGGAGTTGTATTATGAGAATGTTGTAAGTAATGCAGGTATTGTATCATTGATGGAGCGTGACAACCCAGATTCCTGACCCCGGATCTCGGGGTGTTACGGGTTGTAAATAATAGATGAGATCCTGGATAGTACATTTGGTTTGTAAAAACAAGTGTTACTTATTGTTGCTCATTTCCAAGGCTATAACTTGTGTGTGTGTGCGTAAGTGATTGGGGTCTTTGGAGTTGTATTATTAGAATGTTGTAAGTGATACAAGTATGGTATGATTGATGGAGTGTGACAACCCAGATTCCTGACCCCGGATCTGGGGGTGTTACAACTGCACCGCTTTTTATGTGTATCTATATGTATATATTTATCAGTGTGACACACGCGCGCATACAGATGTCCAACTAAAACTCAAATGTTTCTCATCAGTATCTGACGAAAAATCAGGCACAAATTAAGCAATGAAATACTGACATGTACATCAGGATTGACCAGTTGACTTCCTGTCAGGATTGTGTCCTATCAGGATTTGATCAAAATTACATACCTTGCAGGATGACCATCAGGATCTGACAGTCATCAGGATTTCCTCTCTGTAGCTTTTCTCAGAAATTCTCAAAGTTCATCATTCCAAGTTCATTCACCAACTTATTGAAAGTAGCTTCAGGTAGTGGCTTGGTGAATATATCAGCTAGTTGTTGATCAGTAGGAACAAAATGAAGTTCAATTGTTCCTTCCAGAACCTTTTCTCTTATGAAGTGATATCTAATACTGATGTGTTTAGTAAGAGAATGCTGAACTGGATTTCCTGTCATTGCAATAGCACTTTGGTTATCACAATAAATAGGGATTTTTGAGTATGACAGACCATAATCTAACAACTGATTTCTCATCCACATTATCTGAGCACAACAACTTCCTGCAGTAATGTACTCAGCTTCTGCAGTTGAAGTAGAGATACACTTTTGCTTTTTACTGAACCAAGAAACTAGTCTACCACCCAAAAACTGACAACTTCCTGAAGTACTTTTCCTATCTATCTTGCATCCTGCAAAATCAGCATCTGAATAACCACACAACCCAAAATCTGATTCCCTTGCATACCAAAGGCCAAGTGAAGGAGTGTCTTTGAGATATCTGAAAATTCTTTTGACTGCAATCAGATGGGGTTCCCTAGGATTTGCTTGAAATCTTGCACACGGACAGGTTGCAAACATGATATCTGGTCTACTTGCAGTGAGATACAATAAAGAGCCAATCATCCCTCTGTAGTGAGTTACATCTACCTCAGCACCTTGATCAGGATCAAGTTTGGTAGCTGTAGCAATAGGAGTACTTGCAGTAGCACAATCTTGCATGTTAAACCTCTTTAATAAATTCCTTGTATACTTTAACTGATTGATAAAAATACCATCATCAGTTTGTTTAACTTGAAGACCAAGAAAGTAACTCATTTCTCCCATCATGCTCATTTGATATCTTGACTGCATAAGCTTAGAAAACTTTTCACACAGCTTATTGTTTGTTGACCCAAAAATGATATCTTCAACATAAATCTGAACTAAAAGCAAATCCTTACCATGATTCAAATAGAATAGAGTTTTATCAATAGTACCTCTTTTGAATCCACTTTCCAGTAAGAATTGAGCTAAGGTTTCATACCATGCTCTTGGAGCTTGTTTTAGTCCATAAAGTGCCTTATCCAACCTGTACACATGATTTGGATATTTAGGATCAATGAAACCAGGAGGTTGTTCAACAGAGACTTCTGCCTCCAGTTCACCATTTAAGAAAGAACTTTTTACATCCATCTGGAACACCTTGAATTTCTTGTGAGCTGCATAAGCCAGAAAGATCCTGATGGCTTCTAGTCTTGCAACAGGAGCAAAAGTTTCATCATAGTCAATTCCTTCTTGTTGAGAATACCCCTTTGCAACTAGTCTCGCTTTGATTCTGATTATTACACCATCTGAATCAGTCTTATTCTTGAAAATGCATTTTGTACCAACAATTGACCTATTCTTTGGTCTTGGTACCAGTTTCCAGACTTCATTCCTTTAAAATTCATTCAATTCTTCTTGCATTGTAGTAACCCAATCAGCATCCTTAAGTGCATCTTCAACTTTATTAGGCTCCTCCTTGGATAGAAAATTATAATAAATACATTCATTCTGAGTTGCACTTCTTGTTTTAACACCTGCATCAGGATCCCTAATTATCAAATCAGGAGTATGACTTCTTGTCCATTTCCTAGCTGGTGGTAAATCATTCCCTGAAGTAGATTCTCCCCCTGGATTGGTGTTCTCTTGATTAGAAGAATTTTCTTCATTAGAAGCTCCCCCTGAATTGTTGCTTTAACCTCCTGATTCATTATCAGGATTGTCACTTGTATCAGTATCTGAAGAATTATGTCATGCTGTTTGAGTAGATTCAGAACTAGTAGATGTTTGTTGTTGCTCCCCCTCAACATTTGCACTACTAGATGTGTCACCATTATTTGCATCATCAGTATTAGCATCATCAGTATTTGGTGCTTCATCAGGATTTGGTGTGTCATCAGGATTTGATGGATCATCAGGATTTGGTGACCCATCAGTATCTGATGGTGTATCAGTATCTGATTCCATTTCTTCAGGTTCCTTGGTAGCTTCATTTTCAAAAATCAACCTATCATGTGAGTCTTCATCAATTCCTGTTATCTTCTTATCATCAAAAGATACATGTATTGACTCCATGACAGTCCTTGTTCTCAAATTGAAAACTCTAAAGGCTATTGATGCAGGATAGCCAATGAAAATTCCCTCATCAGCCTTTGTTTCAAATTTCCCTAGCTGTTCAGGATGAGTTCTGAGAACAAAACACTTACAGCCAAACACATGCATATGCTTCAAACTAGGTTTCTTCTCCTTGAGCATTTGATAGGGAGTTACACCATGTCTGTTTATCAATGAGAGATTTTGTGTATAGCATGCTGTATTGACTGCTTCTGCCCAGAAATATGTAGGCAATTTAGCTTCTTCCAACATAGTTCTGCCAGCTTCAATAAGAGTTCTATTTTTCCTTTCTACTACTCCATTTTGCTGGGATGTGCCAGGAGCAGAGAATTGTTAAATAATTCCTTTGTATTTGCAGAACTCTTCCATCTTTGAATTCTTGAATTCAGTACCATTATCACTTCTCAGAATCTTGACTTTATACTTTGTGCCTATCTCAATCATTCTCACATGGTCCAACATTATTTCAGGAGTCTCATCTTTTATGTGCAGAAAGTACACCCAGGTGAATCTAGAATATTCATCAACAATAACAAGGGTGTATCTTTTCTTACTGATGGACATTATGTTGACTAGTCCAAATAGATCAAGATGTAACATGTGATATGGTTCTTCAATAGAGGATTCATATTTACTCTTAAATGATGTCCTTCTCTGTTTAGCTTTTTGACATGCATCACAGAGTCCATCAGGAGTATACAAAGCTTTAGGTAATCCTCTAACCAAATCTTTCTTAACCAACTCATTAATATTGCTGAAGTTGAGATGAGAAAGCTTCTTGTGCCAATTCCAACTTTCATCTACTGATGCTTTACTGATGAGACAAGTAGGAGAGCCATCAGTATTTGATTGAATGTTGGCTTCATAAATGTTACCATGCATGTAGCCAGTGAGTGCAACCTTTCCTGATGCTTTGCTGACTACTTCACAATGTGTGGAATAGAAGTTGACATGATAACCTCTGTCAGTGATTTGACTAATACTCAACAGGTTGTGTTTTAGTCCTTTCACTAGAGGTACTTTTTCAATGATGACATTACCAATGATTATATTGCCATATCCCAATGTTTTTCCAATGTTGCCATCTCCATAAGACATAGTTGGGCCAGTTTTTTCTTCATATTCTGATAACAGGGCTTTGTTTCCAGTCATGTGCACAGAACATCCACTATCCATGACTAACACATTTTTCTTTTTACCCTGCAATCAGACAAAAATACACTAGTTAGTATTTTTTAGAACCCACACTTGTTGGGTTCTCATTCCATGCATTTTACCAAATTTAGCAGCAGAAGACTTCTTGACTTTAGCAGTCCTGAAAAAATAAAATTCATCAGGATTTGCTTTGTCAGTATCAGTATTAACATATGCATGCTTCATATTGACATTCTTAATGATACCAGAATTTGTACTTTTATTAAACTTAGGTAATGGATCATAAAAGTTATAGTTCAAACTATGGTATTCTTCACAAGTATAAATATAATGCCATTTACTACCACAATGAAAACAGGACTTTTGTGGTTTATAGAATACTGATCTACTCCTAACATCAGACTTAGGAATTTCAATAACTTTCTTTTTACTCTTCCTGCAAACAATAGCAAGATGATTAGAGTTTCCACAGTTAAAGCAGCATTTTCTAGGTGCATTTGGGATAAACTGATAATTGTTCTCTTTATTAATCCCAACTTTACCATTCCTGTTTCTCTTGACAGTATGTGTCTTTTGTAATCCAGTTACCTCACTCACTTTATCCTTAAGTTGTTTCTGAGACAATAAACCTACTGTTAATCCCAAATGACCTAACAGAATTGTAGAAGGGGGGGGGGGGGTTGAATACAATTCTAGATATTTTCTTGAACTTAAAATTAAATAATGAAAACTGAACTGATTAAATAAAAACACAAGAAGTAAATAATTCAGTTGGATTGTTTGATGATCCAACTGAAGTGTTTTTATTGCGGAAATAATCTGTGATACAAAGATGTACACAACTGCTCAGTTACAAGAATGTAGAGAAGATTGCTCTCAAAGATAGCTAATACAGTCTATTTGTTTTTCTTCTCTTATCTCTAAAGTAACTGCTACACTTGGATATATAAGACCAAGTTTACAACTCTATTTTTGGCTACACTAAAAGTACAATGAGTAACCGCCAATAGTTTGCTTTTCATCCCTTTGTCCAGTGGTTCTTGAGTATCCTTGTCTTTTGCATATAATAGTTCATTCCTAGAACCCAAATGGAAACTGGGATGTTTCCTTATTTCCAATGTCCATTTTAATGGTTTCCAATGCACTGTACCCTTCTACATCACCTTTTGAGCAGTCAGAGAACTGTCACTATCACTTTGTCAACTATTCAGAAAAGCAATAATGATTCGTTGATAGTAGGGAGATGTGTTTCGTTGATAGCTTTATTCTTCATTTCGTTGATGAGTAAACTCTATACCGTTGATAGGATAATCTTCATTCCGTTGATGAGTAAACTCTATACCGTTGATAGGATAATCTTCATTCCGTTGACAGGTCTTCACTTAGGCAAAATTACAAGGCATGATGTATTTACAATTAACCAACCTATTTTGCCTATCTAGTACTTAGTCAACATGACTTAGAAAACCTATCTAATACCTACAACAAAACTACATACCAAGCTATGAAGTATTGTACAGTGCCATTGCTACATCACTCATTTTGTTGATGAGCTACCTGTCAACGGATTGCTGCAAAGCATACCATTCCGTTGACAGCTACAAATTACTTTACACAAATTCTACTAAGTGTTTTATGTTTATCATCAAGAACAACATATTCCTAACAATCTCCCCCAATTTATGACTGATAGAATAACAGCCATAAATCAAGAGACTTGATGATAATAAAAACACTCAGATACATCATAAATTACAAAAGTAGAAAATGCATTAAGCTTCATAATGTTTTAGACAAAATACAAGACTTACAAGACTAATGCCCAAAAGTGCTCCTCTAGTATGAGCAAATGATTCATCTGTGTCTTCTTTGTGGCATAGTCTTCTTCCCTCTCTTAGAGTTGTTTTTCCTCAATTTGGACATGTGGCCTTCTGTAAAAGATTTTCTTTTCTTCATCTTGATCACCAAGCATGGATTGCATAAACTTTAGAGTTTGATTAGATGCCTTATCCAGCTGGTCTTCCATCCTGAAGAATCTTCTGCAATTGTCCTTGTTCTTAAATTCCATCATCCAGTATGGTTGAAGATGGATCTTCTTTCCTGTTGAGGGCACTCTAAGAATCCTGGGAAGAGCCTCAGGCTTGTTCCAGCTAGCCTTTATCTGACAAATTTTGGAGACCACCTCAGACTTGGCTGTTTTGGTGAAGCCAAAGTCCTTCTTCAAGCATCTAAACACTGAGAGTAGTGTTTGATAGTCTTCTCCTAAAATTCTGTAGAGAGGCCACACTTGTTCTCTACCACCCTTGAATACAAAAACTAGTCTCTCAGGCAATTTTTGAGAAGCTGCAATGCCCCTTACTTCCACCAGGTTGTCTATATCAAGATGTAAACTGGATTCTTCCCTGATGTCAGCAATGTACATGCAGTCCTCTGGATTTGCAGGGGGTTTCTGAGGTTGTCGCTTTCTCACAAACACTGGCTTTGCCTTGACAGCCCTTTTCTTTGTCTTCATTGGTTGATCCTTCTCAAATAGGAACTTTGGAAAGTAGGTCTCATCAAATTCAAAAGTCTCCACTTTTGGCATTATTGGTTGATCATGAAAGTTGATAGGATGTGCAGGATCACAAGCCAACTTTCCCTCAAGAGGTAGATCAACAGGAATTTGATGTGTAGTTGTTGTGGAAGAGTCTTGAGGAGTGTCCTGGGAATCATCTTTATCAAAGTTCAGATTCCTTTTAGCTCTAGCCTTTGGTTGTCTTGCACTCTTCCTTTTCTTTCCAGCTTCCTTCGCTTCATCCTTAGCCTTTTCTTCCTGTAGGGTTTCTTCATCCTCAAGTGATTGAGCAACTGCAAGTGCTTGCATTGCTGCCCTTTCAGATTCTTCAGCTTTGGCCTTAGCAAAGTTTGGGTGACCAACCCAAATGCAAATTTCCTTGCTATCCCTGTAGATGATGGCCCTTTTGTTCCTTATGCTTGGATGATTGCTCTCTTTGCTTTCAATGATCAGCTTCCCTATGACTTTGAACTCATCTGGCTTAGGTGGAGGATAAAATATCCTTGCAATGTTTTTGCCATTGGGTTTGGCAGGTGATAATGGAGATATCCCTCTTGCATCCTCATCCCTAAAGCATGAAGATTGCCCTTTCTCACTTCTTGAATCTTGAAAGACTCCATGTTGAAGGGGTTCTATAACATATGAACTCTTGAACTGTGGCTCCATTGATACTATCACCATTGCATTTGTTGATGGTTCTGTAGAGGTAGCTTGATCCGTTGATGGCTGATTTGTCTTTGAAGTTCCAGCAATTTTCTTGACCCTTGCATCTATGCTAGACCAATGGTCTTTTATCTGTTTTGCAAGCTGAAGCCTCATTGATGCTTGCTGAATTAGGTCAATGCCATCAAGCTTTTTTTTCCCTGACTCCCCCATATCTAATGGCTCTTCTGGTAAGGAAATGGCTGGGACCAAAACCTTTGTGATTTGTATATCACGCTCCTTAGATTTCTCCCCCTTTTTGTTATCATCAAGAGAGATGATAGGGAGTCCCTGAGCTGCCAAAAGCTGAGTTAGGAGATGAGTTTGTTTCTCCTGTTCCTTTTGCATTTGAGAAAGTGTAGCCTCTACTTTGTCCACTCTAGAGGAAAGAGTCTTCAAAGATGAGGACACTTCAGGTTCCTTGGAGAAAAACCTGTTCATCTTGGATACAATGAGAAGTGTGGTGAAGATGCTCCCCCTGAGTTTGTTGTCCCCATTTGATCATTCCTAGAAGCATTCATTTGTCTGTCAACAGAATGCTCATTTTTACTGTCAACGGATCCCCTATTATGACTGTCAACGGATCCTCCAGTATGACGGTCAACGGAATGGTCAATAGGTCTGTTAGCAGCTATTCTCTTTAATCTTATTGCAGCAATTTCATCTTCACTGTTGCTTTCATCTGTGCTAGACACAACTGATAAGTGGATTTCATATCTACTTGGAACACCCTAAATCGGCTTAAATTGATCGTTTGTTCTCAAGTACATGGTGTTTTTGATGTGTTTTGTGTTAGTGTATGCAGGGTTGCTTCGTCAGCAGTGTGGTGAAGTTTCTAGGGTTATGTGGTGCTATTTGATCATTGTTGAGGAAGCCAAGAGGTTGCGGAGTTGAAGAGAGCATGAATTGTCAAGGAAAAAGCAAAAGAAAGAAATTGACAAAAGGTCAGGCGTGCCCTATGTGAAGTTCCTTTCAAGAGTGCCCACCCCTTCCAGGCGCGCCCACCCCTGAAACATTCTGGAAAAAGGCAACTTCGATTCTTAAAAGGAAACCAGCAGCAACAAGTCAGCAGAAAGGCCTATTTAAGCACTTGGTGGATGATTTCTGAGATATACAACCATATACAACCATATACTTATCTATATATCCATCCACCGGTGAGGAGAACAAGAAGACGTCTGATTACGAAGATCTACTTTTCAATTTATCTTTGTATTCTTCTAATTAGGCGATACTTTGGATTCTCGTTTGTTCTTTCATAAACCCTAGCACTTTTATTCAGTATTCTAGACTTATTATTATCATGTTTTCATCAGAACCCACGATGATGAAAGGTTCGATTATGAACTAATCGTCGTCGTGGGATTCTAACGGATTTATTTATGGATTTTAGTAGTTAATTGTTTTAAAGATGTGTGTGTGATGACTAATTGATATCCTAGTTTGGTTGTGCTTATTCTTCTTGGATGCGGAGCTAACATCTAAGTTGTTTGTTAATCTCTATTGAATGCGAAAGTGGATATAGAGGTTTAGAACTTGCCATGCTAGCATAGGTTTATGTATGTTTGTCATGCATGATTCGTAGGTGATTTTGGCCATCTTACCTGCCCTATGTAATCTGAATGGATAACTTGCTCGTTAAACCGTTATGTTTTCAAATCTTATAGACATATAGGGTCTAAGCATAATTGGTGTCTGCTTAACTTCTATCTCTTTTGTGGATGTTTGAGTGGTTTGGTATACGTATACTGAAAGGTAGCGTGTACTGATTTCTTGTTATC
Source organism: Heracleum sosnowskyi (assembly GCA_030848705.1). Lineage (NCBI taxonomy): Eukaryota > Viridiplantae > Streptophyta > Magnoliopsida > Apiales > Apiaceae > Heracleum > Heracleum sosnowskyi. Next base: position 15,432,232 of record CM061241.1, on the reverse strand, counting down.
CGATTAGTTATCACAACCGTCACATGCATTGATTAAAGACAAGAGACTCTAGATGAAGTATATAATGAAGTTAGGATCCCATGGTTTATTCTCATAAGTAATTCAACAGCAATCTTTAGTTTAATATAGTCTTGGTAATTTGTTTAGATAATTTAGTTAATCAAAACACAAACTTTGATACTTGTCTTAGCATTGAACAATAGCCATACATTGTTGCATAAGTGCATAACTATAGTAACCAAATCAGTCTCTGTGGGAACGAACTCTACTTATTCTTATATTACTTGTGATCGCGTACGCTTGCGTGATTTTGTGAGAACAAGTTTTTGGCGCCGCTGCCGGGGACTCGGTGTTATTTTTTAGTTTATGTGCTTGTCATCAGTGGTCGTTAACGTTCACTGACTCGGATTATTCTCATCAATTTTACTTTGTTTGGTGTGTTTCAGATATTCTAGTGAGCGTGTATGCGAACACGTTCTCAATCTCGGAAAGAAGAACTTGAATTAAGTCTAGTTATGGGAGAACCAGTAGCAGAAACGAAGGCTTTGAAGGATTATTCTCAGCCGAAAATCAATGACATTCAATCTAGCATTGTTAGGCCGGCTATTGCAGCTAATACTTTTGAAATCAAGCCTGGCACGATTCAGATGGTACAGAATTCAGTTCAGTTTGGGGGTGCTCCAACGGAAGACCCTAATATGCATATTAGGGATTTCATTGAGATTTGCGACACCTTCAAATTCAACGGAGTGTCAGAAGATGCTGTGAAGCTGAGACTTTTCCCATTCTCTCTGAGGGATAAGGCTAAAGGCTGGTTGCACTCTCTACCAGCAGGTTCTATTACTACATGGGAGGATTTGGCTCAAAAGTTTCTCACTAAATTCTTTCCTACGGCTAAAATAGCAGCAATCAGGAATGCCCTTACTCAGTTTGCTCAGCATTCTGGAGAAACTTTATGTGAGGCTTGGGAGCGTTACAAGGAGATGCTTAGGAAGTGTCCTCATCATGCACTACGCCATAAGTGCTCATATGCAATGCTTTTTTAATGTGGTTGTAGACCAAAAAAGCGTTGCATTCAGCTTCATTTTCAAAAATGCAACACGAAACGGGCGTTGCATCCGCGGGCGTGGCCTTTGATATTTAATGCAACACTTTTGGTCATCTACTGCAACGGAGAGAAAGTATTGCATTATAAGTATAATGCAACACCAAAATCAAGGAAATGCAACACCAATGAGTGTTGCCTTAAACACAAGGTCCATTATCATGCCACGTCAACAGTGGGGCCCACTAAAATACCACGTCAGTAGTGGGGCATGCGTGCCAGGTCAGTAGTAGGGCCCACATGCCATAATGCAACGCTTTTCATTGTCTTCTGAAACAGTAATTTTTTAATGCAACAGTATATTTACTAATGCAACACCATTAGATTCTATAATTGAATACCATTTTCTTGAAATGCAACATTAAATAAGGAAATGCAACACTTTAATAAAAAATTTGCAATATTAGTTTTGTACATACATAAATACCATTCAAAACATTCAGCTTTCCATCCAAAACATCCTAAAACCAATCCAAAACAACCAAGGCATCTAACAACATACTAAGTACGTAACTTAATCACAAAAAAAATTAAATAACACAAATAATCTCATCCCCAAAATCCTGACACCGTGAAATATGTAGTATCCCAACATCCTGAAATGACCAATCCAGTCGAGAAGCACTGGGATGCCAACCTGAAACACATAGCGATATGTTGAGAAGTTGGTATAAGCATAATTTTACAATATTCTCCAATATTATGCAACACTTTTAGCTACTACATTCTTGCAATATTACAACTGACATATATAAATACACATTTTACAAGGTTTAGATAATCAATAGGAAACAACAGAAAGTTAGCACCTGGTAGTAGTAACACCACCAGGAATCTTCACAATCAAAGTATGTCATAATGTTAATAGCTACACTCCCCCCAATTTAAAAACAAACCCATCTCCATTACTTTAGAGGACTAAAAGTTACAAAGTTTGAAAGTAATTTAAAAGTACCTGCTTCCATGGACCTTGAGGCAAGATTATAGGGGCAAGAGTATAGGAGCTAGAGGAACAGAATTTGAAGCAGCTTCATTCTCAGTCATTGCAACAACAAACACTTTAAAATTAATGTTAGTTCTTGAAGCCCCAAATGAGTTGCAAATCTGCAAGTGAAAAATTAATTGCTTTAATCAAGATTAAAATCATGAAATGAGAATAAAAGGGGTGATTAAAACACCCACCTTACAGTTGGTCAAATGAATAAGAAACTCAATACCTCCTGGGATTTTCTGGAACAGAGGGACAAATATTACACTTGCAAGAAGTAACCACAACACATCGAAGATAGAAGCTTCCTCTTCATTTATCTGAGTGCATATGGATCTTATTGTTGGGTTTTATACTAAACTATTCATTAGTAGTATATAAACATTGTCCATTTTATTGAGAATCTTGATTGCATATTTTAACATTGTCTGTTTATTATATATTGTGGATAATTTAGTATCAAATGGGATAACAGAAGATTAAATTATCAGTGTCTATATATAATATAAAGGGTTCACAGTTTAAGTGGAATTAGACAAACCACTGGAATAACTGAAGTATTATTTGGGAATAGTTTATCTTGACTATTAAATAATACTTGTATACTTTATGTATATTGAACAGGATCGAAATATTAGAATTGTTCTTCTATTCTGACAATAAAGAAGAACTAAGATTCTGTGATATTATTAATGCTTAGGTTCTCAATCCAAGTGTAGTGATTGACACTTGTATGCAATGCACATGCTTTGATTCATATGTGATGTAATTAATTGTTAATTATAATATTATGTATTGAGCAATGACATTGCATGCAGAGTGGGATATTAACTACATAAGGAAACCATGTCCTGATAATATTCGGGTTGATGATGTCCTCTTGAAAGCTCATAAAGATAATTATGCTTTAGTCCTGCAGGCTGATTTGTTCTTGCATAATTATAAGGTTGAGTGGATGATCAAGGATAAAAAGATATTAATTCAATTAATTATCAGAAATTAATTTAATTAATGGACATACGATATCTTAAACATGGGGAATTTAATAAGCAAATAATATAGGAGCCGAATTTAATAATAAAATAATTACGATATTAGGAAAGGTAGTGCAAATATTAATTCGTTAGTGGATAGAATTAATATTTAATGACATTGGGCTTGTCCCAGAATGTCATTGGGAGGCCCGACCTAATTGTCCATGATCCCTACTGGAGCCTATATATATTCTTGTTCTCCTAAAGCTGAAAACGTTTTTTCATAATTCGAGATTAAAACCTAGGGCAGCCGCAAGGAGCTAGGGTTTTGGGATTTCGAGGCTTTAAGGAGAGGAAAACTTCGGGAGATCGAAGGCCACACTTCGCTCGAAGGGAATCAAGGAATTCAGTAGAAGACGTGGATCAGAATCGTATCGATTAAGGTAAAGTTTTCTTTTCGAACTCGTAATCAATCATATAGTAAAACGCAGAACAGTAATCATACGTTCCAACACTTATAAATGTTTGATCATATATATTATAGTAAGCAATATTTGTTCTGTTTAGTGCAGAGGATAAATAGATGTACTACTCTTGATGCATACCTCTTGATGAGGAAGCTTGTCCATTAATTTTTTTATTTTCTTGGGTAATTTCCTTAATTGTCGAAATAGAGGCTTCATATTTGATGTAACTTCATCGATACTAGTTGACGTGATTTCCGTCTGTTGGAGAATTTGATTGACCCTCTGTGACAACCCGGGTCAAATCCCGAGCCTTTTTCGAAAATCGGGTCAAATCCCGATTCCGAGTCCGAATAAGTCGAAGCCTACTGGCCCAAATGCAGCCAACTTGGGTAACAACTAGCCCACCACAGGCCCCCAAAAGATCATGATTTGTTGGTGCTAATTAGTAGTAGTACTTTGCCTTATAAACTGAACAGAAGTCCCAAATCTCCTCGATGTAGGACTGGGGTGTTACAAACTCCCCCACTTAAACTCTTGACGTCCTCGTCAAGCCTGAACGGATATCACATAGGTTCCAAGATCGTTCCTCCCTAGCCATTGTGGGATAATACCGGCTGGCTTCGTGTCCCCACATCCGGAACTCTGTCCATTGTGGGATAATACCACCAGCCTTCGTGTCCCCACCTCCGGCAACTCGACGAATCAAGCTTTCGAGAGTCGGCTCTGATACCATATGTGACAACCCGGGTCAAATCCCGAGCCTTTTTCGAAAATCGGGTCAAATCCCGATTCCGAGTCCGAATAAGTCGAAGCCTACTGGCCCAAATGCAGCCAACTTGGGTAACAACTAGCCCACCACAGGCCCCCAAAAGATCATGATTTGTTGGTGCTAATTAGTAGTAGTACTTTGCCTTATAAACTGAACAGAAGTCCCAAATCTCCTCGATGTAGGACTGGGGTGTTACACCCTCTCATTGCGGGTGGCATAGAAAGCTACCCTGTGAAAATATTTCAGCACTTTGGTCAAAAGGATGCCAAACCTTGTAAAAAATACCGCAAAACAATTTTTATGTGAATGGATTACAAGGGCAAGATTGTTTAGATAGAAGAAAAAATAGTCACAGTCCACAATTGTTAAAGATGCATTCAGATTCTCTAGAGTCCTCAAGTCTTTGTCCTTGGATATCAAACTGGCTATCTGATAAGACTTCACCACCTGAAGCGGCAGTAACCTGCTGTACTTTTTTGTCTCTATCAACAGTTAAAATTACTAATTTGACGACTATTTTCAAATCAAAATACCGCATAGGAAGCAATAGATTCCAGATGTGTCATAGGTTCTCCAACATATTTGACAGTCTTCTTATAGTACAAATCTTGATTATAAACCTTTTCAGCCTGTCCATATACAAGAGCTTCATGTGAATTCACAGCATGATAGGACTTCGAAAACTAAAATTTTGGAAAAATGCCCGCTGATATATAACTGTGCCTAACACTATAAAATCTTGTATATGAAACTATACACTAGAACTGGATTGGAAGGATGATACTGATTCAGATTTTCCAAATTAAATATAAAGAATGGTAAAAGGGGATATAAGAAAACATACAGAGAAATAGTAAAATGATGGTTATTGATAAACCATGTAGCAGGATAATAATGATGAGAAGTGTTTTCATCATAACTAAATACTTTACAGGGCATGGGTTATACATTCAGAAGAAGTTGTTTTTGCATATTTTAAATATATCCATTTTGCAATATACTATCAGGTAGGAATATTACTCTTTGCCCTACCTGTTAAATTAAATCCAGTTCACCAATTATTACAAAAACTAGTATTAATGTAACAAAATGTACCTGTGGAAAAGGAATGCACTTGCCAAAAGAATTAAAATCTCCATACGCCAAAATATGTCTTCCAAACACAGAATAATTCTCAAGGTCATTTGCAAAAAAAAAAACTTGGCTTGGAGACTGGCACATATTTCTTTTCAAGATTCAGATCAAATCCTCAAAATTTAAGTCATTGTCAGACATGATTGAGAGCAAGAGGGAAGACATAACTGATCCAATGAAACCCCAAAGTTCGAATCAAAGACAATGTATAATCAGAGTCAGAGATAAGAGAAATTGTTTCCTCGACTTAAGCTTGCTACTTGATTAATCCGATTAAATACACCTATTGATATCTTGAGAGGTACCTTTGACCCCTTGTAGATAATAACTACATATGCAACTTGCAACAGTAGGCCATAGTCACAACTTCGCTAATTTTTATTAATTATATCACGCTCCAAGTCCATTTCAAAATATGTGCTCTTAAACATGGAGAATAATAAGCGTTCTCCTTATATATGAAAACATATTTACTATTCTAGAAGTACACAACATAATACAAACAAAAAGAGTGCTAAATAATAGACATCAACTGACTCAAAGTAAATCAGAAAATACCATACTAGACAGAATGATAGATATACAATACTATATTTTTAATAGTATGCCTGAAAATTGATATGAGACATGTTACAAGAGAAACATGCTAGCATTTAGCAGAACAATATAAAAAACCAACAAAACCTGGGCTTTGAACGAGCATCTACGAGTTGATGTGAATTTTCCTCTATGTTTTTATGGTGAACATCTTCTGCATATCTGGTACATGATAGTAAAAGGAAGTCTATATTGTTTCGGACACCCCATGTTCTTATAACCTAATGTCAACATCAATAATCATATAAAATGTTAAGTTATAAAGAATCTGCTGTATTTTTGAAAATAGCGGTCAAAAGTTAGTGACAACACGACAGCAACAACAGGGTAAAAAATCCTATCCAGATATATTGGGAAAGCCTACAGGGAACATTGTATTAAGAAATCAGAATTAGTATACTTCTGAAAATTAAAGAACTAAATAGCAAATTCAGAGCACAATATATATATGTTACACAGTGTCTACGTATCCAGTGAGAGCCAAATAGTCTGACTCTTTCTCTATGTCACCCTCATTTACCCTAACACAAAGCCCAATCACATATAATTAAGCAAATTTAAGACTTGAATACAAAAAGTAAAAAGCACATACCAATCAAATCCCATATCAATCAAATAAAAAACCCTAATGTATATCCTTAATCACTCAATACAAAATCCTAAATCGAAATCCCTAAATTATAACCAATTGAGTTAGATATTGAATACCTAATTGAAAGCCCTAGAGTGGAAGCCCTAAAATGAAAGCCCCAAATTCAATCACCTGTAAAATCAAAAAATTAAAAATGAGTGAGAGTAGAAAATCAAAAGCAAGAAAATGAGTTTTCAATAACCAATCGGAGCTTGTAATTCCAGTTTGTAGTTTGTCTGTGAGAAATATCGAAAGAGAGAGAGAATGAGAAGATGAGGAGAATGAGAGAGAGAATGGGGGTGATTTTGGGGGAAGCAGTGGGGAATTATTTCCTTTGAGGGGGAAAACTTTCCGCCCAAATTTTTCCATTCTTAACATGAGCTTTGTTTGCAATTTTTTTTTCTTTTTAACATTGTAACTTTAATTTTCAAATTAAAATTTTAAAATTTTAAAATTTTTAAAAAAAAATAATAATCGACATATACTTATATAATAGTTCTAAAAGTAGTTTTAATTAATAATACATTACATATCAAATTTAAAATAAGAAATAAGAAAAAAATAAAATTTTAAAAATCATTTTATGTAGTATAATGCAACGCTTTTAATGGTGTTGCACATCATAACACTAGCATTCACACTGCAACGGTGTATTCACATGAAATGCAATGTTTTTTGAGTATTGTTGCAGAAGACCAAAACTAAGCATAGCTTTTGCAACGCTTTGCTTGCAACCCTCACAAAAAGCATTGCATATGAGCACTTATGGCGTAGTGATGGAATGCCTGATTGGATGGTGATCAACTGTTTTTATAATGGTCTGGGAGGTCAATCTCGACCAATGCTTGATGCGACATCAGGTGGAGCTCTTTGGGCTAAAAGCTACGATGAAGCTTACGAACTTATTGAGATGATGGCTGCTAATGAATACCAGAATCCAACTCAAAGGTTATCACAAGGCAAGGTAGCAGGAATTCTGGAAGTGGATGCAGCAACGGCAATTGCAGCTCAGCTGAAGGCTTTGTCAATTAAACTTGATTCTCTGACTAACTATGGAGTTCAGCAGGTGGCTAGTGTTTATGAGCTATGTGCAGGTGCACATGACACGACTCAATGTGCCATATCTAATGAGTCGGCGCAGTTTGTGAGCAATTTCCAGAGACCACAACAACCAGTGCCTAATGCCTATCATCCCAATAACAGGAACCATCCTAATTTCAGCTGGAGTAACAATCAGGGAGGTCAACAACAACCACAGCAGCCGTATCAGCAGTATCAAGGTCAACAATTTGGAGCTAGACCATTTAACTCTTCTGGTTTTCAGCAGCAGTATGCTCCAAGGCAACCGTATCAACCACCAGGTTTTCAACAACCGTCTCAAGGCAACGTTGGTCAGTCGTCTAATGACAAGTCTGAATTGGAGGAATTGAGGCTAATGTGCAAGAGCCAAGCTGTTTCAATCAAGACTCTGGAGAATCAAATCGGTCAGATTGCCAATGCCTTGCTGAATAGACCACAAGGAAGTCTCCCTAGTGATACAGAAGCTAATCCTGGCAAAAGAGAGGTTAAGGAACATGTCAAAGCAGTTACCTTGCGATCTGGAAAGGTTACGAGTGACCAGAACTCAGAAAAAGCAGAAAACGAAAAATTTTTGGATTCCCAGCAGAAGGTGGATCGCGCCCGCGCCCTAGGGAGCGCGCCCGCGCCTGAGGTTCTGCCATAAAGTGAAGAAAATGAGGAAAAAGCCAGTTTGGGGGGAATCGAAGCGGAAATGCGTGACCATTCGACTGAGAAATCTGTTCTGAAGCAGAATACAGAGATCAAGGAGGTTTATCCTCCTCCGCCATTCCCTAAACGACTTCAGAAGAAGAAGTTGGACAAGCAGTTTGCTAAGTTTCTCGAAGTTTTCAAGAAGTTGCATATAAATATACCTTTTGCGGAAGCTTTAGAACAAATGCCGAGCTACGCAAAGTTCATGAAGGGTATTCTATCTCGGAAGTTGAAACTCGAGGAGTTGGAGACCGTTGCTCTAACTGAAGAGTGCAGTGCGATCCTACAGCAGAAGTTACCTCCTAAACTGAAGGATCCAGGGAGTTTCACCATACCGTGCACAATCGGCAATCTATCGTTCAACAAGTGCTTCTGTGACTTGGGAGCTAGTACTAATCTGATGTCGTTGTCTGTGTTCATGCAACTTGGGCTGCCTGAGCCTAAACCTACGAACATGTCTTTACAGCTGGCTGATCGGTCGGTCACATATCCAAGGAGTATAGTGGAGGATGTTTTGGTTAAAGTGGATAAGCTCATTTTTCCTGCTGATTTTGTTATTCTGGACTTTGAGGAAGACAAGAAGATTTTGATTATCTTGGGAAGACCGTTCTTAGCTACAGGCCGTACTTTGATCGATGTGCAGAAAGGAGAGCTTACAATGAGGGTTCAAAGTCAGAAGGTCACTTTTAACGTGTTCAAGGCAATGAAATTTCCAACTGAGGAAGAAGAGTGCTTTAATTTGGAGATGGTCGATTCTGTTGTCAATACAGAGATTGAACAACCGCTGAAGTCAGATACATTGGAGAGAATCTTGATAGGGGATTCTGATATCGAAGACGAAGAAAGAGCAGAGCAACTTCAGTTGTTGAATGCACCTCCGTGGAAAAAGAAAAATTGATGCGCCATTCGAATCTCTTGGATTAGCAGAGCTGAACAATTCTGAAGAGCGACTTAAACCATCTATGGAAGAAGCTCCTACACTTAAATTCCAACCACTGCAGGATCAATTGAGGTATGGTAAAGTCTACGAGAGCAACAGGCTATATAAGGAGAAGGTTAAGGACTGGTGTGAAAGAGGGGTGGTGAAACATTCATTTGTTCCTGGTCAACGAGTTCTGCGTTTCAAGTCTCGTTTCAGATTTTTTCCAGGAAAGCGTAAGTCGAGGTGGTCGGAGCCTATCACGGTTAAATTAGCATTTCCGCATGATGCAGTAGAGATTTTCCATAAGTTTCCGGACGAAGCGTTCAAGGTTAATGGTCAGTGGCTGAATTATGACGTTTGTAATACGGTGAACAGTGAGTCGACGTTCACCGTTCTTGCGACTGGATGAAAATGGATTCACGTCAAGCTATTGACGTAAAACAAGCGCTCCGTGGGAGGCAACCCATGTTGGGAACCACGGACTTGGGGTTCTACTACATTTTATGATACACAATTAAGGAGTGCGAAAAGAAAATCACCTTGTTAACGGTTGATTCCACGCTCTTCTATTGTATTCCCAAATTTCCTTGAGCGAAGTGTGGCCTCCGTCTTCTCAAGTTAACCTCTCTTCTTGCTCCTAGGTGGCTACAATATTTTTCTTAACCAACCCTAGCAAGAAGAGAATAAGAATATATATAGGGCTACAATAGGGATCATGGATAATTAGGTTGGGCCTTTTAATTACATCCTGGGCCTAGCCCAATGTAATTAAATATTAATTCAATCCACTAATGAATTAATATTTGCACTACCTTTCCTAATACCGCAACTTAATTAATTAATTCGGTTCCAATATTATTTGCTTATTAAATTCCCCATGTTTAAAATAGCGCATGCCCATTAATTAAATAAATTACTGATAATTCATTTAATTAACATCTTATATCCTTGATCATCCACTCTACCTTTATTTAATTATGCCGGAATAAATCCACCTGCAGGGTTTCACATAATTAAATCCTTTTGAGCTTTCAAGGGGACATCATTAACCCGAATATTATCAGGACACGGATTCCTTCAATAAATAATATTCACCATATATATTATTCCATCACCCAAAATATAATGATATAATTCAAAAGAATTATTTCATATATAAATCAAAGCATGTAAATAATATACACGTGTCAATTACTATATCCGGATTAAGAACCTAAGCATTAATTATAACATAGAATCTTAGTTCACCTTCTTAATCAGTTTAAGGGAACAATTCTAAATTTGATCATGTTCAATATACACAAAGTATACAAGTATTATTTAATAGTCAAGATAAACTATTCCCAAATAATACTTCAGTTATTCCAGTGGTTTGTCTAATTCCACTTAAACTGTGAACCCTTTATATTATATATAGACACTGATAATTTAATCTTCTGTTATCCCATTTGATACTAAATTATCCACAATATATAATAAATAGACAATGTAAAAATATGCAATCAAGATTCTCAATAAAATGGACAATGTTTATATACTACTAATGAATAGTTTAGTATAAAACCCAACAACCCACGCATGTGTTGTATCATTATTCTGTAAAAAAAAAATCAAAAAATCAAAAAACAATTCTGGGCAGAAAGGCAAGCGCACCCACCCCTTCCAAGCGCGCCCGGGCCCACTCCCTGACCAGAAAGTCCAAAAAACGGGAGAAAAGGTGAAAAAAGCCCAAAAATCAGTTTTTATTTGATTTTCACCCTATATAATCTTAGCCATATCTCTCCCCAACCCTTACTTACAATCCCTAGCCCCTAAACTTTTCTCTCTCATTTTCTCTCTCAAATCTATACATACACATCCTTACATATACTTTCATCTCATCCTAATTCCATGGCACCACCAAAGAGAGGTCTTTTTACGGGTAGTAGCAGCACTCGTCGCTCTTCATCTGAAGAGGAGTCTAGTATGGGTATTGGGGGTGAGAAGTTTTCATCTCCGGAGGCTCAATTGGAGTTTGCACGGTTGTTATCCAAGGTCGTGGCTAAAGAAAGGGGATTTTTGCCTCAACCCACTGATGGGCATTTGTTTAGTATGATTACGAAGAGGGGTTGGGAATCCTTTTGTGAAGCGCCGGAGCCGGTCCCTTTGTCCATTGTGCGGGAGTTTTATGCTAATGCTAAAGCCGACAAGAACGGTTATAGTGTGGTTCAGGGATTGACTGTGGATTACACTGCTAAGGCGATTCATCGGGTTTTGAATCTGCCTAGGAAAAAGAGGGGTGAGGAAGATTGGTCTTTGAAGACTCGGGATGATCTTGATATCGAGTACATTCTTGGGGAGATGTGTGTTCCAGGCACAGCTTGGAAGTACAAGGCTGGCACCACTGAGTCGATTCTTTTCCCGGCTTCTGCGATGAACAGGTATGCGAGGGCTTGGAATTTATTTTTATGTGCTAATATTTTGCCTTCTTCGCATTCGCATGAGGTTACGGTGGAAAGGGCTATTGTTCTTTTTGGTATTCTGAATGAAGAGTACATTGATCTTGGAGAGCTCCTTCATAGGAGTATTGTGAAGTTTTTGAAGGGTGGTACAACGGGGGCGATTCCTCATGCCTCCATTGTTACTAAGTTGTGTGCTGTAGTTGGTGTTCGTTGGTCTGAGGAGGAGCAGGTTCAGTTACCGAGTGCTCCTATCGATCATTCAACGATTTCGAGGATGGAGGATTCGGACGGTGGTGCTCCGGACTATTATGGTTTGGGTTATACTAATTTGGATGCTGAGGGAGCAGCGGTTCCACCTCGTGATCCTGCCTCACGGAGGGAACGTGCATCTAGGATTCCGCGTGAGGTGGATAGGTCTGGTTTAAGGGATGCGCAGTATAGGCGGCTGACTCGGCGCATTGATGCGATGCATGAAAGTAATAGCCGTTTTGCTCAGGAGTTGACTCAGGCTTTGAGTACTGCATTCAGAGCTACTGGAGTTGACATCACTTGGCCTACATTTGGAGCTGATTCTGTTTATCCACCACCGGATACACCACCCGAGGAGGGTGGTCCTGCTGATGATTAGGTATTCTCCGCATCTTTCCTTTTTATTACCTTCAATGAGGACATTGAATATTGTAAGTTTGGGGGTCGTAATTAGGGAAGGTTAGTGTGTGTGTCATATAGGTTTCATATTGCATATGTAGTTAGTTCATTCATATATTTGCATGTTTTTTTTCATATAGAGCATTCTGTTTTGCATTAGTATTTATATCTATCAGGTGAGTCCATTTAGTTGCATTTGCATAGCATATTTCTTGATCCCTTAGAACTTGGCTATTTCATGGTTGGTGAGTCGATGTTGATGGGAATGTGGTAGTGATAGATAGAGGGTTGATTAAGTTCCTATGAATTGACTTGCATGCCAGAAACAAAATAATTTCATAAGTCTCATTGGTTGCTTTTGGATTTGATCAGACCATGTTTGTTTGGATGTTAGAATTTAATCACTTGATTATATTCAGAATGTCTTCTATTCTCTTGAAATTGAAAGAAGCACTTAAGTCTAAGTTTGGGGGAAAACAGGGATTTCATGCTAGTTGTCAATAAAGGCTAGGTGTCAATTGGCTAGTAGCCAGCTCATTGAAAAGATGAGTAGTCTAGGGTGGGATGAGAAAAAGCAAAGCGCACTCATTCCGAAATTGAAAAAAAAAAGGAAAAAAAAAGTTGTGTATATGCAAAATTGATCAGGTTGAGCTCTTTAATACTCGAGCAATTAAGTTCTAGGGGACTTTGTGCCTAGTGACCTAAGACTTTTCCGGTCTGGGATCCACTAACCTAACGCTCGCTACATGGGTATTATTGTATAAGCCTTTTGGGGTCTCAACCATTACACGGTCAAATAAGCATGTGTGTCGTAATAAAGCATGAATTCCTGTCTAGCTTAAATAGTATGAGGTGTCTTTAAGTGGTTTCTTGTGTCTAGAGTTCATTCTGTTTATAAGCTTGTGGTTGTTTTGGTGAAGAATAGGATATGGTCTTGGTTTAGTTTGGGAGTATATTGATGAGCATTGCACACACGCACGTTTCTGTGTTTGTTTGTTAGTATAAGGGGATTTGTTCGAACTCTGTTTGAAAGATTGCATTCCTTGAGATGTTGGCTTGTTGATTGGTTATGGTTAGTTTGAGGGGATCGTTTGCATTTTCATATTAGTTGCATTCATGCATTGTATTATATATACGTAGTGAGTCTGTTTATGCTTGAGGACAAGCATCGGTTTAAGTTTGGGGGTGTGATAAGTGGATTTCATATCTACTTGGAACACCCTAAATCGGCTTAAATTGATCGTTTGTTCTCAAGTACATGGTGTTTTTGATGTGTTTTGTGTTAGTGTATGCACGGTTGCTTCGTCAGCAGTGTGGTGAATTTTCTAGGGTTATGTGGTGCTATTTGATCATTGTTGAGGAAGCCAAGAGGTTGCGGAGTTGAAGAGAGCATGAATTGTCAAGGAAAAAGCAAAAGGAAGAAATTGACAGAAGGTCAGGCGTGCCCACCCCTTCCAGGCACGCCCGCGCCCTATGTGAAGTTCCTTTCAAGCGCGCCCACCCCTTCCAGGCGCGCCCACCCCTGAAACATTCTGGAAAAAGACAACTTCGATTCTGAAAAGGAAACCAGCAGCAACAAGTCAGCAGAAAGGCCTATTTAAGCACTTGGTGGACGATTTCTGAGATATACAACCATATAAAACCATATACTTATCTATATATCCATCCACCGGTGAGGAGAACAAGAAGACGGCTGATTACGAAGATCTACTTTTCAATTTATCTTTGTATTCTTCTAATTAGGCGATACTTTGGATTCTCGTTTGTTCTTTCATAAACCCTAGCACTTTTATTCAGTATTCTAGACTTATTATTATCATGTTTTCATCAGAACCCACGATGATGAAAGGTTCGATTATGAACTAATCGTCGTCGTGGGATTCTAACGGATTTATTTATGGATTTTAGTAGTTAATTGTTTTAAAGATGTGTGTGTGATGGCTAATTGATATCCTAGTTTGGTTGTGCTTATTCTTCTTGGATGCGTAGCTAACATCTAAGTTGTTTGTTAATCTCTATTGAATGCGAAAGTGGATATAGAGGTTTAGAACTTGCCATGCTAGCATAGGTTTATGTATGTTTTTCATGCATGATTCGTAGGTGATTTTAACCATCTTACCTGCCCTATGTAATCTGAATGGATAACTTGCTCGTTAAACCGTTATGTTTTCAAATCTTATAGACATATAGGGTCTAAGCATAATTGGTGTCTGCTTAACATAGACATGGTAGCGTGTACTGATTTCGTGTTATCCGATTAGTTATCACAACCGTCACATGCATTGATTAAAGACAAGAGACTCTAGATGAAGTATATAATGAAGTTAGGATCCCTTGTTTTATTCTCATAAGTAATTCAACAGCAATCTTTAGTTTAATATAGTCTTGGTAATTTGTTTAGATAATTTAGTTAATCAAAACACAAACTTTGATACTTGTCTTAGCATTGAACAATAGCCATACATTGTTGCATAAGTGCATAACTATAGTAACCAAAGCAGTCTCTGTGGGACCGAACTCTACTTATTCTTATATTACTTGTGACCGCGTACGCTTGCGTGATTTTGTGCGAACAACAACAACCTTAGATTGTTTCTCATTTGTCTTCTCATGATACTCTTGAGCTCCTACCTCATTCTCAAAAGAGAGACTTTCATGGAAACCTTCATCACAGAGACCTTGAATTTTAAGATCATCAAAAACAACATGTATAGATTCCATAACAATGTTGGTTCTGAGATTATAGACTCTGTAAGCTTTCCCTGCTGCATATCCCACAAATATTGCTTCATCTTCTTTTGCTTCAAACTTTCCCAAATGCTCAGCTTGATTTCTCAAAACAAAACACTTGCATCCAAAAACTTGAAGAAAATCCAGTAGTGGCTTGTTTCTTTTGAGTAACTGAAGGGGTCATTCCTTTGGCTTGATTAATCAAAGAAATATTCTGAGTGAAGCAAGCTGTATTAACCGCCTCAGCCCAAAAATAAGTAGGTAACTTTGATTCATCTAGCATTGTCCTTGAAGCTTCAATGAGTGTTCTGTTTTTCCTTTCAACTACACCATTTTGCTGTGGTGTTCTCGCAGCTGAAAACTCATGCACAATTCCATTTTCCTCACAGAACAACTTCATTGTTGAATTCTTGAACTCTGTCCCATTGTCACTCCTGATTCTTCTTAGGGGTCATTTGACAAAACTGGATAATTTATATCTGAATGATTAATATTTATGAATGAATCATAAATCTGAATTATGAATGAATAATATTATTTGACAAATAAAATTTTCTACCATCTGAATGTCGTTTTTTCCCAATATTACCTATATAATAGAACAAAGTTGTTTGACATATTTTGTATACCCGATATCAAAATGATAATAGCATATAACCCGTGCCTATTCTTTTTAAATTTATTTTTATTTTTATAGTTGATGTGTGTGTAATTGATATTTTGAGTATTTTTCGAGATTTTATTTTGTGTGCAATGGATTATAATATTATTATATTTTTGATTATTTATTAAATTGAATGACCAGCCACAAATTAAATTAATAAATATTTTAAATTTAGCAATATATACTATATTATTAAAGACAAAACATTGAAATTTTGGTCGGCACAGTACCTTTTTTTTGTATTTCGTGATTTTACTTAATTGCCCTTAATTATCTATTTATTTCATGTTTGTACTTAATTATCTTAATTGCATGTGTTTAAGCTTGTAGATATGTGCTAAGGAATAAAAATATAAAATCAAAATTAAAGTTATCTCATGCTTTAACCACGTGTGTCTTGTCTATGTATAACACTGAATGTGTTCAGGTAAACTTTTAGGAATGAACCATTCATAAATCTGAACATTCGCTCAGCTACTGGATTTGCTATCCAAACAAGCTGAAACAATATGAATCGGTCAGATATGCTTTGTTCAGACAGGTTCAGGGGCAAACAAATGACCCCTTACTTTGATGTCAGGATTGTTGTTTACCATCTTGATGTGATTGATAATGATTTCACTTGCCTCATCCTTAGAGTGCAGAAATAAAGTCCAAGTAAATCTAGAGAAATCATCAACAATCACAAGACAATATTTCTTCTTTGAAATTGACATGACATTTACAGGGCCAAATAAATCCATATGAAGTAATTCAAGCTGTTGGACAATTGATGACTCTGTCTTGCTTTTGAATGATGCCTTCTTTTGTTTCCCTTTTTGACTGGCATCACATAAACCATCCTTGGAAAATTCCACCTGTGGAATTCCTCTAGCAAGATCCTTCCTTACCAAATCATTCATAACTTTGAAGTTCAGATGAGATAGTTTCTTGTGCCACAGCCAACTTTCATCCTTGCTTGCCTTGCTAAAAAGACAAGTGATTGTATCTGAACTTGTGCTACTAAAGTCAGCAATGTACACATTCCCTTTTCTGAATCCAGTCATGACCACATTGTTGTTTCCACCTTTTGAAACAACACAGGCTTCCTTAGAAAAAGTAACTAAAAATCCTTTGTCACAGAGTTGGCTGATACTAAGCAAGTTGTGCTTTAGACCATCCACCAATGCAACCTCATCAATGATGACATTCTCTTTTGAAATCAAGCCATATCCCTTTGTGTAGCCTTTGTTGTCATCTCCAAAAGCAATACAAGGGGCAGCTCTTTCCTGAAACTCTGTGAGTAGGGTAGAATCACCAGTCATGTGTCTTGAACAACCACTATCCAAGTACCAAAGATTCCTTTTGTTTCCCTGCACACAATAAAACCAAATCAAGTTAATTTTGGTACCCAAGTTTCCTTGGGTCATGTCTTGTTAGCCTTTGATTTCCCTCTCAAATCATTTTTCACTTGTGGCTCAGATTGAGTTAAATCAACCTTTGTCTTAGGTGTTGATCTTTGAGGGTTGCTCACAGTTTCATTCACAACATGCATATTTGAAGGAACAAACATGTTATTCCATGGCATTTGTGGCATGTTAAACATATTCATGTAAGGGTTAGGCACAAATGGCATACTAGCATATGGATTCTGATACTGTGCATATGGAGCAAACATGTTAGGCATAACAGGCATTGCAGGCATAGAAACATTCAATGCAGACTTAGGCATTTTCACTTTAGCAGGTTTCTTAACAGACTTGAAATTAGTAGATAAATGATTAACACTACCACAATTAACACATGTCTTTCTCGGTGCATATTTATCAGGTGTGTAATTGTTGTGCTTGTTAATCCCTACTTTTCCATTTCTGTTATTCTTTTTATTGCCTTTAGTCTCAACTTGAACTTTCTCTGACTTGTCTTTCAATTGCTTGTTAGACAAGTGACCTACATTAGCTCTTTCGACAGGCTTCTCAACTTTCTTAGTTTTACTAGACTCACCTTGAACAAAGTTCTTGGTGACAGGACCATACTTGTCATTAAGTCTAGTGAGTTTCTATTTCTTTTCCTCTGTCAACGGAACAGCCTGATCCGTTGATGGTTCATCTGTCAACGGAACAACATGATCTGTTGACACATCAACCTCCAACAAGTGATCATTCTTGTTTGTTGACTCTTTTTTTGATTCTAGGACTTCATCAACATATCCTAGCTTCTCTTTGTTTTTCTTCCATGACTGCTCACAGAAGGATTCCATTCCTTGAACATTTATGATGTTATTAGCAACATTCCTAGAATCCTTCCATTTAGCAATCACTCTCTGTTCAGATTCTAATTGAACCTTAAGAATTTGTTCCCTTTCCAAGACTGCTTCAAGTTCCTTCTTAGCATCCCTACTGGCACGCCTAATTGTCTCAAAATCAATGAGTTGTGCTTCTAACATGGCATTCCTATCACTTAAGAGCTGATTAGTCTCCTTAATTCTAGAATTCTCCTTTGTAAGTGATTTAAGAGAAACACGCAAATTGTACAATACAGTAGACATGTCATTAATTGTACTATTGCATTCCTCTAAAGAAAGCTCAGAAAGATTAGTAGTAGTTACCTGATTGCTTGAGGAATTTGCTTCTTGCTCATGATTGTCAGCCATTAGAGCCAAATTGACATATTCAACATCTTCATCAGAATCTTCATCATTACCAGCCCAATCATACTCTTTTGACACAAAAGCCTTTTCCTTTTGCTTGAGAAGTTCAGAATATTTCTTCTTGTAGTCAACGAGCTCAAAACTCCTGTTTCCCTTCTCAGCTTTAGGTTTTCTGCAATCCCCAGCAAAATGACCAAGGGTTCCACAGTTGAAACATTTAATCTTAGACTTGTCAACCCAATTACTTTTGTTAGGTTGAGAGTCTCTCCTTGGTGGTCTTGAGTCTGAGTTTCTCTTGAACTTTAACTTAGAGAATTTTCTTGACAGAAATGCAATATGCTCATCAATCTCATCTAAGTCATCCAAGTTGACTGGCTCTTCCTCTTCTGTCAATTTTCCTTTGCCCTTGCTGACATCACTCTTGCAACTAGCTCGACTAGTTGTAGCTTTAACAGTCTCTTCATTGTCTTCTTCAAGTTGGTTCACAGATGCAACCAATGCAACAGATCCACCCTTCCTCTATACCTTTTCAATTTCTTCATCTTGCTCCATTTCCAGCTCATATGTCTTTAATGTTCCATAAATCCTCTCAAGTGTGTAATCTTTGTACTCTTGTGTGTTTCTTAGAGAAACAGTCATAGGCTTCCATTCCTTTGGAAGAGCTCTAAGAAATTTGAGGTTTGAGTCTTTAGTTTGGTAGACCCTCCCATACAACTTTAATCCATTCAGAAGCTTTTGAAACCTACTAAAAGTGTCATTTAGGGTTTCACCAGCTTTGAAATGAAAATGCACATATTGTTGTATGAGGAGTTGCATTTTGTTTTCCCTTACTTGCTCAGTTCCTTCACAAAGTGTTCTAACAGTGTCCCATACTTCTTTAGCAGTGGTACAGTTGATAACATTGTCGAACATCTCTTGTTCCAAACCATTGAACAGAATGTTCATGGTTCTTTTATCCTTATGGACTTCTGCAGCATCTTCAGCAGTCCATTCTGAGACAGGTTGTAAGATCCGGGAAAATTACGTGTTATTATATGATGTGAAATGAAATTTTAATTTCATATTAAGAGTTATTAAATGTTTTATCTGTTTAAACGTGTTAATTATTCGTTAAATGATTAAATATGTGACAAGGTGATGCTATGTGATATGTGTGGGGAATTTGAAACTATTTTGAAAAGGGTGTTATACTATTTTATTCTATTATAATTATTGGAAAGAAAATTTGGATCGTTCCCAAATTATTCGGGCAATTGGTATATCGTTCGTACCAAAATTTCATTCGTTAAAGTAGGAAGTATTCGAAAATATTCGCAATAAAGGTATTTTGGTTCGTATATTTTGAATTAAACGATACTTGTAGTTATCCGTACTTTATGGATGCTTATCGTCTCGTGAAACGTGTATTCTGCTTTATTAAAGATTTAAAGCGTTTATTTTGTTAAATTGTATTTAAAGCGATCCATCGGATCAGTATCGATCCAAAAATGTCGTTTGGGGTATTATTTTCCGTTTATTATAAAAAGGCAAATCGTACTTTGTTTTTCGTATAATCAAGCTTAATTACAGTTAAAAATCCGAAAAACCCCTGAACGTGTTCTTCGTGTTCTTGAGAATCAAACTCAAATTTGAAGGCGTTATCGGATTCCGATTTCGATGTTCTTGTAACCAAATCGAATCTCTCATCATCCTCTACCTAAATCCATCATCAAAATCTATGTGGGTATGATCTTTAAACTTTTCCGATTTTTAACTAATTTATTTATTTCGAATTATTAGGTTAAATTTGGGGGAATCTTTGTTCGTGATTGTTCTTGCTAATTGATTACATGAATAGATTGTATAGGTTATGAGAAGCATGATTGTGATTTTTAATTTAATTTTCGAGTTGGAATCGAGCAAATCGGAGAATTACAGAACTCGCCGGACTTTTTATTTTTAAGTCGGAATTGAAGTTCGGGTGATTATTCCTTCAATCGGTTTCCATAGTCTAATAGATCGTGTGATTTGGAGTGCAACCATGTATAGAAGTCGAGGGTTTGAGTCCGGTTTCCGATGACCGGAGATTTCCGCCGCCGGCGGGAATAATGGTCAAAACGGAGTGATTCTGTGTAAATTGTGGTAGATTACGATGTGTGGTGTTGTGGCCGTGATTTTCCTATGAAAAGCCCTATGTTTCGAGTGGATTTATGGTCGCCGGATTCTGGGTTGGGTTGCCGGAACTCCGCCGGCGGCGGGTTGTTCTTGGCGACCCATATCCGTTCTTGGCGACCCGTTTTCAAACCCTAACCCGACCCGGTTGATCTTAAAAACCCTAATTCCATTTTCTGAATAGTGTTTCTGGGTTTTTTTATTTTAAAAATAATTCAAAAATAGTTTTATAATTCTAAAAATCATATCTTTGATTTAAAAATACATTTTATTATTCCGAAAATTTTATAAATTCATAAATATTTATTTAAATTCGAAAATTGATTAAATTTAATTATTTTAATTATTTTTGATTAATAATTAATTAATTTAATTAATTGATTAATTCTTTTAATCAGTTAATTCTTAATAATTAATTATTAATTAGATTTAATTAATTAAAATTAAGTTTAATTATTTTCTAGCTTGGTTTATTTATTTAAAAATAGTTTGAGCATTTAAAGAGTGTCAATTAATTTTATTAATTGATTTATTTGCATTTAAAATACTTATATTGGATTTAAAAATCCGATTTTTGATTTAAAAATTGTTTGTGGCTTATTTTAATTCAAATAAGCTTTGTGTGATGTTTTAAAAATAGTTATAAGTGCTATATGATTCGTATGAGTTGTGTAATGTGTTTTATAGTCAGTATATGCCCGTACTAGGGCTAGTATATGAGTTTTAAATATTATAAATTAGACCGGGCGTCCGATACGTAACCGGTTACTTGTTTAAATGTGTTATGTGAATGATGTGAATTATCTGTTGTTGAGTCATGCATGTGAATAAATTGTGTGGAGACTTGTTTGAGTAATTGGTTGTGTCTAATGTTATCACGA
Organism: Heracleum sosnowskyi; assembly: GCA_030848705.1. Taxonomy (NCBI): domain Eukaryota; kingdom Viridiplantae; phylum Streptophyta; class Magnoliopsida; order Apiales; family Apiaceae; genus Heracleum; species Heracleum sosnowskyi. The sequence continues at coordinate 15,410,731 of CM061241.1, read as the reverse complement.
GGGGTAGATGGGATGGAAATTTGTCGGTTATGTTAGAAAGTGAGATTTACAAGGCCGTTGACTTGGATGTTGACTTCTTATAGTATGGGGATTGTCGTCAAGCGAGTTACGTGGATTACTTATGTGGTTGATTGCGATTGGTCTATCAATTGAGATGTGGATGTTTATGCAACAGAGACGTCGGTAAGATCGGTAAGTGCGTCGAAGTTAAGTTACAATCATTTATGGAATATGAGAAATCATACGTTGAAGACTAAGTACCGTCTCATGTTTGACTATCGAGGCTGGCACGTGGATTCGAAATGGTAGAAGCAGACTAGTGGTATTCGCAAGAGCGTTAAAGCAAAGAAGGACGGGAGTAGAGAATCGTGCGACAAGACAGAATAAGGAGGAAATCGTTTTGTTTCAGCGTTACGAAATAGCTAAGGACCAGAGGCAAGTGTTTATACCCTTGCTTATTAATTAAGGGATATTATCTTGAATTATTAGTATGCATGTTGAATGCTTATTACTGAATTTTCAAATGTTGATTTCTTTGCATTGAATTGCAAGTATGTTATTTAATCTCGTAAATTGACGAGTACTCTTTTATACCTTTTGAGTTTAGATTCATATTTTCATATTGATCGGAAAGATATACTTATTATATTGAAAAGCTTGAAGAGATAATTATGGGCCGTATACTAAGGCTTTCTTTTAAAAGACTTGATTTAAAAATGCTAAGTTGGAATATTACCAACCCTAGATGAGCAGGAACTTGTGAACCCTATGAGGGAAAACTTATTCTGAAATTCTGAAGTGGTGTTGCTTGCCCTTCAAGTATTCCATTTTTCACCTTGCACCTATGCAAACCTTGTTATCCTTTCTTGTTAATGCGATCATCTGATCCATTCCCTGATTCGAATTCATATATGCTGTGCATGATTTAGTTTACTTCCTTCAAGTACAAGGCTTATCTATTATAAGTACATGTTCGAAGGACTTGAACTATTTCTGTCAGAAGTTGATAAACCCTTGTTTTCTTCATTTATAAACTTCACCTTGAATTCTTCTTAAACTTGAACTTGACTCTCTTGTCGTTTACCAGATTGGTAACCCTTAATTAATTCTTCCATAATGTGATGATTTGAACTATTGAGGCCATCTAGAGCCTGTTCTTTGAACCCTACTCTATATTGACTTGTTACTCTTTTCTGTTGATATCATATTGTCTGTTTCATATCAGATTCAATCTTGTTAAGCATGTTATTGTTTATTCTTTGAACCCTACTCTATATTGACTTGTTACACTTTCTGTTGATATCATATTGTCTGTTTCATATCAGACTTAACCTTGTTGAGCATGTCATTGTTTATTCTTCATTATATCCCAGTTGTTACATCGAACTCGTCGATGCTTATTATATTGTCACTTTTCATGTGCACCTCCCCATATTGTGTCGATCTCGTCAATACTAGATTATATTGTTATTCCTTAATGGATTCTTCATAATTGAACTGTCTCCTGGAACGTGAGTTTTCCAGCAATTGTTGTATTAGGTTGTCGATTCTTCCGACACCTGATTGTCGAAGTAAGGTTGTCAATTGTTCTGACACCTGACGTATATAATATAGGATTGGAATGTTTTTTTTTAAAATGGACCAATTATTGGTCGGGCCATTTATGGTCGATGTAATTTAGGCCCAGATTGGCCTTGGATCCGTAGAGGACTATGCATGAGCTAGTCCGGGGTTGTTGCGTGGCTGGCCAGCAGCACAACCTTTGATTTGATAAATGTTAAAAATCCAATTCTAATATTAGTTCTTATTTCTGAGATGAGTTACATCAATATGTTTTGTACTTGTGAGTTATGACCTGATATTCCGGTTTATTCGTTGCGTAAAATTGTTGGTTGTTGATTAATAAATGGTGGTTTCAATCTTGCTGAAATCACTTACTCTTAATTCATTTGGATTCCAAATAGTCGAAATCCATTTCCTTGATTCCATTGGCAGTCGTGAGATATCTATCTTGATGAGTTTTATTCATACCGCATATCCAGTCGGTACCATGTTGAAGTCTTGAAGTGCGTTCTTTATTCCTTGACCGAGCGTGTTGGCTCATTCTTACCCCTTGATTATTCTAACCTTCCAGAGTTGTTGGTTTCAGAAAATGTTGTGAATAGATCTGTTATCTTAAAAATTAGTATTTTTATACAAACTATGGTCTTGAAGACATATGAGTTATATTTAGTTCATATTTTCTACATACTATTGTAGTTATTGTTGATTCGGTTGCCGTGACGACCAATATAAATCTTTTGTGTTTTAAAACTATTCGGTTGCGAGAAGCTAAATGAGATATTGTGATAAATTACCAAACTTACTTTGAAAATATTAGAGATTACAAATGTTTAAGCCATAGGCTTGTTTATTTGAAAATCCAAAGTTTATTTTGGAAACCTTTCGTATCATATTTAATAATACGCTTGCTGAGCAATTCATTCGCTCATACTTGTTTTATTTATATATATTTTAGCCTGCCGGAAAGAAGGTGTATTGGCGAGAGTTGTCCGCGTAGCTGATCAGAGATGGGGAAAGATATTAGCGTAAAGACGTTTTGATCCAGAGCAGTGGAGCTAGTGAGAGGTTTTGTATATAGATGTTTTCTATTGCTTAATATATTGTATAAGATTAGTTGCCTGGTATACTTCTTATCGAAGTTATACTAGTGTATTAGAATTTTGTAAAGAGAATGATTGTAAACAGGAAAGTTGTTGTAATGAAATTTTGGATTCTTGTTTCTAGCACTATAACCTTTAAAGATTCTTGGTAGAGTTGGGGTCACAGATATTATTATTATTGTGTTGATTTTATATTGAACAGGTTGTTTGGATTAAGAGTGCAGTGTGACGACCAAATCATTGACCCCGGATTTGGGGGCGTTACAGTTGGTATCAGAGCAAGGGTTATAGTAAAACTAGAAACGAGAGTGTGTGGGAGTGTATATAGTTATATAAGGAACGTCAGAGCTCATTTAGAGTTCGTGTTGGACTATTGGATATAGTACCGCTGAGTGAGTTGAGATGGAGGTATTTGATTGAGATAGTTGTGCTGAAATAGATAGAACTTCTTGCGTTTGTAGACGTCTATGGCGGAATCTTTGAGGACTATTACGAGTCGACGACGACGTACGATATTGATAACCTTGCGACGTGGAAAAGAAGGGCTGAAATCGAATAACGTGGACAAGAAGGGCTGAAATCGAATAACGTGGACAAGAAGGGCTGAAATCGAATAACGTGGACAAGAAGGGCTGAAATCGAATAACGAGCTATCGAAGGAGTCGACGGAGGAGTCATGTGTGAAGACCCTGGTAATACCCTCCCATCCTAAGGAAATATTTGACATTTCTTTAAGCGAAACTTGTGTTGGTGAATATATTCCACCTTTTGACTTTGTACTTGATACTTTTGATCAATCATGATTGCAATTGCATCAGAGGTTGTTGTGACATCTATTTCAAATTTGTGAAACCTGTTGAAAATATGTTATTTAAATTCCAACTCCTTTATTCTTCCGGAGTGGATAACTCTAATTGTGATGTAACACTATTTGTTGATACTTCCTTTCTGGTTGTTCTTCTTTTCTGAAATAACACCTTTGGAATTTATTCAATTTCAATCCAAGGTGTGTATTTGAGATTTCTTATCGAAAAGCCTTGGTTATTATTTTGACTTTAAATTCTTTCATATTTCTCTACTCCAACTGAGATAAACAACCCTATTTATAGGGGACACAAGGACTATCTGTCTATGTGATAGAAGTCTGACGGGACGCCGTCACTTGTGTGTTGTGAAATACAAGAAGGCTAATTACCTTTAGTACTGTCTTAATAGAGACACACAACATTGAGTTCATGTGATCAAATTGGTCTCTCAGTAATTCTTTCACTTCCAATAATGTTTGCTTTGGAATATACAGATTTGGTAACCCCAATTGTGGGACATTTGCTACGATATAGAATCTTTTCACTTCAAACTATCATGAACTTCTTATTTCAAATAATCTGGGAGGTATACCATTAGGGTGAACTGGAAATTACCCTACCATATTGAATGAAGAATTTGCAATTGAATTACCACGAATGAAAGCGGATTGCGATGCGATTAGAATACTAGTAATATATAACGGAGCCAGTTGCTCTCTCTCTATCGATTAACGTTACGATGTGGAAAAGGCGAAGTTAGATAATTCAAGAGTTGATTGGAAATTGGAGAAAATGTGTAATTGTGCTGATGTTATCCCAGGTTGTGGAAAATGGACATAATAGATTCTGTCTCAATGAGAAGAACTTTTAAGATTTGATGATTGGCTAATGATGGGGAATGATTGGATCTTTGAATATTTCAGGATTGTACTATATGGTTGCAAGTCTTTTGCTCACAATGGTTAAGATAGATTTTACCAGTCGATGTGGATGAATAGAATGAGAATCAAGATGATGTCGAGTTGATCAAGCTGTTTGGGAAATGAGAAGGAGCCATGGAGAAGGTGTCATGAGTGTTACTGTGAAGATAGGGAAATAAGATGAAGAGGTGTTAATAAGGATTTAAAGACAATGGATGAGGTAATGAGGGCTTGTTTTCAGGTGAAGAGTTAATTGGCATGAAAGGTATGTGACTGTGGAAAGCAGTTGATAGATATATTGGAAATAGGTAAAGTTGACCCAAGAATATGGATGGCTGATAGTATGAGCAATAAAAGAGAGATTGGAGATGTGAATATCTTCGGTACAAGGATTAGAAAGGATGGAGCTTTAAGGTTATGATAACAAGAGATTAACTAAAAGAAATGACGGACATAAGGATTCCACCAGGATTGATTAAAGAGAAAGGGCTACATAAAGGAAAGAGTTATGGAAATAGAAAAGGATTCAATTATAGGAGGGAACGAGAAAGTATAAGGAATAAGAAAGAAATGCAAGGGATATATATGAGGGGTTTCAAAAGGGATACTAGTGTTGGTGAATATCTAAGTACTTGAGGTGTTGGAAAGAGAAGACAAAATAACAGAGGTATAGTAGACGATCACAACTAAAGAGATTCCTGAATGGAGATGAAGACATGTTGAGATAAACTGCGTAGTAGAGTTGCTAAGGCCTAGAGCTTATCGTGATGTTATTTGGGTTATTATTGGCTGATTAATGAGAGATAATAGTACGGCATGGAATGACGAGTTCAATTGTATTTGACAGAGATCCGCGACTTAATTGAAGAATTCAGACAGACTATGATCGTGTACTAAATTTTGAAGGTAATTGGGAGGATCGTTTACCGTTGATTAGATTCACTTACGACAACAGTTACGATGACGATTTTGAAATGCTACCTTACGACGATTTATGGAGTGTTGGGAAAGTTGCGTATAAGTTTGCTTACCACCCCGTGAGTGGTGTATTCATAGTATATTTCGTAGAATATGAACCTATAGAGATCTAGTTAAATTGTTCTATGTTGAGTAACCGATTGAGATATTGAGTCATTATGAGAGAGTGAGGAGTAATAGAGGAGTCAAATTAGTATGAGTATGAGGAGAAATCCTAAGGTTGAAAAGTCAACCTAGGAATTTGAGAATGAGATGTTGGAAAATATCCACCTATGTTTACGCGAGCTGATTCTGAGGACAGAATCCTGTTAAGGGGGGAAGGATGTAAGATCCGGGAAAATTACGTGTTATTATATGATGTGAAATGAAATTTTAATTTCATATTAAGAGTTATTAAATGTTTTATCTGTTTAAACGTGTTAATTATTCGTTAAATGATTAAATATGTGACAAGGTGATGCTATGTGATATGTGTGGGGAATTTGAAACTATTTTGAAAAGGGTGTTATACTATTTTATTCTATTATAATTATTGGAAAGAAAATTTGGATCGTTCCCAAATTATTCGGGCAATTGGTATATCGTTCGTACCAAAATTTCATTCGTTAAAGTAGGAAGTATTCGAAAATATTCGCAATAAAGGTATTTTGGTTCGTATATTTTGAATTAAACGATACTTGTAGTTATCCGTACTTTATGGATGCTTATCGTCTCGTGAAACGTGTATTCTGCTTTATTAAAGATTTAAAGCGTTTATTTTGTTAAATTGTATTTAAAGCGATCCATCGGATCAGTATCGATCCAAAAATGTCGTTTGGGGTATTATTTTCCGTTTATTATAAAAAGGCAAATCGTACTTTGTTTTTCGTATAATCAAGCTTAATTACAGTTAAAAATCCGAAAAACCCCTGAACGTGTTCTTCGTGTTCTTGAGAATCAAACTCAAATTTGAAGGCGTAATCGGATTCCGATTTCGATGTTCTTGTAACCAAATCGAATCTCTCATCATCCTCTACCTAAATCCATCATCAAAATCTATGTGGGTATGATCTTTAAACTTTTCCGATTTTTAACTAATTTATTTATTTCGAATTATTAGGTTAAATTTGGGGGAATCTTTGTTCGTGATTGTTCTTGCTAATTGATTACATGAATAGATTGTATAGGTTATGAGAAGCATGATTGTGATTTTTAATTTAATTTTCGAGTTGGAATCGAGCAAATCGGAGAATTACAGAACTCGCCGGACTTTTTATTTTTAAGTCGGAATTGAAGTTCGGGTGATTATTCCTTCAATCGGTTTCCATAGTCTAATAGATCGTGTGATTTGGAGTGCAACCATGTATAGAAGTCGAGGGTTTGAGTCCGGTTTCCGATGACCGGAGATTTCCGCCGCCGGCGGGAATAATGGTCAAAACGGAGTGATTCTGTGTAAATTGTGGTAGATTACGATGTGTGGTGTTGTGGCCGTGATTTTCCTATGAAAAGCCCTATGTTTCGAGTGGATTTATGGTCGCCGGATTCTGGGTTGGGTTGCCGGAACTCCGCCGGCGGCGGGTTGTTCTTGGCGACCCATATCCGTTCTTGGCGACCCGTTTTCAAACCCTAACCCGACCCGGTTGATCTTAAAAACCCTAATTCCATTTTCTGAATAGTGTTTCTGGGTTTTTTTATTTTAAAAATAATTCAAAAATAGTTTTATAATTCTTAAAATCATATCTTTGATTTAAAAATACATTTTATTATTCCGAAAATTTTATAAATTCATAAATATTTATTTAAATTCGAAAATTGATTAAATTTAATTATTTTAATTATTTTTGATTAATAATTAATTAATTTAATTAATTGATTAATTCTTTTAATCAGTTAATTCTTAATAATTAATTATTAATTAGATTTAATTAATTAAAATTAAGTTTAATTATTTTCTAGCTTGGTTTATTTATTTAAAAATAGTTTGAGCATTTAAAGAGTGTCAATTAATTTTATTAATTGATTTATTTGCATTTAAAATACTTATATTGGATTTAAAAATCCGATTTTTGATTTAAAAATTGTTTGTGGCTTATTTTAATTCAAATAAGCTTTGTGTGATGTTTTAAAAATAGTTATAAGTGCTATATGATTCGTATGAGTTGTGTAATGTGTTTTATAGTCAGTATATGCCCGTACTAGGGCTAGTATATGAGTTTTAAATATTATAAATTAGACCGGGCGTCCGATACGTAACCGGTTACTTGTTTAAATGTGTTATGTGAATGATGTGAATTATCTGTTGTTGAGTCATGCATGTGAATAAATTGTGTGGAGACTTGTTTGAGTAATTGGTTGTGTCTAATGTTATCACGAGGGGTAGATGGGATGGAAATTTGTCGGTTATGTTAGAAAGTGAGATTTACAAGGCCGTTGACTTGGATGTTGACTTCTTATAGTATGGGGATTGTCGTCAAGCGAGTTACGTGGATTACTTATGTGGTTGATTGCGATTGGTCTATCAATTGAGATGTGGATGTTTATGCAACAGAGACGTCGGTAAGATCGGTAAGTGCGTCGAAGTTAAGTTACAATCATTTATGGAATATGAGAAATCATACGTTGAAGACTAAGTACCGTCTCATGTTTGACTATCGAGGCTGGCACGTGGATTCGAAATGGTAGAAGCAGACTAGTGGTATTCGCAAGAGCGTTAAAGCAAAGAAGGACGGGAGTAGAGAATCGTGCGACAAGACAGAATAAGGAGGAAATCGTTTTGTTTCAGCGTTACGAAATAGCTAAGGACCAGAGGCAAGTGTTTATACCCTTGCTTATTAATTAAGGGATATTATCTTGAATTATTAGTATGCATGTTGAATGCTTATTACTGAATTTTCAAATGTTGATTTCTTTGCATTGAATTGCAAGTATGTTATTTAATCTCGTAAATTGACGAGTACTCTTTTATACCTTTTGAGTTTAGATTCATATTTTCATATTGATCGGAAAGATATACTTATTATATTGAAAAGCTTGAAGAGATAATTATGGGCCGTATACTAAGGCTTTCTTTTAAAAGACTTGATTTAAAAATGCTAAGTTGGAATATTACCAACCCTAGATGAGCAGGAACTTGTGAACCCTATGAGGGAAAACTTATTCTGAAATTCTGAAGTGGTGTTGCTTGCCCTTCAAGTATTCCATTTTTCACCTTGCACCTATGCAAACCTTGTTATCCTTTCTTGTTAATGCGATCATCTGATCCATTCCCTGATTCGAATTCATATATGCTGTGCATGATTTAGTTTACTTCCTTCAAGTACAAGGCTTATCTATTATAAGTACATGTTCGAAGGACTTGAACTATTTCTGTCAGAAGTTGATAAACCCTTGTTTTCTTCATTTATAAACTTCACCTTGAATTCTTCTTAAACTTGAACTTGACTCTCTTGTCGTTTACCAGATTGGTAACCCTTAATTAATTCTTCCATAATGTGATGATTTGAACTATTGAGGCCATCTAGAGCCTGTTCTTTGAACCCTACTCTATATTGACTTGTTACTCTTTTCTGTTGATATCATATTGTCTGTTTCATATCAGATTCAATCTTGTTAAGCATGTTATTGTTTATTCTTTGAACCCTACTCTATATTGACTTGTTACACTTTCTGTTGATATCATATTGTCTGTTTCATATCAGACTTAACCTTGTTGAGCATGTCATTGTTTATTCTTCATTATATCCCAGTTGTTACATCGAACTCGTCGATGCTTATTATATTGTCACTTTTCATGTGCACCTCCCCATATTGTGTCGATCTCGTCAATACTAGATTATATTGTTATTCCTTAATGGATTCTTCATAATTGAACTGTCTCCTGGAACGTGAGTTTTCCAGCAATTGTTGTATTAGGTTGTCGATTCTTCCGACACCTGATTGTCGAAGTAAGGTTGTCAATTGTTCTGACACCTGACGTATATAATATAGGATTGGAATGTTTTTTTTTAAAATGGACCAATTATTGGTCGGGCCATTTATGGTCGATGTAATTTAGGCCCAGATTGGCCTTGGATCCGTAGAGGACTATGCATGAGCTAGTCCGGGGTTGTTGCGTGGCTGGCCAGCAGCACAACCTTTGATTTGATAAATGTTAAAAATCCAATTCTAATATTAGTTCTTATTTCTGAGATGAGTTACATCAATATGTTTTGTACTTGTGAGTTATGACCTGATATTCCGGTTTATTCGTTGCGTAAAATTGTTGGTTGTTGATTAATAAATGGTGGTTTCAATCTTGCTGAAATCACTTACTCTTAATTCATTTGGATTCCAAATAGTCGAAATCCATTTCCTTGATTCCATTGGCAGTCGTGAGATATCTATCTTGATGAGTTTTATTCATACCGCATATCCAGTCGGTACCATGTTGAAGTCTTGAAGTGCGTTCTTTATTCCTTGACCGAGCGTGTTGGCTCATTCTTACCCCTTGATTATTCTAACCTTCCAGAGTTGTTGGTTTCAGAAAATGTTGTGAATAGATCTGTTATCTTAAAAATTAGTATTTTTATACAAACTATGGTCTTGAAGACATATGAGTTATATTTAGTTCATATTTTCTACATACTATTGTAGTTATTGTTGATTCGGTTGCCGTGACGACCAATATAAATCTTTTGTGTTTTAAAACTATTCGGTTGCGAGAAGCTAAATGAGATATTGTGATAAATTACCAAACTTACTTTGAAAATATTAGAGATTACAAATGTTTAAGCCATAGGCTTGTTTATTTGAAAATCCAAAGTTTATTTTGGAAACCTTTCGTATCATATTTAATAATACGCTTGCTGAGCAATTCATTCGCTCATACTTGTTTTATTTATATATATTTTAGCCTGCCGGAAAGAAGGTGTATTGGCGAGAGTTGTCCGCGTAGCTGATCAGAGATGGGGAAAGATATTAGCGTAAAGACGTTTTGATCCAGAGCAGTGGAGCTAGTGAGAGGTTTTGTATATAGATGTTTTCTATTGCTTAATATATTGTATAAGATTAGTTGCCTGGTATACTTCTTATCGAAGTTATACTAGTGTATTAGAATTTTGTAAAGAGAATGATTGTAAACAGGAAAGTTGTTGTAATGAAATTTTGGATTCTTGTTTCTAGCACTATAACCTTTAAAGATTCTTGGTAGAGTTGGGGTCACAGATATTATTATTATTGTGTTGATTTTATATTGAACAGGTTGTTTGGATTAAGAGTGCAGTGTGACGACCAAATCATTGACCCCGGATTTGGGGGCGTTACACAGGTTTAGGAATTTCTACATCAAGAGCATCATCTGGCGGTCCAACTCTAGATCCAATTCCCATAGGAACATGTGGACCTCTCTCAATGCATTCTACATATCTCTCATCCATAGACATGAGATGTAGATGCATTTTTACTTTCCAGTGAAAGTAATTGTCCTTGTCTAGAACTGGTATCTTCACACCTGCATCCTTCTTCACCATGGTTTCTGTTTTGGTCTTAATCTCTAAACTTCTTGTATGTTAGAAGCTCGCTCTGATACCAATTGTTAATCCCAAATGACCTAACAGAATTGTAGAAGGGGGGGTTGAATACAATTCTAGATATTTTCTTGAACTTAAAATTAAATAATGAAAACTAAACTGATTAAATAAAAACACAAGAAGTAAATAATTCAGTTGGATTGTTTGATGATCCAACTGAAGTGTTTTTATTGCGGAAATAATCTGTGATACAAAGATGTACACAGCTGCTCAGTTACAAGAATGTAGAGAAGATTGCTCTCAAAGTTAGCTAATACAGTCTATTTGTTTTTCTTCTCTTATCTCTAAAGTAACTGCTACACTTGGTTATATAAGCCCAAGTTTACAACTCTATTTTTGGCTACACTAAAAGTACAATGAGTAACCGCCAATAGTTTGCTTTTCATCCCTTTGTCCAGTGGTTCTTGAGTATCCTTGTCTTTTGCATATAATAGTTCATTCCAAGAACCCAAATGGAAACTGGGATGTTTCCTTATTCCCAATGTCCATTTTAATGGTTTCCAATGCACTGTACCCTTCTACATCACCTTTTGAGCAGTCAGAGAACTGTCACTATCACTTTGTCAACTATTCAGAAAAAGTAATAATGATTCGTTGATAGTAGGGAGATGTGTTTCGTTGATAGCTTTATTCTTCATTTCGTTGATGAGTAAACTCTATACCGTTGATAGAATAATCTTCATTCCGTTGATGAGTAAACTCTATACCGTTGATTGGATAATCTTCATTCCGTTGACAGGTCTTCACTTAGGCAAAATTACAAGGCATGATGTATTTACAATTAACCAACCTATTTTGCCTATCTAGTACTTAGTCAACATGACTTAGAAAACCTATCTAATACCTACAACAAAACTACCTACCAAGCTATGAAGTATTGTACAGTGCCATTGCTACATCACTCATTTCGTTGATGAGCTACCTGTCAATGGATTGCTGCAAAGCATACCATTCCGTTGACAGCTACAAATTACTTTACACAAATTCTACTAAGTGTTTTATGTTTATCATCAAGAACAACATATTCCTAACACCTACATTCTTCTTTTCAGATGTCTTGACATGTTCAGACTTAGCATTTGAAACTGAATTAACAGAAGTAGATCCCTTTTCAAAAGAAGAATTGGGATCTATACCAAAAACAAATTTAACAGGCTTAATCTTTGATTTGGTCTTGTCTATCACATGTCTATAGGTCATTGGATTAACTGTCTTGTCTATAACAACTTTCTCTTTCAATTTCTTATCTTCATCTGACTTATACCCTAGACACTCTTTCCAATTCTTAGCAGTATTGATTTCATGAAATTTCCTTCCAGAATCTGTCCAGGTTCTAATTTTCTCATTAGCATATTCAAGTTCCTTTTCAAGAGCAGTACACTTAAATTTCATCTCCAAATGCATATGTTTAGCATTATCACACTCTTTTTGTACTTCTTGCATAAAAGAAAATTCAGCTTCGAAATGCTCATTCCTTTTCCTAAGTTCAGACATCTCAGATAAGATCCTAGAATTCTCAGCAGTTTGACTTCTAAAGCTAATATGCAATGACTTTAGAAAACCTCTTAATTCAGATGCATTATCAGTATCATCAGGAACAGCAGTCTCATCAATATTGGCCATTAGGGCATAGTTGACCACCTCAGTGTCAGATTCTGAGGAAGAGTCCATCCAATCCTTGCTTGAAGTGATGAGTGCTTTAGCCTTCTTGCACTCAGTTGCAAAGTGCCCCATTCCATTACACTTGTAGCACCTTATCTTTGACTTGTCAAATTTGCCACTTTTGTTGTCCTTCTTGATGTACTTGTCTTTGTCAGCATTGAAAGTCTTTTTCTGGAAATTGCCTTGTCTTCTAGCCTTCCTGAACTTCATCTTCTTGAAGCCCCTGGCTATCATAACAACCATCTCTTCCATGTCTGAGTCAGTAGAATCATCATCAATATTGGCATCAGGATTGCCATCAGTATCTGATGATGAATCATCAGGATCTGACTCAACTATTCTTGATTTTCTTCTAGAGACCTCCACAGCTTTTCCTTTTGATTTAGCCTCCACGTTCAAGGCTATAGACTTGGCCTGGCTGCTTTTCTTATTCTTCCTTTGTTGAACCTCAAGATCATAGGTTCTTAGCATTCCATAAACCTCATCTAGAGACACAGTGTTTAAATCATACTGGTGCCTAATTATAGAGGTTTGTGTGTCCCATTCTTCTGGTAAAGCCCTCAGAAATTTGGTGTTTGAGTCTTCAGTTACATACTCTTTGCCAACTAGAGATAGATTATTCAGAAGTGTCAAGAATATATCATACAAGTCAGTAAGGCTCTCATCAGGTTTAGCATCAAATTGTTCATATTCTTGTATAAGTAGAGCCCTTCTGTAAGATCCGTGAACTTTATTAATAATATAAACTATATTATATGTGTAGAATACTTATTATGAAGTATTTTGAGTTTTAATGATAATGGTTGTTAAGTGATTATGTGCTAAATTGGTGTGTCGAAAGCCCCGTTCAAATATCTTGTCATTTGAAATATCTTCAATTTTGAGCCCCGTTTTGAAAATTCAAGGGCCCCGTTGAAATTTTGTACATCATTATTATTCCTTCGTCATTCGTATCCGAATCATTATCGGAGGATTTCTTCGTATTATTATATCCCTTATTATCCGATATTATCAATAGTATTTGTTTTATTCAAAGGAAGAAAAATTATTTTAAACCCTAACACTAATTTTTCTAGGCTAATTGATATATCGTCCGTATCAATAGATACATATGTTATAGCCCCAGTATTCTTGAGCATTAGTTATATAAATGATATGTATTGATTTGGATAATTATCAGTCTTTTTGGATAGCTATCACCTCGTAAAACGTGTATTTTTCATTATTAGGGTTTTAAAGCGAACCAGTGGATCAATATCGATCCAAAAATGTCGTTTAGGGTATTATTTTCCACTGAGTATAAAAAGGAGAATCGTACATTATACTTCATATAATCCGTATTAAAAATATACAAAAATATAAAATTCCCGAACCATGTTCTTCGTGTTCTTCAAAAATCAAAATCAATTTCGAAGGTGTTATTGAAATCCAAATCCAAAGTTCAAGTAATCAAATCAAAGATCTTGAGCTCTAGTTTCAGAATCTTCCAACCTCATCATCATTTGGTAATTTTTTGATTTTATATGAATTTTTCAAATTTTGAATTAAAATTAGGGTTTATATTCGAATTGGGGATTTTCATTCTGTTGATTCTCCGTTCAATTGATTGCTTCCAACATGTTCCTAGGGTTCTAATTAATAGGAATTCATGCTTTAATTTCATGTTTATGTTCAATTTTTAAGAATTCAATTTTCGGGTTTTGACCCGAATTTTCTTTTTAATCGTCCGTTCTTGTTATTGATCTGACATGATTTTGGATAAAGGGGTTTGATTTTGTGTGTTCACAACTTTGATTTAACACCAAGAACTTAGAATTTCATGTAAGATTTAGGGAGATCGTGTTTTGGCCGGAAAACCCAAACCCGGTTTGTTTGACCTGATTTCTGGGACGATTCCGGTTTGTTTTGGCAATGTTTTTATGTTAGTTGTGTTGGTTGTGAAGTTTAGAGCAGAAACCCTCAAAGAAATGTATGTTTTGGTGTAGTTTTGGCCGTGAACGGATTCCGGTGGCCGGATGACCGGCCGGATTCTGGAAAACCCAGTTTCCGGCGGGTTGTTCTTGGCGACCCGTTTCTGTTCTTGGCAACCCGTTTTCCTGACCCGGTTTCAATCTTCAAAACTCTAATTCATTTTCAGAAAACTGTTTTTGAATTTTATTTTTAAATTTAATTCGAAAATAGTTAAAATATTTATAAAAATCATATTTTTATTTTAAAAATACATTTTTAAATTCAGAAAATTCTGGAAAATTATATTTAATTATTTAAATTCGAAAACTGATTAAATTTAATTATTTTTAATTAATAATTAATTTATTTATTTCATTGATTAATTCTTTTAGTCAGTTAATTCTTAATAATTAATTATTAATTAGATTTAATTCATTTAAATTAAGTTTAATTATTTTCTAACTTTATTTAATTATTTAAAAATAGTTTAAGCATTTGGAAATTGTCAATTAATTTTATATTAATTGATTTAATTGTTTTTAAATACTTATAATGGGATTAAAAATCCGTTTTTTGATTTAAAAATTATCTGTGACTTATTTAAATTCAAATAAGCCTCGAATATTGTTTTAAAAATATTTATAAGTGCTATATGGTTTATATAAGTCAATTAATGTGTTTTAATAGTCCGTAAATGCCCGTACGAGTGCTAATGTCTGAGTTTTAATTACCGTAAAATTAGATCGGGCGTCCGATAAATACCCGGTTACTTGTTTAAATGTGATAATGATTATGATTGTGTGTCGAGGATAGAATGAGGATAGTTAGACTTACTATTATAAGTTGTTTGTTAAAAGCTTATGTTTGACTTGTGTATTGTTGATTCGGATAATTGAAATCTTTCCTTTCATTGTGGAACTGTGATTGATATATATATATCATGCTTGTTGTGCACATGTGGCTCATACTTGTTTTGTTTCTAACCCTATTCCAGTGAAGCGAGAGAATGAGCAGACACAGCGCTAGTGACAGTTCTCCTGATGCTAGGAGACCACCCCGAGTGATTGTCATTGGACGGGTAGTTGTTTTACTTTGGAAGTTAGACTAGATGTCTAGCTTTGTATATTAAGTGTGTAATAACTCTAAAAACTGGTTTGTAATAAATATGACTTAGAAGCTTGTTTTATGCCATAATCTGGATGCGGTCTTGGATAAGGGGTATTTTATGTTATTATATTATTATGCATGTGTTAGATTCAGGTATATTGTGTTTCGTTGGTCGAGTGACTCCCCAAATATGTACCCCCGGGTTTGGAGGGCGTCACAGGTTAGTATCAGAGCAACAAGTTATGGCATTTGAAACAAGTTAGGATTTAGGGTCCAGGATAACATAGAGGGTTAGGAATTCACCTAATGGTCATAGAAGGTCGATTAGAGATATTATGTGTAGTAATCGAGTATGGTTATAATTGCAGCCACCTAGCTCTAGTTCCGATTCAGATCCATTAGAGCACCCGATAGAGGAGAGACCTGTACCAGATATGAGAGCAGGACCGTCGCGACCGACACTACCTCAGTCTGGACCTATAGTGGTCAGGAGAGATCCTATACCTTGTCCCGTTCCACTTCGACGCATACCCGCAGCACCGCAGTCTCAGGCTTCAGTTTCCGGACCTTTGTTCCATATCTCTGAGCCACCAGTTCCACATTACCGTTATCAGAGGATGAGAGAGGAGAGGGATTACTTTTGTAGACAGGTATTAGAGATGCGTGGGATGCGTACAGCGGAGGCAGGTGTAGCCAGAGATAGAGATAGATTCAGAGATCATATAGGAGAGACGCGGATGAGACTCAGGGTTGTGAGGACATTGGTAGAGACGAGGTTGCATAGACTAGCTACTAGCAGAGAGGGAGAGACTACAGTAGGGATGAGAGAGATTTTGGACTTTGTGATGAGGGAGATTGGGGAGATTTCCGGGCCAGCACTATGGGAGACTAGAGATGATGATCCATGAGCCGGTAGAGACGAGGTTGGGGTATTATGTGGATTCCAGTCAGATAGTACATAGATGCGTAGTATAGTACCAGCAGTGCACCAGGCTTATAGTATCGCCTTGGATTATTGTTGTATTTTGTTGTTGTACTGTTTGTAAGATCCGGGAAAATTACGTGTTATTATGTGATGTGAAATGAAATTTTAATTTCATATTAAGAGTTATTAAGTGATTTATCTGTTTAAACGTGCTAAGTTATTCGTTAAATGATTGAATATGTGATATTGTGGTGCTATTTGAAATGTGTGGGGAATTAGAAACTATTTTGAAAAGGATGTCATGCTAATTTATTCTATTTTAATTATCGAAAACAAAATTTGGATCGTTCCCAAATTAATCGGGACATTGGTATATCGTTCGTACCAATATTTCATTCGTTAAAGTGGGAAGTATTCGAAAATATTCGTAATGGAGGTATTTTGGTTCGTATATTTTGTATTAAACGATACTTGTAGTTATCCGTACTTTATGGATGCTTATCGTCTCGTGAAACGTGTATTCTGCTTTATTAAAGGTTTAAAGCATATATTCTGTTATATTGTATTTAAAGCGATCCATCGAATCAGTATCGATCCAAAAATGTCGTTTGGGGTATTATTTTTCGTTTATTATAAAAAGGCAAATCGTACTTTATTTTCGTATAATCAAGCTTAATTACAGTTAAAAATCCGAAAAATCCTAGAACGTGTTCTTCGTGTTCTTGAGAATCAAACCAACTTTTGAAGGCGCTATCGGAATCCGATTTCGATGTTCTTGTAACCAAATCGAAGCTCTCATCACCCTCTATCCAAATCCATCATCAAAATTCGTGTGGGTATGAATTTCGAATTTCTTGAATTTTAATTATTTCGAATTTTTATTTTCAATTTAGGGAAATCTGTAATATTGATTGTTCTTGTAAATTGATGGCTTGAGTGTGTTTGTTATGTGATTTAGAACATGTTAGTGATTTTTAATTTGATTTTTGAGTTAGAAATCGAGCTAATCGGAAGTTAGTAAGCTCGCCGGAAAACTATAAACTTTTGGCCGTATTTTTGGTTACGGGGATGGGTTCTTGATTTTGTTGATACCAATGAGTAGATCGGGGGAAGGGGAGTCAGTATGTGTAATTTGTTTCAAGGATGGAGATCGTTTGTTTGACGGTCGGAAAATTCACCGCCGCCGGGAAATTCTTTTTCGGTTATTATTGAGTGATTCCTGGTGATTTGAGTCGATTCCAGCAAGGGTTGGTGTTGCCAAGTTGTCCTCGTGATTTTCCGGTAAAGAACGCAGAGTTTGGGTTGGTCGGAGTTTGGCCGGAACCATGCCGGAAACTGGGAAACCCAGTTTTCCGGTGGTGTTCTTGGCAGACCCGGAAACTGTTCTTGGCGACCAGTTTCCTAACCCTAACCCGACCCGGTTTTGATCCAGAAAACCCTAAACCTATTTCTAAATACTGTTTCTGGATTTTTATTTTTAAAATAATTCAAAAATTGTTTTAAAAATTCTAAAAATCATATCTTTGATTTAAAAATACATTTTATTATTCAGAAAATTCTGGAAAATCTTATTTATTATTTTAAATTTGAAAATTGATTAAACTTAATTATTTTAATTATTTTTAATTAATAATTTATTTAATTAATTAATTGATTAATTCTTTTAATCAGTTAATTCTTAAAAATTGATTATTAATTAGATTTAATTAATTTAAAATTTAGTTAAATTATTTTCAAACCTGATTTATTATTTAAAAATAGTTTGAGCATTTAAAGAGTGTCAATTAATTTTATTAATTGATTTCTTTGCATTAAATTGCAAGTATGTTATTTAAATCTTGTAAGTTGACGAGTATTATTTTATACCTTTTGAGTTTAGATTCATATTTCCAGGTTGGTTGGAAAAATATAAATATTTTGTTGAAACGATTTAGAAGATAGTTATGGGCCGTATACTAAGGCTTTCTTTCAAAAAGTTGATTTAAAAATATTAGGTTGGGATATTGCCAACCCTAGATGAGTGGGAACTTGTGAACCCTATGAGGGTAAAGTGTTATTTTAAATTCCAAAGTTGTGGTACTTGTTCTACAAGTATTCCATTTTTCCATCTTGCACCCATGCAAGTCTTATTATAATTTCTTGTTAATGCGATCATCTGATCCATTCCCTGATTCGAATTCATATATGTTGTGCATGATTTAGTTTACTTCCTTCAAATACAAGGCTTATCTATTATAAGTATATGTTCGAAGGACTTGAACTATTTCTGTCAGAAGTTAATAAACCCTTGTTTTCTTCATTTATAAACTTCACCTTGAATTCTCCTTAAACTTGAACTTGACTTTCTTGTCACTTACCAGATTGGTAAATCTTAATTAATTCTTCCATAATGTGATGATTTGAACTGTTAAGGCCATCTAGAGCCTGTTCTTTGAACCCTGTTCTATATTGAGTTGTTGCAAATTCTGTTGATATCATAATGCCTGTTTCATATCAGATTTAATCTTGTTAATCATGTCATTGTTTATTCTTCATTATATCCCAGTTGTTACATCGAACTCGTCGATGCTTATTATATTGTCACTTTTCATGTGCACCTCCCCATATTGTGTCGATCTCGTAGATACTAGATTATATTGTTATTCCTTAATGGATTCTTCATAATTGAACTATTTCCTGGAACGTGAGTTTTCCAGCAATTGTTGTATTAGGTTTGTCGATTCTTCCGACATCTGATTGTCGAAGTAAGGTTGTCAATTGTTCTGACACCTAACGTATATAATATAGGATTGGAATGTTTTTAAATGGGACCAGTAATTGGTCGGGCCATATTTATGGTCGGAATAAATTAAGGCCCAGATTGGCCTAGGATCCAGTAGAGGACTTTGCTATAAGCAAGTCCGGGGTTGATGCGTGGTTGGCCAGCAGCACAACCTTTGATTTGATAAATGTTAAAAAAAATCCAATTCTAATATCAATTCTTATTTCTGGGATGAGTTACATCCATATGTTTTGTACATGTGAGTTATGACCTGATATTCAGGTTTATTCGTTGCGTAAAATTGTTGGTTGTTGATTAATAAATGGTGGTTTCAATCTTGCTGAAATCACTTACTCTTAATTCATTTGGATTCCAAATAGTCGAAATCCACTTCCCTGATTCCATTGGTAGTCGTGAGATATCTATTCTGATGAGTTTTATTCATACCGCGTATCCAGTCGGTACCCTGTTGAAGTCTTGAAGTACGTTCTTTGTTCCATGATCGAGCGTGTTGGCTCATTCTTACTCCTTGATTATTCTACCCTTCCAGAGTTGTTGGTTTCATAGAATGTTGTGAATAGATTTGTTATCTACAAAATTAGTATCTTTATACAAACTGTGGTCTTAAAGACATATGAGTTATACTCAATTCGTATTTTCTACATACTATTGTAGTTATTGTTGATTCGGTCACCGTGACGGCCAATATAAACCTTTTTGTGTTTTAAACTATTCAGTTGCGAGAAGCCGAATGAGAAATTGTGATAAATTACTAAACTTGATTTGAGAAGTTTTAAAGATTACAAATGTTTAAAAACAAAAGTTTGTTATTTGAAAATCCAAAGCTTATTTTGGAAACTTTATATATTATACTTGATAATGCACTTGCTGAGCAATTCATTCGCTCATACTTGTTTTCTTTATATATATTTTAGCCTGCCAGTAAGAAGGCATATTGGCGAGAGTTGTCCGTGTAGCTGATCAGAGATGGGGAAGGATATTAGCGTAAAGACGTTATGATCCAGAGCATTTGGAGCTAGTGAGAGGTTTTGTATATGGATGTTTTCCATTGAATAATATATTGTATAATATTAGTTGCCTGGTATACTTCTTATCAAAGTTATACTAATGCATTAGAATTTTTGTAAAGAGAATGGTTGTAAAGAAGAAAGATTGTTTTAATGAAATTTTGGATTCTTGTTTCTAGCACTATAACCTTTAAAGATTCTTGGTAGAGTTGGGGTTACAGATATTATTATTGTGTTGATTTTATGTTAAACAGGTTGTTTGGATTAAGAGTGCAGTGTGACGACCAAATCCTTTGACCCCGGATTTGGGGGCGTTATAGTTGGTATCAGAGCAAGGGTTATAGTAAAACTAGAAACGAGAGTGTGTGGGAGTGTATATAGTTATATAAGGAACTTCAGAGCTCATTTAGAGTTCGTGTTGGACTATTGGATATAGTACCGCTGACTGAGTTAAGATAGAGGTATTTGATTGAGATAGTTGTGCTGAGATGGATAGAACTTCTTGCATTGGTAGACGTCTAAGGCGGAATCTTCGAGGACTATTACGAGTCGACGACGACGTACGATATTGATAACCTTGCGACGTGGACAAGAAGGGCCGAAATCGAATAACGTGGAAAAGAATGGCTGAAATCGAATAACGTGGACAAGAAGGGCTGAAATCGAATAACGAGCTATCGAAGGAGTCGACGGAGGAGTCATATGTGAAGACCTTGGTAATACCTTCCCATCCTAAGGAAATATTTGACATTTCTTTAAGCGAAACTTGTGTTGGTGAATATATTCCACCTTTTGACCTTGTACTTGATACTTTTGATCAATCATGATTGCAATTGCATCAGAGGTTGTTGTGATATCTATTTCAAATTTGTGAAGCCTGTTGAAAATATGCTATTCGAATTCCAACTCCTTTATTTTTCAGGGGTGGATAACTCTAGTTATGATGTGATACTACTTGTTGATACATCCCTTTTGTGGTTGTTTTTCTTTTCTGGAAATAACACCTTTGTAATCTATTCAATTTCAATCCAAGGTGTGTATTTGAGATTTCTTATCGAAAGGCCCTGGTTGTCATTCCGACTCTAAATTTCTTTTATATTTCTCTACTCCAACTGAGACAAACAACCCTATTTATAGGGGACACAAGGACTATCTGTCTATGTGATAGAAGTCTGACGGGACGCCGTCACTTGTGTGTTGTGAAATACAAGAAGGCTGATTACCTTTAGTACTGTCTTAATAGAGACACACAACATTGAGTTCATGTGATCAAATTGGTCTCTTAGTAATTCTTTCACTTCCAATAACGTTTGCTTTGGAATATACAGATTGTTAACCCCAATTGTGGGACATTTGCTACGATATAGAATCTTTTCACTTCAAAATATCATGAATTTTTGTTATACCAAATAATCTGGGAGGTATGCCATTAGGGTGAACTGAAATTTACCCTACCATAATGAACGAAGAATTTGCGATTGAAATACCACGAGCGAAAGCGGATTACGATACGATTAGAATACTAGTAACATATAACGGAGCCAGTTGTTCTCTCTCTATCGATTAACGTTACGATGTGGAAGAGGTGAAGTTAGATAATTCGAAAGTTGATTGGAAATTGGGGAAAAATGTGTAATTGTGCTAATGATATCCCGTGTTGTGGAAGATGGACATAATAGATTTTTGTCTCAATGAGAAGAAATTTTAAAATTTGATGATAGGCTAATAATGGAGAATGAGTTAATCTTTGAGTATTTCAGGATTGTATGATATGGTTGCAAGTCTTTTGCTCACGATAGTTAAGGTAGATCTTACCAGTCAATGTGGATGTATAGGATGAGAATCAAAATGACGTTGAGTTGATCAAGCTGTTTAGGAATTGAGATGGAACCATGGAAAAGGTGTCCTGAGTGTTACTGTGAATGTATCTTCTGAATTATTTAGGAATCAGATGGAGAGCAATTAAGTTATTGGAACTAGGTAGAACAATTTTAAAGATATGGGATTAAGTCACCAAGCTGATAAGGAATATTCTCACAATTATGGATAGAGAAAGAAGATGAAGAGGTGTTAATAAGGATTTAAAGACAATGGATGAGGTAATGAGGGGTTGTTTTCAGCTGAAGAGTTAATTGGCATGAAAGGTATGTGATCGTTGAAAGCAGTTGTTAAATATATTGGAGGTAGATAGAGTTGACCCAAGAATATGGATGGTTGATAGTATGAGTAGTAAAAGAGAGAATTGAGATGTAAATATCTTCGGTACAAGGATTAGAAAGGATGGAGCTTTAAGGTTCTGATAACAAGAGATTAACTAGAAGGAATGACAGAAAATAAGGATTCAACCAGGATTGATTAAAGAGAAAGGGTTACATAAAGGAAAGAGTTATGGAAAGAGAAATGGAATTCAATTACAGGAGGGAACGAGAAACAATAAGGGATAAGAAGGAAATGTAAGGATATATAAGAGATTTAAAAGGATATTAATGTTGGTGAGTATCTAAGTGCTTGGGATGCTAGAAAATGAAGACAGAGTTACAGAGATATAGTAGACAATTACGACTAAAGAGATTCCTGATTGGAAGTGGAGACATGTTAAGATAAACTGTGTAGTAGAGTTGTTAAGGCCTAGAGCTTATCATGATATTATTTGAGTTATTATTGACCGATTAACGAGAGGTATTCATTGGGTGAGTTGGTTCGTCTCTATTTGAATGAGATAAGAGTACGACATGGAATGACGGGTTTAATTGTATTTGACAGAACTCCGCGACCTAATTAAAGGATTCAGACAGACTATAATTGTGCACTAAATTTTGAAGGTAATTGGAAGGATCATTTACCATGATTAGATTTCCTTACGACAACAGTTACTATGACGATTTTGAAATGTTACCTTACGTCAATCTACTGTGTGTTGGGAAAGTTGCGTATAAGTTTGCTTACCACCCCGTAGTGGTGTATTCATAGTATATTTCATAAAAATATGAACCTATAGAGATCTAGTTAAATTGTTCTATGTTGAGTAACCGACTGAGATATTGAGTCAGTATGAGAGAGTGATAAGTAATAGAGGAGTCAAATTAGTATGAGTATGAGGAGAAATCCTAAGGTTGAAGAGTCAACCTAGGAATTTGAGAATGAGATGTTGGAAAAATATCCAACTATATTTGCGCAAGTTGATTCTGAGGACAGAATCCTGTTTAGGGGGGAAGGATGTAAGATCCGGGAAAATTACGTGTTATTATGTGATGTGAAATGAAATTTTAATTTCATATTAAGAGTTATTAAGTGATTTATCTCTTTAAACGTGCTAAGTTATTTGTTAAATGATTGAATATGTGATATTGTGGTGCTATGTGAAATGTGTGGGGAATTAGAAACTATTTTGAAAAGGATGTCATACTAATTTATTCTATTTTAATTATCGAAAAGAAAATTTGGATCGTTCCCAAATTAATCGGGACATTGGTATATCGTTCGTACCAATATTTCATTCGTTAAAGAGGGAAGTATTCGAAAATATTCGTAATGGAGGCATTTTGGTTCGTATATTTTGTATTAAACGATACTTGTAGTTATCCATACTTTATGGATGCTTATCGTCTCGTGAAACGTGTATTCTGCTTTATTAAAGGTTTAAAGCATATATTCTGTTATATTGTATTTAAAGCGATCCATCGGATCAGTATCGATCCAAAAATGTCGTTTGGGGTATTATTTTCCGGTTATTATAAAAAGGCAAATCGTACTTTGTTTTCGTATAATCAAGCTTAATTACAGTTAAAAATCCGAAAAACCCTAGAACGTGTTCTTCGTGTTCTTGAGAATCAAACCAACTTTTGAAGCTGTTATCGGAATCCGATTTCGATGTTCTTGTAACCAAATCGAAGCTCTCATCACCCTCTATCCAAATCCATCATCAAAATTCGTGTGGGTATGAATTTCGAATTTCTTGAATTTTAATTATTTCGAATTTTTATTTTTAATTTGGGGAAATCTGTAATATTGATTGTTCTTGTAAATTGATGGCTTGAGTGTGTTTGTTATGTGACTTAGAACATGTTAGTGATTTTCAATTTGATTTTTGAGTTAGAAATTGAGCTAATCGGAAGTTAGTAAGCTCGCCGGAAAACTATGAACTTTTGGCCGTATTTTTGGTTACGGGGATGGGTTCTTGATTTTGTTGATACCAATGAGTAGATCGGGGGAAGGGGAGTCAGTATGTGTAATTTGTTTCAAGGATGGAGATCGTTTGTTTGACGGTCGGAAAATTCACCGCCGCCGAGAAATTCTTTTTCGGTTATTATTGAGTGATTCCTGGTGATTTGAGTCGATTCCAGCAAGGGTTGGTGTTGCCAAGTTGTCGTGATTTTCCAGTAAAGAACGCAGAGTTTGGGTTGGTCGGAGTTTGGCCGGAACCATGCCGGAAACTGGGAAACCCAGTTTTCCGGTGGTGTTCTTGGCAGACCCGGAAACTGTTCTTGGCGACCCGTTTCCTAACCCTAACCCGACCCGGTTTTGATCCAGAAAACCCTAAACCTATTTCTAAATACTGTTTCTGGATTTTTATTTTTAAAATAATTCAAAAATTGTTTTAAAAATTCTAAAAATCATATCTTTGATTTTAAAATACATTTTATTATTCAGAAAATTCTGGAAAATCTTATTTATTATTTTAAATTCGAAAATTGATTAAACTTAATTATTTTAATTAATAATTAAGTTATTTAATTAATTGATTAATTCTTTTAATCAGTTAATTCTTAAAAATTGATTATTAATTAGATTTAATTAATTTAAAATTTAGCTTAATTATTTTCAAACCTGATTTATTATTTAAAAATAGTTTGAGCATTTAAAGAGTGTCAATTAATTTTATTAATTGATTTATTTGCATTTAAAATACTTATATTGGATTTAAAAATCCGATTTTTGGTTTAAAAATTGTTTGTGGCTTATTTAAATTCAAATAAGCTTCGTATGATGTTTTAAAAATAGTTATAAGTGCTATATGGTTTGTATGAGTTGTGTAATGTGTTTTATAGTCCGTATATGCCCGTACTAGGGCTAGTATCTGAGTTTTAAATATCGTAAATTCGACCGGGCGTCCGATACGTAACCGGTTACTTGTTTAAATGTGTTATGTGAATGATGTGAATTATCTGGTTGTTGAGTCGTAAATGCGAATAATTGTTTTGAGACTTGTTTAAATGCTTTGGTCATGTCTAATATCATCACGAGGAAATTTGTCGGTAATGTTAGAAAATGAGATTTACGAGGCCGTTGACTTAGATGTTGACTTTTTATAGTATGGGGAGTTTCGTCAAGCGAGTTACGAGGATTACTTGTATAGTTAGTTGTGATCATTCTATCAATTGAAATGTGGTTGTCTATGCAACAGAGGCTATTGGACGAGACGAGTCAGATTATCGAAGTTAAGTTACAATCGTTTATGGAATGTGAAATCATACGTTGAAGACCAAATACTGTCTCATGTTTGACGATCAAGGCTGGCACGTGGATTCGAAATGGTAAAAGCAGACTAGTGGTGTTCGCAAGAGCGTTAGAGCAAAGAAGGACGGAAGTAGAGAATCGTGCGATAAGACAGAATAAGGAGGGAATCATATTGTTTCAGCGTTACGAAATAGCTAAGGACCAGAGGCAAGTGTTTATACCCTTGCTTATTAATTAAGAGATGTTATCTTGAATTATTAGTATGCATGTTGAATGCTTTTTACTGAATTTTCAAATGTTGATTTCTTTGCATTAAATTGAAAGTATGTTATTTAAATCTCGTAAGTTGACGAGTATTATTTTATACCTTTTGAGTTTAGATTCATATTTCCAGGTTGGTTGGAAAAATATAAATATTTTGTTGAAACGATTTAGAAGATAGTTATGGGCCGTATACTAAGGCTTTCTTTCAAAAAGTTGATTTAAAAATATTAGGTTGGGATATTGCCAACCCTAGATGAGTGGGAACTTGTGAACCCTATGAGGGTAAAGTGTTATTTTAAATTCCAAAGTTGTGGTACTTGTTCTACAAGTATTCCATTTTTCCATCTTGCACCCATGCAAGTCTTATTATCATTTCTTGTTAATGCGATCATCTGATCCATTCCCTGATTCGAATTCATATATGATGTGCATG
Organism: Heracleum sosnowskyi; assembly: GCA_030848705.1. Classification (NCBI taxonomy): domain Eukaryota; kingdom Viridiplantae; phylum Streptophyta; class Magnoliopsida; order Apiales; family Apiaceae; genus Heracleum; species Heracleum sosnowskyi. The sequence continues at coordinate 15,384,231 of CM061241.1, read as the reverse complement.
ATTTAGTTTACTTCCTTCAAATACAAGGCTTCTCTATTATAAGTATATGTTCGAAGGACTTGAACTATTTCTGTCAGAAGTTAATAAACCCTTGTTTTCTTCATTTATAAACTTCACCTTGAATTCTACTTAAACTTGAACTTGACTTTCTTGTCACTTACCAGATTGGTAAATCTTAATTAATTCTTCCATAATGTGATGATTTGAACTGTTAAGGCCATCTAGAGCCTGTTCTTTGAACCCTATTCTATATTGAGTTGTTGCAAATTTTGTTGATATCATAATTCCTGTTTCATATCAGATTTAATCTTGTTAAGCATGTCATTGTTTATTCTTCATTATATCCCAGTTGTTACATCGAACTTGTCGATGCTTATTATATTGTCACTTTTCATGTGCACCTCCCCATATTGTGTCGATCTCGTCGATACTAGATTATATTGTTATCCCTTAATGGATTCTTCATAATTGAACTGTTTCCTGGAACGTGAGTTTTCCAGCAATTGTTGTATTAGGTTTGTCGATTCTTCCGACATCTGATTGTCGAAGTAAGGTTGTCAATTGTTCTGACACCTGACGTATATAATATAGGATTGGAATGTTTTTAAATGGGACCAGTAATTGGTCGGGCCATATTTATGGTCGGAATAAATTAAGGCCCAGATTGGCCTAGAATCCAGTAGAGGACTTTGCTATAAGCAAGTCCGGGGTTGATGCATGACTGGCCAGCAGCACAACCTTTGATTTGATAAATGTTAAAAAAAAATCCAATTCTAATATCAATTCTTATTTCTGGGATGAGTTACATCCATATGTTTTGTACATGTGAGTTATGACCTGATATTCAGGTTTATTCGTTGCGTAAAATTGTTGGTTGTTGATTAATAAATGGTGGTTTCAATCTTGCTGAAATCACTTACTCTTAATTCATTTGGATTCCAAATAGTCGAAATCCACTTCCCTGATTCCATTGGTAGTCGTGAGATATCTATTCTGATGAGTTTTATTCATACCGTGTATCTAGTCGGTACCCTGTCGAAGTCTTGAAGTGCGTTATTTGTTCCATGATTGAGCGTGTTGGCTCATTCTTACTCCTTGATTATTCTACCCTTCTAGAGTTGTTGGTTTCAAATTAATGTATTGATAATCATTAGTCAGGTTGTTCTGTGAAACTAGTTGTACAATAATTTTATCATGGCAATTAATATGGGTAGAAATGGAAAAATAGTGTTGATGTCTAAATTTCTTAATATGCGTAATTTATCTAAAACATACTTGTATTTTGGGACGGGGGGAGTATTAGAATATCTCACATCATTTTATATTCATAATGTTTAGGTATAAGTTTTGATTGATACATGATATGAATATATATTGGTACATATAAGTTATATTAACAGTTTCGTCCCTAAAATTTACTTTGTTTTCTTTTATGTGTTTCTTTAAAAATATACAATATATAGATAGATATATAAAATTTTCACACGAATCATAATCAATCGGGGAATTATCAGAAATCATCAGAAATGATGACGGAAAATGTAAAAACATCATCACAATTGAAAATCAACATATTAAAACAATTCAAAGTAGACACTCCTAATATGTTGCACAGCCTTTATTTCATCATTTTTATACTAAAACAACTAACTATATTTTTACTATTACCACCGATAACAACAAATTCCAACCTACAAAGAATGAAACCATTAACATGATCTAAAAAACCCAACAATACAAACTAAAAACAAACTTATACCCAAAAAATTATTAAAAAGGTTACATGATTATGAAATAAAAATAAAATTAACAATAACATCAACAACTTTTTCATCTCATCGAAAATGCTCGATAAAGGTCCAACACCATCATGATTGAAAACTAAAAAAATAAATATTTGAAATATCATTACAAACAACGAAAAGCACTATAATCTTTTTTAACTTAACTAGGTATTCGTTAAAATACATTACATGATTAGATTGAGATGTCTGAAAATGATTAATAATGTTAGGATACTTGTTTGGATTTATGGGTGATAGCTATGAGACAACTTTGTTAGATCAGGATTCAATGATCGTCAGGATCTAGACTTCAACTGATCAGGATTGCATGGTCGTCAGGATCAGAATGAATATCAGGACTGGGATCAGGATTGATCATCAAGACTGGAAGCTGATCAGGATTCCCACTTCGAGTTATATTTGGAGTCTAGTTAAATAAGGAAGATTATTCTGTCGGTTCCTGGTTTGTAGTAATGTAGCTATTGATTAAGGATAGGTTTCAATCTTTGTAATTGATTAGGACTTATCATTGATAGAGAAGCTGTGTAGTATATAAACATAGTTTTAGGTTTCGATTTATGTGTGACAGAGAAGGTGAACATAATCGATAACACACTCAAGTATTTTTGTAATATAGAAGCTCTCAAGAACATCAGAATTTCTTGAGAGAGTTTTGTAACAGTTTTATATCAGATTTAATAAAGCTGTTATTATTCTTTCATATTTGTGATTCATATCTTATTAAGTCGAGAATCTTATACAATTGTATTCAACCCCCCTTCTACAATTTTTTATTACTGGGCAACAATTGGTATCAGAGCAAACTGATTTAATTTGAATCAAATACGATCTAAGATGTCGATAACAAAGTATGAAAGCATGAAAATTCCTATCCTGAAGAAATCAGAATATCCAACATGGAAGGTAAAGATGTTAATGTACCTGGAGGCTATGGATCCTGATTATCTGGACAGAATTCGTGATGGACCATATATTCCTACAAGGATTGTAGAACGAACAGACACTGTACCTGAACATTATGTGGTCAAGGCCAAGAGTGACTGGAATCCAGAAGAAAAAGCTCATGTACTCAGAGAACCAAAGATAAAGAACATCCTGCACAGTAGTCTTGATGCTGTCATGTCCAACAGAGTGATTGCATGCAAGTCTGCAAAAGAAATCTGGGATACCTTGGAAACTTAGTGCCAGGGATCTGCATCTGTCAAGAAGAACAGAAGGGCTCTTTTGATTCAAGAATATGAACAATTCGATGCTAGACCTGATGAGAGCCTAACTGATTTATATGATAGATTTCTGACACTTCTGAACAGTTTATCTTTAGTTGACAAGGAGTATGAAACTGAAGATTCGAACACCAAGTTTCTAAGAGCTTTACCTGAAGAATGGGATACTCAGACCTCGATAATTAGACATCAGTATGATCTCAACATTGTGTCTCTTGATGAAGTCAATGGAATGTTAAGAACTCATGATCTTGAAGTTCAACAGAGAAAGAATAAGAAAGGCAGCAAGGCAAAATCTATTGCCTTGAAAGTAGAGGCTAAATCAGAAGGAAAAGCTATGAAGGTCTCTAGAAGGAAAACAAGTATAGTTGAGTCAGATCCTGATGACTCATCATCAGATACTGATGGCAATCCTGATGCCAATACTGATGATGACTCTTATGACTCAGACATTGAAGAGATGGTTGCTATGATAGTAAGAATCTTCAAAAAGATGAAGTTCAGGAAGGCTAGGAGACAAGGCAACTTCTAGAAAAGGACCTTCAATGCAAAAAAAGACAAGAATATCAAAAAGGACAGCAAGAGTAGCAAATTTGACAAGTCAAAGGTTAGATGCTACAAGTGTAATGGTATGGGTTACTTTGCTAGTGAGTGCAAGAAGACAAAGGCACTCATTACATCAAGCAAGGATTGGATGGACTCTTCCTCAGAATCTGATACTGAGGTGGTCAACTATGCACTAATGGCCAATACTGATGATACTGTTATTCCTGATGATAAGGTACTTAATACTGTCTTTGATTTTGATACTGATAATGCTTCTGAGTTAAGACGTTTTCTAAAGTCATTGCATATTAGATTTAGAAGTCAAACTGCTGAGAATACTAGGATCTTATCTGAGATGTCTGAACTTAGGAAAAGAAATGAGCATCTAGAAGCTGAATTTTCTCTTATGCAAAAAGTACAGATAGAATGTGATAATGCTAAACACATGTATTTAGAGATGAAACTTAAATGTACTGCTCTTGAAAAGGAACTTGAGTATGCTAATGAGAAAATCAGAACCTGGACAGATTCTGGTAGAAAATTTCATGAGATTAATACCTCTAAGAATTGGAAAGAATGTCTAGGATATAAGTCAGATGAGGATAAGAAACTTAAGGAGGAAATTGTTGTTGATGAGACAGTTAGTCCAAAAACCTATAGACATGTTATAGACAAAACCAAATCTAAGATTACTCCTGTTAATTTTGTTTTTGGTAAAGATTCCAATTCAACTTTTGAAAAGGGATCTACTTCTGTTCAAAATATCAAAGTTATTAAGTCTAAACCTGTCTTGAGTAAAGTCACTAAAAATATAGGTTTACTGTCTCAGAAACAACTTAAGGATAAAATCTGTGAGGGTACAGATAGGAAGAAGGAAGCTACTGTTAAGAGAAACAGGAATGGTAAGATTGGGATCAATAAAGAAAATGGTTATAAGTATATCCCAAATGCACCTACGAAATGTTGTTTTAAATGTGATAACTATAATCATCTTGCTATTGATTGTAAAAAGAGTTTAAAGAAAAGTACTGAAGTTCCTATTTCTGATATTAGGAGTAGATCAGTATTTTATAAACCACAGAAGTCCTGTTTTCATTGTGGTAGTATATGGCATTCTATTTATACTTATAAAGATTATCATGATTTGTACTATAACTTTTATGATCCATTGCCTAAGTTTGATCATAGTACAAAGTCTGGTAGAATTGATAATGTCATAGTGAAGCATGCTTTTGTTAATACTGAAACTGACAAAGCAAATCCTGATGGAATAAATCCTGTCAGGACTGCTAAAGTCATAAAGTCCTCTGCTGCTAAAATTAATAAATTGCATGGAAAAGGAACCCAACAAGTATGGGTTCCTAAATGTTCTAACTAGTGTGTTTCTATTCTGATTGCAGGGAAAAAGGAAAAATGTGTTAGTCGTGGATAGTGGATGCTCTGTGCACATGACTGGAAATAAAGCCCTGTTATCAGAATATGAGGAAAAAGCTGGCCCAACTGTGTCTTATGGAGATGGCAACATTGGACAAACTTTGGGATATGGCAATATAATCATTGGAAATGTCATCATTGAAAAAGTAGCTCTAGTGAAAGGACTAAAACACAATCTGTTGAGTATTAGTCAAATCACTGACAGAGGTTATCATGTCAACTTCTATTCCACACATTGTGAAGTAGTCAGCAAAGAAACATGAAAGATAGTGTAATAACCCGAATTTTTGGTAAAATTAAAACTTTTCTTATTATGATTAAGTGCATCAGTGAATAGTGAATTGATAATGTCATAGTGAAGCATGCTTTTGTTAATACTGAAACTGACAAAGCAAATCCTGATGGAATAAATCCTGTCAGGACTGCTAAAGTCATAAAGTCCTCTGCTGCTAAAATTAATAAATTGCATGGAAAAGGAACCCAACAAGTATGGGTTCCTAAATGTTCTAACTAGTGTGTTTCTATTCTGATTGCAGGGAAAAAGGAAAAATGTGTTAGTCGTGGATAGTGGATGCTCTGTGCACATGACTGGAAATAAAGCCCTGTTATCAGAATATGAGGAAAAAGCTGGCCCAACTGTGTCTTATGGAGATGGCAACATTGGACAAACTTTGGGATATGGCAATATAATCATTGGAAATGTCATCATTGAAAAAGTAGCTCTAGTGAAAGGACTAAAACACAATCTGTTGAGTATTAGTCAAATCACTGACAGAGGTTATCATGTCAACTTCTATTCCACACATTGTGAAGTAGTCAGCAAAGAAACATGAAAGATAGTGTAATAACCCGAATTTTTGGTAAAATTAAAACTTTTCTTATTATGATTAAGTGCATCAGTGAATAGTGAATTGATAATGTCATAGTGAAGCATGCTTTTGTTAATACTGAAACTGACAAAGCAAATCCTGATGGAATAAATCATGTCAGGACTGCTAAAGTCATAAAGTCCTCTGCTGCTAAAATTAATAAATTGCATGGAAAAGGAACCCAACAAGTATGGGTTCCTAAATGTTCTAACTAGTGTGTTTCTATTCTGATTGCAGGGAAAAAGGAAAAATGTGTTAGTCGTGGATAGTGGATGCTCTGTGCACATGACTGGAAATAAAGCCCTGTTATCAGAATATGAGGAAAAAGCTGGCCCAACTGTGTCTTATGGAGATGGCAACATTGGACAAACTTTGGGATATGGCAATATAATCATTGGAAATGTCATCATTGAAAAAGTAGCTCTAGTGAAAGGACTAAAACACAATCTGTTGAGTATTAGTCAAATCACTGACAGAGGTTATCATGTCAACTTCTATTCCACACATTGTGAAGTAGTCAGCAAAGAAACATGAAAGATAGTGTAATAACCCGAATTTTTGGTAAAATTAAAACTTTTCTTATTATGATTAAGTGCATCAGTGAATAGTGAATTGGTGGATGAATAGTGATTTTGAGGGTTAAGAAAATTTTTCATGCCACCTATGTACGAGACGTAGTGTGGATATTCCGAAGTCATATTAGTGATCTACGGAGTAAATAAGTGAATGCAAAGACGATCGGAATTCAGAAATTCCAAATTTTATTTTGGTATAGTATTCGACCGGGCAGCGAATTATATATTATTATATTCAAGAAATGAGATATTAAAATTGAGGATTTAATATTTTGGAATTTTATTATTTTATTAAAGTCGATTTAAGGATTCGATTGTTGGAGTGAATAGTTACTATTCACTGTGAAGATCGCGTAGAGTTTTACTCGCTCTTTTTGGAAAATATTTCGAATCGTTTCAAGAGGAACAAGACAACATTTACAGGATTAAATATAGACATGGAAGTAACATGTAACAAGATTAATTCGAGGGATGCAACATTTGGATCATCCATGTGAAAGAAAACGAACCAGTAAAGCTACTTTAACCAAACGCATGCATGCGCGACACGTGTCCTGGTGACTCACCAAAATGTGATGACTCACCCCTCTTTTATACAAAAGATCAGCATTCTTATCTATTGATCAAGACAAAACAAAAAGAAAAAGGAAGAAGAAGAACTCTCCAGATTTTCTGCCCAGCAGAAACAGAGTCCAAAGAAAAATCCATAACTCCATTTCTATCCATCCTTAAATCACCAACTTTTAACCATAGATTCTCCACTCCATGGGTAACATTCGCTCAAAATTTCATGGCCAACAAAGGAGTGTAGCCTAGTTAAATCGTTTCCCCAATTTGGAGAACCCCAAACTGTCCAGTTTCTGTCCAGCGGGAAGATGGGACTCAAAACCCTAGCTAGGAAGCTTTAAATTTGGTGATCTATAGCTCAAAAGCAATCTTATGAAGAGTACAAGGTCTGGTAAAAATCTTAGCACCAAACTCTTGTTGTTCGATTTTATATGGATTTTACAAAGTGATGATGAATAGTAACTCCGAAAGTTGTTAACTTATTTTCTTGATTGGATTTTAAGGTTTAAGCTTTGTAAGGAGTATATAAGGCTGGTTGAGTGGTTGTGGCCACTGGTTAGTGTTGGTAGACCATCAAGGAAGGTATACCACTCATCCACCCTTTGATTTATGTTGAGATTTAAGTGAAGTTTCTAGTAATGTTTAAGAATGAACATGTTTATGGAGTTTGGAGTATGTATGGTTAATTCTTGATGGATACTTGTTGTTGGTTGATGTTGGTGATATGTGCTTGAGGTATATAAACTGGTTATGTTGTAAAAATGGTTGTCTTGTTGAATTGATTTGGTTTTAAGAGGTTTTGACATAACAAAAACCGGGAAACATTACGATTATAGCCGTCGTAATGCCCGTTTGATTTAAGGCTGTTTTGAGCAAGAATTACGAACTGGTCTTGGCTTATTTTTGAACAAAACTGACCATGAACATGTAGGTCTTGTTTTAAGGTTTGTTTTGGTATAAAGATCATGTCTATACGAATTACGGTTTATGAGATATGACCATTTTAGTGAAAGTGGTTCAAGGAACGAGATTGCAGAAATGTACCAACTTTGAGGCTATATTTGGACCACTTAGAAGCCATATGAAAATGTGAAACTTTGAGGAATAATACTAGAGACAGTTAGGAAGGCTCACGAAAAAGATTCGTATTAAAAAGATTATGTTTCGATTTTATAAAAATGTTGTAGCCGAGGTCGCGCAAGTAAAAACCACTAAGAACATGACTTAGAAACCAATGTTGTAAATGGTTAAGTATAACTTGTATTCGAGGATCGATTTCGGACTAAACCTCCGACTTAAGTAATTGTCGACTAAACGTGGACTTAGTATGAGCCTATAACGAGCTAGTAATTCCTTGGTTGTGTTTCGCTTACGTGTTTAAGCATTGAGTTATAAGTGGTTTATCGAGGGGATTAACCGTGTGTTTTCGTTTGACTTTGTCTAGATTGTCCGGCATCGTCGCGAACCCCTATCACTTCTCGAGCATCAGGCAAGTTTACTAAACCTTACTATATTATTCAGAGTATGTATATTTTCCAATGTTCAATACTTGTGTATTCCCAATTTATATACCAAATCTTTGTTGCAAGTATTGTGGCAAGTTTTCTAAATCTATACTTTGAAGTATTGATTATATATTACTGCTTTTGCCATGTGTGGAGTTATACAGTTTTGCGATACATGTTATATATTGTATAAAATAGAGTTTGATTTTGGTTTATATATGAGCTTTGAGATAAAGTAGTTATAAACCGGTGTACCTTGTAGCTCTATAGATAAGAGCAGGTTTATTGTTTCGACTCTAGACCGGGAGTCGATATTTTGTTATATAGATAGTCGTGGAAACCCGGAGGGATTCCAGCGGCAGAGTACTATTCATCTTGAGGAATATTATTATTAAACGTTATTTATGTTCCGGAAAGTATTTATTTCTTGGAAATGATTTGATTATGGGCTTCTAAGCTAGATATGGGATATTAGTTAGAAGCCAGGTTTTTATAAAGGCCCTAGGTTAAGGGCGTATGATATTTCTTTAGATCAGAAGTAATTATATTTTTGTATGTATTAAAGGTTATTTTCCGATAAAGATATCGGGTACGGTTATTCGAGGATTAATTATTTATTTAATGAATATTACTTTTGAATATTCATTCGAGGATTAATTATTTATTTAATGAATATTACTTTCGAATATTCATTTGAGGATTAATTATTTATTTAATGAATATTACTTTCGAATATTCATTTGAGGATTATTGACTTTAAGAATATTATTTTGAATATTCATTTGAAGATTATTTTATTATTTAATGAACATTACTTTTGAATATTCATTCGAGGATTAAGTATTTATTTAATGAATATTATTTGTGAATATTCATTTAAGGACTATTTATTTAATGGATATTACTTTCGAATATTCAAATGAGATTTATTAATTAAGGAATATTATTTCAGATATTCATTTGAGGTTTACTTAATCGAAGAATATAATTGTGAATATTCATCTGAGGATTATTTAATGAATATTATTTGTGAATATTCATTTGAAGATTAATTATTAATTATTTAATGAATGTTATTTTCAAATATTCATTTGAGGATTACTTACTTAATGAATATTATTTTCAAATATTCATTTAAGATTTACTTATTCAATAAATATTATTAAGTATTTGTAAATCAAAAGAGGTTCCCAAAACAATGTTTTTCCATTTAAATCTGTCTTTTAAAGAGGATTTAAATGCTCGCTCAACTATCAAAAATATGGGAAACCTGATTTAAGTGACTACTACTCTTTTTAAACTCTCAATTCAAAAAAATTGTCAGGGGACAGATATTTTCTTGGAGCAATTTAATTGTTTCCAGTCAAATATTGTGTTACCACCTCAACGCTCGAGGGGTAAATTCATGGAACAAGTCGATATCCATTAACAAGCCTAGCTTGGGAAATATTGGGAAATCTTCCTTTCCAACCTAGATATAACTACTTAGTGGAGTCGTATCAACAAGTGTTACACTTGGGGAAAGGAGGACGACCTTTACCTTTCAGAGTCATGGATTTCATCTGAACTAGGAGTGGTGGAAGTGGTCCAGTTGCGATTGACCCATCCAACTTTTATGGCCCCATATGGGCCGGGAGGTCACTGGAAGGCGGTAGACAATGTCAGGCCGTCGTGATTCTTCCATCTACACTGATCATAGCAAGGTTAGGCACAGCGGGCGCGGTAGCAACTCCAGTATTAGTTCATCATCCAATTTGGATATTCCTGCAACATGCATTGGGATAAAGAACCAATCATGTTGGCAGGGGGTCGAAAAGTGTTTGGAAATGAAGTGACAATAAATCCATATAACTTCATCTTTTATATCATATGACTCTGTGGATACCTTACATAACATGAGTTATGGTAAGGGAGTTGTTTATACTGAATCACCTTATAACTTCATCTTCTAAGTTATATGTTGATATTATGCTTACATGGCAGATATCTTTCGGAAAGGTTATATTTGGTTTACTTTGAAACCTCATCTTTTATACTAGAACTTTGTTCATAATATAGCACAAATTTGCAGAAATATTATGAGAATGATATTTGAAGTACAATAATGGTACTGTTTTTGGGAATACATTCCGATAAGGAAATAATTTCAGTATCGAGATATTTTGACAAATTATTGTCTTATACCCGCTTTATTCTGGGTTGAGTTAAAGGCAGGATTATGCCATACTTTTATTACCTTGCTGAGCTATCGCTCACTCTTGCTATTGTTTTATATATATTATATAGCAGCAAAGCAGGATGCCAATGGGCCGGCACATACCCCGCAAGGCGTTTCCATAAACAGTTTCTAGCAGTGATCCCGAAGAGTAGTACGAACCAATCGAATCAGGCTACAGCTTTTGGTATTCAACTTATGGATAGATATGAATGGTATGAGAGGATTGTGAGCATCAGAAGACTAAGTTGGTAATGCAACAATACTTAGAAATTGTATCAGTAACAGATTCAAAAGACATTCGGGTATTGTAATAAAAATTATTTATTCCGCAGTTGTTGTATTCTGTCGTTTCTGAGACTCTAACCTGTGTGTGTGTGTGTGTGTGTGTGTGTGTGAGACATATGTTGTGGGGTCATGAGCAGGTGAATTATGAATGGTGTGAGTAATACAGGTAAGGCAAGGAGTACATGGATCATGACAACCCTAAATCCCCGACCCCGGATTTGGGGCTGTTATAGAGATGGTATCAGAGCATTAGGTTACAGTCCTCAGAAACGATAGGAGATCGAGTCTTACAATACCCTTTATAATGATAAGGACATCTAGAGCCCAAATTGAGTTCGTAGTCGGGTTAGAGGACATGACCCTGACTGTTTAAGATGAAGCCCGGGAGGGGACTTCTTCTGGGAAACCGTACTTAGGACTTCGTGGTTAGTCACCTCGATTCGTATGAGTTATAGATTGATGGGATTCTGAGATACCAGACCCCGAGGCCTTCGAGTAGGCAATTGATGATGCGTTCCTTGAAATGGACGGAGACCCGATAAAGGAAGATCCATAGGAGGATCTAGAGGAAGACCCCATAGTGGGTCAAGGGAAGAATCTTGTAGAAAATGTGCTGATTGATAAAGATGTGGTGTGTTACTTGAGGTCTAATAATAAGACCGGACGAACCTTCAAGGGATAAATAAGTGACGAGACGAGAGTTTAAGGATCGTTCATGATTCATCAAGAGATATGACAAAGAAAATGGAGTAGAGTCTCCAAAGCAGAAGAGGTAGAGGTAGTATAGCCAGTATCAGTGGATTGATTCGACTTGAACGAAACCTGTTACTCGTAGTCGGTTATAGTTGCCCATAAGGAGGCGGCATACGTAAGAACCAAGATGTTCAGATTTTCACGAACGATTAAGGGTACTTAGTTGCCTAGAATAGTGAAAGGAATTGCTTTGGCTATGAGGTTTCAATCCCCCACGACCAGCAATTCCACTGGAAATAGTGTCTATTACATCATTGAGGGATTTTATTATCTCAAGGAGAATTTTGGGTATATGTACCATGCAAATGTTATTGTAAGACAAGCACGCTAAGACGGAATCGAGAACGAGATTTACCACCCTCAGGAAACCAGGAAGGAATTATGAGGATAGAACAGAAAGGTCGGAAATCAGATCCGAGCATTACTAGTAGGTAAATAGATTGATCAAATTTGGAGAGAAATTCAGCAAATTTTGGCAAACCTTGTCTTTCTGATTATCAGAGGATGTCACCAAAGAGAGTGGAAACTAGAGCGAACCCTGTGGATTGGGTAAGATGGCCGCTATATGGGTTGGTGGACAGACCCTGATTGCTATAATTGATTGTAGAGATTAAATGATGAAGTTGAGATTGGACGGTAAAGGCGAAATATATTTAAGGACCAAGACGGACTGAGAAATTCCGGGATTGACTTAAATGAAAAGGCTATTGTGCCAAAAGTGTTAAGCTTATGTAGCACACGGGATTGATATGGGAGAAGGAATATTGGGTATAAGGATTATTGAAATAGAGACCGGATTTAAGCTTGTAGTTTCTAACGATCTTCCGAAGTACCGCCCAGTCGACATGTGGAATTGTCATTGCTACGGGCGACAACGGTATCGAAGTCTTCTTATAGAACAGAACGCTTACTTGAGATGTTTGCGCCGAGTCGAATAGAACTCCCTGCGATTGCAAATGTTGATGGTGTAATTCTTAGCGACTACTATAAGTCGGCAATGACGTAAGTATCGAACACCTTAGGATGCGTGGAAAAGAAAAGCTTTGGAATTGAACGATTATCCATTAGAGGAGCCGACGTAAAAGGCATCCGTAGAGACCTTGGTAATACCCTCCCCATTTGCAAATTATGTGGGATACTTCCCCAATCTATGATCTATCTTGACCTCTCTCTAGGAAAGAATTCTGATAAAGGGTATATTCCCTCTTCGAAGTTGTTTTATAACACTTATGCTAAACCATATTCAGTTTCACTTGTGCCAGAGGCTGTCACAATGCCTACTTTCAGGCTTTTGGAGCCCTGTCAAATGATGTTATTTAAGCTTTCACTTTTCTTCAACTAATGAATGACCCTATGGTGATACATCACCACTTGTTTGTTGAATACCAGTATCTTTATGGCTATCCTTTTTGTGACGCCCTCCAAACCCGGGGTACAGATTTGAGGAGTCATCCGACCAACGGAACACTATTTAACACATGCATAATATATATAAAGACACAATTACCCCTTGACCAAGACCGCATCCAGATTATGGCAATGAACACAAGCTACTACAATCTTTTATTATTACAATACCAGTTTTATCAGAGTTATTACATCACAACTAAAGTTCAAATCTAGACATTAATCTAGAAAAGCAAAACAACAACTACCCTGCCAATAACAATGACTCGAGGGGCTCTCCTGGCTGCTGGTGAACTATCGGTCACGCTATGCCAACTCATACTCTCGCTTCACTGGAATAGGGTTAGAAAACAACAAGCAAGAGTGAGCCAAAATTGCTCAGCAAACATCAACGAATCATTTCTATCACAGTTGTAAGGATATGAATTTATGATATCAGAATCAACAATATTTAGCTAACACGTGCTTTGTATCAATAATGATTGAAGTAAAGAAGTAGAATTTGGCTTATACATTTTATTCAAATCAAAGGTTGTGCTGCTGGCCAGCCACGCATCAACCCCGGACTAGCTCATGTCATAGTCCTCTACTGGATCCCAGGCCAATCTGGGCCTTAAGTTATTCCGACCATAAATATGGCCCGACCAATTACTGGTCCATTTTTAAAAACACATGCCAAATCTATAATAGGGTATAAACAATAACATGCTCAATAAGATAAACTGAATGTATAGTAATTGCAAAAGAGCTTCAACTGTTCAGTATCAACGAAGATCGAGAAAGAATCATGGAGTAATTTCAATGGTACAGTGTACTCATTCAATAAGGAAATCAATATTGGTAATCGTTAATCAATGACCGTAATCGGTAGTCAAGATGGAAGTCAAATAATCAATGGTTGTCAATGATAATCAAAGGATGATAAATAACAACAATAGGTGGTAAACAATAATCAAGTGAATTGGAAATAAGGGTTTCCGATGCAGATCAAATCAAAGAATCAAGAATCTCTAAGGAAATGGAATCAGTTGTCCAAATGCGGTTAAAAGATTGATAATTTGAATTGTTCTGGGGATAACGGTATTCAAGTAATCAAGACAATAATAAATTTTATCACAAGTAAGGGCACAGATACTTGCCTGGTCTAAGCTGCTGTCGGATCGACTCTGCTCACTCTACTTTCCCCTTTCCCTTGCTCCGGGAACTCGATTCTATAATTAAACAACTCATCACAATAAGTCTAACTATTCTCGTTCTACTCTCGACACTTATTCAACCAATAATCACATTTAAACAAGTAACCGGTTACGTATCGGACGTCCGGTATAGTTTACGATATTTAAAACTCAGATATTTGCCCTAGTACGGGCATATACAGACTATAAAACACAACACACCATTAATATGAACCATATATCACTTATAAACATTTTTAAAACATCATACGGAACTTATTCGAATTTTAATAAGTCATTACTAATTTTTAAATCACAAATCGGATTTTTAAATCCAATATAAATATTTAAATGAAAATAAATCAATTAATAAAATTAATTGACACTCTTTAAATACTCAAGCTATTTTTAAATAATTAAATAGGCTTGAAAATAATTAAACTGAATTTTTAATTAATTAAATCTAATTAATAATTAATTTTTAAGAATTAATTGATTAAAAGAATTAACCAATTAATTAATAAATTAATTATTAATTAAAAATAATTAAAATAATTAAGTTTAATCAATTTTCGGATTTAAAATAATAAATATAATTTATCAGAATTTTTCTGATATTAAAATATATTTTTAAAATAAAAATATGAATTTTTAAAGTTTTTAAACTATTTTCGAATTAAATTTAAAAATAAAATTCAAAAACAGTTTTCTGAAAATGAATTAGGGTTTTGAAGATTGAAACCGGGTCGAAAAATCGGGTAAACGGGTCGGGAAGAACAATTCCGGGTCGCCAAGAACAACCCACCGGATTCTGGGTTTTCCAGAATCCGGCCGGTCTCCGGCCGCCGGAATTCTTCGATTCCGTTCAAACACAAATCAAACCAGAGGGCTTTTGTTCGCCTTTTCAAGCCAAACAAAACCCACACATCAAAACATCTGTCCCTAGCCGGAATCGTGCCCAGAATCCGTTCAAAGAATTCTCCGGCAACGACCTCGGCCGGAAACCCGATCTACCTATTCCGTACATGAAACTCAAAGATTAATATACCAAAATGAAGCTTATAACTCATACAATAAAAGCCCTTTATCAAAAACAATGTCAGATCAATATCAAGAACGTACGAATCGAAAGAAGAAATCGGGTCAAAACCCGAAATCAAAACCCGACTAAATTGAACATAAACATGAAATTAAAGCATGGATTCTTGCTAATTAGAACCCTAGGAACATGTTAGAAGCAACCAATTGAACGGAGAATCAACAGAATGAAAATCCCCAAATCGAATCAAGAACCCTAGTTATAATTCGAAACTTGTAAAATCAATATAAAATCGAATACTTACCAGATGATGATGAGGTTGGAAGATTCTGAAACTAGATTTTTGGAGCTTTGATTTGAGTATAAGAACTTCAAATTTGGACTTCAATAACACTTAGAACGAATTGATTGAAGATCAAGAACACCAAAATAATTTTTGGGAATTTCGGATTTTTTGAGTAATTGCTGAAGATTTGCTATGAGTTATGAAGTCTGATTTGTCTTTATATATTTCTGGAAAAATAATACCCCAAATAACATTTTTGGATCGATATTGATTCGTTAGATCGTTTAAAAACCCTAATTAGGTCAAAAACACGTTTTACGAAAAATAAGGGGTTAAAAAGGTTGATGATTATCCAATTTGATATATATCATTATATAACTAATGCTCAAGAATACTAGGGCTATAACAACTTCAATATTGATATAGAACGATAAATCCGTCCCCTTAAGCAATTAGGGTTCGGAACGATTTTTCCTTTTTCGGATCAAAAATTGAAATTGATTTGCAGAATCAAATAGGTAGGGTTAAATAGAATCCCATAACCCTTTCGATAACGATTCGAATACGAAAGACGAAGAATTAAAAATGAATGTACGAAATTTCAACGGGGCCTTGAATTATCAAAACGGCTCAAATTTGAAGAAAATTCCAAATGACGAAATTTTTGAAAGGGGCTTCTGACTCACCATTTAGCACATAATCACACACTAAATATCATATAATAATATTCCAATATTCCAAAATAAATATTTTAGATTAAATATATCATTTAATCAAATAATAAAATTCACGGATATTACATCCTTCCCCCCTTAATAGGATTCTGTCCTCAGAATCAGATCAAGGAAACAACTGGGGATACTTCTCTAACATCTCACTCTCTAACTCCCAGGTAGACTCTTCTACTTTAGGATTCCTCCACAAAACTCTCACTAACGCTACTGTCTTATTCCTTAGTACTTTCTCCTTACGATCCAATATCTGAATCGGTCGTTCTACATATGATAAATCTGCCTGGACCTCTATGGGTTCATACTCTATTACATGATTCGAATCTGGTCGATACTTCTTAAGCATAGATACATGAAATACATTATGAACGTGCTGCATATGCGGTGGCAATGCCAACTCGTAAGCTACTTCGCCCACTTTCTTCAAAATCTCAAACGGCCCAACATATCTCGGACTCAACTTCCCTTTCTTTCCAAACCTAACTAATCCTTTCCATGGTGAAACTTTTAGTAACACTTGCTCTCCTTCTTCGAATCCCACATCCTTTCTGGCTAGATCCGCATACTTTTTCTGTCGGTCTTGAGCTGTTATCAATCTTCTCTGAATCAATTGAACCACTTCTTTTGTTCGTTGTACTAGTTCTGGTCCTATCATTTTCCGTTCACCAACTTCTTCCCAATATACCGGAGATCGACACTTTCGTCCATACAGAGCTTCGTAAGGTGGCATTCCGATGCTCGCGTGAAAACTATTATTATATGAAAATTCCACCAAGGGTAGATGATCGTCCCAACTGCCTTCAAAGTCAAGTGCACATGTCCTAAGCATATCTTCAATAGTCTGAATTGTCCTTTCGCTTTGACCGTCCGTCTGCGGATGATAAGCCGTACTCATTCTCAACTCGGTGCCTAAACACTCTTGAAAACTCCTCCAAAATCTTGAATTGAATCGAGGGTCTCTATCAGACACTATCGATACTGGAACTCCATGTCGTACTACGATTTCTTTTATGTAAATATGAACTAACTTATCCAGCGAGAATCTCTCGTTAATCGGAAGAAAATGCGCAGATTTCGTCAATCGATCCACGATAACCCAGATGGCATCATGGTTAGCTTTTGTTCTAGGCAATCCTACTACAAAGTCCATCGCAATGTGTTCCCACTTCCATTCGGGAATTTCCAATGGTTGAAGTAATCCACTTGGTCTCTGATGTTCCGCCTTAACTCTTTGACACGTAAAGCATTTACTTACCCATTCCGCAATCTCTCTCTTCATATCTGGCCACCAAAAGTTCGTCTTAAGATCTCGATACATTTTCGTACTCCCTGGATGAATTGAATACTTCGAGTTATGTGCTTCGTGCAAAATCTCACTTTTCAGTTCCGTTACGTTAGGTATCCATATTCGAGAAGCAAATCTCAAGATCCCTTTGTCGTCCGGTTGGCTACATATTTCCTCACCTGTCATTTTGCTCACATCATCATTCATAACTCGCTCTTGGCACTTCCGTATCTTCTCCAACAATTCAGGTTGAAACGCCATGGTATAAATCATTTCCGTCGCGTCCTTCGGATTAATTACTTCGATTTCTAACTTCTCAAATTCCTTGTATAACTCTTTGGTCATCATTAGTGTATTTAATCTCTCTTTTCTGCTCAATGCATCTGCTACCACATTTGCCTTGCCGGGATGATAGTTGATAGAAACGTCGTAGTCCTTGATTAGTTCTAACCATCTTCGTTGCCTCATGTTCAGCTCTTTCTGAGTAAAGATATACTTCAAACTTTTGTGATCGGTGTAAATTTCACATCTCTCTCCATACAAGTAGTGTCTCCATATCTTCAAAGCAAACACAATAGCTGCTAACTCCAAATCGTGTGTAGGGTACTTCTGTTCGTGGGGTCTCAACTGTCTTGACGCATAAGCAATCACCTTGTCATGTTGCATAAGTACGCATCCTAATCCTTTGTACGACGCATCACTATAGATTACGAAATGACCTTGATCGTCTGGTAACATCAATACCGGTGTCGTAGTTAGTCTTTTCTTTAACTCTTGGAAGCCTTCTTCGCATTTATCGTTCCATATGAATCGCTCGCTTTTCCTTGTCAGCTTGGTCATTGGAGTAGCTATCTTCGCAAAATCTTGCACAAATCTCCGGTAGTATCCGGCTAATCCCAAGAAACTTCTGACTTCAGTCGGTGTCCTTGGTCTCTCCCAATCTTTCACTACCTCTATCTTTGCTGGGTCCACTTTGATGCCTTCGCTGCTCACCACGTGTCCTAAGAAATGAACTTCTTTCAACCAGAATTCACACTTGGAAAACTTCGCGTGTAGTCTTTCTTGTCTTAACGTTTCTAACACAATTCGCAACTGGTCTGCATGCTCTTCTTCTGTCCTTGAGTATATCAAGATGTCGTCGATGAATACCACTACAAACTTGTCCAAATATCTCTTGAAAATCCTGTTCATTAGGTCCATAAAAACTGCGGGTGCATTCGTTAGTCCAAACGCCATTACTAAGAATTCATAGTGCCCATACCTTGTTCGAAAGGCTGTCTTCGGTATGTCGTCTGGTCTAATCTTCAATTGGTGATATCCTGACCGTAGGTCGATCTTTGAAAAATGTACCGCTCCCTTCAGCTGGTCAAACAGATCATCTATTCGAGGTAACGGATACTTGTTCTTAATGGTCAGCTTGTTCAACTCCCGATAGTCTATACACAATCTCATGCTTCCATCCTTTTTCTTGACAAACAGTACTGGTGCTCCCCACGGTGAAACGCTGGGTCTAATAATTCCTTTTTCTAGCAAATCTTGCAGTTGATCAGCCAATTCCTTCATCTCCACTGGTGCCATTCTGTAAGGGGCCTTAGATACTGGCTCCGTGCCTGGTACTAAGTCTATCGCAAATTCAATCTCTCTATCTGGAGGTAAACCTGGTAGTTCTTCCGGAAAAACATCTGGAAACTCATTTACGACTGGAATATCTTCTAACTTAGAAACTTCCTTATCTATATCTATCACATAAGCTAGATACGCCTCACAACCTTGCCTTAATAACCTCTTAGCCTGAATCATCGTCAGGAACCTCTTTCTTTGTTTCTCTCCTCTAAATATTATCTCTTTCTTTTCTAGGGTAATCAAAGTAACCCTCTTATTCTTACAATCAATACTTGCATCATGCTTAGTCAACCAATCCATCCCTAATATCACATCAAATTCACCTAACTTAAAAGGTAACAAGTCAACATAAAAACGATTTCCCAAAATCTCTATCTCACAACGGGGATAATATGAACTGACCGCGATACGATCCTGATTAGCTATCTCTATAGTCAACACTCCACTTAAAGGTTTCATTACGCAATTCAATCTACGAGCAAACGTTTCAGAAATAAAAGACTTCGTCGCTCCCGAATCTATTAACACTTGTGCAGGAATAGAATTTACTAGAAGTGTACCTGCCACCACGTCGGAATCTCTCACTGCTTCTCCCATTGACATATTGTAGGTCCTGGCTAACGGCTGGACGTTAACAACTGGGGGTGCTTCAATTGCCCGAATCATATTGTTCACGGTTGCTGGTGCTCTGCAGTCCTTAATCATGTGACCTGGTTTCTTACACCGATGACACACGATGCCTATCTTGCAATCCCGGGAATAATGTCCCTTCTGATTGCATTTAAAGCATGTGACATTCAATCGATGGCATATCCCTAGATGTCGCTTCCCGCATGTCTTGCATTCTGGTAGTGGGGGTCTAGAAAGTCCCTGCTGACTGCCGGTTAGTAGACGGTTATCTTGTCCTACGTTTCCGGTGTCTGGTTTCCTAAAACTTGTATTCCTTCCGTGCTGAAATCCCAGTTTCTTATTTGCTTGCCCTTGAAAACTTCCCTGCTGCTGTCCCTTATCGGGTATCCCTGCTTTCCTTTTCTTGTTCTCCCTCTCTTTCATGTAAGAATCACTCTCTGTCTCCGCAATCATTGCCTTTTGGACCACCGCTGCATAGGTGTCCAACTCCAATACAGCTAACTTACTACGAATCCAAGACCTCAGTCCCTGCTGGAACCTCTTGGCCTTCTTCTTTTCCGTATCCACATAGGTTGGAACAAACCTTGACAACTCCGTAAACCTTGTTTCATATTGGGGCACTGTCATGCTTCCCTGCTTTAATTCCAAAAACTTCAATTCCATCTGATCTCTCATATAGTCCGGAAAATATCTTTCCAAAAACAACTCTGTAAATCTTGCCCACGTAATCAATCCCTCGGGCTCCATAGCCCTACTCGTTTCCCACCAATAACTAGCCTCATTCTTCAGAAAATAGCTTGCATATTCTGTCTTCTTATCCTCTGTCACCTCTATCAAGGTAAAAGCCTTTTCCATCTCTTTCAACCATGCCTTAGCCTCTACAGGGTCTGCTGATCCTTTAAATTCCGGAGGTTTTGCTGCCTGGAAAGATTTGAACGTAACTGCCGGTGCTGCTTGCTGGTGCTGTTGTTGATGCTGCTGATGCTGATGTTGCTGATGCTGTTGCTGCTGTTCTAAGAGCTGTTGCTGAAATGCACGTTGCTGCTGTGCTAATGCGGCAGTCTGTTGAGTAAGGGTATTTAACAACTGGATTACCATCGGGTCCACGCGGCCCGTGGGAGGTGTATTTTGTTGACCTTCTTGGTCAGAGGTATCAGTTGAACGGGTTTGTCGTCTAGGAGCCATATCGCTGATGAATAACCAATAATTGGCTTAATCAAACAGTTCATATAAGAGAAGGAAGGATCACAATTGATACCTCGAAGGTTTACAGATCTTCTCAACGGTGTCTGGATACACTCGTTGCAATAAGTAGAATAACAGTTATGATGCTGGAAATGAATGACAGGGGAATAAATATAGTTCTATAAAAGAGGTTTATCATATATATATAGATAGAGTTAGTACAAGCGTAGAACGATTCAAAAGAAAATATATCATGGCTGAACCATAACTGGCGACCAGCAATACAACAACAAAAATGCAACAACAACCCGAGGCGTTCCTATAAGCCCGGTGCACTGCTGATTCTACAATATGCATCTATATACTAACTATCTAGAAACCATACATCCATGTCACATCTGTCTGCTACTAATACCTGCTCACAGATCACCTGCTCCTGCCGGCCATAACGGGGGTCCTGAAATCTCTGCAATCTCACTCATCGCATAATCCAAAATCTGTCTCATCCCTGCTACTGTCTCTCCCTCTCGACTAGAAGCTAATCCGTGCAATCGAGTCTCAACCAAAGTCCTCGTAACCCTAAACCTCATCTGAATGTCTCTCATCTGATCTCTAAGTCTGTCTCTCTCTCTGACAGCGGCTGCCTCGATCGAACGAATCCTACCCATCTCCATAACCTGTCCATAAAGGTACTCCTTCTCTCTACTCACCCTCTGATACACATGGTGTGGAACTGGTGGCTCACATAATTGATACAAAGGCCCACAAACTGATGCCTGAGACACTGGTGCTGGGGCTACTTGTCGGAGTGGAATAGGACAAGGTATCTGATCTCTCCTGACTACTGGGTCCTGATGCATAGGCTGATATCGCACTGGCCGAGACGGTCCCGCTCTCTCAACGGGTGTAGGTATCTCTGCTATCGTATCCTCGGAAGGGTCTGAGTCTGAACTAGAACTAGGGGGCTGCAATTATAACCACATTTAATTACTACGCGTAATATCCCTAGTTGACCTCCTAATATCCTTACGTGAATTCCTAACTCTCTATGTTATCCTGGACCCTAAGTCCTAACTTGTTTCAAATGCCATAACCTGTTGCTCTGATACCAACTGTGACGCCCTCCAAACCCGGGGTACAGATTTGAGGAGTCATCCGACCAACAGAACACTATTTAACACATGCATAATATATATAAAGACACAATTACCCCTTGACCAAGACCGCATCCAGATTATGGCAATGAACACAAGCTACTACAATCTTTTATTATTACAATACCAGTTTTATCAGAGTTATTACATCACAACTAAAGTTCAAATCTAGACATTAATCTAGAAAAGCAAAACAACAACTACCCTGCCAATAACAATGACTCGAGGGGCTCTCCTGGCTGCTGGTGAACTATCGGTCACGCTATGCCAACTCATACTCTCGCTTCACTGGAATAGGGTTAGAAAACAACAAGCAAGAGTGAGCCAAAATTGCTCAGCAAACATCAACGAATCATTTCTATCACAGTTGTAAGGATATGAATTTATGATATCAGAATCAACAATATTTAGCTAACACGTGCTTTGTATCAATAATGATTGAAGTAAAGAAGTAGAATTTGGCTTATACATTTTATTCAAATCAAAGGTTGTGCTGCTGGCCAGTCACGCATCAACCCCGGACTAGCTCATGTCATAGTCCTCTACTGGATCCCAGGCCAATCTGGGCCTTAAGTTATTCCGACCATAAATATGGCCCGACCAATTACTGGTCCATTTTTAAAAACACATGCCAAATCTATAATAGGGTATAAACAATAACATGCTCAATAAGATAAACTGAATGTATAGTAATTGCAAAAGAGCTTCAACTGTTCAGTATCAACGAAGATCGAGAAAGAATCATGGAGTAATTTCAATGGTACAGTGTACTCATTCAATAAGGAAATCAATATTGGTAATCGTTAATCAATGACCGTAATCGGTAGTCAAGATGGAAGTCAAATAATCAATGGTTGTCAATGATAATCAAAGGATGATAAATAACAACAATAGGTGGTAAACAATAATCAAGTGAATTGGAAATAAGGGTTTCCGATGCAGATCAAATCAAAGAATCAAGAATCTCTAAGGAAATGGAATCAGTTGTCCAAATGCGGTTAAAAGATTGATAATTTGAATTGTTCTGGGGATAACGGTATTCAAGTAATCAAGACAATAATAAATTTTATCACAAGTAAGGGCACAGATACTTGCCTGGTCTAAGCTGCTGTCGGATCGACTCTGCTCACTCTACTTTCCCTTTTCCCTTGCTCCGGGAACTCGATTCTATAATTAAACAACTCATCACAATAAGTCTAACTATTCTCGTTCTACTCTCGACACTTATTCAACCAATAATCACATTTAAACAAGTAACCGGTTACGTATCGGACGTCCGGTATAGTTTACGATATTTAAAACTCAGATATTTGCCCTAGTACGGGCATATACAGACTATAAAACACAACACACCATTAATATGAACCATATAGCACTTAAAAACATTTTTAAAACATCATACGGAACTTATTCGAATTTTAATAAGTCATTACTAATTTTTAAATCACAAATCGGATTTTTAAATCCAATATAAATATTTAAATGAAAATAAATCAATTAATAAAATTAATTGACACTCTTTAAATACTCAAGCTATTTTTAAATAATTAAATAGGCTTGAAAATAATTAAACTGAATTTTTAATTAATTAAATCTAATTAATAATTAATTTTTAAGAATTAATTGATTAAAAGAATTAACCAATTAATTAATAAATTAATTATTAATTAAAAATAATTAAAATAATTAAGTTTAATCAATTTTCGGATTTAAAATAATAAATATAATTTATCAGAATTTTTCTGATATTAAAATATATTTTTAAAATAAAAATATGAATTTTTAAAGTTTTTAAACTATTTTCGAATTAAATTTAAAAATAAAATTCAAAAACAGTTTTCTGAAAATGAATTAGGGTTTTGAAGATTGAAACCGGGTCGAAAAATCGGGTAAACGGGTCGGGAAGAACAATTCCGGGTCGCCAAGAACAACCCACCGGATTCTGGGTTTTCCAGAATCCGGCCGGTCTCCGGCCGCCGGAATTCTTCGATTCCGTCCAAACACAAATCAAACCAGAGGGCTTTTGTTCGCCTTTTCAAGCCAAACAAAACCCACACATCAAAACATCTGTCCCTAGCCGGAATCGTGCCCAGAATCCGTTCAAAGAATTCTCCGACAACGACCTCGGCCGGAAACCCGATCTACCTATTCCGTACATGAAACTCAAAGATTAATATACCAAAATGAAGCTTATAACTCATACAATAAAAGCCCTTTATCAAAAACAATGTCAGATCAATATCAAGAACGTACGAATCGAAAGAAGAAATCGGGTCAAAACCCGAAATCAAAACCCGACTAAATTGAACATAAACATGAAATTAAAGCATGGATTCTTGCTAATTAGAACCCTAGGAACATGTTAGAAGCAACCAATTGAACGGAGAATCAACAGAATGAAAATCCCCAAATCGAATCAAGAACCCTAGTTATAATTCGAAACTTGTAAAATCAATATAAAATCGAATACTTACCAGATGATGATGAGGTTGGAAGATTCTGAAACTAGATTTTTGGAGCTTTGATTTGAGTATAAGAACTTCAAATTTGGACTTCAATAACACTTAGAACGAATTGATTGAAGATCAAGAACACAAAAATAATTTTTGGGAATTTCGGATTTTTTGAGTAATTGCTGAAGATTTGCTATGAGTTATGAAGTCTGATTTGACTTTTTATATTTCTGGAAAAATAATACCCCAAATAACATTTTTGGATCGATATTGATTCGTTAGATCGTTTAAAAACCCTAATTAGGTCAAAAACACGTTTTACGAAAAATAAGGGGTTAAAAAGGTTGATGATTATCCAATTTGATATATATCATTATATAACTAATGCTCAAGAATACTAGGGCTATAACAACTTCAATATTGATATAGAACGATAAATCCGTCCCCTTAAGCAATTAGGGTTCGGAACGATTTTTCCTTTTTCGGATCAAAAATTGAAATTGATTTGCAGAATCAAATAGGTAGGGTTAAATAGAATCCCATAACCCTTTCGATAACGATTCGAATACGAAAGACGAAGAATTAAAAATGAATGTACGAAATTTCAACGGGGCCTTGAATTATCAAAACGGCTCAAATTTGAAGAAAATTCCAAATGACGAAATTTTTGAAAGGGGCTTCTGACTCACCATTTAGCACATAATCACACACTAAATATCATATAATAATATTCCAATATTCCAAAATAAATATTTTAGATTAAATATATCATTTAATCAAATAATAAAATTCACGGATATTACACTTTTCTTGTAAATCGCACCTTTGGAATATGTTCAATTTTAATCCAAGGTATTCCTTTGAGAAATATTGTCGAAAGGCGATAATCATTAAATTGATCTCGAATTGCTTTCATACTTTTCAACTTCCACTGAGACGAACAACCCTATACTTATAGGGGCTACAAGGATTATCTGTCTGTGTGATAGAGGTCTGATGGGACGCCATCACTTGTAAGTTGTGAAATACAAGAAGGCTAATTACCTTTAGTAATGTCTCAATCGAGGCACACAACGTTGAGTTCTTATGATCATGTTGATCTCTCGGTAAATTCTTTTACCTCCGATAAGGTTCCCTTAAAAAATCATAACCTTATGATCACAAGTTTGTGACTTTTCCTTGATATGGGAGCTGTCTTTTCAAGGCCCCATGATTTTGTTATCCTCAATGAATTCTAAGGGTAGGCCAACCAGGTCAAATAAGTCAAAATTCGCTGATAGGAATCAGATTCGCAACGAAATCGCCTATGACAGGAGCGAATCCCTAAGACGAATAGAATGTTAGTGATATATCAATGAAATTGGTTTATTCTCCCAAGGATATTATGATAATGGAAAGCGTGTCAATCGATATATGTGAAAAGAATAGCGATGTGCCGTGAACTCCAGTGACAACGGTGTTAGACAGATGCCCTATAGTGGAATTGAGATTTTGGAGGAGTTGTTTACGAATGTACACTACCTCTGGGTTAGCAAGATAAGTACTGACGATGGAGTCAGAGGGAGCTGGTATTGTGACTTGGGAGAGGTGCAGCGTGTTGTTTTTAGAGGAATAATTTCCGGAAATATATGGAGACCCGGATGAAAATGAAAGTTAAAGAGTTAAAACAAGAAACCATGACTGTGACCGAGTATGAGGCCAAGTTTTCCGAATTATTGAGGTGTGTTCCGGAGTTTGTGAACACAGAAGAAAAGAAATCCAGTAGGTTTCAACCAGGGCTACCTCCAACCAGCAGCCCACTGTCAGGACCTTTAAATAGCAGATACCCTTCTATACTATTTAGACAGAGCTAATGCATCGTTGTATATCAAGAAGTTGCATGACAATTAAACCTTAAGGCCGAGCCGCTGAGGGAATAATTACAAGTAGAAATAGCCAATCGAGGGATTTTCCCATAAAACTGGTACATCCAGGTTGTGAACTAGAAATACGAGGTCGACACTTTTGATAGACCTGGTCCCTTTCAAGTTGGGGAGAAGTTGATATTATAATAAGGATGGGTTGGTTGGCACCCAATGGAGCCCAGACTGATTGTAAGGGAGAGAGAGTAATAAATAAAGGACGGAGACAGATTCAGAGATCCTTGAATATAGTTCAGACTAAGAAACTATTACGTCAGAAATACGAGGCTTAATTAGCTCTTATGGTTGACGCCAAGAAAAGAGATACCAAGTATAAAGGGAACTACAATGGTTTTGGGAGATTGTACAAGGTTTTAATGAGCTACCAGATATCGATTTGGATGACATGAGAATGAATACCGAGTATTCAGAGTATAATGGGAATGAAAGGGTTAGTGACTCAGTTACAAGAGTTGTTGTATAAGGGTATGATGAGACCGAGTGTACCACCATGGAGAGCCCGGTGTTGTTGTAAGAGAGAAAGATGTTAGCACAAGATTATGTATCGAACCTCGAGAGTGGTATGAGTTCGACATGGAGAATAGGTACCCTTGTAAATGATTGTTTGATCAGCGGAAGAACGCGGTGTATTTCCAAATTTATTTAAGAACTGGGCATCACCAGTTGGAAGTTAAATCCGAGGATATACCCAAGACTGCGATTCGTACTAGGAATAGACACTTCGAGTTTTCAGCGAGGTTATTTTGGGTTGACTAATGCACCCACAAATTTTATGGAATGTAATGAATTGGCTTTGAGTTACCCGTGATAGTAGATAGCATGAGATGGAGAAATGGCTAGAATTGACCTAGGATTATGACTGTGAGATGCACTACCATCCGGGGAAGGCCAATGTGGTGGCCGATACCCTTAATTAAAATGAGACAGAGATGGATTCCGAATGATCGGGAATTAAAGGATGAGATTTTACACAAAACCCAAGTTAGTCCAACAAACTAGAAAGACAAAAGATTTCACCAACAAGCGGCTAGTGACAACCAAGACAGACAGAGAAAGTATGCGGACTAAGCCCGCGAGTATAGAGATAGTACTGCTATTGATAAGCTAAATGGCATGTTGATGGATGATAAGCAAGTTTATGTTGGTGTATTTTCTGTACAAACAAGATGGGGAATATGAGGTTAGAGATTCGTGATGCTAAAAGATATCCATGGAAACAATTAATGAGATTTGGAAAGAAAGGGAAGTGAGCCCGAGATTCATTGGGCCATTTGAGATTTTAAAATGCGTTAGGAAGGTGGCCTACGAGCCAGCCTTACCCCCCCCCCCCAAACTTGTAGAATGGTCATAACGGGGTTCATGTGTCAATGCTACGACGGTATACTATAGATGCTCGGCATATGTTATAGTACGAGCAGGTAGATATACAACCTGGTCTGACTTACAAAGGACAACCTGTGGAAATCACGGATAGAAAAGAACAAGTGCTAAGAGACGAGGTTGCCAAGCTAGTGAGAGGTTTGTGGAAAATCAAGAAGTGGAAGAATCCACTTGGGAGTTAGAAAGTGCAACGGGAGAGAAGTACCCCCCAGTTATTCCTAAGCTGATTCCGGGACGGAATCCTTTTAAGGAGGGGAGACTGTAATAACCCGAATTTTTGGTAAAATTAAAACTTTTCTTATTATGATTAAGTGCATCAGTGAATAGTGAATTGGTGGATGAATAGTGATTTTGAGGGTTAAGAAAATTTTTCATGCCACCTATGTACGAGACGTAGTGTGGATATTCCGAAGTCATATTAGTGATCTACGGAGTAAATAAGTGAATGCAAAGACGATCGGAATTCAGAAATTCCAAATTTTATTTTGGTATAGTATTCGACCGGGCAGCGAATTATATATTATTATATTCAAGAAATGAGATATTAAAATTGAGGATTTGAGGATTTAATATTTTGGAATTTTATTATTTTATTAAAGTCGATTTAAGGATTCGATTGTTGGAGTGAATAGTGAATAGTTACTATTCACTGCGAAGATCGCGTAGAGTTTTACTCGCTCTTTTTGGAAAATATTTCGAATCGTTTCAAGAGGAACAAGACAACATTTACAGGATTAAATATATACATGGAAGTAACATGTAACAAGATTAATTCGAGGGATGCAACATTTGGATCATCCATGTGAAAGAAAACGAACCAGTAAAGCTACTTTAACCAAACGCATGCATGCGCGACACGTGTCCTGGTGACTCACCAAAATGTGATGACTCACCCCTCTTTTATACAAAAGATCAGCATTCTTATCTATTGATCAAGACAAAACAAAAAGAAAAAGGAAGAAGAAGAACTCTCCAGATTTTCTGCCCAGCAGAAACAGAGTCCAAAGAAAAATCCATAACTCCATTTCTATCCATCCTTAAATCACCAAATTTTAACCATAGATTCCCCACTCCATGGGTAACATCCGCTCAAAATTTCATGGCCAAAAAAGGAGTGTAGCCTAGTTAAATCGTTTCCCCAGTTTCTGTCCAGCGGGAAGATGGGACTCAAAACCCTAGCTAGGAAGCTTTAAATTTGGCGATATATAGCTCAAAAGAAAGCTTATGAAGAGCAAAAGGTCTGGTAAAAATCTTAGCACCAAACTCTTGTTTTTCGATTTTATATGGATTTTACAAAGTGATGATGAATAGTAACTCCGAAAGTTGTTAACTTGTTTTCTTGATTGGATTTTAAGGTTTAAGCTTTGTAAGGAGTATATAAGGCTGGTTGAGTGGTTGTGGCCACTTGTTAGTGTTGGTAGAGCATCAAGGAAGGTATACCACTCATCCACCCTTTGATTTATGTTGAGATTTAAGTGAAGTTTCTAGTAATGTTTAAGAATGAGCATGTTTATGGAGTTTGGAGTATGTATGGTTAATTCTTGATGGATACTTGTTGTTGGTTGATATTGGTGATATGTGCTTGAGGTATATAAACTGGTTATGTTGTAAAAATGGTTGTGTTGTTGAATTGATTTGGTTTTAAGAGGTTTTGACATAACAAAAACCGGGAAACGTTACGATTAAAGCCGTCGTAATGCCCGTTTGATTTAAGGCTGTTTTGAGCAAGAATTACGAACTGGTCTTGGATTATTTTTGAACAACACTGACCATGAACATGTAGGTCTTGTTTTAAGGTTTGTTTTGGTATAAAGATCATGTCTATACGAATTACGGTTTATGAGATATGACCATTTTAGTGAAAGTGGTTCAAGGAACGAGATTGCAGAAATGTACCAACTTTGAGGCTATATTTGGACCACTTAGAAGCCATATGAAAATGTGAAACTTTGATGAATAATACTAGAGACAGTTAGGAAGGCTCACGAAAACGATTCGTATTAAAAAGATTATTTTTCGATTTTATAAAAATGTTGTAGCCGAGGTCGCGCAAGTGAAAACCACTAAGAACATGACTTAGAAACCAATGTTGTAAATGGTTAAGTATAACTTGTATTCGAGGATCGATTTCGGACTAAACCTCCGACTTAAGTAATTGTCGACTAAACGTGGACTTAGTATGAGCCTATAATGAGCTAGTAATTCCTTGGTTGTGTTTCGCTTACGTGTTTAAGCATTGAGTTATAAGTGGTTTATCGAGGGGATTAACTGTGTGTTTTCGTTTGACTTTGTCTAGATTGTCCGGCATCGTCGCGAACCCCTATCACTTCTCGAGCATCAGGCAAGTTTACTAAACCTTACTATATTATTCAGAGTATGTATATTTTCCAATGTTCAATACTTGTGTATTCCCAATTTATATACCAAATCTTTGTTGCAAGTATTGTGGCAAGTTTTCTAAATCTATACTTTGAAGTATTGATTATATATTACTGCTTTTGCCATGTGTGGAGTTATACAGTTTTGAGATACATGTTATATATTGTATAAAATAGAGTTTGATTTTGGTTTATATATGAGCTTTGAGATAAAGTAGTTATAATCCGGTGTACCTTGTAGCTCTATAGATAAGAGCAGGTTTATTGTTTCGACTCTAGACCGGGAGTCGATATTTTGTTATATAGATAGTCGTGGAAACCCGGAGGGATTCCAGCGGCAGAGTACTATTCATCTTGAGGAATATTATTATTAAACGTTATTTATGTTCCGGAAAGTATTTATTTCTTGGAAATGATTTGATTATGGGCTTCTAAGCTAGATATGGGATATTAGTTAGAAGCCAGGTTTTTATAAAGGCCCTAGGTTAAGGGCGCATGATATTTCTTTAGATCAGAAGTAATTATATTTTTGTATGTATTAAAGGTTATTTTCCGATAAAGATATCGGGTACGGTTATTCGAGGATTAATTATTTATTTAATGAATATTACTTTTGAATATTCATTCGAGGATTAATTATTTATTTAATGAATATTACTTTCGAATATTCATTTGAGGATTAATTATTTATTTAATGAATATTACTTTCGAATATTCATTTGAGGATTATTGACTTTAAGAATATTATTTTGAATATTCATTTGAAGATTATTTTATTATTTAATGAACATTACTTTTGAATATTCATTCGAGGATTAAGTATTTATTTAATGAATATTATTTGTGAATATTCATTTAAGGACTATTTATTTAATGGATATTACTTTCGAATATTCAAATGAGATTTATTAATTAAGGAATATTATTTCAGATATTCATTTGAGGTTTACTTAATCGAAGAATATAATTGTGAATATTCATCTGAGGATTATTTAATGAATATTATTTGTGAATATTCATTTGAAGATTAATTATTAATTATTTAATGAATGTTATTTTCAAATATTCATTTGAGGATTATTTACTTAATGAATATTATTTTCAAATATTCATTTAAGATTTACTTATTCAATAAATATTATTAAGTATTTGTAAATCAAAAGAGGTTCCCAAAATAATGTTTTTCCATTTAAATCTGTCTTTTAAAGAGGATTTAAATGCTCGCTCAACTATCAAAAATATGGGAAACCTGATTTAAGTGACTACTACTCTTTTTAAACTCTTAATTCAAAAAAACTGTCATGGGACAGATATTTTCTTGGAGCAATTTAATTGCTGCCAGTCAAATATTGTGTTACCACCTCAACGCTCGAGGGGTAAATTCATGGAACAAGTCGATATCCATTAACAAGCCTAGCTTGGGAAATATTGGGAAATCTTCCTTTCCAACCTAGATATAACTACTTAGTGGAGTCGTATCAACAAGTGTTACACTTGGGGAAAGGAGGACGACCTTTACGTTTCAGAGTCATGGATTTCATCTGAACTAGGAGTGGTGTAAGTGGTCCAGTTGCGATTGACCCATCCAACTTTTATGGCCCCAAATGGGCCGGGAGGTCACTGGAAGGCGGTAGACAATGTCAGGCCGTCGTGATTCTTCCATCTACATGTAGAAAACATATTTGAGCGGTGCGACCTGCTACTGATCATAGCAAGGTTAGGCACAGCGGGCGCGGTAGCAACTCCAGTATTAGTTCATCATCCAATTTGGATATTCCTGCAACATGCATTGGGATAAAGAACCAATCATGTTGGCAGGGGGTCGAAAAGTGTTTGGAAATGAAGTGACAATAAATCCATATAACTTCATCTTTTATATCATATGACTCTGTGGATACCTAACATAACATGAGTTATGGTAAGGGAGTTGTTTATACTGAATCACCTTATAACTTCATCTTCTAAGTTATATGTTGATATTATGCTTACATGGCAGATATCTTTCGGAAAGGTTATATTTGGTTTACTTTGAAACCTCATCTTTTATACTAGAACTTTGTTCATAATATAGCACAAATTTGCAGAAATATTATGAGAATGATATTTGAAGTACAATAATGGTACTGTTTTTGGGAATACATTCCGATAAGGAAATAATTTCAGTATCGAGATATTTTGACAAATTATTGTCTTATACCCGCTTTATTCTGGGTTGAGTTAAAGGCAGGATTATGCCATACTTTTATTACCTTGCTGAGCTATCGCTCACTCTTGCTATTGTTTTATATATATTATATAGCAGCGAAGCAGGATGCCAATGGGCCGGCACATACCCCGCAAGGCGTTTCCATAGACAGTTTCTAGCAGTGATCCCGAAGAGTAGTACGAACCAATCGAATCAGGCTACAACTTTTGGTATTCAACTTATGGATAGATATGAATGGTATGAGAGGATTGTGAGCTTCAGAAGACTAAGTTGGTAATGCAACAATACTTAGAAATTGTATCAGTAACAGATTCAAAAGACATTCGGGTATTGTAATAAAAATTATTTATTCCGCAGTTGTTGTATTGTGTCGTTTCTGAGACTCTAACCTGTGTGTGTGTGTGTGAGACATATGTTGTGGGGTCATGAGCAGGTGAATTATGAATGGTGTGAGTAATACAGGTAAGGCAAGGAGTACATGGATCGTGACAACCCTAAATCCCCGACCCCGGATTTGGGGCTGTTACAGATAGCACTGACTAGCTACAGGCATGGTAACATTTATGAAGCCAACATTCTCTAAAATAATGATGACTCCCCTACATGTCTCATCAGTAAAGCATCAGTAGATGAAAGTTGGAATTGGCACAAGAAGCTTTCTCATCTCAACTTCAGCAATATCAGTGAGTTGGTTAAGAAAGATTTAGTTAGAGGATTGCCAAAAGTGTTATATACTCCTGATGGACTCTGTGATGCATGTCAAAAAGCTAAACAGAGAAGGACATCATTCAAGAGTAAATCTGAATCCTCTATTGAAGAACCATATCACATGCTGCATCTTGATCTATTTGGACCAGTCAACATTATGTCGATCAGTAAGAAAAGGTACACTCTTGTAATTGTTGATGAATATTCTAGATTCACCTGGGTGTACTTTATGCACAGGAAAGATGAATCTCCTGAAATACTGTTGGATCATATGAGAATGATTGAGACAACCACAAAGTACAAAGTCAAGATACTGAGGAGTGATAATGGTACTGAATTCAAGAATTCAAAGATGGAAGAGTTCTGCAAATACAAAGGAATTATTCAACAATTCTCTGCTCCTGGCACACCTCAGCAAAATGGAGTAGTTGAAAGGAAAAATAGAACTCTTATTGAAGATGGCATAACTATGTTGGAAGAAGCTAAATTACCTACATATTTCTGGGCAGAAGCAGTCAACACAGCATGCTATACACAAAATCTCACATTGATAAACAGACATGGTGTTACTCCTTATCAATCACTCAAGGAGAAGAAACCAAGTTTGAAGCATCTGCATGTGTTTGGCTGTAAATGTTTTGTTCTCAGAACTCATCCTGAACAGCTAGGAAAGTTTGAAACAAAGGCTGATGAAGGAATTTTCATAGGCTATCCTGCATCAAGAGCCTTTAGAGTTTTTAACTTGAGAACAAGAACTGTCATGGAGTCAATACATGTATCTTTTGATGATAAGAAGATAATTGGATTGAATGAAGACTCACATGATAGATTGACTTTTGAAAATGAAATTTCCAAGGAACCTGAAGAAAGTGAATCATATCCTGATGATTCATCAAATCCTGATGTCACACCAATTACTGATGGTGCTAACTCTGGTGATACAAATAATAGTAATACATCTAGTAGTGCAAATGTTGAGGGGGAGCAACAACATTCTACTACAAGTTCAGAGTCAACTCAATCATCAGGACAGAATTCTTCTGATACTGATTCAAATGATGATCCTGATAATTCATCAGGAGGAGATAGTAATACTTCAGGGGGAGCTTCTAATGAATCAAATTCTTCTAATCAAGATAACACCAATCCAGGGGGAGCATCTACATCAAGGAATGACTTACCACCAGCAAGGAAATGGACTACAAGTCATACTCCTGATTTGATAATTGGAGATCCTGATGCAGGTGTTCAGACAAGAAGTGCAACTCAAAATGAATGTCTATATCATAACTTTCTGTCAAAGGAGGAGCCAAAGAAAGTTGAAGATGCACTTAAAGATGCTGATTGGGTTACTGCAATGCAAGAAGAATTGAATGAATTTAAAAGGAATGAAGTCTGGAAACTGGTGCCAAGACCAAAGAACAGGTCAATTGTTGGTACAAAGTGGATTTTCAAGAATAAGACTGATTCAGATGGTGTAATTATCAGAAACAAAGCAAGGCTAGTTGCAAAGGGGTATTCTCAACAAGAAGGAATTGATTATGATGAAACTTTTGCTCCTGTTGCAAGACTAGAAGCCGTCAGGATCTTTCTGGCATATGCAGGTCATAAAAAATTCAAGGTTTTCCAGATGGATGTGAAAAGTGCTTTCTTAAATGGTGAACTGGAGGGAGAAGTATATGTTGAACAACCTCCTGGTTTCATTGATCCAAAATATCCAAATCATGTTTACAGATTGGATAAGGCACTTTATGGACTAAAGCAAGCTCCAAGAGCATGGTATGAAACCTTAGCTCAGTTCTTACTAGAAAGTGGATTCAAAAGAGGTACTATTGATAAAACTCTATTTTATTTGAATCCTGGCAAGGATTTGCTTTTAGTTCAGATTTATGTTGATGATATCATTTTTGGGTCAACAAACAATAAGTTGTGTGAAAAGTTTTCTAAGCTTATGCAGTCAAGATATCAAATGAGCATGATGGGAGAAATGAGTTATTTTCTTGGTCTTCAAGTTAAACAGACTGATGATGGCATTTTTATCAATCAGTCTAAGTATACAAGGAATTTGTTGAAAAGGTTTAACATGGAAGATTGTGCTACTGCAAGTACTCTCATTGTTATAGCTACCAAACTTGATCCTGATCAAGGTACTGAGGTAGATGTAACTCACTACAGAGGAATGATTGGCTCCTTATTGTATCTCATTGCAAGTAGACCAGATATCATGTTTGCAACCTGTCTGTGTGTAAGATTTCAAGAAAAACCTAGGGAACCTCATCTGATTGCAGTTAAAAGAATTTTTAGATATCTCAAAGGCACTCCTTCTCTTGGTCTTTGGTATGCAAGGGAATCAGATTTTGGTTTGTGTGGTTATTCAGATGCTGATTTTGCAGGATGCAAAATAGACAGGAAAAGTACTTCAGGAAGCTGTCAGTTTTTGGGTGGTAGACTAGTTTCATGGTTCAGTAAGAAGCAAAAGTCTATCTCTACTTCAACAGCAGAAGCTGAGTACATTGCTGCAGGAATTTGTTGTGCTCAGATAATGTGGATGAGAAATCAGTTGTTAGATTATGGTTTGTCATACTCAAAAATCCCTATTTATTGTGATAACCAAAGTGCTATTGCAATGACAGGAAATCCAGTTCAACATTCTCTTACTAAACACATCAGTATTAGATATCATTTCATAAGAGAACAGGTTCTGGAAGGAACAATTGAACTTCACTTTGTTCCTACTGATCAACAACTAGCTGAAGCTACATTCAATAAGTTGGTGAATGAACTTGGAATGATGAACTTTGAGAATTTTTTAGAAAAGCTACAGAGAAGAAATCCTGATGACTATCAAATCCTGATGGTCATTCAGAAAGGTATGTATTTTTGATCAAATCCTGATAGGACTCTATCCTGACAGGAAGTCAACTGGTCAATCCTGATGTACAGGTCAGTATTTCATTGCTTAATTTGTGCCTGAGTTTTCGTCAGTTTCTGATGAGAAACGTTTGAGTTTTGGACAACTATATGCGCGCGTGTGTCACACTGATAGATATATACATATAGATACACATAAAAAGCGGTGCAGTTATGTTTAATTACGCACGTAATTTGTCCACTAATCATTTTTGCACAAATCATAAG
Organism: Heracleum sosnowskyi; assembly: GCA_030848705.1. NCBI lineage: Eukaryota > Viridiplantae > Streptophyta > Magnoliopsida > Apiales > Apiaceae > Heracleum > Heracleum sosnowskyi. The sequence continues at coordinate 15,347,751 of CM061241.1, read as the reverse complement.
TTACCACCTGTCATTGAGAGTAATATTTTGTTTTCACAAAATACATTTGATTTGGTAAATTTCTAATTACTCTCTCTTCATCAGTTTTTCATCTTATTTCTCTCTCTATGTTCAAGAACCCTAATTTCTAAATCTCAATTCTCAAGTTTTTGACACTGTTTTAATGGCGTCTTCATCATTCATTAACAAACAGTCTGTGGTTAGTGGTGTTACGTTTGCCACTAATAATTTTGTAGCTATTCTAGACCATCAGGAATTACACAATGAGTTTCACATAATTCAGGATTTTCTAGCTTCAAGCCCATTGAAGTTTGCTTTAACAGAACCTGCAAGTGTTTCTTTTAAGTCAGTTATGCAGGTGTGGAACTCAGTTAATTTTGATAAAGGGCATTCTGACTCAATCTTGATGAGTTTTGAATATGATGGGATTACTCACTATGTGACTCCTGCAATTGTGGAGGATGCACTGCATTTACCTATTCTTGGTGATGTTGTTCCTGATAATGTTTCGGACTCTACTCTTTTTGAGTTTGTTACAAAGTTGGGCTACAATGGTGAAGTAAAGAGATATGGCAATCTCTTCTGGACAAAGCTTTAGAAGGAATGGAATTTCTTCTTTGATACAATCAGCCGCTGTTTCCTGAACAAGACATCAAATTTTGATGCTCTTCCATCAGGATCTCTCAAAATTGGGTACTCTCTTATTCATTCTACAGTGTTTGATTATGGATCTTTTATCTTAAAAGCTTTAAGTGATAGGAAATCAGATAAGTTAGGTTCTGTCTGTTTTCTTAGATTTCTACAGTTGATATTTAATCACTTATGTCCTAATGTTGTTTTTGAGGATGATATAGTTCTACCAATCTGTAGAATTACTGAGAATAATATTAAGTCCTTAGTCAACAGTGATAAGGCAAATGTTTTTATTGGAAATGCTTTTATTCCTGATGAGGTTAGGTTTTTCTTACATCAGAAAATGCCTACTTGTTATGGATTACTTTCTCATGCTATGGGGCAAGGCCAATCACACCTTGTTCCTAACCCAAACATTCATCCCAAACAGTCCAAACAGTCAACAACCACCTCTAATGTCTCTCAAAAGACTTTAGTTGTAAAATCAAAGAAATCAGCTAGAACTGATGTGTCAGGAAGGCAATCAGGTTCAAAGGATTTTTCCTCTACACCACTCACTAAAAAGAAGTTACAAGGGGGTGTATAAGGGGTCCTGGTGAAGAAAGCTGCTAAGGGTGTTGAGGCTGTTTCTGTTAAAAGGAAGTTAGTGCTCAGTGATGAGACTGATTCAGAGGATGATTTACCTAAATCCTCTATAATGAATGTGAATAAGGAAGTTGCTGATACTTCTATTGAAGTTGTGGTACCATCATCAAAGCCACAGAAGAAAAGGAAATTATCTAAGGGCAGGTATCATATTCCTTTTGAAAAGAAGCAGGATACTGATGTATAGGACACTTCTATTCTTAATGAGAAATCAAGTTCAGCTGCTCAAGCAAATCCTGATGTTAGTATTCCTGATGCTGCACCAAGTCAAGTGGTTACTATTTCAGACTCTCCAGCACAGGACTCTCCAACAAAAAGACATGTTGATATTACATGGGAGAAGTATGGTGCTGCTGCTTCCAATCTTGGGATTAAACATCCAATGGAAAAGCTAAGGAAAGCAGGAGAGTTAGTGTTTTCTAGATAGAAGAAACTGAAGGGATCAAGCCCACAAGAACCTGGACCTCAACGTGGTTCAGCAGCTCTTACTGATGATCCAGCCACACAAGAACCACTCAATCAAAGTCTGGGTGAAGGCTTAGCAATTGGAATGGTCACACAAGAACCATCTTCTCAAAGTGAAGATGCAGGCCAAGCTACAGTTTCTGAGAAATTTCCTGACAATGCTCAAGGGATTTCTGGTGCAGATGACGTTCAAAGATTGGTCGAGGACACAAGAACCTCCAAATCAAAGTGTTGAAGAAGCTTCAGAACCTCATGCTACACAAGAACCATCAGTATCATATCCTGATGCAAGCTTATCAAATCCTGACAATGTTACTCCTGATGCTAGTGGTGCTCCTGATGCTAAGCCAATTTTGATACAACCACTAAGATCACGACCAATGGACCATCCTATCACAGATTCACAGGATAAACTGAAAGTTATAGCTATTCCTGATCCCGATGTTACTCATGATGATAATGATGATTCTGATGATAGTGATGATGATAATACTGACGAGAAGGAACAGCTTGCCAGAGTTCTAAAATATATTCTTGGAACTAATTATGGTTCGTCAAGCACCTTCATAACTGGCAAGGCTTCTACTGGAAAAGATCTCAGACAAGATTTTTCTATTCCTTCTGAAATCAATACTGCTGAAAAGCTGAGAAGGCATCAATGGGAAAATGAATGGTATAGGTCTGATGAATCTGTCAGCTATCCATATGCCTTGGATCATGCGTATGATGCAGTGAAGATGATAGAGAATCCAGATTTGAAGAATCATCTGAAGGCTAAAACTCTTTTATCCAAAAGCCTGAAACATGAGATTGATTCTGTCAAAGCTGCAACTGAGTTGGTGAGGGAAGATATTTCTATGAGTTTTACAAAGGTGCCCACTGCTCTTCAACTAAGGATAGTGGAATCTCAAGTGAAATATGTTGTTTCTGAACAAACCTCCATCAACAGAAGGATTGATTCTCTTGACACAAAGGTAACTGACATTCAAACCTCTCTTGCCTTAATTTTGAATATATTCTCAAATGCTGATGTCAAAAAGGGGGAGAAGGTAAGTCAAACAAAATGTACACCTGATCTAGTATTGAGAAATAATGATGATGATGATCATACTGGAAATGATGGCGGTGACAAGATTCTACAAGGAGAAACCTCTGATGCTGCTGTTATGAAGATAATTCAAACTTCTCAAAGTCAAACAACGCAGTCAACTCATGTTTCTGATTCTGGAGTAAGGACAGTAAGAACATTGGTGCAATCTCAGATCCTGATGGAAGAACAAATCCTGACATGTGATCAAATCCTGATGTATGGTCCTGGACAAACTCTTGCTACAATTCCTGAAGGTGATGAAGATGTGATTATTGATAATCCTGAAGATGCATCAAATCTATTCCAGAAGTTCTCTACAAAAGATGGCAGAATTGTTACTCTATATCACACTGATAAAAGAGTTCAACAATTATTTGCAAGAAAAGCACTCTCTACAACAAGTGAAGAATATCATGATCTCTCACATGAAGAATTCTTAAGACAACATAGAGAAATGATGGAAAGCTTTAATAACCCTGTTCCTGCTAGAGGTAGAGGAGGCAGAGGTAGGAGAGGTGCTAGAAGAGGTAGAAGAGGTTCTTCAACTCAAACAATGCCTAGACAGACAAGGTCTAGAGGTTTATTAATTGAAGAAATTCCTGAAGCTTCACAAAATCTAATAGATCCTGTTATCAAGGATATCATTGAGAAGGAAGACAAGGAATTTATTGAAGAATAACCTGAATTGAGAAGAAAGCCAAGACAATTAATTCTCTGCAATAAAAATCAAATTGAAGATTCTAATCCTAATATTGTTCCTGACAATGTTCAAGATCCTGATGAATCTGAAATTCTGCAAGAGATTGATTTGTTAATCTTATCTACTGTGGTTGATTCTCACAACAAGGAAGTGGATGAAGAAGAAGAAGCCAGAAAAAGAGAAATCACAAGAAGAACAAATAGAGATTTCAATCTCTATATACAAAGGCTTAAACTCTCAAACAGAAGATTGTGGAGAAATTCAAGCAGACAAGAATCTTTACTAGAAAGAAGCTATGCTTTTGAAAAAGAGAAAGATAAGAAGTGGAAACACATAAGTACACTGAGGTGTAACACGCCTATCAATTTTCAGAATGGAGTAATTATAACAAGTGCTTCAAGTGTTGTTGATTTATCTGATTTGGTTAGATCAAAAGCACTCTGGCTACGAATGTTTTCAAATCTGAAGCAATTGACAAGTAATTCAAGAGGAGGTATTGGACACAGGGATGCTGAATATCTGAATATGTCATATGTTGATCCTTACTCCTTGACTGAAATTGGAGGTACTTTAACTTCTGAAAACCTGAACAATTTATTAGTTGTTGATATAGTTATAGATTGTCATGATGGTATTAAAAGAAAGAAAAGCTTCTGTACTTCATGAAAGATGGTAGTGTGAAGATTCTGTGCATTCAAGATCTGCTGATGAAAACTACACAGGAACTGAAATATGTTCATTATCTGTTAAGATGGAAGAATAAAGTGTGCAAAGAATGGAGTGACATGATCTTGTCAACAATAAGAAGAAGACTGGATGAAAACAGAAATTTCAATGGTAATTATACTCCCATGTACTTAAATCAAAGAGGTCAAGATGTGGAAATGCAAAGGGGTACTGTTGTTAAAGAAGTAACTTTTGGCATGACTCAACTTACTCTCAATCCTGATGGGAAGGAAATTGCTTATCTTTTTCTTGAAGAGCACAGTCTACAGAGAAGCTCCATTCAGAATCTCAGAGCAGCTATTTACCAGATTAATGAGGAAGATGAAGATCTCAGAAATCTTAAGGAAAGACTGATTCAAATTCTTGAAGAAAAAGAAGAAAATTTGTTATCCAACTTCTTGAAGATGAATCTGTTCTATCAAAGAATTTAAACAGATAAGTTGCTACTGAAGATACTTGTACATTTTGTAAATATGTTTTTGACATCATTGAATCTTAGGAATCTATACTTTATTAGTATGAGATTGGGGGAGATTGTTAGATCAGGATTCAATGATCGTCAGGATCTAGACTTCAACTGATCAGGATTGCTGAAATCATCAGGATTGCATGGTCGTCAGGATCAGAATGAATATCAGGACTGGGATCAGGATTGATCATCAGGACTGGAAGCTGATCAGGATTCCTACTTCGAGTTATATTTGGAGTCTAGTTAAATAAGGAAGATTATTCTGTCGGTTCCTAGTTTGTAGTAATGTAGCTATCAATTAAGGATAGGTTTCAATCTTTGTAATTGATTAGGACTTATCATTGATAGAGAAGCTGTGTAGTATCACTACACCATATATGACATTTGCCAACACCTAAAAAAAGTGTGAAAAATCATGATTAGTGTTGCTGGAAGCCAAAAAATAGCCTACGCCAACACTTTTCCCAATTTTCGAAGTGTTGGACTTTGCACCGTGGCCGTAGGGGTCTATGCCAACACTTGATAAGCCTGCAGTAACACATGAAAAAACTGTTACCGTATACCCCAATGGCAATACTTTCTTGTACTTACCAACACTAAGAAAAACGTTGGAATAGACCCTATGCCAACACAAGTACTCGATAAATCATGTGTTTCAATACATAGAACTGTAACAATATTTTCTTAATTGGCAACACCCAGTATTCTATTCCAACACTTATTTGTGAAACACTTTTTTTTTATTTTGGCAACACCATTTTACTTTATTGCAATATTAATTTGTTCAACATTATTCATTTTTTGCCAACACATTTTCGTGTTTTAGTAACATTTTGTAAACCAACAAAAACCAAATGCATTGGATTAACATCACTATAAACATATGTTCGATGTCATTAAACAAACACAAAAAGGTACTTAGATAGAACTACCCACAACAAATTTCCAAAAGCAGTACCTACTTAGTTTTACAGTCACACAAATAAAGTACCGTCACAATATTGTTCACAAAAGTATTATCACAATATTAGTATTATCTAGAGATTGAAATATAACTAAATGAGCATACAATGTAAGTCTTTCCCTGTAATTTGAGATGACTACACAATAAATGTATACCCACTGAGGTGCTTGCAGCAGGTCCATCTGACAAACCGTATGAGTACTCTTCAATATTCCAAGGATATCTTGTCCTAAACCAAAACCAAATGTCATTATATGCCAGTGATCCTGTGACAAGCTTCACAAGAAGAACTGCTCCAGCGGTACTCTACCTGTAAATATTAAATAAACATTAACAAACATTAACCTGCTTGAAATTTTATTTTAGAAACTTTCGAAGGCAGGTACTAGAACTTTGTAATCCTAAGCTTCAACGTCCAGAACTTGATCTTTGTAATTCAAGATGGTATAATACTACAAAAATCAGCCTTTCCAATAGAATTATTATCTCTTTGTAATTTACTAATTTAGACATCACTCGAAATTAAAGTCTATGCACTTAATCAAGAAGACACCTCATTGTACACATGTTCTCAGTCTAGAAGACACCCTAGAGACAACGCTATATCTAGTCATCCAACAAAAAACAATTCATAATTTGCTTCATCAACTTGCACAAAGTAAACAAGCTCCAGAATTACTATTTTGTAATTGGGATTCGGTATCTTCTGTAAAATGGAACCAAAAAAGACCTCAAACAGAAACGAGGTATAGACCAAACCTGTGTGCCTAGAGTTCAATATTTTTTTAAACCCAATTATGAACTTACTCATTTGTAAACGCAAATATAGTGCCAGAAGGGAAAGGACAAAACAAATACCTTGCGAGTAGAATTAGAAAGACGTGTGAGCGTGCCAAACTATTCTTGACAAAAGAACATTCAAGGAGAATTAAGAAGACATATAAACATACCAAATCATCTCGATTCTCTTCAAATAAACAAATCGTTTCATCAGCTGCTCCACTAGCAATTATTCCTTCGCTGTAATAATTGCACATGAAAAATTACAATATCAAGATAGAAAGTAAAAGGAGATGGACACTTACATTTACTGAGATTCAACTGAGAGCACAGTTAACAAACATTTTCAACCTACTAGGAGGCAGTTACAATAAACTAAAAGCTTGCACTCCTTCTGTTTCATTTCTAATGTCATATTTCAGAACTTAATACTTCTATTTACTTATATTTCTAGTTTGAAATTGAAAATTAATATTAACTGTTGTTCATAAGAGTATTAGTTGAATAATATAAAATTCATACCAAAACATATGATCCAGTACCTTGACAAGTGGACTGAAAAAATTGTTCGATCATGATTGCCAGATATAGTTTGAAGATGCTTCCTGAAAACCCAAAATACACATGTTTCATCAGCATTCGTATTTAACTAAAAGTAACCTGTCTTGTCACTGAGCTGAAAACTGCCATTTGTAGGACATGACAAGTGAAATTCTTTATTCGTGGATACATAATATCAACTAATCATCGATAATCTTGGTGCAATGCATTTAGAAGTCACTTGTCACTTGCTGTTAAATCCTTAAAATCAGAACACAATCATTCCCCAACTGATAGCAACCAAGTGATAACAATATATACACATAAATTTAACATTGTCATGAATCATATTTAAGGTTATATTTAAGTACAATATACCTTTTTTGCACTATTCATATTTAAGGTTATCTTGATCTTCAAAAGGAACTTCTAGACACTAAATTAGGAAGCTGATATGTCCTGTAATGCCTCGACTTGCTGGCTGCCTACTTTCACAGCTAAGCGGAACTACTGCTCTACTACCTTAATTTTACAAATACTTGAATCCCCAAGATAAACAAAAAATTTGTTATTCCTAATAAGATTTTTCGTATCAACACATTTCATGTCTCTAACATTACTAAACAGTATATACCCATATGCATTTATTAAACATAGAGTCTATGGCTTACTTGAGTTTTTTCGTCATGGTAGCTTCAACAACCCAGTCACCAACACAATTAAAATATGTTCCTCTAGGAAGGAGGTCAACCTTAAAGAAATGGGCAGAAAATATAAAGAATGAGCAAAGATATAGTAGAATATATAGGTCACAGCCAACTTCTTAGTTAACTAGTTCCACATATTCATTATCATGTACTTCCTGCTTAGTTAACTAATACGAATTCAGTTCCTGGATAGTGATGGTAATACAAATAAAATTATCCAGTAGCATCAACAGGGATACCAGTCAATAACACCCGTAAATTAGTATATATTTTGTGCTAATTTTGTGATATTTTGCCATAGTTATCAATTAGTATATATGATTGACATTGTCTTCATCTTCTTCAAGTTAAGATAGACAAATCAATACTAGCATGATAAATATTTTTTTAACATACGGAGTTCATCTCTTTTTATTTAGTAGTTAAAGGGACAACAGTTAACACTCAGAACTGTATTGAATTTTTCTGGACCCGAGGCAACTTACTGATTTTAACTAATAGAAATTTCATAAACTTCGGGCTTAAAAGTACCAGCTAAAGTGCAAAAGAACAAAATGGTTAAGCGGTATCTGATAATCCATGGTAGAGTAACTTCAAGAGAGCAGTGTCTCCTGTGATCTCCTGCTCTCATGCTATCTTCAGAACATGTGTGTCTCTGGTTTGGAGGTCGGATAATGATACAATGACGCTATGAACAGGCATTCCCCTGGCATCTCTCACTTCGAGGTTCACACTCACTGGTACAACATCCCAATTTACATCTATCACCCCAAAGTTTGGTTGTCCTATAGCATAAAATACAACTTACAAATTTAACGATGGAAAAAAAACATTTTATATGAGAACTAAAATTTTATTTAGGATATTAGTGTACCATATGTGCATGATTTGTATATGCAGCTTTTGTTCTTAACTCTCATTGTGGTAGGTGTTGGCTATGCGACCAAAATGAACATCTCCACTTGGACTCCAAATAGAAAAGAGGGCCAGTTGTTGCTGAAATATTTGATACAACCTGAATTGTGGGAATTAATCCATCCATATTTTGATTGAGCATAGTAAAAGTAAATTAGCACAAAGTAAGACAAATTACCTGCATATGATTCTTGTGGCTCTGCAAATTTGGTTGTAATACACCCGTAGAAGATAAATGTATAGTATCCAATATAGAGACCTTCCTGACATACATTACAACCTCAATTCTTTTCCGCAACTTATAGAGTATTTTTTTTTTAGGTCTACAAAAAATGTTAATTCATTCCCCACGAATCATACAATTAAAAGAGAAAGAAACAATAAAAATCTAAAATATTCTACAACCTCACATCTTCTAAATGTTCATACATATAAATGATACTAATACATATACGTGCAAGACATTGTTAATCATAAGAGTAACATTATAACTGTGAGTAACCTAGCTAATAGCACACAATCATATACATAGCAAACAGAAACTGACTATGTAATGCAGATCCAAAACACATATAAAACTAAAACAAGAGAGAGATAATACTACGACAAAATTATTACATAACGGCTCAAACAAGAGAGAGATAATTTATCAAAATGATAAATTATGAAATTATGAGACAAATTAAAGAAACATAAACACAAATCAAGATCATATAAATTATGCATCTAAATTAGTAAAGTTAAGAAACACAAATTAAGCTCATATAAAAACAGAAAAATCTGAAAACAGTGTATATAATTAAGCTCATATATATGACCAAAACATGAAGACCCAATTAAGCTCATATATACAAGAACAAAACATGAAGACCCAATTAAACTCATTTACAAGACCAAAACATGAAGACCAATTAAACCCTAATGGAAGAAGATAAGCATTACCTTATTGAAGACCCGATTCATGAAGACCCAAATCGTGAACACCCGTAAAAACCCTAAATGAAGAACCTTAATTAAACGGAGAAGAGGCCTAATTTAACCGTGAAGAACACTAATATAGCAGGTGAAGAACCCTAATTAAACTCGTAGAAGCCCTAATTGAAGAACCCGTGAAGAATCGTAGCAGCCATGAGAGTGTTGTAATATTTGAGAGTAATAATTGAGTATCAGAGAGTAATGTTTGAGAGGCCGTGAGTGTTTTGAGTAAATATGTTTTGGTCTCAAAATATTTTGGTGTTTGGAGCGGGTTTATTTTGGCCGTCCAATATTTTGGTCTTTTTTGGACTAAATATATTGCCCGCCCTTCTCCTAATTTTTGCTCAAGGTTTACCGCCTATTTTTTATTTGTTTTGGTAACGCTTTTTAATCATCAACTGTAACACCTTGGTTTATGTTACAATAAAAAATTTATTATATTTAAGGTAACACAAAATTATATAAATGGCAACGCTAAAAAATTGTATTACTATATATCAATATTAAGTCATCTAAGGTAACACTTTGGCTGGTAACACAAAAGTTAATGTTGGTGAATACCATATATGGTGTAGTGTATATAAACACAGTTTTAGGTTTCGATTTATGTGTGACAGAGAAGGTGAACATAATCGATAACACACTCGAGTATTTTTGTAATATAGAAGCTCTCAAGAACATCAGAATTTCTTGAGAGAGTTTTTGTAATCTTAGTAGCTCTCAAGAACATCAGAATTTCTTGAGAGAGTTTTTGTAATCTTAGTAGCTCTCAAGAACATCAGAATTTCTTGAGAGAGTTTTGTAACAGTTTTATATCAGATTTAATAAAGCTGTTATTATTCTTTCATATTTGTGATTCATATCTTATTAAGTCGAGAATCTTATACAATTGTATTCCACCCCCCTTCTACAATTGTTTATTACTGGGCAACAAACTTAACTAGATATTTTAAATGCTTAATTTTATTAAGTATGAACATATTGTCACAGCCAGAGTATGTCTTTGTAACTATTTTGTTTATTGCAAATAAGATTCTAGTACATCTTGGTAGAAGTTCATTTATTTGTTCAAGCCTCAAGAAGTGCTCAAGATGGACATCAAGAATAAATGTTACTGTCACAGCATTGACAGTAAGGTTGCAAGAAGACAGCATGTTACAAGTCACGACAGTACATTCACTCTGACAGCAACATTGGCGGAAGCCCGCAGACAACAACTTTACATTAGCCTGACAGCAAGCTTGGAAATCCTGACAGCACCTTATGCGGGGATTTCTTACTGTCACCAAAAGCGCATTCCTGTGACAGCAAGCTTAGCCATCAGGAACTGTCATGAAGGGATAATATTTGTGTTAGGGTTCTACCCAGTCAAACTTGTGATAGTTTGGATGTTCAAGAAACAGACGTGTTGAAGTATCCCAACATTGCATCAGGTCTGCAAGACTACGACCGAAGCTTGAGAGATCACAAGACAAAGCTCACCAATTCAAGAGTATGACAAATCTACATCTACTGAATTGTGTTAACTAAATATAGAATGTTTCTAGATTGCTTTGTCCAGTACTGATAAGTTGTTTGTATATCAATTTAGGTAATGCTCACGGGTAGACAATTTGTAAGAAGCTGCCATATGAAAATGACAACAGTTTCACAAACCCGTGATGATAGAGATAGGATTAGTTTACTTAGACTATCTCTAAATTCATTCTATGTATCACTCGAGAAACTGAAGCTCAAGAAAACGAACATTTTCTTGAGGTTGTAGCAACCCTTTGCAAAATAAAGAAAACATTTATTTTGTGAGAAATTCTCTTGTGTCTACGTGTGTTTGTAATTCATAAACTGATAAACGTTAATCTTAGTCTTTGTTGTTGAAGCGTAGATTGAGATTTATCAGTATTGCATTCAACCCCCCCCCCCCCTTCTGCAATAGTCAAGGACCAACAACTGGTATCAAAGCAGACAGATTGTTCTACAAATCTGAGATCATTACAAGTATGCAGAAGTCAAGTAGCATAAAGATTCCAGCCTTTGATAAAGAGAACTACAATGTGTGGAAAAGAAAATTCTTGTTGTTTATCAAAGCTGCAAATCCCTTATACTTGGGTATCCTCCAAAATGGTCATTTTGTTCCACGGAAAGAGATTGAAGCCTCAACTGTGGACGATGTTCTTGTTCCAGCCTACTGTGTAAGATCCGTGAACTTTATTAATAATATAAATTGTATTATATGTGTAGAATACTTATTATGAATTATTTTGAGTTTTAATGATTATGGTTGTTAAGTGATTATGTGCTAAATTGGCGTGTCGAAAGCCCCGTTCAAATATATTGTCATTTGAAAATATCTTCAATTTTGAGCCCCGTTTTGATAATTCAAGGGCCCCGTTGAAATTTTGTTCATCACTATTATTCCTTCGTCATTCGTGTTCGAATCATTATCGAAGGATTTCTTCGTATTATTATTGATAGGCTATAAGAGCCCCGACTCCAAAATATAGTGACTGAGCCCGGGCTCGGGACTCACTCAGACTCCGGGATGCAGCATATTCGATGGTACCGGAGCCCTGACTCCTAAGCAGCCCTGACTCACTCCCCAAATCTTGACTTAAGCAAACAAAGTTCTACAGATATTCAAGGGAGGATAAGCTCAAATGACGAACGATAAGATCGTCAACTATGACATGGAAAATACAGGATGGTGTCAGAAATGACATCTGGCCACAATAGGGAATATCCAATGATTGACACAATTATGTCCTATCTGAACCACATGCCAGCAAAAGCCTGGCACATGTCACCACAATTCTCACCTGGACACGTGTGACCCATCAACATCATCCAGGTGTCCCACCTACCTAGGATCCAACGCTCATGATTGCAGGTACCCCCCTGAACCCTAATTATGGGCCTATAAATAGCTCGAGAAGGAAAGGTTCAGGGTTACACTCTCTCTCTCTACACAATCTATACACACACCCTCCACATTTAGATATCTCTATAGTCTTATCTTCCCTTCCAAAGCCATCACTTACTCTCACGCCGGAGGCGCCGCCAGGGTCCAAACCCCCCTCCGGTGTTGTTTTGCAGACACCCAACGGCAACAACACCGCATCCAGGCGTGGGAACGGCGGGAAGGACTAGATCGGGATTTGGAGTTATCATTTGGCGCTAGAAGGAGGGGAACTCTGTCTTGTGGTCACGGTGCCATAAGACTCACCATCATCAACAAGCTCCTTCATCTTTGAAGGAGTCCTAGTTAAATCCAGTAAGATCTAAGCAAACTCCTTTGTTTTAACCACCAAACATGAACTCTTTAGCCCATTTCTCTAATGTATGCATGTTTTTTAACCTTTTTTAGCCCAGATCTTGTTTAGCCTTGTTTGTATGCTTTGATTATTGTTTAGATTTATATTCCTCCTGCTTAGATCTATTTAAAAAACCCAGCTTTCGTGATTATTGAGATTGTGAACCCAGAAATACATGCATACATTTTGACCCCTTCACATACGCACTGAGATCTAGTTGTAAAACCCAGGATACTTTGCGGTTGAATTTGCTCCAAATTTTGTTTTAGAATACCATATACATCTATTTGTGTGTGAAGCATGGCTCGTGGAAGTAAGAGCACAAATAGGCATACCCCAAGTAACCCAGCCCCGGACACCAACATCCCGGTCACTGGTCAGGCTAGTCACCAGTTACCTCCAGTCCTAACTGTGGCCTCTCAGGTAATCCGGCTGGGAGATGCCCGGGTAAACATAGAGGTGAACAAATACAAATATACCGACCTTGCTCTTGAGCCCGGACAGATGGAGAACCTGACTGGTGAACAAGTTGCTGAGGCAATCCGGTTATACAACCAAACCCGGAACAAAGAGCAAGACCAGTGTGAGAAATCTCATCACCCTGAAGGATCCCACCGCTCTAGGTCTGTATTTGACCGGATTGGGGAAAAGAACAAAGACACCGAAAGGAGATCTCACCGGTCTCACAGCCGAAACCATGATGAGGAGGCCGAAAAGCTTAAAAGGCTAGCCGAGATGTGAGAAAAGATTCAAGCGAAAGAGCAAGCCAGACTTGATCTAAGGGTCCAGAAAAGAATCCAGGAGGAGGAGGCCCGGATTCTTGGCAAAACTACTGAAAAGAGGAGAACCCGGGCTCCAAGTCCAGAAATAATCTCAGATGAGGATGAACCTAGGGAGGACATGTTGAACATGATACAGGAGTTGCAAAGAAAAGTCGGCCAAGATTCTAGGCTGGACATTGGGGACACACTTACACCACTCAGCTATTCCTTGGAGGCAACGCCAAGGCAGAGAAACATCAAACATTACAACTTTGAGTCCTTCAATGGTTTGGATGATCCCGAAGAACATGTGAACTATTTTGAGCAAATAGCCATGATTTATTATTACAATGATCTAACAAAGTGCAGGTTATTTGCTTCCACACTCAAGTCCGGGGCTCAGAGGTGGTTCAGCCGGATTCCATCTCGCAGTATCCACAGTTGGAAGTAGTTCCGTGACACATTTCTCAAACGCTTCCGGGCAAACAAGACTCATGAGATGCACATGTGCCATCTTGAAACAGTCAGGCAAGCCCGGGGTGAAGCCCTCTCTGCTTATAAGAAAAGATTTCAAGAAGATATTAACAACATAACCAACCTGGACGAGCGGGAAGCCCTGACAATTTTTCGAAGAAACCTGGATCCTGATAACAATGAGAGGTATGTTCTGGATCTCATTCATAAAGAGCCTCAGAGTCTGGCGGTAGCCTATGCAATGGTCGCCAGGTTCATCAAAGAAACCGATGTCCTCCAAGTAATGAGGATGACCAGACAGGGCATATCTCCAACCCGGATTCAAGATCCACCAAAAAACAACTACATCCATCAAGACAAAAAGTTCAAACCCAACAGACAGAGCAACTATATCCAAAGTTCTCAACTTGCATACCAGCACCACCCCCAGACTCCAGTCAAAGAGGTGAGTCCGGGCAACCAAAACCCAAGCGTGAGCCCAGACCCGAACCTTCCTGGACTCCTCTCAACCGGGCTCGTGCCGATATTTTGAAAGAGGTACGAGACAAACCTTTCTACTACCCGCTCAAGCTCATGGTCACTGCACCGGAAAATAGATCAGTCCACAAACATTGTGACTATCATGAAACACACGGGCATACCACGGAAAATTGCTTATCTCTCAAGTTCTTTGTTGAAGACCAAATCAAGAAGGGAAACATGGGCTAGTATATAGCCCGGAGGACTGTTGAAAGGGGAGAAGGATCCGGAAAAGAAAAGAATATTGTGAGCGTTGTGATGGGTGGGTCTATCTCACCCCCAAGGAGCCCGGACTCGGGGGATGAAGTAATGATGGTTCAAATCTGCCCAGAGCAGGTAATAAGTTTCAGCAAGGACGATTTCGAGGGAATCAACCCAAACCACAACGAAGCCCTGGTTGTAAGTCTTGATATCGCTGATAATGAAGTCAGAAGAGTCCTGGTTGATAACGGCTCTTCTGTCAATATTATGTTTAAACACACTATGGACCGGATGCAGCTAGGCAGCATAAAAGTGAATGATTGCAGGGAAGACTCTCTCTATGGATTCGGGAACAATTTGGTCACAATCCAAGGAACCCTATACCTCCCAGTCCTGTTTGGGACCCCCGAAGCAGGTAACCAACATTGTCAAATTCTATATCATCAACACTCCCTCATCCTACAATGTCATTCTAGGCAGACCAGCCCTCACCAAGATTCAAGCTATAACCTCAACACCCCACCTCAAATTCAAGTTTCCCACTCCCGGAGGAATTGGCGAAGTCCGGGGTGACTATGAAATGGCTAGCCGATGCTACGGGCAGGCGTTAGTCATGACGGAAACTGACCCCGAGAATAAAAGAAAAGCAAGTTCTTACCAGAAAAATTTAAGCAGAAAGAAACACAGATACAACCCAAAGAAAGAGCCCGGAAAGGAGGTCCACAACATTGAAAACCCATCAGCCCAGACCTACCTTGACCAGGTTGTGCAAGCCCGAGTTCAACATTATGTCTCCAAGGCAGAAATGGCAAAAGTAGAGGCTGCTGTTGAGCTCGAGTACATTGAACTGGTAGAAGGGAACCCGGATAGAAAAGTTAAAATTGGCACCGGTTTGGACACTGTATTCAAGAAGGAGCTAACTGAATTACTCTGCGACTATGCTGACGTATTTGCTTGGAGCCCGGATGACATGCCCGGGCTCCAGGAGTCTGTTGCTATGTATAGCCTGGATGTTGATACAAGAAAGAAACCAGTAAAGCAGAAAAGGAGGAACTTTGCCCCAGAGAGACAAAAAGCAATTGATGAAGAGGTTGAAAAACTACTCAAAGCCGATATCATTTGTGAAATAAAATACCCTGAATGGTTGGCCAATGTGGTGTTGGTAAAGAAACCCAATGGCAAATGGCGGATGTGTGTTGATTACACCGACCTGAACGCTGCTTGTCCCAAAGATCCATATCCCTTACCCAGCATTGACCAACTTATTGATGCCACAGCCGGTCATGTCATGCTTAGCTTCATGGACGCTTTCTCCGGCTACAACCAAATCAAGATGAACCCAGTTGATATAGCCAAGACCGCCTTCATAACACACCAGGCTGTTTACGCCTACAAACTCATGTCATTTGGATTAAGGAATGTTGGATCCACGTACCAAAGAGCAATGGTGGAAATTTTCAGAAGTCAGCTGGGGAGAAACTTAGAGTCCTATGTCGATGACATGATAGCAAAATCCACAACCGTCCAAAACCACATTTTTAATCTAAAAGAGTGTTTTGAAAACCTGAGGAAGCAAGAGATGAAACTTAATCCGGAGAAATGCACTTTTGGGGTGGGAGCCGGAAAATTCTTAGGCTTCATGATTAGCCAGAGGGGAATTGAAGCCAACCCGGAAAAAATCAAAGCCATTACTGAGATGCAAGCACCCCGGACTCAGAGAGACATACAAAAGTTAGCAGGATCTTTGGCAGCATTGTGAAGGTTTACTCCTAAACTCGCTGAGCGTTGCCTACCTTTCTTCAATTTGCTAAAAGGAACGCAGAAAAAGAAGGATATTGTCTGGAGCCCGGACTGTCAACAATCTTTCGATTCACTTAAGGAATATCTAGAAACACCACCAATTTTGACCAAGCCCGAGCCTGGAGAGCCTCTAAGCCTTTACCTGTCAACAGGAACCCTGGCTGTGGGGGCAGCACTAATCCGGGATCATGAAGGTCAGCAGAAACCAATTTATTATGTGAGCCAAGTGCTCAAAGATGCTGAAACCCGCTACCCAAACCTAGAAAAGTTTGCTTTCGCTCTTGTCACTGCATCCCGAAAGCTGAGACATTATTTCCAAGGGAGGGAAATCAAAGTAATCACTGATCAACCACTCCGGAAAATCATTCACAAACCAGATATCTCGGGGAGATTGGTTAATTGGGCTGTTGAGCTAAGCCAATTCTCCCTCACTTTTGTCCCAAGAACATCTATCAAGGCCCAGGCTATAGCCGATTTATTGTGG
Organism: Heracleum sosnowskyi; assembly: GCA_030848705.1. Lineage (NCBI taxonomy): Eukaryota > Viridiplantae > Streptophyta > Magnoliopsida > Apiales > Apiaceae > Heracleum > Heracleum sosnowskyi. The sequence continues at coordinate 15,330,595 of CM061241.1, read as the reverse complement.
AATGTTCCTTCCCCGAGCCTGTTCACATTTCAATGGAGATAGAGCTCGGGGAGGAACACACACCCGATCAAGAAACCTGGACGTTGCATGTAGATGGCTCGTCAACAAGTGAGAGATCTGGAGTTGGGCTCATACTCAAGAGTCCGGATGGATTCAAGATAAAGCAAGCAATTGGTTTTCAATTCCAAGCAACCAACAATCAGGCAGAATATGAAGCTCTTCTAGCTGGACTCCGTCTAGCCCGAACTCTAAGGGTGAGAAAGCTAAGTATTTTCAGTGATTCTCAGATAGTGGTCAAGCAAACGACCGGAGAGTATGTTGCAAAGGACCCAATTCTGGGAAGATACCAAGCCCTGGTTCAAGGTCACCTAGTTGTGATACCCCAATTTGAAATTTTTTAAGTGAATCGAGAAGATAACACCGAGGCTGACATTCTATCTAAACTAGTCCAGAACTCGACTGATTTGGATAGCTCAGTTTATTTTGAGGAGTTGAACAAACCAACAATAGATCAAGAGGAAGACATGGAAATTGATGATCAACCCAGCTGGATGACTCCTATCATTTTGTACTTGGAGAAGGGAGAACTACCCTCTGAGAAGAATCAAGCTCAAAGACTCAAGAATAAAGCAGCAAAGTTTTTTTTGGAAGAAGGTATGCTCTATCGCCGGACTTACTCTGCACCAATTCTAAAGTGCGTTGGACCGGTTGAAGCTACCTATTGTTTGGAAGAAGTTCATCTTTTGTTCAGAGTATCGTATCAAGATTCCTGTTTTCAATTTTCATGTAATTACTTGTTGCATAACCAGTTCCTATTCTCATCCTGTGATTGAGACAACCTATTTATTTCTAACATGACAGTTCTATTTCGGTTCATAATTCATATCCTGCAGTATCTTGTGGTTACCAGATTTAATCCTGGTTCTTTAATATTGGAAACCTAATTTATATGTACTAGTTCTAAACTAACCTAGTTTGATAATCTGAATCAGACAGTTGAAAGCATTAATTTGAGTTAATCAGGTAGTCGATTGTTCCGACACCTAATCTGAGTATTAGATTAGAATTGGAAGTTTTTATTAAAATGAAATGTTTTAAGGACTGCAGACGCCAGTCAGAGTATGAATATTATTATGTGGCCAATGTGGCCTTGGATCCAGTTCAGTATTTGGACATACCGTAGGGTATGATCCGGAGTTTTAGTGTGACTGATCATCCACTTTAACTCGTTGCGTCAAATTAAAAATCCAATTCTAATTTAAAGTTTGACACAATTATTGTTGTTCATTTTGCCAGTTGAGCTGATTTTCATACATTGCTATTATTGCATCATTATTTTATCCTGTGCAGTACTATATACTTGTTGAGCTTCTTTTGCTCACTCTTGCTTGTTACCCTTGATATTTCAGTACAATGAACAATATTTAATTGTATAACTATGGAACGAGAAGAGTCAAGATGACGTTGGGAAGATGAGTTGATGCAGAGCATTTGGATCTAGCGTAAGGTTATTGTATATAGTTGATTTCTAGTAAATATTATATTGTATAAGATTAGTTTTCCTAGTATACTTCTTATCGAAGTTATACTAGTGTCATAGAATTTGTGCTAAGAGTATTGTTGTAAAAGGAAGTTAAAGTTTGTGAGATTTTGGATTCTTGTTTCTAGCACTATAGCCTAAAAAGATCTTGGTAAAGTTGGGGTCGCGGCTGTTATATTTGAATTGGTTTAAGTTTTAACAGGTTGTTTTAAATTGAGATTTTAGCGTGACGACCAAATTCCCTGACCCCGAATTTAGGGGTGTCACACTTGCAGCATCAAACAGTTGATTTTCATCCACTATTTTCTGAATTAAGTCCACCTTGGCAGAAATGGAAGCAATCTCCTTGACACTTTCTGCTATCTGAGCATTGGAATCTGAAAGACCATAAATGTTTTAAGCCATTAGTATCTGAGATTGTTGAATGGCATTAAGCTTGGGGAGCAGAGAAATTTTCAGGGCTTCAACATCATTCTTGATAATTCCCAGCTGATTGTTGACAGAGGTGGAAGAAGAAGACCGTTCAACCACTTGTGCTTGTAGAATTTCTTTCTCAGCCTGGGTTATTGATAGTTTTTGTTGTAGAGCAGCTACTTGAGCTAACAAGGAAGCAGTGTTTGTGTCAGTGTGTGCACTCACTTCAATTTCTATCAGTGGTGTTTCACTCAACTCACGTGCTTGTGTTACGCTTCGTGTTTGACTCTCAGTTCTCACTACTAACTGTCTATCTCCATATTGTGATGATGTACCTGAAGGAAAAATCACCCTACCTCCTTCAAGAGAGGTCAATGATGGTGCAATGGGAGTTCGCGAATCCCAGTCCCTAGTGAAGTCTATCAAATCATTTGGATTTGAGATCTGAATTTCTTCAATGATAGACTCACCAGGTTGCCTTCCACTTTCTCCAGTGTAAACTGCGAGTGGAAAATCCCTTAAGGGAGCCAGAGATGTTCCCTCTGGGAGGGGAGAAAATGATTTTATTATAGATGGCAAAGAATCATATTTTCCCTCTGATGCTTGTGAAGGCACTTCTACCGTGACTATGGTAGGTATTGTATCAGATCCTAAGTGCTCTCCTGACAAGGTGTCCTGAGTTTCTTCTAAGTTTATGTCTTCTCCCATTATGAGTAATGGGAGTGTGCTTGAATCATTACAGATTGTTAGGGCCCTATGGCTGATTTCAATAGATTCATCCTGTTGAGAGGATGTCTCTAGAGACTGTTCAATGGCCATTTCCAAATACATATCATGTTGGGAGGATACAGACGGGCTAAAAGATGCCTCAAAGTATGTTCTTCTCTTCTTTGGAGGTGGAGGCAGAGCTATGGGATCACTCAGTGTTTCATCTTCAGCACTATTTCTATGTCTGACAATCATATTATGTACAAGTTGAGAGGCCAAGGGAGTTGTTGACTCTGTGTTTGGCTCTATGACATGGGTTAGAGGTTGTGGTTCTACAACCTCTTGGTCAGCCCTAACAACCGATTGGGTTTCAGCAATAGTACTTGAAGATTGAATGATAGGATGTATTGCCTAAAGTGGAACTGCATCCGAAGTTCCGGCTTGAGTAGAAGATTGTTGCACATGAACTTGTTGACCAAAGGTGGGAAGGTCAATGAATTGGTTCATGAAGGGGGTGATTACCACTGGAATGTTGTTGAATTTTAGAGAAGAGTGAAGTCGTTAAAAGAACTTGCGGTCAGTGGTTGAAGAAAGAGCAAATCCAGCAGTTCTAAACAACTCCTTATGATCAGCAAACATCATATGATTGATAATGAGAGTGAGAAACCGAGGATAAAAACACCTAACTTTCTTACCACTATCATGATCAGCATTTGCGACTCTTCTAACCACTAGACTCCATATAAGATGACCAATTTTAAGTCTAACATTAAAAACAGCTGCATAAGCAATATATTGTAAAAGAGATGAAATATTTTGGAAATTGCTTTTTGTGCAGTTACTAAAAACTTTGGCCAAGGTATCAAAGAAAACATCCCATATATAGACCAAATTGGTTCTTGAGATTTTTGGTAAATCCACTGGCCCTTGATAATGAATGTCTGTGAAAAATTATACTAATTCAGCATCAGTGGGTGTTCTGTCAAAATTATCCTGAGGAAGCTGTAAAACATTATAAAGCACTTCCTCAGTGATTGTGTACTGTGTGTGCTCAATAGTGAAAGTGAAATAATTAGAATCATTAGAAACAACAGCAGTGGAACACAGTAACCTCAAGGGTTCAATCTTTAAATCAGTATTAGCACAAATTGCATGACTAACACAACATTGCGAATTTAAAAATTGGATCCAAGGCCTAAAACGATCAACAGAGCATTTTAGTGGATCAAAAATACCCATGGTAATTGTTTTTAACAACCTCAAAATTCTGAGCCATATTGTTTTTAATAAATAAATTTTTTTTATTAAAAAAACAAACACAAATTCAAGTAATTAAGAAAAATTCGAATGTAAGGATTTAAAATTAATTAAGTATTTAAAAATATTAGAGTTTTGAAAGTCGACTCCCAAAATTAGGGTTCTAGCCGCCACTTCTCCATTCTTCAATCAAAATTAGGGTTCTTACCCAATCATTCACAATCAATCCACAATTTATTCAATACTCCAATCATCTGCCTTGACTTGCAGTAAACATATAAGAAAATAATTATGCATTGACTTGCAGTAAACATATAAGAAAATAATCCTGCATTGACTTGTAGTTACTTTATCCAGAATAAGCAATCATGTATAACATTTATCACGTACCAAGTCAAATAACTAATTCACATAATTTCATATACTTCACGTAACACATAGCACATGTTTCATTCACGTAAGCATTTAAACTAGCATATCATATCATACACAATTTCCAAATAATAATCATTTAATAGTCTTGCCGGAAATTCGGCAGCACTTACTCTATTTATATAACAAACCACATGTAATATAAACTAATCAACAATTCACAACAAGACTAATATCAATTCATATCAAGTGCAATCACACTCAAGTAATCATACTACTCATACTATGTTTAAGAAATTATAGAATTTTAATCATATATACATATACATTCGAAATTTCGAATTATAAATATATATATAAATATATATATAAATATATATATATATATATATATATATATATATATATATATATATATATATATAATTAGAACTCCCTATCTCTTGAACCATATAGCAAATAGTCTAGTGATCACTTATATTAGCATAAAAAACATACGTCTAGTCATAACACACAAAATAGCTATTGAACCTAAAATTCAAGTTGACCAGTTTTGAAAGAATAACATTTTACCACATCTAGATGGTTTCAAACAGAAACGTTTAAAACATAAAAGTTGTAGAATTTTTCGAGACATTTCCGGATTGGTATAGTTCGTTAAAAATAACCAAGTAACGAATTCAGAAACTTTAAAACAAGAAGCTGCATAAGCAGACTCAGCCCTGTTTTCGTAAATAACTTGGCATTTAAGACTCTTAAATCACAGAATTTGTTAATGGAAAGTAAACAACAATTGTAAAGCTCGAAAATATCTTTTCAGATTGATAAAGCTCAAAGTCATAGACAAATCATTGAATTTACTACAAATTTTTAAAGAACAGGGTACCATTTTCGAAATTCAGCACATAATTGACAAAATCATGAAAATACAAATATTTCGAAATCGAACTGAATAAAACTCAAAGAGCGAAAGTTGAAGAAAATTCCAAGATATTTCTAACATATGATAAATCAAAATATTTCAACAAATAATGAATTAACTACGGAGTTTATGTCAGCCCAGTTTTATAAATCTGCGCATACTATACCAAAATAACTATATCTAATAGCTCACTAATCAAAACGCTACCAATCTTTCACATGCTAGCACTAGGCTCTGAGGAGAACATGAATCTCGGAAAATCACAGCTTAAGCATGATCTTAAACGGTTCGAAACAGGGCTCCACACAGAAGCAGTGTTGCTGCAAAAACCCCGACGACAAGTAATTCGATAATTCATAAACAATTTCATACTAACCATAACCCTTAATAATTTATTCAATTCAACACAACACACACCTTAAATAATAGTTCCTACTCAACAAATGTCCAAAATTAGACTCCAATTAAACTCCCTAATTCATTTAAACACATAAATAGCAATTGACTCCCAATTCTTTTAACAAAACAACTTTTATACCACTATCTACATGTATCAAGTAAAAACTCATGAAACCATCTATGTTCGAACATGAAATCACGTTAACGCAAATATCAAGCTACCATCACCAGAATCCATTTATCAATCATATGCAATCAACCAAGTATAAACTTATACTATGCACCAACCAAGAAAGAAAACTAGAGCCAAGGGTTCGAACATCCCTCACTCGATGATTTTTAGTAAATTGAAAATTTATTGTTTTTATACGAAATTTTTATGACAAACTCCTAAACATTACTCCAACCTACAGTAAAAGTTTCAGCTCAAAATACAAAGCTTAAGTAGGTAAAATGTGTCTTTAAAAACAGTAACCCGAGAGGTTGGAAAATTTTCCACAAGCTATATTAAAACCTTAATATCTCCTTGTTCACTAATCGGAATAACCCGATTCTTTCGCGTGCATAAACTAGAGACTAAATTCAAAATAACCTACACAACCCCACTGCTTAAAAATGGCTTAGAGACCTCCGAATAAACTGCTAAAACAGAGACAGTGTTGTGGGTGCTATAAGTGTGCTACAACTCCATATCTTAACTCAAAATCCATGCTAACTCTAACCCCCTATTTGAACCCAAACTAACCACAAACAATTACAATGGATGTTACAATTCCACAACTGCAAAATGAATCAGAAACTAATAAACTTCCGGTGACAACTTAAAATTTTCCGGTGAATAAAACGAAAAATCCAACTAATTCAAAACCAAACATAAAATAACTAATCATACACAAAATCACATCTACGGACTGTGATACATGCTTATTCTTAATCCAATTTAACAAACAATTAATCAAAATGGTAATCCGAGTAACTCAAAGTTTCCGATGAACAAAAATTACATCAAGAAGAACAAAAACTGCACATATAAGCATATATATCTATCCTACTAATCATTTAATCACATGTCAACCAACAAATAGCAATAATAATTACCATCCATGATCAAACATGCCCAAAAATCTGTTAGAAAATGGAGTTTTGGAGCATAAGTATTTATATGTTCTTGATATTAATTCCGGATTTTAACGATTGGAAATTGTTCCTTGTTATGGGGACTTAAATTTTCATATATGGATCTAAGTAATTTTCTTAGTGAAATCCATAGAGAAATAGAGTTGAAGTTAGTACCTTGAAAGAGCTTGAAATGAGAATGTGTATTTGTCCCACATTGAACTAAATAAAGGGCGTTTTGGGCGAATGTCTCGGCGTCTCACGTACGCGAGGCGACCTGGGCGAGGGATTTTATTTAGGTGATTTAATATTTTAATTAGAATTAATTTATCAAAATTGGGTTCGAATGAACCTGGACAGGATTTGATATTCGAATGAACCTGGACAGGATTTGATATTCGAATGAACCTGGACAGGATTTGATATTCGAATGAACCTGGACAGGATTTGATATTCGAATGTACCTGGACAGGATTTGATAGATATATTCAAAAATATTAAACTGATATGTGGATTAAATATGTATTAAATGTAAATCGTCAGTTACGATTCTAATATTAATTAGGCTGGTATCAGTTACGCTTAGCCTCTACTATAAATAGAGAGCTAAGTTGCTGATTATTTTGTACTACACCTTACATTCTCTACACCACTTTATGCTCTCCCCTCAATATTTAGTTTGAAGCTTGTCCGCTTGTGGTTTCTCCAGCGACTGAGGTGCTAGTCGAAGTTGAGCATTGGAGTTGCTGTGAACCCGTTGCTCGGAGCTGTTTTATCCTGGAGGAGGTGTTGCAAGCATCCCAACACAGTAAGTGGGGGCAATTATCTCTTCAAGAGCAGTCAGGACTTCTTGCAAGGACTGGCGACTCAGCTGATTTTTGTTTTAAAACTTCTTTTGTACACTGTTATGGATATGGCTCCTGGTACACCTTTCTTCTTTTCTTTGTTTATTCAGTCACTAATATGCATGTTATTTACCTTCATGTTTTGTTTCGTTAATTGTTGTCTTGGCCTGGACTTGTTAAATAATTTATATAACTGCCTCAATGTTGCTGTAATTGTTAATATTTCCAACATTCTTGAAGAGATAATTTGTTATATATTATTTAGCATACTGGTTAACGAGAGTGAAGTTCCTGCTAGTGGTAGTTATGGTGCATCTGCTGGGGTCATTGATTGGACCACTTACAATTTTCCACAACCCGTTGAATTAATTGGCTTGCTAGAGAAATTCAATGGAGGCATCGGCTTTTCTCGTTGGCAGAAAAGGATGAAGTTGTGGTTGACTATAAAGGGTTTGTGGCCTGTTGTGGAGTATGAGGAGCTAGTTATGGATCAAGAAAAGGCTGACATAGTTAAGGCTTTTGCAAAGTGGGGTGAGAAGGATGGGGTGGCTAGGGCGGCTATTTTGGCTGCTCTAACGAACACCTTGTTTGATGTTTACTCATCAGATGACTACTCTGCAAAACTCTTATGGGAAAAGCTGGACCAGACACATAATACTGACTCACAAGGTCTGGAAAAGTATTCTGTGGCTAGGTTCCTTGAATTCAAGCTGGTGGACAATAAGTCCATGACTGAGCAAGTGCATGAATTCGAGATGATAGTGCATGCTTTGAAGGAGTCCGGAATGGACCTCCCTGAAAAGTTCAATGTTATGAGCGTGATTGAAAAACTCCCGAAATCTTGGGAAGAGTTCGCTCTCTCCCTGAAAAGACAGAAAGGAGAGATCACTTGGACCAACCTTATGCTGGACATCTCGGTGCAAGAACAACACAAGTCCAAATAGGGACATGTGATGCCAACTGAGCACGGAAGCTCGAAGGTGAATATAGCGACTGTAGGACATAAGAGGAAGGCTGTCGCTAAGAAGGGTAATAGTAATAAATCTAAGAATGACAAGGACAAGGCCAAGAAACCAAAGGCAAACAAACCATGTTGGTCTTGTGGGCAGGTTGGGCACTGGAGTAAGGAATGTCCTGCAAAGAAAGCGAAGAAAACCGAGGTGGTAGCGCAAGAGAATGTTGTGCTTGGAACCGCAAGTGGGCATGTAGTGAACATGGTTGTTGGTGAGGCTACGGCTTCTGAAACCAACGTGGACCAGTATGTTACCTACAACCCTGTACTATTTTCCACTTATCTGTTAAATGAATGGTTGATTGATACTGGAGCTAATATGCATATTTGTGCTGACATTAGTTTATTTGTGTACATGGAGTAGGAAACGTGGACCTGAAGTTCCCTTCGGGTCGTATTCTATCCCTGACTAGAGTGCATCATGTTCCCGACATGCGTAGAAACATAATAAGTGGAAGCTGTTTAGTTTCTAATGGTTTTGAAATCTCTCTCAAGTGTAATAAAGTAGTTCTTATTCATACTGGTACATTTTTTGGCAAGGGTTACTTGTCAAATGGTTTATTTGTAATAAATGATGAGGCCGTTTTGGGAACGTTGATTAAAGATATTACTCCTTCTGTTAACTGTGTTGAATCTTCAAATTTATGGCATGCTAGACTTGGTCACTTAAATTTTGGTGCTCTTAAGAATATGATGAACTTAGAGTTGATTCCAAGACATGCTATAGAAAAGAATTCTAAATGTCAAGTATGTGTGTCTGCTAAACAAATAAGGAAACCTTTTCATAATATTGTTAGGAATTCAGACTTGTTAGATTTAGTACACACTGATATTTGTGAATTTGGTGGTGTGTTGACTAAGGACCAGTTTAGATATTTCATTACCTTTATAGATGATAGTAGCAGATACTGTTATGTTTATTTACTTAGACATAAGGATGAAGCACTTAGTAAATTCATTATTTATAAAACTGAAGTTGAAAAACAAACTAGTAAGGTACTTAAAAGATTGAGATCTAATAGAGGTGGTGAGTATACGAGTAACTCCTTTAATGAATTTTGCGCAAGCAATGGTATAGTTCATGAAGTTACTCCACCATACACACCTGAGTCTAATGGGGTTGCTGAGCGAAAGAACAAAACATTTAAAGATATGATTAATAGTATGCTTATTAATTCTGGGTTGCCTAAATACATGTGGGGAGAGGCTCTGAATACGGCTTGCCATATTCTGAATAGAGTCCCTCTAAAACACATGGACAAGACACCCTTTGAGTTTTGGAAAGGCAAGAAGACTAGTCTTAAGTATCTTCGTGTGTGGGGGTGCCTTGCTAAGGTACTTGTCCCTGAACACAAGAGAAAGAAGCTAGGTCCGAAGACTGTTGATTGTATCTTTCTGGGCTATCATGAAACCACTACAGCTATAAGATTTTTAGTTATAAAATCTGACATAGACGGTATAGTGGCTAACACGATAGTTGAATTTCGTGATGCTACATTCTTTGAGGATGTCTACCCTATGAAGACTGGTATACCTCAAGATGCTTCTGAGAAAGATCCTGCTCACACATCGAGTTCTAGTCCTGATCATGTGGAAAAAATGACAAATGTGGGGGCGGAACCTAGTAGTAGCTCTACAACTAGGGAAGTAGAGGAACCAAGGAGAAGTAAGCGTGCAAAGGTAGTCAAGGATTTTGGAGGTGATTTTATCACTTATAATGTCGAGGATGAACCTTTAACTTTCCGACAAGCTATGGATTCTTCAGAGTCTAGGCACTGGAAGGGCGCTTTAAAGAGTGAAATTGACTCTATTGGTTCTAATGGGACATGGGAGTTAGTTGATCTCCCTCCTGGGTGTTCTACTATCGGGTGCAGATGGATCTTTAAAAGGAAGATGAACCCTGACGGCTCAATAGATAAGTACAAAGCTAGACTGGTAGCTAAGGGTTTTAAGCAAAAGGAAGGCATTGATTACTTTGATACATACTCTCCAGTTGCTAGGATGATAACAATCCGAATGCTTATAGCATTAGCTTCCGTCCATAGTCTTATCATCGATCAGATGGATGTAAAGACAGCTTTTCTTCATGGTGACCTTGAAGAAGAGATATATATGGATCAGCCTGAGGGATTTGTTGCATATGGAAATGAAAGGAAAGTATGTAAGTTGATCAAGTCTATATATGGCTTGAAACAAGCTCCCAGGGATTGGCATAAAAAGTTTGATGAAACTATTTTGCCTTCCAGTTTTACTATTAATGAAAGTGACAAGTGTGTCTACACCAAAGTTAAAGGTATTGAATATGTCATCTTGTGCATATATGTAGATGACATATTACTGTTTGGAACCAATATTGAGATTATTAATGAGACAAAAGCTTTCTTGAAAAGGCATTTTGAAATGAAGGATATGGGTGAAGCTAGCGTGATTCTTGGACTCAAGCTGACTCAGTCAGCCGAGGGAATAACTTTATCACAGTCTCATTATATAGAGAAATCTATACTTTAGAAATATGGTTATTCACAGTGTAGAATCGCTAGTACACCGTATGATCCTAAAGCTGCCCTTGTCAAGAATACTTCAAGAGTACTTGTGTCTCAGTTAAGGTATTCTCAGATTATTGGGAGCTTGCAGTATCTTGTTAACTGTACTAAACCAGATATTTCATACTCTGTGTCTAAGTTGGCTAGATATACAAGATGTCCAAACAGAACTCATTGGGATGCTCTTGATAGAGTACTTAGATATCTGAAAGGCACAATGTACCTTAGTTTACACTATAGGAGATTTCCTGGTGTACTTGAGGGGTACAGTGATGCAAGTTGGATAGCTAAGAAGTCTGGTTCCAATGGAGTGACTGGATACGTATTCACCTTAGCGGGTGCAGTAATATCCTGGAAGTCAACTAAACAGACTATTGTTACTCGGTCTACTTTTGAGGCTGAGTTGTGTGCACTTGATGCCACTGGGACGGAGGCTGAGTGGTTACACGGACTTATGTCTGCGATACCTGAAGTAAGCAAACCGCTTCCTGCGATTGCTATTCATTGTGATAGTCGAACAACTATCGACAAGATTAGCAGTAAAAAGTATAATGCTAAAACAAAGAGACACATCCAAGTTAGACTCAAGTCTATAAGGGGTTTAGTGTCTGATAGGATTATAGCTATAGAGTTCATAGGAACTCAGAATAATATAGCTGATCCTTTGACTAAAGGACTGGAACCTGCAGTGGTCCTTAAGTCAAGGTTGGGAATGGGACTGTCAACCCATTATGATTCATCAACAGTGGAAACCCAATACACATGAGAGGAGATCCCTTGAAAGTGTATTCAATGTGGTAATAACAAGCTGTAAGGATGAATTGGTAGTACCTTTTCTACATAAATGATACTTTTGTATCTCTGTCTATTCCCTGAAAACCTAGAAGGTACTGACACTGCTATGAAAGCAAGAGTTTTATAACTCTGAATGGGGTCAAGTCATTTGACGAGATGGTAGCGGTACATCTCTGTAGATGCCCAGCTAAGCGAATGTAATTGTGTGGTCGCAATTAGGGGAAAGGGTTATTCTCTGAAGCATTCGACGAACAGGATCGAGACAAGACCATTAATGTCTCAAAGTCGTAGATTGGCACCATAGCCTTTGACTTGTCGTCGTTTATGGAACATGGTTACATCAAACGGATTAAGATTCAAGGTGAAACATTCCATCTGAATCCGGTAGCCATCGAAGTAGGGGACTCAGGAGGGTTCAAACCCGGAAGGGTACCGACTCTGAAAAACAAGTCATGATGAGAAACCTGAATGCATTTCTGTATGGATTTGTGGGGGATTGTTAGAAAATGGAGTTTTGGAGCATAAGTATTTATATGTTCTTGATATTAATTCCGGATTTTAACGATTGGAAATTGTTCCTTGTTATGGGGACTTAAATTTTCATATATGGATCTAAGTAATTTTCTTAGTGAAATCCATAGAGAAATAGAGTTGAAGTTAGTAGCTTGAAAGAGCTTGAAATGAGAATGTGTATTTGTCCCACATTGAACTAAATAAAGGGCGTTTTGGGCGAATGTCTCGGCGTCTCACGTACGCGAGGCGACCTGGGCGAGGGATTTTATTTAGGTGATTTAATATTTTAATTAGAATTAATTTATCAAAATTGGGTTCGAATGAACCTGGACAGGATTTGATATTCGAATGATCCTGGACAGGATTTGATATTCGAATGAACCTGGACAGGATTTGATATTCGAATGAACCTGGACAGGATTTGATATTCGAATGAACCTGAACAGGATTTGATAGATATATTCAAAAATATTAAACTGATATGTGGATTAAATATGTATTAAATGTAAATCGTCAGTTACGATTCTAATATTAATTAGGGTGGTATCAGTTACGCTTAGCCTCTACTATAAATAGAGAGCTAAGTTGCTGATTATTTTGTACCACACCTTACATTCTCTACACCACTTTATGCTCTCCCCTCAATATTTAGTTTGAAGCTTGTCCGCTTGTGGTTTCTCCGGCGACTGAGGTGCTAGTCGAAGTTGAGCATTGGAGTTGTTGTGAACCCGTTGCTCAGAGCTGTTTTATCCTGGAGGAGGTGTTACAAGCATCCCAACACAGTAAGTGGAGGCAATTATCTCTTCAAGAGCAGTCAGGACTTCTTGCAAGGACTGGTAACTCAGCTGATTTTTGTTTTAAAACTTCTTTTGTACACTGTTATGGCTATGGCTCCTGGTACACCTTTCTTCTTTTCTTTGTTTATTCAGTCACTGATATGCATGTTATTTACCTTCATGTTTTGTTTCGTTAATTGTTGTCTTGGCCTGGACTTGTTAAATAATTTATATAACTGCCTCAATGTTGTTGTAATTGTTAATATTTCCAACAAAATCGAACCCCAAAATAAAACCCCAATTTTTCGAATCCAATAAACCTCCACGAAATTGACATGGTTCATTAGAGATTTAAAAGGCCTTCTATTTGATTATAAATACTACGAATTTAAGTAACGAAATCAATTAGAAGTTGAAGAAAGAAAGAGAGAGATTTGTAAGGGAGAGATGAGAGGAGAATTGGGGGAAAAAACTGATCGTGAGGGTTTTTGTAACCCCAGGGGTATTTTGGTAATCTAATAATGCTGAAAACTGATTTTTAATAAAAGAAAACCAATAAATAGTATTTTTAAAATCTGAAATAAAATGAAAATAATAACTAAAAATCAAAATCTTTATTTAAAAACAAAGAGCACATACTTACAAGCTCACACATATTTTTAAAATATTTTTGTGATAAAAAATGAATTAAATATGAATTTTTCAAAGTTTAAACCACAAAATGGAATTTAAATCGAAAAAATCATTTTTAAATCCTTAAAACCGAAAATAAATTCCGCCATCAATTTTAGAAAGTAATAGAATATAAAAGGAGAGTAATGAAAAAGATTTCACAATTAACAGAGTCTCCAATGATTTTATAAAATTCCCGGAAAGTCAAAAAGATTTGATTTTTAATAAGAAAGTCATATAAATGCAACTAAAAGCATGCACATAAATTTTAACTCATACCATTCACCAGGTAAACATATAATTACCATATTTCAAGTATCAACCTTACACAAAAAGTTCACATGTCACAAATCTCAAAATATTATTAAATAATAATTATAATCTATTATATTCTTAATAGCTGCTAGTGAAGGATTTGAATAATTCCACCAAATACCCTTAAAAATTTTACCTCTACATACATCTTATGTCTATTTTGGTAAATTCCCAATTAGAAAATATTATGTCATCTTACATCATCTATCCAATTCATACATTTTAAGGTTATTTTGGTAAATTCCCAATTCTAAAATATTATGTCAACATGACATCATTCCATTATTATAGTATAAGTATAATCACGCACCAATTAAGGATGTAAAATTGACAATATATCAAATCAAGAAGTTAATATCTATTTATTGGCTCAATTAGTGGAATCATTAAATAATCATATAAATAAATTTTATAATGAACAATATGCCATACACAAGTAGATATGAAAGTCAAATCAATGTATAAATCATAATCAATGTTGTAATTTATTCCAATTTTGAATATGCAGATTGTCAGCTATCCATAAACATAAATGGATATTATTCATTTTAAATTTGGTTTACCTAAAATCAAGTTAACAAAATGATAATCTCGTAATCAAAAAAAATATAAGGTAATAAAAAAAAATAATTAATATCTACCTTAAATTGTGGATCATTCAACAACAATATCCATATAGTCACACATGCAATCAATACTTTCCATATCTTTTAAATCAATCAACAACTAATATCCATATTTTAGTTTCAAATTTTGAATCAGATATGATAAATACACATACAAGTATATGTATTTATATCCGTGATTTTTGTCATCTATTTTCAAAATTCAAATTCATAACTGGTTACAAGTATTTCTTGATTATAAAACTCTGATTTTCACCATTCATAATGTTAATGTTAATATCTTCTTTCTCTCTATTTTTTCTCTCCCTTTTTCCATTTTTTGTCTTCTTCTTTGTCTACTATTTTTCCTTTTTTTTTTGTTAGTGTTTGTGTTGATTATACATGTTTGTATATATGTATGTGTTTTTGTTGCTTACTTAAATATGTTACTAATGTTTGTTTAAATTGTGCAGAATACAAAAGTTTGAATCATTTTTTCAAGGACAACAAGCATGATAATTAAACATATATGTAAGCTACATTGCATCGTTACTTACGTTGATTTTGTTATATAATATTTGCAGGTGAATCCCAAATCTTATAGACTTGAGTTCTTGATCATAAGAGGTCGTGGTATCCATGAATTCAAAGTGGACAAAAAATAAAGGTTATGTTTTATATTTATGTAATGCATATATACACTTTTTGTCGAATATATTTGTTGTTTACTTAAATTTGCTAAATATTTATTTATTTTGTGTTGAACGTTAAATCAATTGCAGGTGAATCTCAAATCGTATATATTTAAATTCTTGACTTGAAGAGATTGTGTTATCCCTGAAACTCCTGATCGTAAGAGATCATGGTATCCATGGACTCGAATTTCTCAAAAGAATCAACTAATGTTAAATTGATGTATTTGTACACTTTTAGTTGAATGTTATTGGTTTGATATTTGCATGATATTAGTTTGATGGATGTTTAATCATACTTCTTTTTGTGTTATGATATTTAGTATAGATGATATCTATGTTTTAAAAGAATTATATGTGTGATTGCAACTTGAGATATCCGTATAATTGTGACTTACTTTGTTACTCATAATTACATTTATTTAGATTAATTTGTGATGTTTAAATTTTAAATTTATTTTAGTAGTTTGTGCCTCTTTCGGATATTAAATGTTTTATATGTTTATGTGTATGGTACACTTATATTTATTCAAAATATTTTAATTATATAACATATACAATATGTAATAAATAATTATAGTATTTGATCATAAACAGGAATATGTTCACATTTTGGTGGGTGACATTGGTACTACACTTAGTAATTTACATCATATGTATTTCGTTACTTTATCTTTTTTTTTAATTGAGTTTTAAAATGTATATTGTTTAAATTGCGAGGGATCGCCGTTAGGCGACACCAAGAAGACTTTAACTGAAGTTTTATGGCAAATAAATTACTATTTGATATATATTTCCAATATTTCCGATTCTAAATTTTATAATTTGTATCATCTCAACATTCAAATCATCCGATCTCATAATTTTTGAAATTTGAAAAAATCATTAAATTTCTTTCCTTTTTTGTTTATTACTCAATCAGTACTTAAATCAAGGGTTTTATTGATATATATGGTCATAAATTATGGTGACAATCATAATGAATGTCATTTAAATAGGATATTTGAATTTACGTTGGAGAATTTTATGACTCATATTTCTCTATTATCATTCTATATGTGTGCATATATACACATATATACTATTTGGACAGTTATTGTAGAGTTATATATATATATATATACACACACAACAAATAAACATGTATAACATAATTATACTTGCACACCAATTAAGAATATAAAGTTTATAGTATATTAAATTAATAAAGTCTCATATATTTTATTTGCATAATTAGTGGAAGTATGCACATAAACAAGTAAATATGTAAATTAGATCAGTGTACAAAGTATAATCAATTTCTTTAATCAAAGCTTTCCAAATTTTCTACAACCTTACATTTTCCAATTTAAATTCAATATTCTTATGTCATGTTTCCTTATAAATAAAATATTCCATTAATTTTGTTATGATCTAAAGCATTTAATTTTTTCCCATTTTGACACCTACAATAAATATACGTGAATTCGATTATATCCTTATATTTTGGATAAATATAAAAACAATTTTTAAATTATAGAAACTATTTCAAATCAATCCTTAATTGGTGTTATCATTTTTTCAAATTCAAATTTTTAATTGTTTATATGTATGTATCTCATTCTATTGGTGTGAGGGTTTATATTTGTGATTGTGTATAATATATCATTACTTACACCACATATATTTGAACTTGCATAAGATGAAACATGGATGATCCTTAACAGAGTTGCTTTAACGATTGTTAATTCTGGAAAATACATTTATGTACATGTCAATACATAAGCGCTCACGGAAGGTAGACCAGATATTGATAAATTACTATAATTTTTTTAATCAAATTGTACCTAATTATGTATAATTGAACAATGTATTATTGTGTATAATATTTATACATGTTTGATGTGTTTAGTTAATTTGCTTTGTATATGAAATTTCTTCTTTTTCGTTAGTCATGTTTTCTTTGTTTTACTTACTCATGATGGATTTTCTCTGTTTCTATTTTTCAAGAATTTGTTTGTATATTTTTAAGGAACGAGATCATTAATTGCAAACTAATTTGCATGTGTATCCATGACAAGGTTTATCAAAAATCGGATTTGTTGTACCACTTAATTACAAACGTTCTTGGTATCCGTAAAATTCAATTCGTCAAAGAAATCGGGTTTTAATTCAATAAATTTTGTTTATACTTATATTTGTTTGGATTACCTATGATATTTGTAATTTTAGTGTGTTTTTTCTCTTAGTAGTTTGTGCTTCTATAGTACACTTATATTTTAATATTTGTAATTTTAATATGTTGATTTCTATAGTACACTTATATTTTTTTATTTTTTTTAATTACAGAAGTATGCAAAATATGACTAAAAATAAATTAGTATATCTTATATATATACACACATTTTTATTGAATGATACTTTGCCACATATAGTAAATTTACGTCCTAAGTATTTAGTTATTTTATTTTCTTTTTTTATTGAGTTTTTAATTATATAGTGTTCGAATTGCGAGGTGTCGCCTTAAGGCGACGCCGAGAAACCTTTCACTGTAATTTTAATAATATATATATTTTTAAAATAAGTAAGGATAATTAAGTAAATACATGAAGTACCAAAATATTGTGCCGACCAACCTACCAACCAAATTTTAAATGTTTCATTTTAAATTATATATATATGATTCCAACACATACTATACTATGTGTCATATTTATTTAATACAACAAATTCAAAAATAAATATTCAATCATTATATACGATTCTGACACATATTATGAGTCATTTAATCAGTTAATACATAATCAATCAATATTAATTGATTTGTTTCATGTTTTATGATGAAGGTTAGAAAATATCATAACGCTTAAAGTTGAATATTAACATATCAAATATTTTAATTATACTGATTGCCTACAAATTTTAGAGATTTTCTTAATTATACTATGAAAACATTTATTTGCACAAAATTATATATTTTCAGCATTTTAAGGGTCATATCATCTTAATTTCATCTTTAATCCAATTATTATCTATTTAAATTACTACTTTAGTTATTTTTAAAAATTATTGTTGATATAGTGTACATAACTATAATTAGATTTTAGAATAATATTTTTTAAATTACAATATTTATTATTATATCTTATGTATTTGAATATATGATGCAAGGTGTCGCCAACCGCGACGCCAATTAACCTTTCATTATAAAATTAATAGAAAATTATTATACATTACTTACTTTCAGTAATATATATCATATAATAAGAAAATATGTATAATATCTTAAAAATAAAACTGAATATTTAGAAATTGTACTTATTTTTATAATTTGTTTGACGTACATATTATAGTATATTACTAATATTGAATATTAAAAACATAGATCTGAGCATGTTGACACTAACCACGATGTCAGTTCAAAAATTTTATAATATTTTGTTTCCCAAATTATTGGGGTGAATTGGATCGGAATCTGACGCGTTGCAAAAAATATTCAACATTTTACATATGCATTTAAGTTTTATTCTTCAAATTTTATATTCTTTTTTATTAACAATTTCTTATTTTAAATTGTAGAGATGGTGAATAACACAAGTTCTATCTATGTTTTACTTTAATGAAAAAAGATTTTGTATAATTTGTAACCAATTTACGTAGAATTGAAAAATACATGCAATAAAATTTTGAGACATTTTATTTGTTTGTGGATTAGAGATAGTGTTAACAACTTAACTTACTTTAGCTATATAAAATATACTTCAATTTTATTTCATGTATCCAAAAATTATTATAAATTTCACAAGTAAATCTAAATTATAATTAAATACTATTATTTGTTCATCTAAATACTATTTTTCTTCTTTATAATATAAATTTTTGTATAACTTAATTTTTAGTTGGTTTATGATTATTATATAAATTTTTATTCGAGATATTTTCGTATTTTGAAAACAAGATAAAACCTACATATTTTATATAAAAATTAAATATCATTTAACACTATCTAATGCAAATAAAATAATTGATTAAATAATATTCTATATAAATATTATATTATAAAATATTATATAAATGAACATTCGGGTTACTATAGCAAGGTTTGCTAGAATTGAAGGAGGAATGGAGCATCTTAATGAAGGAATGAAGCACTTATATCTAATGATCAAGAATTCTCATCAACCTACTGCTGAGCACAATATGTTCTTTGAAGGAGATGATGGTGATGATGCTCAAGGAGATGGAGGAGATGGGGGAGATAGAAGGGAGGTAAATCCTGAACCTTTTAAAGCTAAATCTGTAGAGGATTCCTCGACTAAGGGGGAGAAGAAAGAGGAGAAGAAAGGAGGAGAAGCTGGAGGAGCTTCTGGAAAGGATAAAGGGAAAGTGAAGCAACAGTCAACTCTTGAAGATGACCTCTACTACCGGGATGAACAGGATGACTTTGATGTATTTGGTGTTCAGGAGGATGATGTCCCTGAAGAGACCATTCCTGAAGATATCTTTGGTGAGGAGGAAGTTGAAGAGGAAGCTGACTTTCCTGAATGGGATGAACAAGATGATCTTTTCAACCCTGACCCTGCATTTGAAGAGGAGCTGAGGAAGCAGCAGGCAGATATAAGGAAGAGGCAAGATGAGACTGCAAAGGCATCTCAGATAATTTTTGAAAAGATTCAAATTCAAAAAGTTGAGCATGAAGAGAAACAACGTCTTCATAGCTTAGAAGTCAAAGACTGGAAGTTAGACATAAGGTTGAAGAAGGGTGATAAATGGACCAAAGCAAAAGAAATGTTTGCACTCCCTCAAAAAGGATCAAACAATGATCGGGATTTTATTGGTCTTCTTCAAAAGTTCAAGAATGTAAATCCAGATAATTCGGTGTACATGAAAGCCTTGCAAGAAGAAATCTTAAGGATTATCACTGGATTTGACAGAGTCAGAAATGAGATGATCATCTACGTATTTTGTCAAAGCATAGGATCTCTCACGGTCTCTCTGGATTGCTTTGCAAGTAGATCCTTGTCAGAGCTTTGGGTTCTCATGAGCAGAGTTAAAGAATCTTCATATTTGAATGTATTGCTACATGAGCAACTCAAAGAATTTGTTATAAGGGCTAGTCCTCAGGTTGTAGATGTTCCATTTGAAGTCAAATTATACAAAGGTAGAGCACTTCAATCCAGTGGAGTGGATCATGTTTCTTTGAAGAGTTACCCTGCAATACATTTGATAAAGCTGGAAAACATGCTAAGGACCACTGGATTTGCTTCAGAAGAAAAGACTGAAGTTGCTGACATTATTCAAGACTATTGCATAGCCAACATCAAAAGGTATCATCAGTTAAAGAATAGGTTGAAGAAAGTCACAACTCTGCCAGTCAGACCAACAAATCTCGCATCTGAAAATGATTGGGTCCTTGACAAAGATTTGATAGATGCTTTGGAGGAAGGTGAAATGAGTGATCAAGAAAGTTGATCTCAAGCTCAGTTTTGTATTGTAATATGTTTAGAGCTTAGGTAAATCAAGATAGGATCAATGTATTGATATGTTCAGTCTATAGGAACATCCATCTTATATTTATCTTTAATGTTTGAATATGGAAATGTTATATATAAACCAGAACTTTTTATTATTTACTTGGCTCTTAAAGTCTTATTTTTTACTTGTTTAATTAGTTGAGTTACCCTCTAGGTATTTGGTTGTTATTCTCTAACAAACAAATAGGGGGAGATTGAAAGGCATATGTATAGGCCTATTTGTAAATATCGAGGATACGACTCAACTTAAACAAGAATGTAATAAGTAAATAATAATTCAATTGTCACAGGAATCTCAAAAGGTAATATCAGTCAAAAGAATGAAGATTAAAGTCAATCTACATACTTGAAGTAATTCTACATTGAAAGAATTTCATTTATTTGATCAAGCCTTAGTGAAGTATTCAAGAAAGTGGATCCATTAAATTGACAGAGATTTCTACAATGTGACAGAAAATGTACAGGTTACAGTGTTTGTTAAAGTCAAAAGAAAAAGAACCACCGCTTAAAGTCAAAAGATGAAGAAACGTCATTGCAGTTAGTCACTCATGAACCAGACAGTACATAGAGTGTCAACACCATACAGTGGAAGTTCATCCTTAATCTCAGTGGTTCACATATTGATTCTGCTATCATGAAATTATATTAATTCCTTTTTAATTTACTAAATCAGTTAATTAATTTAGTCTATAAATTAATTCAATTAGAATTAATTTATTGCTTAAATTAATTAGAAGGTAAATTGAATTAGAATTAATAAAATAACTAATAGTACTATCAGTTTATTCTTGTAGTACTATCCTAGGTAGTACTACCGATAGTATTACCAAGTCATTGGTTAGTACTACCAATGTATTTGTAAGTACTACCGAATAGTACTACCAATACATTTGATAGTACTACCGATAGTACTTGCAATACAATTGTAGGATTGCGTACAAAGGACAAAAACAAGACAGAAGCTTCACTTGTGTTTTTTTTCAAGACAGAAAACAAAAGTGATATCTTCTGCCATTAAAATCTCAAACTGTCCAAGCTTTAACTTTGCAATTGAATTCAATTCTAGAAGTTAATGTTATATCCAAACCACTATAAATCAATTACTTGTACTGCTTTGACTATCTAGCAGATGTTTATCCCTAGAATTTATCTCGAACTATCTTTTAGTATTCTATCTTTTTATTACAAAAATAGATAAGTTCATGTCGAATTTATTCTAGATTTGTTTTAATTAGTTTGAGATTCAATCATTGTAATTCGTACGGTATTTGTAACACCTTTCAAGTTTAATATAAGTTATATTTAACTTGAATTTTGTTTCATTTAATTCCGCAATAATTTGTTCTTGGATTGTAAAATCATAAACCAAACAAATTCGATAAAACAGTACTGTTTGTATTCAACCCCCCTTATACAAACTTATCAGGACCTAACAATCCTTATTATTTTGATTTATTATAGAAATTGAATGTAATTACATATTAAATAAACTGGTCTCCTTACTACGGTATAAATACCTTTTAGTTTAGACTTTTTCAAAATCAAATTTTAATACAATCTTTTTTAACTTACATTCTTTTTATATTATCATTGCATTCTTTTTACATGATATAATCTTGAACGTCTAATTTTAAATACATTAGATCCGACGGTTAAGATTGTTTTGGTCGTACTGACTACCAGGACCAAAATAATAACATATATAAAATACATGTTAGTATAAACAGTTGATTAAAAAAAAAAATCTATCTTTAAATAGAGTAATATTATAGTTAGAGTAATATTCACAACAATCTATTTTTTATATAATAAATTAATATATATTTTTCAAGAAAATAGAGTCAAATTATAATTAGGGTGTAATGTGTTACAATACTATAACTATGTGGTGCAATTTCTTATAATTTGAACTTAATGAAATACCCTTCCGATTTTACCCCTGCCTATATTAACAGTGACAGTTGTTTTGGACAAAAAATGATTAAAGGGGTGTAATTCGAAGCGAAATCTGTAGTTGATGGATGCATTCTGACGACATTAAAAGTTTGAGACCAAATCAAAAAAGTGACCAAATATAAGGGGTGCATAATACTATTTACTTGATTTTATATTATATTTGTAACACATCATCTCATTTGAAAAATGGAGGAGGAATAATTTGTTCATTGTGTTCATAATAAATTATGAGAATACTAAGGTGGCAAAGAATCAAAACTAAGTGTTTTACCGATTTGAACTCTGATATCACGAGAAAATATCATTTCATGCAAGATATTTTTTCTTAAAATTCATAAATAACATTAGGTTTATGTTGTGGAACTAAAAGTAGGTTGTTTAGATGTTGACGACGTGTATTTAATGCTAGGTTGTGGACAGGCGTGTCTTAATGGTTGCTCTCGTGTTTCGTGACTGAACATGTCATCACAAGATGCCTACGTATCTCAATTAATACTGAGAATCAAGCCAAGAAAACGTAGTTCTAATGTTGAGGGGTTAGGCCCTTTATATAGGCATCTGGAGCCTTAGAATCGTGCTTGGGTTAGGTTACTTGGTGGCCAAGTAACCTCCTTGACAGTGGATAACTCTTATCAGAGTTAGTTTCCACGCTGGAGTTGGTTTCCATGTTGGACGTTGCCTTAGAAGCTTCTTAGTGGTTTCCAACCACTGGGTTGTTTGTGAACCAGGCCCACGTCTTAGTGGTTTAAGACAAAGGTTGGTCCTTGGCCCAATTGCTGACCACAAATTTAATATCATAGGTCTAATTAATGGGCCTCGTATTTGGACCATTCTAGGTATAATTAATGCAGCATTAAAGGTGTCCTTAGGGCTTTATTTTAGCCCACATCATTTGCCCCCTTAACTTCGAAGAAAACTGATCAGGTTTTCTCGAAGTTAAGTCGACTAATTTTTCAGTGGCCCTCCTCGGGTATGGCCTTTTTGTGGCTTAGGGTACACTAGTGTTTCACGAGTATCATTTTTTAGTGTGAAGTGTGGAGCGACCTACACATTCACTACGATTAGCCTTATTTGAGGCTTCATTTTTATTGGCTGAGGGCACCTGATAACTAAGTTATCAAGTGCAACCAAGTTTTTGTTAACGAAGGTTGAGTGTTGCCTTAATTTGGCTAACTCCGAAGAACGATCACTGGGTATTGCCCTAAATGGGTTATATTTGGTGGGCGATGAGCCCTAAACAATCATAGACATGGTTAAAAGGGCGCTTAATGGCACTAAACGGTGCTAAATAGCGCTAAACGGTGCTAAACGGCACTAAACGATGCTAAACGACGCTAAACGGTGCTAAACGGCACCAAACGGCGCTAAACGACGCTAAACGGTGCTAAACGACACTAAACGATGACGCTGAACGGTGCTAAACAACACTAAACGACGCTAAACGACGCTTAACGACGTTACAGAATGGGGCATTTTCCGAACCGAACCAAACTGACCAAGCCAACCGGAGGCCTCCCAGGGAGCCAAGTCGGCCAGCCCTGGTCAGCCAACAACCTCCCAGGGGTCTGTTCGACTGGAGCCCTGGTCGGCTGGAGCCCCGGTCGGCCGGAATTTTTTTTTTTTTTTTATTTAAGCTAGGTGAAATGTTGGTTGCCTTAGTTTCTTGGTTGTTTGTTATGAAACAAAGTTCTTGTTTCCAACCACTAAGTAGTTTTTTGGTTATTTGGCTTGATTTCAACCATCGTGCATGATTTCATCCATCGTGCATGATTCCAACCATCCAAGTTTGAAACCAAGATTTAAACATGGTATTTGGTTGGTGTTTACAAACATGTTGGCCATTTTGGCTTCTTTTGATAAAAGAGTGGTTTCATTCGTGATAACATCTCTAGTCATCCGGGGATAGTCATCTGAATCCCTCACTGAGGCTCTAGTCATCCGGGGTTGGTCATCCAAAGCCCTCACTGAGGCTCTAGTCATCCGGGGCTGGTCATCCAAAGCCCTCACTAAGGCTCTAGTCATCCGGGTCTGGTCATTCAAAGCCCTCACGGAGGCTCTAGTCATCCGGGGCTGGTCATGCAAATCCCTCACCGAGGCTCTAGTCATCCGGGGCTAGTCATCCAAAGCCCTCACCGAGGCTCTAGTCATCCGGGGCTGGTCATCCAAAGCCCTCACCGAGGCTCTAGTCATCCGGGGCTGGTCATCCAAAGCCCTCACCGAGGCTCTAGTCATCTGGGGCTGGTCATCCAAAGCCCTCACTGAGGCTCTAGTCATCCGGGGCTGGTCATCCAAAGCCCTCACTGAGGCTCTAGTCATCCGGGGCTGTTGATTGCCCCCCGAGTACGAACTCCTTGTTTAAAAACAACATGAGCGTTTTGAAAACAACAGGTTGTCTTCAAACCAAAGGTTTTAAAATTTTGATCTCCAAACCAAGTTATTAATTCTCTTAATTATATTAGGTTAATCAGATCAATGTACTAATCCTTAATTAGGACTAAACTTCACTTTGTTTAGCAAAACATGCTTAATTAGGCTTAATTCCTCAACTGGTAGCTTTATGTTGCCCCAGGTCACATTTTCATTCATTTTCTTCGTTCTTATTCAAAAGAATAGAAGTTTTCTTCGTTCTTATTCAAAATAAAAAGAGTTTTGGTTCGACTATATAAACTTTTTCAGTGGTTTTATCACTGATTTAGACAATTAAACCTGTAAACGCGGGTCGTCTTGAAATATGACTTGTTATCACAGGTTGCCATCTTCTATAAAAGAGAGGTGGATGAACTCATTTCATTCACACCTTCATTTGCAAATTTCTCTCTTGCATTCTCTCTAGTTCTAGTTCTTTAGTTGTGTGGTTTACAACCAAGAGGTTTATTTTTAATCAAGTAGTCATCATCCAATCATGGCAGATCAAAGAATGGCTGGTCCATCTTCCGCTCTTACTTAAAAGATGGTTGCAAGAGCCAAACAAGGTAACCATCTTTCTTGTGTTCCTGTTGTTATAGATGAACCTTTGCCTACATTGTTTGAATTAGTGAATCAAATGGGGGATGCTTTCCCAAACAACGCTGAATTTGATTCTTTCAAGTTTCCAAGTACCCTGGGGAAGGTCGATGTGAAGAGACTTAAAAAGAAGTACTCTTTCCCCAAGGATCTCAAGATAGTGCTTCCCGATCCAGGTGACAATACTTGCAACTGGCACCCGGAAAGGTTGTTTGTTTATAGGGATGTTATAGCGGCCGGACTTAGGTTTCCACTACACCCCTTTGTGGTGAGGTTGCTAGCTGAGCTAAGGATTAATCTCTGCCAACTATATCCAAATTCATGGAAGTTCATTTTTATTTTCATGGCAAGGTTCTTGAAAGAATGGATTCCTCTAAGTGTTCCCATTTTCAGAAGCATCTTCGTTCTCAAAAACATCCCTGTCACCCGGAAAGGATGGGTTTGCATTCAACATCGCCCGGGTGTCAATCACATTTGCAACAACGCCTCTCTCCCCGATTCCAACCACGAATGGAGGCATCACTTTGTTGTGCTCCATTGGAAGGGAGGAGATTGGGGCCAATATTTTAGATCTGATTTTAACCATGTGGTAGACTTTGGGAGCCATATTAATGAACTTAAGTCTCACGAGTTCCCATACAGGGATGATCTTATAACGGGTCATGATCAGATTCATTATCGCTCCTTCTTGACCGAAAGGATCATGGTTGAAGTCGGAATGAGTAGATTGTCATTGGAGGGTAATTTTTATTGTTATTCCTTGTTTTGAAACACACTTAATCTTATTCCAACGTTTTTGCCTTGTATTTTTTAGCTACTGAGGCCCTTGATAGGGAGCCGGGAATGGGCGAGCAAGTCACCAAAAGGATGGTAAAGAAAGTCGAGTTTATAGCCAACCCTCCACCTCCCAAGGTTCCAGATTTCCTTACTCATTCTCAAAAGGCTGGAAAGAGATTTAGGGACTCGGAAGGCACCATCAAGACTACCTTTCAACCCGCATGGGGAATATGTGAACAAGACTCCATTGCCGGGAGCTCTTTATTGGCCATGGATTGGTCTAGGTTCTCCATTACCCCTCCAGACATGGTGAACGTGCTTGCGCGTTCGAAATTGGACAAAACTGAACAAATGGGAACTCAAGCCATAGACCAGGTTAACATTTACTTGTTTCAATTTAGCTACTTGTCCTCCTTTATCATACCTTGTTTATTGACTTGTTCTCTCTTTTGTATAGCTGAATTCCTACTTTCAAACTTCCATTCATCAAGGGAAGTCTTTAAGGGATGAATTTAGAGCTGCAAATAAGGAGAAGATTCGAGTCATTAAGGAGTCGAAGGAATGGGAAACAAGAGCCTATGCGGCCGAGGAGGATGCCTCTTCTTTCAAGGGAAAGTACGAGGCTTTGGAGAGTAACTCCGACGGCTTCCTTGAATTTATGGATCAACACGACAACGACGCCCGACCTACTTTTCTGTCAAGTGGTTGGAATAGGGCAATTTCGGCTGTTAATAGGTCTCATTCGGGGATGTTCAATCCTTCCGAGTTCCCAAGTCCTTGGGCCCTTGCTGGTGAGATTGACGATGATCAACCTTCCGGGTCGGGACATGGGGAGAAATCTTAATCCTCCCAGTCCGAAGGCAACTACTCTGCTAGCCCTATTAGCGGAAAGGGCAAGGGTGTTTCTTACTCGGTTTTAGAGAAGCGTAGGGGTGTTATCTGTGAAGAAAGTGAGTCTACTTCAGGTTCAACCAATAGCTCGTCGGGGGAGGACGATGATAATGAGGAAGATGGTGAGGAGTAATCCCCCTTTGCATTTCTAGCCTTGCATGGCTTGTAGCCACATGTAGCTTTCTGTTGTTTTCGTTCATGGTCCTTGGTTGGCCTTTTAGACTTGCCTTTTATTTGATTGTTTGTAAACTTAATTCGAGGATCCTTCGGGACCTCTACTATCTGAATCCTTCGGGATCTTTATTATGCATTCATGGTTTATTTCTTATCTTGTTTACTTGTTTTTGGTACTTAGTGTTGCACATATCGAGTATTGGTACATAAAGCAAGATATAAGAAAATAAACATGCATTGATAACAAAATGAGGATGGGTTCAACCCTTTCATAGATAATAAACTGTAAATATGAGCTACATGCCCTGAAATGGTTCCAATGAACCTTAGGTCTACTTTTACTACTAAACATTAGACTACATCCTGAAAGGATAGTTAAGCATAATAAATCTTGACATTCGAGGCGTGCCAAGTGTGAGGCACCTCAGTCTCATCCAAAGTCTCGAGCTTGTAAGATCCTCGTCCAAGGGTCTTCTTAACTCTGTACGACCCTTCCCAATTTGGTGCTAGCTTTCCTTTTTCACCTACTCCAGATGCCTCTATCTTCCTGAGAACCAAGTCTCCTTGTCGAAAGAACATTTCCTTAACCTTTCGGTTGTAATGGAAGGAGGTTCGTTTCTGATACTCTACATTTCGAGCGTTGGCTTCGTCCCTAACTTCATCAATTAAGTCGAGTGTCAACCTCATTCCTTCTTCGTTCGTCTCTTGTTCAAAGGCTTCAACTCTCGGAGATGCATGTGAGATCTCTAGAGGTACAACAGCTTCTGCTCCATAAGCAAGCATGAACGGGGTTGTTCCAATGGTGACTTTGCAAGTGGTACGATAAGCCCAAAGCATGGGCAGTATCTCGTCCACCCAAGTGTTCCTGGAGTGTTCGACCCTTTTCTTCAATCCATCCATTATGATTCGATTCGCAACCTCTACCTGCCCATTTGCTTGAGGGTGGGCAACTGAGGTGAATCTAAGCTCAATGGCGTTCTCTTCACAATACTTCCTGAAGTCTTCATTATTGAACTATGGTCCATTATCCGTAACAAGGATGCGGGGTATTCCGTACCTACACATGATGCTTTCCCACAGGAACTGGGCAAATTGCTTGGTGGTTATCTTGGCCAAGGGTTTGGCCTCAATCCACTTAGTGAAGTAATCAATTGCCACTATCAGAAACTTTCTTTGTGTTGTAGCCATAGGAAAGGGACCAAGTATGTCCATTCCCCACATAGCAAACAGAATTGGAGAATTGATTGAAGTCAGTATCTCAGGTGGTTGCCCAACCACTGGTGCATGTTTCTGACAACGATCACACTTCTTAACAAAATCATCGGCGTTAGTCAGCATTTCGGGCCAGTAAAAGCCTAGCTTGGTTATCTTATGAGCAAGGGCTCTGCCCCCCAAGTGTTGTCCACAAATCCCTCCATGGACTTCTTCAAGTGCTTCTCGTGCCTCTTGGGGCCTTAGACATTTTAGGTACTGGATCACAAAAGACCTCTTATAAAGTAGCCCTTCAATCAAAGTATACCTCAATGCTCTCACAGACAACTTGCGTGCCTCTTGGGCGTTATCAGGGAGCCATCACGTTTCAAGGTGAGCCTTGATTGGATCCATCCAACAACCTCTTATATCAATGGGATCCACAAGTTTCGAATTACTAGTAGGGGCCTTCAAGACTTGGAAGTAAACACTTCCCGAGTAGTTCTCAATCTCAGAAGAAGCAAATTTAGACAAGTCATCAGCCTTCACATTTTCCTCTCTGGGGATGTGTTCCACATAGCACTCATCAAACTGAGCCATAACAGCTTTCACAACTCTTTGATACTTAGCCATAGTTTAATCCCTGGTTTCAAACTCATCATTAACTTGCGAGATAACCAACCTTGAATCTCCACGTACCTTCAGGTTCTTGACCCTTAGAATTTTAGCCAAGCCTAAACCAGCTATCAAGGCCTCATACTCAGCTTCATTGTTGGTTGTAGGGAAGTCCAATTTTAAAGCGTACTCGATTGTAAACCCATCGGGGCTTTGCAAGACCATGCCTACACCACTTGACTTTGTTTTTGATGCCCCATCAAATTAGAGTATCCAAAATTCTTTTAGATCAAGCTCTTCATCCTTATTTTCAACCTCAGATGCCTCATGGGGTACTACTACCTCTTGCCCCCTGACTTCTTGGTTGTCAATGGTACATTCAACCACGAAGTCAGCCAATGCTTGAGCTTTGATGGTTGTTCGGGGCTTGTATTTGATATCAAATTCTCCTAGCTCAACTGCCCATTTAATTAGCCTTCCACTGGCCTTTGGACTATGTAGGATGTTCATCAATGGTTGGTCCGTCAGGACTTCAATTTTGTGTGCCTGAAAGTAAGGGCGTAGCTTCCTTGAAGCCGTGATTAGTTCCAAAGCAAACTTCTCAATAACATAATAGTTCAATTCTGCCCCATGCAAAATTTTGCTTACATAGTAGACTGGTTTTTGAACCCTTCGTTCCTCCTTTACAAGGACAGCACCCAGAGCTTGATCGGAGGCTGCCAGGTAGAGATAAAGAGTATCTTCTGAGCTTGGTTTGGCCAGCAATGGGGCCTCAGCCATGTACTTCTTGAGCTTTTCAAAGGCCTCTTTACTATCTACTGTCCATTAAAAATCCTTGACCTTTTTCAGGGCTTTAAAAAATGATAAGCACTTGTCCCCAGAGTTGGAGATGAATCTCCCTAATGCTGCAACTCTTTCAGTCAACCGCTGAACGTCCTTAACAGAACGAGGTGGTTCCATGTCGAGGATAACTTTTATCTTGTCGGGGTTATCTTCAATGCCTCTCTTGGAGACCATGAGACCCAAGATTTTTCCTGACCCTACTCCAAAAGCACACTTGGCAGGATTTAGCATCATTTTATGGTGCCTTAGCACTTCAAATGCCTCTCTGAGATGCTTGATGTGGTCGTCTTTAAACAAGCATGTCATCAACGTAGACCTCCATGGTCTTCCCAATCAAGTGGGCAAAGATCTTGTTTACTAGGCGTTGATAGGTCGCCCCTGCATTCTTTAGTCCAAAAGCCATGACAAGGTAACAAAAGACTCTAAAATCAGTAATAAATTATACATTGGTTGTGTCATCCTTATGCATCTTGATTTGGTTGTAACCACTGAAACCATCCATGAAGCTCAGCATTTCATGTCCCGCAGTAGCATCTATCATGGTGTCAATCCTTGGTAACGGGAAGTAATCCTTGGGACAAGCATCATTTAAATCAGTGAAGTCTATGCACATCTTCCATTTTCCATTGGCCTTCTTAACCATAACCGGGTTTGCCAACCACTCAGGGAATTAGATTTCTTCAATGAATCCAGCTTCTAAGAGCTTATCAACTTCTTGTTTTATGGCTTCCTGCCTCTCTGGCGCAAAGTTACTCTTCTTTTGCTATATCGCCTTCCTTTTCGGATCGACATTGAGCTTGTGAGTTATCAGCTGGGGATCAATCCCTGGCATGTTGGCAGTTGTCCATGCAAATACATCACTATTCTCTTGTAGGAACGCGATCAACTCGCCCTTCAAGGGTGCTTCGATATAGGTCACCTTTTCAGGTTCGAGAGGATCCAAGGGAATATGAACCAAATCCTCAGATGGCTTTCCTCTATGGTCTTCATCTTCTCTGACATCCATGTCTTCGATAGGGAGAACCTGCCCCCCCCCCCCCCGATTCCATCTGGCCTTAACGCGGCTACATAACAGCTCATATCCGTTTTTTGATCACCCTTTTCTTCTCCAACACCGCTCCTGGCCGGGAACTTGATTTTCAGATGGTAGGTTGAGGCCACAGCCTTAAAAGCATGAAGTCATGTTCTTCCAAGGATGACGTTGTAGGTCGAGGATGCTTTGATTACCACGAAGTTCAACATTTGAGTTGCTTCCTTTGGTTCCTGACCAATGGTCATAGGCAACTGAATTGTGCCTTCTACCTTGGATTCAACCCCGTTGAACCCATATATGGGCATGTTTGAGGGGATTAGTCGAGAATCATTATATCCCATCTTCAGGAATGTGTCATGGAAGAGGACGTCAACGGAAGCTCCGTTGTCCACAAGGACTCGTTTTACCTCGTTATTTCCAATCACGGGGGCTATTACCAAAGGATCGTCATGGGGGAACTTCACCCCTTCAAGGTCCGAATCATCGAATCCAATTGACATCTCAGTTTTTGCACGCTTGGGTGCTTCTCCAACAATATGCATCACTTCTCGGGCATAAGCCTTCCGGGAGTTTCTAGGGGTTTCGGCTGCGGTTGTCCCTCCTGAAATCATGTTGATCACTGGCCCTCAAGGCTGGGGGTTGCGGTCTTGGCCTCGATCTTCATCTCGGTTATATTCTCTCCGAGGGGCACCCCTGTCCCCATCCTTGGTAAATTTGTTCAATTTCCCTTTTCGGATCAGAAACTCAATTTCATCCTTGAGTTGCCTACAATCATCAGTATCATGGCCCGTGTCTTTATGGTACCTACAATACCTGTTCTTGTCTATCTTCTTAGGATCTCCCCTTAGTGGCTTCGGCCATCGGAAATCTTTATCCTTCTCAATGTCATAGAGGATTTGGCTCCTTGGAGCATTTAATCTTGCATATTCAGTAAATTTCGTACCTGAATTGCTTTTCCTTGGAGTTGAATCAGAGTCTTTAGCCATACGAGGATATTTGTCCTTGACATCATACTCTTGCTCCGTCTTTCGCTTCTTCGAGCCCCCATTATTGCCACCACCTGCAGTGGTGGTGTCAGTTTTCTTCATGTTTTCCTCGGTCTTGATGTACTTACCAGCCCTTTATTGGAGCTCAGCCATGCTCTCAGGGGGTGTTTAGACAACGACATCTTGAAAAAGACTTTTGTGGTTCCTTGTTGTATGGCTATCATAGCTACCTTGTTGTCTAGATCAGGTATATTCAATGTCTCCTTGGTGAAACGCTTGAGATAATCTCTCAATGTCTCATTCTTTCCTTGGGTTAAATTCATGAGTGAAGCAGAGCTTTTCTCATGTACTCGTCCACTGATGAATTGGTTGATGAAAGCCGTGCTCATATCTCTAAAACAACTGATAGAGTTGGGCGGCAAACGACTATACCATCTTTGAGCCATGTCTGCCAGGGTTTGAGGAAACGCCATACACTTAAGGGCATCTGTGACGGGTCGCAGCAATAGCACATTTGAAAAAGTCCTTACATGGGTTGCGGGATCACCCGTACCATCATATGCCTTGATAGTAGGCATCTTAAATTTCCTTGATACACAAGCGGCCATTACCTTTTCAGTGAAGGGTGGAATGGGATCATCTGGGTCGCCCAGTTGCATTAAAACACGGGGATCTGACCTGGGGATCTCCGTCCTTGGAGCCCTAGCTCTTCCTTTCCTCCTTAAAAGTCTTTCTAAATCAATTACAAGAACATCTCCCGCCCCTTGGTTCAAAGGTTGAGTCTGTCTCCTTTGCCGCTCTATTTCCATGTCTTTCTTTAGTTTATGGATCTCGGCTTCATGAGCCCTTATCTTCTCCATAGCAGTCATAGGTGCCCTTGCAGTTGTCCCCCGAGTCCTTCTTTCAAGGGGTTCCTTGCTAGATCTTCTTCTCCTGGGCGCTTGATCTCGACCTTCATCAGATGAGTAGTCGTCAGTATAAGGTCCGGAGTAATCCAAGTACCCTTGTTCATGGACCGGTCCCAAACCTTGAATGTAGGTTGGTTCGTATGGCTCATGGATTATGGGGGCATGGCCACTTCCTCCTGTTTTATGGGGGTAGTTAGGCAATCCATAGGTAGGATTGGTGCTCGTAGGGAGCATGGTCATGGAGATCTGCGCTCCATGTGGAAGGTTGTGGCCGAGCGGCGAGACAACCATCTGAAGGGGATTCGTCTCGTTCTGAGGTATGGAAATTTGGGGATTCGTCCCTTGTGGTTGAGAAACCACCTCCGTTGTGATGGGTAACGTCCCTAGTGGTTGAGAAACCACTGTTGTGAGGGGTAACGACCCTTGTTCCGTGATAATTGGAACAGTAGTGACGACAGTAGATCCAGTGACGACTGATGTTCTCCGTGTGTTAACCATGGTTGTTGTTTGTTTCACACAGACGACGCCAAATGTTGTGGAACGAAAATTAGGTTTAGATATTGACGGCGTGTATTTAATGCTAGGTTGTGGATAGACGTGTCTTAATGGCTGCTCTCGTATTTCGTGATTGAACATGTCCTCACAAGATGCCTACGTATCTCAATTAATACTGAAAATCAAGCCAAGAAAACGTAGTTCCAATGTGGAGGGGTTAGGCCCTTTATATAGGCGTCTGGAGCCTTAGAATCGTGCTAGGGTTAGGTTACTTGGTGGCCAAGTAACCTCCTTGACAGTGGATAACTCTTATCAGAGTTAGTTTCCACGCTGGAGTTGGTTTCCATGTTGGACGTTGCCTTAGAAGCTTCCTAGTGGTTTCCAACCACTGGGTTGTTTGTGAACCAGGTCCACGTCTTAGTGGTTTAAGACAAGGGTTGGTCCTTGGCCCAATTGCTGACCACGAATTTAATATCATAGTTAGGGTTTCGGGTCTCATTAATGGGTCTCGTATTTGGACCATTATAGGTCTAATTAATGCAACATTAAAGGTGTACTTAGGGCTTCCCGCATCAGTTTATGCAGTAAAACGATAAGAGATACATTTTAAAACACAATTTATTATTTTTATATATATCTAAAACTCAAAACTGTTAAAGTACACATTCAAAATTCAAATTAAAATATTGACCGTAAATTATAAAATTTTAATTTGAACCCAACATTACATTTTTATTTAAAATAATAAACCATGAAAAAAATATTCTAATCATATTCGAAAATATAGAAATATTTAAATCGATACTATTTAGGAATTTTTATTTTTAAGGAGTTTTAAGCTTGGTTTTATCATGAATAATAAATCACCGAGGAAAGGTTTTCTCTAAACCTCTGAAAAAAATACCATCACAATCAAATCACACTCTCTCGTCTCTCTATTCAATGGCGGTTCAGTCAAAAACAACATCGACCCTCGATCTCATTCCCCTTCTTGCTGTTCTTCTTATAGCCGCTCATGTTCTCGCACTGGTAAATCCCATTCTATACTTACACAGATCTCACTTATTTGTATGTATTTTCTAATTCTTGATATGTATTTTCAACAGGTTTATTGGGTTTACAGATTAGCTACTGAGAGACAGCCTCAGAGAAGAAAGAAGCACTAATGTTACACATATTTACAGTGGCCCTTTAGGTTAATTTCTCGAGTTTTGCTTATTTTGTGCATTTTTTTTTAATTTGATGGTATTGATGTATAAGTTATAACTATGTGATTGTTAAGCATTTGGAAATTTTAAAGGGATTGGGAATTGTTAGATGTAAATTATTGCAATGGGAAAAAGCGAAAAATTATTCGTAAATTGGATTGATTTCTCTTTAGGATTGTAGGTACCTGAGTATATTACTAGTGGATATTTTTCTCTCGTTGCATTATATTATATGTACTTGTGTTTATTATACTATTGAGTTTGTCAATTCTTGGCTGTCCTTTTTGCCTCTGGTAAGAGGGAGAAGATGCAAAAAGTACCTAGAGAGCCATGGAGGTACGTAATCTATCTCCTACTGCTTAATTATACTGAATCCAGAACTATGAGTTAAGCAAGGGAAGGGTCTATTTAGGATGTCTTCCATATTTGCAGTTACTCTTTTATGTGCTATGCCTAGTAGTCTAATTTGTGTAAGCTTTCTGCCCTTTGTTTAAACTTTAATCATTGCTCCCGTTTAAACTAGACATAGTTCATTTTCTTAATAAGAAAAAGGTAAAATAACTAAAACATATTTGTAAATGCTGGATTATTACAATGATTAGTTTTATATGTCATGCCCAAATTTATTTGTACATGCCTGTTGATTTTTTTTACTGTTTTGTGCATGAAAAGTTTAATTCCTCAAATAAAAAATAAATTGGGAATGAGAAACCTTTCATAATTTAGGTGACACCGCCATCCATGGACTATAGTACACCATAGATTCTTTGATCAATTGGTAGATGTATATCATTGCAAAGGGGACGAAAAACTGTCCGTAAATTATATTGATTATTATATTGATGTCTTCTTTACGATTGTAGGTAGTTAAGTAGACTACTAGTGGATATGGGGTTCTGTTTTCTAGTAGCGTTTATTTATATTGCGTATATTATATTATTGAATTTGTTTATTCGTGGCTTAAGATGCAAAAAGAACTTAGAGGGGTACTTAGGAGGCGTTGGGATGGTTGATGGGAATTGTAATCAAGAAGTTAAATGAAAGTTCTGTGAATGGGGGTAAATAAGAATGAGAAAATATGGAATCACAAGGCGATAGAGGTAATGATTTACCCTCTTAGAGGGAATGAGGTCTATATTCCATACAACTAAATTGCTAATCAAAACAGTAACACATGACATTGAGATTGCGATTCCCATTAACTGGGCTCATTAACCGTGAAGCAAACTTCCTTCTAATATAGCTCCTACTGTTGGATTTTATTGTTTTCAGAACTACGAGTTAAGCGAGGAAAATGCCTGTTTAGGATGTTTTTCATATTTGCAGTTGGTCTTGTATGTTCTGTCATCTGTGTGTAAAAGTCTGATTTGTGTAGGCTTGCTGCTCTTCATTTAAACTTTTATCCTCACTAGTTTTTATTTAAACGAGACAGTTCATTTTCCCCCATTAAGAAAAGGTAAAATAATCCAAATTTAATTGCATTTATCAGAATATAACAATGATTAGTTTTATATGTAGATGTACATGCCTGTTGATTTTTTTACAGTTTTGTGCATGAATAGCCTTATTCTCAAAATGAAAAAGTACTGGGAAGAAGAAACCATTTTTAATTTGGGTGCCACCCCCATTCATGGTGTATAGTACTCCACAAGTACTTTTATCAAGCACCCATGGTTAAGTTTGTTGAAACAACGAAACTGTAAATGTGTAGTACATATGTTTTCAGCTAGCAAGTGGTTGATTCTTGGCTTATAGAGTGTTTGTTATCTGTTCCCTGTATTATTTTTCACATTTCCTTGTACATAGACCATCTGTTGCTTTATTCTTTTTGCTAAATCTTATCCTTGTATAGTGGTTTACCTACTGATTTCCCAATAGCTATCTGTGTTGCACACTTTACTGGGATTTAGTGTACAACATGCTTAAGTAAATATAGGTTTATAGTTTACTCATTTATACATTTTACGAAGAAGCTCGATCATGTGAAGTTTTGTTTTTGCCTTCTTTGTGATATGATTACATGACCATTTTGGGATTTGTGCAATTCCTTGCGGGTTGCGGGCTGTTGTTTTTTTGCTTCTTCATTTGTAGAAGGAAAGAATGTTATTAGTCATATTGTTCTCCTCTGGAGAGAGTCATAGAGACATACTATAGTTATGCCAAGTTGTAGGAGTAATATTTTGACTGTAAATATAGAGGAGGGAAGAGGAGGGTTCAATGAGGAACTAATGTATATGGGTAACTTTGTAGCCTTCAGATTCATTGTAAAACAACGGTCCAGATTACTTGATGAGAATACAACACGTTGGTGTAACAGACGTTTAGGAAACTGACATGAAACACACACTAGCTAAACATCCGACTAGATATTGTAATTCTTTTTATTCTTATTGTTTTGTTTGTTTTTCCTCTCAAATGCATTTATATATTTTAAAATTAAATTTTATTTTTTCTTGTTATGTAATTGAACAAATCATTTTTATATATCTTATGTTCAGTATTTTATAGAATAGAACACAACACAAAAATCTTATTTACATAACGTAAAAATATATAAATTACAGAACACAGAAAATAAATTACAGAACATATAGAAATAAAAAAAGTACTGAACATATAAAAATTTAAATAACACAAATTTTTTAAAATATATATAAATATAAATAGAGGACACAAAACAATAAATTACAGAACATATAAAAAGTACAGAACATATATATGAATAGAACACAAAAAAATTGAAAGAAGTATATTAAAATACAGAACACAGAAGATATAGAAAAAATTAGAGAATAGAAAAATAAATAAAAAAGCATATATAAAAATATAGAACAGAAAAACAATACAGAACAAATCTAAAATTATGGAACAACTAAAGTTTATAGGGGAAAAAAATCATGTCATAATCATGAGTTTGTGTTTTTATGAAATAATTTCTAAGTTTTAAATTCACGTGATCCATAGATTAGACAGTTTAGTTTTGTATTATGCAGTTACATTTAACAACTTAACGTCGTGACAGTGGAGTTAATAGTTACTAAGTTACCCAACTACAAGGTTACCCACTGAACCCATCCCCTATATACGCTATCTCAATATATGCCCTACTTTATATGCGCAGGATAAAAAACAATGTTAGTTTTAAGGGTCAGCCATACAAGACAGCGTTATCTATATTTTAGATATAACTTGCAAGTTTCAGCAAGTCTTGCCCTTGCATATTCTTTTGTGACCGAGTATATAACTATACATAGAAATATGATTTATTCGTGCAGAAAAATAATCAAATTGAACAAATTGCCCCCAGGTACAATTGTGGGACATTGTTATAAGTTATACCACCCCACCCCCTTCTTGATTCTGGACGTCCTCATTAAGTTTGAACATATAGATTATAAGGCATAGATTATAGCCTCTCTAGCCATTATAGATAGCACAACCAACTATCTGGTCTGGATCCACCTCAGAACCTAACTCAACCGGTCCATCTGAGCGCAAACTTTTGAGATTGTCAAATTCCTACCCTAAACTGAATTTTGTGTACGACTAAATCCGATTCCAAATTAAGTCTGAGCTCACTTCCCAAATAGAAGTATAGAACCAACTCGGGTAATTTACAAGGCCCATCATAGTCCCAAGGAAATCATGATTTGTTGGTGCACCTAGTAGTCCAACTGTAACTTATTTTCTCAAGTAATTACCCCTTGATGGTCCAACGTAGGATGGGGATGTTATGAACTTGATAGCTTTACCTTCACTATGCCTTTAGATAGATGAGTTTTTCTGGATTTCTATCTTACTGAAAAATCTAATGCAATCAGTGAATCGGCATACTAGCTCTTTGTCCGGCCAATTTTTTTCTCTTTTCTTC
The DNA here is from genome assembly GCA_030848705.1 of Heracleum sosnowskyi. Taxonomy (NCBI): domain Eukaryota; kingdom Viridiplantae; phylum Streptophyta; class Magnoliopsida; order Apiales; family Apiaceae; genus Heracleum; species Heracleum sosnowskyi. The sequence goes on along the minus strand of CM061241.1, from coordinate 15,291,635 downwards.
ACACTTCAACTAGAATTTGGTCCCTTATTGTATTATGTTGGCTTCGGTGTTCAAAAATATATTATGCACACCACTTGTCTATTATTCGATTCCTTGTTCACAGTTCTAATTGCTAGATATTTATGATATGCTGTTTCCATTGACCCTGTACTTTCACTCTTTGATTGGACACATAACAGATTAACAGTACTAACATTCACATCGCCGTTCTGACAATCATTTCTTTTTGTTGCTTTACAAACTTATCTAGTTTGAGATTTGGTCTTGGTGCCATGCAGAGTGGTTCTCTTGTTCATCTTTTAGCTTTGCAACTTGGAAATTTTTTGTAGACTGTTATAGTCTAGGTCCGATGTATTGTTGCTTTTTACACAGTGTGTGTTTCACTGTTCAAACCCGTGATCTAGTGGATAGTAAAACAAATGCTTTACCATCACACCAAGCGCAACCACCTTTACAAGGATTACTAGAAAAATTAATAACTGTAACCAGTAGTGCCTTAGGTAGCAAGGTTTCTTTCCATCACTCTGCCTAGGGTTTCTTCATGACACTTGATTATGATGCAATAATAGTTAGTATCATCTCATGAATACTCAAGCAGAAGATGGATTAAGGAAGCCTGTGAAATGAAAACCCTGTATGATGTTCAGAGTTCATAGTATTTGCCATTTGGTGATTCACAGTGGGAAGACCACATTAAACAGTGCTTCTCCAACTTGCTTTTCTAGTCTTTTTCACTAATGTTTGCACATCATATGTTGCCACTTGCTGTCTCCTCCTACACCAGGTAACTCTTTCTTTTTTTTTTTCTTTTTTTTTCGTTTCTGGGCTCTGGCTATTTGAAATAAAATTTTGTATCAAGAGTGTGTTCAAGTGAATATAACTAGGCACTCGTATGTTCCGGTCTCAACTCTTTGAGTATTTGACATTCCTCTTTTCTGATTTTTTTTTATTTTAATTAAGTTTTGATGATCTTTTACTCTTTTCTTATCTCTAGAGTACTAGTATCTCTAGAGTACTAGTCTACTAGATCCAAACACATGGATTTTATATCACACGCTGAGTTTCTGACACATTTGTAATGGTAGCCTTAAATTTGCGAATGCAATTTTGTATTCCAAGTGGATATTATGAAATATAGCTGTGGAATCTAGGTGTATCTTCCTGGCAATTACAGTTTGCAAGCTTTATTATATTGAAATTTCTGCATCAAATCATATACTTTAGTCTTTAGTTCTTGTTGCCATTTGCCCTGTAGCGAGATGAAGCTTGAGTAGGAATGATTAAGTGGTTTGATACAAACTTATGAAGCACATATAATATGTCAGTATACAACTCACACAGTTGTTCTATAATTGAGAGTTTAATTTTTCGTTGCTCGTCACGGGAAAGGAGGTTTATTTTTGGAGTCTACGATTAGGGGTGTTCACGGCCCGTGTTGGAGGTATTTTTGCAACCCGATTCAATTAAATCGATTTAAAATTTTTTAACCCAACTCTACTCATTGTATATCGGGTTGGGTCGGTTTGAACGGGTTAAATAATTTTTAATTTTTTTAAAATATTATACAATATTGGTTATTTTGAAAATTTAAGTAAAATTAAAGTACGTATAACTTAATATTTTAGTACTAATATTTTATTTTGATCAGCATTATAATTTTGGTAAAGTAAATTATGTCTCAACTCATATATATAAACACAAAATATAATTATATATCTATAAGTGAAAGTATAATATATTGTATAATGTATCATTATATAAAATTCATATCCAACCCATTTTAGTCGATTTGAAAATTTTTCAAACCAATCAAAGTGTGGATTTTTTTTGGTTAGGTTGGTTGGGTCGAAAATAAGATTGGGTTAGTTGAGTTTGACGGGGTCGATAAATTCATGAACACCTCTTCTTCTATTTACGGTGATGATGGGGAAGTGTTGTACACCGTACATCGGTGTCACTGGCTTTTACGATTTTAAATAATTTTCACTTGGCTGGATTTATATTTTGTTTCTTTAGGTGGACTGGCACGAGATATGCAAAAGCCAAAAGGAAATATTTATTTGTTGTGGCAAGAAAACCCACTCGTACGTTGTAAACTACAGGCAACTAATCTAAAAATCATCTGACTGACAGAGACAGTAACAAGGGCCACAAGTTGTGATTTAAAGAAAACTGAATAACAATAATATTTCCAGAAGCTGACAATTGGCACTAATTATTTTATTTTTCAACGGCTTAAACTTACTCAAGCTTTTGTAGACTCGTTTTTTCTTGTTTTATTCCTTTTTATCCGATTCATCACTTTATTTATGGTGTAACATATTGTCCTCTATATATATATTATATATAGTGAGTTAAGTTATATGGAGATCATTTTTTTTGTGAAGATCTGAAGATCACATACATTCTGTAATTTAAATTTGACAAAATAGATCATATTTTGTAATCAAAAATTTGCAAAACGTACTGTTTTGCAAAGTATATTATATGAAAATCACTATTTCATTGAAAATCTTGGAAATCATGTAACATTTGCAAACTAAAGATGAATATTCTGCAAACCGAACATGTTTTACAGAACAATATGTTTTGCTATGTTTTGCTATGTTTTAGTTGCAAAACATATATAATTTTAAAGATTTTAAATAAAAATAGTTATTTTCATAGAACATAATTTATAAAATATTATATTTTTCTAAATTTAGATTGCAGAACTATGTGATTTTCAGATCTTAACAAAAAAGTTGGTCCGCATAGAACTTAAATATATATAATTCTTCGATGTATTTCAATTTTCAATCCAAACGTGTTTTTTCTTGGCCACATTAATGTAAAGCAAACCGTATTTCCTTGGCGAGATGTGTATTTTATAATTTATTATTTTATGTAAATATCATAGTTTTCTTTGCTCATTTATGTATAGTAAAAGTGATACTTTCACAAGCAAAATAAGTAAAGTCTCCTATCTATCTATTCTATATCTAATACTGGAACATGATGTTTTTGGGGAGTGATTTTATTCGCGTGAGATTACATTCTTACCCCTCTAACCCTTTAGTTAAGTCTAAAAATATTATGACATAGCAAAGAATCAAACCAATGACCTTCTACACAATTGAACACATGTCATGACCAATTGTGCTACACCTTGTTTTGAAATTACTTTCAAACCTCTTATTACATAAACCACATTTTCTCCCATTTTTTCTGATTTTTATTTTTGAGTAAATAAATATTGGTTTATATCATTTCTAGAATATTGAATAGTATATAGTTACTCTAATACTCCAACATACACTTTTTGGGGAAATATTTTATTCCACGTTTCAACCACGTTAGTATATTTATGCAAAAACTAGATTTAATTATGCTAGATTTGGGAATCGAACCAATGAATTTCTACAATTGTACTCATGTCCTACACGAAAATTTTGAACACTTTCTTTAAGCGCATAGCTGACTTCAATTTGAGTTTTCACTTATGCTCAAAATATTTTGTTGTTCTTCCTTTGCAAGCGAGTTAGAGGTTTGTTAGCATTATACATGTGTCTAAAATTATAATAAACCTTGATAAACATATAATAACAACTGTTTTATAATTTTTCTTCCACTATAATCAACTAATGTTTTCTTGCCCGCGTTCCGCGCACGGGCTTTCAATTTTATTTATTTATTAACTATATCACATCCTTTTGATTTATTTAATGATAAAACCTATAATTATAATTTATAGGTAGAAATTCGTTTTGTAATTGTTTTTTTTTTACGATAAATTAATCTTTTTGCTTGCAACATTTGACCATGAGTTTACTTGTTGTTAGGAGAAGGTGGGTTTGATGTTGATAAAAGTATTAAAATATTTATAAATTTATTTTATAAAATATATTTAAGATTTTGAATTTGGATTTGAAGGTGTCTTTCGAGATATGGTGGTAGCTCATAAGGAGTTTCAACTATGAAGATATAAGACGTGTTTGAAAGATATTTGAGAAATTTTTAACTTTGTAAATCTTGATTCAAATTGTTTGACTCAATTAAGTCAATGATTATCTTTATTTTAGAGAAAACAAAAGTGATTTATTAGCAGATTTATAGGACAGTTAATATAAAATTTGATTTGATAAACTATGTACATTTTATTTTTATTTTAGAGAAAAGAAGTTATACTTATAAGTAAATATAATTATTTTCAAAACTCACCATTTAAGTTTCAAAAAATCTTGGTCAATCTGGTAAATTAGTCAAAATTTAAATTTAAATTTTTTTATCAAAAAAAGATCCAAGATGATTTATTTTCTTTTTTAACATAATTTTGTGATGATTAGATAACTTAAGTGATAAATATTTATATCATGTCGTCTGATTGATGTACCAATTAAATAATAAAAATACTATATGATTACGCATTAAGAAATTAAAACTAAGAAATTTTCATCGTATAGTAGAATCTTACACATGCATATATCATTGATTTATAGAAAAAAAAACATATATTGAAATTAAAAAAATTAAATTAAGTTAATTAATTTTGAATTAAATTAAAATCAAAATTGAATATTGATTTGATAGTGTTCAAGGAAGAGAAAATAAATTGAGAGGATCAAAGAAAGGAATAGAAATTTTTTGAAGATTTATTTTTTAGATATACCAAATGTAAAGATGTTAATGTGCATAACTTAAAGGAGAAGAGGCATTAAAGACACAGTACTCCACAATGTTTGTGAGTTCTCTTCAGTTTTTTATGTATGGAATTTCTGAGATTATTACTGAACAATGTTTGTTGTTAATATTTATTTACAGTTAACTTTGATATCGGAATGATGAAAGAGTATGTTCGCCCCCCCAACAAATTGAACTCCGTAAATGAACTCCTGGAAGAATGTATGTCAATTTCTAAACACTTAACTACCCAATGTTTGATCAGCCATTATACTATTGCAACTAAATTGTCGGTATATACATGTTATCAGATGACAAGGAACAAAAAGATATGAAAGAAAATGTTGATACCCATATAAATAAGACAACCCTTGAGTTTTTGTTTTCGGATAAAACAACACAACCATGTTGCTCTGGTATGTCCTTCAACATTTTTTGTGTTCATTCATATGTTTGTATTATATGTAACAAATCCGCAAATATAATTGAACAAACTGATAGTCCATGTAGGTGAAACAAAAATCCTACCTCAATATACTGAAACTCTACTTTCTAATGTTTGTGAATTTTTTATTCTCAACCTTTTTTCCATAACTGAAATAAATGCAATGATCATTACCTTTAAGAGGTGCTTCCAACTGATATGTAGAGGTTCAAATATTTAAGAATATAATTGTGTTACACCAGTTAACTACGAGCTTGGAATGATGAAATTGAATGAATGTGAGGAGTTAAACATTCCATTGCATCCTCTTACTCCGGCTGAACCAGTACCTCCATCTGATAAACTTGGTTAGTGATGTTGCAATTAAGTCCTTATTGCACAATAATTTTTTTCCCTCAACTAAAGGAAAAATATATTATCAACACATGCAGGTAAACGTGGATTAGGAAAGAAAAGGACCCCCCTATCACCTTTCTCTCACATTCGTCACTTTAGTTCTAAAGTACAATGTTCGAATCAAGTACCAATGTATCAAAGTACACCACTGCCTCTTTTGTCCAGCAATTGTAAGTCCAAAATCATATGAATTCTTTACTGATAGTACGTACTCAACCAAATCTAATGTTGAAATACACATGTAGATATATGTGAAGACCAGAAGATGAAAACAAAATTTATACCAAGGAAATTGGTTGAAAAGGATACCCCTGCTTTGCAAAAGGAAAACTGTAATCTCAATATAGAGGTTCCTCCCCAGTTCCAAAAATCAACTTTACCTACAAACAAATGTAAGATTTAATGCAATGTGGATTGATATTACATTGAGTATTAATAATATTATACTCTCGAGTAATAATTATTTGGTGTAGGTGAAACCACATCACATAAGAGAAAAGCATCTATATCGGATTTTGGTACGAAGATTACCTGCTCTCGAAAATCTCTGTTGCATCCTGTATTAAACGTTGACAAAACTGAGCATGTCAAAAGAAACAAAACATTTGCTTCTCCATGTACACCATCTGTTGATGAGTCAACTACATGTAAGTTCTTTTACAATCCACTTATCATTTAGTACCACATGAAATTAATTAATTAGTGGAATATCATTTTGCAGACCGAGTTACAAAAACCAATGTGAAAACAAAAACTAATTTATGTACTCCGCGACAACAACTTCCACCTCTGAAGAGTTTGGAACAACAAACTCCAAGAAACAAGGGAAAGGAACCCATGTACCAGTCTTCCCAGGAAAGGAGGTTTAATATGTCTTCACGGTCATTAAATTATGATGATGATCCTTCAGAGTGTAATACAAGGGCTTACAACAATGACATAGGTATGCATAAAATAGCTTACAAGCTTTATTTCAGACATGTTGATTTTTTCTTCCTAACCATATTTGTATCCTCAGAATATTCTCTGATCCGAGATTTTGGGTCCGATGAAAGTGATTTCAGCTCTGGAGAAGGTACTCTCCACATTCAATAGTCTAATGTTTCCAATAAATTTGTATTGTTGTTATGTTTTTTTAGTTAGCTCACTTATTCTGAGAGAACAATAATTTGTAGATGAAGGCGACAATCGAAATTATGATTTCTCTGAAATGGATACGGACACAGGGACTGGTACATTGTAGATCCTACACATTTGTCTGCCCTATTAAAATTCTATATTGATGTAGATTATTGCTGTGATTTTGCAGTAGTCAGTGAATATGCCACCCTAGGTGCTCCAAATGTTCAATGCAGTAAGTGTTTTGCTTGGATGTGGAAAGAGGAACGGGTAAATAAAAGTGTTGTTCGTGGGCATCCTGTATTTTCATTATGTTGCGCAAAGGGTCAGGTACAATTGCCAAAGGAACCACCTACTCCTTCTTACATGTGGAGGTTACACAATGATGCAGAAATAGGACCAAGATTCAGGGATGGTATACGACTATACAACAGTATTTTTGCATTTACATCAACAGGTGGTAAAGTAGATCATTCCGTCAATTGTGGTGGAGCACCTTATATTTATCGACTAAATGGCCAGAACCATCATCTATTTGGTTCGCTCATACCTGATAAGGGGAAGGATCCCAAATTCTGCCAGTTGTATATTTATGACACGCAAAATGAACTGAAGAATCGACTGAAATGGATTGATGTAGAGTCTGGTGATAGAGTTGATGCAGATATAGTCCATGGCTTGGGAAAAATGTTGGATGAAAACAATGAGTTAGTTCAAGAATTTCGTACAACACGTGATCGGTTTGAAGAAGATGGTGTAGATGATTTGCAAATAGTTTTGAAGGTGTCTCGTGCCGAAAGTGGACGTGAAAATCATGTTGGTCCATCCAATGAAGTTGCGGGGATAATGGTTGGTGACATGGATGATACTGATGGTTCACGAGATATCATTATCGATTCGAAAATAAAAGGGCTAGAGAGGATTAGTGACATACATCCCAAACTGATGGCACTTCAGTACCCTCTATTGTTTCCTCATGGTGGTGATGGTTTTCACAAACAAATTCCGTTTGGAAAAGATGAAAAAAATAAAGGCCAAAAAAGAGAAATGATTTCAATGAAAGAATATTACTCCTATAAATTTCAAGTGCGAAGCAATGAAGGTTTGTGTTTCGTATATTTCAAATTTGAAAATGTCAGATCCTGTTGCATATGATTTACTCTATTTAATATACACATTTTTTTGTCACATTTTTAATCCAATATATTAATATTTTGTAGGAATAACTCCACGTCTTGGTGGACGCCTTTACCAACAATACGTTGTGGATGCCTTCTCTACAATTGAGCAGGCACGTTTGTGGTGGTTTCGTACCAATCAAACGACATTACGTTCGGAGGTTTATACAAGCATTCAAACCTCTTTAAGGGATGGAACTGTTGATACGTCAAATTTGGGTAAAGGTTTTATTCTACCTGCTGGATTTGTTGGTTCACGGCGATACATGCAACAAAATTTTCAAGATGCCCTTGCCGTTTGTCGTCATATAGGACATCCCGACATATTTCTGACCATGACTACGAATCCCCTGTGGGATGAAATTGTGCAGATGATGAAACTGATTCCCAAATGCTTTCCTCAAAATTCTCCTGATGTTATAGCTAGAGTTTTCAAGTTGAAACTTGATCAGCTAATTGATGATATAAAACAGAAAGGTATTTTTGGGTCTTGCCTTGGAGGTACGTTAGAAATACTGATTAAATTAGCAACTGCATAATTGCATTGTGAATTGATTTTATATAAAATAATGTACATGTTTTTTGCAGTTATGTATGTCGTTGAGTTTCAGAAGCGGGGGTTGCCGCATGTCCACATGTTAATCTGGTTGGATTCAGCTTCTAAATTAAATCTTCAAGGCAATGTTGATAAATTTGTATCAGCTGAGATTCCTGATCCAGAAAAAGATCCCCTTGGTTACGCAGCTGTGAAAGCCCATATGATGCATGGTCCATGTGGTTATGAATTTCCAAACTCACCCTGCATGAAACAACACAAATGTATACGTCATTTTCCAAAGAAGTAAGCTTAAATTATTTCAACTCCTTTTTAATAACTTTACTAAAAATGAATCTTATTTACTGGTATGTTTATATTTAAATTGTTTGAATTCTTTGTAGGTATTGTCCATCCACGGTATTTGATCAGTCAGGATTTCCAATATATAGACGTAGAAAGGCGAATATCACAGTGAAGAAAGGGAAAGCCAATTTGGACAACCAATGGGTTGTCCCATATAACCGGGAATTATTGATTAAATATCAATGCCATATAAACGTGGAAATCTGTTGTCATGCAAGAAGTCTAAAATACCTTTTTAAGTACTGCCTCAAAGGACACGATAGAGCAACTGTTGAAATAAGAGGCCAGAAAAGGAGAACTGCCAATGGAGACAGAATTGATGAACCTGAAGATGAAATTCAGTCATTCTTTGATGGAAGATACATATGCGCTTGTGAAGCTGCTTATCGTATTTTCGGTTTCAATATCCATCACAGGTCATTGTCTGTCCTTAGACTTTCATTTCATTTGCCGGCCAATAAATTCTGTACTTTTAAAGCAAATGAACCGTTAGAAAAAGTGGCAGCAAGGGAGAAGGATAAACACAGTCAGTTAGAAGCTTACTTCATACTCAATGGTGAGGATGCTAATGCTAGAAAATACCTGTACGATGAAATACCACAAAATTATGTGTGGAACGAATCTGATCGTATATGGAATATGAGGAAGAAAGGTAAGCAGATTGGTCGTTTGGCTTACAGTCATCATAGTTCTGGCGAACTGTGGTATTTACGGTTGTTATTGACAAAGGTTCGTGGTGCCACTTCTTTTATTTTTCTGAGGACAGTAAAAGGCATTCTTTTCAACACTTTTCAACAGGCTTGCAAGGAACATGGGTTCCTTGACGATGATAATGAATGGCATCAAGTCTTGGAACAATGTTCAATATCTGGGTTCCCAGACCAAATTCGACAACTGTTTGTGCATATCATGGTAAACTGCAAAGTTAGTGACCTGAAATCCTTGTGGGACAAACATTGGCCAAATATGGTTGATGACATTTTGTTAATCCAGCGTAGATTGACTGGTAATCCACTTCTTATCCTCAATGAAATGCAACAACAATTTTATGCTCTAGCTGGTTAGTAATTTTACCACACATTAGTATTTTCTCTTTAATTTTTTTGGCTTTTCTATATTAAAAAAATACTCAGTTATCTTTCAAATCATCTTTGCAGAAATTCATAATTTACTTAAGGGTATTGGCAGATCCCTTAAAGATTACCAGACAATGCCTCAACCTCCTCACAATTATCTTGATTGTAGTGTAAATAATCTAATTATTGAAGAAACAAGTTATGACATTACTGCCATGGAGAAGGAATATGAAGGACTATTTTCCCAGTGTAATAAAGAGCAGGTTGTAGTATACAACTCGGTCATGGATTCCGTGGACAACAAAAAAGGAGGAGTTTTCTTTGTTTATGGAAGTGGGGGATGCGGTAAAACCTACCTGTGGAGAACACTGATTTCAAAACTCCGATCTGAGCGCAAGATTGTGCTTCCGGTGGCATCATCTGGCATTGCAGCCACGCTTATGCCCGGAGGACGGACCGCGCATTCAAGGTTCAAAATTCCCATTCTTCTTGATGACTATTCAATGTGTTCCATTTCTCATACATCTGATATAGCTGAATTGATTAAGCGTACAAGTTTGATAATATGGGATGAAGCACCCATGCAGCATCGATATGCGTTTGAATGTCTTGATCGTTCGCTAAGAGATATAATGAAAGCTGTAGATCCGCAACGTTACCATATGCCATTTGGAGGAATAACAGTTGTCTTAGCTGGTGACTTTCGTCAGATTCTTCCAGTCATCCCCGGTGCCGGGCGTAGTCAGATTGTTGGAGCATGTATAACCAAATCCAAAATATGGAAGATTGCTACCGTGTTTAAGCTTTTACACAACATGAGACTTAATAAAGGAAAAGATGCAGAGGAAGTACAAAACCTAACCAGATTTGCAAAGTGGGTTTTGGATGTTGGTGATGGAAAAATCAGGCCTCCTAAAAAAAAAGATGCTCCGGACTATATTGAGGAGGAAATTTCCATTCCTCTTGAGTTTTGCAACTTGCACTCCGTAAACTCTGTTGCGAAGATGATCGAAAGTACCTTTACACATTTTATGGAGAACTTCAATAACCCAGACTACTTGAGTGAAAGGGCAATACTCACACCAACAAACCAAACAGTGGGTCATGTTAATAGTGCTATAGTGGACATGATACCTGGTGAAATGTTCTCTTATTTTAGTATTGACACGGCCGAGGACTTTCCTGGAAGTGAAAGAGATCAGTTGGCATCGTTCCCACCAGAGTACCTAAACTCCATTAACATACCAGGGCTGCCTCTGCATGAATTAAAGTTAAAGGTTGGTGTTGTGGTTATGTTGATGCGTAACTTAAACCAGACCTTAGGGTTATGCAATGGAACGCGTATGATGGTGACAAAGTGTCTTAACCATTGTGTTGAATGTGAAGTCATCTCTGGACAGTTCAAGGGTACGAAGCACTTTATTCCACGAATGGAATTATCTCCAACTGAAACCAAATTGCCTTTTAAACTTTGTAGGAAACAAATGCCTCTACAGATATGTTACGCAATGACAATCAATAAAGCACAAGGACAATCTCTGGAAAAAGTTGCTTTGTATCTACCAAAATCTTGCTTCACTCATGGTCAGTTATACGTCGCAGTAAGTCGAGTAACATCTCCAAAAGGTCTCAAAATGTTCATCAATGATAAAGAGGGTAACACTACAAATATCACTGAAAATGTGGTATACAAAGAAATCTTCTCTAATTTACCAGTTACTTAGTGTTTTTATGTTTGTCCTGTTACCCTCAATGTATCCTTTTAAGTTTTAACAGCCATTTGTTCCTTCTCAAATTATCATTGGACTATTTTTGGAATTGTTACTATATTTACCTTAATTTTGGGTGGGATGCGTTTAAACCAGAAATAATAAAAAAAACACATAAATTACATAAGTACATCTATAACATTTATTAATAAGAGAAAACCCTTTTTAATTGTACCAAATTTGGTTCACACTTTTTTTGTTTCACCCCTAAAATCCTATTTCATGTAGAAATCCTATTTCATGTAGAAATCCCACAAAAAAATCATATTTAAAAAAAAATTCTGGATTTTTTTAAAAAAATATTTACCTGAAATATATTATAATATTATTGTTGTAGTAAAATATATTAATTTATTATTGTACCAAATTTGGTTTACACCTTTTGTTTTTCCACACCTAAAATCACATCTCACGTAAAAATATGTCACGGAGAGTTCTATATTATTATTTTTAAAATAACAAAAAATCTGTCTCACGTAAAAATTCTATCTCACATCAAATTCTTTTTTTTGGGACAAATATAAATCAGAAATATATTACAATATATTTTATACCCTTAAATTTTTTATCTTAATCCACATTCGTCCAAAACATCTACAAACACTCTAATCTAGGTATCATTCTCCTTCTAACTATTTTGAATATATTTCAAGTATAATCCTTAGGTTTATGTCTAACCAAGATGAAAACATGTGCAATTTTTTTAAATTTTTTTCCTAATCACATAATAATTTTCTTTCACAACAATTTCCTTAGTTGCTTCACTAATGGAGCTTGAATGTTTTTATTCATTTTTAGCTTCTCATCAATTCACGCAGAATTTGCAGTGGGTTAATAATACTATGTTATAACCAAAATAAATAACTTTTTTTATTCTTACCCATCTCAAATTTATATTGTAATTCTAATTTTCTGATTATAACCTTATTTAAATTAAATAAATAATTTAAAATTTTAAATAAATTAACTAGAACCGTGCTTCGCACGGGTTATCTTCTACTGTATATTAAATCAGACAAAGGCTTTATATTAATAACTACAGATTAGAGCAGATATATTAAATCATCTCTGTACAATAATGCACACTTCACCTAACCACAGTTACCCACAATTACCTAACCATGTTCTAATCAAAATTTAGGTCAAACAATTGCAACTACATTGCTCGGACAAGTACAACTCCATTACCCCTTTCTAGCTTATGTAAACTCCATTTCCCCTTTCTATATTATGTATGTTATGTTTAAATTATACAACTCTATTGTTGAAGCTGCTGCTCTGTTTTCATATTTTAGGTAAAATTGAAAATGAGCTTCAACCAATATGATACTTTCGCAAGTTTGAATGATTTAAGGGAAGACTGGATAATAAAGGTAAGAGCCCAAGCTATTTGGAAAGGTATAACAAAAAACACGGGAGAATTTCGAGGATATAATATCATCTTCTTCGATGACTCGGTAATTTTTTTGTATTGCTCTATGGAATGAATTTGATTGTAGATAACCTCTGAATATCTAATGTCTTTTCATTACATTATTTATGTAGAGTGAGAGGATACATGCCTTCATAACTACTTTGATTGTACCCAAGTTTGAGAAGAAATTAGCGGAAGGACAAATTTATATTATTGAGAAATTTAAGATAAAATATTATAAGGGAGATGAAACAAATCGAGTGGTTAGAAATGAAAAACATATTTTCTTTACTGAGGACACTAAGCTAGAAAAAGCTACAAGCATTGGGTTGAATATACCAAATCATAGCTTTGACTTCTATAATCTACAAGATGTGGCCGCAATGAAACAGGACAACCGCTTCTTAACTGGTAAACTCACAGATTCTTTGATTACGAACAATTACATGTGCACACTTGCAAAATAAATGCTTCTGTTCCTTAGATTTGGTCGCAGTTATAGAGGATGTGCAGCCAAAAGCTGTATACAACAAAGAAACAGTTGAAAAATCACATGTGCCTTTCACAGTCACAGATGGAAGGTATGTGTTATAATGAATCATCAATGTTCAGACAATATAGTTGTAAGCTTTTTTTAAGAGAGAACTCAAGTGTATTTATTTATAATTCATAGGACAACATTGAATGTAACTTTCTTCAATGAATTTGGTGAAGCCTTTCTTAACGCCCGGGAAAAGATTGTTGAAGAGCCAGTTATAATAGTTATATCTGCAGCAAAAGTTACTGAATGGCAAGGTACTATAAATTTTTATTACGTAAACTCATTTCACTACTTACTCAATTTCCGTAATAGGTAAGACCTACCTGACCAACTTCCCGTCCACGAGGTTTTATTTAAATCTCGACCACTCAGCTGTAAGTGCACTTCGATTAAGGTAAATTTACAATAGAAATTAATTCTATTTTCTTACACTTTTAGTTGTATTACATAATTATTTATTGTATTTAAAATCCAATTTAGACAAAGCATGGCAAATTTCTACAATATGGATATTGATGCTGAAATTGAACCAGAGGTTCCAATTATGAAAGTAACTGAAATAAGAAAGTTAAAGAAAGATTATCCCCAGGTAATAAACATTGATGCCACCCATTATAGTTCAGTTTAATTAACAACATTTTTGATAATTATATATGTTCTCTCGACAGAAAAGTGTTGCTTGCCAAATCAGAGTTAAGAAATTTGATGAAAATATGAGTTGGTTCAGCCCCTATTGTAGCAAATGTGAAACGGATCTTAAGTTGGTGGATGAAAATTGGAGATGTACCGAATGTAATAGGAATAAGCTATATCCGGACAGAAGGTTACACGTAACGTTGAATTACAATTTCATCCATTGTTAATATATTGTCTTACCACTAATTTTAAAGACTGAAACAGGTTTCGCCTTTATAGCTTATGCTCTGATGATAGTGGTGCAATCCCTATTATATGGCCAAATGAGGAAATTTGTCGCCTAACAGGGAAATGTGTGTATGACCTGGAAGGGGATGATCCTCAGGTAATTCCGGTTTCTCATTACTCATATATTATATTAACAGTAAGTCATGGAACATCTTCTATAGGTTGATGCAGGTAAGATATTACCAAGTGTGCTGAAAGCTTTTGAGAAGAAAAGCTACAAAATTACTATAAAATTGACCAAAGAGAATCTTGAAGAAGGTTCAAATGTGTATACTGCCTACCACATTTCTGATCCAATTGAAATGTCAGGCACACATTCACCAAACAACCAGAAAGTTCTCCCTATTCATGCAACACAAATGAGTACTGTAAGAGTTGAAGACATTACCATATTATATAATTACTCCACCTACTCATCTCACAAATGTTTTAACAATGGCTTCTTGCAGCAAATCACTGACAACGACTTGATTTCCAAAGACAACAGCCCTCCAACGGAGAAATCAACAAACAAAAGCAGACCACGTATGACTGTTGAAATAGTTGACTCTGATGTGCAAGGAAACCCAAAAATTCAAAAAATTATGAACATTAAGCTCGAAAAAGTATGTATTGCAAATGCTTTCATAACAACTAAGTTTACAATTATGTTACTTACTTGCTGTTAACTTTAACTTATTCCTACTCTTTGCAGGTATGATAAAACTCGGAACTCCGTCAATCATCGCAAAATATTTAAGATGGCCTAGATATGCCATCATTTTGTACTAAATGTTGATGCTTGAAACCATGTTTGTATTGTATTATTTGGGACATGTTATATTACTAATGATGTGAAAAAAAAATTTATCAGCCTATCTCAACTTTTGAACAACGATAAGCAAAATAGAGAAGAAACTGACAACATTTTACCTTTTTTAACCACATAAAAAAAAAGTAATAAGATTTCAAGAGGAATCTTAAAATAACACGATCATACTTTATATTACATTCCACATATGGAGAATTAAATGAAAAGTGATGACAGATACCACCTAACACAAATTGACATTTATGATTTCAATACTATACATACACAGCTACTGCTATCATACTCACCTACACTCTCACCCCAAAAAAATATCTAAACAATGTCAAACACTAATTTGGATACATTAAGAAATTTGAAGACAGGAAGAACAGATTGGAAAGTGAAATGCAGAATCGTAAGAGAATGGAGAGGTGTTACACAAACAGGTGAAGTGTTCAAAAATTTCAACCTCATACTACTTGATGCAAAGGTATATTCAAACAATGGAACTTTTTAAGTCATAATATAAGTAAGAACTATTTACTAACACATTCTTCTTCATTCTAGAATTGTATGATGCATGCTTTTGCACCAACAGCTGTGGCAGATAGATTGGGAAGGATACTACAAGTTGGAAACATTTACTTAATTAAGAATTTCCAAGTTAAAGACTACACGGACAAAGACAAATTTAGACCCCTACACATGGAAAGACAAATTATTTTCAACTCCGACACAAAAGCTTTGCAAATTCAAGACAGTGAGATTTACATCCCAAACAATATGTTCGACTTCTATGAATTCAATGATTTAAAGAATATGGCGAAGCAACAACTGAATCTCATAGGTATTGTTAAGAAATTTGAATAGTTGTTTATATTGTTTTCCTGGCTTAACTTACGACCAAAATATTGTACTAGATGTCATAGGTATACTACACTCCAACGAAATGGCTATGGGAACGAACAACAAAAATGGAAAGAATCATGTCAACGTTAAATTCAAACTGTATCATGGCCGGTTAGTACAATTTCCTTTATATAAATCAACTCTTCAGATTTGAATATAACACAAAATTGTCCACCTTTCTTTGTACAAAGTAAAAAGATAAATGTTACATTCTGGGGTCTCTTGGCTGAACAATTCCACAAGGAAATAACAAAGGAATTGGAGGAACCAGTGATACTAATAATTGCAAGCGGAAAACTTAGTACTTGGCAAGGTAATCCATTATTTATACCACTAAATTATCTATTTTTCATTACACTAAACAATTGGAAGTACTTTGTTTCAGACGAAATTGATATATGCAACTACTCACCAACACAATTCTACTTGAACTATGAACATCACAGTGTTTCCCAACTTAGGAAAAAGTAAGACCACATTACTATATCAAATTGAGAAGCTTAATAGTGTGACTTCAGTACATACTAACTTCTCAAACTTTGTGTACATTCATAGGTTGAAAGATCCTGTTTTCTGGCCAGATAATTGTGAAAGTCAAAGGAAATTGGTTCAACTTTGTACAGTGTCTGAGGTCAAAAATTTGGGGACAGATTTCATTCAGGTAATAAATTTAACACACAAAGTAAAAGGGTACACACATTTAACATTGTAACTTCTGTCCTTAGGAGGAGGTGCTCTGTAAAGCAATCCTCAAAGATGTCAAAACAACAAACGATTGGAATGTAAGTGTCTGCACTTCATGCTACACAACAACTGAAAATAAAGACGCCAACTATTGGTGCCCAAATTGTAAACGCATTGTTCCTTCTCCACTTAAGAGGTAACTTCAACTCAAATATGTACATTGAACCATTACTATTTTGGTACCTAACCTTATCAATTATCTATAATTACAGGTTCAACATTTCAGCAATTATCAGTGATGACACTGGGGAAATGGAGATCAAACTGAAAGATCGAGAAATGAGGACTTTGCTGGGAAAAAATGTGGAAGAGCTGGAGAATGAGGTTATCATTTATATCATTTAACAAAATGATAACATTTCAAACTTACCGCAAATTTATTTGGCTACCATACATTGAGAATTTCACCATTCAGGATAAAGCGTTCCCCAAATTTATCACAACCATCCAAGGAAAACAATACACACACAGGTTACTCATTACCAAAGAGAATATCAATAGAATTAACAACGTCTATGTCACAACTAATATTTGCGAAGGATTCATCTTTGATGAGGACATATTGAAGAAAAATACAACCAACGATGACAACCAATCCTTTACCACACAGGTAACAGAATAGAAATGGACAAAATCTTTTTTCACACATTTAGTAACAACACACTTCAGTCATAGATATTTTACATACATACTGAATGCTACAGGCGTCTGGGTCATCTTACCATCTGGACAACCTCTCTGGCCTACAGGATACGTCAACAGTGACAACCACATTTTAAGGTCAAGATCTCTATGTCAACGTAATAATTCTAAGCATAAAAGTTCATAAATATTAATGCCAAATCATTTTTCTAATCTATAGTCATTTAAACAGGTGAACAAATGCTGGTGAACTTTGGGACTAACATGCAACACGCTTATGCAAAGGGATGGGAAACTTCTATTACTATCATCTTACTATATTCAGACTTTTTGCTTATTACTATGATATTCTAAGTTGCTTATTACTATGATATTCTAATTTGCTTATTACTATGATATTCTAATTTGCTTCTTACTGTTATATTCTAATTTGATAACTCATTAAACTAACACAAACACAAATCATTTCATTAAAACCATAAACATTCACTGAAGTCTGACCATTACGTCAACAAATTACATTCAAAAATAACCAGAAATAAGTTCAGAAAGTTCAATGCCATACTTAGGTGCATTCAAGTGGTAGAAGACCTGCTGCCATCCTCAACTTGAAAAACAAATTTGTATACATCATCATCTACGGTCTCAAATTTCACAATGTCACCAACTTTCAAACCCAAATCATCCCTGAAGTTAACCCACCCATCATTGATAGTGGTTCGGATACAGTTACTCCTCTTCCTAATTTGCAGCTTCCATGAGCGACTACCATCAAACACTGTGATGTGATCCCTACGTCCCCAGAATGAACGTAAATTCTTGAATGTTGAGGTCACATCCTTGAGAACAAGTGATGTTTACTTAAAATGTTAACAAATTTACAACTATAACTGATTACAAAGTGACAACTATAAAATTACAAATATGCTCAAGAAATATAACATACCACTCCATAATTGTAGCGTAACATGTGACAAGGCTGAACAGATATCTCAAACCGATCAACCTCCGGGGGAACACTTGAACTGGCACCTTCAAAAATTAGACATTACAAACTTTAACAAAACAGACAAATTTGGAGTGGTATCGAAATTTATCAACACAAAATTTCACATACCACGACAAACTTTGTCACCAAATTTCTCAACAAGTTCATTGTCAAAGACATCAACATGGATACAATGACCACCATCATAAGTGAAGACCAAAATGTGAAAGGAGTTCAGTAATTCAAACCCTAACAATTCCCATACACTATGCAAACCACTAAATTCTCCAGTCGCAATACAGTAAGACCCCATCAACTTACGCCCATCACTAACAACATACTCAAACTCAGATGGAATAATGGATCCAAATTCTTTTACAAAGGAAACAGGGGGATCCTGTCACCAAATTAACAATTTCAGTACTTACATAATAAATTCTATTAAATTTATTAACAATATAAAACCAAATTCACTCACAAAGGAATCGACCAGCCCGTCAGAAGTATGGAAACGCTTAACAAATTTTACACCCCCATCACGAATCAGTACTACAAACACATATTCCAAAATTATAAAAAAATTTACATGCAAAAACTTAATAAAAATAACAAATAATTGAAGGTACAAATATACTGTTGCAAGGCCGCCCACCCTGAAACTCATGGAGCACACGAGGGTACTTCAGTTCACAACCATCCACACCAATTACATAAACAACGAAATCAAAGTCTCCACAATACTCCAACAAAAGGAGTTCACCACCTTCCAGATTCATATCACGCAACAACAGACGAGTTCCTTTCATTATGCCACGCATTCGATCCACCCAGATTTCATAACCAGTACGAAGCTTCAGCTTCAATGTCAAAGGAAGAACATCTTGATATCTCCAACGAAATGCCCTCGGTAAAGACTGAAATAATATTACCCAAATTATAAAAACGAACACATAAGAATAAGAAATATACAACAAATATGAACAATTTCTAAGCAAATCTAACCAGCTCATTTCTTCCACAATCATCAGGACTGACAAGAATGAGACATTTGGGAGCTTTCATTACAGAGGAAGCCATACAATTGAAAAATACAATTTACAAAACTATAGAGAACATAGAAGGAAAAACATGACAAGTACAAATTTATTACAACTGTTACCAACTTGGACAGTACCTATTTAATGCTGTTAAATTTCTATGTAAAACGTCTGGGAATGAGGAAAAGGACAATATGACTGCCCCTTTTCAAAATGCATTGCAAGTTTTTCAACTTATGGGGAACGTAAAAAACAAAACAAAAAAAATTGTAGTATATTATTTGTCATTTCAATTTTTTACACATTTTTCAACATGCTTTTACTCGATACTTAAATTATTATTTTTTTCATTTTTTTATTTTCAATAACAAATACTCCCTCCATCCCTAATTACATGTCCATTTTGATTTTTGACCAGTCAGATTGACCAAATCTTACATGTATTAGATAATTGAAAAAATTTAAAAATTTTATATCTTTAAATTACTTTTGGTTTCTTTTCAAAGGTAACTTTCAGTATTTAAATATAATATATAGATTCTTTGTAATATAGTCTATTTGACTCCTAGAAAAGCAAAATTGCCATGTAATTAGGGACGGAGGGAGTATAATAATTACAAAATTAATCTATTTCACTCCTAAAAAAGCAAAATGGATACTTTAATTCAAAAACAAAAAATTTACAAAATAATAATTTGAAGTAACCGTCATGACACGATTAAACATTTAACGATCATCATAACTTCTAAGTACCACGCTTTCTATTTATTTTACTCTTAATTTTTAAGCAATTTATCCTTAACGTTAAAATAACTAAGCGAAGAGATTTATAACATGTGAACCTACTGCTAAAATGTTGCATGTAGTAATGGCCAACGATTGGGAACAATTCTACCCCGGCGAAGCGGGCAACTAATCCTAGTATATATAATTCTTCGATGTATTTCAATTTTCAATCCAAACGTGTTTTTTCTTGGCCACATTAATGTAAAGCAAACCGTATTTCCTTGGCGAGATGTGTATTTTATAATTTATTATTTTATGTAAATATCATAGTTTTCTTTGCTCATTTATGTATAGTAAAAGTGATACTTTCACAAGCAAAATAAGTAAAGTCTCCTATCTATCTATTCTATATCTAATACTGGAACATGATGTTTTTGGGGAGTGATTTTATTCGCGTGAGATTACATTCTTACCCCTCTAACCCTTTAGTTAAGTCTAAAAATATTATGACATAGCAAAGAATCAAACCAATGACCTTCTACACAATTGAACACATGTCATGACCAATTGTGCTACACCTTGTTTTGAAATTACTTTCAAACCTCTTATTACATAAACCACATTTTCTCCCATTTTTTCTGATTTTTATTTTTGAGTAAATAAATATTGGTTTATATCATTTCTAGAATATTGAATAGTATATAGTTACTCTAATACTCCAACATACACTTTTTGGGGAAATATTTTATTCCACGGTTCAACCACGTTAGTATATTTATGCAAAAACTAGATTTAATTATGCTAGATTTGGGAATCGAACCAATGAATTTCTACAATTGTACTCATGTCCTACACGAAAATTTTGAACACTTTCTTTAAGCGCATAGCTGACTTCAATTTGAGTTTTCACTTATGCTCAAAATATTTTGTTGTTCTTCCTTTGCAAGCGAGTTAGAGGTTTGTTAGCATTATACATGTGTCTAAAATTATAATAAACCTTGATAAACATATAATAACAACTGTTTTATAATTTTTCTTCCACTATAATCAACTAATGTTTTCTTGCCCGCGTTCCACGCACGGGCTTTCAATTTTATTTATTTATTAACTATATCACATCCTTTTGATTTATTTAATGATAAAACCTATAATTATAATTTATAGGTAGAAATTCGTTTTGTAATTGTTTTTTTTTTACGATAAATTAATCTTTTTGCTTGCAACATTTGACCATGAGTTTACTTGTTGTTAGGAGAAGGTGGGTTTGATGTTGATAAAAGTATTAAAATATTTATAAATTTATTTTATAAAATATATTTAAGATTTTGAATTTGGATTTGAAGGTGTCTTTCGAGATATGGTGGTAGCTCATAAGGAGCTTCAACTATGAAGATATAAGACGTGTTTGAAAGATATTTGAGAAATTTTTAACTTTGTAAATCTTGATTCAAATTGTTTGACTCAATTAAGTCAATGATTATCTTTATTTTAGAGAAAACAAAAGTGATTTATTAGCAGATTTATAGGACAGTTAATATAAAATTTGATTTGATAAACTATGTACATTTTATTTTTATTTTAGAGAAAAGAAGTTATACTTATAAGTAAATATAATTATTTTCAAAACTCACCATTTAAGTTTCAAAAAATCTTGGTCAATCTGGTAAATTAGTCAAAATTTAAATTTAAATTTTTTTATCAAAAAAAGATCCAAGATGATTTATTTTCTTTTTTAACATAATTTTGTGATGATTAGATAACTTAAGTGATAAATATTTATATCATGTCGTCTGATTGATGTACCAATTAAATAATAAAAATACTATATGATTACGCATTAAGAAATTAAAACTAAGAAATTTTCATCGTATAGTAGAATCTTACACATGCATATATCATTGATTTATAGAAAAAAAAACATATATTGAAATTAAAAAAATTAAATTAAGTTAATTAATTTTGAATTAAATTAAAATCAAAATTGAATATTGATTTGATAGTGTTCAAGGAAGAGAAAATAAATTGAGAGGATCAAAGAAAGGAATAGAAATTTTTTGAAGATTTATTTTTTGGATATACCAAATGTAAAGATGTTAATGTGCATAACTTAATTTATTTGTAGTAATCTAAAATTTGATTTCAAAACTTAGCATAATTAGTGAAAAAACAATAAAATGCATGATTGATTGTGATAATCATATTTAATTAATAACATTAATGATTAGATTTATAACAATGCTGACGTGACTATTTTTAAAATTATTTTTGAAAGTGAAATTACCTTCTTACCCCTTTAAAATTGTTCGAAAATTATTATATACATAGACATAGATTACAATTAAGGAAGAAAAATACCATAAATAATATATCAATGAAACATATTCTTTAAAGCAAACCCGTACCTTGCACGGGTTAGGGAGCTGGTTACTTAAAAATAGACTGACTTATCTTTCACGTGAAAAAAATATTTATATATTGCTTGTAAGCGCAAAAAAGTTAAGATACCCCTATTTTCTGTTTTGCGTCACTGTTGATTTTTTGTTATAAATATCATAAATCCATCTTTAATCTGAGTGTTTAGAAAGATGATTAATTAATATAATAATATCCTAATAATTAATTACATACACTTATTAGTCGATTCTGTTACGCCATATTTTCGGTTGTCTCCCTAATTTCCCAATATCAATCAATCAATAACGAAAAATATCTTCAAACGATTTTTTCAAATCAGGAATCCCGAAATTTGTTATCATCAAATTTCTCCGTTAACCGAATCTATGAACCCCGCAAAATAAATCAACTTTTCAACAAAGTGTAAAATTTAAGCAACTTTCCCCTTAGTCTCCACCCCATAAATTACACTTTAAATAATATCTTCATATTGTAAATCCAGGTTTTTCTGAAAAAACAGGTGCTCCCCATTTTCTAAAACACATTATCAATTTATTTAAATTAATATCTTGGAGAAGAGAAAATAAGAGTCAGTAAACATAACTTTCTTTTATTTTTGTTAAAGAATAAAATATTTTTATTAATTTATATAATCCTAAATTTTTTTTATTAAAAAAAAGAAGACCACAAAAATCCAAGAAAATGAATCATCAATAGAAACCTGACACGCTACAACCACATATGATATTATCATCTGTGTATGGCTGTCAAAATTAATTTCATTTTTATCGAATCTCTCACTCACAGCCTGTCCACACAACACACTTAAATAATCAATATTTAAATTTATCCTAAATTTATTTCCATCTTTAATCAGTACGTAGAAAATAAACAAGTGTCAGTTTTGTAATATTCGTAAACGCCAAGGGCATTTACATAATGCTACTACAAGATACCCTACCACAATATAGAGAGGAGTAATAATACTGAGTATATAGAGAGAGAGAGTGGTGGTGGTGGCTGAGAGAGAGAGAGCGCGGAGAAAAAAGCTCTCTACTTCTTCACCAATTTCAATTCACCAACAATAATATAGATATAAATATCTGTATCTGTATCTAGACTTAACTATGGGATCATCGAAACAAAAGCAAAAGCACCGGAGCTCCACCGCCGATCAATGCACGAAAAACGAGGTAACTGACTGGAAAGACGAAGTGATCAACAGTGGATCATTGAAACACGTGGATCTCAATACTGGATCCAACGGCTGGGCTTCACCGCCGGGAGATCTGTTCAGTCTCCGGTCGAGGACGTATTTTACCAAGAAAGTTAAGTCTCCGTCCGGTCCGTGGATTCTCCAGCCGGCCGGAGTCGATTGGCTCCGATCAGCCGGAAAACTTGAAAATGTTCTCTCACGCGCCGATAATCGTGTGATGCACGCGCTGAAGATAGCGCAATCGAGAGGTAAAAACATGAAGTCGTTCGTCGTGGCGGTGAATCTACAAGTTCCAGGCCGCGAGCATCACAGCGCGGTTTTTTATTTCGCGACGGACGAACCGGTTCAATCCGGTTCGCTTCTTCACCGGTTTATTAACGGAGATGACGCGTTTCGTAACAGCCGGTTCAAAATGGTGAACCGGATCGTGAAAGGACCGTGGATTGTGAAAACCGCGGTCGGAAATTACTCGGCGTGTTTGTTAGGAAAGGCGTTGAATTGTAGTTATCATAGAGGTGAAAATTATCTGGAAATCGATGTCGATATCGGTAGCTCAGCGATCGCCACGGCGATTTTACACCTGGCGTTAGGTTATGTAACATCAGTGACTATAGATATGGGATTCGCAATCGAAGCGCAGTGTGAGGAGGAACTACCGGAGAAATTGTTCGGTGCGGTTAGGGTTTCGCAGATGGAAATGTCGTCGGCGACATTCGTCGAAACGGTGTCGTTTGATAAGAAAATTGGAGGTGTTGGAAGGAGTAGTAATAAGGTGGAGGCATCTAGGTCTGATGAAGAGGATGAAAATGAAGATGTTAAAATTGGTAACTGATTATTTTTACTGTTTTATTGTTATGTTTATGGGGAAAGAAAAAAAAAATGTAAAAGGGGGATTGGTGTGTAGATAATAAGTGTTGGCAATTGCTCTGCATATCTGATCCCTTTCAATACCACCATGAGTAGTTTAGATTTTGTTTAAATTGCGTACGAATTGTGTTTTGGTTTAGAAATTGAGGAAATGATGCATACATTGATTAGTGGAGATGTTAAAACATGTTTTGTGCTTGGTGTTTGGATGTATCTCAGTTGGTTAGGAAGATGATAAGGTAGCATTTCGTTTCGATAGTAGACTGGGGGGCTAAAAACTGTAAAATGTATGTAGAAATGTTATTTAAAGATATCGTTTTCCGTAAAATGTAAGTGTAGACCTTATGTTAAAAACTTTATTTCCGGAATAAGAGCGTTTCTCACCCTTATGTATGGTTTACAAGATCCCTCCCTCGATTTAACTAAAACGTAGTACATGGTATAAACTATACATAGGGCCTCTTTGGTTACCCTAGTTTATGGTTTATAATATCATAAGGATTTATGAGGGGTGTTTGTCTGCTCAACTTATAACTCAACTTATAAGATGATAAGTTGAATTTTAGTAACGTACATTTTTTCTAGCTTATTAACTTATTAGAGCAACTCCAACCCAACACCAAATTACTATAATAGTGATTGGTATATAGTGTAAAAACAACTCCAATGCAACATTAAAATGCCGACACAAAGAGACCAAACGAGTTTTGGGTCACCAAATTTGGTGACATGGTGATTCTTTGACATCAAATTTGGTGACTTTCAAAATTCCTACTATACTCTTATGTTTGTTAATAAAACAATTTTGTTCTTGTCTTATTGAACTTTTTTTTTTGTATTTTTCAACTTTAGATTTATTAAGAATATAGAAATGAGAAAAAGTTAGAATATTTCATTTTTTATGTAAAAAATTACTTTTAGTGTCAAGTACAGTATAGTGTCAATTGGGTTGTAATACATTTTATGGATAGTGTCATTTTGACACCAAAATAGTGTTATAGTGACACTATTTTGGTGTCTGTTGGAGATGGTCTTACTTGATTTCTTTGATTTTTAATACTTTATATTTTTACATTTGGGTTTTTGAATGTTTTTTTAATTTAAAATGCATGGATTGAGATTATTATGTTTAATAATTATTTTTTTAAATTTAATTTAGCAAATTCTTAACTAAGTTATAAGTAAATATATACAAATATCTGTATAAATTATAAGAATTAATCAACTTGTTACTTATACGATACTTGCTCATTTTAAGATATAAATTAATTTTTTTGTGATATATGGACATGTGAGGGGCGGGCGTAAGATTATTAATATAGAGTCATAGACACACGAGAGAGGGCAGAGAGGAGAGAATCCTTGAACGTCTAGGCTGCTTGTTGACGTTGAGTGGTTGGTGGGCTAGAAAGTCGGTAGTAGAACATGCTTGGCTTTGTTGGCAGTGTGTAATACTTGGTTGTCAATTCTTTGTTTCTCTCTCTTTTTTGGTGTTGAAATGATTGACTAATATTGCATTCACTTTGCAGACCGTATTATGCTTCCTTTCTCTTGTGGTACCCCTTGCCCTTGCCTGCATAACTAGTGTATTTCCCACCAGTCACATTGTTATTTTCAACTCGCCATAAAAATTCAAAGCTCATCTTTTGTGCATAGTGTTGAATCTACTAGAAAAGTTCTGTATACACTGTTATTTCTGGGCATAGAAAGTTGGGCTTTTTTCATAAATATCCCATTCCAGAAATATTTTTGCAAAAATACCTTTTCAAAAAAAAATATTTTGCGAAAATACCATCTTATTTGCAAAAATATCTTCTGCAAACTGCAACCAAAATCAACCACAGATGCAACTTGTTAATAATGGTGTTTTTCCGGCGTCCTGATTTTAGGGTTGTAAACAACCCTAAAATCAGGGTAGGTTAGGGTTTAGAGTCTAGGGTTTAGGAACCCTAAGTCCGTATACGATTTATTCGTCATTATTAATATTTCTAAAATTCAAAATAGAAACATTGAACCCCAAAAGTTAACTATTGAACCCCAGGGTAAACCAAGACCACAAGTTTACCCCTTTTATTAATAATTTTTTTTGAATTCTTAGCTGTTTTTTCAATTATTTTTTAAAAAGTTGCATATGGTTGCATCTAGTTTCAACCACATATGCAACTGGATGCAAACTACGTAGGTTGTATTTGGAAAGTTGCGTCCAGTTGCATCTAGTTGCAATCACATGCAACCGGATGCAACCTACGTAGGTTTTATTTAGTTGCAGAACGTAATTTTGCAAAAATCTTTTTAAAAGATGGTATTTTCGCAAATTATTTTTAAAAACAAGGTATTTTTGTAAATATTTTGAGAAGATGGTAAAATCGTAAAAAACTTTAAAAAAGTGGTATTTTTGATAAATATCCTAGAAAGTTCCCTGTAGTTTAATACAGAAACGAATTTTTTTAGCATGAATTCAAAGGTAAGTTGAACTGTTTACAGTATTTTTGATTAATTTGCATTCGTTTTCCCTGATACGCTGCAAATCTTAATTTCGAGCCTTTATTAAATTTCTATAATTTTTTAAACCTACTGCCATCGTGAAATGGAACCTTTATTAAATTTCTATTCTATGATTTTTTAAACTTACTGCAATCGTGACATGGAATTACGACGACTCAAAACCGATATCGAAAATTGTTATCATACAAAAGAATTTGATGATAACAAATTTCGGGAATTGTTGGAATAACGAATTGTAAAAATAGGGGAATTTGAGATTTTTGGATGTTTGACGCTGAAAGGTATTTCGATTTGTTATATGTGTCATATTTTTTTTAAGATGTCTGCGTACCCTATATTTACAGGGATCAAGCCAACGCAGTTATGGATATCGTTTAGAGATATTTTCTATAATTAATTGGAGATTTTTTCTCGTTTTAGAGAGAGGAAATAATTAACTTGAAAATTAAGTTAATTATTAATAGATTAATATTGAAAAATTAGAAAAATAATTGAATAAACCGAAAATATGATGATATCGAATATTATAAATTTATACTACACGTTTTGTCATTTTCGGCAGGACTAGTATTTATACTAGGATTAGTATTATTAAAAATTGTAAAATCATGAATTTCTTTCGGTGACGATTTTAACAGTCCCGATAGCAAGCATGCATGTGTATGAAAAACTATAGGGTCCAATAAAAATCAAGTTAATCAACAAAGATATACACATATGGAAGAACGTAAATGATATCGCAGATTTGTGTAACAGACTGCTTCTTGAAACTAGTGGTCCAGTGGACTTCTTTTCTTGAAGACTGGAACAGTTATCCAGTGGACTTGAATTTGAGTTTTCTGTTCAATCCATGGATCCCTTTTCAGACTTTTAGTAGTCCGTTCATCTCAAAAATAAATTATAAAACATTAGTAGGTTTTTTTTAAGAGAAAATCCCATTTCATAATATATGTTCATTTTTAAATTTTGCATACCGATTGTAAAATGTTTTGACCGGATAATTACATAAATAATTTTTATTTTTTTAAAATAAAAATTTGATATTCAAATAAATTTATTTAATTATCCGGTCAATAAATTTTAAAATACGTGTTGAAAAGTCAAAATTGACAAGTATTATGAAACGAAAAAAGTAATAGTTAGTTTTTTTTTTGATATGTACATTGAATTAGGAGGGCGTTTGGGTAAACTTAAAATTATTGCTTATGACTTAAAGTTGCTTAAATTGATAAGTGAAAATTATCTATTTGGTTCATTTTATCTTATGAGTAACTTATGAGTTATTAAAAATATAAAAATAAAAATAAATTTAATAAATAGTACATTTAAATGATGATACTAACTTTTATAAAATAAAATCATTAAAATAAAATAAGTTAGAAAAATTACCTTCTACCAACTTTTGACTTTTAACTATTTTTTTTAACTTTAAATCATTTTTTAATTTGTTCCACAAACAAACACACACTTTTTAACTTAAAACCCTTCCCAAACAGCCTCTAGGCCTGTAAAATGGGCCTGAACCAGGCCTGTAAATTGAGCTAACCAGCCGTATAATTAATAAACAAATTTAAGTTCAGATATATGTAGATAAATAGAGTCTCCGGTATAACCAAGACCGAACTCGACTCGTTCAATTAATATGAGTTAAGTAAAATTTACTCACGAGCAAATCAAGTTAAGTTAAACCAAGTTGAGCTGTAATATACGGGTTTTGTATGTGTGACGTTCCTACTTAATTAAATAGTTTAATTAAATCTTGTATGTTGTAGAATATGCATTTTTATTCGAAGTATAAAGTAATTATTCTTTTTCTGTGATTAATGAGTGCACTTATTTTATAAATTATGAGGCTGTTTGCATATTTTTAAAATAATTGTTTAGTTCATAATAATTAAGTTTAAATTATAAAATATTATTTGATATTACCAATGTGATTATTAGTAACATATATATTAAAGCATTTACTTATTTATTTATTTAGTTGGGCACATGGTTGTAATATGTGAAATTACAGCTTAACATGTATAATCAATTACATGGCTACATAAGTACTACATTTAAGTATTAATTTGGAAAGAAAGAAAAAGTAGAAAGAAATGATGTTAATTAACATAAATATGAGAAATATGTCAAGAACTTGTTATTTTAATTCATATAAGTACTGTGTGTTATAGTCAAAATTTGATAACGGGTTTTTAGGTTAGATTCAGTTGGATATCCAAGATGTAATTAGGGTTAGGGCTAATATAAAGGTGTAATTAGGGCTTACCCTCATAGGGGTAAAGGCGCGCTCTTTAGGCCGTCTAACCCTTGAGGGCGCGCCCTCATGGTGACAACGGACTACTTGACAAAGAACAACAACTACATTGACATGACATTGACATGAGGAAGACTTAGGGCTTGCCCTCGTAGGGGTAAGGGCACGCTCTCTTAAAGACGTCCACCCCTTAAAGGCGCGCCCTCTTGATTTGAAAGGTGATCTCTTTGGCTTGATACTGGAAAGATATTAAGAATTCTCCATTAGGATGTGCCCTAAGGGAGAGATGTCCGTGGTTGAAGGCCTCCAGAGGTTTGCCTGATGATTGAAGACCTCCTCATGTATTCAATGGGCGCGTCCTCATTGGGGATGTGGGGTGAACCTTGGTGTGTGCTTTGGGAGCTCTGTTCCTGTACTCAATGGGCGCGTCCTCATTGGGGAACTTTGGAGTAATCCTGCACTTTGCACCCAAACACTTGGGATCACTTGTCCTGCTATCTGGTGAGTGCTTCTGATTCGGGGGACAAGGATGCGTCTGACATTTAAGGTAAGTCATGGTTATACTTGCGTCTATGATTTAAGGAAATAGTTGGTAATGGACAGGACTAGTCCTCGACGGGGGAAGTTTCTTTATCCATGAAGTCCTGACGTCATAGACGAGCCTTGGGCCTTTGTGACTAGGCCTTATCGTTAGACATTCCTAAAGTGAGCTAAATTCTAAGTATAGAAAGCGGTGGAAGAGTCCTACGTCTAAGTATGGAAAGCGGTGGAAGAGTTCTATGTCTAAGTATGGAAGGCGGTGGAAGACTTCGACTGGGCTTCGAAGATTAGAGACCAAGCCCATGAAGGAAACTTCCTCCCCAAGAACTATGCTGGCTTGATCCCCTATATAAAGGGGTACGTAGGCACATTGTAAGGGGTCAAAAGTTGAGAGCTCAGAGGCAACCAACATAAACCCTAAGCAATCTCAGCCACCAAATTAAACACAACCACCATACTCCGGCGAATTCATTATTCAAGGACCACCGTTGTAGATCTTGATTCCGGCGATAAACCTCGAACTTTGTTAATACCAAATTCCTCAATTAACAAATTGGCGCTAGAAGGAGGGGTGCTAATTAAGATTGTAATCTTTGGAGGAAAAGATGTCACACAATCGCAACAAACGTCCTATTTATGAGGTCGGTTCGGATGACAGTGAAGGGCATGACCACGCTCGCCATGAAGAATACGTTCCTCGGAGTGTTCCAAATCCTGCTTATGGAACACCTATTGTCGGGGGACAACCACCGGTGCTCATTAGTAACTCAGATATGATGGAACAACTGTATCGTATGGGTGATGCCTTGAACGGCTTCAAAGCAAGGCTGGATACAGTTAAGAGGAGTGAAGGAAGGGGTCGAGTCAGGCGACAACCCCACAATCACCATCGGACGGGAAGAGTAGGGATGGCAAAATTATACGACCCAATTGATATCCGATCCGAAACCCGATTTTTTGGATATACCGAACCCGATTTTTTGGATTTGGATTTGGATATGGATTTGATTTTTATACCCGAAATTTTTTGGATTTGGATTTTACGTATACCGATCCGAAACCCGACCCGAAATCCGAAACTTGATCCAAACCCGATCCGAACCTGAAACCCGAAAAAAAACCCGAATATCCGAAACTCGGAAACCCGATCCGAACCCGAAACCCGAAAAAACCCCGCATATATATATATATATATATATATATATATGTAAAACATAATGTAACATAAGATGTAAAAGAGATAACTTTCAACAAAGGACAAGACAGACAATAATATTAACAGAAGCACAGGAATCCAGAATCAAAGAAGAAAAGGTAAACTCAAAAAATCAAAATACGTTATGTATTCTTGAAGTCCGTAAACAGGTCACGGAAAGAAGTTCATGTAAATGTTCAAGCCTCAGTGAAAACAAAAGAAACAAGACTTTCAAGACGACAGAAGTATGTGAATGATTTAGGGTTAAGTACCACAGGATTCCAGTGATTTAATTGAAGCAACCAGAACGACAAGGGACGTATCAGCAGCATTGAATTGAAGACATAAAAGAATTCATCTGTGAACTAGACCAGTTGCACTAGGTGACGACACTAAAAAGATCAAGTTGTTTTATCGTCTCAGAAGAAATTGATACAGTCTATTACTTAAACACCCAGGAGCTCAGAAGGAATTATTAAAAGATAAAAGACAAGAAAAATGATTCGATAGTTTTTCAATTCAGAAAACTATCGAATGATATAAAAAGTGATTCTCAGAAAACCAATTTAAGTTAATTTGGTATTCGATAGTTTTTATTTAAAAACTATCGAATGGTAAATTGACTTAAATCATTCGATGGTTTTTAATTCAGGAACAGGTGAAAAGTGTTACTTGTTTTTCCAGTTGATGAAGATTGGATGACCAGGATTGATTCTTTAATTGTAGTTCGATAGTTTTCAAAATCAAGTCTACAATTACTAACAGAGGAAGTGTGTCTTCTTCAGTTAAGGCATTCTACACAAAGACATTACTGAGAGAGAGAATTGAGCCGGAGAAATTATCAGAGAAATTAATAGTGCTCAGAACTTGATCATTGTATTGAATTTGTGTAACCTTAAACTCATTGAAGCTAATCTATGGATTAGAAATTGTAGCACCCCTCGAGGTTTATATTTATAAAAAGATATATTCCCCGAAACTTGGTTTGGTTTGGTGTGTTTGATTTCGTTATAGAACTGAATGATTAATCCGCGAACGAAATTAAATTATTTGTGAGTATCGTATTCAACCCCCCCTTCTACGATACTTTGGACCTAACAATTGGTATCAGAGCTTCTTGATTGACGTACAAATCAGATCCGGTGAATGAGACCAAAATCAAACGTAGCGTGAAAATTCGAAGCAAATTTTTTAACTTTCAAAATTTTTCATTTAATTGGAATTTCTTGAATTTTAAACAATTTGAGATTTTCAGAAACCATGAGTGCTCCAAAGACAACCGCTGGTATTAAAGTTCCCCCGTTTACTAGAGAAGATTTCGGTTTGTGGAAGATGAAGATGCTGTTATTTATCAAGGCATCTAATCCGTTGTATATTGGCATATTAGAGAACAGACCGTTTGTACCAATGAAACCAGTTAGTGAATCTACATCTCCTGATGGTAGCAGGATTCCTCAAGGCACCCAACCTAAGGATATTACTGAGTACACAGATTCTGAAAAAGAACTGATTCGATTGGACATAGGTTTGATGTTGATATTGGCAGACTCCACAGACAAAGAAATGAGCTATCAGTTGATGAACTGTAAAAGCGGGAAACATATGTGGGATACCATTAACTTGATAATGGAAGGAACTGAAGACGTGCAGGAAAACAGATTGGACATCCTGACTTCTCAGTACGAAGCTTTTAGGTCTCTTCCAGGAGAAAGTATAACTCAGGTCTTTGAGAAATATACTAAGCTTCTAAATGAATTGTCAATGAAAGGAAAGACCTATCCACTGAGAGAAACCAACAGGAAGTTCATGATGACGCTGCCCCATCATGTAGAACACAAGTCATCATCCATAAGGGAAAGAATTGACTTCACAAAGATGTCATTAGAGATGATCTATGGCAAGTTGAAGACCTATGAGATGGAACATGAACAGAGAGTGATAATCTACGGATCAGGGACAGTGGACAGCAAGCACAATGCACTTGTGAGATCAGCAACACTTGTAGTGGATGAACCAATAACTTCTGAGATTCAGGTTCAAACCCCTAGAGCTGGAAAGGAGGTGATAATAGAAGCTGAAATGGATTTTGTGAATCTGGGTGTTGATGAAAGTGATTACTACACCCTAGAAGAGCTTGAGCAAATGGAAGACAAAACCATGGCGTACTTAGCTGCAAAGTTTAGTCATATCCGTTTCAAGAGAAACCCTAAGTACAAGTTCAAGGGCTCAACTAACAGATTCCAGAAAAGCAAGTATGCATCTAGTACAGGCTTTAAGGGAGGCTACAAGACTGGCATGATTGATAGAAGCAAATCAAGATGCTACAACTGCAATGAGTTAGGGCATTTCACCACTGAATGCCGGAAGCCTCGTCAAGAAAGAGACATGAAAGATATCTATGAGAAGAAGGATTCTTATGATGAGTTAAAGAAAGAGAATGCCAAGCTTAAACAGCAATTGGAGGCATTCTCTGGAAAGCAGAAAGGGAAAGATATATAGCAGAGGGAAAACACTGGGATGATACTGATTCGGATGAAGAGGAAGAGTATGTAAATGTTGCCCTAATGGCTGACTCTTCAGAGGAATCACCACAATCATCTCAGGTACCTATCTTAACTACAATTGATATGTCTAACTCTGAGTACAAGAAAACTGTGCAAGATCTAAGTGTAGAATTGTTTAATGTACACACAAGCATGCTAGCATCTGAAAAGGAAAATGCTAAACTAGTTCTTAAGATTAAAAATCTAGAATCTAAAAATGAAGAACTAGAGATTGTAGCTGTCACATTAGAAGATCTTAAGCAAAAGAACACGTACTTAGAG
The DNA here is from genome assembly GCA_030848705.1 of Heracleum sosnowskyi. Classification (NCBI taxonomy): domain Eukaryota; kingdom Viridiplantae; phylum Streptophyta; class Magnoliopsida; order Apiales; family Apiaceae; genus Heracleum; species Heracleum sosnowskyi. The sequence continues at coordinate 15,257,575 of CM061241.1, read as the reverse complement.
AACAAGGTCAAGTGTAATGATGAGATAGAAACTATCCTCAGGAAGCAGATTTCAGATTTAGATTTGAAGCTAAATGCTTTTAAGAATTCCGCCATAATTGCTAAGGAGATCATTGATACTCAGGACATAGGGAATAAAACTGCTATAGGATTTGACTATGACAAGAAAGCTGATAAGAAGATAGTGGAATTCCCTGTGACACCTTCAGTTGTCAAAAGGAATACTCCACATGTTCTTAAGAATGTTGATTGTCCAGTTTTTGTTAAGCCTTTTCCACCACTCTTTCATGAGGATGATCTTTTCATAAGACAAGAATTGCTTGAGGAGGATTTGTTGAAGGTTAAAGAGATAAAGACTAAGTTACCTAGGAAATCAGTAAAAACTGAATTACATAAACCCGATTTACCTAAAACTGAAGTAGGTGACTTAGTTAGTAATGCTAAAAAGAACAGGAATGGGAAGAAGAAGATTGTTAATCAGGAAATGGTTCCATATTCTCCCATTGCATCTAGGAAGTTGTGCACTATTTGTAATTTTGCTGGACACCTTACACATGCATGTAAAAAGGTTAAAGTAGAAACTGCTAATACTTCTGAAATGCATAACATGTATGACATGCCTGATCTTCATGAACCCTGTGGAAAGAAAGAGTGTTTGCTATATAAGTACAACATCATGCATGCTTATTTTAAGTTGATGAATGATAGTAGTAAAAGCACTGTTAATGTTAAATCCACAGATACTATGAATATCAAACAGGGTAAGACAAAATTGAATGTTACTCCTGTTAAAATATCTAAACCTTCAGGACCCAAACAATTTTGGGTACCAAAGTCCGCTTAATCAATCTGTGATTGCAGGGTAAGGTTAAAAGCTCAAAGGTTGTGTGGATTCTGGATAGTGGCTGTTCTAGACACATGACAGGTGAAGAGTCCCTGCTTACAGAGGTGGTTAAGAAGACCGGCCCGATTGTAACCTTTGGAGATGACACCAAAGGATTCACTACGGGATATGGTAAATTGAAAGCTGGGAATGTCATCATTGAAAACATCTCTCTTGTTGAAGGATTAAAGCACAATATTCTAAGTGTATCAGTCAGTTCTGTGATAAAGGCTACAATGTAGATTTCAGAAAGGACAAGTGCTTGATCACCAACAGGAAGGATGAGAAGCTTACTCTACTGGGAGTGAGAAAAGGAAATTTGTTCATAGCTGACTTAAGTTCTACCAGTGAAGGAGAAGTTACATGTTTCTATGCAAAGGCTTCTTCAGAACAAAGTTGGCTATGGCACAAGAAGCTCTCACACTTGAACTTCAAAACTATGAACTCTTTGGTAAAGAGAGAGTTAGTGAGAGGGTTGCCCCTGATGGAATTCAATCAGGAGGGACTATGTGAAGCATGTGAAAAAGGGAAGTCGAAGAAAGCATCACATGGAAGCAAAGGAATGACAAGCATTGCTGAACCATTACAACTGATTCATATGGATTTATTTGGTCCAGTCAATGTTATGTCACTTTCAAGAAAAAGATATGCATTGGTGATGGTGGATGACTACTCCAAGTACACGTGGGTGTTGTTCATACAATCAAAGGATGAAGCAACACAACTAATCATTGATCACATCAAGAAGATAGAAGTGGAAGCTAAGCTACCTGTGCGGACAATCAGATCAGACAATGGAACTGAATTCAAGAATGCAGTTCTCTCAGAGAAAGGAATATCAAGACAGTTTTCAGCATCAAGAACTCCTCAACAGAATGGAGCAGTGGAAAGGAAGAACATGACCTTGGTTGAAGCAACAAGGACCATGTTGAATGAATCAAAACTTCCCACTTACTTTTGGGCTGAAGCAGTGAATAAAGCTTGATACACTCAGAATCGAACCCTGATCAACAAAGATCATGAAAAGACTCCGTATGAGTTAATGGCCAACAAGAAGTACTTTCATGTGTTTGGTGCAAAGTGCTTTGTACTTAAAGATGGAGAACATCTTGGCAAGTTTGATGCCAAAGCAGATGAAGCCATTTTTCTGGGCTATTCTCTGGAATCTAAGGCTTTCAGGGTATATATGATTGAAGATAAGAAGGTGTTGGAAAGCTTTAATGTAACATTTGACGACACCAAAAGACCAGGCCTACAAACAAGAGAGAACTCTGAATCCTTGGTATTTGAAAATCTATCAGGAGATCTCTCTGACAATGAAGAAGTACCTGAAGTTGTTACAGTTATTAATAATAATCATGATGATAATGATTCTGGACAAAGTGGTGACCAAAGTGGAGATCCTCAAAATTCTACAGGATCCACTAGTCAGTCTATAGAATCATCAGATCAAACCGTCAACAACTCAGGGGGAGCAGGAGAAGGATCAACTAGTCACACTCCACAACATCTAGAACAAGGAGAATCATCAAGATCGCATCTGCCAAGACAAAGGGTATGGAATAAAGATCATCCCTTTCACTTGATCATTGGTGATCCGGACACATGAGTGAGAACTAGGAGAACATCACAAAATGAATGTCACTATTCTGGGTTTCTTTCAGAAACAGAACCTAAGAAAGTTGAAGATGCTCTAGATGATCCAGATTGGGTGATTGCTATGCAAGAGGAACTCAATCAGTTTGAAAGGCAGAAAGTTTGGAAGCTGGTACCCAGGCCTAAGGGAAAATCTGTTATTGGAACAAGATGGGTATTCAGAAATAAATTGGATGAAGATGGAATTGTAACGAGAAACAAAGCCAGACTGGTTGCTAAAGGTTACTCTCAAGAAGAGGGAATTGATTATGATGAAACCTATGCACCAGTAGCAAGACTTGAGGCCATCAGAATGTTTCTGGCATTTGCTGCACATTCCAATTACAAGGTATATCAGATGGATGTGAAGAGTGCTTTTCTGAACGGGGAGTTAGAAGAAGAAGTGAATGTGGAACAACCTCTAGGTTTTGAGGATTCAAAACTGGCAGACTTTGTGTACTTTCTATTCAAAGCTCTCTACGGACTCAAACAAGCTCCAAGGACATGGTATGACACTCTCTCTGAAGTCTTACTTAAAAATGATTTTACAAGAGGTGTTGTAGACAAAACTCTCTTTGTCAAAAAGCATAAAAATGATTTGATATTGGTGCAAGTATATGTTGATGACATAATATTTGGTTCTACTAATGATGATCTATGCAAGAGATTTGCTAAGTTAATGCAGAGCCGTTATGAGATGAGCATGATGGGTGAATTGTCATTCTTTCTTGGACTGCAAGTATATCAAAAACAAGATGGTATATTCATTTGTCAGTCCAGGTACATTAAAGATCTTCTGAAGAAGTATCAAATGGAAGACTCATCTACAACAAAGACTCCTATGCCAACTGCCACTAAGCTTGATAAGGATGAAACTGGTAAGAAGGTCAACATCACAGGCTACAGAGGTATGATAGGCTCATTACTTTATCTCACTGCAAGTAGACCAGATATAATGTTTGCAACATGCTTGTGTGCTAGGTTTCAGTCTGATCCTAAAGAATCTCATCTAATAGCTGTTAAGCGAATATTTAGATATCTTAAGGGGACCCCAAATCTTGGAATTTGGTACCCTAAAGATACATGATTTGATCCTATTGGATACACAAACTCTGATTTTGCAGGTTGTAAGATTGATCGAATGAGTACTTCAGGAAGCTGTCAGTTTCTTGGAAGAAGATTAGTTTCTTGGTATAGCAAGAAGCAACATTCAGTTTCCATATCAACAGCTGAGGCTGAATACATTGCTGCTGGAAGCTGCTGTGCTCAGATCTTGTGGATGAGAAACCAACTCCGTGACTATGGGCTTTTGTTGACAAAGATTCCAATATTTTGTGACAACACAAGTGCCATAGCAATCTCAAACAACCCAGTGCAACACTCGAGGACGAAGCACATCGACATCAGGTATCATTTTATCCGAGAGCATGTCATGAATGGAACTTTGGAGTTACATTTTGTACCCACAGAGGAACAAATTGCAGACATCTTTACTAAACCACTTGATGAATCCACTTTTTCAAAGCTGGTTGGTGAACTTGGGATGTTAAATCTTTCTAATTGATTTTGATTAGAAGTCAGTAACTGCAGATAGTCCTAGTAAATACATGAGTTTAAGAATTTCTATATCCTTAGGACTCGTGAATTTATTTTCTGGAGCAATTCTCGTAGTTAGGATTATTGTACTAATTTTATGTCATAATTATGGATGATATATCTTCTGGCATTTAATTGGTTATTAATTCTAAAGATTATTTAGGTTCTAATATTTGTTCTAAATATTTAAGCATCTATTTAATTTGAATTAATTTACTTTGTTTTTAACATTGTAGATTAATGCAACATAATTTATTGGATTTTAATTGATTAATATCATTTAATGATATTTAGTTGATTTTATTCTGAGAAAATTGTGAATTTTCTGTTAACAATTGATTTTAGTAAATTTTAAAAGATTTATTCAAAGTAAAACTTGACAGAAAATTAAAAGTTTTGAATTTTAGAACATGAACAGGTTTTAGAATTTGAAAAGAAGCAAAAAATATCGAATTTTAGGAAATTTTATGGTTTTTAAAGTACAAAGAAAATTCTATTGAAATTAATTTTCGATGGTTTTTGAAAAGGAAAAGAAAATCTATCGAAAACAATTCTCGATAGTTTTTGAGAATCATTTTAAAATACATCGAAGGAATTTAATTAATTCTATATTTAAATTCTCGATACATTTTGAAAATCAGTAGAGAAAAACATCGAAGTGAATTTAATTAATTTTATATTTAAATTCTCGATAGTTTTTCTAAAAACAGTTCGATAGTTTTTGGTTTTACAAAGACATATCTTTCGATGGTTTTTCAGAAATCCGTTTTAAATTCTACTCTCATACACTTCGATAGTTTTTAAGAAAACCATCGAAGTATAGATGACATTTATGCCCCTCACAGAAAACCATCGGAAGTGTTAATAAAATCTATCAAACAGTAGAATGACTAATATGCCCCTGTCAGTTCAATAGTGTATATAAGAACCCCTTAGCCGTTTTGTCTGGTTTTTATTCTTAGATCTAAGAAAAGGTTTTTATATATACAAGAATACTTACACACACAGAACATTACTATCGATATTTTTCTTCAAAATTAATCGAGTACAATCTAAGAAAGTTACTATTCTTTCACTGTTAAGTGTTTTTAACCGTGAAGATTATTGCTTTTTGAGGTTTTGATACATATAAAGGAAGAAAAACCATCGAACTTGAACTTTGAACCTTACAAAGTTTTTTTTAACATATTTGTTCTTTAGAAATGGGTTGTTTCACAATTAATTTTTGTGGATTATTGTTCTTAATCTAAGTTAACAATTTAGGGTTCTAATTTGAGTAGTGTTTTGTTCAAGTTTGTGTTTTTAAGGAATAAAAAGGGTTATTTTAGTCATAAGTTTGATTAATTAGTGATAATTAATTAAATTTAAGTGGAAATTTAGTTTTGGTTTAATATTTAATTTTCTGGAAATTTAAAATGGCTGGAGAATTTATTATAACCAAGACTAATCATGTCTCGTTTCAGAATCTGCAAGCCATTACGAATTTACAATTTCGTGCATGGGCAGAATTTCTGAATACACGTTCATTAGTGGCATATGCTGTCAGTACTCTCGTAGTCCTTTGTATCGATCAATTGACTACGTTGTACATAACCGCCACGGATACAAGTGAGAATAACATCAGATCCTTCAGTTTTGTTGTGCCATGGGTAGAACAATAAGGGTGACGGAACATGATTTTAATAGAATACTACATTTTCCAACAGAAAATCTTGTTCCGGATCCCACGACTGAGGAGATACATGCTTTCTTCACTCTCATAAGAAGTCAACAACCTAACTTCTTTGTGGGAGAGTTCCTTAAGCATTACTTGACAAAGCCATGGAACTTTTTCTTTCATACCCTAATCCATGTTTTTACTGCCAAGCTAACAAATCTGCATGGTATTCCCCTATTCCTTCAAAAGATAGGGTTTGCCATTGCTCACAATAGGCATATTAACATTGGAAGGCTACTGATTGATCAAGTCATTCTATGCATGGGACCACTGGATGAAAGAACAGGCATGGACGATGTGCTTTGTTTCTATCCTAGGTTCCTACAGCTAATTCTCAATGATATCTTAACAGATGATGAACGGGAGATATTTGAAGGTGAAGCCAACCAGGAGTGCATGAGAATGAAGAGCAATGCAATAACCGCTCTCATAAGGAAGAACAACTATCTTCCGGGGGTACCCACTGTTCTCACTGAATATCTAAGAACGGTGCCCCTACCACTTCTGCCCCCAGGGGAACAGGTAATTGAAGGTAATATTCCTCCACCTCAACCTGAAATGGCACCTGAACCAATGGATGTTGATCCAGAGCCCTCAGTGGCCATTCCTGACCAGGAGGTTGCAAACCCACAACCTCTAACCACGGTCGAAGAGCCTTTGGAAGAGCTAAATGAAACAATAAACGCACCTCCTTCCCCTCCTATACCTAGTAAACAAACATCCTTGAGTGTAGAGGGAGATAGTGCCAAAGCAGCACCACATAAGGAGATACACCCTTCAACAACAGCTCTGCCTTCCTCTAAAAGGAGAAGAACAGAAACCGAGGCAACTGTTGATACTTCATTTCTCTCATCCAAAGAACCCTTCACAGATTTTTCTGATTTTGATTGGGCAATGCTAACGAAAGCTATATCTGAACCAATAGCTCAATCAAGTAAGGAAGAATTGACAGAATCAACTGGTGTTCCGACCATATTACGGTCAGGTTCACTGGTTGAAGGTTCTAAGAATCAAGGGTCTTCACAGATGTCGAGAGAAGGCTCTGACCTAAATGCAAAATCTAAAGGGTCATTGCCTAGCTCCCCAGATGGAACATATCTGGATCCTGCGGGTAAAGGGTCTGACGTAGGTGCAGATCGACAACTCGGTGACAATGAATCAATTACTATTGAGGAGTCAGCTGAGGTAAAGTCTTCACAGACTATTGAGGAAGCTTCAGGATCTCTGCTGTTAATAGAGCCTGATTCTAGCCTCCTAGAGATTCAAACTCTTGATCCTTCAAAGGATATATCATCTACGGATGATCAGCAACTTGGTTTATCCAAGGACGGGGACTTGCGAAGCCCCATTGCACCACCGGTGACCTCCTTAAGGACGACTATGGTGTTTTCTTCTGCAGGTACAACTAGCACAAAGGGATTGAGTGAAACAAAAACACTTACACCTGGCCTGAGTGGGAAAGGTAAAATGAGTGAAACACTGACAGAAACGTTGAGTGTACACCCAGAGCCAAACGTGAGGAGTGACACCCTAACCCTTCCAAATATTGATGATTTGCTATTACCGACAGAACGAGAGGTACATGTTCAATCCACCCTCAAGGAGATGACAGTTCGTGACAAAGAAGGAAATCCATTATTCAAGGTTCCACTGCGACCTTCCTTTGACCAAGGGATCTCCTCTAGTCAGGGCAATGCTTCTTTAAAGACTATTCAAGAGAAGGTTGAATTGGCTGCAGCTGATTCCAGAAGAACATTCAGGGTCATTGGCAGTGCATCTGGCACTATAACAGGTACGAAGCAGGCAGTGGACTCCTTGAAGAAGGAAGCAATGGAAGAATTGATCGAATTAAGGACGGACGTCAAGGAACTTAAAGATGGATTCATGAATGAAGTAGATGCTTTGTCACATGGACAGGAAGCTTTGAGAGAAGACATTCTGGTTATCCGGGATGGTCAAGTGCGGGTAAAAGATGCAATGAATACACTTTCAAGAGTGGAGTCTAAGCTAAACAAAAGGCTGGATCATATGGAAAAGACTACCAACTCAAGATTGGACAACATTGACATGTCGCTAGCTTCTATGAATGAGATGAATAAGCAGATTATGGATTTCTTGGACAATCAAGGTGACGGAGTACAATCAATCTGGAATATGCTGAAGAACCAACAAACTGGACAACCTGGTCCTTCAAATCAGCAACCTGATCCTTCTACTACCTTTTATGCTGAGGATGCTTTCGTCGAGGATTCCTCAACTAAGGGGGAGAAAGTTGGAGATGGGGAGAAAGGTAAGGATGGATGGGGAGTTTGGGAAACGGTTGAAGCTATTCCGATAAGACAGTACTGGATAGAAGAACTTGTACAAGAAGAGAACAGTGAAGAGGGATTTGAGGTCATGCAAGAGCAACCAATTCAGGAGGAGCATGAGCCATATTATCCAGAGCCTGTTGAATATCCAATCTGGGAGGATAATATGGAAGAAGAAGCAAATCCTCTGTCACAAGAAGAAGAAGCTGCCTTGGAAGCGATAAGAGCTCAAAGAGCTGCAATAGATGCCAGACAAGCTGAGAAAGAAAGACACCAAGCAGTTCTAAGGATTGAAAAGCTAAAAAGATCCAAGGTGCAAGATGAAGTGAGGAAGAAAAAGATGATGGATTTGGCAAGCAAGCATGGAAGTGAATGGGAGATGGCTTATAAAACCTTTTATGGAGTTGAAGACGGATTAGAAGTCAACGACAATGCAGAGGTGGAAGTCATAATTCAGAGCATAAGAAGTGCAAATCCTGATGATCATGTTTACTTCACTGCACTGAGGAATACTGTGATCTTTCTGAAAGCTGGGGTTAAAGCAAATGGAGCCTGGAACATCTTGATCAATTTTCTTGAGAAAGGTACATTTGTGATTTCCACTAAGTTTTTAGAACAGAGAACATACACAGAACTGCAGGTGATACTCATCAAGATTCAAAGAACTACAAGGCTAAATGAACTGCTCCGTGAGCATGTTAAGGAGATCTTGATGAAAGTCGGTCCAGAGATTACTGAAGACCCTCCAATGGTTAGATTCATGACGAATGACTTGTTCAGAATCTGCTATTTGGCTGAGGACAAACTGAGAGACTATCCAAGCAACTATATAATATCAGTTGAGAAGTATCTTAGATCCACTGGAATCACATCAACGGAGAAGGACAAAGCAACAGACACTCTTAGAAGATTTCTAATGGAGAATGTTCCTTACTATAGGAAAAGAGTGGAAAGAGGATTGGAAGTGCATACCAGATTACCAAACATGCCAAAGCTAAACAAGGAAGATGTTAACATTGCATGGTTACGGGCTGGAGTGGGTCAAGAGGTTGAGTACATTGGAAGACACATTCAAGGAGCAATCCTTAAACCTGGAGAACCACTGCACTATCCATCAGTGATTGATTATCAAGCTGCTAACTCCGATCCAATGATTGAAGAAGGTGAGATCGGAATGGACTGAAGATTGAAGCAAAGAACAAAAGAACTATCAGCTCAGACTAGAGGAGCAACTTCATTGTATAAAGTTTTATTGTTTTTTGATTTATGAAATCTGGAAATGTATATATATCTGATCCAGAATTCATTTAATATTATTACGCTGTCTTACTTTAATTAGTTTCATGTTTCCTTAGTTAGTTGAGTTATCCTCGAAGTATTTGCTTGTCGAACTCTATCCAATCAAATAGGGGGAGATTGTAAAGCATAATGTAACATAAGATGTAAAAGAGATAACTACAACTCAACAAAGGACAAGACAAACAATAATATTAACAGAAGCACAGGAATCCAGAATCAAAGAAGAAAAGATAAACTCAAAGAATCAAAATACGTTATGTATTCTTGAAGTCCGTAAACAGGTTACGGAAAGAAGTTCATGTAAATGTTCAAGCCTCAGTGACAGCAAAAGAAACAAGACTTTCAAGATGACAGAAGTATGTGAATGATTTAGGGTTAAGTACCACAGGATTCCAGTGATTTAATTGAAGCAACCAGAACGACAAGGGACGTATCAACAACATTGAATTGAAGACATAAAAGAAGAATTGATCAAGTGTTATTCATCTGTGAACCAGACCAGTTGCACTAGGTGACGACACTAAAAAGATCAAGTTGTTTTATCGTCTCAGAAGAAATTGATACAGTCTATTACTTAAACACCCAGGATCTCAGAAGGAATTATTAAAAGATAAAAGACAAGAAAAATGATTCGATAGTTTTTCAATTCAGAAAATTATCGAATGATATAAAAAGTGATTCTCAGAAAACCAATTTAAGTTAATTTGGTATTCGATAGTTTTTATTTAAAAACTATCGAATGGTAAATTGACTTAAATCATTCGATGGTTTTTAATTCAGGAGCAGGTGAAAAGTGTTACTTGTTTTTCCAGTTGATGAAGATTGGACGGCCAGGATTCATTCTTCAATTGTGGTTCAATAGTTTTCAAAATCAAGTCTACAATTACTAACAGAGGAAGTGTGTCTTCTTCAGTTAAGGCATTCTACACAGAGACATTACTGAGAGAGAGAATTGAGCCGGAGAAATTATCAGAGAAATTAATAGTGCTCAGAACTTGATCATTGTATTGAATTTGTGTAACCTTAAACTCATTGAAGCTAATCTATGGATTAGAAATTGTAGCAACCCTCGAGGTTTATATTTATAAAAAGATATATTCCCCGAAACTTGGTTTGGTTTGGTGTGTTTGATTTCGTTATAGAACTGAATGATTAATCCGCGAACGAAATTAAATTATTTGTGAGTATCGTATTCAACCCCCCCTTCTACGATACTTTGGACCTAACAATATATATATATATATATATATATATATATATATATATATATATATATATATATATATATATATATATATATATATATCCTTGCTCTCAATCTCAATGTTTCATTAGGTGCGTCCACAATTGATATGGGATGAAATATAATCCTAGAGATAATTAATGATATATTAATTAGACCTGGTTCGGTCCAAGAATTAGGCCCGATAAAAAGGCCCGAAACCCTAATCATTTATTAATTTCGTAATTAATAAATAAGGAAAATTACCAGCTCATTAAATGAGTCCAACACATATTAAACTCTTCAAGAGTCAGCAATCAAGATACACAAATCAACTAGGAGTCAGCCTCCTACGAAATAGGATTCACAATCCTGATCTAAGAAGGCTACTTGGCCCCCAAGTCACCTTCTTCTACTCTAAATGCAAGGCTCCTGACGCCTATATAAGGACCCTCGTCCTTCATTCTAGAACTACGTTTTGCTTGGCTTGATTCTCAATTACAGATTGAGATACGTAGGCATCTTGTGAGGACCTGTTTAGTCACGAACCACGAGAGCAGCCATAAAGACACGATTGTCCACCATCATTCATTGAATACAACCTTCAAACAACTAAATCTACTTTTTATTCCATAACATTTGGCGCCGTCTGTGGGACCCTTACATCAACCATGGCTAGAACACGAAGAACAACAACCGCTACTGAATCAACTGTCATCACCACTACTCCAATCACCACGGAACCAGGATCGTTACCCCTCACTACAGAGCTGGTTTCTCAACCAGCAGGGACGACACCACTCACCGCGGAGATGGTTTCACAGCCACAAGGGACGAATCCCCAAACTTCCATACCTCAGAATGAGACGAACCCTCTTCAAATGGTTGTCTCACCCCTCGACTATAACCTTCCCCATGGAGCACAGATCTCCACTACTGTGCTTCCTATGAGCACAAATCCGGCTTACGGATTGCCCAACTATCCCCCTGAAACCGGAGGGAGTGGCCATGCAAATCAGGGACCATACATTCGAGGATTGGGACCCATCCCTGAAGGAAGATACTTGGATTATTCTGGGCCCTACTCTGACAACTCGTCTAATGAAGGACGAGATCAAGCACCCAGAAGAAGAAGAGCTAGCAAAGAGCCCCTTGAAAGGAGGAATCGGGGGGCAACTGGAAGGGCACTTATGACTGCCATGGATAGGATAAGGGCTCATGAGGCCGAGATCCAGAAATTAAAGAGAAGCATGGAGATGGAGCAACAAAGGAGGCATACTCAGCCTTCAAATCAAGGGACAGGGGAAATCCCCTTAGTTGATTTAGGAACACCTTCAAGAAGGCAGGAAGGAGCTAGAAGGACGGAGATTCCCAGGTCAGACCCCCGTGTTTTAACACAGCTGGGTGACCCAGACGATCCTATTCCACCTTTTACTGAAGAGGTAATGGACGCTCATGTATCAAGGAAATTCAAGATGCCCACTATCAAGGCATATGATGGAACGGGCGATCCCGCAACCCATGTGAGAACTTTTTTGAATGCACTGTTGCTGCAGCCAGTCACTGATGCTCTTAAATGTAGGGCGTTTCCACAAACCTTGGCTGGCATGGCCCAAAGATGGTATAGCCGCTTGCCACCCAACTCTATCAGTTGTTTCAGAGAGTTGAGCACGGCCTTCATCAGTCAGTTCATTAGTGGAAGGGTACATGAAAAAAGCTCTGCCTCCCTCATGAACTTAACTCAAGGAAAGAATGAGACGTTGAGAGATTATCTCAAGCGTTTCACTAAGGAGACATTGAATATACCTGATTTGGATAATAAGGTAGCTATGATAGCCCTTCAACAAGGAACCACAGATGTCTTTTTCAAGATGTCGTTGGCCAAACACCCCCCCGAGAGCATGGCTGAGCTCCAACAAAGGGTGGGAAAGTACATAAAAGCTGAAGAAAGCATGAAGAAAACCGACACCCTCGCAGCGGGAAGTGGAAATAATGGTGGTTGGAAGAAGCGAAAGGTGGAGCAAGAGTATGATGTCAAGGACAAATATCCTCGTATGACTAGAGACTCTGATTCAGCTCCAAGGAAGAGCGTGCCGAGCACAAAGTTTACTGAATATGCAAGATTGAATGCCCCAAGGAGTCAAATCCTTTATGACATTGAGAAAGATAGGGACTTTCGATGGCCGAAGCCACTAAGGGGAGATCCTGAAAAAAGAGATAAGAACAAGTACTGTAGGTACCATAAAGATTCAGGCCATGATACTGATGATTGCAGGCAACTCAAGGATGAGATTGAGTTTCTAATTCGAAAAGGGAAGTTGAATAAATTTACCAAGGATGAAGACAGGAACCCCCCAAGGAGGGACTATGATCGAAGGGATGGGGACCGAGATCAAGGTCGTAACCCTCCAACCCGAGGACCAGTGATCAACATGATCTCAGGAGGACCAACCGCAGCTGGAACTACAAGGAACTCTCGGAAGGCTTATGCCCGAGAGGTAATGCATATTGTTGGAGAAGCACCCAAGCGTGCAAAAACCGAGATGACAATTAGGTTTGATGATTCCGATCTTGAAGGGGTGAAGTTCCCCCATGATGATCCTCTAGTAATAGCCCCAGTAATCGGAAACAATGAGGTAAAGCGAGTCTTGGTAGACAATGGGGCTTCTGTTGATGTCCTTTTTCATGACACATTCTTGAAGATGGGGTATAATGATTCCCAACTAATCCCCACGAACATGCCCATTTACGGGTTCAATGGGGTGGAGTCTAAAGTAGAAGGCACAATTCTGTTGCCTGTAACTATTGGTAAGGAACCAAAGGAGGTAACTCAGATGTTGAATTTTGTGGTAATTAAGGCATCTTCGACCTACAACGCCATCCTTGGAAGGACTGGCCTTCATGCTTTTAAGGCTGTGGCCTCAACTTACCACCTAAAAATCAAGTTCCCAACCAGGAATGGTGTAGGAGAAGAAAGAGGTGATCAAAAGACAGCCAGGAGCTGTTATGTAGCCGCGTTAAGGCCAGACGGAGTCGGGGGGCAGGTTCTCCCAATTGAAGACTTGGACATTAGAAACGAAGAAGAAAGGAGAGGAAAGCCAGCTGAGGATCTTGTTCCCATTCCCCTCATTCCTGGAGAACTAGACAAAGTCACTTATATCGGAGCTCTACTACCTGAATCTATGAAAAGCAAGTTGACATCCTTTCTTCAAGAAAATAGTGATGTATTTGCCTGGACAGCAGCTGATATGCCAGGGATTGATCCCCAATTGATGACCCACAAATTGAATGTGGATCCCGAAAGGAAGACAGTAAAACAAAAGAAAAGAAATTTCGCCCCAGAAAGACAAGAAGCCATTAAGCAGGAGGTAGAAAAACTTTTGGAAGCAGGCTTTATTGAAGAAATTCAGTTTCCTGAATGGCTGGCTAACCCCGTGATGGTCAAGAAGGCTAATGGAAAATGGAGAATGTGTGTGGACTTCACAGACTTGAACGATGCATGTCCTAAGGATTGCTTTCCCTTACCAAGGATTGACGCGTTGATAGATGCCACTGCTGGGCACGAGATGCTAAGTTTTATGGATGGCTTCAGTGGGTACAACCAAATCAAGATGCACAAGGACGACGTCCCCAAGGTATCATTTATAACCGACTTTGGTGTTTTCTGTTATTTAGTCATGGCTTTTGGACTTAAGAATGCAGGGGCAACATACCAAAGGTTGGTAAACAAGATTTTTGAACCACTGATTGGAAAAACAATGGAAGTTTATGTGGATGACATGCTAGTCAAGAGCCTCGATAAGGCAGACCATATAAAACATCTCAAGGAAGCGTTTGAAGTGCTGAGGCACCACAAAATGATGTTAAATCCAGCTAAGTGTGCCTTCGGGGTAGGCTCAGGGAAGTTTTTAGGCCTGATGGTCTCCAAAAGAGGAATCGAAGCTAACCCTGACAAGATCAAGGCAATCCTAGACATGGAACCACCCAAGTCCGTTAAGGATGTACAGAAATTGACAGGAAGAGTTGCAGCATTGGGAAGGTTCATCTCCAAGTCAGGAGAAAAGTGCTTACCTTTCTTTAAAGCACTCAAAAATGTGAAAAATTTCGAATGGACATCTGAAAGCCAAGAAGCCTTTGAGGCCTTGAAGAAATACATGGCAGAAGCGCCACTGTTGGCAAAACCCAAGTCAGGAGAAATTCTCTATCTATACTTGGCGGTCTCCGACACTGCCCTGGGAGCTGTTTTGGTAAAGGAAGAACTGAAAATTCAGAAACCCATCTACTATGTGAGTAAGATTTTGCATGGGGCGGAAATAAACTACTCAGTGATTGAAAAGTTTGCCTTAGCCTTGATAATGGCTTCAAGAAAACTGCGCCCCTATTTTCAGGCTCACAAGATAGAGGTCATGACTGATCAACCTCTGAGAAACATCTTGCATAGTCCTCAAGTTAGTGGAAGGCTGATCAAATGGGCTATTGAATTGGGCGAATTCGACATCAAGTATAAGCCTCGAACGGCCATAAAAGCTCAGGCACTCGCTGACTTCATGCTTGAATGTACCATTGCCAACCAAGATGTCGGGGGGCAGGAAGTATTGATGGAAGATAGCAAAGATGAGGACATAGTATCCAAAGAATGCTGGGTGCTCTATTTTGATGGAGCATCAAAAACAAAATCGAGTGGAGCTGGTTTAGTGCTACAAAGTCCTGATGGATTTATAATAGAGTACGCACTGAAACTTGATTTCCCAACGACAAACAATGAGGCGGAGTATGAAGCTTTGATTGCTGGCTTAGGGCTGGCTGGAGCCCTAAGGGCCAAAACTCTGAAAGTATGTGGAGACTCAAGGCTGGTGGTTTCCCAAGTAAATGGAGAGTTTGAAGCAAGAGATGAAGTCATGGCCAAGTACTTGAAACTTGTTAAGGCTATCATGACTCAGTTTGATGAATGTTATGTGGAGCACGTTCCGAGGGAGGAAAACGTGAAGGCTGATGCCTTGTCCAAGTTTGCCTCATCTGAAATTGAAAATTATGCAGGGAGTGTATACTTTCAGGTCTTGAAGACCCCGAGCATCAACGGAAAGTTGGTAGCACCCATTGGTATTACCAGCTGTTGGATAGATCCCATCAAAGCACATCTGGAAACTGGGTGGCTGCCCGACGACACTTCAGAAGCACGAAAGCTATACGTCAGAGCATTAAGGTATGCCCTAATTGAGGGAATCCTATACAAAAAATCTTTCATCATTCCTTATCTGAAGTGTTTGAGACCCCAAGAGGCGGAGTTGGCCCTAAAAGAAGTACATGAAGGCATCTGTGGGCAACACTTGGGGGGCAGAGCCCTTGCACATAAAGTCACCCGTCTAGGCTTCTATTGGCCAAGCATGCTTGCTGATGCTAAGAGCTATGTGAGAAAATGTGAACGATGCCAGAAACATGCACCCGTGGTTAGACAACCACCTGAGATGATGACATCCATTAACTCTCCTATCCCTTTTGCTATGTGGGGAATGGATATACTTGGGCCATTTCCAATGGCAAGTGCTCAAAGAAAATTCTTGATAGTTGCGATTGACTACTTCACTAAGTGGATTGAGGCTAAGCCATTAGCCAAGATAACCACCAAGCAAGTGATGCAATTCTTTTGGGAAAGTGTGATATGCAGGTATGGAATTCCACGAGTCCTTGTAACGGATAATGGAACTCAGTTCAACAATGATGAGTTCAAGAAATATTGCGATGAAAATGATATTAAGTTGCGCTTCACTTCTGTTGCCCATCCTCAAGCAAATGGGCAAGCTGAGGTTGCAAATCGGATAATTCTGGATGGACTGAAGAAAAGGGTTGAACGCTCCAGAAATACTTGGGTAGATGAATTGCTCCCCATTTTATGGGCATATCGTACTACTTGCAAAGTCACTACTGGGGCAACTCCATTCCTGCTAGCCTATGGAGCAGAAGCAGTGGTTCCTGTAGAAATCACTCATGCATCTCCTAGAGTTGAAGCATATGAACCAGAGGCGAACGAAGAAGGCTTGAGGTTAGCTTTAGATCTAATTGATGAAGTTAGAGATTAGGCGAATGCCAAGATAGTTGAACATCAGAAACGAGCATCTTTTTACTACAACCTAAGGGTTAAAGAAAGATTCTTCCGTCAAGGTGACTTGGTCCTTAGAAAGATTGAAGCATCGGGAGTTGGACAAAAGGGAAAGTTAGCCCCAAACTGGGAAGGACCCTATCGGGTTAAAAATGTGTATGGACGAGGCTCATATAAGTTGGAAACTCTGGAAGGGATTGAAGTGCCTAGAACTTGGCATGCTGCAAATTTGAAAGTCTATTATGTTTGAGTGTGTCCTGATTGGACTCGCTACTAGGACAAGTAGAAATAAGGTCGATGAAACCAATCCAAGTTCTTAAACTTGAGGTAGAAGTAGTATGTTATGTAAGGGTTAAACCCATTTTTCAAGTTATGAATTTATTCAACAATTTCAAAAATATTCTACAAGCATTGCATATTGATGTTTATATAATTCAAAGTACTAAGTAGCTGTGCAAACACGAGAAATTAAAAGGTAAATAAGTTAAGCAACTTGCAAATAAAGTTTAAGTTATGCCTGAAGGCAGAAGTACAAAACATAAATAAAAGCTAATAACTAGCTATGACTAAGCGTCACCCTCCTCGGAGCTAGACTCCTCTCCGGACTCCTCAGCTTCTTCTTCCTCAGCTTCTCCCTCCTCACCAGACTCCTCCTCGCTAGAGCTGGATTCTTCAGAATCTTCACCAGGCTGGGGGGCAGGTTCAGGATGAGGAATCCTGTCATCCTCCTCCATAACATCCTCTCCGGCCAAGGCCCTCTCCAGCTGATTAGGAGCATGGGGACTGGGGAAGTCTGAAATAGTAAGAGATCCAGGCATTCGCCTTGACACCTCCGCCAAAGCCTCGTCCCATCCTTTGGTGAACTGGACAGGGAAAAGTAGATCATCATGCTGAGTAATGATATCCTGGTACTCGGCAGACTCAAAATACTCATCAATGATGCGATCTTTATCCTTCCTGAGTTCCACCAGCTCCGCTTGAGCATCCAACAACTCCTTCTCCCTTCGAGTCAAGGAAGCCTTAAGTGAACCCACCTCCAGCTGGGATTGATCAAACTTAGCCTTGTTGGCATCAGAAGATGAACGCCAGGCTTTGGCTTGAAACAAAGCCCCTTGATAGTTGGCATTAACCTACAAGCAAGTTACAAGTCAAATACTTAAACTTGAAATACGTTGTTAACTACAAAGAAAAAGCAGAGAAAGATACTCACAGCAGCCATTGCTTGAGATCCAGCATGCTCCACCCCTTCGATGGTGGAGTTTGAGACAAAATCCTTGTAATCACAAGGAGTCAATGAATGGTGTGACCATTCAACAGCATGAGCAGACACCCCCACTATAGTGTCCTTTTTCCTTATCCCCCAGTTGGGGCGCCATACAGAACTCTTAGTTGAGCCCTCGACCTCATCTACCTCAGCCACATGAGGCCTCAAAATGGCAGGGCCTTTCTCGATCAGCCTGGGATCCTTCAAGCAAGCCCTTTTGATCCTTGCTGTCTGCCCGTCTTCTGGCTCATTTTGCTTGTTGATAAACTCAGCAGCTGCAAACAAAAGTCAAGGAAAACAATTGGTATAAGGCAATCTTAATACAACTACAAGAAAATAAGAAAAAGAATTACCCTTGTCAGAAACTCTTGAAAGTCCCAGTTTCTTAAGTAGAAACTCGTCCAGAAGCTCCCAAGCCTTGGTGGCATAGTCATCCTTGGTGAGTTCAGCATAGGCAAAGGCCTCCTCCTCAGTCAGAACTATGTCACCAGGGCTACCATCCGAAACTCTACTAAATGAGCTTTGGAATAAGGTGCCCCAGTCCCCTCCATCCCACATCAAATACATAAATTCATCTCTCCATTTGGGATTGTTGTCGGGAATGGATTTTGGGTGGAAGATGGGGGGTGTTGAGGGTCGATGATTAATGTATACCCAACCCAAAGTTTGGGAAGAGCTATTTTTAAATTGAAAAATCTTTCTAAAGAGAGCAACAGAAAGAGGGAATTTGTTTTTTAAACACAAAACAATAAAACACATAATAAGTCTCCAAGCATTGGGAGGTAGTTGACAAGGGTTAATTCCTACGTCAGCTAAAAGTTGAGGAATGAAAGGATGAAATGGGAATCGAACACCTGCAGCAATGACCCCCTTGTAAATGCAAAGAGCATCTGGGCGCCAATGGCAGGAACGATCCCCAGGACCAGCAAGAACTAACCTATAAGGTGGTCTAATTCTATACATGTTCTTGTAATTAGCAATTGCATCAGCATCATTAAATCTATTGCTATGATTATATGAATCTAAATGCGACACGGAGGGATATTCATCACTACGTTCTAAGATCATATCTTGTAATGACATAGTGGGAGAACGAATGATGATACCTCTTTTGGACACTTGATTCATCTTCTGAAGACGGCTAGCAGAACGATCAGCCATTTCAAAAATCTTTAAAGTAACTCAGAAAACCTCCTTGGGAAGAAGATCAGAACCCAGAAAACTGGAAAAATTCCAGAAAACCTTCAAGTGATGAAGGTGGAAACCCAGAAAACTGGAAAAATTCCAGAAATTCTTCAAAACTTCAAAAGTAAAACCCAGAAACCTTCTTATGAAGGAGATTTCTGCCCAGAAAATGCAGAGAAACCTTCAACCGATGAAGATTATAACTTTAAAAAATGAAGAAGGTGAAGCTCAGAAATTTAGAGAGAGACTTGAGGAGAGAAAATTTTGGAAAGTGAATAGTGAGAAGTGTTGAGTGAGATTTCACTTATTTATAAGGAAAGTAACCAGTTGTTTGACTGGTAAAAGGGAGAGGCCAACCGGCTATTACCAGTCAAAAGGCCCATAGAGGCCCAAGGTAAGATTAGGGACCAGCAAGTGAGCCTAAAAGATTTCAAAGTCCAACAAAAAATCAAGCCCAGTATGGGTCAAGGCCCATTAATGGAATTCAAGAAAATTCAAGGCCCAGCATAAAATGTTCAAGGCCCAAATTGATTTTGAAAATCAAGGCCCAAAAACTAGGCTCTGGACAAAGCCCATTAATAAGAATTAAGCCCACAGAAGTTTCTAAATCAAATTTAGAATTCAAGGTCGGAAAAAATGAGATCGAAAACAAACTAAAAGGTCACTATTATTCGAGGTCGAAATTATGATAAAAAATTTTTAAGGTCGAAAAGACACAAATATGAGTTCGACCAATCCTGATCGAAAAATATCTATGAAACCAAGTCGGGCTATATGACCTCACAGCAAAATGAAGTCGAAATTGACCTGTATTTTCTGGTCGAAACCATCAACCTCACTATTATTCGAGGTCGACATATGAAGTCGAAATTCACACTAAATCTGGTCGAAGATCCTACTCGAAAGAACACAGATCGAGCTCGAAAAGTTGAACAATCCTGTTCGAAATTGAACTAAGGATTCTAATCGACGTTGTCGACCTCGTCTCCGTTTCTGTTCGAAAATGGCCTGAAAAGTCCTGATCGAAAAACCTGATCGAATTCATAAGGAATTCCTGTTCGAATAATCCTGTTCGAAATTGAGCTGTATTTCCTAGTCGATGTCATCGACCTCGAAACAGTTTGAGGTTGAAGTCGACCTCGATTCCTGGTCGAAGTTATATTAGAACGAGGTCGAAATTTTGAGCTCGAAAATATACTAAAAATCCTAGTCGATGTCGTCGACCTCATTCCTGTTCCAGGTCGAATTCGACCTCGATTCCTGGTCGAAGTTATATTAGAACGAGGTCGAAATTTTGAGCTCGAAAATATACTAAAAATCTTAGTCGATGTCGTCGACCTCATTCCTGTTCCAGGTCGAATTCGACCTCGATTCCTGGTCGAAAATGACTTGGAATGAGGTCGAAACTTTGAAGTCGAAAATATACTAAAAATCCTGGTCGATGTTGTCGACCTCATTCCTGTTCCAGGTCGAAATCGACCTCGATTCCTGGTCGAAAATGACCTGGAATCCTGGTCGAAAATGACCTGGATCCCTGGTCAAAATGACCAAATTCCACGACAATTTTGAGGTTGAAAAATGCCTTGAAAAATGAAAAATTTCTGAAAAAATATGAAATAAATTTCTACTAAAATCTCGATTGATTTTCCTAGAAATTGGGGGGCAAATGATATGGGCTGAAATATAATCCTAGAGATAATTAATGATATATTAATTAGACCTGGTTCGGTCCAAGAATTAGGCCCGATAAAAAGGCCCGAAACCCTAATCATTTATTAATTTCGTAATTAATAAATAAGGAAAATTACCAGCTCATTAAATGAGTCCAACACATATTAAACTCTTCAAGAGTCAGCAATCAAGATACACAAATCAACTAGGAGTCAGCCTCCTACGAAATAGGATTCACAATCCTGATCTAAGAAGGCTACTTGGCCCCCAAGTCACCTTCTTCTACTCTAAATGCAAGGCTCCTGACGCCTATATAAGGACCCTCGTCCTTCATTCTAGAACTACGTTTTGCTTGGCTTGATTCTCAATTACAGATTGAGATACGTAGGCATCTTGTGAGGACCTGTTTAGTCACGAACCACGAGAGCAGCCATAAAGACACGATTGTCCACCATCATTCATTGAATACAACCTTCAAACAACTAAATCTACTTTTTATTCCATAACAACAATGAAACATTGAGGGAGTTCGTTTAAAATTTTTAAAATTAAAATAAAAATTCATACAGACCCTAACTTATCAACCTAGCAATTACAAAGATATTCAAATTTTTTAATTATATAAGAAAAAGATTAGAAATTTCAAAGTTTAGGGGTTACCCACTTACCCAAAACTCTAACCCCTAAACCATAACCCCTAAACCCTATACCCTATATCATATGCTCTAAATTTATACACAACTAAGTAATCGTACTCACTCACTATTAACACTATAAGACTACTAAAAAATAGTAATAGTAGTAGCAATGTAAGTAATGATTCTAACGAAAGAAGAAGAAACGGGGTCTAAAAATTAAATAAAAATATAAAAAAAGAAAATTTTGAATTTAAATTCATACACACCAAAGTAATTATAGTCACTATTTTTGTGACCAAGTTCCAGAGAGAACTTGTAGTATACATAAACATTATTTATAACAATATATATATATATATATATATATATATATATATATATATATATATATATATATATATATATATATATATATATATATATATATATATATATATATATATATATATATATATATAATAGTAATAATTTATAGTATGCCATTGTTACAGGGAGAACCATCTTATTTAATAATTTGAGTTTGTAATATGTTTGGAATTTGGATCCAGTTGATATTTTGTCATGCTCATGGAAAGGTTGAATCTTGGACTTGGAGACTTGGATTACTAATTGCTAAATGCTACTGAAATGCTGACTTATGTTAAATTTGTTTAAATTTTGGATTTTTATTTTCGGGTTTCGGGTATTATCCAAATCCAATAATTTTCGGGTTTCGGATATTATGCAAATCCAATTAAAAAAATTTCGGGTTTCGGGTATATCCAAACCCGAACCGAAATCCATTGGATTAGATTTGGATATTAATTTTTGGGTATTTTTCGGGTTCGGGTCGGGTTCGGGTATGGTTAAAAAAATCGGGTTTGGATTTGGATAATGTCAAACCCGAGCCGACCCGACCCGATTGCCATCCCTAGGGAAGAGGTACCACAGGACATGGGGTGACAGATCTCATGCTGGGAGGTTTCAGAATGTTACCGCAAGAAGATTGGAGTATCAAGAAGATGGAGTGCCTATTGTTGAACTCCCTGATGAAGAGACGGATGATCAGGAACCACCTAGGGGGAATGACGTCCATCCCCACACCCACATAGGTCAGGGCGGTCCGAAAGTGAGGTTCGAAGGGCTGACAAGATCCACCGAGACCAAGAGCAGCGCTTGAACAGGTTGAAGGATCGACTTGGCGTAAGACTTAACAATGATGATCTACGATTGTTACTTGTCGAGTGGCAAAGAGACAGAGAGGTTTGAGGAAAACAACCTCTTGATCCACAGCGAGAGCCCCCTTCTAATAGGTCGAGGCCCATGGACAAGAGCACACTCGTCCTCGTGATGACTCAAGATGTGACATGGAAGTACATCCTCGTGATCCACAACGAGAGCCCCCTGTTAATAGGTGGGTTACCCACTTACCCAAAACTCTAACCCTTAAACCATAACCCCTAAACCCTATACCCTATATCATATGCTCTAAATTTATACACAACTAAGTAATCGTACTCACTCACTATTAACACTATAAGACTACTAAAAAATAGTAATAGTAGTAGCAATGTAAGTAATGATTCTAACGAAAGAAGAAGAAACGGGGTCTAAAAATTAAATAAAAATATAAAAAAAGAAAATTTTGAATTTAAATTCATACACACCAAAGTAATTATAGTCACTATTTTTGTGACCAAGTTCCAGAGAGAACTTGTAGTATACATAAACATTATTTATAACAATATATATATATATATATATATATATATATATTAATAGTAATAATTTATAGTATGCCATTGTTACAGGGAGAACCATCTTATTTAATAATTTGAGTTTGTAATATGTTTGGAATTTGGATCCAGTTGATATTTTGTCATGCTCATGGAAAGGTTGAATCTTGGACTTGGAGACTTGGATTACTAATTGCTAAATGCTACTGAAATGCTGACTTCTGTTAAATTTGTTTAAATTTTGGATTTTTATTTTCGGGTTTCGGGTATTATCCAAATCCAATAATTTTCGGGTTTCGGATATTATCCAAATCCAATTAAAAAAATTTCGGGTTTCGGGTATATCCAAACCCGAACCGAAATCCATTGGATTAGATTTGGATATTAATTTTTGGGTATTTTTCGGGTTCGGGTCGGATTCGGGTATGGTTAAAAAAATCGGGTTTGGATTTGGATAATGTCAAACCCGAGCCGACCCGACCCGATTGCCATCCCTAGGGAAGAGGTACCACAGGACATGGGGTGACAGATCTCATGCTGGGAGGTTTCAGAATGTTACCCCAAGAAGATTGGAGTATCAAGAAGATGGAGTGCCTATTGTTGAACTCCCTGATGAAGAGACGGATGATCAGGAACCACCTAGGGGGGAATGACGTCCATCCCCACACCCACATAGGTCAGGGCGGTCCGAAAGTGAGGTTCGAAGGGCTGACAAGATCCACCGGGACCAAGAGCAGCGCTTGAACAGGTTGAAGGATCGACTTGGCGTAAGACTTAACAATGATGATCTACGATTTTTACTTGTCGAGTGGCAAAGAGACAGAGAGGTTCGAGGGAAACAACCTCTTGATCCACAGCGAGAGCCCCCTGTTAATAGGTCGAGGCCCATGGACAAGAGCACACTCATACTCGTGATGACTCAAGATGTGACCTGGAAGTACATACTCGTGATCCACAACGAGAGCCCCCTGTTAATAGGTTGAGGCCCCATGGATATGAGCAAGCACACCCACGAGATAACACGAGAAGTGATCAAGGTGCGAGGCCCCGTGATCACGAGCGAGCCCCCCAATATGAAGGTTCAGGAAGGAGACGTGATAAAGAATTGGGTTACAGGAGTAGCTACAGGGGTAATGATCGATGGAACAGATACGGTGCCCCTTACCATGGAGGACCCTCTAGAGGAAGAGCCCCACACATAACACTTGTCTCGTCCCAGAGTAGATCTGGAGGGAGACATGAGGAGCCAAGGACGCGTCCACGCAGTCCCAAGGAGAGAGCGCGTCCTCCAAGTCCCAACCGAAGGTTACAAGGAAATTCTACAACTCAAGGGGAGACCCAAGGGCAAGATCAAAATCGGGACGGAGCTCAAACCAATCAACCTCCACCTCAAACCAATCAACCTCCACCGGTAGTGCATACAGCCTCCACCTGCCGGAGGTGCTCAAACCAATGTCCAAACTATCCCAGGTGTTGGAAACTTCAATATGGATGACCTGAAAAGACTCCTCACACATCTTGAGGAAGGAAGAGTTACTGAAATGGCCCAAGGCCTTTCCCCCCTTTTCAACAGCAGTAAGGGAGGCACAACTTCCAACATGGTATATGAATACAACCAATGACTTACGCTTTCATGGGAATACCGACCCTGTTGAGTTCTTGGGAAGGTTCAATATAGAGATGGATGTGTATCAAGTACCTGATTTGGCTAGGTGTCGCCTTCTGGCAGCAACCTTCAGGTAAAATGCTCAGTAATGGTTTCAAAAGCTTGGACCGGGTGTGATCACTTCATGGGAAGAGATGAAAACTCTTTTTCTGACAAAGTTCCAAGCCATTGTGAAGTATGCTCCGCCATTGACTACCTTGGCTTACATCAAGCAGAAGGAAGGAGAAAGCTTGTAATCATACTTCAAGAGGTTCAATGCCGAGTCTACCTTGGTTAGAGGAGCAACAGATGAGTCGCTCCAAAGTTTCTTGATTGCAGGGCTTCAAGTCGGAACCGATTTCTGGAAACACCTCCAAGGGAAGGACCCAACAACTCTGGCAGACCTCTCGCTCAGGCTGAATACTTCAAGATCGTGGAACAATCCCTAGCTGATAACAAAAAGTCCGACCCCCAAGGGAAGGGAAAAGGTTCTAAAAGGAAGGATAGGTCTCCGAGCCCCGACTATAGGATGAGAGGATATAGCCCAAACAGAGTGAATGTTGCTAATGCTAGGAGAGGTTGGACTCCACCGGATTATGATAGGTTGAACATATATCAAACATGGAGTTATACGCTGGTGACCTCTATTGAACATATCTTCGAAGTAAACAAGGATAAGGGCTTATTCAAGAAGCCAACACCTTTATCCTCGTGGCAGAGCAGAGATAAAAAGAAGTACTGTACGTACCATGGATCTGTTGGACATAACACTCACGAGTGTCGACAGTTGAAGGAAGAAATTGAGGAATTGATCAAGGTAGGATACCTAACTGACTAGATTATTAGAGAGGTGAAGAAGCATAAAGATGAACCTGACAGGAGGATGGAAAGAAAGCGCGCTCCAGATAGAGACGATGATGATAGGTCTAAGGATGTTCATTTTACCCGGGCTGGAAGCATTCATACCATCTTTGGAGGGCACCATCTTGGTGGTGACAGTAACAATGCACTAGAGAGGTATGCTAGGGAGGCACGACATAAGCCCTTGACTAGTGTGAACAGCTTGGAACTCAAGCCTCCCAAGTTGTTGAAGGGGGAATTTGTAATAACCCCAAATTTTGGACTTAGTTAAAAATAAAAGTTTTGATGAATAGTAAATTTGCTGATAAAAAGTTTTTCAGACCACACTATGTGGATGACATGGAATGAATGTTTCGAAGTTATATTAGTAATGTATAAGGAGAATAAGTGAATGTAGACGCGATCAGAATCAGGAGATTCCAACTTTAAATTTTGATCACTATTCATCGGACAATCAAGGGTGAATTGATTTGATCGTTTTGAGAAAGTGTGTAGGATGATGAATCCATGATCATACCTTAAGCCAAGGAGAGAAATCTAGGATCATATATTAAGCCAAGGTAATGGAAAGATCAAGGAGGTAACCCTAGCATTGGTACAGAGGAACGTTTTTTAAAATCACTTGAACCTATCGCGAAACAAAAGCATAACGAATTATGGATTAAACCCTAACCAAGGGAGAAGTATCATATAAGATCATCAAGTGTAACATATAAGAGGATTGAGGATACAAATTATGACACAAGCATGATGCAGGAGGATGACAAGGTGTGACAAAGCAATGACAAGGTGATGAATCACCACCTTGTCACCACTTTCACCACAACCACAAGTCTAAAAGAGGTGTGTCATTGGTGACAAGGCTTGTTATTAGCCACACAAATTAAATGAAAAAGTATTAAGTGTATTTAGACAAAACAAAAGAAAGGAAAAATCAAGAAAACAAAAACAAAAAGATGCATCCAAGGTGAAGAACACCATTCAGCCCTTTTCTTTTCCAAAAACCTTAAGAAAATTTCTACAACTTTCACTCAACCATAAATCTTGATCTTGGGCTCTAAATCATCCTCATCCATAAACTAAGGTAGATCTTTAATCTTAGCTTCATCCATGATTGATAGCTTGGTCAAAAATGTATTTGAAGTTGATGATGAATAGTGTTTTGCTTAGTAACTTATGAAATTCTTGTTTTGATCTTGAGGTTTTAGGCTTGTAAAGCATAAGCAAGGATCAAAGAAGTGTATACTAGCCATCTATAGTCCATACTAAGTACCAAGGAAGGTATAAAACCTCTCACCCTTATGTTTACACTTTGTTATTAGTGATTTGTTAAGAATAATTAGTGATAGTATGATATAGAGATGATTTGCGTGATGATCATGATGTTTTGTTGATTGATTAATGGTTGAACTATTGATTGGTGTTAGGAGCATGTTTAGACAGTAATAAGATGGTATAAATGAAATCCTTGGGTTGTGATTGATTGGTTGTGGATTGGTGGATTGATTTGAAGTGTTTTAAACACGGGAATCGCGATTAAGCATCATTACCATGTCGAATTTTACTTAGGTAGTTTGGACAGAGATAACGAATACTTTAAAGGGCATAAACATAAGGTTTCTGACCATGATCATGTAGGCCCTGTTTCCTAGTTTGTTTTAGCGAAAGAATCGTATCGTTACGATTTACGGTTTAGGAGAAGCGTCTGTTCTAGTGAAAGCGGTTTCAGATAACTAAGTAGTTTATTGCATGAACTTTGAGATTGTGATCAAGCCCTTTCAAAATGGAATTGGGTGAGATATTAAAATGGATACTAGCATGGATAGCCTAGAAAGGAACCTAGAAGGTTTCGTGTTAAAATGATAAGTTTGTGATTTTATAAAAATGCGAGAACAAAGGTTGCGCGAGTGAAATACCCTTAAGGGGATGGTTAAAAACAAGAAGTTAGTAAAGGAAGAGTACTTGAGTTTTGTGAATAGATTTCCACCCAAACTTTTGACTTAAGAGTTTACGGAATGTCATAAGGTTATAGATGACCGAGAGCGAGACATTTGCTTTTCTTTAATAGAACTTTAGTGCTTAAGTAATAGCACACAAATTGGTTCTAGGGGACTGACTGTGAATTATGTATCTTGTTATAGATCGACGAGCACCCTCTCAAGCTCCCACTACCACACCACCGACACACCAAGGCAAGTTTTCAAACCCTACATCCTATAAGTGATGTTGTTGTGATTTACTGTTGTGTACGTGATATATATTCTGCGTTAATGCTGTGAAAAGATTTATAACTGTTTACGCTTTTGATAAAAAGCTTGGTAAGATATAAGGTTTATATGCTATGTAAATACTAGATATAAACCGAGGTTTTAAAGACTCTTAGAGTAGAGCAGGTGAATGGTATTTTTTTTTTACTTAGACCGGGAGTCGGTATATTTTCTTTAAACCGTTATGGTTTATTTTCTGATAAGTATATTGAATAGATATATTCAATTATTTTACTATTCAAGGAATATTATTTTTAATATTCACTTAGATTTGATGATCAAATATTTATTGAGCTTTTGATTATCATTTAATCAATTATTAATTGATGAATATTATTTGAATATTTATTATTCTTTTAATTAATTTAAAAATGATGTATATTGTTTAAAAAGTCATCATTGACCTTCAATGAGTATAAAGAATATTTTCGACCTTTATAATGTTTATTTTAATTAAAGTAGGGATTCCCGAATATTATTTTAATTTAAATCTATCTTAAGAGATGATTTAAATATTCGCTGACCACTCAAATGGGACGGAAATACCCTTAAAGATTTCTAAATAGTCTGACTCCTGGGTCGTAATCTTTTAAAGAGAAATCTTATCAAATCCTAAGTGGGACGACAGTGGTCAACCCTTCCGGTTACTTACTCCTCTATTATCCTAGGAGTAAGTAGGCCAGAAATGTTTTCGAAAGAGAGACATATACTTAGTACTTGGGGAAAATAGGATTAAATTCTGATTCCCGTTTCATTGATTTTTCATCCGGGACCAGCAGGAAACGCGAAGGAGGCTGTTGGACAGTACCTCTGATTATAGCGTAAGAGGCTGCGAGGCAGTCCAACACTTATCTCGCATAGGAGGCTGTAGGTCAGTCCAGCAGATACAAAGCCCGTATGCGGCTAGGGTGATAATCGTGTTAAGATGTCGTCCATCTACTAGTAGAGAAGTGTGAGTACGATACAACGACTGATCATCGTGTATCGTGGTGTGCCCTGAAAAAGGTCCCTTCCCTCCAATTGGAGTTGTGCTGCACATTGTAACGAAAGCCTAGGCGCCGAGTTACGGATAATGTGGCAGTGATGAGTAATGATGTTCCACATACAGTATTTGCACTGTATGGCATGTTTTGACGAAAAGAAAATAAATATATCATTCTACATATGAATGAAGTTTTAAAGGTTTTCCTTTATGATATAAGCTTACATATATATGCTTATGCTTCTTTGTATTATTGCTGGGCTTAGTGCTCACTCTTGCTCTTATATATATATATATATATATATATATATATATATATATATATATATATATATATATATATATATATATATATATATATATATATATATATATATATATCACAACACAACAGCTAGAGTAGATGACCAGGATTCGTCGTACCGCACGGAAGCGCGTATGGGCCGCGCAGACCGCCCAGAGGATGACAGTTGCAGCACCTCAGGTAGAAGTACTGAGTTGGTTCGGAGGGTAACTCTTGTTGCTCCGGTTTATTTATAAGTATCACTTATGTATATTAATGAACAAGAACAAACTTTTAAGCTGCCTTTATGGTTTCAAATAGAAATCATACTGGCAGTAGGCTGCTACTATTTTACTTTTGGGTTGTAATAACTTTAATTTATGGATCATATGACTACTGTTTTTTTATAACTTCGTTTTTGAGACATAACTAGCGTGAGTATATTGATGGGGGGGGGGGGGTCACCAGGTGTGTTGATTTATTATATTATGATTCAAATATTAAGTGGTTGTACGGAATAAGGGATCGTGACAACCTAGATCTCCGACCCCGGATCTGGGGGTGCTACAGAAATGGTATCAGAGCGTATAGTTATTAATCTCAGAAATGATAAGGCGTTAGGAATAATAAATGCAACTATAATAATAAGAAGAACTCCCATCGAGTTCATAGTTGGGCTACCGGATGTAGCACTGATTTTTAAAAATCCGCAAGTGAACTTTTATTACACAATATAGTAACCTAGTTTTCGCTTGTATAGGTGGTTGCGGCCGATGAGGCTGATGACTTTGAGACCCAGCATGACGAGGCTCTGTTGGCGGCTGAGGAAGACCCCGTGGACGACCCCATGGAGGACCTAGATGAGGATCTCGAGGAGGATACTGAGGACCCAGACGAGGATCCGGAAGAGGACCCCATAACTGTGTTTGACTTTCCTACTTTTCCTGCTCCCACTATTGATGGAGAGTCGACTGAGGATGATGATTCCACTAAGATGGATCAGCTTGTGCCTGATGTAGTTACCACGGAGGACGATGAGACTTCTGAGGACAGTGCTAGCCGAGGAGGCATCAGTATGTACCATCTGCCTACTGTGAGAGCCCTTACCCCTCCTGTGCCCCCACTGAGCTCGGTACCATCAAACGATGACTATGATCTCGCCCCTGAGGGATATGAGGAGGACCAGGCTATGACTGATCCAGACACACCTCATCCCTCACCTTCTGGAGTACCTACTGTGATCCATGATTGGATGATTGGCCGGCTGACCACTGACTTGGCAGCGGCAGAGGCTAGAGCTGATGAGCTGAGGAGACAGTTGGCGGTAGAGAGAGAGACCCGTCGTTCCTATCAGGACGAGATGAGGCTTATGACTCCTAGGGGGAAAAAGAGAAAGTTTGGTAGTCAAGGAGGAAGCTCGGTGAACAAGAGTTTTCGAGCAAGACCATTGAGAGGAACCAGGTCCCAACCCTTAAGGAGTTCCGAATTCAGGAGAACTGAGAACAAAAGTCTAATCTAGGGCGGCAGACAGACTGGAGTGTCCTATTTTAGTCAACCTCAACCCCCACTAACTGACTGCAATACTTGTGGGAGAAAACATCTGGGAGAATGTACCTTTAAGTCGGTAATCTGCTTCAAGTGCAACAAAACAGGGCACTACTTCAACACCTGCCCTCAAAAAAATCGGAAGTGTTTTCAGTGTGGGAAATTAGGACACCTGAAAAGAGATTGCCGTATGGCAAACCCCGCCGGCTCAGGAATCAGCGGAGCCGCCTCTAACAAGCCCCCAACTGCTAGAACTTTCAACATGGCCGTGAAAGATGCCGTGAGGGACACACATGTGATAGCAGGTACCCTTCTATTAAACACCGTCAATGTAAATGTTTTATTTGAGTCAGGAGCTACCAAGTCTTTTATTTCGAGGGATTTCGTAAGTCAGTTAAGACTTAGAGCGGAACCATTTAAAAGAAGTCTTAGAGGTAGAGGTAGCAAATCAGGAAGTAATTCCAGTTGATAAGATACATTTAGACTGTAGTCTAGAGATAGAAGGTCAACAGTTTCGTGTAGACTTGGTCCCATTTAAATTAGGGGAATTTGATGTTATTCTGGGAATGGATGGGTTGCGACGAGCAATGCGACAATCTTAGGACCTACGAGGAACGAAACCTATGGTGGCTTGGGGTTGGATTCATTCGATACGACTAGTGTTAAGAAATTACATATACGTTCATGGACCTCCATATTTTGAGAATGTGTTGATGCGGCCGTATGAGGCCCAATCTCTGGATGACTATCGGAGAATGACGAATATGTTTCGAACTCCCGACCTATCTAAGGACTTGTATGATTTTGAGGTACCGTTGGTTAGTACCCTAAGCCATAAAGGCATAAAGATAAGATCATCACCGTACTAGTGATATTAGAGCTTATGATGACCATTGACTTTTTGGTATCTACTTGCTGGTACACTACTCAATCTAAAACTGTTCCTGCCTGTGTTACCTTGAATAGTTCATGTCAGGTAACCCTTCTAGTTTCCTACTTCAACTTGGGATGCAACCAACAATTGTTAAATATTCATTTTATTTCTTCATATTTGGACTCCTCAGTCGAGTTCATAAATATCTAGCTATGTGTTTAAAACATAGATGATGTATATTTCAGAGACTACTCGTGAATTCTTTTCTTCTATTAAGGAGAGATTTGCATATCAGACGTTGAAATCATGGAAAGGATATCAATTTGATATTGATATTCCGAATCCAATTCTATCGGAGAATTTGACAAAGTTTATGTACGGAGACACCTTTGGGTGGACCGTTTCATTGATGAGAAATGTTTGGTGGAAGGTTATCGATTGTTCCGATACCAAGAACTTTCTATTAAGACCTTATATTCTATTCAAGGGTTATAATTACCTTGTTCGTCCCAAACTTATTTACTCTTCTTTTCAGTTCATTATCCGAATAGTCAAAATTTTGTTTTCTTTCTTTCTTTGGCTACGAGGTTGAGATTTTGTACTAGTAGATTGAAAATGGCTAATTGCATGTGCCATAATGAGTGACTAGTTAATTGTTCTAACTAGTTGAAATTTTTATGATATGATGAAAATCTAGCTAATTATCCTAGCTAGATGCTGCGTCCCAAACCAATCGAACTAGCCAGTTTTGTTTAGCTAATTGTTAATGTTTCTTGAAATGAACTAGTTATTGTATCACTAAGTTCAACTTTCGGTCAAATTTATATAAGTGAATTCACGATGCATTTTGTATGCAGTGAAGTATGATGAGAAGATTTTCAAACGATAATTTGATTGAGACCTAACCAGGTCGCCCCCTCAGTGAAAATTTTACAAAGTTTTTTTTATATATATAAAGTATTCTGTTGTTGAAACATTTCTGGTACC
This sequence comes from Heracleum sosnowskyi, assembly GCA_030848705.1. Classification (NCBI taxonomy): domain Eukaryota; kingdom Viridiplantae; phylum Streptophyta; class Magnoliopsida; order Apiales; family Apiaceae; genus Heracleum; species Heracleum sosnowskyi. Next base: position 15,224,901 of record CM061241.1, on the reverse strand, counting down.
ATGTAAGTATTTTCCTTAGTATTTGGAAAAATAGAGTGTTGAAGCTGAGAGCTAAAACAAATGAGTCCGATAAATTATGAATCGAAGTTTACGGAAATTGCCAAGGTTTGGTTCGCATGATGCGAATTTAGAATAACGAAGTGTTCGAAACGACTGATTATGTTACCTTGGTTTATGAAATGACTTTGATAGAAATGGAAGCAAAGTGGACGAGAAAGAAATTGGCATAAAGAAAATAGAGTATGAAACGCGAATAGATTGAGAAAGGAAGAAAGTAAGAATTCAGATTGTCGGACGAGGAAACGATTGACCTCCAAGGATGTGAAACTTGTTTAGCGACTGTGATGGATACGAAATGGGAAGTACCTAGTGTACAGAATATCCCTGTGGTTAACGAATTCGAGGATGTATTTCCAGAAGATCTTCCGGGGTTACCACCCGATAGAGAAATAGAGTTGCTATAGAATTAGCTCCAAGAACGGCGCCAGATTCGAAGGCCCCGTACCGACTAGCTCCAGCCGAGATGAAGAAATTAGTCGCACAATTGTAGGAATTGATAGGGAAAGGAATGATAAGACTGAGTGTGTCACCGTGGGATGCACCAATGTTAATTGGTGAAGAAAAAGAACGGCAGCATGAGGTTGTGCATAGAGTATCGAGAGCTAAATAGGCCAACTGTTAAGAATGTATACCCCTGCCCAGGGATCAGTGATTTGATCGATCGACTGCATGATGCAGTTAAATTCTCGAATAATGATTGAGAACTGGATACCACCAGTTGAATATTAAACCTGAGGACGTACCCAAGACTGCATTTCGCTCCAAGTATGGACACTACGAGTTTTTAGTAATGTCGTTTGGGCTGACGAATGCCCTTGCAGCTTTCATGGACTTGATGAAGCAAGTTTTCAAGAAGTATTTAGATAAAATGTGTCATAGTGACATCGACAATATTTGGTTTACCTCAAAGACCGAGGAATAACATGCAGAACGTTTGAGGATAGTGTTAGAAGCACTGAGGAGAGAAAAGTTATATGCCAAGTTCTCAAAGTGTGAGCTTTGGCTAAGGGAAGTACAGTTTTTAGGACATGTGGTCAACAGTGAAGAGGTGCTGGTTGACCCTTGTTACGACCAAACTCAACACGCAAGTGCACGTGATCTCAAGTAATACAGATAGCAAATAAGGTTCGTTCCTACAGGGAATTGTTGTCTTGTCTAGTTAATTCACTCACCAATGTATGACTATTATTCGATGCTAAAACAATAACAATTGGATTTTGTTTACCACTAAAATTATTCTAAAATTTATAACTAATTATCAACTACTTGAACGAATGATTTATATAGAATTACTTATGCAATTAAAACATGGGATTTCAACTTCATTAAACAATCCATCTAAAGTTTCCAATTCTCTAGCCCTTTTTATGTGATTTATTAATACCTGATCGAACACACAAAACTGATAAAAGCCAACTTTCGTTGCACAAATACCATCCTAAATAATTTCCACAATAAGATGGAAATCACTTAGTCTCCAAAGTATGCTTAGTCCCTATATGTCTATAGAGATTGAAAACATATTTGTTTAAGTACAAGCATTCAATTGATCACATAGTCGTCATAAAACGGTTAGAGTTACGACACTAATTACGAATGATATTCTCACGCATAAACCTATACTAGCATGGCAAAATTCTAAACTCTTAAATCCACTTTCGCTTCAATAAGAATTAACACACAATTACAGGAGTTAGCTACTCTCCTATAACGAATTAAAAACAACCATGATAGGATATCGCATCAATCACACTGTAGGCATCGAGAAAATTCAACAAATAAACTTCATGAATAACTCCGCTAAAACCCCATGACAACGAGTTAGTTCATAATCAAACTAATCGTCACCATGGGTTCTAATGAAAACATGATTGAAGGAAATGAATTTATATTAAAATAATTATCAAAGGTTCTAAGATTACACCCAAACCAAGCATCCACAAGCTAGAATACAAGAATAATTGAAAACTATCTTCTTCCTTGCTTCTTCGTGCTTTTTAAAACTACGTAGATAAATTGTGGTATGAGTCTCCCTCCTGATCTCTAGGGTTTTTTTTCTTTATATAGGCCTCCAGGTGCAATAATTCGTATGGATTTGTAATTTTTTTTACTTCCACTCGAAAAATCAGCAATTAGGTTAAAACAGGAATTTTTCGCCAGAGTGCCCGGCGCTGCCGCGCCAATTTCATATAGGAGCACGGCGCTGCCGCGCCAGGATCACTGCTCAGTTTTTTTCATGCGGCGCTGCCGCGCCATTCTCAAGTACTAACACGGCGCTGCCGCGCCATTCCCTCTATCCAGCAAACTGAATTTTTTCCTTTTCTTCATTATAACTCCGTTTCGCGCTCCGATTGCTCCGCTTCGTTCCTAGTACACCTGTGATAAATATACCTGCACAATACCCTTAAAAGAGATCAAAAATACCATAACTCGAGTACAAACATTCGTTTTAAGCCAAACGGAAACGTTCTAAGTGAATAAAATACCCACTTATCACACCCCCAAACTTAAACCGACGCTCGTCCTCGAGCATAAACAAACTACCACTTCCGTAGGTGATCACGGTTGCATTTGGCTTATGAAACAAGCCCTTTAAACCCCTAGGCAGCCCTAGTGGACGAGTAAGGTCTCGTGAGGGCCTATAGTGAATGTACCCACAAAATCCATCTAACAATGCAACTACAAATGCAACTAACTACATGTATGCAACTATATGGAAATGCAAGGACCCCCTTAGACTAACCAAAACCATTCATTAGGCAAACATCTCAAATCATGCAACAACTTCCAAACAGAGCTCGACTAAATTCCCGTATACTAACAATACATGCATAGGAACGTGGTGTGTGCGATACTCATCAGATATACTCCTAACACTAGATCAAAAATCATACCGATTCTTAGTCAAGGCAATCACAAGTTTATAAAAAAAATGAACGGTAGACACATCATAACTTCGAGACACCTCCATACTCATTCAGGTTAACCAGGAATTCATGCTTTATTACCACGACACACACTACTATTCACAACACATATGCTTATTTAACCGTGCAATGAGTGAGACCCCAAAAGGCTTATACAATAATACCCATGTAGCGAGTGTTAGGTCAGTGGATCCCAGACTATAAAAGCCTTAGGTCACTAGGACTAAGTCCCCTCAGACTTAATTACTCGAGTATTAAAGAGCTCACTCGTGGTTAATTTTGCATTTAATTATTTACATGACTCTTTTTTTTTTCTTTCTTTTTTTTTTTTTTTTCTATACAATCTGGAATGAGAATTCTCAATTCCAACCCTAGACTACTCATATAAATATGAGCCGGCTACTAGCCATTTGACACCTAGCCATAACAACAAACAACTAGCATGAAAATCCTGTTTCCCCCCAAACTTATACTTTAGTGCTCTTACGTTATCAAGGGAATAAAGAACATTCTAAATATAACCAGGTAATTAAACCTCAAAACATCCAAACAAGCATGACCCCCAATCTAGTCCAAAAGCAAACAATGAGTTGTGTAATTGTTTTTGTCCCCATAACATGCATGTCAATTTCATAGAAACTATAAATCAACCCTCTATTCATGATTACCACACTCAAATCAACATCTACCTGCCAAACAGAAATAGCTCTTCCTAAGGGATCATGAAAATGCATGCCATGCTTATGCAACTATATGAACAAAAATAACAAAATAACAGAATGTCCTATATGCTCTAAACTAACATGCAACAAAATGCTCTAAACTAACATGAAATTAACTAACATGCACAAATGCTCCTAATATGCAATACACCTAATATACAAATGCACCTTTCATCCCCACCCCCAAACTTAAAATTTTCAATGCCCACATTGAAGGTAAGAATTAAAAGAGTGCAAAGCATACCTACTCATGAAGTCGATTCCCCACACGTCAAAGATCTCTACCTCCAACATGACATTAAGAGGCATCTCGTCCCTACGAGAAATATTACCAACTCGTTGACATCGATCACATCTCAACACAAACTGATGAGCATCCTTGAATAGAGTCGGCCAATAGAAACCTGCTTGAAGAATACGTGTGGCTGTCTTTTCACCCGCATAATGGCCTCCATAAGCTGTAGCAAGACAATCACTAAGAATAGCCTCGGTCTCACTGTAAGGAACACAACGCCTAATAATCTGATCAACTCCTTGCTTGAACAAAAACGGCTCATCCCAAATATACTGCTTGACATCATGTAAGAATTTCTTCTTTTGAGCATAAGAGAGCTCAGGTGGTATGATGTTACTTACTAGATAATTCACAATGTCGGCATACCATGGTTCAACATCTTTCACACTGAATAGTTGCTCATCCGGAAAAAACTCATTAATAACCGTATTATCTTTAGGTGACTTCCCATGATCTTCCAATCTAGAGAGATGGTCAGCTACCTGATTCTCCGTCCCCTTTCTGTCCTTGATTTCCACGTCAAATTCTTGCAACAGAAGAACCCAACGAATCAACCTTGGCTTAGCATCTTTCTTTGCCAGGAGATAGCGAATAGCAGCATGATCCGTATAAACTGTCACCTTAGTACCAAGCAGATAAGATCGAAACTTTTCAAACCCGTAGACAATAGCAAGTAGTTCCTTCTCAGTGGTGGTGTAATTCATCTGAGCATCATTAAGAGTTTTGCTTGCATAATAAATAACATGAAACACCTTTTCTTTCCTTTGGCCTAGAACGGCCCCAAGTGCAAAATCACTAGCATCGCACATCAAAGCAAATGGTTGGTTCCAATCAGGAGCTGTAATAACTGGAGCAGAAATTAATTTCTTCTTCAAGATCTCGAATGCCTGTAAGCAAGACTCATCAAACTTGAAGGGAACATCTTTTTCCAAAAGATTGCAAAGTGGCTTTGTTATTCCCAAATGACCTAACAGAATTGTAGAAGGGGGGGGGGGGGGGGGTTGAATACAATTCTTGATATTTTCTTGAAACTAAAACACTTTATAAAATAAAACTGAACTGAATAAATAAAAACACAAGATATAAATAATTCAGTTGGATTGTTTGATGATCCAACTGAAGTGTTTTTATTGCGGAAATAATCTGTGATACAAAAGTACACAGCTGCTCAGTTACAAGGTTGTAGAGAAGAATTGCTCTCAAGAATAGCTAATACAATCTATTTGTGTTTCTTCTCTTAATTCTAAAGTAACTGCTACACTTGGTTATATATCCCAAGTTTACAATTCTACGTTTGGTTAAACTAAAGAATAAATGTAGTAACCATCAGTAGCTTGCTTTTCATTCCTTTTGTCCAATGGTCCTTGGAGATCTTTGCTTTTGTCTTCATGCTCATTATAATCATTTCCAAGAGCCTTATTGGAAATTGGAATGTTTCCTTATTTCCAGTATCCACTTTGATGGTTTCCAATGCAAAGTACACTTCCATATCTCCTTTTAGATCTGTTCAGTAAACTGTCACTATCACTTTGTCAACTGCTCAAAAAGCAACATTGATTCGTTGATAGCAAGGAGATGTGTTTCGTTGATAGCTTCATTCTTCATTCCGTTGATGGTGTTTCCCTCGTTTCGTTGATGGGTAAACTCCATACCGTTGACAGAGTAATCTTCATACCGTTGACATGTCTTCACTTAGGCAGAATTACAAGGCATAACATATTTACAATTAACCAACCTATTTTGCCTATCTAGTACATAGTCAACATGACTTAGAAAACCTATCTACAACATATAATAGAATGCCTATCATACTGTGAAGTATTGTACAATGCAATTGCTACAACACTCATTTCGTTGATGAGCTTCCTGTCAACGGAATGCTGCAAAGCATGCCATTTCGTTGACAGTTACAAAAATGACTTTACACAAATTCTACTAAGTGTTTTATGCTTATCATCAAGAACAACATATTCCTAACAATCTCCCCCAATTTATGACTGATAGAATAACAGTCATAAATCAAGAGACTTGATGATAACAAAAACACTCAGATACATCATAAATTACAAAAGTAGAAAATGTATTAAGCTTCAAAACTTTATAGACAAAATATAAGACTTACAAGACTAATGCCCACAAGTGCTCCTCTAGTCTGAGCAAATGTTTCATCTGTGACTTCTTTGTGGCATAGTCTTCTTCCCTCTCTTGGAGTTGTTTTCCTCAATCTGGACCTGTAGCCTTCTGTAGAAGATTTTCTCCTCTTCATCTTGATCACCAAGCTTGGATTGCATCAGCTTTAGAGTTTGATTAGATGCCTTCTCCAGCTGGTCTTCCATTCTGAAGAATCTTCTGCAATTGTCCTTGTCCTTAAACTCCATCATCCAATAAGGTTGAAGATGGATTTTCTTTCCTGTTGAGGGAACTCTAAGTATCCTGGGAAGAGCCTCAGGCTTGTTCCAGCTAGCCTTTAACTGACAGATTTTGGAGACCACCTCAGACTTGGCTGTTTTGGTGAAACCAAAGTTCTTTTTCAAGCATCTAAACACTGAGAGTAGTGTTTGATAGTCTTCTCCTAAAATTCTGTAGAGAGGCCACACTTGTTCTCTACCACCCTTGAATGTGAACACTAGTCTTTCAGGCAACTTTTGAGAAGCTGCAATTCCCCTTACTTCCACCAGGTTGTCTAAGTCAAGATGTAGACTGGATTCTTCCCTGATGTCAGCAATGTACATGCAGTCCTCTGGGTTTGCAGGGGGTTTTTGAGATTGTGGCTTTCTCACAAAAACAGGCTTTGCTTTGACAGACCTCTTCTTTGTCTTCATTGGTTGGTCCTTTTCTAACAGGAACTTTGGAAAGTATGCCTCATCAAAATCAATTGGTTCCTCTTTTGGCATGATTGGTTGATCATGAAAATTGACAGGATGTGCAGGATCACAGGCCAACTTTCCCTCAAAAACTGGATTAGCAATTGTTGGAGGTGCAATAGGTATAGAAGAGTCTGATGCAGTACTCTGAGAATCAGCACTCTCAAAGTCTATGTTTCTCCTAGCTCTCTCTTTGGGTTGCCTTGTGCTCTTCTTTGAACTCCTTTCCTCTCTAGTGCTTTCCTCTTGCTTCCTTTCTTCTTCATCTAGAGCTTGAGCTACTGCAAGAGCTTGCATAGCTGCTCTTTCTGATTCCTCAGCCTTGGCTTCAGCAAAGTTTGGATGACCAGCCCAAACACAGATTTGTTGTCCATTCCTGTAGACAATTGCCCTTTGCTTCCTTATCTCATAATCATTACTTTCCTTGCTTTTTGTGATGAGTAGACCAAGAAGCTTGTGCTCATCTGGATAAGGTGCAGGATAGAAAGTCCTTGCTATGTTTTTGCCCTTTGGTTTAGCAGGGGACTTGGGAGATAGGCTTCTTTGAATTGTAGCTTGTTCCACATCCCTAATGCATGAAGTTTGTCCTTTTTCCTTCTTTGGTCCTTGAGTGACTCCATGTAGAAGGGGCTCTTGGTGATAGAAAGAATTTGTCTGTGGCTCCCATTCCATTGATGCTAGTACCATGGCATTCGTTGATGGCTGTTCCGTTGATGGATTTGAGTCCTTATTTTCAGTAATCTTCTTGAACTTTGTTTCTATGTTGGACCAATGTTCTTTGATTTGTTCTGCAAGTCTCATCCTCATAGAAGCTTCTTGTATAAGGTCAATACCATCCTTTTGCTGCTTTCCAAGCTCCCCCATTGCTAAAGGCTCCTTTGGTAGGGAAATGGCTGGGACCATAACCTTGGTAATCTGAATGTCTAGCTCCTTAGATTTCTCCCCCTTTTTGTTATCATCAAAAGAGATGGCTGGGAGTCCTTGAGCTGCCACTAGCTGGGCCAATAGTTGAGTTTGTTTCTCCTGTTCCTTTTGCATCTGTGATAGAGTAGCTTCCACCTTGTCCACTCTAGAAGAGAGAGTCTTCAAGGAGGAATCCACTTCAGGTTCTTTAGAGAAAAACCTGTTCATCCTGGACACAGTGAGAAGAGGAAGCTTTTCATCTAGCCTCCTATCATTAGCATCCCTAAGGTTGCTGATTGAATCCTTGATCTCTGTAGCCTCAATCCTTGTCTGCAACATTTGTAGCCTTTGAATTTCCAGAGAATCCATTATGGCTTTGTAGAATTTCTTGTCCCTTGCTCCTGCAGACTCATGAGCTAGATATGCTTCTTTGTACTGCCTTGTGATAGCAGCATCCAAGTTGCTTCTACCATGCATATCTTGAGAAAGCCAGTTTGGTGTAGGAGGCACCACAGAAGTCCCAGTCTGTGCAGTAGTGGCCACCTGTAGATTATCACCATAACTGTCCTCATCATCAGAAAAATCAAATTCTCCACTTGCTTCAGCTCCTGGAGGTAGATTGGTCAAGGCATCCTTTGCTCTTTGCATTGATGCAGTTGTGTGAATTAGTTGTAGTGACCTCTCTGCCTCCACATTGCCCTGTTGAGCCAAAATTTGATAGGCTGACACAGGATGAGTAAAGGTCTCAGGATCCAGGGAAATACTATCCAGAGTTTGCTGATAAACCTCTTGGAAAGTAAGTTCCCTTTCTCCCTCACTGACCTCCATTAACTCATTAGCAATGGCTGCTTCCATCCTTATTTCTCCTGTAGTCCCTTCTCTCTCTCCACTCTGTTCTTGCATCATGGGCTCCCCATGGCTCACACCTCTCACACCCTCACCTTCACCTTCTAAGGTGGTACTCTCAATCTCTCCTTTTTCCTGGCTGGAAGAAATAGCCAGCCTCTCACTCACATTCTCTCCTTTTTCCTGGCTGCAAGCCAGCCTCTCAGTTTCACTCCCTCTCAGTCCTAGAAGTGTCTCAACTACTGTTAGGAATATGTTGTTCTTGATGATAAGCATAAAACACTTAGTAGAATTTGTGTAAAGTCAATTTTGTAGCTGTCAACGAAATAGCATGCTTAGCAGTGTTTCGTTGACAGGAAGCTCATCAACGAAATGAGTGTTGTAGCAATTGCATTGTACAATACTTCACAGTATGATAGGCATTCTATTATATGTTTTAGATAGGTTTTCTAAGTCATGTTGACTATGTACTAGATAGGCAAAATAGGTTGGTTAATTGTAAATATGTTATGCCTTGTAATTCTGCCTAAGTGAAGACATGTCAACGGTATGAAGATTACTCTGTCAACGGTATGGAGTCTACCCATCAACGAAACGAGGGAAACACCATCAACGGAATGAAGAATGAAGCTATCAACGAAACACATCTCCTTGCTATCAACGAATCAATGTTGCTTTTTGAACAGTTGACAAAGTGATAGTGACAGTTTACTGAACAGATCTAAAAGGAGATATGGAAGTGTACTTTGCATTGGAAACCATCAAAGTGGTTACTGGAAATAAGGAAACATTCCAATTTCCAATATGGCTCTTGGGAATGATTATAATGAGCATGAAGACAAAAGCTAAGATCTCCAAGGACCATTGGACAAAAGGAATGAAAAGCAAGCTACTGATGGTTACTACTATTATTCTTTAGTTTAACCAAACGTAGAATTGTAAACTTGGGATATATAACCAAGTGTAGCAGTTACTTTAAAAGCGTGAGAGAAGAAAAACAAATAGATTGTATTAGCTATCTTTGAGAGCATTTCTTCTCTACAACATTGTAACTGAGCAGCTGTGTACATTTGTATCACAGATTATTTCCGCAATAAAAACACTTCAGTTGGATCATCAAACAATCCAACTGAATTATTTATATCTTGTGTTTTTATTTATTCAGTTCAGTTTAATTTCATAAAGTGTTTAGTTTCAAGAAAATATCAAGAATTGTATTCAACCCCCCCTTCTACAATTCTGTTAGGTCATTTGGGAATAACAATTGGTATCAGAGCGAGCTTCTAACATACAAGAAGTTTAAAGATCAAGACCAAAAACAGAAACCATGGTGAAGAAGGATGCAGGTGTGAAGATACCAGTTCTTGATAAAGACAATTACTTTCACTGGAAAGTAAAGATGCATTTACATCTCATGTCTATGGATGAGAGGTATGTAGACTGCATTGAGAAAGGTCCACACGTTCCCATGAAGCTTGACTCTAGAGTTGGACTGCCAGATGATGCACCTGATGTAGAGATTCCAAAAACTGTCTCAGAATGGACTGTTGAAGATATTGCAGAAGTTCATAAAGACAAAAGGACCATGAACATTCTGTTTAATGGTTTGGAGCAAGAGATGTTTGACAATGTTATCAACTGTACAACCTCTAAGGAAGTATGGGATACTGTTAGAACACTCTGTGAAGGAACTGAGCAAGTCAGGGAAAATAAAATGCAACTCCTTATACAACAATATGAGCATTTTCATTTTAAAGCTGGTGAAACCCTAAATGACACGTTCAGTAGGTTTCAAAAGCTTTTGAATGGATTAAAGTTGTATGGGAGGATCTATCAAACCAAGGATTCAAACCTTAAATTTCTTAGAGCTCTTCCAAAAGAATGGAAGCCTATGACTGTTTCTCTCAGAAACACTCAAGAGTACAAAGACTACACTCTTGAAAGGCTTTATGGAACCTTGAAGACTTATGAGCTGGAAATGGAGCAAGATGAAGAAATTGAAAAGGTACAGAAGAAGGGTGGATCTATTGCATTGATTGCATCAGTGAACCAACTTGAAGATGACAATAAAGAAGCTGCAAAGGCCACAACTAGTCGATCTAGTTGTAGGAGTGATGTTAGCAAGGGTAAAGACAAGATGACAGAAGAAGAAGAATCAGAACCAGCCAACTTGGAGGACTTAGATGAGATTGATGAACACATTGCTTTTCTGTCTAGAAAATTCTCTAAGTTCAAGTTCAAAAGAAACTCAGAAGCAAGGCCACCAAGAAGAGACTTTCAACCTAGCAAAACAAACTGGATTGAAAAGTCTAAGTCAAAATGTTTCAATTGTGGAATGCTTGGTCACTTTGCTGGAGACTGCAGAAAGCCCAAGGTTGAGAAGGGCAACAGGAAATTTGAGCCTGTTGATTATAAAAAGAAATACTTTGAACTTCTCAAACAAAAAGAAAAGGCTTTCATGTCTCAGGAGTATGATTGGGCTGGTAATGGTGAAGATTCTGATGATGATATTGAGTATGTCAACTTGGCTCTTATGGCTGACAATCATGAGCATGAAGCAAGTTCCTCAAGCAACCAGGTAACAATTACTAATCTTTCTGAGCTTTCTAAAGAGGAATGCGACAATGCAGTAAATGAAATGTCTACTGTATTATATAATTTGCGTGTTACTCTTAAATCACTTACTAAAGAGAATTCAAGAATAAAAGAGACCAATCTGCTCTTAACTGATAGGAATGCAATGTTAGAAGCACAGCTCATTGAATTTGAGAAAATGAGATGTGTTAGTAGGGATGCTAAGAAGGAACTTGAGAACGTGTTACAAAGGGAAGAAATTCTTAGAACACAACTTGAGATAGAACAAAGTGTGATTGTAAAATGGAAGGATGCCAGGAATGTTGCTACCAACATAATTAATGTTCAAGGCGTGGAATCCTTCTGTGAGCAATCATGGGAAAGGAACAAAGAGAAGCTAGGGTATGTTGGTGAAACCTTAGAATCAGGAACAGAGTCAACAAACAACAATGATCATTTGTTGAAGGTTGATATGTCAACGGAATGCAATGTTTCGTTGACACATGAACCATCAACCGATCAGGCTGTTTCGTTGACAGACAAAAGAAAAGATAAACTCACTAGACTTAATGACAAGTATGGTCCTGTCACCAAGAACTTTGTTCAAGGTGAGTCTAGTATTTTAAAGAAAATTGAGAAGCCTGTTGAGAGAGCTAATGTAGGTCACTTGTCTAACAAGCAATTGAAAGACAAGGTAGAGAAAGTTCATAATGAGGCTAAGGGAAATAAAAAGAATAACAGGAATGGCAAAGTAGGAATTAACAAACACAACAATTACACACCTGATAAATATGCTCCTAGAAAGACATGTGTTAATTGTGGAAGTGTTAGTCATTTGTCTACTAACTGCAAATCTGTTAAGAAAACTCCTAATGTGAAAATGCCCAAGCCTGCAATGAACAGTTCCATGCCTACAATGCCTGTTATGTCTAACATGTTTGCTCCATATGCACAATTTCAGAATCCATATGCTAGCATGCCATTTGTGTCTAATCCTTACATGAATATGTTTAACATGCCACAAATGCCATGGAACATGAATAACATGATTGTTCCTCCAACTATGCATGCTATGAATGAAAATATGAGCAACCCTCAGAAATCAACACCAAGGGTAAGGATTGATTTGAATCAATCTGAGCCCAAAGTGAAAAATGGTACAAAAGGGAATGCAAAGGCTAACAAGACAGGACCCAAGGAAACTTGGGTACCAAAATCGACTTGATTTGGTTTTATTGTGTGCAGGGAGACAAAAGGAATCTTTGGTACTTGGATAGTGGTTGTTCAAGACACATGACTGGTGATTCTACCCTGCTCACAGAGTTTCAGGAAAGAGCTGGCCCTTGTATTGCTTTTGGAGATGACAGCAAAGGCTACACAAAGGGATATGGCTTGATTTCAAAAGAGAATGTCATCATAGATGAGGTTGCATTGGTGGATGGTCTTAAGCACAACTTGCTTAGTATCAGCCAACTTTGTGACAAAGGATTTTTAGTTACTTTTTCTAGAGAAGCCTGTGTTGTTTCTAAAGGAGGAAACAACAATGTGGTAATGACTGGATTCAGAAGGGGGAATGTGTACATTGCTGACTTTAGTAGCACAAGTTCAGACACCATCACTTGTCTTTTCAGCAAGGCAAGCAAGGATGAAAGTTGGTTATGGCACAAGAAGTTATCCCATTTGAATTTCAAAGTTATGAATGATTTGGTGAGGAAAGATCTTGCTAGAGGAATTCCACAGGTGGAGTTCTCCAAGGATGGTTTGTGTGATGCCTGTCAAAAGGGAAAACAGAAGAAGGCATCATTCAAAAGCAAGACAGAGTCATCAATTGTCCAGCAGCTTGAATTGCTTCATATGGACCTATTTGGCCCTGTAAATGTTATGTCCATCTCAAAGAAGAAATACTGTCTTGTGATTGTTGATGATTTTTCTAGATTTACATGGACTTTCTTTTTGCACTCTAAAGATGAGGCAAGTGAAATCATTATCAATCACATCAAGATGGTAAGCAATCATCCTGATTTCAAAGTAAGAAGGATTAGGAGTGACAATGGGACAGAATTCAAGAATTCAAGCATGAAGGTGTTCTGTGAAGAAAATGGTATTTTGCATGAGTTTTCAGCAGCAAGAACACCACAGCAAAATGGTGTAGTTGAAAGGAAAAACAGAACACTTATTGAAGCTGCAAGGACAATGCTAGATGAATCAAAGTTACCTACATATTTTTGGGCTGAGGCAGTTAACACAGCTTGCTTTACTCAAAATATTTCTTTGATTAATCAGGCCAAAGGAATGACCCCTTATCAGTTACTCAAAAGAAAGAAGCCACTATTGGATTTTCTTCATGTCTTTGGATGCAAGTGCTTTGTTCTGAGAAATCAAGCTGAGCATTTGGGGAAATTTGAAGCAAAGGCAGATGAAGCAATATTTGTGGGATATGCAGCAGGGAAAGCTTACAGGGTCTATAATCTCAGAATCAACATTGTTATGGAATCTGTACATGTTGTTTTTGATGATCTCAAAATCCAAGGCCTCTGTGATGAAGGTTTCCATGAAAGTCTTTCTTTTGAAAATAAGGAAGGAGATCAAGTGAATCATGATAAGGCTACTGAGAAACAGCCTAAAGTTGTTGTATCTAGCACAGATGAAAGCAGCAGTGAAGATGAAATTGCTGCATTAAGGTTAAAAAGGATAGCAGCTAGCAGACCAAATGGTCATTTCGTTGACAGTCATGATGGTGGATTCGTTGACAGTCAGAATGAGCGTTTCGTTGACAGCCAAAACGGTCATACCGTTGATAGTCATAGGAATACTTCTAGAAGTGATCACTTAGGGACAACAAACTCAGGGGGAGTTTCTCAAGGACAAATATCCAATCAAGGCAATCATGATCATGAAGCTACGTCTTCAAGAGCAAATCTACCTCCCTCAAGGAAATGGACTAAAGATCATCCCTTTGAACTTATTATAGGTGATGTCTCTTCAAAAGTCCAAACTAGAAGAGCAACTCAAGAAGAATGTCTATATAGTAGCTTTCTGTCTCAAGATGAGCCAAAGAAAGTTGAGGATGCACTTCTAGATCCAGATTGGGTTTTAGCCATGCAAGAAGAGCTAAACCAATTTGAGAGAAACAATGTTTGGAAGCTGGTGCCCAGGCCTAATGACAGGAGTGTTATAGGCACAAAGTGGGTGTTCAGAAACAAGATGGATGAAAATGGCATAGTCACAAGGAACAAAGCTAGATTGGTTGCAAAAGGCTATTCACAGGAAGAAGGAATTGATTTTGATGAAACCTTTGCTCCTGTTGCAAGACTAGAAGCAATAAGGATTTTCCTAGCCTATGCAGCCCATGCCAATTTCAAGGTCTATCAAATGGATGTGAAGAGTGCTTTTCTGAATGGGGAATTGGAAGAGGAGGTGTATGTAAGTCAACCTCCTGGTTTTGAAGATGATGATTTTCCAGACTATGTGTACTTCCTTCTCAAAGCACTCTATGGTTTGAAACAAGCACCTAGAGCCTGGTATGACACTCTCTCACAGTTCCTCCTTGAGAATCATTTCACTAGAGGTACTGTAGATAAAACTCTTTTTCACAGGGTTGTAAATGGCTCTACTTTACTTGTTCAAATTTATGTAGATGATATAATCTTTGGGTCTACAGATGTGAAACTTTGTCAAAAGTTTGCCAAGCTTATGCAAAGTAAGTATGAAATGAGCATGATGGGAGAATTAACTTACTTTCTTGGTCTTCAAGTAAAGCAAGTTAATGAAGGCATTTTCATTAGTCAAACAAAATACATTCATGATTTATTAAAGAAGTTTAAACTAATGGAATGCTCTCCTGCCAAAACTCCCATGCCTACTGCCACCAAACTTGAATTGAATACTAAGGAAAAATCTGTGGACATTTCAAGTTACAGAGGCATGGTAGGCTCACTTTTATATTTAACAGCTAGTAGACCTGATATTATGTTTGCTACATGTCTATGTGCTAGATTTCAGGCTGATCCTAGAGAATCCCATTTAGTTGCTATTAAAAGAATTTTCAGATATCTCAAAGGAACACCAAACCTTGGCATTTGGTATCCTAGAGAATCTGGTTTTGAACTAATTGGTTATTCAGATGCAGATTTTGCAGGATGTAAAATTGACAGGAAAAGTACAACTGGAACCTGTCAATTCCTAGGAAACAAGCTTGTGTCATGGTTCAGCAAGAAACAAAACTCAGTTTCTACCTCCACAGCTGAGGCTGAGTATATTGCAGCTGGAAGTTGTTGTGCACAGATTTTATGGATGAAAAACCAACTACTTGATTATGGATTAAGAGTTGAGAAAATTCCTATTTTCTGTGACAACACTAGTGCCATTGCCATTACTGAGAATCCAGTGCAGCATTCAAGGACCAAGCACATTGACATCAAGTACCATTTCATTAGAGAACATGTTATGAATGGTACTGTGGAGTTACATTTTGTTCCAAGTGAACAACAACTTGCAGACATCTTTACCAAGCCACTTGATGAATCAACATTCTCAAGATTAGTAAGTGAGCTAGGTATGCTAAATTTATCTTAATTATTTTTGAGATATTTGCAAGTTAAAATGCAGCCAGAAATTTGCTATGTTTTTCTGTGAATGAATTTTCTCAGGAAAAGGTAAAATTTTGTCTAAGTCAAAATTACTATGTCAACGGAATGCACCATTTCGTTGACAGTCTTAGCACTTTTTCTGGGTGTTTCGTTGATAGTTCTTTTGTATCAACGAAACGCAGTTTTATCAACGAAATAGACGGGACCTTAAACGCCCAATTCTGATTCGTTGATATAAAGCGCTTTTAATCTGAACCGTTAAAAAATTGACACGTCTTTTACCACGATCTATGCATACACCCCTGTAAGTATAAATCATGGTAATACTTTAAGAGTAACGGTTATATTTTTAAGCCAATCCAGTAATTTACATTTATTATTGGATTCATTTTCTGAGAATTTTTGGGGGAGTATTTAAGAAATTTTATTTTCATTATTTCTTTTTACCTGTTCTCAAAAAAAATTCCAAAGGCTTTTTCTCTCTTCTTCTCTCTAACAAGCAATTCAGTTCGAAGCTTTCCTTTAATCAACAATGGCACCTATAGTCAAGCTTATGTCTGCTGGAGGGTTCATCTATGAGAAGAACAACTCCATCCCTTTTGTTGTCAAGGAAAACCCGAACAGACTGTTCTTCAAAATGATGGATTTCATGAAGAATTGCAAGTTGAGCTATGCAATGTTTCACTCTACACCACTCTACAATGAGATAATCGAGGAAATTTGGACCTCATGTGAGTATAGTGGAACACACTGCACACTAAAATTCACTCTTCAAGGTAATGAGTACATAGTTAATTCTGATGTTTTGCAAGCATGTTTACATATTCCTGATAATAACTGTGATGCTTTGCCTACTAACACTGAAATAACTACCATGTTAAATTCCATAAACTACTCTTTGCCTACTGATAATCTGGGTAGAATAATTAGGAGAGGTTTGGTTAGGGAATACAGTTATTTAGCTGATGCATTCATTAAGGTCTTTTCTGGAAAGATTAGTAATTTTGATGCATTAACTAACTCTATGTTAATTCTCCTAACCATGCTTCTAAATGATAGATATCACAACTTTAGCACCCAACTTATGTATGAAATTGGTGCTAAGTTGGGTGACAAAGCAAATAGGAAGAAAAATATCTATTATGCTAGGTTTCTGATGATGTTGGCTAACCATGTTAGTCCAGCACCATTAGTTATCTCTAACCCTAATGCCAGGTTCGAGTGCTTTGTGCAAGAAAAGAGAGTATTGACAGACATACTGAGGCTGAACCACAATGGTGATGTTCCAGTGGTGTATCTGCCAATCATTGAGGTAACTACTACTATCCCTGTTAGTGTAGCTAACACCTCTACTGTTTTACCTTCCAATGTTGCTATGGAGTCTGTAGCTGTGACCCAACAGGCTCGTACCCTAGCAACAAAACCAAAAACAAAGAAATCCTCCAAGCCAACCTCAGGTGCTTCTCAAAAGGCACCTGTTGTAAAAACTACCACACAACCTAAGGGGAGTGAGTCTGGAGTTGTGAGAGGTGAGGGAAGGGGTGAACATCAAAGAAACCCCAGGGATAAGGAAGGACAGGTTAGTGTGTACCAGCCAAGCCCCATTGTGTCTTCCCAACAAGGCACAATGAGTAACATGGATTTAAACACAAGTCTAATTGCATCCTCCTAAAAGGATGTGATTATTGAAACAAGCTCTCCTCCTAGAGTACAGTCCAAAAGGGTAAGGGACACTTCAAGCCCAAAGTCTACATTTTCCCAATACCAAAGGAGAGTGAAGCAAAAGTCCAAGGGTACACAGGGTGCACACACACTGGAAGCAACACTTCCAGTTTCTCAAATTCAGTTTGATGTAACCCCTATCATTTCTCTGGGGTTACAGTCCTCTTCTCTAAACATCAATCTTGAATTATCTCCATCAAATTCACCAACTCAATCTTTGGATGTGGACATGATCCATACATCTATTCCTGATTCTCCAACTCTAATCTTGGAGAAGCCCCACTCTGAAGCTGGTGGCCATCACTTGCTAAGTGATTTGTTGGGCCATCAACCAATTTTTCCTGAAATTACAAGGGGATCTGTGGACCAATCTTTAAAATCAATCACCACAGACTCTACTGTAATTTCTCATTCTCAAAGTGCTTTCTTGACTTCATCAACGAAACAGTCTATTTCGTTGACAAGTGTTTCTCCATCAACGGTATCCATACCGTTGACAGTTCAAACTACCATTCCGTTGATAGTTCACTCTGCACCTTTAATTGAAAATCAAGTTGTTCCCACAACTAGTGCAGATGATCTAGTGGTAGTTGAGACACTTCTAGGACTGAGAGGGAGTGAAACTGAGAGGCTGGCTTGCAGCCAGGCAAAAGGAGAGAATGTGAGTGAGAGGCTGGCTATTTCTTCCAGCCAGGCAAAAGGAGAGATTGAGAGTTCCACCTTAGAAGGTGAAGGTGAGGGTGTGAGAGGTGTGAGCCATGGGGAGCCCATGATGCAAGAACAGAGTGGAGAGAGAGAAGGGACTACAGGAGAAATAAGGATGGAAGCAGCCATTGCTAATGAGTTAATGGAGGTCAGTGAGGGAGAAAGGGAACTTACTTTCCAAGAGGTTTATCAGCAAACTCTGGATAGTATTTCCCTGGATCCTGAGACCTTTACTCATCCTGTGTCAGCCTATCAAATTTTGGCTCAACAGGGCAATGTGGAGGCAGAGAGGTCACTACAACTAATTCATACAACTGCATCAATGCAAAGAGCAAAGGATGCCTTGACCAATCTACCTCCAGGAGCTGAAGCAAGTGGAGACTTTGATTTTTCTGATAATGAGGATAGCTTTGGTGACACTCTACAGGTGGCCACTACTGCACAGACTGGGACTTCTGTGGTGCCTCCTACACCAAACTGGCTTTCTCAAGATATGCATGGTAGAAGCAATTTGGATGCTGCTATCACAAGGCAGTACAAAGAAGCATATCTAGCTCATGAGTCTGCAGGAGCAAGGGACAAGCAATTCTACAAAGCCATAATGGATTCTCTGGAAATTCAAAGGCTACAAATGTTGCAGACAAGGATTGAGGCTACAGAGATCAAGGATTCAATCAGCAACCTTAGGGCTGCTAATGAAAGGAGGCTAGATGAAAAGCTTCCTCTTCTCACTGTGTCCAGGATGAACAGGTTTTTCTCTAAAGAACCTGAAGTGGATTCCTCCTTGAAGACTCTCTCTTCTAGAGTGGACAAGGTGGAAGCCACTCTATCACAGATGCAAAAGGAACAGGAGAAACAAACTCAACTATTGGCCCAGCTAGTGGCAGCTCAAGGACTCCCAGCCATCTCTTTTGATGATAACAAAAAGGGGGAGAAATCTAAGGAGCTAGACATTCAGATTACCAAGGTTATGGTCCCAGCCATTTCCCTACCAAAGGAGCCATTAGCAATGGGGGAGCTTGGAAAGCAGCAAAAGGATGGTATTGACCTTATACAAGAAGCTTCTATGAGGATGAGACTTGCAGAACAAATCAAAGAACATTGGTCCAACATAGAAGCCAAGTTCAAGAAGATTACTGAAGATAAGGACTCAAATCCATCAACGGAACAGCCATCAACGAATGCCATGGCACTAGCATCAACGGAATGGGAGCCACAGACAAATTCTTTCTATCACCAAGAGCCCCTTCTACATGGAGTCACTCAAGGACCAAGGAAGGAAAAAGGACAAACTTCATGCATTAGGGATGTGGAACAAGCTACAATTCAAAGAAGCCTATCTCCCAAGTCCCCTGCTAAACCAAAGGGCAAAAACATAGCAAGGACTTTCTATCCTGCACCTTATCCAGATGAGCACAAGCTTCTTGGTCTACTCATCACAAAAAGCAAGGAAAGTAATGATTATGAGATAAGGAAGCAAAGGGCAATTGTCTACAGGAATGGACAACAAATCTGTGTTTGGGCTGGTCATCCAAACTTTGCTGAAGCCAAGGCTGAGGAATCAGAAAGAGCAGCTATGCAAGCTCTTGCAGTAGCTCAAGCTCTAGATGAAGAAGAAAGGAAGCAAGAGGAAAGCACTAGAGATGAAAGGAGTTCAAAGAAGAGCATAAGGCAACCCAAAGAGAGAGCTAGGAGAAACATAGACTTTGAGAGTGCTGATTCTCAGAGTACTGCATCAGACTCTTCTATACCTATTGCACCTCCAACAATTGCTAATCCAGTTTTTGAGGGAAAGTTGGCCTGTGATCCTGCACATCCTGTCAATTTTCATGATCAACCAATCATGCCAAAAGAGGAACCAATTGATTTTGATGAGGCATACTTTCCAAAGTTCCTGTTAGAAAAGGACCAACCAATGAAGACAAAGAAGAGGCCTGTCAAAGCAAAGCCTGTTTTTGTGAGAAAGCCACAATCTCAAAAACCCCCTGCAAACCCAGAGGACTGCATGTACATTGCTGACATCAGGGAAGAATCCAGTCTACATCTTGACTTAGACAACCTGGTGGAAGTAAGGGGAATTGCAGCTTCTCAAAAGTTGCCTGAAAGACTAGTGTTCACATTCAAGGGTGGTAGAGAACAAGTGTGGCCTCTCTACAGAATTTTAGGAGAAGACTATCAAACACTACTCTCAGTGTTTAGATGCTTGAAAAAGGACTTTGGTTTCACCAAAACAGCCAAGTCTGAGGTGGTCTCCAAAATCTGTCAGTTAAAGGCTAGCTGGAACAAGCCTGAGGCTCTTCCAAGGATACTTAGAGTTCCCTCAACAGGAAAGAAAATCCATCTTCAACCTTATTGGATGATGGAGTTTAAGGACAAGGACAATTGCAGAAGATTCTTCAGAATGGAAGACCAGCTGGAGAAGGCATCTAATCAAACTCTAAAGCTGATGCAATCCAAGCTTGGTGATCAAGATGAAGAGGAGAAAATCTTCTACAGAAGACTACAGGTCCAGATTGAGGAAAACAACTCCAAGAGAGGGAAGAAGACTATGCCACAAAGAAGTCACAGATGAAACATTTGCTCAGACTAGAGGAGCACTTGTGGGCATTAGTCTTGTAAGTCTTATATTTTGTCTATAAAGTTTTGAAGCTTAATACAT
This sequence comes from Heracleum sosnowskyi, assembly GCA_030848705.1. Taxonomy (NCBI): domain Eukaryota; kingdom Viridiplantae; phylum Streptophyta; class Magnoliopsida; order Apiales; family Apiaceae; genus Heracleum; species Heracleum sosnowskyi. Next base: position 15,204,035 of record CM061241.1, on the reverse strand, counting down.
TTTCTACTTTTGTAATTTATGATGTATCTGAGTGTTTTTGTTATCATCAAGTCTCTTGATTTATGGCTGTTATTCTATCAGTCATAAATTGGGGGAGATTGTTAGGAATATGTTGTTCTTGATGATAAGCATAAAACACTTAGTAGAATTTGTGTAAAGTCAATTTTGTAGATGTCAACGAAATAGCATGCTTAGCAGTGTTTCGTTGACAGGAAGCTCATCAACGAAATGAGTGTTGTAGCAATTGCATTGTACAATACTTCACAGTATGATAGGCATTCTATTATATGTTTTAGATAGGTTTTCTAAGTCATGTTGACTATGTACTAGATAGGCAAAATAGGTTGGTTAATTGTAAATATGTTATGCCTTGTAATTCTGCCTAAGTGAAGACATGTCAACGGTATGAAGATTACTCTGTCAACGGTATGGAGTCTACCCATCAACGAAACGAGGGAAACACCATCAACGGAATGAAGAATGAAACTATCAACGAAACACATCTCCTTGCTATCAACGAATCAATGTTGCTTTTTGAACAGTTGACAAAGTGATAGTGACAGTTTACTGAACAGATCTAAAAGGAGATATGGAAGTGTACTTTGCATTGGAAACCATCAAAGTGGTTACTGGAAATAAGGAAACATTCCAATTTCCAATATGGCTCTTGGGAATGATTATAATGAGCATGAAGACAAAAGCTAAGATCTCCAAGGACCATTGGACAAAAGGAATGAAAAGCAAGCTACTGATGGTTACTACTATTATTCTTTAGTTTAACCAAACGTAGAATTGTAAACTTGGGATATATAACCAAGTGTAGCAGTTACTTTAAAAGCGTGAGAGAAGAAAAACAAATAGATTGTATTAGCTATCTTTGAGAGCATTTCTTCTCTACAACATTGTAACTGAGCAGCTGTGTACATTTGTATCACAGATTATTTCCGCAATAAAAACACTTCAGTTGGATCATCAAACAATCCAACTGAATTATTTATATCTTGTGTTTTTATTTATTCAGTTCAGTTTAATTTCATAAAGTGTTTAGTTTCAAGAAAATATCAAGAATTGTATTCAACCCCCCCTTCTACAATTCTGTTAGGTCATTTGGGAATAACAACTACCACTAGATCATCTGCACTAGTTGTGGGAACAACTTGATTTTCAATTAAAGGTGCAGAGTGAACTATCAACGGAATGGTAGTTTGAACTGTCAACGGTATGGATACCGTTGATGGAGAAACACTTGTCAACGAAATAGACTGTTTCGTTGATGAAGTCAAGAAAGCACTTTGAGAATGAGAAATTACAGTAGAGTCTGTGGTGATCGATTTTAAAGATTGGTCCACAGATCCCCTTGCAACTTCAGGAAAAATTGGTTGATGGCCCAACAAATCACTTAACAAGTGATGGCCACCAGCTTCAGAGTGGGGCTTCTCCAAGATTAGAGTTGGAGAATCAGGAATAGATGTATGGATCATGTCCACATCTAAAGATTGAGTTGGTGAATTTGATGGAGATAATTCAAGATTGATGTTTAGAGAATGGGACTGTAACCCCAGAGAAATGATAGGGGTTACATCAAACTGAATTTGAGAAACTGGAAGTGTTGCTTCCAGTGTGTGTGCACCCTGTGTACCCTTGGACTTTTGCTTCACTCTCCTTTGGTATTGGGAAAATGTAGACTGTGGGCTTGAAGTGTCCCTTACCCTTTTGGACTGTGCTCTAGGAGGAGAGCTTGTTTCAATAATCACATCCTTTTGGGAGGATGCAATTAGACTTGTGTTTAAATCCATGTTACTCATTGTGCCTTGTTGGGAAGACACAATGGGGCTTGGCTGGTACACACTAACCTGTCCTTCCTTATCCTTGGGGTTTCTTTGATGTTCACCCCTTCCCTCACCTCTTACAACTCCAGACTCACTCCCCTTAGGTTGTGTGGTAGTTTTTACAACAGGTGCCTTTTGAGAAGCACCTGAGGTTGGCTTGGAGGTTTTCTTTGATTTTGGTTTTGTTGCTAGGGTAGGAGCCTGTTGGGTCACAGCTACAGACTCCATAGCAACATTGGAAGGTAAAACAGTAGAGGTGTTAGCTACACTAACAGGGATAGTAGTAGTTACCTCAATGATTGGCAGATACACCACTGGAACATCACCATTGTGGTTCAGCCTCAGTATGTCTGTCAATACTCTCTTTTCTTGCACAAAGCACTCAAACCTGGCATTAGGGTTAGAGATAACTAATGGTGCTGGACTAACATGGTTAGCCAACATCATCAGAAACCTAGCATAATAGATATTTTTCTTCCTATTTGCTTTATCACCCAACTTAGCACCAATTTCATACATAAGTTGGGTGCTAAAGTTATGATATCTATCATTTAGAAGCATGGTTAGGAGAATTAACATAGAGTTAGTTAATGCATCAAAATTACTAATCTTTCCAGAAAAGACCTTAATGAATGCATCAGCTAAATAACTGTATTCCCTAACCAAACCTCTCCTAATTATTCTACCCAGATTATCAGTAGGCAAAGAGTAGTTTATAGAATTTAGCATGGTAGTTATTTCAGTGTTAGTAGGCAAAGCATCACAGTTATTATCAGGAATATGTAAACATGCTTGCAAAACATCAGAATTAACTATGTACTCATTACCTTGAAGAGTGAATTGTAGTGTGCAGTTTGTTCCACTATACTCACATGAGGTCCAAATTTCCTCGATTATCTCATTGTAGAGTGGTGTAGAGTGAAACATTGCATAGCTCAACTTGCAATTCTTCATGAAATCCATCATTTTGAAGAACAGTCTGTTCGGGTTTTCCTTGACAACAAAAGGGATGGAGTTGTTCTTCTCATAGATGAACCCTCCAGCAGACATAAGCTTGACTATAGGTGCCATTGTTGATTAAAGGAAAGCTTCGAACTGAATTGCTTGTTAGAGAGAAGAAGAGAGAAAAAAAGCCTTTGGAATTTTTGAGAACAGGTAAAAAGAAATAATGAAAATAAAATTTCTTAAATACTCCCCCAAAAATTCTCAGAAAATGAATCCAATAATAAATGTAAATTACTGGATTGGCTTAAAAATATAACCGTTACTCTTAAAGTATTACCATGATTTATACTTACAGGGGTGTATGCACAGATCGTGGTAAAAGACGTGTCAAAATTCCAACGGTTCAGATTAAAAGCGCTAAATCAACGAATCAGGATTGGGCGGTTAAAGTCCCGTCTTATTTCGTTGATAAAGCTGCGTTTCGTTGACATAGTAATTTTGACTTAGACAAAATTTTACTTTTTCCTGAGAAAAATAATCCACAGAAAAACATAGCAAATTTCTGGCTGCATTTTAACTTGCAAATATCTCAAAAATAATTAAGAGAAATTTAGCATACCTAGCTCACTTAGTAATTTTGAGAATGTTGATTCATCAAGTGGCTTGGTAAAGATGTCTGCAAGTTGTTGTTCACTTGGAACAAAATGTAACTCCACAGTACCATTCATAACATGTTCTCTAATGAAATGGTACTTGATGTCAATGTGCTTGGTTCTTGAATGCTGCACTGGATTCTCAGTAATGGCAATGGCACTAGTGTTGTCACAGAAAATAGGAATTTTCTCAACTCTTAATCCATAATCAAGTAGTTGGTTTTTCATCCATAAAATCTGTGCACAACAACTTCCAGCTGCAATATACTCAGCCTCAGCTGTGGAGGTAGAAACTGAGTTTTGTTTCTTGCTGAACCATGACACAAGCTTGTTTCCTAGGAATTGACAGGTTCCAGTAGTACTTTTCCTGTCAATTTTACATCCTGCAAAATCTGCATCTGAATAACCAATTAGTTCAAAACCAGATTCTCTAGGATACCAAATGCCAAGGTTTGGTGTTCCTTTGAGATATCTGAAAATTCTTTTAATAGCAACTAAATGGGATTCTCTAGGATCAGCCTGAAATCTAGCACATAGACATGTAGCAAACATAATATCAGGTCTACTAGCTGTTAAATATAAAAGTGAGCCTACCATGCCTCTGTAACTTGAAATGTCCACAGATTTTTCCTTAGTATTCAATTCAAGTTTGGTGGCAGTAGGCATGGGAGTTTTGGCAGGAGAGCATTCCATTAGGTTAAACTTCTTTAATAAATCATGAATGTATTTTGTTTGACTAATGAAAATGCCTTCATTAACTTGCTTTACTTGAAGACCAAGAAAGTAAGTTAATTCTCCCATCATGCTCATTTCATACTTACTTTGCATAAGCTTGGCAAACTTTTGACAAAGTTTCACATCTGTAGACCCAAAGATTATATCATCTACATAAAATTGAACAAGTAAAGTAGAGCCATTTACAACCCTGTGAAAAAGAGTTTTATCTACAGTACCTCTAGTGAAATGATTCTCAAGGAGGAACTGTGAGAGAGTGTCATACCAGGCTCTAGGTGCTTGTTTCAAACCATAGAGTGCTTTGAGAAGGAAGTACACATAGTCTGGAAAATCATCATCTTCAAAACCAGGAGGTTGACTTACATACACCTCCTCTTCCAATTCCCCATTCAGAAAAGCACTCTTCACATCCATTTGATAGACTTTGAAATTGGCATGGGCTGCATAGGCTAGGAAAATCCTTATTGCTTCTAGTCTTGCAACAGGAGCAAAGGTTTCATCAAAATCAATTCCCTCTTCCTGTGAGTAGCCTTTTGCAACCAGTCTAGCTTTGTTCCTTGTGACTATGCCATTTTCATCCATCTTGTTTCTGAACACCCACTTTGTGCCTATAACACTCCTGTCATTAGGCCTGGGCACCAGCTTCCAAACATTGTTTCTCTCAAATTGGTTTAGCTCTTCTTGCATGGCTAAAACCCAATCTGGATCTAGAAGTGCATCCTCAACTTTCTTTGGCTCATCTTGAGACAGAAAGCTACTATATAGACATTCTTCTTGAGTTGCTCTTCTAGTTTGGACTTTTGAAGAAACATCACCTATAATAAGTTCAAAGGGATGATCTTTAGTCCATTTCCTTGAGGGAGGTAGATTTGCTCTTGAAGACGTAGCTTCATGATCATGATTGCCTTGATTGGATATTTGTCCTTGAGAAACTCCCCCTGAGTTTGTTGTCCCTAATTGATCACTTCTAGAAGCATTCCTGTGACTGTCAACGGTATGACCATTTTGGCTGTCAACGAAACGCTCATTCTGACTGTCAACGAATCCACCATCATGACTGTCAATGAAATGACCAGTTGGTCTGCTAGCAGCTATCCTTTTTAATCTCAATGCAGCAATTTCATCCTCACTGCTGCTTTCATCTGTGCTAGATACAACAACTTTAGGCTGTTTCTCAGTAGCCTTATCATGATTCACTTGATCTCCTTCCTCATTTTCAAAAGAAAGACTTTCATGGAAACCTTCATCACAGAGACCTTGGATTTTGAGATCATCAAAAACAACATGTACAGATTCCATAACAATGTTGATTCTGAGATTATAGACTCTGTAAGCTTTCCCTGCTGCATATCCCACAAATATTGCTTCATCTGCCTTTGCTTCAAATTTCCCCAAATGCTCAGCTTGATTTCTCAGAACAAAGCACTTGCATCCAAAGACATGAAGAAAATCCAATAGTGGCTTCTTTCTTTTGAGTAACTGATAAGGGGTCATTCCTTTGGCCTGATTAATCAAAGAAATATTTTGAGTAAAGCAAGCTGTGTTAACTGCCTCAGCCCAAAAATATATAGGTAACTTTGATTCATCTAGCATTGTCCTTGCAGCTTCAATAAGTGTTCTGTTTTTCCTTTCAACTACACCATTTTGCTGTGGTGTTCTTGCTGCTGAAAACTCATGCAAAATGCCATTTTCTTCACAGAACACCTTCATGCTTGAATTCTTGAATTCTGTCCCATTGTCACTCCTAATCCTTCTTACTTTGAAATCAGGATGATTGCTTACCATCTTGATGTGATTGATAATGATTTCACTTGCCTCATCTTTAGAGTGCAAAAAGAAAGTCCATGTAAATCTAGAAAAATCATCAACAATCACAAGACAGTATTTCTTCTTTGAGATGGACATAACATTTACAGGGCCAAATAGGTCCATATGAAGCAATTCAAGCTGCTGGACAATTGATGACTCTGTCTTGCTTTTGAATGATGCCTTCTTCTGTTTTCCCTTTTGACAGGCATCACACAAACCATCCTTGGAGAACTCCACCTGTGGAATTCCTCTAGCAAGATCTTTCCTCACCAAATCATTCATAACTTTGAAATTCAGATGGGATAACTTCTTGTGCCATAACCAACTTTCATCCTTGCTTGCCTTGCTGAAAAGACAAGTGATGGTGTCTGAACTTGTGCTACTAAAGTCAGCAATGTACACATTCCCCCTTCTGAATCCAGTCATTACCACATTGTTGTTTCCTCCTTTAGAAACAACACAGGCTTCTCTAGAAAAAGTAACTAAAAATCCTTTGTCACAAAGTTGGCTGATACTAAGCAAGTTGTGCTTAAGACCATCCACCAATGCAACCTCATCTATGATGACATTCTCTTTTGAAATCAAGCCATATCCCTTTGTGTAGCCTTTGCTGTCATCTCCAAAAGCAATACAAGGGCCAGCTCTTTCCTGAAACTCTGTGAGCAGGGTAGAATCACCAGTCATGTGTCTTGAACAACCACTATCCAAGTACCAAAGATTCCTTTTGTCTCCCTGCACACAATAAAACCAAATCAAGTCGATTTTGGTACCCAAGTTTCCTTGGGTCCTGTCTTGTTAGCCTTTGCATTCCCTTTTGTACCATTTTTCACTTTGGGTTCAGATTGATTCAAATCAATCTTTACCCTTGGTGTTGATTTCTGAGGGTTGCTCATATTTTCATTCATAGCATGCATAGTTGGAGGAACAATCATGTTATTCATGTTCCATGGCATTTGTGGCATGTTAAACATATTCATGTAAGGATTAGGCACAAATGGCATGCTAGCATATGGATTCTGAAATTGTGCATATGGAGCAAACATGTTAGGCATAACAGGCATTTTAGGCATGGAACTGTTCATTGCAGGCTTGGGCATTTTCACATTAACAGATTTCTTAACAGATTTGCAGTTAGTAGATAAATGATTAACACTTCCACAATTGACACATGTCTTTCTAGGTGCATATTTATCAGGTGTGTAATTGTTGTGTTTGTTAATCCCTACCTTGCCATTTCTGTTATTCTTTTTATTTCCCTTAGCCTCAACCTGAACTTTCTCTAACTTGTCTTTCAATTGCTTGTTAGACAAGTTACCTACATTAGCACTCTCAACAGGCTTCTCAACTTTCTTTGATTTACTAGACTCACCTTGAACAAAGTTCTTGGTGACAGGACCATACTTGTTATTAAGTCTAGTGAGTTCATCCTTTCTTTTCTCTGTCAACGAAACAGCCTGATCGGTTGATGGTTCATCTGTCAACGAAACATTGCATTCCGTTGACATATCAACCATCAACAAATGATCCTTGTTGTTTGTTGACTCAGTTTCTGATTCTAAGGTTTCACCAACATACCCTAGCTTCTCTTTGTTCCTTTTCCATGATTGCTCACAGAAGGATTCCACGCCTTGAACATTAATAATGTTGGCAGCAACATTCCTGGCATCCTTCCATTTTGCAATCACACCTTGTTCTATCTCAAGTTGTGTTTTAAGAATTTCTTCCCTTTGTAACACGTTCTCAAGTTCCTTCTTAGCATCCCTACTAACACATCTCATTTTCTCAAATTCAATGAGCTGTGCCTCTAACATTGCATTCCTATCACTTAAGAGCAGATTGGTCTCTTTTATTCTAGAATTCTCTTTAGTAAGTGATTTAAGAGTAACACGCAAATTATATAATACAGTAGACATTTCATTTACTGCACTATCGCATTCCTCTTTAGAAAGCTCAGAAAGATTAGTAATTGTTACCTGGTTGCTTGAGGAACTTGCTTCCTGCTCATGATTGTCAGCCATAAGAGCCAAGTTGACATACTCAACATCATCATCAGAATCTTCACCATTACCAGCCCAATCATACTCCTGAGACATGAAAGCCTTTTCTTTTTGTTTGATAAGTTCAAAGTATTTCTTTTTATAATCAACAGGCTCAAATTTCCTGTTGCCCTTCTCAACCTTGGGCTTTCTGCAGTCTCCAGCAAAGTGACCAAGCATTCCACAATTGAAACATTTTGACTTAGACTTTTCAATCCAGTTTGTTTTGCTAGGTTGAAAGTCTCTTCTTGGTGGCCTTGCTTCTGAGTTTCTTTTGAACTTGAACTTAGAAAATTTTCTAGACAGAAAAGCAATGTGTTCATCAATCTCATCTAAGTCATCCAAGTTGGCTGGTTCTGATTCTTCTTCTTCTGTCATCTTGTCTTTACCCTTGCTAACATCACTCCTACAACTAGATCGACTAGTTGTGGCCTTTGCAGCTTCTTTATTGTCATCTTCAAGTTGGTTCACAGATGCAATCAATGCAATAGATCCACCCTTCTTTTGTACCTTTTCAATTTCCTCATCTTGCTCCATTTCCAGCTCATATGTCTTCAAGGTTCCATAAAGCCTTTCAAGAGTGTAGTCTTTGTACTCTTGAGTGTTTCTGAGAGAAACAGTCATAGGCTTCCATTCTTTTGGAAGAGCTCTAAGAAATTTAAGGTTTGAATCCTTGGTTTGATAGATCCTCCCATACAACTTTAATCCATTCAAAAGCTTTTGAAACCTACTAAACGTGTCATTTAGGGTTTCACCAGCTTTAAAGTGAAAGTGCTCATATTGTTGTATAAGGAGCTGCATTTTGTTTTCCCTGACTTGCTCAGTTCCTTCACAGAGAGTTCTAACAGTATCCCATACTTCCTTAGAGGTTGTACAGTTGATAACATTGTCAAACATCTCTTGCTCCAAACCATTAAACAGAATGTTCATGGTCCTTTTGTCTTTATGGACTTCTGCAATATCTTCAACAGTCCATTCTGAGACAGTTTTTGGAATCTCTACATCAGGTGCATCATCTGGCAGTCCAACTCTAGAATCAAGCTTCATGGGAACGTGTGGACCTTTCTCAATGCAGTCTACATACCTCTCATCCATAGACATGAGATGTAAATGCATCTTTACTTTCCAGTGAAAGTAATTGTCTTTATCAAGAACTGGTATCTTCACACCTGCATCCTTCTTCACCATGGTTTCTGTTTTTGGTCTTGATCTTTAAACTTCTTGTATGTTAGAAGCTCGCTCTGATACCAATTGTTATTCCCAAATGACCTAACAGAATTGTAGAAGGGGGGGGTTGAATACAATTCTTGATATTTTCTTGAAACTAAAACACTTTATAAAATAAAACTGAACTGAATAAATAAAAACACAAGATATAAATAATTCAGTTGGATTGTTTGATGATCCAACTGAAGTGTTTTTATTGCGGAAATAATCTGTGATACAAAAGTACACAGCTGCTCAGTTACAAGGTTGTAGAGAAGAATTGCTCTCAAGAATAGCTAATACAATCTATTTGTGTTTCTTCTCTACTTTCTAAAGTAACTGCTACACTTGGTTATATAATCCCAAGTTTACAATTCTACGTTTGGTTAAACTAAAGAATAATAGTAGTAACCATCAGTAGCTTGCTTTTCATTCCTTTTGTCCAATGGTCCTTGGAGATCTTAGCTTTTGTCTTCATGCTCATTATAATCATTCCCAAGAGCCTTATTGGAAATTGGAATGTTTCCTTATTTCCAGTAACCACTTTGATGGCTTCCAATGCAAAGTACACTTCCATATCTCCTTTTAGATCTGTTCAGTAAACTGTCACTATCACTTTGTCAACTGCTCAAAAAGCAACATTGATTCGTTGATAGCAAGGAGATGTGTTTCGTTGATAGCTTCATTCTTCATTCCGTTGATGGTGTTTCCCTTGTTTCGTTGATGGGTAAACTCCATACCGTTGACAGAGTAATCTTCATACCGTTGACATGTCTTCACTTAGGCAGAATTACAAGGCATAACATATTTACAATTAACCAACCTATTTTGCCTATCTAGTACATAGTCAACATGACTTAGAAAACCTATCTACAACATATAATAGAATGCCTATCATACTGTGAAGTATTGTACAATGCAATTGCTACAACACTCATTTCGTTGATGAGCTTCCTGTCAACGGAATGCTGCAAAGCATGCCATTTCGTTGACAGTTACAAAAATGACTTTACACAAATTCTACTAAGTGTTTTATGCTTATCATCAAGAACAACATATTCCTAACAGGCTTAGAAATTTTTGAGAAATCCTTTATGAAACGCCTGTAAAACCCTGCATGACCAAGAAAGCTGCGAATGCCCTTAACTGAAACAGGGGCAGGAAGGTTCTCAATAGTCGCCACCTTTGCCTTGTCAACTTCCAAACCTTTACACGAAACCTTGTGTCCTAGAATGACACCTTCTTGTACCATGAAATGGCACTTTTCCCAATTTAGAACAAGATTTGTCTCCACACAACGCTTTAGAACCAAACTCAAGTTTTCCAAGCACTCATCGAAAGAATCCCCAAAGACTGAGAAATCGTCCATAAATACTTCCACATTACTTCCAATCATGTCAGAAAAAATGGCCATCATGCATCTCTGAAAAGTAGCTGGTGCTCCACACAACCCGAAAGAGACACGTCTGAATGCAAATGTACCAAATGGACAAGTGAATGTAGTCTTCTCTTGATCCTCGGGTGCTATGCAAATCTGATTATAACCAGCATAACCATCAAGCAAGCAATAGTACTGATGTCCAGCCAATCTGTCCAGCATCTGATCAATGAACGGGAGGGGAAAATGATCTTTTCGAGTAGCCTTGTTCAACTTTCGATAATCCATGCAAATCCTCCATCCAGTAACTGTTCGCGTAGGAATGAGCTCGTTCTTTGCATTGGTAACCACTGTCATGCCTCCCTTCTTAGGCACGCATTGCACTGGACTCACCCAAGAACTATCAGAGATCGGATAGATAATGCCTGCATCAAGCCATTTAAGAATTTCCTTCTTCACAACTTCCTTCATCACAGGATTCAGTCTCCTTTGATTATCAACTGTAGGTTTAGCTCCTTCTTCCAAAGGAATTTTGTGCATGCAGTAAGAAGGACTAATACCCTTGATGTCTGCTATAGTCCACCCAATGGCTGATTTGAAATCCCTTAGAATTCGCAATAGCTTTTCCTCTTCCATGCCTGAAAGCTTAGATGATATAATAACAGGTAAGGTAGAAGAGTCGCCAAGATAGGCATACCTTAGATGTTCAGGCAATGGCTTAAGTTCCAATGTAGGTGCTTCCTCGATAGACGGCTTAAGTCTAACATGAGACTTCTTCAGCTCTGACAACCCCAAAGATTCAAACGGAATCTTAAACTTCTTCCATGGAGATGCATTAAGATATTGCAAGTGCTCTTCCTCCTCTTCGTTCTCAATCTCCAAGTCGTTAGCAAGAACTCTTTCCAACACATCAGGTTTGATCAAGTGTTGAGTTGCGGAGTTAACCACCTTGTCCACCATATCAATTTTAAAACACACTTCCTCGTCAGTTGGAAGCTTCATTGCATTGAACACATTAAAGGTGACATTTTGATCGTGCACCCTCATAGTGAGTTCTCCCTTTTGGACATCAATCAGAGTCCGACCTGTAGCCAAGAATGGTCGTCCCAAGATGATAGGGATCTTCTTGTCTTCTTCAAAGTCAAGAATAACAAAGTCGGCTGGAAAGATAAGCTTGTCGACCTTTACCAAAACATCCTCAATTATTCCTCGAGGATAAGTAACCGAACGGTCCGCAAGTTGCAGAGTCATAGTAGTTGGCTTTGGTTCTGGAAGACCAAGTTTCATAAAAACTGATAAGGGCATGAGATTAATACTTGCACCCAAATCACACAAGCATTTGCTGAATGAGAGATCTCCAATAGTACATGGAATGGTGAAGCTTCCAGGGTCCTTCAACTTAGGTGGCAACTTTTGTTGCAAGATGGCACTACATTCTTCCGTCAATGCAACTGTCTCTAGCTCCTCAAGTTTCAATTTCTTCGAAAGAATGCCCTTCATAAACTTCGCATAGCTCGGCATTTGCTCAAGAGCCTCTGCAAATGGTATGTTAATCTAAAGCTTCTTGAAGACATCCAAGAACTTAGCAAACTGCTTGTCAAACTTTAGCCCTTGAACTCGTCTTGGGAATGGAGGAGGTGGAAACACCTTTTCTTCAACTACTTTCTGAGAATTATCACTCTTCCCAGTTACATGAGTCGAGGGAGTAGCATTAGGTACCAAATCAGGAACAGAATCGACCTCAGCATCAAATTTTTTTTTTCCTCCAGCAGGCCCGGCGCTGCCGCGCCATTTTTGTACTGGGAAGCGGCGCTGCCGCGCCGCACATTCTGTTGAAAAATTTCATTTTCTTCCTCGGCTGAAATTTCTTCGTTCTGACCTTGTAGAATTTTCCCCGATCGTAAGGTTACTGCCTGGACCTGTTCCTTGTGATCTTTCTTGCCTGGATTCATCTCTGTATCACTCGGAAGCGTTCCTGGTTGACGGTTCAACAATGCATTGGCTAGTTGCCCAATCTGATTCTCTAAAGTTTTCAACGACACCGCCTGACTCTTGTACATCATTCGAAGCTCTTCCAATTCAGACTTCTCAGACTGATTCAATGAATTCCCTTGAGACGGTTGAAATCCCGGTGGATTGAATGGTTGCCTTGGAGCATAAGGTGGTGGTTGATAGTTCTGATTATATTGCCTTGCATTGAACTGCTGATTTTGTGGTTGCTGAACACCACCCTGATTGTTGCTCCAACTGAAATTAGGATGATTCCGATTGTTTGGATGATAGACATTAGGTGCTGGTTGCTGATTTCTCTGAAAGTTACTAACAAACTGTGCTGATTCAGATGAGATAGCACACAGATTCGTGTCATGAGCCCCTGCACACAATTCACACACCATAGCAACATGGTTAGTCCCATGATTAGAAAGGGAATCTACCTTCATTGTCAACGCCTTGAGTTGAGCAGCAATAGCAGTAGCTGCGTCCAAGTCAAGAATTCCAGCCACTTTAGCAGGTGGCAAGCGTTGAATAGGATTCTGAAACTCATTGGCGGCCATCATCTCGATAAGATTATAGGCGTCCTCATAGCTTTTTGCCCACAGTGCTCCTCCAGAAGCTGCATCAAGCATAGGCCTTGACTGAGCTCCCAATCCATTATAGAAATTGCTGATTACCATCCAATCCGGCATCCCATGATGAGGACAACGTGCCAATATCTCCTTGTACCTTTCCCAAGCTTCCCCCAAAGATTCCTGGGATTGCTGAGCAAACTGAGAAATAGAATTTCTATAAGCTGCTGTCTTCGCCATGGAGAAATACTTCGTCAAGAACTTTTGAGCACAGTCTGCCCATGTTGTAATAGAACCTGATGGCATGGAATGTAACCAACTCTTGGCTTTATCCCTAAGAGAGAAGGGAAATAGCCTCAATCTGATTGCGTCATCTGTAACTCCGTTGAATTTGAAGGTATCACAGATCTCAAGAAAGTCCCTAATATGAGCATTGGGATCTTCAGCAGGACTACCCCCAAACTGAACCGTATTCTGAATCATCTGAATGATGTTTGGCTTAAGCTCGAAATTATTTGCCCCAATAGCTGGGCGAACAATGCTGGTATGAATGTCCTCCACTTTTGGCTGAGAAAATTCACTCAAAGCCTTCGCTGGTTGTGCTTGATCATCCATATCTTCTTTTGATTCACGCTTGTTTTCTACACTGATGTTCTCAAAGTCAAGTTTCCTTCGTGCTAGTTCTTCTCTTCTTGCTAATTCTTCTCTACGTGCTCGAGCTCGTGTACGCATACACTCTCAATAAGTACCTGAAATTCACCAACTAGAAAAATTGGTGAGAACGTCCTAGTCACCGAACTTTAATGACCACTGATGGTAAATACTGAAACTAAACAAATAAAACCAAATTCCCCGGCAGCGGCGCCAAAAACTTGTTACGACCAAACTCAACACGCAAGTGCACGTGATCTCAAGTAATACAGATAGAAAATAAGGTTCGTTCCTACAGGGAATTGTTGTCTTGTCTAGTTAATTCACTCACCAATGTATGACTATTATTCGATGCTAAAACAATAACAATTGGATTTTGTTTACCACTAAAATTATTCTAAAATTTATAACTAATTATCAACTACTTGAACGAATGATTTATATTGAATTACTTATGCAATTAAAACATGGGATTTCAACTTCATTAAACAATCCATCTAAAGTTTCCAATTCTCTAGCCCTTTTTATGTGATTTATTAATACCTGATCGAACACACAAAACTGATAAAAGCCAACTTTCGTTGCACAAATACCATCCTAAATAATTTCCACAATAAGATGGAAATCACTTAGTCTCCAAAGTATGCTTAGTCCCTATATGTCTATAGAGATTGAAAACATATTTGTTTAAGTACAAGCATTCAATTGATCACATAGTCGTCATAAAACGGTTAGAGTTACGACACTAATTACGAATGATATTCTCACGCATAAACCTATACTAGCATGGCAAAATTCTAAACTCTTAAATCCACTTTCGCTTCAATAAGAATTAACACACAATTACAGGAGTTAGCTACTCTCCTATAACGAATTAAAAACAACCATGATAGGATATCGCATCAATCACACTGTAGGCATCGAGAAAATTCAACAAATAAACTTCATGAATAACTCCGCTAAAACCCCATGACAACGAGTTAGTTCATAATCAAACTAATCGTCACCATGGGTTCTAATGAAAACATGATTGAAGGAAATGAATTTATATTAAAATAATTATCAAAGGTTCTAAGATTACACCCAAACCAAGCATCCACAAGCTAGAATACAAGAATAATTGAAAACTATCTTCTTCCTTGCTTCTTCGTGCTTTTTAAAACTACGTAGATAAATTGTGGTATGAGTCTCCCTCCTGATCTCTAGGGTTTTTTTTCTTTATATAGGCCTCCAGGTGCAATAATTCGTATGGATTTGTAATTTTTTTTACTTCCACTCGAAAAATCAGCAATTAGGTTAAAACATGAATTTTTCGCCAGAGTGCCCGGCGCTGCCGCGCCAATTTCATATAGGAGCACGGCGCTGCCGCGCCAGGATCACTGCTCAGTTTTTTTCATGCGGCGCTGCCGCGCCATTCTCAAGTACTAACACGGCGCTGCCGCGCCATTCCCTCTGTCCAGCAAACTGAATTTTTTCCTTTTCTTCATTATAACTCCGTTTCGCGCTCCGATTGCTCCGCTTCGTTCCTAGTACACCTGTGATAAATATACCTGCACAATACCCTTAAAAGAGATCAAAAATACCACAACTCGAGTACAAACATTCGTTTTAAGCCAAACGGAAACGTTCTAAGTGAATAAAATACCCACTTATCAACCCTGCTAAGATAGAAGCTGTCTCGAACTGGGAAAGACCAACCACCCCAACCGAGGTGAGGAATTTTGTGGATTTAGCCGGATATTACCAAAGAAGTGTATAAGATTTTGCTATAATAGCAACCCCACTGACCAGACTTACTTGAAAGACTGAAAAGTTGAATGGACCGAGAAATGTGAGAAAAGTTTTCAGGAATTAAAGAAGAGACTAGTCACCACCCGGTGTTGGTACGGCTAGACGGGAAGGGAGATTTTGTGATCTATAGCGACGCATCGCATAAAGAAGTAGGGTGTGTGCTTATACAGCACGGAAAGGTAATTACGTATGCATCCAGACAATTAAAGGAATATGAATTTAGATACCCTACGCTTGACTTAGAATTGGCAGCGATAGTTTTCACTTTAAAGATTTGGAGGCACTAATTGTATGGAAAGAAGTGCGAAATTTACACAATCATAAGAGCATTAGATACGTTTTCCCAGGAAGACTGTACCGTGATAATAGAAAAGATAGCTAAAGCTAATCAAGGATTATGATGGTGGGATTCTTTACCACCCAGGGAAGGCCAATGTGGTGGCCAATGCCCTTAGTAAGAAAGAGAGACTTAAGATGATGACATCGTCGAATAAAGTTAATCCAAGGATTTGAGAAAATGGAAATTGAGGTTAAGCTAACCGGAAATGGTATTGAGAGACTAGTTGAGATTGCAATGCAACCAAAATTGCTGCAGAAAATCAAGTTATGTCAAGAACGAATGACGAGTGAAGGTATAAGGTTAATGTTGAAGAAAGAATTAAAGACTGAGAAGATAATAAAGGAATCATAAGGTATTCATACCGAGTTTGGGATTCCTAATGTTCAAGAGATTAAGGATGCTAATTTTTTGGGATGACTAATAAAAGGAACTGAGAGGATGAATTTTGAAGTTAAGAATACAACAAGGATTAGTTAAAGGTCCTCACTGAGCCAAAACGAATTAAGGAATAAAGATCTGTCACAAAGAGACAGCTACGCGGAGAGTACAAAAAGGTAAAGAAAATTTAGGAAATGTGACTGGTGGCCGGATAGATAAAAGGATTTATCGATTGTTAAGTAAATATTGGATATGTCAGAAAATGAAGGCAGAACAATGACCTAGTTGACTACCACAGTTAGTAGAGATTCCTGATTAGGAATGTAATTTTACTATAATGGATTCTGTGATAGGATCAACAAGAATTAATTCGGACTATGACGTCAATTGAGCTATAATTGATGGATCAAATGAGTCTACTCATATTTTGTTAACATCAAGAGATCGTTAACCGAAGAGTTATGAAAGAGATAGTTGGGTGACGTGGAGTTCCAGTCACCATCGTGTCAGATAAGAACCAATGATTGAACTCCCGATTCGGGAGGAATTTTCCTAACATGTTTGGCAACGAGATTGAGTGCGAGTACTACGTAGGGTCTGCAGACCGACGGACCGACCGAAAGAAACATTTCAGACAACTGAAGTTACGGTGAGCGTTGTACCGCCGATTGCAAGAATAATCGGATGTTGATAGAAAATGGTTGTATAAGAGTACAACCAGAATTGGCTTATATAAAGCGTCCGCTAGATATCACAGACCGGAATGGGTAAGTGTCGTAATGAAACCTGAGGGTTGAAGAGTCAACCTGGAAACTGGAGATTACTATATTGAAAGAGTAACCTAGGCTATTTTCTTAGATTCCGGGACGGAATCCTTTTAAGGAGGGGAGACTGTAATAACCCCAAATTTTGGACTTAGTTAAAAATAAAAGTTTTGATGAATAGTAAATTTGCTGATAAAAAGTTTTTCAGACCACACTATGTGGATGACATGGAATGAATGTTTCGAAGTTATATTAGTAATGTATAAGGAGAAGAAGTGAATGTAAACGCGATCAGAATCAGGAGATTCCAACTTTAAATTTTGATCACTATTCATCGGACAATCAAGGGTGAATTGATTTGATCGTTTTGAGAAAGTGTGTAGGATGATGAATCCATGATCATACCTTAAGCCAAGGAGAGAAATCTAGGATCATATATTAAGCCAAGGTAATGGAAAGATCAAGGAGGTATCCCTAGCATTGGTACAGAGGAACGTTTTTTAAAATCACTTGAACCTATCGCGAAACAAAAGCATAACGAATTATGGATTAAACCCTAACCAAGGGAGAAGTATCATATAAGATCATCAAGTGTAACATATAAGAGGATTGAGGATACAAATTATGACACAAGCATGATGCAGGAGGATGACAAGGTGTGACAAAGCAATGACAAGGTGATGAATCACCACCTTGTCACCACTTTCACCACAACCACAAGTCTAAAAGAGGTGTGTCATTGGTGACAAGGCTTGTTATTAGCCACACAAATTAAATGAAAAAGTATTAAGTGTATTTAGACAAAACAAAAGAAAGGAAAAATCAAGAAAACAAAAACAAAAAGATGCATCCAAGGTGAAGAACACCATTCAGCCCTTTTCTTTTCCAAAAACCTTAAGAAAATTTCTACAACTTTCACTCAACCATAAATCTTGATCTTGGGCTCTAAATCATCCTCATCCATAAACTAAGGTAGATCTTTAATCTTAGCTTCATCCATGATTGATAGCTTGGTCAAAAATGTATTCGAAGTTGATGATGAATAGTGTTTTGCTTAGTAACTTATGAAATTCTTGTTTTGATCTTGAGGTTTTAGGCTTGTAAAGCATAAGCAAGGATCAAAGAAGGGTATACTAGCCATCTATAGTCCATACTAAGTACCAAGGAAGGTATAAAACCTCTCACCCTTATGTTTACACTTTGTTATTAGTGATTTGTTAAGAATAATTAGTGATAGTATGATATAGAGATGATTTGCGTGATGATCATGATGTTTTGTTGATTGATTAATGGTTGAACTATTGATTGGTTTTAGGAGCATGTTTAGACAGTAATAAGATGGTATAAATGAAATCCTTGGGTTGTGATTGATTGGTTGTGGATTGGTGGATTGATTTGAAGTGTTTTAAACACGGGAATCGCGATTAAGCATCATTACCATGTCGAATTTTACTTAGGTAGTTTGGACAGAGATCACGAATACTTTAAAGGGCCTAAACATAGGGTTTCTGACCATGATCATGTAGGCCCTGTTTCCTAGTTTGTTTTAGCGAAAGAATCGTATCGTTCCGATTTACGGTTTAGGAGAAACGTCCGTTTCAGTGAAAGCGGTTTCGGATAACTAAGTAGTTCATTGCATGAACTTTGAGATTGTGATCAAGCCCTTTTAAAATGGAATTGGGTGAGATATTAAAATGGATACTAGCATGGATAGTCTAGAAAGGAACCTAGAAGGTTTCGTGTTAAAATGATAAGTTTGTGATTTTATAAAAATGCGAGAACAAAGGTTGCGCGAGTGAAATACCTTTAAGGGGATGGTTAACAACAAGAAGTTAGTAAAGGAAGAGTACTTGAGTTTTGTGAATAGATTTCCACCCAAACTTTTGACTTAAGAGTTTACGGAATGTCATAAGGTTATAGATGACCGAGAGCGAGACCTTTGCTTTTCTTTAATAGAACTTTAGTGCTTAAGTAATAGCACACAAATTGGTTCTAGGGGACTGACTGTGAATTGTGTATCTTGTTATAGATCGACGAGCACCCTCTCAAGCCCCCACTACCACACCACCGACATACCAAGGCAAGTTTTCAAACCCTACATCCTATAAATGATGCTGTTGTGATTTACTGTTGTGTAAGTGATATATATTATGCGTTAATGCTGTGAAAAGATTTATAACTGTTTACGCTTTTGATAAAAAGCTTGGTAAGATATAAGGTTTATATGCTATGTAAATACAAGATATAAACCGAGGTTTTAAAGACTCTTAGAGTAGAGCAGGTGAATCATATTTTTTTTACTTAGACCGGGAGTCGGTATATTTTCTTTAAACCGTTAAGGTTTATTTTCTGATAAGTATATTGAATAGATATATTCAATTATTTTACTATTCAAGAAATATTATTTTTAATATTCACTTAGATTTGATGATCAAATATTTATTGAGCTTTTGATTATCATTTAATCAATTATTAATTGATGAATATTATTTGAATAATTATTATTCTTTTAATTAATTTAAAAATGATGTATATTGTTTAAAAAGTCATCATTGACCTTCAATGAGTATGAAGAATATTTTCGACCTTTACAATGTTTATTTTAATTAAAGTAGGGATTCCCGAATATTATTTTAATTTAAATCTATCTTAAGAGCTGATTTAAATATTCGCTGACCACTCAAATGGGACGGGAATACCCTTAAAGATTTCCAAATAGTCTGACTCCCGGGTCGTAATCTTTTAAAGAGAAATCTTATCAAATCCTAAGTGGGATGACAGTGGTCAACCCTTCCGGTTACTTACTCCTCTATTATCCTAGGAGTAAGTCGGCCAGAAATGTTTTCAAAAGAGAGACAAGTACTTTGTACTTGGGGAAAACAGGATTAAATTCTGATTCCCGTTTCATTGATTTTTCATCCGGGACCAGCAGGAAACGCGAAGGAGGCTGTTGGACAGTACCTCTGATTATAGCGTAAGAGGCTGCGAGGTAGTCCAACACTTATCTCGCATAGGAGGCTGTAGGTCAGTCCAGCAGATACAAAGCCCGTATGCGGCTAGGGTGATAATCGTGTTAAGATGTCATCCATCTACTAGTAGAGAAGTGTGAGTACGATACAACGACTGATCATCGTGTATCGTGGTGTGCCCTGAAAAAGGTCCATTCCCTCCAATTGGAGTTGTGCTGCACATTGTAACGAAAGCCTAGGTGCTGAGTTACGGATAATGTGGCAGTGATGAGTAATGATGTTCCTCATACAGTATTTGCACTGTATGGCATGTTTTGACGAAAAGAAAATAAATATATCATTCTACATATGAATGAAGTTTTAAAGGTTTTCCTTTATGATATAAGCTTACATATATATGCTTATGCTGCTTTGCATTATTGCTGGGCTTAGTGCTCACTCTTGCTCTCTTATATATATATATCACAACACAACAGCTAGAGTAGATGGCCAGGATTCGTCGTACCACACGGAAGCGCGTATGGGCCGCGCAGACCGCCCATAGGATGGCAGTTGCAGCACCTCAGGTAGAAGTACTGAGTTGGTTCGGAGGGTAACTCTTGTTGCTCCGGTTTATTGATAAGTATCACTTATGTATATTAATGAACAAGAACAAACTTTTAAGCTGCCTTTCTGGTTTCACATAGAAATCATACTGGCAGTAGGCTGCTAGTATTTTACTTTTGGGTTGTAATAACTTTAATTTATGGATCATATGACTACTGTTTTTTTATAACTTCGTTTCTGAGACATAACTGGCGTGAGTATATTGATGGTGGGGTCACCAGGTGTGTTGATTTATTATATTATGATTCAAGTATTAAGTGGTTGTACGGAATAATGGATCGTGACAACCTAGATCTCCGACCCCGGATCTGGGGGTGCTACAGAATCAGTGGATATCACCTTCACAGAGGAAGAAGCAAGATGGGTACGTCACCCTCATAATGATGCCCTAGTTGTTGCCGTGCAGATAGGTCCTATGAACGTGCACCGAGTATTTGTGGACAATGGAAGTTCAGTGAATATCCTTTACTACAACACTTATAAGAAATTAGGCTTACCTGATAAGGATATTTTCAGAGAGGATGCATGGATCTACGGTTTCACAAAAGAAGCTGTCAGAGTTATGGGTGCAATTAAGCTTCCGGTCACACTTGGTGAAGGTCCCCTATCCGTAACCCAAATGGTAGAGTTTATGGTGTTGGATCAAGAATATGCCCATAATGCCCTAGTAGAAAGACCTTTGCTGAAGGAGATGAAGGTGGTCACTTCCATTTATCATTTGACAATGAAGTTCCCTACTCCTAACGGGATCGGTTCAGTTTGTGGATCACAATACGACTCGAGGGGATGCTATCACAGAACTGTCAAGGGTTTCCGTCGTAATGGACATGGAGGGCGCGCCCTCTCTCAGAAAGATACCCAAGGGGTGCTAAAAAATGCTAAGGGGGGAGATTCATGCTCATTACACAGCCCAAGAACCGGAAGATGACGTCCCTCTATGGAGGGCGCGTCCTGAAGTGTTATTGTTGGAGGCACTCCCTCTAACTGATGAGTTTCAGGAAGGGATTGTGGAGGATGTGCCAGGAGAAGATTGGAAGGAGTTTATTTCTATAAATATCCAAGGAGAGCACCAGGAAGGTCAGAAAGGATTCTTGGAAGGCAGTCATACCCTAGAGGGCGCACCCCCGAGGGAGGAGGTACTTGTTGAAGACCCACGCCTTTTTGATCTTGATCTTGATCCACGAATTCCTATCCCCAACGAGAAGACAGGTCCTGCTGAAGACACAATCTCAATCCTGGTGGATGCAAAAGATCCCAGTAAGTTTCTTAAAATTGGGTCACATTTAAGTGATGAGATGAGAAAAACCCTTACTAGTTTCCTTGTGGCCAATTTGGATGTGTTCGCCTGGAGTCATGCTGATATGGTTGGAATTGATCCCGATGTCATGTGCCATCATCTAAACATATATCCCCATAATAAGGGGATGCGTTAGAAGCGGCGTGCTGTCAGTGGTGAGAGGGCAGTAGCTTTGAAGGAAGAGGTCGACATGCTCTTGGATGTGGGTTTGATCTAGGAGTCTTTCTATCCTGAGTGGTTGGCAAATCCAGTATTGGTGAAAAAGCCTAATGGAAAATGGAGAACTTGTGTGGACTTCACGGATGAACAATGCTTGCCCAAAGGATAGTTTTCCACTTCCTCGGATTGATCAGTTGGTGGATGCTACGGCTGGACATGCTCTCTTAAGTTTTATGGATGCTTACTCAGGGTATAATCAAATTCCCATGTATGGACCAGACCAGGAACATACTTCATTCATCACAGATAGAGGGCTGTATTGTTATGTTGGTATGCCCTTTGGTCTGATTAATGCAGGGGCTACTTATCAAAGGTTGGTAAATATGATGTTCAAGGAGCAGATTGGCAGGACCATGGAGGTTTACGTGGATGATATGCTTGTCAAGTCGAAGGAAGCAAAAGACCATGTGAGGCATTTGGAAAAAACATTCAGTATTCTAAGAAGGTACAGGATGAAGTTAAATCCACAAAAATGTGTCTTTGGTGTTGAGTCGGGAAAGTTTTTAGGCTTTATTGTGAATCATAGAGGGATTGAGGCTAATCCAGAAAAAATTAAGGCACTCCTCGAGATGAAGTCTCCTACTAGTGTGAAGCAGGTTCAAAGTCTTCGTGGACGGATTGCTGCTTTGAATCGTTTTGTCTCAAAATCTTCCGATCGTTGCAAAGAGTTCTTCGAAGCAATTAGAGGGGTTGATAAGGATTTTGTGTGGACTCGTGAATGTGAAGATGCTTTTCGAAAAATCAAGGAGCAATTAAGTAAGCCCCCACTCTTGGCCAAGCTTGTTGATGGGGAGGTATTGATTTTATATCTGGCCATCTCAGATTATTCCATTAGTGCTGTCTTGGTACGAGAAGAGGACAGTTCACAATTTCTGATCTACTATGTGAGTAAAAGATTGTTGGATGCAGAAACTCGATATACTAGCATGGAGAATTTGGTATATGCCTTGATCTTGGCTGCACGAAAGCTACGTCCTTACTTCCAGGCTCATAAGATTGAAGTTCGGACTTCTTACCCCATGAGGCACATTTTGCATAAACCAGAAGCTTCGGGTAGGATGTTGAAGTGGGCAATTGAGTTGGGACAGTTCGATTTGGAATATACCTCCCGAACGGTGATCGAAGGGCAAGCCCTAGCTGACATTATTTTGGAGTTTGAAGATGAAAGTTTGGGACGAGAACTCATCTTGGTATATCCTAACCCTCGTGAGCAAGAGGCAAGTCTTTCAAAAAAAGAGTACCCTTTTCCTTGGTGGACCATGTATGTGGATGGAGCAGTCAACAATGATGGGGCAGGAGCTGGAATTGTTTTAACATCTCCCGAAGGTCACCTTCTTATGAGTGCTATTAACTTCAAATTTGCAGTAACTAATAATGAAGCTGAGTATGAGGCACTAATTAATGGTTTGAAGTTAGCTCTGGAGATGAACATGAAAACTTTGGTGGTGTTCAGTGATTCGAAGTTGGTCATTCAACAGGTTGAAGGAGGGTTCCAGGCTAGAGGACCAAAAATAGAGGCATACATGACGAGTACTCGTCGTTTGATTTTGAAGTTCAACATAGTCAGACTCGAAGGGGTTCCTCGTGAAGATAACTCTAAAGCGGATGCTTTGGCCAGGTTGGGTTCCCAAAGAGACACAGTGTTGCTAGGGGAGATTCCATTGGAGATTCAGGAGATTCCAAGTATTCATGAGGTGGAGCTAATGGTTGTGGATCAAGTACCAATGATAACTTGGATGACCCCTATTCAAGAGCATATACAGAAAGGAATTCTACCCGACGATAAAGGAGCAGCTAGGCGTTTGAAGTATCAAGCTGCGAGATATGTGGAATATGATGCGGTGTTGTATTGAAGAGGTTTTAATCAACCCTTGCTGAGGTGCGTTGATGGAGATGAGTGCAACTACGTGTTGAGAGAAGTACATGAAGGAATATGTGGTAATCACTCGGGGGGTAGCTCTCTTGCCATGAAGGTGTTAAGGCAGGGATATTATTGGCCAACCTTAAAGGATGATGCTATGAAGTTCACAAGAGCATGTGATCAATGCAAACGCTTTGTAAACTACTCATCCATTCCTGCTACGTCATTAACCTCAATGATGAGTCCTTGGCCTTTTACTATGTGGGGAATTGATCTCATTGGAGAGCTTTCCACGGCTAAGAGGGGTGTTAAGTACGATGTGGTGGCTGTAGACTAATTAACAAAGTGGGCAGAGGCTACGCCCTTGGAAAAAATCATAGCAAAGAAAATAAGGGATTTTGTGTTCAACTCTATTGTGTGTAGGTTTGGAATACCATACAAGCTTGTGTCGGATAATGGAAAGCAGTTTGATAGCAAGGAAGTGAGAAAATTGTGTGCCGATTTGAAGATTAAGAAGGATTTCGCAGCAGTCTACCACCCTTAGAGCAATGGGCAAACTGAAGCTGTCAATAAGATAATCAAGCACACCCTGAAGGCAAAGTTGGAGGAAAGCAAAGGTAACTGGCCTGAGGAGCTTCCTATGGTGTTGTGGTCCTACAATACCACACCAAGATCTACTACTGGGGAATCTCCGTTTATGTTGTCTTATGGCTTTGAAGCGATGGTTCCTGTGGAAGTTGGATCTGGATCATTCAGAAGGGATGTGACGCCCCGACACTGGCACCACTAACACATACTACTAAACACGCAAACCAATCCCTGCTTATAATATACATAAGTCAACATTAAATAAACTGCCTACACAACCTAGATCGCATCCAGGTTCAAGTTTGAAATAACATACTACACCATATCCAAAAGAAACTGATTCTAGAGTTATTACATATAACTGGCTAATCTTATGTCATAAGCTACCGAAAGAGCTGAGCACCTAGTGCCTGTTGCTAGTAGGTACCAACCTGGACAAACTGTCTCCTAAATGCGGCTCCTGAACCACATGTCCTCTTACGTGTAGTCTGCATAGTTCTCACCATACTTGATAACTGTAAGGGTTAGATAACAACAAAAGAGTGAGCTACAAAGCTCAACAAGTGTATAACAATAGCCAACAAGCTTCAAACAGGATTCAAGAAATGAATCAAGATATCTGATAAATAACAGGGTTTCATAACAGGAATCAATAAATAAACGGATTGGAATTGGAACCACACGCTACGAGCTAAGCTAGGTGATCATCCAACACATTAGCTCCGGATCACATATTTAATGTGATTCCAAACACACACTGGATTCATAGGCAACATACTGGCCTTAAATAATTCATAAATCAGACCGACGTCACGGTCAAAAACAAATTTCCAATTCCAGGGTCGAATAAAATTAACAGATTACTTGCAATGAATAAGGGTGTCAAGATCTCAATTATAAATCAAGTCTATAGGAATAACTTGTTTCAGTTTTACAGATTTCAATTCATGATAACGCTTCAGGGATTCAGATGATAAAGAAAAGTAGAAAGATCATGCTATAGGGTCAAGCAAAGGTATTAGACAATAATCAAGCTATAAGTAAGCATGACAATAAATGGGTTTAAGACAAAGCAGGGTAGGTATACAAAATATGGTTGCAAGATGGAGCAAAATGTTCACAGGTATTATATGAAAGGAAAGGTAAAAGAAAGAATTCTGGTTAGAGAAAACATTCGCATCATAATATAAGAGAAACTACCACTTGAACAATAAGTGGAGGGAATAGACACTTGCCTTAACAAGGAGACGACTAGGGTTCTTCTTTTCCTATCTGAGCTAGTAATCACTTAGTACCCCCTCAGTATCTGAGCTAGGGACTAGGGTTCTTCTTTAACTCCACTTAGTACCCCCTCAGTATTTACGTAACCAACAAATAGATTCTAAAATCTACCTTTGCGATACATATACTTAACATAGTCATGCAACACATGTAATCACTTATCACTCTAAAAAAAACTGAGGATAAAATATTTTATTAACACATACTAGTTCTTTTGACAATAAAATCACTAAATCCAGTAAGCATATTTGACCAAACCAAACATATAAATTTAATAGCCACTTAAAAAATTAAAAAGAATCAGAATATAATATTGCGACGACAATACAACTAGTAATTGTAATTAATGGCCATACTTGATACAAATAATTAAATAAAATAGAAAGAATTGTATTATTTATTGTACACAAATTAAACCCATACAAACAAACCACAATTACGTACTAGTAAAATAAAATAAATTAATTACTAAATAATTAACTATAGAATTTACTCCACCTTAACAGATATAAATTTACAAACCAAACAAGTAATACAAAATAATTACACTCAAAATACTTAATTATCACTAATTAATATTACTCTCTCTCTCTCTCTCTCTCTCTCTCTCTCTCTCTCTCTCTCTCTCTCTCTCTCTCTCTCTCTCTCTCTCTCTCTCTCTCTCTCTCCCTCCCTCCCTCCCTCCCTGTGATGCCCTCCAAACCCGGGGTACAGATTTGAGGAGTCACCCGACCAACGGAACACTATTTAACACATGCATAATATATAAAGACACAAATACCCCTTAACCAAGACCGCATCCAGATTATGGCAATGAACACAAGCTACTACAATCTTTTATTAATACAATACCAGTTTTATCAGAGTTATTACATCACAACTTAAGTTCAAATCTAGACATCTAATCTAGAAAAGCAAAACAAACAACTACCCTGCCAGTGACAATGACTCGAGGGGCTCTCCTGGCTGCTGGTGAACTATCGGTCACGCTATGCCGACTCATACTCTCGCTTCACTGGAATAGGGTTAGAAAACAACAAGCAAGAGTGAGCCAAATTGCTCAGCAAACATCATATGAATCATTTCTATCACAGTTGTAAGGATATGAATTTATGATATCAGAATCAACAATATTTAGCTAACACATTCTATGTATCAATAACAATTGAAGAGAAAGAATTAGAATTTGGATTATACATTTTATTCAAATCAAAGGTTGTGATGCTGGCCAGCCACACATCAACCCCGGACTAGCTCACGACATAGTCCTCTACTGGATCCTAGGCCAATCTGGGCCTTAAGTTATTCCGACCATAAATATGGCCCGACCAATTACCGGTCCATTTTAAAAACATGCCAAATCTATCATAGGGTATAAACAATAACATGATCAATAAGATAAACTCAATGTATAATAATTGCAAAAGAGCTTCAACTGCTCAGTATTAAATGAAGATCGAGAAATAATCATGGAATAATTTCAACGGTACAGTGTACTCATTCAATAAGGAAATCAATATTGGTAATCGATAATCGATGACCGTAATCAATAGTCAACGATGGAAGTCAAATGATCAATGGTTGTCAATAATAATCAAAGGATGATAATCAATAATAAATGGTGGTAAACAATAATCAAGTGAATTGGAAATAAGGGTTTCCGATGCAGATCAAATCAAAGAATCAAGAATCTCTAAGGAAATGGAATCAGTTGTCCAAATGCGGTTAAAAGATTGATAATTTGAATTGTTCTGGGGATAATGGTATTCAAGTAATCAAGACAATAATAATTTTTATCACAAGTAAAGGCACAGATACTTGCCTGGTCTAAGCTGTTGTCGGATCGACTCTGCTCACTCTACCTTCCCCTTTCCCTTGCTCCGGGAACTCGATTCTATAATTAAACAACTCATCACAATAAGTCTAACTATTCTCGTTCTACTCTCGACACTTATTCAATCAAAAATCACATTTAAATAAGTAACCGGTTACGTATCGGACGTCCGATATGATTTACGATATTTAAAACTCAGATATTTGCCCTAGTACGGGCATATACAGACTATAAAACACAACACACAATTAATATGAACCATATAGCACTTATAAACATTTTTAAAACATCATGCGAAACTTATTTGAATTTTAAATAAGTCACGATTAATTTTTAAATCAAAACTCGGATTTTTAAATCCAATATAAACATTTTAAATGCAAATAAATCAATTAATAAAATTAATTGACACTCTTTAAATACTCAGACTATTTTTAAATAAATAAATAGGCTTGAAAATAATTAAATAGAATTTTTAGTTAATTAAATCTAATTAATAATTAATTTTTAAGAATTAATTGATTAAAAGAAATAACCAATTAATTAATAAATAAATTATTAATTAAAAATAATTAAAATAATTAAGTTTAATCAATTTTCGGATTTAAAATAATAAATATAATTTTCCAGAATTTTTCTGACATTAAAATATATTTTTAAAATAAAAATATGAATTTTTAAAGTTTTTAAACTATTTTCGAATTAAATTTAAAAATAAAATCCAAAAACAGTTTTCAGAAAATGAATTAGGGTTTTGAAGATTGAAACCGGGTCAAACTTCGGGTAAACGGGTCGGGAAGAACGAATCCGGGTCGCCAAGAACAACCCACCGGATTCTGGGTTTTCCAGAATCCGGCCGGTGTCCGGCGACCGGAATCTTTCATTCCCGATCAAACACAAACAATTTCATAGGGCTTTTGTTCGCTTTTTCAAGACAAACATAACCCACACACAAACACATACGTACGATGCCGGAATCGAGCCCAGAATCCGGTCAAAGAAACCGTCGGGGAAGACTCCGGCCGGAAACCCGATCTCTCTCATTTCTACATGAAACTCTACGATTAATATCACAAAATGAAGCTTATAACTCACACAATCAAAGCCCCATATCAAAACTTATGTCAGATCAACAACAAGAACGAACGAAGTAAAAGAAAAATTCGGGTCAAAACCCAAAAATCAAACCCGTAAAAATTGAACTTAAACACGAAATTAAATCATGGATTCTTGCTAATTAGAACCCTTGGAACATGTTAGAAGCAACCAATTGAAGGGAGAATCAACAGAATGAAAATCCCCAAATTAATCAAGAACCTTAATTTAATTCGAATATTGAAAAATTCATAATAAATCGAAACATTACCAGATGATGATGATGAGGTTGGAAGATTCTGAAACTATAGATCAAGAGCTTTGATTTGAGTACAAGAACTTCATATTTGGATTTCAATAACACCTTGAATGAATGGTTTGATTCTTCAAGAACACGAAGAACACGGTTCGGGGATTTTTATTATTTCGAGAATTAGGGCTGCAGATTATGATAGGTTTAAGGTTCGATTCGTCTTTTTATATTTTTGGAAAAATAATACCCCAAACAACATTTTTGGATCGATATAGATCCACTGGTTTGTTTAAAAACCCTAATTAGGTTAAAAACACGTTTTATGAGGAATAATCAGTTAAAAAGGTTGATGATCATCCAATTTATATATATATCATTATATAACTAATGCTCAAGAATACTGGGGCTATAACAAATGTAATTTTGATATAAAACGATATATCCGTCCCCTTAAGCAATTAGGGTTCGGAACAAATTTTTTTCCCTTTTTGAACAAAATGAATTATTCTTGCAGAATCAAATAGGTAGGAATGAAATGATACAAATTTCTCTCCCGATAATGATTCGAATACGAAAGACGAAGAGATAATAATTAATGTACGAAATTCCAACGGGGCCCTTGAATTACCAAAACGGGGCTCAGATTTGAAGAAAATTCCAAATGACGAAATATTTGAAAGGGGCTTTCGACTCACCATTTAGCACATAATCACACAATAATTATCACTTAACAATATCCCAATACTCCACAATAAATATTTTTATATCAAATATATCATTTATTTAAATAATAAAATTCACGGATATTACATCCTTCCCCCCTTAATAGGATTCTGTCCTCAGAATCAGATCAAGGAAACAACTGGGGATACTTCTCTAACATCTCACTCTCTAACTCCCAGGTAGACTCTTCTATTTTAGGATTCCTCCACAAAACTCTCACTAACGCTACTGTCTTATTCCTTAGTACTTTCTCCTTACGATCCAATATCTGAATCGGTCGTTCTACATAAGATAAATCTGCCGGGACCTCTATGGGTTCATACTCTATTACATGATTCGAATCTGGTCGATACCTCTTAAGCATAGATACATAAAATACATTATGAAAGTGCTGTATATGCGGCGGCAATGCTAACTCGTAAGCTACCTTGCCCACTTTCTTCAAAATCTCAAACGGTCCAACATATCTCGGACTCAACTTCCCTTTCTTTCCAAACCTAACTAATCCTTTCCACGGTGAAACCTTTAGTAACACTTGCTCTCCTTCTTCGAATCCCACATCCTTTCTGGCTAGATCCGCATACTTTTTCTGTCGGTCCTGAGCTGTTATCAATCTTCTCTGAATCAATTGAATCACTTCCTTTGTTTGTTGCACTAGTTCTGGTCCTATCATCTTCCGTTTACCAACTTCTTCCCAATACACTGGAGATCGACACTTTCGTCCATACAAAGCTTCGTAAGGTGGCATTCCGATGCTCGCGTGAAAACTATTATTATAGGAAAATTCCACCAAGGGTAGATGATCGTCCCAACTGCCCTTAAAGTCAAGTGCACATGTCCTAAGCATATCTTCAATAGTCTGAATTGTCCTTTCGCTTTGATCGTCCGTCTGCGGGTGATAAGCCGTACTCATTCTTAACTCGGTGCCCAAACATTCTTGAAAACTCCTCCAAAATCTTGAATTGAATCGAGGGTCTCGATCAGACACTATCGATACTGGAACTCCATGTCGTACTACGATTTCCTTTATGTAAATATGAACTAACTTATCTAGCGAGAATCTCTTGTTAATCGGAAGAAAATGCGCAGATTTCGTCAATCGATCCACAATAACCCAGATGGCATCATGGTTAGCCTTCGTTCTAGGTAATCCTACCACAAAGTCCATCGCAATGTGTTCCCACTTCCACTCAGGAATTTCCAATGCTTGAAGTAATCCACTTGGTCTCTGATGTTCCGCCTTGACTCTTTGGCATGTAAAACATTTACTCACCCATTCAGCAATCTCCCTTTTCATATCTGGCCACCAAAAGTTCGTCTTAAGATCTCGATACATCTTCGTACTCCCTGGATGAATTGTATACTTCGAGTTATGCGCTTCGTGCAAAATTTCACTTTTCAGTTCCGCTACATTAGGTACCCATATCCGAGAAGCAAATCTCAAAATCCCTTTGTCGTCCGGTTGGCTACATATTTCCTCACCTGTCATCTTACTCACATCATCATTCATAACTTGCTCTTGGTACTTCCGTATCTTCTCCAACAATTCCGGTTGAAACGTCATGGTATAAATCATTTCCGTCGCATCCTTCGGAATACTTACTTCGATCTCTAACTTCTCAAATTCCTTGTATAACTCTTTGGCCATCGTCAGTGTATTTAATCTCTCTTTTCTGCTCAGTGCATCTGCTACCACATTTGCCTTGCCGGGATGATAGTTGATAGAAACGTCGTAGTCCTTGATTAGTTCTAACCATCTTCGTTGCCTCATGTTCAGCTCTTTCTGAGTAAAGATATACTTTAAACTCTTATGATCGGTGTAAATTTCGCATCTCTCTCCATACAAGTAGTGTCTCCATATCTTCAAAGCAAACACAATTGCTGCTAACTCCAAATCACGTGTAGGATACTTCTGTTCGTGGGGCCTCAACTGTCTTGACGCATAAGCAATCACCTTATCATGTTGCATAAGTACGCAACCCAATCCTTTGTACGACGCATCACTATAGATTACGAATTGACCTTGATCGTCTGGTAACATTAATACCGGTGCCGTAGTTAGTCTCCTCTTTAACTCTTGGAAGCTTTCTTCGCATTTATCGTTCCATATGAATCGCTTGCTTTTCCTTGTCAGCTTTCTTCGCATTTATCGTTCCATATGAATCGCTTGCTTTTCCTTGTCAGCTTGGTCATTGGAGTAGCTATCTTCGCAAAGTCTTGCACAAATCTCCGGTAGTATCCGGCTAATCCCAAGAAACTTCTGACTTCAGTCGGTGTCCTTGGTCTCTCCCAATCTTTCACTGCCTCTATCTTTGCTGGATCCACTTTGATGCCTTCGCTGCTCACCACATGTCCTAAGAAATGAACTTCTCTCAACCAGAATTCACACTTGGAAAACTTCGCGTATAGTCTTTCTTGTCTCAATGTTTCCAACACAATCCGGAAATGGTCTGCATGCTCTTCTTCTGTCTTTGAGTATATCAAGATGTCGTCGATGAATACCACTACAAACTTGTCCAAATGTCTCTTGAAAATCCTGTTCATTAAGTCCATAAAAGCTGCGGGTGCATTTGTTAGCCCAAACGCCATTACTAAAAATTCATAGTGCCCATACCTTGTTCGAAAGGCCGTCTTCGGTATGTCGTCTGGTTTAATCTTCAGTTGGTGGTATCCTGACCGTAGGTCAATCTTTGAAAAATGTACCGCTCCTTGCAGCTGGTCAAACAGATCATCTATTTGGGGTAACGGATACTTGTTCTTAATGGTCAGCTTGTTCAATTCCCGATAGTCTATACACAATCTCATGCTTCCATCCTTTTTCTTGACAAACAATACTGGTGCTCCCCACGGCGAAACACTGGGTCTAATAATTCCTTTTTCTAGCAAATCTTGCAGTTGATTAGCCAACTCCTTCATCTCTACTGGTGCCATCCTGTAAGGGGCCTTAGATACTGGCTCCGCGCCTGGTGCTAAGTCTATCGCAAATTCAATCTCTCTATCTGGAGGTAAACCTGGTAATTCTTCCGGAAAAACATCTGGAAACTCATTTACAACTGGAATATCTTCTAACTTAGAAACTTCCTTCTCTATATCTATCACATAAGCTAAATACGCCTCACAACCTTGCCTTAATAATCTCTTAGCCTGAATCATCGTCAGGAACCTCTTTCTTTGCCTCTCTCCTCTAAATATTATTTCTTTCTTTTCTAGGGTAATCAAAGTAACCCTCTTATTCTTACAGTCAATACTCGCATCATACTCAGTCAACCAATCCATCCCTAATATCACATCAAATTCACCTAACTTAAAAGGTAACAAGTCAACATAAAAACAATTTCCCAAAATCTCTATCTCACAACGAGGATAATATGAACTGACCGCTATACGATCCTGATTAGCTATCTCTATATTCAACACTCCACTTAAGGGTTTCATTACGCAATTCAATCTACGAGCAAACGTTTCAGAAATAAAAGACTTCGTCACTCCCGAATCTATTAACACTTTAGCAGGAATAGAATTTACTAGAAGTGTACCTGCCACCACATCGGAATCTCTCACTGCTTCTCCCATTGACATATTGTAGGTCATGGCTAACGGCTGGACATTAACAACTGGGGGTGCTTCAATTGCCCGAATCATATTGTTCACGGGTGCTAGTGCTCTGCAGTCCTTAATCATGTGGCCTGGTTTCTTACACAGATGACACACAATGCCTATCTTGCAATCCCGGGAATAATGTCCCTTCTGATTGAATTTAAAGCATGTGACATTCAATCGATGGCATATCCCTGGATGTCGCTTCCCGCATGTCTTGCATTCTGGTAGTGGGGGTCTGGAAAGTACCTGCTGACTGCCGGCTGGTAGACGGTTATCTTGTCCTACGCTCCCGGTATCTGGTTTATTGAAACTTGTATTCCTTCCGGGCTGAAATCCCGGTTTCTTATTTGCTTGCCCTTGAAAACTTCCCTGTTGCTGTCCCTTATCGGGTATCCCTGCTTTCCTTTTCTTGTTCTCCCTCTCTTTCATGTAAGAATCACTCTCTGTCTCCACAATCATTGCCTTTTGGACCACCGCTGCATAGGTGTCCAACTCCAATATACCTAACTTACTACGAATCCAGGACCTCAGTCCCTGCTGGAACCTCTTGGCCTTCTTCTTCTCCGTATCCACATAGGTTGGAACAAACCTTGACAACTCCGTAAACCTTGTTTCATATTGGGGCACTGTCATACTACCCTGCTTTAACTCCAAAAACTTTAATTCCATCTGATCTCTCATATAGTCCGGAAAATACCTTTCCAAAAACAACTCTGTAAATCTTGCCCACGTAATCAATCCCTCGGGCTTCATAGCCCTACTCGTTTCCCACCAATAACTGGCCTCATTCTTCAGAAAATAGCTTGCATACTCCGTCTTCTTATCCTCTGCCACTTCTATTAAGGCAAAAGCCTTTTCCATCTCCTTCAACCATGCCTTAGCCTCTACAGGGTCTGCTGATCCTTTAAATTCTGGAGGTTTTGCTGCTTGGAAAGATTTGAACGTAACCGCCGGTGCTACTTGCTGGTGATGCTGCTGATGCTGATGTTGTTGCTGTTGATGCTGATGTTGTTGTTGCTGTTCTAAGAGCTGTTGCTGAAATGCTTGTTGCTGCTGTGCTAATGCGGCAGTCTGTTGAGTAAGAGTATTTAACAACTGGATTACCATCGGGTCCATGTGGCCGGTGGGAGGTGTATTTTGTTGACCTTCTTGGTCAGAGGTATCAGTTGAACGGGTTTGTCGTCTAGGAGGCATATCGCTGATGAATAAACAATAATTGGCTTAATCAAACAGTTCATATAATAGAAGGAAGGATCACAATTTATATCTCGAAGGTTTACAGATCTTCTCAACGGTGTATGGATACACTCGTTGCAACAAGTAGAATAACAGTTATGATGCTGGAAATGAATGACAAGGGAATAAATACAGTTCTATAAAAGAGGTTTATCATATATATATATATATATATATATATATATATATATATATATATATATATATATATATATATATATAGAGTTAGTACAAGCGTAGAATGCTTCAAAAGAAAATATATCATGGCTGAACCATAACTGCCGACCAGCAATACAACAAAAATGCAACAACAACCCGAGGCGTTCCTATAAGCCCGGTGAACTGCTGATACTACCATATGCATCTATATACTAACTATCTAGAAACCATACATCCATGTCATATATGTCTACTCCTAAACCTGCTCACAGATCATCTACTTCTGTCTACCATAACGGGGGTCCTGCAATCCCTGCAATCTCACTCATCGCATAATCCAAAATCTGTCTCATCCCTGCTACTGTCTCTCCCTCTCGACTAGAAGCTAATTCGTGCAATCGAGTCTCAACCAAGGTCCTCGTAACCCTAAGCCTCATCTGAATGTCCCTTATCTGATCTCTAAGTCTGTCCCTCTCTCGGCTAGCGGCTGCCTCAGTCTAACGAATCCTCCCCATCTCCATAACATGTCCATAAAGGTACTCCCTCTCTCTACTCACCCTCTGATACTCATGGTGTGGAACTGGTCGCTCACCTAACTGATCCAAAGGCCCACAAACTGATGCCTGAGACACTGGTGCTGGGGCTACTTGTCGGAGTGGAATAGGACAAGGTATCTGATCTCTTCTGACTACCGGATGATGATGCCTAGGCTGATATCGCACTGGCCGAGACGGTCCTGCTCTCTAAACGGGTGTAGGTATCTCTGCTATCGTATCCTCGAAAGGGTCTGAGTCTGAACTAGAACTAGGGGGCTGCAATTATAACCACATTTAATTACTACGCATAATATCCCCAGTTGACCTCCTAATATCCTTAAGTGAATTCCTAACTCTCTATGTTATCCTGGACCCTAAGTCCTAACTTGTTTCAATTGCCAAAACCTGTTGCTCTGATACCAACCTGTGACACCCTCCAAACCCGGGGTACAGATTTGAGGAGTCACCCGACCAACGGAACACTATTTAACACATGCATAATATATAAAGACACAAATACCCCTTAACCAAGACCGCATCCAGATTATGGCAATGAACACAAGCTACTACAATCTTTTATTAATACAATACCAGTTTTATCAGAGTTATTACATCACAACTTAAGTTCAAATCTAGACATCTAATCTAGAAAAGAAAAACAAACAACTACCCCTGCCAGTGACAATGACTCGAGGGGCTCTCCTGGCTGCTGGTGAACTATCGGTCACGCTATGCCGACTCATACTCTCGCTTAACTGGAATAGGGTTAGAAAACAACAAGCAAGAGTGAGCCAAATTGCTCAGCAAACATCATATGAATCATTTCTATCACAGTTGTAAGGATATGAATTTATGATATCAGAATCAACAATATTTAGCTAACACATGCTATGTATCATTAACAATTGAAGAGAAAGAATTAGAATTTGGCTTATACATTTTATTCAAATCAAAGGTTGTGCTGCTGGCCAGCCACGCATCACCCCGGACTAGCTCACTGCATAGTCCTCTACTGGATCCTAGGCCAATCTGGGCCTTAAGTTATTCCGACCATAAATATGGCCCGACCAATTACCGGTCCATTTTAAAAACATGCCAAATCTATCATAGGGTATAAACAATAACATGCTCAATAAGATAAACTCAATGTATAATAATTGCAAAAGAGCTTCAACTGCTCAGTATCAAATGAAGATCGAGAAATAATCATGGAATAATTTCAACGGTACAGTGTACTCATTCAATAAGGAAATCAATATTGGTAATCGATAATCGATGACCGTAATCAATAGTCAACGATGGAAGTCAAATGATCAATGGTTGTCAATAATAATCAAAGGATGATAATCAATAATAAATGGTGGTAAACAATAATCAAGTGAATTGGAAATAAGGGTTTCCGAAGCAGATCAAATCAAAGAATCAAGAATCTCTAAGGAAATGGAATCAGTTGTCCAAATGCGGTTAAAAGATTGATAATTTGAATTGTTCTGGGGATAATGGTATTCAAGTAATCAAGACAATAATAATTTTTATCACAAGTAAAGGCACAGATACTTGCCTGGTCTAAGCTGCTGTCGGATCGACTCTGCTCACTCTACCTTCCCCTTTCCCTTGCTCCGGAAACTCGATTCTATAATTAAAAAACTCATCACAATAAGTCTAACTATTCTCGTTCTACTCTCGACACTTATTCAATCAAAAATCACATTTAAACAAGTAACCGGTTACGTATCGGACGTCCTGTATGATTTACGATATTTAAAACTCAGATATTTGCCCTAGTACGGGCATATACAGACTATAAAACACAACACACAATTAATATGAACCATATAGCACTTATAAACATTTTCAAAACATCATACGAAACTTATTTGAATTTTAAATAAGTCACGATTAATTTTTAAATCAAAACTCGGATTTTTAAATCCAATATAAACATTTTAAATGCAAATAAATCAATTAATAAAATTAATTGACACTCTTTAAATACTCAGACTATTTTTAAATAAATAAATAGGCTTGAAAATAATTAAATTGAATTTTTTAGTTAATTAAATCTAATTAATAATTAATTTTTAAGAATTAATTGATTAAAAGAAATAACCAATTAATTAATAAATTAAATATTAATTAAAATAATTAAAATAATTAAGTTTAATCAATTTTTGGATTTAAAATAATAAATATAATTTTCCAGAATTTTTCTGACATTAAAAAAT
Organism: Heracleum sosnowskyi; assembly: GCA_030848705.1. Classification (NCBI taxonomy): domain Eukaryota; kingdom Viridiplantae; phylum Streptophyta; class Magnoliopsida; order Apiales; family Apiaceae; genus Heracleum; species Heracleum sosnowskyi. The sequence continues at coordinate 15,166,471 of CM061241.1, read as the reverse complement.
ATTTTTTAAAATAAAAATATGAATTTTTAAAGTTTTTAAACTATTTTCGAATTAAATTTAAAAATAAAATCCAAAAACAGTTTTCAGAAAATGAATTAGGGTTTTGAAGATTGAAACCGGGTCAAACTTCGGGAAGAACGAATCCGGGTTGCCAAGAACAACCCACCGGATTCTGGGTTTTCCAGAATCCGGCCGGTGTCCGGCGACCGGAATCTTTCATTCCCGATCAAACACAAACAATTTCATAGGGCTTTTGTTTGCTTTTTCAAGACAAACATAACCCACACACAAACACATACGTACGATGCTGAAATCGAGCCCAGAATCCGATCAAAGACACCTTCGGGGAAGACTCCGGCCGGAAACCCGATCTCTCTCATTTCTACATGAAACTCTACGATTAATGAAAGGCATATGCTATAGCCTATTTGTAAATCGAGGATTCTACTCAACTTAAACAAGAATGTAATAAGTAAATATTAGATTAAAGGTCACAGGAATCTCAAAGAGTTTTATCTGTCAAGAGAATGGAGTATTAAAGTCATCTACAGACTTGAAGTTATTCTACATTGAAAGAAGTTCAATTTATTGTTCAAGCCTCAGTGAAGTATTCAAGAAAGTGGATTTACTACATTGACAGAGATTTCCAGTTGGTGACAGAAGAAGTACAGGATACAGAGTTTATTCAGAGCTAAAGAAAAGAAGCCACAGCTTTAAATGTTTTAAAGATGGAGAATTATCATTGAAGTCAGTTATTCATGAACCAGATAGTGGATCGAATGACGACATCAATCAGTGGAATTAAATCATATATATTCAGTGGTTTTCAGAAGATAAAGGAATGCAATGTTTTTAAGTTATCTTCTTTTAATTAATTAAATTATTAATCAATTTAATTAATAAATTAATTCTTTCAGAATTAATTAATTTATTAAATTAATTAATTTGGTTGTTTAAATTATTTATTAAATTAATTCCAGAAAAGAATTAATTTAATTCAGAATTTAAATTAACTAATTTAACTAAAGGAAATTAACTTAATGGTATAACAATAGGTCATACCGAATCATTTTAAGGTCATACCGAATAATGTAAGGTCATACCGAATAATGTAAGGTCATACCGAATAATGTCAGGTCATACCGAATCATTTGATAGGTCATACCGAATCATTTGATAGGTCATATCGAGTCATTTCTCAGGTCATACCGACTCATTCAGAAGGTCATACAGGTTGCTTTTCCTAGGTTCTACAGAAAGTTGGTAGAAGTATGCTAGGTCATACCGGACACTTTTCTGAGGTCATACTGCTGAAGCTTGGTTCTACTGAGCATAATTCCTTGGTCATACAAGTGTATTGATTGTTTAATTAAATCATTTTGATTTAATTAAAAGGTCATACATGCTAATGAATTGTTGGATATCAACCCGAGGCTGGACAGAAAAGTAACAGAAGACTTTATCATCAAATTCACAGCAAACCTTTTCTCTCAAGAACAAGAAAAGCATTTGATCTCATTTCTTCTCAAGCAATTAATTCTAGTTTGTATTGTTAAATCCAAACCACTAGAAGTTGATTACTTGTATTGCTTTGATTATCTAGCGGATTTTTATCCCTAGAATTTATCTCGAACATTGCTTTTAGCATTCGATCTTTTTATTACAAATATTAGAAAAGTTCATGTCGAATTTATTCTAAATTTGTATTAATTAGTTTGAGATAAATACTTTGTAATCCGTACTATATTTGCAACACCCTTCAAGTTTAATATAGTTTATATTTAACTTGAATTTTGTTTCATTTATATTCCGCATTAATTTGTTCTTAATTGTTAAATTATTCAAAGGACAAATTTCGATAAAACGGTATAGTTTGTATTCAACCCCCCTTCTACAAACTTATCAGGACCTAACAATTGGCATTAGAGCCTTTTGATTGATATAAAAATCAAAGATCCAATTGTTTTGAGATTTTTCTTAAACTCTGAATTTTTTATTATTCCTAAAAATCTCAAAAGATGTCTACTACACAGAAAGTGGGTGTAGTCAAAATCCCAATGTTCAGCAAGGAGCATTATTCTATGTGGAAGAAGAAAATGCTCCTATTTCTTAAGGTTGCAAATCCTAAATACATTGATGTTCTGAAGAATGGTCCCAAAGTCCCTATGATTATTGAGGGAGAATTAATTGAGAATGATGTTGTGACTAGGGCTGCTAGGATGTACCCTAAGGATCCCAAGGATTTCACTCCTGGTGAAAAAGAGGATGTTACCTTGGATGCCTGTCTACAGCTGATCCTTGTTGATTGTCTTGATCCTATCATGCATAATCATGTCCTAAACTGTGATACTGCCAAACACATTTGGGAAACTATAGAGATAATCAATGAGGGGACAGAGGAAGTTAGAGAGAATAAGCTGGAAATTCTCACCTCTCAATATGAGCATTTCAGATCAAACCCTGGTGAAGGTATCTCTGAGGTTTTTGAGAGATACAACAAATTAATCAATGACCTGAATCTTAATGGGAAGCGCTACACTATCAAGGAAATTAACAAGAAGTTCCTACTTACACTTCCACGTCATTTGGAGCACAGAATATCTGCCATTAGAGAAGCAAGAGATCTTACAGAGGTTTCTTTGGAAAGACTGTATGGTGTTCTGAAGACCTATGAGCTGGAGCAGATTCAACATGATGAGTTATATGGAACTGGGAGGATAGTGAGTACTTCTACTACATTGGCCGCTGAAGTCCCACGGAAACTGGAAGTGAAGGCTGTTCAACCTTCCAGTTCTAACATGAATGTTATTGATGCTGAATATGGATTAACATCCATTGATCAATCTGGTGGTGACTTCTATTCTTTAGAGGAACTTGATCAACTGGAAGATGGTGATTTGGCTTTGATAGTCAGGAAGTTTGGGAAGTTCAGATTCAAGAGGAATCCCAATCTTAAGTTCAGGCCTAGATTTCAGAGAGGTGGATCTTCCTCTTTAAGTAGCACAAGGGGTGGCTACAAAACTGGAACTGTGGATAGGAGCACAATCAGATGCTACAATTGCAATGAGTTGGGTCACTTTGCTACTGAATGCAGAAAGCCAAAGCAAGTGACAATAAACACATTTGATTCTAGCAAGAAGACCAAGATTGGGAAAGCCTATGTTGCTGAAGGTAAGAGTTGGGATGACACTGACAGTGATGAAGAAGCAGGTGAGATTGGGAACCTTGCTTTAGTGGCTAAAGAGGCAAGCACTTCATCTGAATACATGTCAGAGGTAAAGTTCACTGACACTGAAATGATTCGTTATCTTGGTGGTACTCTTTCTTGTGCACGCACTAAAAATGATAGAATAATTCTTTTGAACACAGCTCTTGAACATGAGGTAAAAGAATTAAAACTAGTGCATATTAATCAAGATGAACTTACTAAAAATGTAGCAGTTCCTGAGAATAGGGTTAAATTGTATCAACAACTGGAAACCATTCTCAAAGATCAGATTAGTGAGCTTAATACTAAAGCCAATGCTTACTATAATTCCTGCAAGACTGCTAAAGAGATTTTCAACAAACAAGTTATTGGTAATCATGTCAGTATATGTTATGATTATAATGAGGCCATTGGATTGCTTGGCATTAATTCCCCTTGTAGAGTCAGAACTGAAGGAAGGGGTGTTCCATATGTGCTTAAGGGTATTGAAACACCCTTCTGTAAGGAGTCCGAGGCAGATCCTCTGAATGAATACTCTATCATTATTGCTGAGGAGATTCGTGAAGAAGATATTGCTTTGGAAGTTGAACAGTCCAAAAAGTGTATATCTGATATTCCAGTCAAAGTTGCTACAACTGAAAAGACTAAATCAGATATCCATAAGTTGGATCAAAACAACTGTAGAACTAACATGCCTGCTGTTAATTCTTCTCATAAAGCATGTGGTGTGATTAATTGCATGTCTTGTGCTTTCAATGTTTTGTATGCTTATTTTAATAGTAAGCATGTATCTAGTGATAAGACTGCTCCACGTCAACATGTTAATAATAAGAAGCATGTTAAAGCTAAGACTACTAATCCTCCTAAGACTAGAGTGGATTCATTTATCCCTAAGCCTACTCAGAAATGTGTTAAGGCTGGCTATAAATGGAAACACTCTTTTGTGAAAGAGGTTGAAGTAGTTTTAGTTAAAAATGTTGTTTTGCCTGACAAAGGCCAGTTCTTTAAGTATGCCGGACCCAATCAAGTGTGGGTTCCGAGGAAGGACTAATCAATCTGATATTGCAGGGAGTTAAACAGGTAAACCGTGTTATGTGGATTCTTGACAGTGGCTGTTCAAGGCATATGACCGGAGATAGAGCCCTGCTATCAGATTTGGTTGAGAAAGCTGGCCCGGTAGTTACCTTTGGAGATAACAGCAAGGGTATTACGAAAGGATATGGTTGTTTGAAGTACGGAAATGTTATCATTGAAGATGTATCTTTTGTGGAAGGTCTGAAGTTCAATCTTCTCAGCATCAGTCATTTCTGTGACAGAGGATATGTTGTTTCCTTTGAAAGAGAGAAGTGTCAGATCCTTCACAAGAAGAATGGAAAGCCTGCTCTTCAAGGAGTAAGGAAAGGTGACTTGTTCATAGCTGATCTGAACTCGGGATCCAAAGATGAAGTTAATTGTTTTTAGGCTAAAGCTTCATCAGATGATAGTTGGCTACAGAACAAGAAGATGTCTCACCTTAACTTCAAAACCATGAACTCTTTAGTCAAGAGGGAATTGGTTAGAGGTTTGCCTCAGATGGAATTTACACAGGAAGGACTGTGTGAGGCATGTCAGAAAGGAAAGTCAAAGAAAGCTTCTCACAAGGGCACTGACACATCATCAATAACTGAACCACTTCAGCTACTGCACATGGATTTGTTTGGTCCAGTTAATGTGATGTCCATGTCAAAGAAACAATATGCACTTGTGATTGTTGATGACTATTCAAAATATACATGGGTTTTATTCCTACATTCCAAGGATGAGACCCCACACCTGGTGATTGAACACATAAAGTTGATTGAGCTAGATTCTAGATTCCCTGTTAGAGCCATAAGGTCAGATAATGGTACTGAATTCAAGAATGCAGTCCTAAATGACTTTTGTGCTGATAAAGGAATAACAATACAATATTCTTCCCCTAGAACTCCTCAACAAAATGGAGTAGTGGAAAGAAAGAATCGTGCATTGATTGAAGCTGCTAAGACTATGTTAAGTGAGTCCAAACTTCCAACGTACTTTTGGGCTGAAGCAGCGAATACAGCTTGTTATACTCAGAATCGAACTTTAATCAACAAGGACTTAATGAAGACTCCTTATGAGATCATGAACAACAAGAAACCAACTGTCAAGTACTTTCATGTATTTGGAGCAAAATGCTTTGTGCTTATAGATGACAATTGTTATTCCCAAATGACCTAACAGAATTGTAGAAGGGGGGGTTGAATACAATTCTTGATATTTTCTTGAAACTAAAACACTTTATAAAATAAAACTGAACTGAATAAATAAAAACACAAGATATAAATAATTCAGTTGGATTGTTTGATGATCCAACTGAAGTGTTTTTATTGCGAAAATAATCTGTGATACAAAAGTACACAGCTGCTCAGTTACAAGGTTGTAGAGAAGAATTGCTCTCAAGAATAGCTAATACAATCTATTTGTGTTTCTTCTCTACTTTCTAAAGTAACTGCTACACTTGGTTATATAATCCCAAGTTTACAATTCTACGTTTGGTTAAACTAAAGAATAATAGTAGTAACCATCAGTAGCTTGCTTTTCATTCCTTTTGTCCAATGGTCCTTGGAGATCTTAGCTTTTGTCTTCATGCTCATTATAATCATTCCCAAGAGCCTTATTGGAAATTGGAATGTTTCCTTATTTCCAGTAACCACTTTGATGGCTTCCAATGCAAAGTACACTTCCATATCTCCTTTTAGATCTGTTCAGTAAACTGTCACTATCACTTTGTCAACTGCTCAAAAAGCAACATTGATTCGTTGATAGCAAGGAGATGTGTTTCGTTGATAGCTTCATTCTTCATTCCGTTGATGGTGTTTCCCTTGTTTCGTTGATGGGTAAACTCCATACCGTTGACAGAGTAATCTTCATACCGTTGACATGTCTTCACTTAGGCAGAATTACAAGGCATAACATATTTACAATTAACCAACCTATTTTGCCTATCTAGTACATAGTCAACATGACTTAGAAAACCTATCTAAAACATATAATAGAATGCCTATCATACTGAGAAGTATTGTACAATGCAATTGCTACAACACTCATTTCGTTGATGAGCTTCCTGTCAACGGAATGCTGCAAAGCATGCCATTTCGTTGACAGTTACAAAAATGACTTTACACAAATTCTACTAAGTGTTTTATGCTTATCATCAAGAACAACATATTCCTTACAATCTCCCCCAATTTATGACTGATAGAATAACAGCCATAAATCAAGAGACTTGATGATAACAAAAACACTCAGATACATCATAAATTACAAAAGTAGAAAATGTATTAAGCTTCAAAACTTTATAGACAAAATACAAGACTTACAAGACTAATGCCCACAAGTGCTCCATTAGTCTGAGCAAATGTTTCATCTGTGACTTCTTTGTGGCATAGTCTTCTTCCCTCTCTTGGAGTTGTTTTCCTCAATCTGGACCTGTAGTCTTCTGTAGAAGATTTTCTCCTCTTCATCTTGATCACCAAGCTTGGATTGCATCAGCTTTAGAGTTTGATTAGATGCCTTCTCCAGCTGGTCTTCCATTCTGAAGAATCTTCTGCAATTGTCCTTGTCCTTAAACTCCATCATCCAATAAGGTTGAAGATGGATTTTCTTTCCTGTTGAGGGAACTCTAAGTATCCTGGGAAGAGCCTCAGGCTTGTTCCAGCTAGCCTTTATCTGACAGATTTTGGAGACCACCTCAGACTTGGCTGTTTTGGTGAAACCAAAGTCCTTTTTCAAGCATCTAAACACTGAGAGTAGTGTTTGATAGTCTTCTCCTAAAATTCTGTAGAGAGGCCACACTTGTTCTCTACCCCCCTTGAATATGAACACTAGTCTTTCAGGCAACTTTTGAGAAGCTGCAATTCCCCTTACTTCCACCAGGTTGTCTAAGTCAAGATGTAGACTGGATTCTTCCCTGATGTCAGCAATGTACATGCAGTCCTCTGGGTTTGAAGGGGGTTTTTGAGATTGTGGCTTTCTCACAAAAACAGGCTTTGCTTTGACAGGCCTCTTCTTTGTCTTCATTGGTTGGTCCTTTTCTAACAGGAACTTTGGAAAGTATGCCTCATCAAAATCAATTGGTTCCTCTTTTGGCATGATTGGTTGATCATGAAAATTGACAGGATGTGCAGGATCACAGGCCAACTTTCCTTCAAAAACTGGATTAGCAATTGTTGGAGGTGCAATAGGTATAGAAGAGTCTGATGCAGTACTCTGAGAATCAGCACTCTCAAAGTCTATGTTTCTCCTAGCTCTCTCTTTGGGTTGCCTTGTGCTCTTCTTTGAACTCCTTTCCTCTCTAGTGCTTTCCTCTTGCTTCCTTTCTTCTTCATCTAGAGCTTGAGCTACTGCAAGAGCTTGCATAGCTGCTCTTTCTGATTCCTCAGCCTTGGCTTCAGCAAAGTTTGGATGACCAGCCCAAACACAGATTTGTTGTCCATTCCTGTAGACAATTGCCCTTTGCTTCCTTATCTCATAATCATTACTTTCCTTGCTTTTTGTGATGAGTAGACCAAGAAGCTTGTGCTCATCTGGATAAGGTGCAGGATAGAAAGTCCTTGCTATGTTTTTGCCCTTTGGTTTAGCAGGGGACTTGGGAGATAGGCTTCTTTGAATTGTAGCTTGTTCCACATCCCTAATGCATGAAGTTTGTCCTTTTTCCTTCTTTGGTCCTTGAGTGACTCCATGTAGAAGGGGCTCTTGGTGATAGAAAGAATTTGTCTGTGGCTCCCATTCCGTTGATGCTAGTGCCATGGCATTCGTTGATGGCTGTTCCGTTGATGGATTTGAGTCCTTATCTTCAGTAATCTTCTTGAACTTTGCTTCTATGTTGGACCAATGTTCTTTGATTTGTTCTGCAAGTCTCATCCTCATAGAAGCTTCTTGTATAAGGTCAATACCATCCTTTTGCTGCTTGCCAAGCTCCCCCATTGCTAATGGCTCCTTTGGTAGGGAAATGGCTGGGACCATAACCTTGGTAATTTGAATGTCTAGCTCCTTAGATTTCTCCCCCTTTTTGTTATCATCAAAAGAGATGACTGGGAGTCCTTGAGCTGCCACTAGCTGGGCCAATAGTTGAGTTTGTTTCTCCTGTTCCTTTTGCATCTGTGATAGAGTAGCTTCCACCTTGTCCACTCTAGAAGAGAGAGTCTTCAAGGAGGAATCCACTTCAGGTTCTTTAGAGAAAAACCTGTTCATCCTGGACACAGTGAGAAGAGGAAGCTTTTCATCTAGCCTCCTATCATTAGCAGCCCTAAGGTTGCTGATTGAATCCTTGATCTCTGTAGCCTCAATCCTTGTCTGCAACATTTGTAGCCTTTGAATTTCCAGAGAATCCATTATGGCTTTGTAGAATTTCTTGTCCCTTGCTCCTGCAGACTCATGAGCTAGATATGCTTCTTTGTACTGCCTTGTGATAGCAGCATCCAAATTGCTTCTACCATGCATATCTTGAGAAAGCCAGTTTGGTGTAGGAGGCACCACAGAAGTCCCAGTCTGTGCAGTAGTGGCCACCTGTAAAGTGTCACCAAAGCTATCCTCATTATCAGAAAAATCAAAGTCTTCACTTGCTTCAGCTCCTGGAGGTAGATTGGTCAAGGCATCCTTTGCTCTTTGCATTGATGCAGTTGTGTGAATTAGTTGTAGTGACCTCTCTGCCTCCACATTGCCCTGTTGAGCCAAAATTTGATAGGCTGACACAGGATGAGTAAAGGTCTCAGGATCCAGGGAAATACTATCCAGAGTTTGCTGATAAACCTCTTGGAAAGTAAGTTCCCTGTCTCCCTCACTGACCTCCATTAACTCATTAGCAATGGCTGCTTCCATCCTTATTTCTCCTGTAGTCCCTTCTCTCTCTCCACTCTGTTCTTGCATCATGGGCTCCCCATGGCTCACACCTCTCACACCCTCACCTTCACCTTCTAAGGTGGTACTCTCAATCTCTCCTTTTGCCTGGCTGGAAGAAATAGCCAGCCTCTCACTCACATTCTCTCCTTTTGCCTGGCTGCAAGCCAGCCTCTCAGTTTCACTCCCTCTCAGTCCTAGAAGTGTCTCAACTACCACTAGATCATCTGCACTAGTTGTGGGAACAACTTGATTTTCAATTAAAGGTGCAGAGTGAACTATCAACGGAATGGTAGTTTGAACTGTCAACGGTATGGATACCGTTGATGGAGAAACACTTGTCAACGAAATAGACTGTTTCGTTGATGAAGTCAAGAAAGCACTTTGAGAATGAGAAATTACAGTAGAGTCTGTGGTGATTGATTTTAAAGATTGGTCCACAGATCCCCTTGCAACTTCAGGAAAAATTGGTTGATGGCCCAACAAATCACTTAACAAGTGATGGCCACCAGCTTCAGAGTGGGGCTTCTCCAAGATTAGAGTTGGAGAATCAGGAATAGATGTATGGATCATGTCCACATCTAAAGATTGAGTTGGTGAATTTGATGGAGATAATTCAAGATTGATGTTTAGAGAATGGGACTGTAACCCCAGAGTAATGATAGGGGTTACATCAAACTGAATTTGAGAAACTGGAAGTGTTGCTTCCAGTGTGTGTGCACCCTGTGTACCCTTGGACTTTTGCTTCACTCTCCTTTGGTATTGGGAAAATGTAGACTTTGGGCTTGAAGTGTCCCTTACCCTTTTGGACTGTGCTCTAGGAGGAGAGCTTGTTTCAATAATCACATCCTTTTGGGAGGATGCAATTAGACTTGTGTTTAAATCCATGTTACTCATTGTGCCTTGTTGGGAAGACACAATGGGGCTTGGCTGGTACACACTAACCTGTCCTTCCTTATCCTTGGGGTTTCTTTGATGTTCACCCCTTCCCTCACCTCTCACAACTCCAGACTCACTCCCCTTAGGTTGTGTGGTAGTTTTTACAACAGGTGCCTTTTGAGAAGCACCTGAGGTTGGCTTGGAGGATTTCTTTGATTTTGGTTTTGTTGCTAGGGCAGGAGCCTGTTGGGTCACAGCTACAGACTCCATAGCAACATTGGAAGATAAAACAGTAGAGGTGTTAGCTACACTAACAGGGATAGTAGTAGTTACCTCAATGATTGGCAGATACACCACTGGAACATCACCATTGTGGTTCAGCCTCAGTATGTCTGTCAATACTCTCTTTTCTTGCACAAAGCACTCGAACCTGGCATTAGGGTTAGAGATAACTAATGGTGCTGGACTAACATGGTTAGCCAACATCATCAGAAACCTAGCATAATAGATATTTTTCTTCCTATTTGCTTTGTCACCCAACTTAGCACCAATTTCATACATAAGTTGGGTGCTAAAGTTGTGATATCTATCATTTAGAAGCATGGTTAGGAGAATTAACATAGAGTTAGTTAATGCATCAAAATTACTAATCTTTCCAGAAAAGACCTTAATGAATGCATCAGCTAAATAACTGTATTCCCTAACCAAACCTCTCCTAATTATTCTACCCAGATTATCAGTAGGCAAAGAGTAGTTTATAGAATTTAACATGGTAGTTATTTCAGTGTTAGTAGGCAAAGCATCACAGTTATTATCAGGAATATGTAAACATGCTTGCAAAACATCAGAATTAACTATGTACTCATTACCTTGAAGAGTGAATTTTAGTGTGCAGTGTGTTCCACTATACTCACATGAGGTCCAAATTTCCTCGATTATCTCATTGTAGAGTGGTGTAGAGTGAAACATTGCATAGCTCAACTTGCAATTCTTCATGAAATCCATCATTTTGAAGAACAGTCTGTTCGGGTTTTCCTTGACAACAAAAGGGATGGAGTTGTTCTTCTCATAGATGAACCCTCCAGCAGACATAAGCTTGACTATAGGTGCCATTGTTGATTAAAGGAAAGCTTCGAACTGAATTGCTTGTTAGAGAGAAGAAGAGAGAAAAAGCCTTTGGAATTTTTGAGAACAGGTAAAAAGAAATAATGAAAATAAAATTTCTTAAATACTCCCCCAAAAATTCTCAGAAAATGAATCCAATAATAAATGTAAATTACTGGATTGGCTTAAAAATATAACCGTTACTCTTAAAGTATTACCATGATTTATACTTACAGGGGTGTATGCATAGATCGTGGTAAAAGACGTGTCAAATTTCAACGGTTCAGATAAAAAGCGCTAAATCAACGAATCAGGATTGGGCGGTTAAAGTCCCGTCTTATTTCGTTGATAAAGCTGCGTTTCGTTGATATAAAAGAGCTATCAACGAAACACCCAGAAAACTGCTAAGACTGTCAACGAAATGGTGCATTCCGTTGGCATAGTAATTTTGACTTAGACAAAATTTTACCTTTTCCTGAGAAAATTCATTCACAGAAAAACATAGCAAATTTCTGGCTGCATTTTAACTTGCAAATATCTCAAAAATAATTAAGAGAAATTTAGCATACTTAGCTCACTTACTAATCTTGAGAATGTTGATTCATCAAGTGGCTTGGTAAAGATGTCTGCAAGTTGTTGTTCACTTGGAACAAAATGTAACTCCACAGTACCATTCATAACATGTTCTCTAATGAAATGGTACTTAATGTCAATGTGCTTGGTTCTTGAATGCTGCACTGGATTCTCAGTAATGGCAATGGCACTAGTGTTGTCACAGAAGATAGGAATTTTCTCAACTCTTAATCCATAATCAAGTAGTTGGTTTTTCATCCATAAAATCTGTGCACAACAACTTCCAGCTGCAATATACTCAGCCTCAGCTGTGGAGGTAGAAACTGAGTTTTGTTTCTTGCTGAACCATGACACAAGCTTGTTTCCTAGGAATTGACAGGTTCCAGTTGTACTTTTCCTGTCAATTTTACATCCTGCAAAGTCTGCATCTGAATAACCAATTAGTTCAAAACCAGATTCTCTAGGATACCAAATGCCAAGGTTTGGTGTTCCTTTGAGATATCTGAAAATTCTTTTAATAGCAACTAAATGGGATTCTCTAGGATCAGCCTGAAATCTAGCAGATAGACATGTAGCAAACATAATATCAGGTCTACTAGCTGTTAAATATAAAAGTGAGCCTACCATGCCTCTGTAACTTGAAATGTCCACAGATTTTTCCTTAGTATTCAATTCAAGTTTGGTGGCAGTAGGCATGGGAGTTTTGGCAGGAGAGCATTCCATTAGGTTAAACTTCTTTAATAAATCATGAATGTATTTTGTTTGACTAATGAAAATGCCTTCATTAACTTGCTTTACTTGAAGACCAAGAAAGTAAGTTAATTCTCCCATCATGCTCATTTCATACTTACTTTGCATAAGCTTGGCAAACTTTTGACAAAGTTTCACATCTGTAGACCCAAAGATTATATCATCTACATAAATTTGAACAAGTAAAGTAGAGCCATTTACAACCCTGTGAAAAAGAGTTTTATCTACAGTACCTCTAGTGAAATGATTCTCAAGGAGGAACTGTGAGAGAGTGTCATACCAGGCTCTAGGTGCTTGTTTCAAACCATAGAGTGCTTTGAGAAGGAAGTACACATAGTCTGGAAAATCATCATCTTCAAAACCAGGAGGTTGACTTACATACACCTCCTCTTCCAATTCCCCATTCAGAAAAGCACTCTTCACATCCATTTGATAGACCTTGAAATTGGCATGGGCTGCATAGGCTAGGAAAATCCTTATTGCTTCTAGTCTTGCAACAGGAGCAAAGGTTTCATCAAAATCAATTCCTTCTTCCTCTGAATAGCCTTTTGCAACCAATCTAGCTTTGTTCCTTGTGACTATGCCATTTTCATCCATCTTGTTTCTGAACACCCACTTTGTGCCTATAACACTCCTGTCATTAGGCCTGGGCACCAGCTTCCAAACATTGTTTCTCTCAAATTGGTTTAGCTCTTCTTGCATGGCTAAAACCCAATCTGGATCTAGAAGTGCATCCTCAACTTTCTTTGGCTCATCTTGAGACAGAAAGCTACTATATAGACATTCTTCTTGAGTTGCTCTTCTAGTTTGGACTTTTGAAGAAACATCACCTATAATAAGTTCAAAGGGATGATCTTTAGTCCATTTCCTTGAGGGAGGTAGATTTGCTCTTGAAGACGTAGCTTCATGATCATGATTGCCTTGATTGGATATTTGTCCTTGAGAAACTCCCCCTGAGTTTGTTGTCTCTAATTGATCACTTCTAGAAGCATTCCTATGGCTATCAACGGTATGACCGTTTTGGCTGTCAACGAAACGCTCATTCTGACTGTCAACGAATCCACCATCATGACTGTCAACGAAATGACCAGTTGGTCTGCTAGCAGCTATCCTTTTTAACCTTAATGCAGCAATTTCATCTTCACTGCTGCTTTCATCTGTGCTAGATACAACAACTTTAGGCTGTTTCTCAGTAGCCTTATCATGATTCACTTGTTCTCCTTCCTCATTCTCAAAAGAGAGACTTTCATGGAAACCTTCATCACAGAGACCTTGTATTTTGAGATCATCAAAAACAACATGTACAGATTCCATAACAATGTTGATTCTGAGATTATAGACTCTGTAAGCTTTCCCTGCTGCATATCCCACAAATATTGCTTCATCTGCCTTTGCTTCAAATTTCCCCAAATGCTCAGCTTGATTTCTCAGAACAAAGCACTTGCATCCAAAGACATGAAGAAAATCCAATAGTGGCTTCTTTCTTTTGAGTAACTGATAAGGGGTCATTCCTTTGGCCTGATTAATCAAAGAAATATTTTGAGTAAAGCAAGCTGTGTTAACTGCCTCAGCCCAAAAATATGTAGGTAACTTTGATTCATCTAGCATTGTCCTTGCAGCTTCAATAAGTGTTCTGTTTTTCCTTTCAACTACACCATTTTGCTGTGGTGTTCTTGCTGCTGAAAACTCATGCAAAATACCATTTTCTTCACAGAACACCTTCATGCTTGAATTCTTGAATTCTGTCCCATTGTCACTCCTAATCCTTCTTACTTTGAAATCAGGATGATGGCTTACCATCTTGATGTGATTGATAATGATTTCACTTGCCTCATCTTTAGAGTGCAAAAAGAAAGTCCATGTAAATCTAGAAAAATCATCAACAATCACAAGACAGTATTTCTTCTTTGAGATGGACATAACATTTACAGGGCCAAATAGGTCCATATGAAGCAATTCAAGCTGCTGGACAATTGATGACTCTGTCTTGCTTTTGAATGATGCCTTCTTCTGTTTTCCCTTTTGACAGGCATCACACAAACCATCCTTGGAGAACTCCACCTGTGGAATTCCTCTAGCAAGATCTTTCCTCACCAAATCATTCATAACTTTGAAATTCAGATGGGATAACTTCTTGTGCCATAACCAACTTTCATCCTTGCTTGCCTTGCTAAAAAGACAAGTGATGGTGTCTGAACTTGTGCTACTAAAGTCAGCAATGTACACATTCCCCCTTCTGAATCCAGTCATTACCACATTGTTGTTTCCTCCTTTAGAAACAACACAGGCTTCTCTAGAAAAAGTAACTAAAAATCCTTTGTCACAAAGTTGGCTGATACTAAGCAAGTTGTGCTTAAGACCATCCACCAATGCAACCTCATCTATGATGACATTCTCTTTTGAAATCAAGCCATATCCCTTTGTGTAGCCTTTGCTGTCATCTCCAAAAGCAATACAAGGGCCAGCTCTTTCCTGAAACTCTGTGAGCAGGGTAGAATCACCAGTCATGTGTCTTGAACAACCACTATCCAAGTACCAAAGATTCCTTTTGTCTCCCTGCACACAATAAAACCAAATCAAGTCGATTTTGGTACCCAAGTTTCCTTGGGTCCTGTCTTGTTAGCCTTTGCATTCCCTTTTGTACCATTTTTCACTTTGGGTTCAGATTGATTCAAATCAATCTTTACCCTTGGTGTTGATTTCTGAGTGTTGCTCATATTTTCATTCATAGCATGCATAGTTGGAGGAACAATCATGTTATTCATGTTCCATGGCATTTGTGGCATGTTAAACATATTCATGTAAGGATTAGGCACAAATGGCATGCTAGCATATGGATTCTGAAATTGTGCATATGGAGCAAACATGTTAGGCATAACAGGCATTTTAGGCATGGAACTGTTCATTGCAGGCTTGGGCATTTTCACATTAACAGATTTCTTAACAGATTTGCAGTTAGTAGATAAATGATTAACACTTCCACAATTGACACATGTCTTTCTAGGTGCATATTTATCAGGTGTGTAATTGTTGTGTTTGTTAATCCCTATCTTGCCATTTCTGTTATTCTTTTTATTTCCCTTAGCCTCAACCTGAACTTTCTCTACCTTGTCTTTCAATTGCTTGTTAGACAAGTGACCTACATTAGCTCTCTCAACAGGCTTCTCAATTTTCTTTAAAGTACTAGACTCACCTTGAACAAAGTTCTTGGTGACAGGACCATACTTGTCATTAAGTCTAGTGAGTTTATCTTTTCTTTTGTCTGTCAACGAAACAGCCTGATCGGTTGATGGTTCATGTGTCAACGAAACATTGCATTCCGTTGACATATCAACCTTCAACAAATGATCATTGTTGTTTGTTGACTCTGTTTCTGATTCTAAGGTTTCACCAACATACCCTAGCTTCTCTTTGTTCCTTTTCCATGATTGCTCACAGAAGGATTCCACGCCTTGAACATTAATTATGTTGGCAGCAACATTCCTGGCATCCTTCCATTTTGCAATCACACCTTGTTCTATCTCAAGTTGTGTTTTAAGAATTTCTTCCCTTTGTAACACGTTCTCAAGTTCCTTCTTAGCATCCCTACTAACACATCTCATTTTCTCAAATTCAATGAGCTGTGCTTCTAACATTGCATTCCTATCACTTAAGAGCAGATTTGTTTCTTTTATTCTTGAATTCTCTTTAGTAAGTGATTTAAGAGTAACACGCAAATTATATAATACAGTAGACATTTCATTTACTGCACTATCGCATTCCTCTTTAGAAAGCTCAGAAAGATTAGTAATTGTTACCTGGTTGCTTGAGGAACTTGCTTCCTGCTCATGATTGTCAGCCATAAGAGCCAAGTTGACATACTCAACATCATCATCCGAATCTTCACCATTACCAGCCCAATCATACTCCTGAGACATGAAAGCCTTTTCTTTTTGTTTGAGAAGTTCAAAGTATTTCTTTTTATAATCAACAGGCTCAAATTTCCTGTTGCCCTTCTCAACCTTGGGCTTTCTGCAGTCTCCAGCAAAGTGACCAAGCATTCCACAATTGAAACATTTTGACTTAGACTTTTCAATCCAGTTTGTTTTGCTAGGTTGAAAGTCTCTTCTTGGTGGCCTTGCTTCTGAGTTTCTTTTGAACTTGAACTTAGAGAATTTTCTAGACAGAAAAGCAATGTGTTCATCAATCTCATCTAAGTCCTCCAAGTTGGCTGGTTCTGATTCTTCTTCTTCTGTCATCTTGTCTTTACCCTTGCTAACATCACTCCTACAACTAGATCGACTAGTTGTGGCCTTTGCAGCTTCTTTATTGTCATCTTCAAGTTGGTTCACTGATGCAATCAATGCAATAGATCCACCCTTCTTCTGTACCTTTTCAATTTCCTCATCTTGCTCCATTTCCAGCTCATAAGTCTTCAAGGTTCCATAAAGCCTTTCAAGAGTGTAGTCTTTGTACTCTTGAGTGTTTCTGAGAAAAACAGTCATAGGCTTCCATTCTTTTGGAAGAGCTCTAAGAAATTTAAGGTTTGAATCCTTGGTTTGATAGATCCTCCCATACAACTTTAATCCATTCAAAAGCTTTTGAAACCTACTAAACGTGTCATTTAGGGTTTCACCAGCTTTAAAATGAAAATGCTCATATTGTTGTATAAGGAGTTGCATTTTATTTTCCCTGACTTGCTCAGTTCCTTCACAGAGAGTTCTAACAGTATCCCATACTTCCTTAGAGGTTGTACAGTTGATAACATTGTCAAACATCTCTTGCTCCAAACCATTAAACAGAATGTTCATGGTCCTTTTGTCTTTATGAACTTCTGCAATATCTTCAACAGTCCATTCTGAGACAGTTTTTGGAATCTCTACATCAGGTGCATCATCTGGCAGTCCAACTCTAGAATCAAGCTTCATGGGAACGTGTGGACCTTTCTCAATGCAGTCTACATACCTCTCATCCATAGACATGAGATGTAAATGCATCTTTACTTTCCAGTGAAAGTAATTGTCTTTATCAAGAACTGGTATCTTCACACCTGCATCCTTCTTCACCATGGTTTCTGTTTTTGGTCTTGATCTTTAAACTTCTTGTATGTTAGAAGCTCGCTCTGATACCAATTGTTATTCCCAAATGACCTAACAGAATTGTAGAAGGGGGGGTTGAATACAATTCTTGATATTTTCTTGAAACTAAAACACTTTATAAAATAAAACTGAACTGAATAAATAAAAACACAAGATATAAATAATTCAGTTGGATTGTTTGATGATCCAACTGAAGTGTTTTTATTGCGGAAATAATCTGTGATACAAAAGTACACAGCTGCTCAGTTACAAGGTTGTAGAGAAGAATTGCTCTCAAGAATAGCTAATACAATCTATTTGTGTTTCTTCTCTACTTTCTAAAGTAACTGCTACACTTGGTTATATAATCCCAAGTTTACAATTCTACGTTTGGTTAAACTAAAGAATAATAGTAGTAACCATCAGTAGCTTGCTTTTCATTCCTTTTGTCCAATGGTCCTTGGAGATCTTAGCTTTTGTCTTCATGCTCATTATAATCATTCCCAAGAGCCTTATTGGAAATTGGAATGTTTCCTTATTTCCAGTAACCACTTTGATGGCTTCCAATGCAAAGTACACTTCCATATCTCCTTTTAGATCTGTTCAGTAAACTGTCACTATCACTTTGTCAACTGCTCAAAAAGCAACATTGATTCGTTGATAGCAAGGAGATGTGTTTCGTTGATAGCTTCATTCTTCATTCCGTTGATGGTGTTTCCCTTGTTTCGTTGATGGGTAAACTCCATACCGTTGACAGAGTAATCTTCATACCGTTGACATGTCTTCACTTAGGCAGAATTACAAGGCATAACATATTTACAATTAACCAACCTATTTTGCCTATCTAGTACATAGTCAACATGACTTAGAAAACCTATCTAAAACATATAATAGAATGCCTATCATACTGAGAAGTATTGTACAATGAAATTGCTACAACACTCATTTCGTTGATGAGCTTCCTGTCAACGGAATGCTGCAAAGCATGCCATTTCGTTGACAGTTACAAAAATGACTTTACACAAATTCTACTAAGTGTTTTATGCTTATCATCAAGAACAACATATTCCTTACAACAATGTTAAACGTGGCAAATTTGATGCCAAGGCACAAGAAGCTATTTTTGTTGGTTATTCCAGAAGATCTTACAGGGTCTACTTGGTTGCCAGTCACACAGTAAAGGAAAGTGTCAATTTTACTTTTGATGACACTAAGTTCCCTAATATCCAAAAAGAAGATTCATCTGAGAAACTGAAGTTTGATAACTTGCCAGACTCAGAATCAGATGATGGAGCCCCACCTGAAGTTATTGCTGGTAATGATAATAACAATGATGATAATGATCATGGTGGTGGTGGTGGAAACACTGGTAACAATGGAGATACCACCAACACTGGAGAAGAATCATCAAGGCAATCAAGCAACAACTCAGGGGGAGCAAATGAAGGATCAACTAGTCACTCACAACATCAAAGTGAATTTCAAGGCGAATCATCAAGATCAAATCTTCCAAGACAGACTGTATGGAATAGAGCTCATCCTTTTGAGCTGATCATTGGTGATCCAGATGTTGGAGTTAAAACTAGAAGTGCAACTCAGAATGAATGTCATTATTCAGCATTTCTATCTGAAATGGAGCCAAAGAAAACTGAGGAAGCACTGACTGATCCAGATTGGGTGATTGCTATGCAAGATGAACTCAATCAGTTTGAACAACAACAAGTCTGGAAGCTGGTACCCAGGCCAAAGAACAAGAAAGTAGTTGGTACAAGATGGGTATATAGGAACAAGCTAGATGAGGATGGCATTGTCACAAGGAACAAGGCAAGACTGGTTGCACAAGGGTATTCACAAGCTGAAGGCATTGATTATGATGAAACCTATGCACCAGTGGCTAGACTTGAGGCCATCAGGATGTTCTTAGCATTTGCTGCTTATTCCAATTTTAAAGTCTATCAAATGGATGTTAAGAGTGCATTCCTGAATGGTGAGCTTGATGAAGAAGTTTATGTGGAACAGCCCCCTGGCTTTGAAAATCAGGAGCTGCTGGACTTTGTGTACTTTCTCTTCAAGGCTATCTATGGTCTCAAACAAGCCCCAAGAAAATGGTATGACACTCTCTCTGGTTTTCTTTTAGAAAATGGTTTTGTTAGAGGTATCATAGACAAAACTCTTTTTTCAAAGAAACACAAAAGTGATATGATATTAGTCCAAGTCTATGTGGATGACATCATATTTGGGTCTACTAATGATAATCTCTGTAAGAGATTTGCTGAGCTAATGCAGAGTAAGTTTGAAATGAGTATGATGGGTGAGCTGAAGTTCTTTCTTGGATTGCAAGTAAGTCAAAGGTCAAATGGTATATTTATTTGTCAATCCAAGTACCTCAAAGAACTCCTCAAGAAGTATCACATGGAGGATTCATCATCAGCAAGGACTCCATCTTCAACAGCCATCAAACTTGGAGCTTCTGACAATTCTATCAAGGTAGATGTTACAAGCTACAGAGGTATGATTGGCTCCTTACTCTATCTTACTGCAAGTAGACCAGATATTATGTATGCTACATGCTTGTGTGCAAGGTTCCAAGCGGACCCTAGAGATGTACATCTCGTTGCTGTGAAAAGAATCTTGAGATATCTTAAGGGTACACCTAATCTAGGTATCTGGTACCCTAAAGATTCTGATTTTAATCTTATTGGATATACAGATTCTGATTATGCAGGTAATGTTGTGGATAGAAAGAGTACCTCTGGGAGTTGTCAATTCCTAGGAGGTAGATTGATTTCCTGGAATAGCAAGAAACAGCAAACAGTTTCCAATTCAACAGCAGAAGCTGAATATATTGCTGCTGGAAGCTGTTGTGCTCAGATCCTATGGATAAGGAATCAATTGAGGGACTATGGCTTTGTATTAGACAAAATCCCTATTTTATGTGATAATACCAGTGCCATAGCAATCTCCAACAACCCTGTGCAGCACTCGAGAACAAAGCACATTGATATCAGGTATCATTTTATCAGAGAGCATGTCATGAATGGAACTGTGGAGTTACACTTTGTACCCACAGAAGAACAGACTGCAGATATATTCACTAAATCTGTTGACGAATCCACATTTATCAAGTTAGTTGGTAAATTGGGTATGTTAAACAGTCTTAGTGATTAACAATATCTCTGTCATGTTTGTTCTTTCAAAAATTCATTTTCTCTTGTCATTTAAATGATATTTATTGCCAATTCTCATTTAATATTACATGCTTGTAAGTTTAAATAGCTCTGAATATTTTATTTTCTTTAAAAATATTTTTCTCTTATTTTTTTTAAGTGGGGAAATTTATTTTTATTGAAAATTTATTTATTTAGAATCATTTAAGTTAGTTTCAGATTGTAAATATTGTTGTTTAAATATTTCTGCAAGTTTATATTATTTTTATGCACTTCTATAATATTCTGCATTTTTCTAATGTTTGTGCATAATTTCCTGTAAATATTTTTTTTCTTATGTATATATATATTATTGTATTTTATTTTTATTATTATTATTTATTATCTTTTATTTTCTATTTGTCTTAGTTGTTTTTGTAAATATATTGTATATATTATTTCTGCTATAGCTCTTGCTTAGCTGGAACTTCAGTGCCAAATCCAATTCAGGTATTACTTTCTATCTCTCAATCCACTTCTTTTACTGTTGCTGAACCCAAGTGGTTGTTAGGGCTGACCAAGGGATTGTAGATCCACAATCTCTATCCCAGGTCTTAGAGCCAAACAATGAGTCTACAACTTAATTACTTGACCTCTCAGCCTAAACAGAAATCAACTGTTAAACAAAGAAGTATTTTGATTGAAACAGTGAGTGATCCCACAGCTCTGCCTCCTCTAAAGTAATTCAACATATACTGAGGCATCTGTCAGCCCATATGTATCCTCTCAATAGGATATGGACTTTGAAATGGCCAATGAACTGTTTCTAGAGACATTCTATCAACATGATGAATCTATTGAAATTCGCCATAGGGCCATGGCACTTTGTACTGAGTCAAGCACACTCTCATTACTCACAATGGGAGAAAACAATTTCATTAGATGAAACTCAGGACACAGTGAAAGCAGAGCACCTGCAACTGGTTACAGTGCCTACCATTGTCACGGTAGAAGTGTCTTCATAGGCATCTGAGGGAAAATTTGATTCTTTGCCATATCAAATAGAATCATTTTCTCCCCTCCTAGAGTGAACACATCTGGCTCCCAAAGGGATTTTACACTCGCAGATTTATCAGGAGAAAGTGGAAGGCAACTTGGTCAGTCTATCACTGAAGCAATTCAGATTTCAAATCTAAGTGATTTGATAGACATGATTGAGGATCGGGATTTGCGAACTCCCATTGCACCACCACTGACCTCTCTTGAAGAGGCTAGGGTGAGTTTCAATGCAGGTACTGATCAAAAAGGAGCAAACAGACAGCTAATGTTGAGTGATAAGTGTTAGATATAATTGCTAATGTTTGTTTATCAGTGTTTAAGCAACAGGTACTGACAAGAGTTTATCAGAAGCCGATCAGAGTTTAGTTAAACTCTGATAGGGTGAAGAGTTTAAAGGAAGCTAGTCAGAGTTTATTTAAAGTCTGACAAGGTGATAGTTGAATTAGCTGTCGGTGCAGAATTGAAGATTCTAGAAGCAATACATTCTGAAGATGGAAAGAAGCAGAATATATTGATACAGCTAAGGAAACAGGATAGAAGATAAGAAGCAATCCTTAATTGATATGAATTGTATAGCTAACTTGTAGGAATATCAATTAGAGAAGGATTGTATGTAGCTGTGTACTATATAAACACAGATAGGTTATCCCTAGAAGGGACGCGATCATTGAGATATTATTCTTGTAACCTAGAAGCTCTTTATGATTCATTAACATCATAAAGAGAGAAGCTGTTAATAAGATTACAGTTTTATTGATTCATAAACAGTGTTATTAATTATTGTTATTCTCATACATACTTGATTATATTGTGTATTCGGCCTAACAATTGGTATCAGAGCCAAGGCTGTTTAATATATACAGTTTTACGATTAAAACACAGTAATAATCATGTCTGAAGAAAATCAAAATCAAGTTCCTCCTGCGGCTGAACAGGTTAAGCCAAATTCTGTGAGTCGATATGAAACTATCAGGGTTCCAATTCTCAGGCCAATAGAGTATCCAATATGGAAGGTGAAGATGACCATGTTTCTGGAGGCTACAGATCCAGAATATCTTGACAGAATCAATAATGGTCCTCATAAGCCAACTAAATTATCTCCTGCTGTTGGTGATAAAGAACAGACACTGATTCCAAAGGAAAAGAAAGATTATACTCCTGAAGACATCTCATCAATTGCAAAGGATGCAAAGGTTAGACATCTACTCCACAGTGCTTTAGATAATGTTATGTCTAACAGAGTAATTGGCTGCAAAACGGCAAAGGAAATCTGGGATGCTTTGGAAGTAAGGTGTCAAGGAACCACTGCTATAAAGAAGAACAGGAAGACAATACTCACACAGGAGTATGAGCACTTTGATTCTAGATCTAATGAAACCTTGACTGAGACTTATGACAGGTTTTGTAAATTACTGAATGATCTGTCTCTGGTTGACAAAGAATATAATCTTGAAGAGTCAAATCTCAAGTTTCTCTTATCTCTACCTGAAAAATGGGATCTGAAGACGACCTCAATCAGAGATAATTATGATCTTGATGATACAGATCTTGATGAGATTTATGGCTTGTTAAAGACTCACGAACTTGAGATAGATCAAAGAAACAGAAGATCAAGCAAGAAGACAAAATCTGTTGCTCTCAAAGTTGAGGAGAAGCCCATTGAAAAGAAGGAGTCATCAAAGAAGAAAGCCAAGGGAAAGGCTTTAGTCATTAAATCTGAAAGTGAGTCATCAAACTCTGATGATGACTCAAACTCTGATGAAGCTTCTGACTCTGAGGATGATGAAGAACAGTTGATGCAAATGGCGGCATTGATGGTGAAGACCTTCAAGAAGATGGGATTCAAGAACTCCAAGAGAGGAAAGAGATTCTCAAGGAGAGATTCAAATTCTGAGAAGAAGAATTTCAGAAAGTCTGATGGAAAAGATACCAAGTCTGGAAAGAAGGACAAATCTGAGATCCAGTGCTACAAGTGCAAAGAGATGGGTCACTATGCTCCAGAGTGCAAGAAAGGAAAAACTGGAAAAGCACTCGTCTCTAAAGGCAAAGACTGGGCAGATACTTCAGATTCTGATGATGGAGAAAATTATGCTCTTATGGCAACTGTCAAAGATGAGACTGAATCATCAGAAAATAAGGTACCCCTAACTACTTATGCGTATGATACTGATAATATTTCTGAATTAAGAATTTATCTTAAGAACATACATGTTAGTTATAGGGATCAGACTTTAGAGAATGAAAGGATTAAATCTGAGAATCTTAGTCTTAAAGAAAGAAACAAGTTTCTTGAAAGAGAACTTGAGAATATGAAGCAGACTCAAAAAGAAAGAGATGATGCTGTTTATGTGGAACAGGAGTTGCTTAAAAGGTATAGGCAACTAGAATCTGATTTAGAGAAGGAAAGAAAAATAATTAAAACTTGGACTAATTCTGGCAGAGATACACATCAAGTTTTTCAATCAGATGCTGTAGGTTTAGGATACAGTGAGGAAGATGAACTTAGGTTTCAAGATAAAATTAAGTTTAGAGCTTTCACAAGTTCATATTCGACTCCTGTAACATTTGTTCCTGAATCTGGAAAGTTAAAATCTGCAGTTGTGAAAGAAACTGTTATGGAGCCAGTTGAAACTTGTGTTGAACAAGTAGATACTGAATCTAAAACAGAGAAGCCTGTTGAGATAGAAGCTGTTAAAGAACCAATAAGAGTCTGTGAGAAACAGGTTAATGTTGGTTTAATGACAGGAAAACAGTTTAAACATAAGCTCAAAGAGGTTAAGTCTGCCATGAAACCTAAAGGGTCCAAGAGAAATAGGAATGGAAAAATAGGCATAAACAATAGAAATAATCATTTGCCTAATGCTGGTGCTTTAAGGAAAACATGTTACAGTTGTGGTAGTTCTAATCATCTTGCTAGATTTTGCACTAAGAACAAGCATATTAATTCTTTACCTTCTACTTCAGAAGTAAAGAATGATTATGTTAGAGTAAAACCACAGACCTTATGCAAACATTGTGGGAGCACTTGGCATTCTATTTACACATGTAAGAGTTATCATGCAATTTATCATAATTACTATGAGCTAAAACCCAACTTAAAGTGGGTTAGAGCAAACTCTGCTAGTGTAAAATCTGACAATGTTAGTTTAAACTCTGAGAAAGTTGATTCCGCTGCAAAAGCTAACACTGTTAAGAAAGGCAAAGGATCCAAGCAAGTCTGGATCCTTAAAACTAACACTTAGTGTTTGTTTGTGATTGCAGGGTATAATAGAGAGCACACTTATCTTGGACAGTGGATGCTCAGGACATATGACTGGAAATAAAGCCCTGCTATCAGACTTTGTGGAGAAGGATGGCCCAAAAGTTTCCTATGGAGATGGCAACGTAGGACATACTCTGGGATATGGCAACATTAATCTTGGATGTGTCATCATCACAAATGTAGCTCTAGTCTCAGGACTCAAGCACAATCTGTTATCTGTGAGTCAAATCTGTGACAGAGGAAACCATGTAGATTTTCATAGTGAATACTGTGAAGTTATCAGTAAATCTACTGGAAAAGTTGTTCTAGTTGGACACAGGCGCAACAACATTTATGAAGCAAGTTTGGTAACAAACTCTGATGGAAGTACAGTGTGTCTGACTGCAAAGATGTCAAATGAAGAGAGTTGGAATTGGCACAAGAAGCTCTCTCATCTCAATTTGAACAACATCAATGAGCTGATAAGAAAGGATCTTGTAAGAGGACTTCCAAAATCAATACTCAGTCTAGATGGCCTATGTGATTCTTGTCAAAAGGCCAAACAAAGGAAGTCATCTTTCAAGAGCAAATCTGAATCTTCAGTAGTGGAACCTTATCATCTTCTACATGTTGATCTTTTTGGACCAGTGAATATAATGTCAATGGGCAGAAAGAAATATGCTCTAGTAATTGTTGATGAATATACTAGATATACATGGGTGTATTTCTTGTCAAAGAAGGATGAAACTGCTTAAATTCTAATGGATCATGTAAATCTACTGGACAAAGGATCACAGCACAAAGTCAAAATAATAAGAAGTGATAATGGAACTGAATTCAGAAATTCATTCATGGAAGCTTTCTGCAAGGAAAGAGGGGTGAAACAAGAATTTTCTGCACCTGGCACTCCACAGCAAAATGGTGTAGTTGAAAGAAAGAACAGAACTTTAATTGAAGCAGCCAGAACTATGCTTGAAGAAGCAAAATTACCAACTTATTTCTGGGCAGAAGCTGTTCAAACTGCTTGTTTTACTCAAAATGCTACACTGATCAACAAGCATGGGAAAACACCATATGAGATGGTGAAAAATAAGAAGCCAAATTTGAAATATTTTCATATATTTGGATGCAAATGCTTTGTGTTGAAGACTCATCCTGAACAGTTGACAAAGTTCGAGTTAAAAGCTGATGAAGGAATTTTTGTTGGCTATCCACTGTCAACAAAAGCATTCAGAGTTTACAATCTAAGAACTAAAGTGATCATGGAATCCATACATGTGTCATTTGATGACAAGAAAATAATTGGACTTGAAGACAAGGATGGATATGATCAACTACGTTTTGAAAACGAAGATCTATTCTCTGATGATATAAACTCTGATGAAGCAGGGTTGACAAACTCTGACGAAGCATACTCTGATCCTCTACTGGTAAATACTGGAGAAACTGATAATTCTCAAATTGAACAAAATAGAGAACCAGTTGAGGGGGAGCGTGAAGAAGCTCAACATGACACAGCAAGTGAGTCAGTTGAGGAAACTGATTCAAACTCTGACAATTCAAACTCTGAGTCATCAAATTCAGGGGGAGCCTCAGAGAATGTAGAAAGTCAACATATGAATCAGGAGAGCATGGATCAAGGGGGAGGATCCAACAATGATGCAAGAAACCACTTACCATCAGCAAGAAAGTGGACACAGGCACATACACCTGATCTCATAATTGGAGATCCTGATGCTGGTGTAAGAACCAGAAGTGCAACAAATAATGAGTGTCTGTATCATGCTTTCTTGTCTCAAACTGAACCAAAGAAAGTGGAGGAAGCTCTTCAAGATGCTAATTGGATTACAGCAATGCAAGAAGAGTTAAATGAATTTGAAAGAAATGAAGTCTGGACACTTGTACCTAGACCAAAGAACAGATCAATTGTAGGTACAAAGTGGGTTTTCAGAAACAAGACTGACAGTGATGGTGTGATTACAAGGAATAAGGCTAGACTTGTGGCAAAAGGTTATTCACAACAGGAAGGAATTGACTATGATGAAACCTTTGCTCCAGTTGCAAGACTGGAGGCTATAAGGATTTTTCTGGCCTATGCTGCACACAAGAAGTTTAAAGTCTTTCAGATGGATGTGAAAAGTGCTTTTCTCAATGGGAAGCTTGAAGAAGAGGTATTTGTTGAACAACCACCAGGATTTGTAGATTCCAAGCATCCAGATTATGTCTACAGGCTTGATAGTTCATCTGCAACAACTCCCATGGCTACAGCAACGAAGCTTGACAAAGACACAGGAGCCTCAGTAGATATGACTAACTACAGAGGAATGATAGGGTCTTTACTGTATCTTACAGCAAGTAGACCTGATATCATGTATGCAACATGTCTTTGTGCAAGATTTCAAGCAGATCCTAGAGAGCCTCATCTAACAGCTGTAAAAAGGATTTTCAAATATCTCAAAGGCACCATAACCTTGGGTTTGTGGTATCCTAGAGAATCAGAGTTTAAGTTGCTTGGTTACTCTGATGCAGATTTTGCAGGCTGTAAGATAGACAGAAAAAGTACAAGTGGAAGCTGTCAATTTTTAGGTGACAGATTAGTTTCTTGGTACAGTAAGAAACAGAAATCAATTTCTACATCCACTGCTGAAGCAGAGTATATAGCAGCTGGTAGCTGTTGTGCACAGATTTTATGGATGAAGAATCAATTGCTGGATTATGGATTAAGGTACTCTAGAATACCTATTTTCTGTGATAACCAAAGTGCTATTGCTATGACAGGTAATCCAGTACAGCATTCCATGACAAAGCACATCAGCATACGGTATCATTTTATCAGAGAACATGTGGAAGAAGGAAACATTGAGCTTCATTTTGTGTCTACAGACCAACAACTTGCAGATATCTTCACCAAACCTTTGAGTGAAGCTACTTTTACAAGATTGGTAAATGAACTTGGAATGATCTCTGGTTCTGACTAGAGATACGGGTTAGACTCACTTTTTATGTTCATGATTTCTTACATATGTTAACTGTTATGTGAACCAGCATGTTAAACTCTGATGATAAACTCTGTGAAGTGTTAGTCATACTCTGAAAGCATACTCTGAAGATAAACTCTGTTAGTCATACTCTGGTAATTACAGTTTAAATGCTATACTCTGATTGTAATTTTGTCTGAAACATATGGACCAATGAAGAAATTTGTATGAAGCATAATTCTCAGTAAGTAACTGTGAATCCTTAAGAGTTGTATAGATTCTGATCTCAAAAATGTGCAGTAAGCTAACACAGCATGATACTGTCTCAATATTTATAGCATCTCTTAGTTTATTGATCCTATACACTGAGTCTGTATTAGCTGTTTGCATTTTCTCTCATAAGTTAATTATATTTACTGATGAAAAGTCTAAACTCTGATTATTAATTTCAAATAATTCACCCTCAAATTCAAAAGATGCCAAACAGAGCACAAATTCCTTTGAGATCATGTTGTGCCTAGGAAGATCCAGGAACTTATTGTATGAAATAAGGGCTAAAATCTTTGATTTTTGGTGACTAGTGCCAACCACTGATTACTGGAAAAATAAATAAAAAAAAAAAAAAATATATATATATTGAAAAATAAAAAATTAATAAAGGGGGTGAAAAATAAAAGACATATCCAAATGAAAGGATATCAGTAATACAGAGTTTAGATATAAAATCAGATTTTATGTTATACATGAGAGTTTAGGTAACCAGTTTTTACTACTTTAGATTGTGGATTTTATGCACTTTGAGATGGTCTAAATACTGATTTCGGTAAACTCTGCTACTACACACACATATTTTCACAACTGTACAGATTGAGAAAAGAGTTTATTGACAAAGAAGGACAAATGGTAAACACTGATGTTTTGTGTGAAATACGCCGAGGTTACTTTGTTTTAATCTCTGATGGTTAAAATAATTTCCTTGTTTCAGACAGTTTATGATTT
Organism: Heracleum sosnowskyi; assembly: GCA_030848705.1. NCBI lineage: Eukaryota > Viridiplantae > Streptophyta > Magnoliopsida > Apiales > Apiaceae > Heracleum > Heracleum sosnowskyi. The sequence goes on along the minus strand of CM061241.1, from coordinate 15,137,579 downwards.
TGGGATTAGTCATTTGTTTTTCGAAAAAGTGTGATTGAACAGAGAAAAGATAGAGCTTGTTTGATAGTGATTGACCAATGTTATTGAGTATGTTTATTAAGTCCTGTTTGTGATTTGTATTGCTGCTGAGTATGTTAGTTAATTGGTTTAAGTTTTTTTTGTCTTTCCAATTACTATGCAATATTGATAATACTGAAATGTAAAGAAACAAATTTTTCATTAATTGATTCAAATTTACATTCAGACAATTTCATACTCATGTTAAGCTAATCTTTCTGGTACATACTAATCACTATGGTTACAAAAGAGAAGATCTATTTAACCAGGACAAGTACTTGAATGCTATCCAACATCGAAGCAGAAGAGCTAGAGCCAGAAGCTATTGTGCTCTACTACTTCTGATGATAGCTACCCAGTTGCTCATCTGGTCATTATACCATTTGGGATAGCTTGAAATCCTCCTAATGATGAATCATCATCATCATCTTCTCGGGATCTCTTTCTGCTTTGCAGCTTGCAGGATTGTAAGAAGCGGTTTTCTTTTGAACCCGACAAGAAACTCAGTTGAAAAAGCATCAAGCAGATCTCCATGGCATCTTCATCTGCGAGGATTGGTGCATCATATGGTCCTGGACGGAAGATGTATACATGAGGGTTGGAGAAAGGCCCTTCGGCTATTTCATCATCTACGATAAGGCCTTCATCATTCAAGAATGAGAGAACAAGAAACTCATCGATAAGATAGTTTTCTTGTTGCTGCCAGTTCATGTTCAAAAACTCTTCCACATTCAGGAATTCGAAAGTTCCAGCCATTTTGGTGTATAGTAAGTTTAAGATATGAAGCCTGTTGTTACATTGCTTTGGTATTTAAAGCATTCAAACAGGGTATCTGAAAGGTTTTTCTTGGAGATTGAAAGGTTTTCGAAGCGCTTGGGATACTAAGGTGCGGAGTTTCGAGACAGTCATTATTATTTTGACTGTTGAGTTCTTTGTACTTTATTATTTAAATTGATAATTTTATTATTATTGATTTTTTTTCTTTTAAGCGAATATTTTGAGTGTTATATGTGATGACAGGTGTCTCCACGTTTGCACGTGTGTATTGGAAGTTGTTAGATACAGCTGTCAGCGTATTCACGTTTGACATCTGTCCCACTAACATACTTCTAATCTTTACAGTTATTATTTAATACACTACATACACACGATTCAATCTTTTACGCATTTCATCTTTTCATAACATTTTACTCACACACAAACACTCAAACACTTTCAAAGCCCAGTACTTCTTGTTTTCAAATCTTACTAATGGCAACTACAGCGTTTATTGCTTCTGAATTAGAATTTGTCCCAAATAACTACTCCGCTCCTGTAGCAAATGAGAACGCACCGGAGGCGTTTCATTTGATTCAGAGTTTCTTGTCAAACTCTGATATTGGCACTGCTCTCACCGCACCATCGAAGCTGTCTGCAACACAAATCAAATCTTTTTGGCAGACAGGTGTTTATGATAATGGAGGAGAGTCTGGATCTCCATCTATCATTTTTCAATATGAGGACAATGACTATGCTGTTACTCCTACTACTGTTCGTGATGCTTTGGGTCTTGAAGATTTCAATTCGTTCACAGTTGCTGTTGGAGATTCTGAGTTAGTTAGAATGATGCGAGAAATAGGTTACTCTGGACCACTGACAAAGATTGGTCAATTGAAGCGACCGCTCTTGAGAAAGGAATGGAGTTTCTTTTTCGACTGCATTACAAGAGCGTTCGGGAAAAAGTGCACAAACTGGGATGCAATTCCCACTGATAGTCTACAGATCGGGTATTCTCTTCTCTATGGCAGTCAATTTGATGTTGCTCGATTAGTTTTAACTAATATTGGTGAGAAAATGCTAGAGAATAGAAATGTTGTTTACTTCTCTAGGTTTTGTCAATTGATATTCAATCATTGCTGCCCTGATGTTGAGATTTTAGATGAGGATGTAATTCTTTCATTTAAATTGCACAAACGTATATTCTCTGATCTTATCAACAAGGACAACAAGAAAGGAGAAGTTGGTCATTTAATGTTACCTGCATCTGTGCAACAATTTCTTGACAACTCACAACAACAACATGTCTCAACTGCTGAAGCTGGACCTTCTGTATCTCAACCACAGAGGTCAAAGAGATCTAAAGTTCGAGCAGTTAAGTCTAACTTGCAACAACCTGAAGCTGAGGTATCAAATGTTGATGCTGTGCCTCAGAGAAAAAGAATGAAGAAAAAGAGAGCCCAACGAGCAAAGACTGTTGCTGCTGATTCTGTTGCAGACTCAGATACTGAAGCTGATGAAGAAAATCTTCATCAGAGAAAGAGAAGATTAGTTGCTAATCAACTTTTTGCTGATATCATTGCCAATATGGACAAAGTTCCTGAGGAAACTGAAACTCCTGAAGCTTTTGTTCAGGAGGAAGCTGCAAATCCAGAAGCTGTCAATCAAGACAGGCTAAATACTGATGATATTGAAATGGATTTTGATAGAGAAGCTCCTACATCAAAGGCTAATGATGTAGTTGAGGAAGCTGCTGCTCATTCTGACAGCAGAATTTTTGATCTTGAAGAAAATGTAAGAGAAGCTGATCAAGCTACTACAGAATTGGTAGAAACTATTGCTTCCCACACAGAAATCATTTCTCTTGATTTTGAGAAAGGTGAGGAAGTTGATCAGATTAGAATTGATCATCCTACAGAAGCTGTTGCTGTATCTGCTGATGCAACAGAGAATGTTCCTGTAGCAGCAGAGTTTGTTGCAAACTCTGAAGATGCTCTTGTTCTTGAAGCTCTACAACAATCAGTTGTTGAGATTGTTCAGCGAGAAGCAGAGGTAATTGCTAAAGCAAACTCTGATATTCCTGAAACTGTTGCAGAGAAAGTCAATGATGAAGCTGCACAGTTAGAACATGAAATCACTGCTGAACATGTTCCTGAAGAGATTGCAAGAGAGGATGACAATGTTAATGCTAGTCCTGCTCATTCACCTTCACACATATCTGACATTCAAGCCAACTCTGATGAAGAAAGAGAGTTCAATAGGGCTACTGAAGAACATTTTCAAGAGATGTACTTCAAGAACTGGACAGCAGCAGATTGTATTTTTACTTCACAAAGAGCTGCTGATTTAACTGCTAACTCTGTTAAAGAGATTACAAATCCTGAACTTCTCAGTCATTTCAAAGCAACTGTTGTTCAAATCAAATCATTAAACAATCGTTTTGATGCTTCTGATAAGATGATTGAAGGGTTAAGGAATGATATAGCTACAAGAGAGCTTACACAGCAAAGGGACAAATCTCTATACATCTCTTTGTGTAAAGAGCAAAAGACTTTCAATTCTAGATTGTCGAAAGTTGAGGAGAATCAGACTGCTATGTCTGCTCAACTAACTTCAATTTCTAATGCTCTGGAGTTGCTGACATCAGTACTTCTTTCTGATGATGTCAAAAAGGGGGAGAGTGTACCAAGTGACAAATGCAAAGACACTCAAGCTCTGAGACGGAGGGATGATGGTAATGATGGTGGAAGCAAGGGAGGTGAATCTGAAAAGAGTTTAGGCTTAAGATCAAGATCGAGATCAAACTCTGAGAGAAGATCAAACTCTGGTAAGGAAAAAGTAAATTCTGCCAGTGGTTCAAGGCTCAAAAGTTTGATAAACACTGATAAGCCTAGCACTGATGAAGAAGTTGCTGCTAAATTATTTATAGCAGAACACGGAAAAGATGTTACAATTGAAGATATCCAAGCTGAAGAGCAAATGCTTGCTGAAGAACACAGGAAGAATCTTGAAGCTGGGATATACAAAAAGAAAGAAATCAAGGCTCCTAGGAAGAAAGAAACTGGAATTATCATTAAAGAAAATACTCAACAGAGTATACAATACACCAGGAGGCCTATGATTAGAAATACTGATAAGGGTAAAGGCAAAATGATTGAAGAGCCTAACCTGAAGGAGAAAGAATATTCAACCTCTGACATTGCTCAAGTTGAAACAAGATTACCAAAATCAACCTCTGACGCTGCTCAAGTTGATGATACTATTGAAGTTAAGCCAGCCTCTGACAAGGCTCAAGCTGTGCAAACTCAGCTAGCTCCACAACTCCAAGGTATTTTTAGAAGACCTGTACTATCTGAAGCTCTGACACTTCAACCTGTGGATTTTTCTCAAACCAGGACTGTACTTGGAAAAGAAACTTTTGATAAAGCTGGTTTAGGTTCACATAGGGAGAAGAGAATAAACAACAGATCTGGAGATCAATCATCATTGGCAGTATCTGGCACTATTACTCAAGAGAATCTTGATATGCTAGACTCTGTTCAGTTGATTTTTCACAAGGGTTTGAAGAAAGATTTTCTGTTGTATTTTATGAATGATGGAAGAGTTTACAGAGTTGCAGAATCTGATATAGATCTTAAGTCTTATCAAGAATTGGAGTATGTTCTGTACTTGCTAAAAGTCAAAAACAGAAACACTCACAATGCTGCTACATTTATCAGACAAAAGATGCAAAGATCTAAGGTGATGCTTGGAGGAGGAATTTCAAAGGTATACATTCCTAAGTATAGAGGTGCTTATGGAAATGTTATAGAAATGAAGAGAAACAGTGCAAGACTAAGGACTGATCTGGGAGTTAAAGTCTTAGAATTCAATCTAGAATCTGATAAAGCACATTTTATTAAGCTAGGGAATGAGATGAGGAAGAATTCCATCTATTCTCTGAGAGCTGCTATTTATCAGACTGGTGAATCTGATCCAGAACTCAAGGAACTGAAAGAAATCATGGTTGAAGAGCTGGAAAAGGCTGAAAGAAGACTTCTAATTGATTATCTCAGGACAGTGCCTGATATTCAAGAAATCAAATAAAGTCTGACTGTAAGTTTTTAATATTTTCTATTCTAAGTCAAATTTAAACTCTGTTTTAAATTAAACTCTGTTATATGTTAAACACTGCATTTGTTAAAAGGTTTTGACATCATCAATTATATGTTTAACTTGTACATTTTATTATGAACAAGTTGGGGGAGATTGTTAGATATAATTGCTAATGTTTGTTTATCAGTGTTTAAGCAACAGGTACTGACAAGAGTTTATCAGAAGCCGATCAGAGTTTAGTTAAACTCTGATAGGGTGAAGAGTTTAAAGGAAGCTAGTCAGAGTTTATTTAAAGTCTGACAAGGTGATAGTTGAATTAGCTGTCGGTGCAGAATTGAAGATTCTAGAAGCAATACATTCTGAAGATGGAAAGAAGCAGAATATATTGATACAGCTAAGGAAACAGGATAGAAGATAAGAAGCAATCCTTAATTGATATGAATTGTATAGCTAACTTGTAGGAATATCAATTAGAGAAGGATTGTATGTAGCTGTGTACTATATAAACACAGATAGGTTATCCCTAGAAGGGACGCGATCATTGAGATATTATTCTTGTAACCTAGAAGCTCTTTATGATTCATTAACATCATAAAGAGAGAAGCTGTTAATAAGATTACAGTTTTATTGATTCATAAACAGTGTTATTAATTATTGTTATTCTCATACATACTTGATTATATTGTGTATTCGGCCTAACAATAAGAGTCAAACACTGAGTGAAACACATGCACGTGAGATGAGTGATACACTTACAAGAGATATTCAAGTGAGTGCACACACAGACACATACACTGCAATGTAGTTAGCTCACATAGCTGATCTACAGGAACATCTATTCAAAACCCAGGCTGATAAAGAACTTTTGCAAGCACAAGTGGTTGAACGGTCTTCTTCTTCCACCTCTGTCAACAATCAGCTGGGACTACTCAAGGAAATTTTGAAGACAAATTTACTTCCCAATATCAACTCCATCAACTATCTCAACTCCTACTAGCTTCAGAGACTCATAAAGTTAAATCTGTAGAGAATTCCTTAACTAAGGGGGAGAAATTTGGAGAATCTAGGAAGAGGGAGCTGAAAAAGATATAAAAGGAAAAGGAGGAGTTTCAGGGGAGTAAAGGAAAGTTAGCTCTGTTTTGTAAATGTTATATGTATAGAGCTTAGGTAAATCAAGACAGGTTCAATGTTATCATATGTTCAGTCTAGAGGAACATCTGTCTTGTATTTATCTTTACTGGTGAAATCTGGAAATGTCATATTTGATCCAAAACTTTCTAGTATTTACTTAGGCTTAAGAGTCTTATCTTTTTCTTGGTTTTAGTTGAGTGATCCTCTAGGTATTTGGTTGTTATTCTCTAAAAAACAAATAGGAGGAGATTGAAAGGCATATGCTATAGCCTATTTGTAATTCGAGGATTCTACTCAACTTAAACAAGAATGTAATAAGTAAATATTAGATTAAAGGTCACAGGAATCTCAGAGAGTTTTATCTGTCAAGAGAATGGAGTATTAAAGTCATCTACAGACTTGAAATTATTCTACATTGAAAGAAGTTCAATTTATTGTTCAAGCCTCAGTGAAGTATTCAAGAAAGTGGATTTACTACAGTGACAGAGATTTCCAGTTGGTGACAGAAGAAGTACAGGATACAGCGTTTATTCAGAGCTAAAGAAAAGAAGCCACAGCTTTAAATGTTTTAAAGATGAAGAATTATCATTGAAGTCGGTTATTCATGAACCAGACAGTGCATCGAATGACGACATCAATAAGTGGAATTAAATCATCTATATTCAGTGGTTTTCAGAAGATAAAGGAATGCAATGTTTTTAAGTTATCTTCTTTTAATTAATTAAATTATTAATCAATTTAATTAATAAATTAATTCTTTCAGAATTAATTAATTTATTAAATTAATTAATTTGGTTGTTTAAATTATTTATTAAATTAATTCCAGAAAAGAATTAATTTAATTCAGAATTTAAATTAACTAATTTAATTAAAGGAAATTAACTTAATGGTATAAAAATAGGTCATACCGAATCATTTTAAGGTCATACCGAATAATGTAAGGTCATACCGAATAATGTAAGGTCATACCGAATAATGTAAGGCCATACCGAATCATTTGATAGGTCATACCGAATCATTTGATAGGTCATACCGAGTCATTTCTCAGGTCATACCGACTCATTCAGAAGGTCATACAGGTTGCTTTTCCTAGGTTCTACCGAAAGTTGGTAGAAGTATGCTAGGTCATACCGGACACTTTTCTGAGGTCATACTGCTGAAGCTTGGTTCTACTGAGCATAATTCCTTGGTCATACAAGTGTATTGATTGTTTAATTAAATCATTTTGATTTAATTAAAAGGTCATACAGGCTAATGAATTGTTGGATATCAACCCGAGGCTGGACAGAAAAGTAACAGAAGACTTTATCATCAAATTCACAACAGACCTTTTCTCTCAAGAACAAGAAAAGCATTTGATCTCATTTCTTCTCAAGCAATTAATTCTAGTTTGTATTGTTAAATCCAAACCACTAGAAGTTGATTACTTGTATTGCTTTGAATATCTAGCGGATTTTTATCCCTAGAATTTATCTCGAACATTGCTTTTAGCATTCGATCTTTTTATTACAAATATTAGAAAAGTTCATGTCGAATTTATTCTAAATTTGTATTAATTAGTTTGAGATAAATACTTTGTAATCCGTACTGTATTTGCAACACCCTTCAAGTTTAATATAGTTTATATTTAACTTGAATTTTGTTTCATTTATATTCCGCATTAATTTGTTCTTAATTGTTAAATTATTCAAAGAACAAATTTCGATAAAACGGTATAGTTTGTATTCAACCCCCCTTCTAAAAACTTATCAGGACCTAACAATTAATATCACAAAATGAAGCTTATAACTCACATAATCAAAGCCCCATATCAAAACTTATGTCAGATCAACAACAAGAACGAACGAAGTAAAAGAAAAATTCGGGTCAAAACCCGAAAATCAAACCCGTAAAAATTGAACTTAAACACGAAATTAAATCATGGATTCTTGCTATTTAGAACCTTAGGAACATGTTAGAAGCAACCAATTGAATGGAGAATCAACAGAATAAAAATCCCCAAATTAATCAAGAACCCTAATTTAATTTGAATATTGAAAAATTCATAATAAATCGAAAAATTACCAGATGATGATGAGGTTGGAAGATTCTGAAACTAGAGATCAAGAGCTTTGATTTGAGTACAAGAACTTCAGATTTGGATTTTAATAACACCTTGAACCAATGGTTTGATTCTTCAAGAACACGAAGAACACGGTTCAGGGATTTTTATTATTTCGAGAATTAGGGCTGCAGATTATGATAGGTTTAAGGTTCGATTCGTCTTTTTATATTTTTGGAAAAATAATACCCCAAACAACATTTTCGGATCGATATAGATCCACTGGTTTGTTTAAAAACCCTAATTAGGTTAAAAACACGTTTTACGAGGAATAATCAGTTAAAAAGGTTGATGATCATCCAATTGATATATATATATCATTATATAACTAATGCTCAAGAATACTAGGGCTATAACAAATGTAATATTGATATAAAACGATATATCCATCACCTTAAGCAATTAGGGTTCAGAACAATTTTTTTTCCCTTTTTGAACAAAACGAATTATTCTTGCAGAATCAAATAGGTAGGAATGAAATGATACGAATATCTCTCCCGATGATCATTCGAATACGAAAGACGAAGAGATATTAATTAATGTACGAAATTCCAACGGGGCCCTTGAATTACCAAAACGGGGCTCAGATTTGAAGAAAATTCCAAATGACGAAATATTTGAAAGGGGCTTTCGACTCACCATTTAGCACATAATCACACAATAATTATCACTTAACAATATCTCAATACTCCACAATAAATATTTTTATATCAAATATATCATTTATTTAAATAATAAAATTCACGGATATTACACTCCCTCCCTCCCTCTCTCTCTCTCTCTCTCTCTCTCTCTCTCTCTCTCTCTCTCTCCCTCTCTCTCTCTCTCTCTCTCTCTCTCTCTCTCTCTCTCCCTCTCTCTCTCTCCCTCTCCCTCTCTCTTGCTCTCGACCTGCACTAACACACACACACTCACCTCTACACACACACCCGAGAGCACACACATGCACACAACACAATTTCTACACCTTACTTCTCCCTAAATTTGACCATAACCTCTTTCCTTTAATCCCATCCACCTTAACTCCCACCATTAATCCAATGCCAACACTCCAACGATACTTATCAATATCACAAAATTAATCACATGAAATTTAAAACTCAAAGAAATTACTAACTCTATTTTACAAATCTTTAACATGCAATAGTAATACAAACTAATCTCTATCAAATTCAAAACTCTTGCCCTTCAAAGAGAAGTATGGCAAAATCACAATAACACCTTACATGCAATAAATTTTATAAACCAATTCTACTAGATCTATTCATAAAAATGACATGTAACACAAAAACTCCAAATAAACAATCTTAAACACCATAAAAACTAAAACCCACTAAAAATCATAAGTATTTCTAACATGCAATGATTTATAACTACCAAATACTCAATATCTAATGGAAATAAGATTTGCATGTAAGAATTCAAGACCCTCGGATCCATATAAGTCATTGCCGAGGTCGAGTTCTTCTCCGGTGAGCCCAAATTTGCGGGTCTCGTCAAGAAGACACTCTTTCTCACACCAACAAGCTTTGCATGCCACTAAAAACATGAATACTTCAAGTTTAGATTATAAACAACCCACAAGAATTCAATCTCAAGGAATATATATATATATGCTTACAATATGGAAGTGGTGTTGAGAAACAAGCTTTGAGGGAGATGAAATTAAGAAGAAGAAGAAAAAGAGAGGGGAGGGGTCTCGGGAAAAATGGAGAAGAAATGGGGAGGGGGAGAGAGCCGAGAGAGAAATGAGAGAAAGAGATGGGTGGGCTTGGGAGTTGGGAGTTGGTGAAAAATAAAATTAAGTGGAGGCAAGGCTTTTATGAGAGTTTTAGGTAGTGGATTTTGAGAATTTACAAAACTATCCTTCTAGCATAAATGAAAAGGAGTTTGGCCACGGCTAGTGATGTAATTTCATAATTAAAAGTAGAGTAACATTTCTAAATAAGAAATCATTTTGCTAGTTGGTACAATTAAAATACAATTAAATATTTATGAAATCTCTGCTAATAAAATAATTGAATGTAATCCAAATTTAGAAAATTAAATATGCGAGCATCACTAATATTAAATAAAAATAATAATTTCCAAGATTGTTGAAATATAAATTAAAGAAACACATTTATCTAAATAAATATAATTAAATTACAATTTTCACATAAGTCACATTGTCACCACTCAAATATTAATAAAAAATAAGATATTAGGAATAAAAATCTCAAATGTTATTATTAGAACAATATTACAACTCTTATTAACATAAATAATTTAAGACGACCCTATCTAACATAAAGAGTCTATTTAACAATCATTTAACACATATAAAAATATAAGGTAGCTAATAAAATAAAATTTTAATCACCTTCGCATACTAAAAATAATTTACAAGCCAAAAATCGTATGGCGTTACAAGGGATCACTATGACAAGGAGTCTAATGAGGTCAACCAACGGCTTCATCTTGATTTTCTGGAAGTAACACGTGCAATATCATCTTTACGGCTAGCTGCATATCAGAAAAGGGTGGCCAGGTTTTATGATCGAAGAGTAAGGGTACTGTTAGGTCCCAATAAGTTTGTAGAAGGGGGTTGAATACAAACTTTACCGTTTAATCACATTTGTTCTTCTTAAGAAATTACAATTCAAGAACAAATAAATACGGAATTAAATGAAACAAAATTCAAGTTAAATATAACTTATATTAAACTTGAAAGGTGTTACAAATATTGTACGGATTACAAAGATTGAATCTCAAACTAATTAAAACAAATTTAGAATAAATTCGACATGAACTTATCTATTTTTGTAATAAAAAGATAGAACGATAAATGATAGTTCGAGATAAATTCTAGGGATAAAGATCCGCTAGATAGTCAAAGCAATACAAATAAATGATTTCTAGTGGCTTGGATATAACAATCAATACTATAAATGAATTCACTGAACAAATTATTTCTCTGGGAGTTAGAAGCAGTAAAGGCAGTTCTTGAAAGATATAAAGTTGAGTTTTGTGTAACTGTCTTGAATGCATTCTGTTAATATCTCTTTTTAGCACATCAAATCCTGTACGCCTCTTTTCTTTTGTTCCAACATGACTATCAAATAAGCCTGGAATGACTATCATTTTTAACCTGGAATGACTATCAACTTGACTTGGAATCACTATCAGAATATTAGAATAACTTTGCAAACTAACAATTGAACTGGGATGACTATCGGGATGACTATCCTTGATAGTCATTCCAGTTCATTTCTATGATAAAATGACATGGCATGACTATCGGGATGACTATCCTTGATAGTCATTCCAGTTCATTTTTCATAGTCATTGCAAGCTTAATTCTAATTCCAATTTTAATTAATTCTTATAATTAATTTATTCAATAAATTAATAATTAATTAAAAGAGAATTTATATTCTTCCTTGATAGCAGAAATAATTCTTGAACCACTTGATTTAATGAAGAGCTTCCATTGTATGGTGTTGACACTCGATGTACTGTCTGGTTCATGAGTGACTAACTTCAATGACGTTTCTTCATTTCTGAACTTTAAGTTGTGGTCCTTTTATTTTTTCTTTATCAAAGCACTGTAATCTGTACACTTGCTGTCACACTTCTGAAATCTCTGTCAATATAATAAATCCAATTCCTTGAATACTTCACTGAGGCGTGATCAATTAATTGAACTTCTTTCAATGTAGAATTACTTCAAGTCTGTAGGATGACTTTAATCTTCATTCTTTTGACTGATATAATTAACCTTATGAGATTCATGTGACACTGAATTATTATTTACTTATTACAAACTTGTTTAAGTTGAGTTATAACCTCGATGAATACAAATAGACCTATACATATGCCTTTCAATCTCCCCCTATTTGTTTGTTAGAGAATAACAACCAAATACCTAGAGGATAACTCAACTAAATAAACAAGTAAAAATAAGACTTTATGAGCCAAGTAAATAATAAAAGAAAGTTCTGGTTTATATATAACATTTCCATATTAAAACATTTAATGATAAATACAAGATAGATGTTCCTCTAGACTGAACATATGTATACATTGATCCTATCTTGATTTACCTAAGCTCTATACATATTACATTAAAAATTGAGCTTGTGTTCACTTGTCTTCACCAAGCATTTCACTTTCATCCAGAGATTCTAGAAAGTCCTTGTCAAGTACACGATCAGATTCAGATATGATACCATTTGGTCTACAGGTTGAGTTGTGACTTTCTTCAGCCTATTCTTCATTTGATGATACCTTGTAATATTAGCTATGCAATAGTCTTGAATTAAGTCAGCAACTTATATCTTTTCTTGAGTAGCAAATCCTGAAGTCCTTAACATATTCTCCAGGTTGACAAGATGCTTGGCAGAATAATCTTTCAGAGAGAGAGGATCCACACCACAAGTCTGAAGTGCTCTTCCTTTATAAAACTTGACTTCATATGTCACTTCTACCACTTGGGGACTGGCCTTCAAAGCAAAATCTCTAAGTTGATCATGCAGCAGCTCATTCAAAGGAGTTGTTCTTTTAACCTTGCTCATGAACACCCAGAGTTCTGATAAAGTTCTGCTTTCCAGAAGGTTGAGAGAAACAATGAAAGTTCCTTCATTGTGAGTGTAGATATAGATATCCATTTCATCTCTGGCCCTGTCAAATCCAGTTGTAATCCTTGAAATCTCCGCATGAAGAGCTTTCATGTACACATAATTGTCTGGATTGACCTTCTTATACCTTTCCAAGACACAAAGAAACTTGCCATCATTATTGGTTCCTCTTTGTAGTGCAAATATCTCTCTAGCTTTATCCCATTTTTCACCTAGCTTCAACCTCACATTTAGCTTTCTGTCTTTGACTTTAAGATTGTGAATCCGTTGATTTTCTTCATGTTCGGCCTTTTGTATTTGAAGCTTCTTAGAAATGATGTCAGACACCCTGGCATTCTCATCTTCTCTTCTCTTCAGATCTGCCTTTTGTTTCACCAACTCAGCCTAAAAAACAGGATCAAGTGGAGAATCTTCTTCCCATTCAGCATAGTCTGCTTCTTCTTCAACTTCCACTTCTCCAAAGGTTTCTTCAGGGACATCTCCAAATGTATCAAAATTAAAATCACCCTGTTCACCATGGTAGTGGTCATCATCAGAAAAAGTAGACTTCTGCTTTCCTTTGTCTTTACCAGATCCTCCAGCTTGTCCAACTTGACCTCTTCCTTGTTTCTCCTTATTCTCCCCCTTAGTTGAGGAATCCTCTACAGATTTAGATTAATAGCATCAGGATTAACCTCTTTTCTTCCCCTTATATCTCCTCCATCTCATCCTTCATCTTTACCATCAGCATCCTCATCATCATCATCATCATCACCCTCAAAGAATTTCTTCTGTTCAGCTGTGGGTTTATGTGAATTCTTGATCATCAAGTATAAGTGCTTCATACCTTCATTGAGATGCTCCATTCCTCCTTCAATCCTTGCAAACCTTTCATCATTAAACATCTGATTTTCATCAACTGTTTGCTGAATGAAGTCCACCTGGGCAGAAATAGAATCAATCTCCTTGACACTCTCTGCTATATGAGCATTTGAATCTGTAAGTCCAGAGATGTCAGAAGCCACTAGAATTTGAGATTGTTGAATGGCATTCAGCTTTGGCAGGAGAGAAGTCTTCAGTCCTTCAATATCATCTTTAACAATACCCAGCTGATTAGTTACAGAGGTGGAAGAAGAAGACCGTTCAACCACTTGTGCTTTTAGAATATCCTTTTCAGCCTGGGTTTCCAAGAGTTGTTTCTGTAGACCAGCTATTTGAGCTAACAAAGAAGCAATGTATGTGTTAGTGTGTGCACTCACTTCAATTTCTCTTAGTGGTGTTTCACTCAGCTCACGTGCTTGTGTTTCGCTCTGTGTTTGACTCTCAGTCCTAACCACTAGCTGTCTATCTAGATTTCCATAAGATGTACCTGCATGAAAAATCACCCTAGCCCCTTCTAGGTCAGTGGTGGTGCAATGGGAGTTCGCAAATCCCAGTCCCTAGTGAAGTCTAACAAATCACTTTGATTTGAAAACTGAATTGCTTCAGTGTTAGACTCACCAGGTTGCCTTCCACTTTATCCAGTAAAAACTGCGAGTGGAAAATCCCTTAAGGGAGCCAGAGATGTTCCCTCTGGGAGGGGAGAAAATGATTCTATTTGAGTTGGCAAAGAATCAGATTTTCCCTCAAATTCCTGTGAAGGCACTTCTACCGTAACAATGGTAGGCAATGTATCAAACCCTAAGTGCTCTCCTTAGAAGGTGTCCTGAGTATCATCTAATTGTATGTCTTCTCCCATTGTCAGTAATGGGAGTGTGCTTGACTCAGTACAGATTTCCAGGGCCCTATGGCTTATTTCAATAGATCCATCCTGTTGAGAGGATGTCTCTAGATACTGTTGATTGGCCATTTCAAAATTCATATCCTGTTCAGAGGATACAGATGGGCTAACAGTTGTCTCCATGTATGTTCTTCTCTTCTTTGGTGGTGGAGACAGAGCTGTGGGTTCTCTCATTGTTTCTTCTTCACTAGAATGTCTTTGTCTCACAAGAATATTAGGCTCAGGCTGATTGGTTAAAGGAGTTGACTCAGTGTTTGGCTCTATGACCCGGGATAGAGTTTGTGGTTCTACAAACTCTTGGTCAGCCCTATTAACCTCTTGGGTATCAGCAGTTGTGGTAGAAGAAGAACCAATGTTAGGAATTATTACCTGTAATGGAATAACTTCTGAAGTTCCAGCTGATGTAACTATCCGTTTCTCGGGAACTGGTGGTTCAAAGGATGGAAGATTTATGAAGTTTGTCATGAATGAGGATATAAGTACTGGAACATTGTTGTATTTGAAGGTAGTTTGTAACCTTTGAAAGAACTTTCTGTCAGTGGTCGGAGAGATATGAAAGCGACCATTCCTGAACAGTTCTTTGTGTTCATCAGAAAGTAAGGAATTAATGGCAAGTGATAGAAAACAAGGATAATAGCACTTAACCTTTCTACCACTATCAAATTCTTTTCTGGCATTAAAAACCCTTCTCACAACAATATCCCAGAGAATATGGCCAAAATTAAGTCTTTTATTGAAAACAATTGCAAAACCAATAACTTATAAGAGATAAGTGATGTTTTGAAAGTTATTCTTGGTGCAATTGCCAAAGACCTTAGCCAAAGTATCAAAAAACATATCCCACTAACAAACAAGATTCCCTTTAATCAACTTGGTCATGATCAAGGGACCTTGATAGTGAATATCAGTGAAAAATTGGGTTAATTCACCATCAGTGGGCATTGTATCAAAATTGTTTTGAGGAAAGTGCAACACATTACAAAAAAATTCCTCAGTTATTGTGTACTGCTTGTCCTGAATAGTGAAAGTGATAGAAGAAAAATCATCAGAGACAACATCAGTAGTGCAAAGAAAAAAATAGATGATCAATTATTAAATCAACATTCACATAGATAGAAAAATTCACACAGGAATGTTCATTTAAGAAACTAATCCAAGGCCTAAAACATTCAAAAGAACACTTTAGGGGATCAAAATAGCCATGGTAATTAGTAAGAACAATCTCAAAATTCTTGGTCATTTTAACATGAAATAATTCAATTAATTTTAGATTAATTCGAATTTAGGGATTAAAATCCAAAAATTTTGAATTTTAATAGAAATTAATAAAATCAAATTATATTGATCCATGAAATTTAAGCACACAAAAAAAATTTGACATTGCTTCTATTAATATCAATAGTCATACCAATAGTCATTGTAGTTCAAAATACAAAAACTATTTTTAATAAATCATAAAAATACTGTAAACACAACAGTTTATAATCAGAAAAACAAAAAAATTACTAAACATTGCTAAAAAATTAAAGAAAATCACAGAATTAATTAGAAATGCTAAACTTTTCAGTAAAAATACAAATAATTCACAGAATTAATAAAAACATGCAATTACATACAGAAAATGCATAAATCAATCAGAATTATGTAGAAAATGAGAAAATTTGCAGAATATTATAAAAATGCAATAAAATAATATAAACTTGTAGAAATTTTAAACAACAATTTACAATATCTGAAAATAACATGAATGATTCCAAATAATTAAATTTTCAATAAAAATAATCTTCTCTACAATTTTATCATAAAAATTTGAGAAAAATATTTTTATAAAAAATAGATTATTTAAGAATATTCAAATTAACAAGCTTATAAAACAAACTAGGAATGGCAATAATAAACATTTAATAGCAACAAGAGACAATGATTTTAACTAAGAACAAACATCAAAGAGATATAATTAATCACTAAGACTGTTTAACATACCCCATTTATCAACTAACCTGGTAAAGGTGGATTCATCAAGAGATTTAGTGAAAATATCTGATGTTTGTTCCTATGTGGGTACAAAATGTAACTCCACAATACCATCCATAACATGCTCTCTGATAAAATGATACCTGATGTCAATGTGCTTGGTTCTCGAGTGCTAAACAGGGTTGTTGGAGATTGTTATGGCACTTATATTGTCACATAACATTGGAATTTTGTTCAATACAAAGCGATAGTCCTTCCATTGATTTCTTATCCATAAGATCTGAGCACAACAGCTTCCAGCAACAATATATTCAGCTTCTGTTGTTGAATTGGAAACTGTTTATTGTTTCTTGTAATACTAGGAAATCAATTTACCACCTAGGAATTGACAACTCCCACAAGTACTCTTTCTATCCACAACACTACCTGCATAATCAGAATCTGTATATCCAACAAGATTAAAACCAGAATTTTTAGGGTACCAAATACCTAGATTTGGTGTACCCTTAAGATATCTCAAGATTCTTTTAACAGCAACGAGATGCAAATCTCTAGGATCTGCCTGGAACCTTGCACATAAGCATGTAGCATGCATAATATCAGTGTTAGATCATGATTCAATGATCGTCAAGATCTAGACTCAACTGATCAGGATTGCTGACGTCATCAGTATTGCATGGTCATCAGTATTTGTAAGATTCGTTAACTTTGTTAATAATATAAATTGTATTATATGTGTGGAATACTTATTATGAAGTATTTTGAGTTATAATGATAAGGATTGTTAACTGTTTGTGTGTTATTTGGTGAGTCGAAAGCCCCTTTCAAATATTTCGTCATTTGAAATCTTATTCAATTTTGAGCCCCGTTTTGAAAATTCAAGGGCCCCGTTGAAATTTTGTACATCATTATTATTCCTTCTTCATTCGTGTTCGAATCATTATCGGAGGATTTCTTTGTATTATTATATCCCTTATTATCCGATATGATCAATAGTATTTGTTTTATTTAAAGGAAGAAAAAAATATTCTAAACCCTAAACCTAATTTTTCTAGGGTAATTGATATATCGTCCGTATCAATAAATATATCTGTTATAACCCTCGTATTCTTGAGCATTAGTTATATAAATGATATGTATTGATTTGGATAATTATCAATCTTTGTAGATGATTATCTTTTCGTAAAACGTGTTTTTAACCGAATTAGGGTTTTTAAACGAACCAGTGGATCAATATCGATCCAAAAATGTCGTTTAGGGTATTATTTTTCAATAAGTATAAAAAGGAGAATCGTACATTATACCTCATATAATCCGTATTACGAATATACAAAAATACAAAATTCCCGAACCGTGTTCTTCGTGTTCTTGAATAATCAAACCAACTTTTGAAGGTGTTATTGAAATCCAAATCCAAAGTTCAAGTACTCAAATCAAAGATCTTGAGCTCTAGTTTCAGAATCTTCCAACCTCATCATCATCTGGTAATTTTTCGATTTTATATGAATTTTACAAATTTTGAATTTAAATTAGGGTTTATATTCGAATTGGGGATTTTCATTCTGTTGATTCTCCATTCAATTGATTTCTTCCAACATGTTCCTAGGGTACTAATTAGTAGGAATTCATGTTTTAATTCCATGTTTATGTTCGATTTTGAGAAATCCGATTTCTAGGGTTTTGCCCGATTTTTCTTTCTAATAGTCTGTTCATATGAATGATCTGACATTGTTTTTGATAGAGGGCTTTTGTTGTATGTGTTTTTAGCTTCATTTTAACATAAAGAACGTAGAGTTTCATGTAAGATTTTAGTAGATCGGAAAATTTGTTTAAGGTCGCCGGAAAATAGTCGGGTTTTTGATTCCGGTGATGTTTTTGGTTTGTTTTTGATCGGAATGTATTGGTGTAGTTATAAGGAATGTTTTGATATAAAAAGCCCCAATTTTTATCAAGTTTTCAGGTCGCCGGATTCTGGAATTGTCGCCGGATTCTGGAAAACCCAGATTCCGGTGGGTTGTTCTTGGTGACCCGGTTTGTGTTCTTCCCGACCCGTTGACCCGTTTTCTTGACCCGGTTTCAATCTTCGAAACCCTAAAATATTTTCAGAAAACTGTTTTTGAATTTTATTTTTAAATTTAATTCGAAAATAGTTTAAAATCATTAAAAATTCATATTTTAATTTTAAAAAAATATTTTTAATTCAGAAAAATTCTGGAAAATTATATTTATTATTTTAAATTCAAAAATTTATTAAACTTAATTATTTTAATTATTTTTAATTAATAATTAATTAATTTAATTAATTGATTAATTCTTTTAATCAGTTAATTCTTAAAAATTAATCACTAATTAGATTTAATTAATTTAAAATTCAGTTTAATTATTTTCAAGCCTGATTTATTATTTAAAATAGTTTGAGCATTTAAAAAGTGTCAATTAATTTTATATTAATTGATTTAATTACTTTTAAATACTTATAATGGGATTAAAAATCCGATTTTTGATTTAAAAAGTATTTGTGACTTATTTAAATTTAAATAAGCCTTGAATATTGTTTTAAAAATATTTATAAGTGCTATATGGTTTATATGAGGTGATTAATGTGTTTTAATGGTCCGTAAATGCCTGTACGAGGGCTAGTGTCTGAGTTTAAATAGCGTAAATTAGACCGAACGTCCGATACGTAACCGGTTACTAGTTTAAAATGTGTTATTGATTAATTGTGTGTCAAGGATAGAATGAGGATAGTTAGACTTACTGTTCTAAGTTGTTTATTATAGAATCGAGTTCCCGGAGCAAGGGAAAGGGGAAAGTAGAGTGAACGAGATAGAAAACCGACATCGACGTAGACCAGGCAAGTATCTGTGCCTTTACTTGTAATAAATTGTTATTGTTTTCAATACTTAAATGTTATTACCCCAGAACAAGTTAGATTATCAATCCTTAACCGTACTTGGGCAACTGATTCCATTTTCGTAAAATTTTCTTAACTCTTTGATTTGATCTGCATCGGAAACCCTTATTTCCAAATTCATCTGATTTTGTCTACAACCATTGATTGTTGATTATCATCATTTGATTATTGCCTACAACCATTGACAGTTTGATTCTATCATTGACTATTGATTACAATCATTGATTATTGATTACAACTACTGATTACCTTCTTGAACGAGTGCATCGTACCGTTGAAACCATTCCGAATCTATTTCTCGGACTTTCTTTGATAGTGAATAGTTGAAGCTCTTTTGCAACTATTACACCCCGTTATTGGGTACTTATCTTGTTATGCATATTATTGCTTATACCTTGTGATAGAATTGACATGTTTTTAAATAGGACCAGTAATGGTCGGGCCATACTTATGGTCAGAATAATTTAAGGCCCAGATTGGCCTAGGATCCAGTAGAGGACTTTGCTATAAGCAAGTCCGGGGTTGTTGCGTGACTGATCAGCAGCACAACCTTTGTATTTGAAAAATGTAGAAGTCCAATTCTAATTCCTCTTTCTTCATTAAAGATTGTTAAAAGCATATGTTTGACTTGTGTATTGTTGATTCAGATAATTGAATTCTTTCATTTCATTATAGAAATGTGATTGATACATATATCATGCTTGCTGAGCACATGTGGCTCATACTTGTTTTGTTTCTAACCCTATTCCAGTGAAGCGAGAGAATGAGCAGACACAACGCTAGTGACAGTTCTCCCGATGCTAGGAGACCACCCCGAGTGATTGTCATTGGACGGGTAGCTGTTTTATCTTGGAAGTTAGACTAGATGTCTAGCTTTGTATATTAAGTGTGTAATAACTCTGAAAACTGGTTTGTAATAATTAAGACTTAGAAGCTTGTTTCATGCCATAATCTGGACGCGGTCTTGGATAAGGGGTGTTTTATGTTATTATATATTATGCATGTGTTATATTCAGGTTTATATTGTGTACCGTTGGTCGGGTGACTCCCCAAATCTGTACCCCGGGTTTGGAGGGCGTCACAGGTTGGTATCAGAGCAACAGGTTATGGCATTTGAAACAAGTCAGGATTTAGGGTCCAGGATAACATAGAGGGTTAGGAATTCACCTAATGGTCATAAAAGGTCGATTAGAGATATTATGTGTAGTAATCGAGTATGGTTATAATTGCAGCCACCTAGCTCTAGTTCCGATTCAGATCCGTTAGAGCACCCGATAGAGGAGAGACCTGTACCAGATATGAGAGCAGGACCGTCGCGACCGACACTACCTCAGTCTGGACCTATAGTGGTCAGGAGAGATCCTATACCTTGTCCCGTTCCACTTCGACGCATACCCGCAGCACCGCGTTCTCAGGCTTCAGTTTCCGGACCTTTGTTCCAGATCTCCGTGCCACCAGTTCCACATCACCGTTATCAGAGGATTAGAGAGGAGAGAGATTACTTTCGTAGACAGGTATTAGAGATGCGTGGGATGCGCACCGCGGAGGCAGGTGTAGCCAGAGATAGAGATAGATTCAGAGATCAGATAGGAGAGACACGGATGAGACTCAGGGTTGTGAGGACATTGGTAGAGACGAGGTTGCATGGACTAGCTACTAGCAGAGAGGGAGAGACTGTAGCAGGGATGAGAGAGATTTTGGACTTTGTGATGAGGGAGATTGGGGAGATTTCCGGACCAGCACTATGGGATACTAGAGATGATGATCCATGAGCCGGTAGAGACGAGGATGGATATTCTGTGGATTCTAGTCAGATAGTACATAGATGCATAGTATAGTACCAGCAGTGCACGAGGCTTATAGTAGCGCCTTGGATTGTTGTTGTATTTTGTTGTTGTACTGTTGATCGGCAGTTGTAGTTCAGCTATGACACACTTTACTTTTGAAAGCGTTCTACGCTTGTATCGAATCTATGTATATATTTATGATAATCATCCTTTATAGAACTATTATTATTCTCTTGTTATTCATTTTCACTATTGTAATTGTTATTCTACTTGTGCAATGAGTGTACCCTTACGCCGTTGAGAATCCGTAAATCAGGGTTCTACCAATTGTGTTCTTTTCTTTTTTATTTATGAATTATTAAATTAGTTATTGTTTGTTCATCAGCAATATGCCTCCTAGACGAAATACCCGTTCGAATAGTTCCGCTGACCAAGAAGGTCAACAGAATGCACCGCCAACAGGTCATTTAGATCCGGTTGTAATACAACTTTTGAACACCCTCACTCAAAAAACTACTGCTCTAGCTCAACAACAACAACAGATCCAACAACAGTTACTACAGCAACAGCAACAACAACAGCAGCAACAACAGCAGCAGCAGCATCAGCAACATCAGCATCACCAATAGCCGCACCAGCAGGTAGTACCCGTGGTTACGTTCAAATCCTTTCAAGCAGCAAAACCTCCAGAGTTCAAAGGATCTGCTGATCCAGTTGAGGCAAAGGCATGGTTGAAGGAAATGGAGAAAGCTTTTACGTTGATAGAGGTAACGGGAGAAAAGAAAACTGAGTATGCTAGTTATTTTCTGAAAAATGAGGCAAGTTATTGGTGGGAGACTAGTAAGGCTTTAGAACCTGAAGGATTAATTACGTGGGAGAGATTTAAAGAATTGTTTTTAGAGAAGTATTTTCCTGACTTTATGCGGGATTGTTAGGAATATGTTGTTCTTGATGATAAACATAAAACACTTAGTAGAATTTGTGTAAAGTTATTTTGTAGCTGTCAACGAAATGGCATGCTTTGCAGCATTCCGTTGACAGGAAGCTCATCAACGAAATGAGTGATGTAGCAATTGCAATGTACAATACTTCACAGTTTGATATGCATTTTGTTGTATGTACTAGATAGGTTTTCTAAGTCATGTTGACTAAATGATAGATAGGCAAAATAGGTTGGTTAATTGTAAATATCTTGTGCCTTGTAATTTTGCCTAAGTGAAGACATGTCAACGGTATGAAGATTACTCTGTCAACGGTATGGAGTTTACTCATCAACGAAACGAGGAAAACACCATCAACGGAATGAAGAATAAAGCTATCAACGAAACACATCTCCCTGCTATCAACGAATCATTATTGCTTTTCTGTATAGTTGACAAAGTGATAGTGACAGTTTACTGAACAGATCTAAAGGTGATGTGGAAGTGTACTTTGCATTGGAAACCATTAAAATGGACATGGGGAATAAGGAAACATCCCAGTTTCCAATTGGGTCTTAGGAGTGATCATAATAAGCATAAAGACAAAAGCAAGGATCTCCAAGGACCACTGGACAAAGGGATGAAAAGCAAACTATTGGCGGTTACTCATTGTACTTTTAGTGTAGCCAAAAATAGGGTTGTAAACTTGGGGATATATAACCAAGTGTAGCAGTTACTTTAGAAATAGAGAAGAAAAACAAATAGTTTGTATTAGCTATCTTTGAGAGCAGTCTTCTCTACAACCTTGTAACTGAGCAGCTGTGTACTTTTGTATCACAGATTATTTCTGCAATAAAAATCACTTCAGTTGGATCATCAAACAATCCAACTGAAATTATTAATGTGCTTGTGATTTTTACTTTAAGTTCAGTTTTATTTGTAAGTTGTTTTTAAGTTCAAGAAATATCAAAATTGTATTCAACCCCCCCCCCTTCTACAATTCTGTTAGGTCATTTGGGAATAACAATTGGTATCAGAGCAAGCTTCTAACATACAAGAAGTTTAAAGATCAAGACCAAAAACAGAAACCATGGTAAGAAGGATGCAGGTGTGAAGATACCAGTTCTTGATAAGGACAATTACTTTCACTGGAAAGTAAAGATGCATTTACATCTCATGTCTATGGATGAGAGGTATGCAGACTGCATTGAGAAAGGTCCACACGTTCCCATAAAGCTTGATTCTAGAGTTGGACTGCCAGATGATGCTCCTGATGTAGAGATTCCAAAACCTGTCTCAGAATGGACTGTTGAAGATGTTGCAGAAGTCCATAAAGACAAAAGAACCATGAACATTCTGTTTAATGGTTTGGAGCAAGAGATGTTTGACAATGTCATAAACTGTACAACCTCCAAAGAAGTATGGGACACTGTAAGAACTCTCTGTGAAGGAATTGAGCAAGTCATGGAAAATAAAATGCAACTCCTTATACAACAATATGAGCATTTTCATTTTAAAGCTGGTGAAACCCTAAATGACACGTTTAGTAGGTTTCAAAATCTTTTGAATGGATTAAAGTTGTATGGGAGGATCTATCAAACCAAGGATTCAAACCTTAAATTTCTTAGAGCTCTTCCAAAAGAATGGAAGCCTATGACTGTTTCTCTCAGAAACACTCAAGAGTACAAAGACTACACTCTTGAAAGGCTTTATGGAACCTTGAAGACATATGAGTTGGAAATGGAGCAAGATGAAGAAATTGAAAAGGCACAGAAGAAGGGTGGATCTATTGCATTGATTGCATCTGTGAACCAACTGGAAGATGACACTGAAGAAGCTGCAAAGGCCACAACTAGTCGAGCTAGTTGTAGAAGTGATGTTAGCAAGGGTAAAGGTAAGATGACAGAAGAAGAAGAACCAGAACCAGCCAACTTGGATGACTTAGATGAGATTGATGAACACATTGCTTTTCTGTCAAGAAAATTCTATAAGTTCAAGTTCAAGAGAAACTCAGAAGTAAGGCCACCAAGGAGAGACTTTCAACCTAACAAAAGTAACTGGATTGAAAAGTCTAAATCTAAATGTTTCAATTGTGGAATGCTTGGTCACTTTGCTGGAGACTGCAGAAAGCCCAAGATTGAGAAGAGCAACAGGAAATTCGAGCATGTTGATTATAAAAAGAAATACTTTGAACTTCTCAAGCAAAAAGAAAAGGCTTTCATGTCTCAGGAGTATGATTGGGCTGGTAATGGTGAAGATTCTGATGATGATGTTGAATATGTCAACTTGGCTCTTATGGCTAACAATCATGAGCAGGAAGCAAGCTCCTCAAGCAACCAGGTAACAATTACTAATCTTTCTGAGCTTTCTAAAGAGGAATGCGATAGTGCAGTAAATGAAATGTCTACTGTATTATATAATTTACGTGTTACTCTTAAATCACTTACCAAAGAGAATTCAAGAATAAAAGAGACTAATTTGCTCTTAAGTGATAGGAATGCAATGTTAGAAGCACAGCTCATTGAATTTGAGAAAATGAGATGTGTTAGTAGGGATGCAAAGAAGGAACTTGAGAACGTGTTACAAAGGGAAGAAATTCTTAAGACACAACTTGAAATAGAACAAAGTGTGATTGCTAAATGGAAAGATGCCAGGAATGTTGCTACCAACATCATTAATGTTCAAGGTATGGAATCTTTCTGTGAACAATCATGGAAAAAGAACAAAGAGAAACTAGGGTATGTTTGTGAAACCTTAGAATCAGAAACAGAGTCAACAAACAACAATGATCATTTGTTGAAGGTTGATATGTCAACGGAATGCAATGTTTCGTTGACAGATGAACCATCAACCGATCAGGGTGTTTCGTTGACAGAGAAAAGAAAAGATGAACTCACTAGACTTAATAATAAGTATGGTCCTGTCACCAAGAACTTTGTTCAAGGTGAGTCTAGTAAATCAAAGAAAGTTGAGAAGCCTGTTGAGAGAGCTAATGTAGGTCACTTGTCCAACAAGCAATTGAAAGATAAGTTAGAGAATGTTCAAGTTGAGGCTAAGGGAAATAAAAAGAATAACAGGAATGGCAAAGTAGGAATTAACAAACACAACAATTACACACCTGATAAATATGCTCCTAGAAAGACATGTGTTAATTGTGGAAGTGTTAGTCATTTATCTACTAACTGCAAATCTGTTAAGAAGACTGTTAAACTGAAAATTCCCAAGCCTGCAATGAATAGTTTTATGCCTACAATGCCTGTTATGCCTAACATGTTTGCTCCATATGCACAATTTCAAAATCCATATGCCAGCATGCCATTTGTGTCTAATCCATACATGAATATGTTTAATGTGCCACAAATGCCATGGAATATGAATAACATGTTTATTCCTCCAACTATGCATGCTGTGAATGAAAATGTGAGCAACCCTCAGAAATCAACACCAAGGGTAAAGATTGATTTAAATCAATCTGAGCCCAAGGCGAAAAATAATGTAAAAGGGAAAGCAAAGGCTAACAAAACAAGACCCAAGGAAACTTGGGTACCAAAATCAACTTGATTTGATTTTATTGTGTGCAGGGAGACAAAAGGAATCTTTGGTACTTGGATAGTGGTTGTTCAAGACACATGATTGGTGATTCTACCCTGCTCACAGAGTTTCAGGAAAAAGCTGGCCCTTGTATTGCTTTTGGAGATGACAACAAAGGCTACACAAAGGGATATGGCTTGATTTCAAAAGAGAATGTCATCATAGATGAGGTTGCATTGGTGGATGGTCTTAAGAACAATTTGCTTAGCATCAGTCAACTTTGTGACAAAGGATTTTTAGTTACTTTTTCTAGAGAAGCCTGTGTTGTTTCTAAAGGAGGAAACAACAATGTGGTAATGACTGGATTTAGAAGAGGGAATATGTACATTGCTGACTTTAGTAGCACAAGTCCAGAAACCATCACTTGTCTTTTCAGCAAGGCAAGCAAGGATGAAAGTTGGCTATGGCACAAGAAATTATCTCATCTAAATTTTAAAGTTATGAATGACTTGGTGAGGAAAGATCTTGCTAGAGGAATTCCACAGGTGGAGTTTTCCAAGGATGGTTTGTGTGATGCCTGTCAAAAAGGGAAACAAAGGAAGGCATCATTCAAAAGCAAGACAGAGTCATCAATTGTCCATCAGCTTGAGTTGCTTCATATGGATTTGTTTGGCCCTGTAAATGTCATGTCTATTTCAAAGAAGAAATATTGTCTTGTGATTGTTGATGATTTTTCTAGATTTACATGGACTTTCTTTTTGCTCTCCAAAGATGAGGCAAGTGAAATCATTATCAATCACATCAAGATGGTAAACAATCATCCTGACTTGAAAGTAAGAAGGATTAGGAGTGACAATGGGACAGAATTCAAGAATTTAAGCATGAAGATGTTCTGTAAAGAAAATGGTATTTTGCATGAGTTTTCAGCAGCAAGGACACCACAGCAAAATGGTGTAGTTGAAAGGAAAAACAGAACACTTATTGAAGCTGCATGGACAATGCTAGATGAATCAAAGTTACCAACTTATTTTTGGGCTGAGGCAGTTAATACAGCTTGCTTCACTCAAAATATTTCTTTGATTAATCAGGCCAAGGGAATGACCCCTTATCAACTACTCAAAAGAAAGAAGCCACTATTGGATTTTCTTCATGTCTTTGGATGCAAGTGCTTTGTTCTGAGAAATCAAGCTGAGCATTTGGGGAAATTTGAAGCAAAGGCAGATGAAGCAATATTTGTGGGATATGCAGCAGGGAAAGCCTACAGAGTCTATAATCTCAGAACCAACATTGTTATGGAATCTGTACATGTTGTTTTTGATGATCTCAAAATTCAAGGTCTCTGTGATGAAGGTTTCCATGAAAGTCTTTCTTTTGAAAATGAGGAAGGAGATCAAGTGAATCATGTTAAGGCTACTGAGAAACAGCCTAAAGTTGTTGTATCTAGCACAGATGAAAGCAGCAGTGAAGATGAAATTGCTGCATTAAGATTGAAAAGAATAGCTGCTAGCAGACCAAATGGTCATTTCGTTGACAATCATGAGGGTGGATTCGTTGACAGTCAAAATGAGCGTTTCGTTGACAGTCAAAATGGTAATACCGTTGACAGTCATAGAAATGCTTCTAGAAGTGATCATTTAGGGACAACAAACTCAGGGGGAGTTTCTCAAGGACAAATATCCAATCAAGGCAATCATGATCATGAAGCTACCTCTTCAAGAGCAAATCTACCTCCCTCAAGGAAATGGACTAAAGATCATCCCTTTGAACTTATTATAGGTGATGTTTCTTCAAAAGTCCAAACTAGAAGAGCAACTCAAGAAGAATGTCTATATAGCAGCTTTCTGTCTCAAGATGAGCCAAAGAAAGTTGAGGATGCACTTCTAGATCCAGATTGGGTTTTGGCTATGCAAGAAGAGCTAAACCAATTTGAAAGGAACAATGTTTGGAAGCTGGTGCCCAAGCCTAAGGACAGGAGTGTCATAGGCACAAAATGGGTGTTCAGAAACAAGATGGATGAAAATGGCATAGTCACAAGGAACAAAGAAAGACTGGTTGCAAAAGGCTATTCACAGGAAGAAGGAATTGATTTTGATGAAACATTTGCTCCTGTTGCAAGACTAGAAGCAATAAGGATTTTCCTAGCCTATGCAGCCCATGCCAATTTCAAAGTCTATCAAATGGATGTGAAGAGTGCTTTTCTGAATGGGGAATTGGAAGAGGAGGTGTATGTAAGTCAACCTCCTGGTTTTGAAGATGATGATTTTCCAGAATATGTATACTTCCTCCTCAAGGCACTCTATGGTTTGAAACAAGCACCTAGAGCCTGGTATGACACACTTTCACAGTTCCTCCTTGAGAATCACTTCACTAGAGGTACTGTAGATAAAACTCTTTTTCATAGGGTTGTGAATGGCTCTACTATACTTGTTCAAATTTATGTAGATGACATAATCTTTGGGTCTACAGATGTGAAACTTTGTCAAAAGTTTGCCAAGCTTATGCAAAGTAAATATGAAATGAGCATGATGGGAGAATTAACTTACTTTCTTGGGCTTCAAGTGAAGCAAGTTAATGAAGGCATTTTCATTAGTCAAACAAAATATATTCATGATTTATTAAAGAAGTTTAATTTAATGGAATGCTCTCCTGCCAAAACTCCCATGCCTACTGCCACCAAACTTGAATTGAATACTAAGGAAAAATCTGTGGACATTTCAGGTTACAGAGGCATGATAGGCTCACTTTTATATTTAACAGCTAGTAGACCTGATATTATGTTTGCTACATGTCTATGTGCTAGATTTCAGGCTGATCCTAGGGAATCCCATTTAGTTGCTATTAAAAGAATTTTCAGATATCTCAAGGGAACACCAAACCTTGGCATTTGGTATCCTAGAGAATCTGGCTTTGAACTAATTGGTTATTCAGATGCAGATTTTGCAGGATGTAAAATTGACAGGAAAAGCACAACAGGCACCTGTCAATTCTTAGGAAACAAGCTTGTCTCATGGTTCAGCAAGAAACAAAACTCAGTTTCTACCTCCACAGTTGAGGCTGAGTATATTGCAGCTGGAAGTTGTTGTGCACAGATCTTATGGATGAAAAATCAACTACTTGATTATGGATTGAGAGTTGAGAAAATTCCTATTTTCTGTGACAACACTAGTGCCATTGCCATTACCGAGAATCCAGTGCAGCATTCAAGGACCAAGCACATTGACATCAAGTACCATTTCATTAGAGAACATGTTATGAATGGTACTGTGGAGTTACATTTTGTTCCAAGTGAACAACAACTTGCAGACATCTTTACCAAGCCACTTGATGAATCCACATTCTCAAGATTAGTAAGTGAGCTAGGTATGCTAAATTTCTCTTAATTATTTTGAGATTTTTGCAAGTTAAAATGCAGCCAGAAACTTGCTATGTTTTTCTGTGAATGAATTTTCTCAGGAAAAAGTGAAATTTTGTCCAAGTCAAAATTACTATGTCAACGAAACGAATCATTTCGTTGACAGTCTTAGCATTTTTCTGGGTGTTTCGTTGATAGCTCTTTTATATCAACGAAACACAGCTTTATCAACGAAATAAGACGGGACTTTAACCGCCCAATCCTGATTCGTTGATTTAGCGCTTTTAATCTGAACCGTTGATATTTGACACGTCCGTTACCACGATCTGTGCATACACCCCTGTAAGTATAAATCATGGTAATTCTTTAAAAGTAACGGTTATATTTTTAAGCCAATCCAGTAATTTACATTTATTATTGGACTCTTTTTCTGAGAATTTTTGGGGGAGTATTTAAGAAATTCTATTTTCTTTATTTTCTTTTTACCTGTTCTCAAAAATTCCAAAGGCTTTTCTCTCTTCTTCTCTCTAACAAGCAATTTAGCTCGAAGCTTTTCTTCACACAACAATGGCACCCATAGTCAAGCTTATGTCTGCTGGAGGGTTCATTTACGAAAAGAACAACTCAATCCCATTTGTTGTCAAGGAGGGTCCAAACAGTATCTTTTTCAAGATGATGGACTTCATGAAGAACTGCAAATTGAGCTATGCAATGTTTCACTCAACTCCTCTCTATAATGAGATAATCGAGGAGATTTGGACCTCGTGTGAGTATAGTGGAACAAACTGCACACTGCAATTCACCATACAAGGTAAAGAGTACATAGTTAATTCTGATGTATTGCAAGCATGTTTACATATTCCTAAAAATAACTGTGATGCTTTGCCTACAATCACTGAAATGGTTAACTTGCTAAATTCCATAAACTACTCTTTGCCTACTGATAATCTGGGTAAAATAATTAGGAGAGGTTTGGTTAGGGAATATAGTTATTTAGCTGATGCATTTATCAAGGTCTTTTCTGGTAAGATTAGTAATTTTGATGCATTAACTAATTCCATGTTGATTCTTTTTACCATGCTCCTAACTGATAGATATTACAACTTTAGCACCCAACTTATGTATGAAATTGGTGCTAAGTTGGGTGATAAGGCTAATAGGAAAAAGAATATCTATTATGCTAGGTTTCTGATGATGTTGGCTAATCATGTTAGTCCAACACCATTAGTTATTTCTAACCCTGTTTCCAAGTTTGAGTGTTTTGTGCAAGAAAAGAGAGTATTGACAGACATACTGAGGCTGAACCACAATGGTGATGTTCCAGTGGTGTATCTGCCAATAATTGAGGTAACTACTGCTATTCCTTCTAGTATTATTGTTACTTCAACTGTATCACCCAATCCTGTTGCTGTGGAGTCTGTAGTTGTGACCCAACAGGCTCCTGCCCCAGCAACAAAACCAAAATCAAAGAAATCCTCCAAGCCAACCTCAGGTGCTTCCCAAAAGGCACCTGTTGTAAAATCCACTACACAACCTAAGGGGAGTGTTGTAGGTGCTAGGTGAGGGAAGGGGTGAACATAAAAGAAACCCTAAGGATAAGGAAGGAAAGATGAGTGAGATCCATCCAAGCCCCATTGTGTCTTCCCAACAAGGCACAATGAGTAATATGGATTTAAGCACAAGTCTAATTGCATCCTCCCAAAAGGATGTAATTATTGAAACAAGCTCTTCTCCAAGAGCACACTCCAAGAGGGTAAGGGACACTTCAAGCCCACAGTCTACTTTTTCCCAATACCAAAGGAGGGTGAAGCAAAAGTCCAAGGGTACACAGGGTGCACACACACTAGAAGCTACACTTCCAGTTTCTCAAATTCAGTTTGATGTAACCCCTATCATTACTCCGGGGTTACAGTCCCATTCTCTAAACAACAACCTTGAACAATCTCCATCAAATTCACCAACTTTATCTCTAGATGTGGACATGATCCATACATCTATTCCTGATTCTCCAACTCTAATCTTGGAGAAGCCCCACTCTGAAGCTGGTGGCCATCACTTGTTAAGTGATTTGTTGGGCCATCAACCAATTTTTTCTGAAGTTTCAAGAGGATCTGTGGACCAATCTCTAAAATCAATCACCACAGATTCTACTGTAATTTCACTTTCTCAAAGTGCTTTATTGACTTCATCAACGAAACAGCTTCTTTCGTTGACAAGTGTTTCTCCATCAACGGTATCCATACCGTTGACAGTTCAATCTACCATTCCGTTGATAGGTCAATCTACACCCCTTATTGAAAATCCAGTTGTTTCCACAACTAGTGTAGATGACCTGGTGGTAGTTGAGACACTTTTAGGTTTGAAAGGGAGTGAAACTGAGAGGCTGGCTTGCAGCCAGGCAAAAGGAGAGTCTGAGAGTGAGAGGCTGGCTATTTCTTCCAGCCAGGCAAAAGGAGAGATTGAGAGTACCACCTTAGTAGGTGAAGGTGAGGGTGTGAGAGGTGTGAGCCATGGGGAGCCCATGGTGCAAGAAAAGAGTGGAGAGAGAGAAGGGACTACAGGAGCAATAAGGATGGAAGCAGCCATTGCAAGTGAGTTAATGGGGGTCCGTGAGGGAGAAAGGGAACTTACCTTCCAAGAGCATTATCAACAAACTCTGGATAGTATTTCCCTGGATCCTGAGAC
The DNA here is from genome assembly GCA_030848705.1 of Heracleum sosnowskyi. Taxonomy (NCBI): domain Eukaryota; kingdom Viridiplantae; phylum Streptophyta; class Magnoliopsida; order Apiales; family Apiaceae; genus Heracleum; species Heracleum sosnowskyi. Next base: position 15,105,898 of record CM061241.1, on the reverse strand, counting down.
CTTTACTCATCCTGTGTCAGCCTATCAAGTTATGGCTCAACAGGGCAATGTGGAGGCAGAAAGGTCACTCAACTTAATTCATACTACTGCATCAATGCAAAGAGCAAAGGATGCATTGACCAATCTACCTCCAGGAGCTGCAGCAAGTGGAGAATTTGAGTTTTCTGATGATGAAGACAGCTTTGGTGACAATCTACAGGTGGCCACTACTACACAGACTGGGACTTCTGTGGTGCCTCCTACACCAAACTGGCTTTCTCAAGATATGCATGGTAGATCCAACTTGGATGCTGCTATTACAAGGCAATACAATGAGGCATATCTAGCTCATGAGTCAGCAACTGCAAGGGACAACAAATTCTATAAGGCCATAATGGATTCTCTGGAAATTCAAAGGCTACAAATGTTGCAGACAAGGATTGAAGCTACAGAAATTAAGGATTCAATTAGCAACCTTAGGGATGCTACTGACAGGAGGCTAGATGAAAAGCTTCCTCTTCACAATGTCTCCAAGATGTCAAGGTTTTTCACCAAGGAACCTGAAGTGTCCTCATCTTTGAAAACTCTCTCCTCTAGAGTGGACAAAGTTGAGGCTACACTTTCTCACATGCAGAAGGAACAGGAGAAGCAAACTCAGCTACTTACCCAGCTTCTGGCAGCTCAAGGACTCCCTATCATCTCACTTGATGATAACAAAAAGGGGGAGAAAACTAAGGAGCTAGAGATACAAATTACAAAGGTTTTGGTCCCAGCCATCTCCTTGCCAGAAGAGCCATTAGCAATGGGGGAGTTTGGAAAGAAGAAAAAGGATGGTATTGACCTGATCCAGGAAGCTTCTATGAGGATGAGACTTGCAGAACAAATCAAAGACCATTGGTTCAACAAAGAAGCAAGGGTCAAGAAAATTACTGGAACTACAAAGGACTCCAATCCATCAACGGATCAACCATCAACGAATGCCATGGTTCTAGTGTCAACGGAATGGGAGCCACATACCAATTCTTTCTATAAGGTAGAGCCCCTTCTACATGGAGTCACTCAAGGTCCAAGGAAGGAAAAAGGACAAACTTCATGCATTAGGAATGTGGAACAAGCTACACTCCAAAGAAGCCTATCTCCCAAGTCCCCTGCTAAACCAAAGGGCAAAAATAAAGAAAGGACTTTCTATCCTGCACCTTATCCATATGAGCTCAAGCTTCTTGGTCTACTTATCACAAAAAGCAAGGAAAGCAATGATTATGAGATAAGGAAGCAAAGGGCAATTGTCTACAGGAATGGACAACAAATCTGTGTTTGGGCTGGTCACCCAAACTTTGCTGAAGCTAAAGCTGAAGAGTCAGAAAGAGCAGCAATGCAAGCCCTTGCTGTTGCTCAGTCCCTTGATGAAGAAGAAAGACAGCAAGAAGAAAAAGCAAGAGAGGAAAGGAGTGCAAAGAAGAGCACAAGGCAACCAAAGGCAAGAGCTAGGAGAAACATAGCCTTTGAGAATGATGACTTTCAGAACACTACATCAGACTCTTCTGTACCAATTGCACCTCCAACAAATCCTGATCCAGTTTCAGAGGTAAAGTTAGCCTGTGATCCCAATCATCCTTTAAATTTCCATGATCAACCAATTGAGCCAAATGAAGAGCCAATTGAGTTTGATGAGGCCAACTTCCCAAAATTCCTATTTGAAAAGGATCAGCCAATGAAGACCAAGAAAAGGGCTGTCAAGGCAAAGCCAATATTTGTGAGAAAGCCACAACCTCAGAAGCCCCCTTCAAATCCAGAGGACTGCATGTACATTGATGACATCAGGGAAGAATCTAGCTTACATCTTGATTTAGACAACCTGGTGGAAGTAAGGGGCATTGCAGCTTTTCAAAAGATGCCTGAAAGATTAGTTTTCACATTCAAGGGTGGTAGAGAACAAGTATGGCCTCTCTACAGAATTTTAGGAGAAGACTACCAAACACTACTCACAGTGTTTAGATGCTTGAAGAAAGACTTTGGCTTCACCAAAACAGCCAAGTCTGAGGTGGTCTCCAAAATATGTCAAATAAAGGCTAGCTGGAACAAGCCTGAGGCTCTTCCCAGGATGCTTAGAGTGCCCTCAACAGGAAAGAAGATCCATCTTCAACCTTACTGGATGATGGAATTTAAGGACAAGGACAACTGCAGAAGGTTCTTCAGGATGGAAGACCAGCTGGATAAGGCATCTAATCAAACTCTAAAGCTTATGCAATCCAAGCTTGGTGATCAGGATGAGGAAAAGAAGATCTTATACAGAAGGCTACAGGTCTAGATTGAGGAAAACAACTCTAAGAGAGGGAAGAAGACTATGCCACAAAGAAGACAAAGATGAATCATTTGCTCAGTCTAGAGGAGCACTTCTGGGCATTAGTCTTGTAAGTCTTGTATTTTGTTCAAAATATTATGAAGCTTAAATGCATTTTCTACTTTTGTAATTTATAATGTATCTGAGTGTTTTTGTTATCATCAAGTCTCTTGATTTATGGCTGTTATTCTATCAGTCATAAATTGGGGGAGATTGTTAGGAATATGTTGTTCTTGATGATAAACATAAAACACTTAGTAGAATTTGTGTAAAGTTATTTTGTAGCTGTCAACGAAATGGCATGCTTTGCAGCATTCCGTTGACAAGAAGCTCATCAACGAAATGAGTGATGTAGCAATTGCACTGTACAATACTTCACAGTTTGATATGCATTTTGTTGTATGTACTAGATAGGTTTTCTAAGTCATGTTGACTAAATGATAGATAGGCAAAATAGGTTGGTTAATTGTAAATATCTTGTGCCTTGTAATTTTGCCTAAGTGAAGACATGTCAACGGTATGAAGATTACTCTGTCAACGGTATGGAGTTTACTCATCAACGAAACGAGGAAAACACCATCAACGGAATGAAGAATAAAGCTATCAACGAAACACATCTCCCTGCTATCAACGAATCATTATTGCTTTTCTGTATAGTTGACAAAGTGATAGTGACAGTTTACTGAACAGATCTAAAGGTGATGTGGAAGTGTACTTTGCATTGGAAACCATTAAAATGGACATGGGGAATAAGGAAACATCCCAATTTCCAATTGGGTCTTGGGAGTGATCATAATAAGCATAAAGACAAAAGCAAGGATCTCCAAGGACCACTGGACAAAGGGATGAAAAGCAAACTATTGGCGGTTACTCATTGTACTTTTAGTGTAGCCAAAAATAGGGTTGTAAACTTGGGGATATATAACCAAGTGTAGCAGTTACTTTAGAAATAGAGAAGAAAAACAAATAGTTTGTATTAGCTATCTTTGAGAGCAGTCTTCTCTACAACCTTGTAACTGAGCAGCTGTGTACTTTTGTATCACAGATTATTTCTGCAATAAAAATCACTTCAGTTGGATCATCAAACAATCCAACTGAAATTATTAATGTGCTTGTGATTTTTACTTTAAGTTCAGTTTTATTTGTAAGTTGTTTTTAAGTTCAAGAAATATCAAAATTGTATTCAACCCCCACTTCTACAATTCTGTTAGGTCATTTGGGAATAACAGGGATCAAATGGAGTTGAAATTTTTAGAATTGAAGCAAGGTAGTATGACTGTTCCGTAGTACGAGACCAAGTTTACCGAGTTATCTAGGTTTGTTCTGACATACGTTGATACGGAAAAGAAGAAGGCCAAGAGGTTCCAACAGGGACTAAGGTCATGGATTCGTAGTAAGTTAGCAGTTTTGGAATTAGATACATATGCAGCCGTGGTATAGAAGGCAATGATTGCGGAAGGAGAAAGTGATTCATATATAAGAGAGAAAGAGAATAAGAAAAGAAAGGTAGGGACATCTGATAAGGTCCAGTCACCGGGAGATATTCAGAACCATCCAAACAAGAAGCCAGGATTCCAACCGAGCAGAGGTACAACTTTCAAGAAACCAGACACCGGAAATGCAGGACCAATCAATCGTCCACCAAACAATAATCAGCAAGTAGTTTCCAGACCTCCACTACCAGAATGCAAGACATGCGGGAAGAGACATCCAGGTATATGCCACAAATTGAGTGTCACATGTTTTAAGTGTAACCAGAAGGGGCATTATGCCAGGGATTGCAAGATAGGTATTGTGTGCCATCGATGCAATAGACCAGGCCATATGATCAAGGATTGTAGAGCGCCAGCACCCGTGAACAACATGATTCGAGCTATAGAGGCACCTCCAGCTGTTGATGTTCAGCCGTTAGCCAGAACCTATAATATGTCAATGAGGGAAGCGGTGAGAGACTCCGATGTGGTGGCAGGTACACTTCTAGTAAACTCTGTTAATGCTAAAGTGCTGATAGATTCAGGAGCTACTAAGTCGTTTATTTCGGAAGCATTTGCTCGTAAATTGAATTGTTTAATGGAACCCTTAAATGGAGTGTTGAGTGTAGAAATAGCTAACCAGGATCGTATACCGGTCAGCTCGTATTGTCCCCGTTGTGAAATTGAGATTTTAGGGAGTCGTTTTTTATGCTGATTTATTACCTTTCAAGTTGGGAGAATTTGATGTTATTTTAGGAATGGATTGGTTAACCGATTATGATGCGCGTATTGATTGTAAGGATAAGAGGGTTACTTTAGTTACCCCAGAAAAGAAAGAAGTGATATTTAAAGGAGAGAAACAAACGAAAAGATTTTTGTCGATGATTCAGACTAAGAGATTATTAAAACAAGGATGTGAGGCTTATCTCGCATATGTGATAGATACAGAGAAGGAAGTTTCTAAGTTAGAAGATATTCCAGTCGTGAGTGAGTTTCCAGATGTTTTTCCAGAAGAGTTACCAGGACTACTTCCGGATAGAGAGATTGAGTTCGCGATAGACTTAACACCAGGCGCGGAACCAGTATCCAAACCACCATACAGAATGGCACCAGTGGAAATGAAGGAGTTAGCTAAGCAATTGCAGGAATTGTTAGACAAAGGAATTATCAGACCTAGCGTTTCACCGTGGGGAGCACCAGTGTTGTTTATCAAAAAGAAGGATGGGATTATGAGACTATGTATAGATTATCGGGAGTTAAACAAACTAACCATCAAGAACAAGTATCCATTGCCCAGAATAGATGATCTATTTGACCAGCTGAAAGGAGCGGTTCATTTTTCTAAGATTGATCTACGATCATGATATCACCAATTGAAGGTTAAACCAGACGATATACTGAAGACAGCTTTTCGAACAAGGTATGGACATTATGAGTTTTTAGTAATGGCGTTTGGATTGACGAATGCACCAGCAGCTTTCATGGATTTAATGAACAAGATTTTTAAGAAGTATTTGGATGAGTTTGTAGTGGTATTCATCGATGATATTTTGATATACTCTAAGATGGAAGAAGAACATGCGAATCACTTGTGGATTGTGTTGGAGATTTTAAGACAAGAAAGACTATACACAAAGTTTTCAAAGTGTGAATTCTGGTTAAGGGAAGTTCATTTCCTAGGGCACATGGTAAGTAGTGAAGGCATCAAAGTAGATCCAGCCAAGATTGAAGCAGTGAAGGATTGGGAAAGACCAAGGACACCAACTGAAGTTAGAAGTTTCTTGGGATTAGCCGGATATTATCGAAGATTTGTACAGAATTTTGCAAAGATAGCTACTCCAATGACCAAGATGACAAGGAAAAGCGAACGATTCATATGGAACGACAAATACGAAGAGAGTTTCCAAGAGTTAAAGAAGAGACTAACTACGGCACCAGTGTTAATGCTACCAGACGATCAAGGTCAAATTGTAATCTATAGTGATGCGTCTTACAAAGGATTGGGTTGTGTACTTATGCAACATGACAAAGTAATTGCTTATGCGTCGAGACAATTGAGACCTCACGAACAGAAATATCCTACACATGATTTGGAATTAGCAGCGATCGTATTTGCACTGAAGATATGGAGACATTACTTGTACGGAGAGAGATGTGAAATTTACACCGATCACAAAAGTCTGAAGTATATCTTTACTCAGAAGGAGCTGAACATGAGGCAGAGAAGATGGTTGGAACTAATCAAGGATTACGACGTTTCTATAAATTATCACCCCAGCAAGGCAAACGTGGTAGCAGATGCATTGAGCAGAAAAGAAAGATTGAATATGCTGACGATGACCAAAGAATTGTATAGAGAGTTTGAGAAGTTAGAGATAGAAGTACGTGTTCCGAAGGACGCGATAGAAATGATTTACGCCATAACGTTTCAACCTGAATTGTTGGAAAAGATACGGAAATGCCAAGAGCAAGTCATGAACGACAATGCAAATAGTTTAACAGGCGAGGAAATATGTAGCCAACTGGACGACAAAGGAATCTTAAGGTTTGCTTCTCGAATATGGGTACCTAATGTAGCAGAACTAAAGAATGAAATTTTGCACGAAGATGTATCGAGATCTTAAAATGAACTTTTGGTGGCCAAATATGAAAAGAGAAATTGCCGAATGGGTGAGTAAATGTTTTACATGTCAAAGGGTCAAGGCGGAACATCAAAGACCAAGTGGATTACTGCAGATGTAATATCCGTGAATTTTATTATTTAAATAAATGATATATTTAATATAAAAATATTTGTTGTGGAGTATTGGAATATTATTAAATGATAATTATCGTGTGATTATGTGCTAATTGGTGAGTCGGAAGCCCCTTTCAAATATTTCGTCATTTGGAATTTTCTTCAAATCTGAGCCCCGTTTTGCTAATTCAAGGGCCCCTTTGGAATTTCGTACATTAATTATTATCTCTTCGTCTTTCGTATTCGAATCATTATCGGGAGAGATATTCGTATCATTTCATTCCTACCTATTTGATTCTGCAAGAATAATTCGTTTTGTTCAAAAAGGGAAAAAATGGTTCCGAACCCTAATTGCTTAAGGGGACGGATATATCGTTTTATATCAATATTACATTTGTTATAGCCCCAGTATTCTTGATCATTAGTTGTTTAATGATATATATATATCAAATTGGATGATCATCAACCTTTTTAACTGATTATTCCTCGTAAAACGTGTTTTTAACCTAATTAGGGTTTTTAAACGATCCAATGGATCTATATCGATCCAAAAATGTTGTTTGGGGTATTATTTTTCCAAAAATATAAAAAGACGAATCATACCTTGAAACTCATAGAAATTTGCAGTTAATTATCCAAAAATTAAAAATTCCCGAACCGTGTTCTTCGTGTTCTTGAAGATTAATCCATTCGTTCAAGGTGTTATTGAAATCCAAATCTGAAGTTCTTGTAATCAAATCAAAGCTCTTGATCTCTAGTTTCAGAATCATCCAACCTCATCATCATCTGATAAGTTTTCGATTTTTTATGAATTTTTCAATATTCGAATTAAAATTAGGGTTCTTGATTAATTTGGGGATTTTCATTCTGTTGATTCTCCATTCAATTGGTTGCTTCTAACATGTTCCTAGGGTTCTAATTAGCAAGAATCCATGATTTAATTTTGTGTTTAAGTTCAATTTATTCGGGTTTGATTTTCGGGTTTTGACCCGAATTCTTATTTTGAATAGTCTGTTCTTGATATTGATCTGACATTGATTATGATATGGGGCTTTGATTGTGTGAGTTATAAGCGTTATTTTGACATATTAATCTTAGAGTTTCATGTAGAAATGAGAGAGATCAGGTTTCCGGCCGGAGTTTTGCCCGACGGTTTCTTTGACCGGATTCTGGGCTCGATTCCGACATGGGACATAGATGTTTTGGTGTGGGTTGTGTTTGTCTTGCAAAGGCGAACAAAGGCCCTATTGTTTTGGTTGTGTTTGATCGGGATTAAAGAATTCCGGTAGCCGGACACCGGCCGGATTCTGGAAAACCCAGAATCCGGTGGGTTGTTCTTGGCAACCCGAATTCGTTCTTCCCGACCCGTTTACCCATTTTCTGACCCGGTTTTAATCTTCTAAAACCCTAATTCAATTTCTGAAAACTGTTTTTGGATTTTATTTTGAAATTTAATTCGAAAATAGTTTAAAAACTTTAAAAATTCATATTTTTATTTTAAAAATATATTTTAATATCAGAAAAATTCTGGAAAATTATATTTATTATTTTAAATCCGAAAATTGATTAAACTTAATTATTTTAATTATTTTTAATTAATAATTAATTTATTAATTAATTGGTTATTTCTTTTAATTAATTAATTCTTAAAAAATTAATTATTAATTAGATTAAATTAATTAAAAATTAAGTTTAATTATTTTCAAGCCTATTTATTTATTTAAAAATAGTTTGAGTATTTACAGAGTGTCAATTAATTTTATTAATTGATTTATTTGCATTTAAATGTTTATATAGTATTTAAAAATCCGAGTTTTGATTTAAAAATTAATCGTGACTTATTTAAAATTCAAATAAGTTTCGTATGATGTTTTAAAAATGTTTATAAGTGCTATATGGTTCATATTAATTGTGTGTTGTGTTTTATAGTCTGTATATGCCCGTACTAGGGAAAATATCTGAGTTTTAAATATCGTAAATCATACCGGACGTCCGGTACGTAACCGGTTACTTGTTTAAATGTGATTATTGATTGAATAAGTGTCGAGAGTAGAACGAGAATAGTTAGACTTATTGTGATGAGTTGTTTAATTATAGAATCGAGTTCCCGGAGAAAGGGAAAGGGAAAGGTAGAGTGAGCAGAGTCGATCCGACAGTAGCTTAGACCAGGCAAGTATCTGTGCCTTTACTTGTGATAAAAATTATTATTGTCTTGAATACTTGAATACCATTATCCCCAGAACAATTCAAATTATCAATCTTTTAACCGCATTTGGACAACTGATTCCATTTCCTTAGAGATTCTGATTCTTTGATTTGATCTGCATCGGAAACCCTTATTTCCAATTCACTTGATTATTGTTTACCACCATTTATTATTGATTATCATCCTTTGATTATTATTGACAACCATTGATCATTTGACTTCCATCGTTGACTATTGATTACGGTCATTGATTATCGATTACCAATATTGATTTCCTTATTGAATGAGTACACTGTACCGTTGAAATTATTCCATGATTATTTCTCGATCTTCATTTGATACTGAGCAGTTGAAGCTCTTTTGCAATTATTATACATTGAGTTTATCTTATTGAGCATGTTATTGTTTATACCCTATGATAGATTTGGCATGTTTTTAAAATGGACCAGTAATTGGTCGGGCCATATTTATGGTCGGAATAACTTAAGGCCTAGATTGGCCTAGGATCCAGTAGAGGACTATGCCGTGAGCTAGTCCGGGGTTGATGCGTGGCTGGCCAGCAGCACAACCTTTGATTTGAATAAAATGTATAAGCCAAATTCTAATTCTTTTTTTCAATTGTTATTGATACATAGCATGTGTTAGCTAAATATTGTTGATTCTGATATCATAAATTCATATCCTTACAACTGTGATAGAAATGATACATATGATGTTTGCTGAGCAATTTGGCTCACTCTTGCTTGTTGTTTTCTAACCCTATTCTAGTGAAGCGAGAGTATGAGTCGGCATAGTGTGACCGATAGTTCACCGGCAGCCAGGAGAGCCCCTCGAGTCATTGTCACTGGCAGGCTAGTTGTTTGTTTTGCTTTTCTAGATTAGATGTCTAGATTTGAACCTAAGTTGTGATGTAATAACTCTAATAAAACTGGTACTGCATTAATAAAAGATTGTAGTAGCTTGTGTTCATTGCCATAATCTGGATGGGATCTTGGTTAAGGGGTATTTGTGTCTTTATATATATTATGCATGTTTTAAATAGTGTTCCGTTGGTCGGGTGACTCCTCAAATCTGTACCCCGGGTTTGGAGGGCGTCACAGGTTGGTATCAGAGCAACATGTTATGGCAATTGAAACAAGTTCGGACTTAGGGTCTAGGATAACATAGAGAGTTAGGAATTCACTTAAGGATTTTAGGAGGTCAACTAGGGATATTATGCGTAATAATTAAATGTGGTTATAATTGCAGCCCCTAGTTCTAGTTCAGACTCAGACCCTTCCGAGGATACGATAGTAGAGATACCTACACCCGTTGAGAGAGCAGGACCGTCTCGGCCAGTGCGATATCAGCATAGGCATCAACATCCGGTAGTCAGGAGAGATCAGGTACCTTGTCCTGTTCCACTCCGACGAGTAGCCCCAGCACCAGTGTCTCAGGCATCAGTTTGTGGGCCTTTGTATCAGTTATGTGAGCCACCAGTTCCACACCATGAGTATCAGAGGGTGAGTAGAGAGAGGGAGTACCTGTATGGACAGGTTATGGAGATGGGGATGATTCGTTCGACTGAGGCAGCCGCTATCCGAGAGAGGGACAGACTTGGATATCAGATAGGGGACATTCAGATGAGGTTTAGGGTTACGAGGACCTTGGTTGAGACTCGATTGCACGGATTAGCTTCTAGTCGAGAGGGAGAGACAGTAGCAGGGATGAGACAGATTTTGGATTATGCGATGAGTGAGATTGCAGGACCCCCGTTATGGCAGACAGGAGAAGGTGATCTGTGAGCAGGTTTAGGAGTAGACAGATGTGACATGGATGTATGGTTTCTAGATAGTTAGTATATAGATGCATATTGTAGAATCAACAGTGCACCGGGTTTATAGGAACGCCTCGGGTTGTTGTTGCATTTTTGTTGTATTGCTGGTCGGCAGTTATGGTTCAGCCATGATATATTTTCTTTTGAAGCGTTCTACGCTTGTACTAACTCTATCTATATATATATGTATGATAAACCTCTTTTATAGAACTGTATGTATTCCCTTGTCATTCATTTCCAGCATCATAACTGTTATTCTACTTGTTACAACGAGTGTACCCATACACCATTGAGAAGATCTGTAAACCTTCGAGATATCAATTGTGATCCTTCCTTCTATTATATGAACTGTTTGATTAAGCCAATTATTGTTTATTCATCAGCGATATGCCTCCTAGAAGACAAACCCGTTCGACTGATACCCCTGACCAAGAAGGTCAACAAAATACACCTCCCACGGGCCACATGGACCCGATGGTAATCCAGTTGTTAAATACTTTTACTCAACATACTGCCGCATTAGCACAGCAGCAACAGCTTTTAGAACAACAGCAAAAAAATCAGCATCAACAGCATCACCAGCAAGCAGCACCGACGGTTACGTTCGAATCTTTCCAAGCAACAAAACCTCCAGAATTTAAAGGATCAGCAGACCCTGTAGAGGCTAAGGCATGGTTGAAGGAGATGGAAAAGGCTTTTGCCTTGATAGAGGTGGCAGAGGATAAGAAGACGGAGTATGCAAGCTATTTTCTAAAGAATGAGGCCAGTTATTGGTGGGAAACGAGTAGGGCTATGGACCCCGAGGGATTGATTACGTGGGCAAGATTTACAGAGTTGTTTTTGGAAAGGTATTTTCCGGACTATATGAGAGATCAGATAGAATTAAAGTTTTTGTAGTTAAAGCAGGGAAGTATGAGAGTGCCCCAATATGAAACAAGGTTTACGGAGTTGTCAAGGTTTGTTCCAACCTATGTGGATATGGAAAAGAAGAAGGCCAAGAGGTTCCAGCAGGGACTGAGGTCTTGGATTCGTAGCAAGTTAGCTATATTGGAGTTGGACACCTATGCAACGGTGGTCCAAAAGGCAATGATTGCGGAGACAGAGAGTGATTCTTACATGAAAGAGAGGGAGAACAAGAAAAGGAAAGCAGGGATACCCGATAAGGGATAGCAACAGGGAAGTTTTCAAGGGCAAGCAAATAAGAAACCGGGATTTCAGTCCGGAAGGAATACAAGTTTCAGGAAACCAGATACCGGGAGCGTAGGACAAGATAACCGTCTACCAGCCGGCAGTCAGCAGGGACTTTCTAGACCCCCACTACCAGAATGCAAGACATGCGGGAAGCGACATCCAGTGATATGCCATCGATTGAATGTCACATGCTTTAAATGCAATCAGAAGGGACATTATTCCTGGGATTACAAGATAGGCATTGTGTGTCATCGGTGTAAGAAACCAGGTCACATGATTAAGGACTGCAGAGCACCAGCACCCGTGAACAATATGATTCGGGCAATTGAAGCACCCCCAGTTGTTAATGTCCAGCCGTTAGCCAGGACCTACAATCTGTCAATGGGAGAAGCAGTGAGAGATTCCGACGTGGTGGCAGGTACACTTCTAGTAAATTCTATTCCTGCTAAAGTGTTAATAGATTCGGGAGCGACAAAGTCTTTTATTTCTGAAACGTTTGCTCGTAGATTGAATTGCGTAATGAAACCCTTAAGTGGAGTGTTGAATATAGAGATAGCTAATCAGGATCGTATAGCGGTCAGTTCATATTATCCTCGTTGTGAGATAGAGATTTTGGGAAATCGTTTTTATGTTGACTTGTTACCTTTTAAGTTAGGTGAATTTGATGTGATATTAGGGATGGATTGGTTGACTGAGTATGATGCGAGTATTGATTGTAAGAATAAGAGGGTTACTTTGATTACCCTAGAAAAGAAAGAAATAATATTTAGAGGAGAGAGGCAAAGAAAAAGGTTCCTGACGATGATTCAGGCTAAGAGATTATTAAGGCAAGGTTGTGAGGCGTATTTAGATTATGTGATAGATATAGAGAAGGAAGTTTCTAAGTTAGAAGATATTCCAGTAGTAAATGAGTTTCCAGATGTTTTTCCGGAAGAATTACCAGGTTTACCTCCAGATAGAGTGATTGAATTTTCGATAGACTTAGTACCAGGCGCGGAGCCAGTATCTAAGGCCCCTTACAGGATGGCACCAGTGGAGATGAAGGAGTTGGCTAATCAACTGCAAGATTTTCTAAAAAAAGGAATTATTAGACCCAGCGTTTCGCCGTGGGGAGCACTAGTATTGTTTGTCAAGAAAAAGGATGGAAGCATGAGATTGTGTATAGACTATCGGGAATTGAACAAGCTGACCATTAAGAACAAGTATCCGTTACCCCGAATAGATGATCTGTTTGACCAACTGAAAGGAGCGGTACATTTTCAAAGATTGACCTACGGTCAGGATATCACCAACTGAAGATTAAACCAGACGACATACCAAAGACGACCTTTCGAACAAGGTATGGGCACTATGAATTTTTAGTAATGGCGTTTGGACTAACAAATGCACCCGCAGCTTTTATGGACTTAATGAACAAGATTTTCAAGAGATATTTGGACAAGTTTGTAGTGGTATTCATCGACGACATCTTGATATACTCAAAGACAAAAGAAGAGCATGCAGACCATTTGCGGATTGTGTTGGAAACATTGAAACAAGAAAGACTATATGCGAAGTTTTCCAAGTGTGAATTCTGGTTGAGAGAAGTTCATTTCTTAGGACACGTGGTGAGCAGCGAAGGCATCAAAGTGGATCCTGCAAAGATAGAGGCAGTGAAAGATTGGGAGAGACCAAGGACACCGACTGAAGTCAGAAGTTTCTTGGGATTAGCCGGATACTACAGGAGATTTGTGCAAGATTTTGCGAAGATAGCTACTCCAATGACCAAGCTGACAAGGAAAAGCGAGCGATTCATATGGAACGATAAATGCGAAGAAAGCTTCCAAAAGTTAAAGAAGAGACTAACTACGGCACCGGTATTGATGTTACCAGACGATCAAGGTCAATTCGTAATCTATAGTGAAGCGTCGTACAAAGGATTGGGTTGCGTACTTATGCAACATGACAAGGTGATTGCTTATGCGTCAAGACAGTTGAGGCCCCACGAACAGAAGTATCATACACATGATTTGGAGTTAGCAGCGATTGTGTTTGCTTTGAAGATATGGAGACACTACATGTATGGAGAGAGATGTGAAATTTACACCGATCATAAGAGTTTGAAGTATATCTTTACTCAGAAAGAGCTGAACATGAGGCAACGAAGATGGTTAGAACTAATCAAGGACTACGACGTTTCTATCAACTATCATCCCGGCAAGGCAAATGTGGTAGCAGATGCACTGAGCATAAAAGAGAGATTAAATACACTGACGATGGTCAAAGAGTTATACAAGGAATTTGAGAAGTTAGAGATCGAAGTAAGTATTCCGAAGGATGCGACGGAAATGATTTATACCATGACGTTTCAACCGGAATTGTTGGAGAAGATACGGAAGTGCCAAGAGCAAGTTATGAATGATGATGTGAGTAAGATGACAGGTGAGGAAATATGTAGCCAACCGGACGACAAAGGGATCTTGAGATTTGCTTCTCGGATATGGGTACCTAATGTAGCGGAACTGAAAAGTGAAATTTTGCACAAAGCACATAACTCGAAGTATTCAATTCATCCAGGGAGTACGAAGATGTATCGAGATCTTAAGACGAACTTTTGGTGGCTAGATATGAAAAGGGAGATTGCTGAATGGGTGAGTAAATGTTTTACATGCCAAAGAGTCAAGGCGGAACATCAGAGACCAAGTGGATTACTTCAAACATTGGAAATTCCTGAATGGAAGTGGGAACACATTGCGATGGACTTTGTGGTAGGATTGCCAAGAACAAAGACTAACCATGATGCCATCTGGGTTATCGTGGATCGATTGACGAAATCTGCGCATTTTCTTCCAATTAACGAAAGATTCTTGCTAGATAAGTTAGTTCATATTTACATAAAAGAAATCATAGTACGGCATGGAGTTCCAGTATCGATAGTGTCTGATCGAGACCCTGGATTCAATTCAAGATTTTGGAAGAGTTTTCAAGAGTGTTTGGGCACCGAGTTAAGAATGAGTACGGCTTATCACCCGCAGATGGACGGTCAAAGCGAAAGGACAATTCAGACTATTGAAGATATGCTTAGGACATGTGCACTTGACTTTGAAGGCAGTTGGGACGATCATCTACCCTTGGTGGAATTTTCATATAATAATAGTTTTCACGCGAGCATCGGAATGCCACCTTACGAAGCTTTGTATGGACGAAAGTGTCGATCTCCAGTGTATTGGGAAGAAGTTGGTGAACGGAATATGATAGGACCAGAACTAGTGCAACAAACAAAGGAAGTGATTCAATTGATTCAGAGAAGATTGATAACAGCTCAAGACCGACAGAAAAAGTTTGCAGATCTAGCCAGAAAGGATGTGGGATTCGAAGAAGGAGAGCAAGTGTTACTAAAGGTTTCACCGTGGAAAGGATTAGTTAGGTTTGGAAAGAAAGGGAAGTTGAGTCCGAAATATGTTGGACCGTTTGAGATTTTGAAGAAAGTGGGCAAGGTAGCTTACGAGTTAGCATTGCCGCCGCATATGCAGCACGTTCATAATGTATTTCATGTATCTATGCTTAAGAGGTATCGACCAGATTCGAATCATGTAATAGATTATGAACCCATAGAGGTCCAGGCAGATTTATCTTATGTAGAACGACCGATTCAGATATTGGATCGTAAGGAGAAAGTACTAAGGAATAAGACAGTAGCGTTAGTGAGAGTTTTATGGAGGAATCCTAAAGTAGAAGAGTCTACCTGGGAGTTAGAGAGTGAGATGTTAGAGAAGTATCCCCAGTTGTTTCCTTGATCTGATTCTGAGGACAGAATCCTATTAAGGGGGGAAGGATGTAATATCCGTGAATTTTATTATTTAAATAAATGATATATTTAATATAAAAATATTTGTTGTGGAGTATTGGAATATTATTAAATGATAATTATCTTGTGATTATGTGCTAATTGGTGAGTCGGAAGCCCCTTTCAAATATTTCGTCATTTGGAATTTTCTTCAAATCTGAGCCCCGTTTTGATAATTCAAGGGCCCCGTTGGAATTTCATACATTAATTATTATCTCTTAGTCTTTCGTATTCGAATCATTATTGGGAGAGATATTCGTATCATTTCATTCCTACCTATTTGATTCTGCAAGAATAATTCGTTTTGTTCAAAAAGGGAAAAAATGGTTCCGAACCCTAATTGCTTAAGGGGACGGGTATATCGTTTTATATCAATATTACATTTGTTATAGCCCCAGTATTCTTGAGCATTAGTTGTATAATGATATATATATCAAATTGGATGATCATCAACCTTTTTAACTGATTATTCCTCGTAAAACGTGTTTTTAATCTAATTAGGGTTTTTAAACGATCCAATGGATCTATATCGATCCAAAAATGTTGTTTGGGGTATTATTTTTCCAAAAATATAAAAAGACGAATCATACCTTGAAACTCATAGAAATTTGCAGTTAATTATCCAAAAATTAAAAATTCCCGAACCGTGTTCTTCGTGTTCTTGAAGATTAATCCATTCGTTCAAGGTGTTATTGAAATCCAAATCTGAAGTTCTTGTAATCAAATCAAAGCTCTTGATCTCTAGTTTCAGAATCATCCAACCTCATCATCATCTGATAAGTTTTCGATTTTTTATGAATTTTTCAATTTTTCGGTTTTATATAACACTTTTCAAAAATGTTATAATAGACAAGCCACTTTCATGTCTTTAGCAACACTTTATGCAACACAAAGGTACTTTGGGGTTGCAATAGGTCATATATGGTATAGTGTACCGTTGAAATTATTCCATGATTATTTCTCGATCTTCATTTGATACTGAGCAGTTGAAGCTCTTTTGCAATTATTATACATTGAGTTTATCTTATTGAGCATGTTATTGTTTATACCCTATGATAGATTTGGCATGTTTTTAAAATGGACCAGTAATTGGTCGGGCCATATTTATGGTCGGAATAACTTAAGGCCTAGATTGGCCTAGGATCCAGTAGAGGACTATGCCGTGAGCTAGTCCGGGGTTGATGCGTGGCTGGCCAGCAGCACAACCTTTGATTTGAATAAAATGTATAAGCCAAATTCTAATTCTTTTTTTCAATTGTTATTGATACATAGCATGTGTTAGCTAAATATTGTTGATTCTGATATCATAAATTCATATCCTTACAACTGTGATAGAAATGATACATATGATGTTTGCTGAGCAATTTGGCTCACTCTTGCTTGTTGTTTTCTAACCCTATTCCAGTGAAGCGAGAGTATGAGTCGGCATAGCATGACCGATAGTTCACCGGCAGCCAGGAGAGCCCCTCGAGTCATTGTCACTGGTAGGGTAGTTGTTTGTTTTTCTTTTCTAGATTAGATGTCTAGATTTGAACCTAAGTTGTGATGTAATAACTCTGATAAAACTGGTATTGTATTAATAAAAGATTGTAGTAGCTTGTGTTTATTGCCATAATCTGGATGCGATCTTGGTTAAGGGGTATTTGTGTCTTTATATATATTATGCATGTGTTAAATAGTGTTCCGTTGGTCGGGTGACTCCTCAAATCTGTACCCCGGGTTTGGAGGGCGTCACAACAGCCGTTAGAAATTCCTGAATGGAAGTGGGAACACATCGCAATGGACTTTGTGGTAGGATTGCCTAGAACGAAGATTAACCATGATGCTATTTGGGTTATTGTAGATCGATTGACGAAATCCGCACATTTTCTTCCTATTAACGAGAGATTCTCGCTGGACAAGTTAGTTCGTTTATATGTTAAAGAAATCGTGGTACGACATGGAGTTCCAGTGTCAATAGTATCTGATCGAGACCCTCGATTTAACTCAAGATTCTGGAGAAGTTTTCAAGAATGCTTAGGCACCGAATTGAGAATGAGTACGGCTTATCACCCGCAGACAGACGGTCAAAGTGAAAGGACAATTCAAACCATCGAAGACATGCTTAGAACGTGTGCAATTGATTTTAAAGGTAATTGGGATGATCATCTACCCTTAGTAGAATTCTCATATAATAATAGTTTTCACGCGAGTATCGGGATGCCACCTTACGAAGCTTTATATGGACGGAAGTGTCGATCTCCAGTATATTGGGAAGAAGTTGGTGAACGGAAAGTGATAGGACCAAAATTAGTACAGCAAACAAAGGAAGTGATCGAATTGATTCAGAAAAGGTTGATAACAGCTCAGAACCGGCAGAAGAAATATGCTGACCTAACAAAAAAGGATATGGGATTCGAAGTCGGAGAACAAGTGTTACTAAAAGTTTCACCATGGAAAGGATTGGTTAGGTTTTGAAAGAAAGGGAAATTGAGTCTGAGATATGTTGGACCATTTGAGATTTTGAAGCAAATTGGGAAAGTAGCTTACGAGTTAGCATTACCCCCGCATATGCAGCACGTTCATAATGTGTTTCACGTATCCATGCTTAAGAAGTATCGACCAGATTCGAACCATGTAATAGAGTATGAACCCATAGAGGTCCACACAGATTTATCTTATGTAGAGCGACCAATTCAGATATTGGATCGTAAGGAAAAAGTATTAAGAAATAAGACTGTAGTGATAGTAAGAGTTTTGTGGAGGAATCCTAAGGTGGAAGAGTCTACCTGGGAGTTAGAGAGTGATATGTTAGAGAAGTATCCCCAGTTGTTTCCTTGATCTGATTCTGAGGACAGAATCCTATTTGGTGAGTCGAAAGCCCCTTTCAAATATTTCGTCATTTGAAATCTTATTCAATTTTGAGCCCCGTTTTGAAAATTCAAGGGCCCCGTTGAAATTTTGTACATCATTATTATTCCTTCGTCATTCGTGTTCGAATCATTATCGGAGGATTTCGTTGTATTATTATATCCCTTATTATCCGATATGATCAATAGTATTTGTTTTATTTAAAGGAAGAAAAATTATTCTAAACCCTAACCCTAATTTTTCTAGGGTAATTGATATATCGTTCGTATCAAAAAATATATATGTTATAGCCCCCGTATTCTTGAGCATTAGTTATATAAATGATATGTATTGATTTGGATAATTATCAATCTTTGTAGATGATTATCTTTTCGTAAAACGTGTTTTTAACCTAATTAGGGTTTTTAAACGAACCAGTGGATCAATATCGATCCAAAAATGTCGTTTAGGGTATTATTTTTCAATAAGTATAAAAAGGAGAATCGTACATTATACCTCATATAATCCGTATTACGAATATACAAAAATACAAAATTCCCGAACCGTGTTCTTCGTGTTCTTGAATAATCAAACCAACTTTTGAAGGTGTTATTGAAATCCAAATCCAAAGTTCAAGTACTCAAATCAAAGATCTTGAGCTCTAGTTTCAGAATCTTCCAACCTCATCATCATCTGGTAATTTTTTCGATTTTATATGAATTTTACAAATTTCGAATTTAAATTAGGGTGTATATTCGAATTGGGGATTTTCATTCTGTTGATTCTCCGTTCAATTGATTGCTTCCAACATGTTCCTAGGGTTCTAATTAGTAGCAATTCATGTTTTAATTTCATGTTTATGTTCGATTTTGAGAAATCCGATTTCTAGGGTTTTGCCCGATTTTTCTTTTTAATAGTCTGTTCATATGAATGATCTGACATTGTTTTTGTTAGAGGGCTTTTGTTGTATGTGTTCTTAGCTTCATTTTAACATAAAGAACGTAGAGTTTCCTGTAAGATTTTAGTAGATCGGAAAATTTGTTTAAGGTCGCCGGAAAATAGTCGGGTTTTTGATTTCGGTGATGTTTTTGGTTTGTTTTTGATCGGAATGTATTGGTGTAGTTATAAGGAATGTTTTGATATAAAAAGCCCCAATTTTTATCAAGTTTTCAGGTCGCCGGATTCTGGAATTGTCGTCGGATTCTGGAAAACCCAGATTCCGGTGGGTTGTTCTTGGTGACCCGGTTTGTGTTCTTCCCGACCCGTTGACCCGTTTTCTTGACCCGGTTTCAATCTTCGAAACCATAAAATATTTTCAGAAAAATGTTTTTGCATTTTATTTTTAAATTTAATTCAAAAATAGTTTAAAATCATTAAAAATTCATATTTTAATTTTAAAAATATATTTTTAATTCAGAAAAATTCTGGAAAATTATATTTATTATTTTAAATTCGAAAATTTATTAAACTTAATTATTTTAACTATTTTTAATTAATAATTAATTTATTTAATTAATTGATTAATTCTTTTAATCAGTTAATTCTTAAAAATTAATTATTAAATTAGATTTAATTAATTTAAAATTCAGTTTAATTATTTTAAAATTCAGTTTAATTATTAAATTAGATTTATTATTTAAAAATAGTTTGAGCATTTAAAGAGTGTCAATTAATTTAATATTAATTGATTTAATTACTTTTAAATACTTATAATGGGATTAAAAATCCGATTTTTGATTTAAAAATTATTTGTGACTTATTTATATTTAAATAAGTCTTGAATATTGTTTTAAAAATATTTATAAGTGCTATATGGTTTATATGAGTCGATTAATGTGTTTTAATGGTCCGTAAATGCCCGTACGAGGGCTAGTGTTTGAGTTTAAATAGCGTAAATTAGACCGGACGTCCGATACGTAACCGGTTACTAGTTTAAAATGTGTTATTGATTAATTGTGTGTCAAGGATAGAATGAGGATAGTTAGACTTACTGTTCTAAGTTGTTTATTATAGAATCGAGTTCCCGGAGCAAGGGAAAGGGGAAGGTAAAGTGAACGAGATAGAAAACCGGCAACGACGTAGACCAGGCAAGTATCTGTGCCTTTACTTGTGATAAATTGTTATTGTTTTCAATACTTAAATGTTATTACCCCAGAACAAGTTAGATTATCAATCCTTAACCGTACTTGGGCAACTGATTCCATTTTCGTAAAATTTTCTTAACTCTTTGATTTGATCTGCATCGGAAACCCTTATTTCCAAATTCATCTGATTTTGTCTACACCCATTGATTGTTGATTATCAACATTTGATTATTGCCTACAACCATTGACAGTTTGATTCTATCATTGACTATTGATTACAGTCATTGATTATTGATTACAACTACTGATTACCTTCTTGAACGAGTGCATCGTACCGTTGAAACCATTCTGAATCTATTTCTCGGACTTTCTTTGATAGTGAATAGTTGAAGCTCTTTTGCAACTATTACACCCCGTTATTGGGTACTTATCTTGTTATGCATATTATTGTTTATACATTGTGATAGAATTGGCATGTTTTTAAATAGGACCAGTAATGGTCGGGCCATACTTATGGTCAGAATAATTTAAGGCCCAGATTGGCCTAGGATCCAGTAGAGGACTTTGCTATAAGCAAGTCCGGGGTTGTTGCGTGACTGATCAGCAACACAACCTTTGTATTTGAAAAATGTAGAAGTCCAATTCTAATTCCTCTTTCTTCATTAAAGATTGTTAAAATCATGTGTTTGACTTGTGTATTGTTGATTCAGATAATTGAATTCTTTCCTTTCATTATAGAACTGTGATTGATACATATATCATGCTTGCTGAGCACATGTGGCTCATACTTGTTTTGTTTCTAACCCTATTCCAGTGAAGCGAGAGAATGAGCAGACACAACGCTAGTGATAGTTCTCCCAATGCTAGGAGACCACCCCGAGTGATTGTCTTTGGACGGGAAGTTGTTTTATCTTGGAAGTTAGACTAGATGTTTAGCTTTGTATATTAAGTGTGTAATAACTCTGAAAACTGGTTTGTAATAATTATGACTTAGAAGCTTGTTTCATGCCATAATCTGGATGCGGTCTTGGATAAGGGGTGTTTTATGTTATTATATATTATGCATGTGTTATATTCAGGTTTATATTGTGTACCGTTGGTCGGGTGACTCCCCAAATCTGTACCCCGGGTTTGGAGGGCGTCACAGTATTGCTCAAGCGTCAGTATCAGGATTGTCATTAGGATTTATATCTGGACTGTGATCAGGATTGATCATCAAAACTGGAAGCTGATCAGGATTTCTATTTCGAGTTGGTTTATGAGTCTAGTTAAAGAAGGAAAGTTTATTTTGTCGGTTCCTAGTTTATAGGAATGCAGCTGTCGGTTAGGATATGTATCAATCTAGTTTGTAATTGATTAGGACTTATCTCGCAATCGATAGAGAATCTGTGTAGTATATAAACACAGTTTAGGTTTTGATTTTAATTAATCGATCACATACACGAGTATATTGTAACCTAGAAGCTCTCAAGAACATCAGAATTTCTTGAGAGAGTTTGTAACCGTTTTATATCAGATTTAATAAAGCTGTTATTATTCTTTCATATTTGTGCTACATAATTTATTAAGTCGAGAATCTTATACAATTGTATTCAACCCCCCTTCTACAATTGTTATTTACTGGGCAAAAATTGGTATCAGAGCAAAATGATTTAAATTTGAATCAGATATGATCTAAGATGTCGACAAAGTATGAAAGCATGAAAATTCCCATCCCGAAGAAAACTGAATATCCAACATGGAAGGTAAAGATGCTGATGTACCTGGAGGCTATGGATCCTGACTATTTGGACAGGATACATGATGGACCATATGTTCCTACGAGAATAGTTGCACAAACAGATACTGTACCTAAACACTACGTGGTCAAGGTAAAAAGTGAATGGACTCCTGAAGAAAAGGTTGACGTTCTCAGAGATGCAAAAATAAAGAATATCCTTCACAACAGCCTTGATGCTGTCATGTCTAATAGGGTGATCGCACGCAAATCTGCAAAAGAAATTTGGGACACTTTGGAAACTCAATGCCAAGGATCTGCATCTGTCAAGAAAAACAGAAGGGCTCTACTTATACAAGAGTATGAACAATTTGATGCAAGACCTGATGAAAGCCTTACTAACATGTATGATAGATTCCTGACACTCTTGAATAATCTATCACTAGTAGGCAAAGAGTATGTATCTGAAGATTCTAATACCAAGTTTCTGATAGCTTTACTAGAAGAATGGGATACACAAACATCAATCATTAGACATCAGTATGATCTAAACACTCTGTCTCTTGATGAAGTTTATGGGATGCTGAGAACCTATGATCTTGAGGTTCAACAAAGGAAGAATAAGAAAAGCAGCAAGGCAAAATCTATTGCCTTGAAAGTTGAGGCTAAATCAAAAGGAAAAGATGTGGAGGTCTCTAGGAGGAAATCAAGAATAGTTGAGTCAGATCCTGATGACTCATCATCAGATACTGATGGCAATCCTGATGCCAATATTGATGATGATTCTTCTGACTCAGACATGGAAGAGATGGTTGCTATGATAGTCAGAGGCTTCAAAAAGATGAAGTTCAGGAAGGCTAGAAGACAAGGCAACTTCCAGAAAAAGACCTTCAATGCTGACAAAGACAAGTACAACAAAAAGGACAACAAAAGTGGCAAATTTGACAAGTCAAAGGTTAGATGCTACAAGTGTAATGGAATGGGGCACTTTGCAACTGAGTGCAAGAAGGCTAAAGCATTCATCACTTCAAGCAAGGATTGGATGGACTCTTCCTCAAAATCTGACACTGAGGTGGTCAACTATGCCCTAATGGCCAATACTGATGAATCTGCTGTTCCTGATGATAAGGTACTAAATATTGTCTTTGATTTTGATACTGATAATGCTTCTGAGTTAAGACGTTTTCTAAAGTCATTGCATATTAGCTTTAGAAGTCAAACTGCTGAGAATACTAGAATCTTATTTGAAATGTCTGAACTTAGGAAAAGGAATGAGCATCTAGAAACTGAATTCTCTTTTATGCAAAAAGTACAGATAGAATGTGATAATGCTAAACACATGTATTTGGAGATGAAATTTAAATGTACTGCTCTTGAAAAAGAACTCGAGGATGCTAAAGAGAAAATCAGAACCTTGACATATTCTGGAAGGAAATTTCATGAAATAAATACTTCTAAGAATTGGAAAGAGTGTCTAGGTTATAAGTCAGATGATGATAAGAAGTTGAAAAAGAAAGTTGTAATAGATGAGACATTAAGACCAATGACCTATATACATGTTATAGACAAGACCAAATCAAAGATTAAGCCTATAAAATTTGTATTTGGTAATGATCCCAATTCTACTTTTGAAAAGGGATCTACTTCTGATAACTCAGTCTCTAATGTGAAGTCTAGACCTGTCAAGAAAACTGAAAAGAAAAATATAGGTTTATTGTCTCAGAAACAACTTAGGGAAAAAGTTAGTGATACAATTGGTAAACAAAATCTACCAACTGTCAAGAGAAACAGGAATGGTAAAGTTGGGATTAATAAAGAGAATAACTATAGGTTTATCCCAAATGCACCTAGAAAATGCTGCTTTAACTGTGGAAACTATAATCATCTTGCTATTGATTGCAGGAAGAGTAAAAAGAAAGATACTGAAATTCCTAAGTCTGATGTTAGGAGTAGATCAGTATTTTATAAACCACAGAAGTCCTGTTTTCATTGTGGTAGTAAATGGCATTCTATTTATACTTGTGAAGAATACCATAGTTTGTACTATAACTTTTATGATCCATTACCTAAGTTCAAAAGTGCAAATTCTGGTATAATTAAGAATGTCAATGTGAAGCATGCATCTGTTAATACTGATACTGACAAAGCAAATCCTGATGAAGTTAATCCTGTCAGGACTGCTAAAGTCAAAAAGTCTTCTGTTGCTAAATTAAGTAAGATGCATGGAAAAGGAACCCAACAAGTGTGGGTTCCTAAATACTCTAACTAGTGAATTGTAATTCTGATTGCAGGGAAAAAGGAAAAATGTGTTAGTCATGGATAGTGGATGTTCTGTGCACATGACTGGAAACAAAGCCCTGTTATCAGAATATGAGGAAAAAGTTGGCCCAACTGTGTCTTATGGAGATGGCAACATTGGACAAACTTTGGGATATGGCAATATAATCATTGGAAATGTTCATTGAAGAGGTAGCTCTAGTGAAAGGACTAAAACACAATCTGTGGAGTATTAGTCAAATCACTGACAGAGGTTATCATGTCAACTTCTATTCCACACATTGTGAAGTAGTCAGCAAAGCATCAGGAAAGGTTGCACTCACTAGCTACAAGCATGGTAACATTTATGAAGCCAACATTCAAGCAAATACTGATGGCTCTCCTACTTGTCTCATCCGTAAAGCATCAGTAGATGAAAGTTAGAATTAGCAAATAAAGCTTTCTCATCTCAACTTCAGCAATATCAATGAGTTGGTTAAGAAAGATTTGGTTAGAGGATTGCCTAAAGCTTTGTATACTCCTGATGGACTCTGTGATGCATGTCAAAAAGCTAAACAGAGAAGGACATCATTCAAGAGTAAATCTGAATCCTCAATTGATGAACCATATCAAATGTTACATCTTGATCTATTTGGACCAGTCAATATTATGTCCATCAGTAAGAAAAGGTACACTCTTGTAATTGTTGATGAATACTCTAGATTCACCTGGGTGTATTTTCTGCACAGAAAAGATGAGACTCCAGAAATACTGTTGGATCATGTGAGAATGATTGAGACAGACACAAAGTACAAAGTCAAGATTCTGAGAAGTGATAATGGTACTGAATTCAAGAATTCAAAGATGGAAGAGTTCTGCAAATACAAAGGAATTATTCAACAATTCTCTTCTCCTGGCACACCCCAGCAAAATGGAGTAGTAGAAAAGAAAAATAGAACTCTTATTGAAGCTGGTAGAACTATGTTATAAGAGGCTAAATTGCCTACATATTTCTGGGCAGAAGCAGTCAACACAACATGCTATACACAAAATCTCACATTGATAAACATACATGGTGTAACTCCCTATCAAATGCTCAAGGAGAAGAAACCTAGTTTGAAGCATCTGCATGTGTTTGGCTGTAAGTGTTTTGTTCTCAGAACTCATCCTGAACAACTAGGGAAATTTGAAACAAAGGCTGATGAGGGAATTTTCATTGGCTATCCTGCATCAAGAGCCTTTAGAGTGTTTAATTTGAGAACAAGGACTGTCATGGAGTCAATACATGTATCTTTTGATGATAAGAAGATAACATGAATTGATGAAGACTCACATGATAGGTTGATTGTAATAACCCCAAATTTTGGACTTAGTTAAAATTTTTTGCTGAATAGTAAATGTGATGAATAGTAAATTTGCTGATGGAAAATTTTTCAGACCACCCTATATGGAAGACATGGAATGAATGTTTCGAGGTTATATTATTGATGTATAGGAAGAATAAAAGAATGTAAACGCGATCAGAATCAGGAGATTCCAACTTTAAATTTTGATCACTATTCATCGGACAATCAAGGGTGAATTGATTTGATCGTTTTGAGAAAGTGTGTAGGAGGAGAAATCCATGATCATATCTTAAACCAAGGTGATAAATCTAGAACCATGTATTAAACCAAGACAATGGAAAGATAAAGGAAGTATCCCCTAGCTTTGGTACAGAGAAACGTTTTTAAAACCACTTGAAACTATCGCGAAACAAAAGCGTAACAAATTATGGATTAGACCTTAACCAAAGGAGGAGTATTATATAAGATCATCAAGTGCATTATATAAGAGGATTGAGGATACAAATGATGACATAAACATGATGCAGAGGAGTGACATAAGCATGACATAAGGATGACCAAGTGATGACAAAGTGGTGAATCACCACCTTGTCACCACTTTCACCACCACCACAAGTTCAAAAAGAGGCATGTCATGGGTGACAAGGCTTGCTTATGACCACACAATTATATGGCTGGTAATTGAGAGTAATTAGACCAAACAAAAAGAAAAGAAAAAGCAAGAAAGTATCATCTTCTCCATTTTCTCAGAATTTCTGCCCAGCTTGACCTTGGTGGAAAGAAAATTTCATAACTCCAAATCTACTCATCCTAAAATCACCAAATTTTGACCAAAGCGTCCTCGTGGCAGAGTCAAGGTACGTTCCAAATTTCATAGTCATCCAATTAGTATAGCATGCTCAAATCCTTGCTCAAAGTTCGGGTGAATAGTAACTCCGAGGATTTACTAACTTGTTCTTGATTTCTTTTGTAAGTTTGAGGATTTTAAGCATAGATCGAGGCTCACTTAAGGCTTAAAAGCTCTTGTTATTATGTTAAGACTTCAAGAAAGGTATGAACACCATCCACCCTTTTGATTTACTTTGAGTTTTAAGCTTAAGTTAAGTTATGTTTAAGCATGTGTTAGTTCTTGGAGTTTGGGTTATAAATGGCTAAACCTTGATGCTTAATGGTTATGAGTTGATGATTGGTAATGTTCTCATAAATTTTATGGACTGACCTTGAGTGTATAATGATGGATTGATGGCTTGGTTGATGTTATTGGATTATTTGGAGTGTTTTAAACACGGGATTCGCGATAAAGCGTCGTTACCATGTCGGATTTCACTTAGGAAATTTGGACAGAGATTACGAATACCTTAAAGGCATAACCATAGAGGTTTCTGACCATGAACATGTAGCCTCTGTTCCCTAGTTTGTTTTAGCGAAAGAATCGTATCGTTTCGATTTACGGTTTAGGAGAAACGTCCGTTTTAGTAAAAGCGGTTACAGATAACTAAGTAGTTCATTGTATGAACTTTGAGATTGTGATCAAGCCCTTTAAAAATGGAATTGGGTCGAGATATTAATAAGGATATTGGTATGGACAGTTAGGAAAGGAACCTAGAAGGTTTTGTGTTAAAAAGATAATTTTTCGATTTTATAAAAATGTCGGAACCAAAGCTGCGCGAGGAGTAAGTGGTTCTGCACTTTACTGCCAAATATCTGCTGCTCTCAGGAATTTCACCCCTTAAGAAGAAAAACATGTTCAAGCATTTTGTTCTATTCTTTCCCTAGATCGCGCACGCGAAAACGGTGTGTCATTTTGACTAACGGTTAAGGAGATATGAGCGTTTTAGTGAAAGGCGTGCGAATAGTAACTTTCCGTAGCTCATCCAAGTTTGAGAATACATTTCACCAAGTGAAACCCCTGTTTTGAGATCGAAACTTTTATGATAAATATTACAAATACTCAAGATGATTTTAGAAGTGGTCTCGTATTTAAATACGAGTTTTCGGATATATTAAAAGTGTTAGAGTACGAGTCGCGTAATAGTAACTTTATGAAAAGTCAACTATAGAGTACTACTTTGACCAACCATTGCAACTAAGATAAAAGGAGTATTTCGAGTCGATTAAAATACGAACCTTGTTGAGGAATAACGTGACTACATGATGTGTTTAACATATAGTTGACTTTAAATGAGTGTTATGAGCGAATGATTACGTTAGGGGACTGATCGAGTATTTCTTTGTTTATGGATTTGCGACAAGACTCGAACCCCTAATACCAAGGACTCAAGGCAAGTTTTCTCATTCCATGCTGTAATTTTAAATTACTTATAGTATTTATGCATATGATATATGCATAGTTTTAAATGTAATATATGCATATGATATTATGCATGCTTTTAAACCGTACATCGTCTATGGATGTGGTTGGATTTTAAACTACGGAAGTGATATATGCATATGATATGATATTATGCATGCTTTCAAAACCTCACATCTTATATAGATGTGATGGTATTAAAAATAATGAGATGTGATGTATGCATATGATAGATGCATGCAAGTTTTCAAACCCTACCTTGTATAAGTAAAGCTGTTGTGATATACTGTTGTGTATGTGATATATATCCTATTTTAATACTGTGAAATGATTTATCGATTGTTTACGCTTTTAATAAAAAGCTGTACGAGATTATATGGTTTATATGCTATGATTACATTAGATATAAACCGAGGTTTTATAAAGACTCTAAGTATAGAGTACTTGTACGATAGTTTTAAAACTTAGACCGGGAGTTAAAGTATTATTTTGTTTTGATCCTACTGTCAGAAGCTGGAAGGTTCCAGGGACAGTTATATTTCAAAGATTTATTAAATATTCCAATATTATGGGATAGTGAAGTGGACTCAAATGAATGATACGGAGATGAACTAAGTATTTTGTTGGTAATAGTTATCATAGTTCGAAGATTGTTCCTTCGAACATTATATGAGTAAAGATTCTTCCTGTTATTAATGGGGCTTGTTAGTGTAGGGATCATTGTATATGATGCCCTAACAGATGTGACCGGATTGGTCAGTGTACTATTGCAACTAGATTACGGTCGACTTGAATGTCGTTACCGCGGATTGAGAATACCGGATATGCGGTAATCCTGCGTAAGTGACCGTATCTAGTCGGTCCAGCCATTTTATTTCTGGCCCATGTGCTGCCAAAGGATGATTGACAAGTTCGAAAAGTGTTCTTGCATCATCAAGACAAGTTTGAAAAGTCATTCTTGTCATGGTCAGGTTCGAAAAGTGTTATTGGCCTGGTCAAGTTCGAAAAGTGTTCTTGTCCATCTACTAGTAGTAAAAAGGTCCCTCGGAAGGACATGATTGAAGTGATTGATCATCGTTTAATCATATCCAGTGGCTTGAAAGTCCCAGTCCCCCGGATAAGATAATAATGAAAATATTTTAAAAGTGAATTGTTTCAGATAAATGTTGTTAATAAATAGAGTAACTAATTGTGGTATCTCTACAACAGATTGAACTGTTAAGATTGATTGATATTGAAACAGCTTGGAGGCTGATGTTGATTGTTGAAAGAGTGATTGGGTAATTGTTGTTATTAAACTCATATTATAACGACTCGGAAAAACGCTTGTACAGTATTAATATTTAAATAATATTTGAGATCTATGATATGTGAATATTGTGTGAAAGGTGGATATTTGACAATGTGATAAATAGATGTTTACTTGGTGAATGATATGGATTAAAATATATGTGTATGCTTTTAAATGCATTTTATATGAATTTCTTATTAAAAATCAATTCTTTTTGACCTTCCGGGAATTTTATAAACTCATCGGAGACTCTTTTTATTGTGAAATCTTTTTCACAACCTTTAGTTTATATTCTAGTATTTTCTAAAATTAATGGAGGAATTTATTCTTGGCTTTAAGGATTTAAATTTGATTTTATGAGTTAAATGTCATTTAAGTGATCAAAACTTTGAAAATTCATATTTAATTCAATTTTGATCCTAAAAATATTTTAAAAATATGGGTGAGCTTGTAAATTCGTATTCTTTGTTTTAAAAATAAAATTGTGATTTTTAGATATTATCTTCATTTTATTTCGAATTTTAGAAAGGGTATTATGTTGGTTTTGTTTATTAGAAATCAGATTTTGGAATTAGCAAGTTACTATTTTGCCCCTGGGCTTATAAAACCCTGCACCCAGTTTTCCCCTTTTCTTCAATTGCCGATCAACTCTCTCTTCTCTCTTTCTCTCTCGATTTTTCTCTCTCGGCAAAATCTCTCTCTCTCGATTTCTCTTCTCTGTAAAAATCTCTCTCTCTCTCTCTCTCACATATGTTGATGATTATATGTATATATATATTCGTGTATGTGTGTGAGTGTATGGTTGTGTGTATATGTGCGTGCATCAGTTTTTGCATGCAAAGGGTTTCGGCAATTTTGATTTAATTCAAACCCGAAAGCTTGCTTGTGATGACTTCGTGATTAATTGGTTGATTTATATTGCTTATTGGTGAGGTTTGTTGAAGGAAACCCGATTTTTCGGGCACCTCCAAATCATGCCGCCGTCGGCAATGAGCTCCGGCGAGCCGACGAGGACGATGATGATATTTTTGAGTCCAAATTATGTATTAATAGCTATGTTAGTTAAGATTTTGGGTTGCATGTAAAGAAATCGAAATGCATGTATATTTTCGATTTTCCCCTTGAGTAAATTCGGTTTGAAAATTTGTTTATGATGATGATTGGTTGATGATTTCAAATGATAGTGATTGCATGTTGATTAAGTGTGTTAAGTTTAGTTAGTTCGAAATTTTTGATGGTTAAAGGTTTTGATTTGGGAATTTTAGTGAAGTTCCAAGTATTTGGATTGTTAGTTTAATTAGTGTTGGTATTTGCTAATTGCATGTGTAAGTTTTAGTAATTTCTTAAGAATATGAGTTTTAGTTTTGATATGGGATGGTTAGTTGTGGTAGAGATTATAATGGTGGATTGGTTTTGTATAGACATACATCATGCTGAATTTTTCAGAAAACTGTCTGCCCTGTTCTGTTTTGATTGTTTGCATAAATATTATGCGTTTACGCGTTTAGAGAACGTTGGGTAGTTTAGAATAAGGATTAGAATTTTGAGAGGATCATTCTAAGATAGTATATACTCTTTTGTAGAGTCACGAGACGTGGAACATATAGATAAAGGAAAGGCGAAGGCAGAAATTCAGTGAGTACGGTTGTTCTAAAAGCTACTTAAGAATCCAAAGAAGTAGAGCCTAGAAATAAAGGCAAGACTAATGTGGAGAACCAGTGAATCTGATTACTCTTTTTAGCTACTTAAGGCAAGTAATTCTGACTTGCTTTCGCTTCTAAATGCCATTCTTTCATTTTGACATATATGAATTTCTATCTTGTTTATATGCCCTTTTAATCCTGAAAACATATCATGTTCATTTGGTAATCCTTATTTCTGTTCATATACCTTGTGGGTTCATACACCATACTATGTTTAGTTCTTTCTTTGAACCTTTACACCCAAGGGTGAATATACCAGAACTCACATTTTAGTACATATCCAAAACATACCTATGACATTTACTTCTTGATTTCCCATTGATAGAAATCCAGATTGATCAGATTGAACTTATCCAATTCCCAAAAGACTCTTTTATATACAAACATTATAGACACAATACAATGTCTTGTGAACCATATCTTGCTCAAACTTTTCTTCAGACCTTATCATTATCCTTTGATTATACTTACATTTTAACCTGAGATGCTATTGCATTAGATTTGAACTTGTACCTATGAATCACATACTTACTTGAAATTGAGAATATATGAACCTTCACTTGGGTACTATACAAACACACATCCAATGATTTACAAAGGATTTCTTTCATAAGAAAGATTTTAAAAGAAAGGAAGTTTCAAAGTTTGGATTCATTTAAATTCTGATTTATGGTTTCCACGGATTCCTAAGATTGGAGGCGTAAGAGGCCGAGTGACGCCGGCCCAGCACTTTTTAATTATAATAAATGGACTAGGGATGGACTAGTCTAAAGGCCAATGTGTGCCTATTGGGACCCAATACAAGGACCAGAGGGACTGTGTGTCCGGTATGGGGACTTTACGTGGCTGATCACCCGTATTGTCCGGTGCGTTGTGAAAAATCTCCAAATTACTTATTGCTTTTCTTGAAATCAAATATCTATATAAGGAAATTGGTTTACCCTTTGAAATTGCATATTTATGTCATTGTTCTGATAATCCCTTGATATGGATTCTGCTATACCCATGACATACAGATTGATATTGGAAATTGTTTCACAGTGGTTAACTATTTGGTTATATTATTACTTGCTGAGCATTTGGCTCATTCTTTTTCCCTATTCTAACCCACAGTTAAAAGAGAAGATGGTACGCACTTTTCAGTCAGCTAGGAAGTCTTCCTATAGGGTTATTTTTGGGATGCCAGCTCAGGCAGGTGATGAAGACTTGTAGAAGGTGTTTTGTATAAGGGAATGTAGAACTTTTAAGACACGGTTGTAATAACTTTTGAGACTTTTATTATGTAATAAAATGAAGTAGATAGTTGATGCTTGTTTCATACCATTACATGTTAAAGATCCAGGGTAAAGATGGGGTCGACATGTTTATATTATTATTCACAGGTTCATAAGTATAGAGGTTGTAGTGACTCCCCAATCATGACCCCAGATTGGGAGGGCGTCACAGGTTGGTATCAAAGCGGTCAGTTTTTGGTCACTGAAACAAGCCAGGATTAGGTGTAACAGTAATAAGGGAATATAAGGTGATAAGTAGGACTTAAGCTTATTACGTAAGATAGGATTTTTAGATGCAGGTTACTTTTTGGATGAGTATTGGTAGAATTAAGATAACCCTTACCGTTTAAGTATTTTCTTGGCTTATTACTGTGTTTTTACAGATAAAGGCTATTTTGAGAGATTACCCTTCATCTGAGATTCCTTTTCCTAAGCCATATCAGTCAGTATCAGTGTATACATCCGGCCAAGTGGAGATTTCCATTACCCTTTGGGTAAATTTCTTTTCTGATAGTATAGCTGCAAGTCAAGGCAGATTTATATTTTTTGTATAAAGTGAAAGGGATTGGAGATGGATGGAATATTGAATGGATTATGGATTATGTGTGGATGATTGAGTTAGTATTTGAGATATTTTTAAACAGGGCATAGTCCATTTTACGAATAGGTCATGCCGAATTTTCTACAGAAATATTATCTTAAGTTACGCACTTTCATGTTAAATAGTATTCCGACATATCGAGCGAGTATACGCTGGAACCATCTGAAGATCGGGATTACGGACGAGGAAACTAATTCGAAGCTGGAGGAATCAATCGGAGAACCAGACTACTAGTTCGGAAGACATCACTTGTAGATCCTTATGTACTTTACAGAATTTCATCTGCACCGCGGAAGCTATAGGAAACACCACGCCAGGTGTCGTATCAAGTGTGGTTAGAGTTGAGTGAGAGTAGAATCCCCAAGATAACGTCTAGAAACACTTAGATAGATTCTTTACGATATAATAACGATTTTCCCCCACGATAGAGACATTTGCCCAGAGTAGTGGCCTAAGTGTAGATTCTTTCTTTATTCAAGATTTCATACCGTTGATTTACTATCGGGACATACCTATAACCTCAAACTAGAAATTAACTCCCCTAAGGACCATCTACATGAGACAGGGCGTGATTATCTCTATACGTTCGATGTAAGGATAAGTCGGTTCATAACTAGCCATTGATTTTATTCAATTTACCTTTTTAAAAGATTCAAATTTTCATTTCTATTATTTTATTCTTTACGAAATACCTCTATTGTTCAGAGGCTAATTGATCCAATATTATATATATATATATATAATAGAAACTTTTGAAACTCATAAACCTTTCATATGTTCCTCTTAAATTTTTGATCCTCCTTGTTGTAACTGAGATGAACAACCCTATATATATAGGGGATTCAGGTACTTTCTATCTGTGTGATAGAAGTCCGGTGGGACGCCACCAGTGGTGTGTTTGTCATGGAAGTACTAAAGGTTGGCCACCTTCTGTACCTTGTTGTTTAAATTGACAAATGCAACCTGATAAAGTTCGATGATCATTTTGATCTCTTAGTTTGATTCTTTTTACCAGAAATTCTTACTAAACATACTTGTCATATATCCATATCTATTGACACCTTCCTATCTATTGATTCATTCTATCGGAAACTCTTAGAGGTATCAGCGATTTGAAATTGCAAAGGCGAATGACGGTATTCTGAGTGTCAAGCTGTACTTAGATTGACGGGAAACTGTTTTGATCAAAAATGGGAAATTGATTTAAAAAGAGGGATTGGTTGTCGAGTTAAATTTCTCATTAGACTTACAATACGATGTCAAGGTTTATTATTACCGAGAGTTTGGTATGGACAAGGAGAAGGTAACAAGGATATACGAATACTAATCATGTTGAAGTATGAAGTAAAGTGATATTGGATATACTAAAAAGGAGTTGATTATTGTTGATGAAAGACTGTTATTCTACTGGTCAGAAAAGTATATATAAGCACCTGTTTATCCTATATTTCACTTTGGATATAGTAGTTAAAACATTACAAGGTTTTGAACGTCTTGAGACCAAATGTTGGACATAAATTTTAGAACCGAAGCATGATAACTTGAGCGTAACATGGTTTGAACCAAAATTTATAGATCTAGCCAGGTTTGTGTCCGAATACGTGAATATTGATGAGAAGAGAGTTAAGAGACTTCAACAGGGGAAATGAGGTCGTGGATTAGGAGTAAAGTGATTGATCACAAACAGAAGAAGCTAGAAAAAGGGAAGCCAGAGACACCGGAAGGAAACCAACAAATAGGGAACTTTTAGAACCATTTCAATATAAGGCATGAGTTTCAGTCTAATAGGAATGTTGGATTTGGAAGACCAGAAACTGGAAATGATAAGCAAGGGAACCGTCCATAAAATATGGATTAACCAAGACCTCCAAAACCTCCGATACCAGAATGTAGAACTTGTGGAAAGAAGCAACTGGGAGTTTGTAATAAGATCAATATGGTACGTTACAAGTGTACACAGAGAGGACACTACGCCAATGAGAGCCATAAACTGAAGGCAAGAGTTACGTGTAACAAGTGTGGAGAGGTGTGGCGTTTCTTAAGAGGTTGCAATCGTTAAGTCCAGTAATCAATATGTTAAGGGGTGACATGACCACCACATACTAAGTAACCAAGGACAAGAATCCTCAATATAACCATGAGTGATACAGTAAAGAACAAGGATGTGGTTACAAATACGTTTAATATTAACTACATAAGTGCCAAAGTGTTAACTGATTCGAAGCCACAAAGTATTTTATTTTCAGAGAATTTGCTCATAAGTCGGACTGTAAAACGCAACTGTTAAGTAAAGTTTTGACTACATGAATAGCTACTCAGGAGCATATATCGATTAATCTAGCTTGTCCTCACTGTGCGATTGATATAATAGAAATCTGATGTAAACTTTAAGAATGGATTGGTTGACAGAATATGAAGAAAATGGAAATTTTGAGCCCTAGATAATGTAAAAATTGTTATCCGAGGCCGGAAGCAGACGAAGAGGTATCTAACTATCAAATAGGTAAAAGATTATTGTGTCAAGGTTGAAAAGCTTATCGTCATACGAGGTAAATGTTAGGAAAGAAACACCTTGGATAGAGAAGATTCTAGTAGCTAACGAATTTCAAATTGTATTACTTGACAATCTTTTTGTTTTACCTCCCGCCAGGGAAGTAGATTTGTTGAAGACTTAGCACCCGGGACAAAACCAGTTTCGACGGCTCCATATAGAATGGCATAAGTAGAAATGAAAGAGTTAGCAATTCAATTGCAAGATCTTAGGAAAAAGGGAGTTATAAGGTCTGGTGTATTCCTATTGGGTGCGCCAAGTTGACCATTAAGAAAAAAATACCCATTGTCAAGGATTGATGATCAGACCAGTTAAATAACACAGTGTTCTTTTCAAAATTTATTTATGATTTGGTTACCGTCATTTAAAAATAAAACCCGAAGATATTCCTTAGACGACGTTCTGAACCTGATATATATATGGACCCTATGAGTTCGTAGTGATGGAGTTCGGTTTGATGGATATAACTACCACTTTTATGAACATGATGAATAGAAATTTTAAGAAATACTTGGATAAGTTTGAGAATGTTTTCATAAATGACATCTTAAGGTATTCAAAGATGGAAGAAGAGCATACAGATCATTTGGGAATAACCCTAGAATTTTACGAAAAGAGATATTTTGTGCGCAAAGTTTTCTAAGTGCGAGTTTTGGTTGAAAGAATTACAATTACTAGGACAGGTAATTAGTAGAGAAGGAATCCAAGTGGATCCAGCTAAGGTTGAAACAGTAATGAATTGAGTAAGGCCTAAGACACCTACAGAAGCTAGAAGTTTTATGAGATTGGATGGAGATTACCGAAGGTTTGTCAAGGATTGTACCAAGATAGCCACACCATTAACCAAGCTTACTGGAAAGCATCCAAGAGTTAAAGAAGAAGATAAATGGATAAGGAAATATTTAAATTGCTAGAGGAACGGAACTCTTTAGTCGAGCCATAATGGTAAAATAGATTCGTTGTTACCGGAGATGATGACTCATGTACCTTAGGACAATACCAACAACTAAATTGAGAACACAACTTTGTGTTAAGAATCAAGATTGATTTAACATGTTAAGATGACTGTATATGTTTCTAGACAGCTGAAGAACCACGAGTGGAAACACCCGACACATGACTGAGAACTAGGCACAATAGTCTTCGCATTGATTTGGAGGCCTACTTGTATGAAGGAAAGTATGAAATCTATTCGGAGCATAAGCATTTGAAATATATTTTCACCGAAAAGGAGCTGTATACATAAGGTAGAGGAAATGGTTAGGACTGATCAAGGAATTTGAGAAAGTAGGAATAGAGGTTAGTATTTCAGATCAAGCTACGGAGATGATAAACATATATACAATGACTTTTCAACTTGAGCTGCTAGAGAAAAGTAGAAAAAATGTTAAGCGGAAGTGATGAGCGATAACATGAGTAACTTTACAGGAGAAAGTAGAAGGAGTCAAAAGGATGATAAAGGAATTTTTAGGTTTTTCTCTAGGAATTGGATACCTAGTGTGACATGGTTAAAGAATGAAATACTAAATGATGCACGTGAATTCGAAGTATTCAATCCATCCCAGAAGTACGAAGATGTAACAAGGCTTAAAAGAAAATCTTGGTGGACATATATGAAAGAGATATTACTAGATGAGTGATTAAGTGTTTTACCTGTCAGAGATTTAAAACTGAACATCAAAGACCTAGCGGATAATTACAACCAGTAGAAATTCCCGAGTTGAAATAGGAACATCTCATGATGCCAATTGAGTCATGTTCGACAGATTAAACAAATCGGTACATTTCCTTTTTCCATCAACGAGAAACATTCATTGGATAAATTGGTTTTATCTCTAAGAGACAGTAGTAAAGCAGGAGGTTCAAGTAGCAATCGAATCTTACCAAGACCCTCATTTTAATTCAAGATTTGGAAGAAAGTTTTGACATGGTCAGAAACCAAGTTAAATATGTGTGTCGTTTATCGTCCCTAAGCATATAGTCATAGTGAATAGACTATCTAAACAATCGAAGATATACTTAGAATTTGTGCGATGGATTTTGAAAGCAATTGAGGTGATCATTTACCATTAGTGGAATTCTTTTGCCGCAACAGCTATCACGCAAGTACTGGAACGCCCCCGTATGAAGCATTGTATGGAAGGAAATATAGGTCACCTGTGTATTGGAAAAAGTGGGAGAACGAAAAGTTTTGGGACCCGAGCTAGTACAACAAACGAAGGAAAAGATTAAAATCATTCGAAAAAGACTAGTTACGGCACAAGACAGACAACGGAAGTACGCTGACCAAGACAGGAAGGATCTGAGTTTTGAAGAAGGAGATCAAGTGTTGCTAAAAGTGTCGTCATGGAAAGGAGTTACAAGATTTGGCAAAAAAAAAAGGGAAACTTAGCCCGAGATATGTAGGACCGTTTGAGATACTGAGGCGTATCGGAAAAGTTGCATATGAGTTAGCGTTACCACCGCACATGGAGCATATTCATAACGTTTTTCATGTTTCGATGCTTAAGAGATTTAATCCTGATGCGAATCACGTGATCGAATATGAACCTATCGAGATTCAACCTGATTTGTCATATGTAGAACAAGAAATTCAGGATTATATGGATAGGAAAATTAAGGAATAAGATTGTTAAGCTAGTTAAGGTTTTGTGGAGGAATCCCAGAGTTGAAGAATCGACTTGGGAACTTGAGAGCGAGATGCTTGAAAAGTATCCGCACCTATTTTCATAAGGTTAGATTTTGGGGACAGAATCTTTTTAAGGGGGAAGGTTATAACGACTCGGAAAAACGCTTGTACAGTATTAATATTTAAATAATATTTGAGATCTATGATATGTGAATATTGTGTGAAAGGTGGATATTTGACAATGTGATAATTAGATGTTTACTTGGTGAATGATATGGATTAAAATATATGTGTATGCTTTTAAATGCATTTTATATGAATTTCTTATTAAAAATCAATTCTTTTTGACCTTCCGGGAATTTTATAAAGTCATCGGAGACTCTTTTTATTGTGAAATCTTTTTCACAACCTTTAGTTTATATTCTAGTATTTTCTAAAATTAATGGAGGAATTTATTCTTGGCTTTAAGGATTTAAATTTGATTTTATGAGTTAAATGTCATTTAAGTGATCAAAACTTTGAAAATTCATATTTAATTCAATTTTGATCCTAAAAATATTTTAAAAATATGGGTGAGCTTGTAAATTCGTATTCTTTGTTTTAAAAATAAAATTGTGATTTTTAGATATTATCTTCATTTTATTTCGAATTTTAGAAAGGGTATTATGTTGGTTTTGTTTATTAGAAATCAGATTTTGGAATTAGCAAGTTACTATTTTGCCCCTGGGCTTATAAAACCCTGCACCCAGTTTTCCCCTTTTCTTCAATTGCCGATCAACTCTCTCTTCTCTCTTTCTCTCTCGATTTTTCTCTCTCGGCAAAATCTCTCTCTCTCGATTTCTCTTCTCTGTAAAAATCTCTCTCTCTCTCTCTCACATATGTTGATGATTATATGTATATATATATATATTCGTGTATGTGTGTGAGTGTATGGTTGTGTGTATATGTGCGTGCATCAGTTTTTGCATGCAAAGGGTTTCAGCAATTTTGATTTAATTCAAACCCGAAAGCTTGCTTGTGATGACTTCGTGATTAATTGGTTGATTTATATTGCTTATTGGTGAGGTTTGTTGAAGGAAACCCGATTTTTCGGGCACCTCCAAATCATGCCGCCGTCGACAATGAGCTCCGGCGAGCCGACGGGGACGATGATGATATTTTTGAGTCCAAATTATGTATTAATAGCTATGTTAGTTAAGATTTTGGGTTGCATGTAAAGAAATCGAAATGCATGTATATTTTCGATTTTCCCCTTTAGTAAATTCGGTTTGAAAATTTGTTTATGATGATGATTGGTTGATGATTTCAAATGATAGTGATTGCATGTTGATTAAGTGTGTTAAGTTTAGTTAGTTCGAAATTTTTGATGGTTAAAGGTTTTGATTTGGGAATTTTAGTGAAGTTCCAAGTATTTGGATTGTTGGTTTAATTAGTGTTGGTATTTGCTAATTGCATGTGTAAGTTTTAGTAATTTCTTAAGAATATGAGTTTTAGTTTTGATATGGGATGGTTAGTTGTGGTAGATATTATAATGGTGGATTGGTTTTGTATAGACATACATCATGCTGAATTTTTCAGAAAACTGTCTGCCCTGTTCTGTTTTGATTGTTTGCATAATGTTGCTGCCTGTTTTAGACAGAGAGCTTAGGATGTCACTGTTCTAAATTGAATCTAGTTTGTGCACGCGCTAACCTTGTATCGATAGGGTTAACGAATAAAACGTTATGCTTATTTTACTAAAAGTTGCGCAGCAGGGATTTTCTGTGCTTTAGTACCTACTTTATACTGTTCGTTTTTAATCTAAATAAAGTGTTCTGAAGTTGAAACTTTTATGCTAAGTTGAGTTAGTAACCAGGAAGTAGCCTGTCAAATATGGTATTTGTTTGATTATTTTTGGATTTATTATAAATGTTTTGGTAAGGCTTGCGCAGCAGATTTTTCAGCTTTTGAGATGAAAACATTGTTTGTAAAGGTGTTAAGGATATGGTTAGCATTGATCAAGTTGATTTAAAAGAATACCAAGGGTGGTATGATCTGAAAGTTAGATTATATATATATGTATTAAAGGAGTATGTTATGTGAACTTGAATGGCAATGTGCGCTTATGTGAGTTTTGTGCTTAATATATGGTTAAGAGTTATAAGTGATATAAATATTATGTGTTTACGCGTTTAGAGAACGTTGGGTAGTTTAGAATAAGGATTAGAATTTTGAGAGGATCATTCTAAGATAGTATATACTCTTTTGTAGAGTCACGAGACGTGGAACATATAGATAAAGGAAAGGCGAAGGCAGAAATTCAGTGAGTACGGTTGTTCTAAAAGCTACTTAAGAATCCAAAGAAGTAGAGCCTAGAAATAAAGGCAAGACTAATGTGGAGAACCAGTGAATCTGATTACTCTTTTTAGCTACTTAAGGCAAGTAATTCTGACTTGCTTTCGCTTCTAAATGCCATTCTTTCATTTTGACATATATGAATTTCTATCTTGTTTATATGCCCTTTTAATCCTGAAAACATATCATGTTCATTTGGTAATCCTTATTTCTGTTCATATACCTTGTGGGTTCATACACCATACTATGTTTAGTTCTTTCTTTGAACCTTTACACCCAAGGGTGAATATACCAGAACTCACATTTTAGTACATATCCAAAACATACCTATGACATTTACTTCTTGATTTCCCATTGATAGAAATCCAGATTGAACTTATCCAATTCCCAAAAGACTCTTTTATATACAAACATTATAGACACAATACAATGTCTTGTGAACCATATCTTGCTCAAACTTTTCTTCAGACCTTATCATTATCCTTTGATTATACTTACATTTTAACCTGAGATGCTATTGCATTAGATTTGAACTTGTACCTATGAATCACATACTTACTTGAAATTGAGAATATATGAACCTTCACTTGGGTACTATACAAACACACATCCAATGATTTACAAAGGATTTCTTTCATAAAAAAGATTTTAAGAGAAAGGAAGTTTCAAAGTTTGGATTCATTTAAATTATGATTTATGGTTTCCACGGATTCCTAAGATTGGAGGCGTAAGAGGCCGAGTGACGCCGGCCCAGCACTTTTTAATTATAATAAATGGACTAGGGATGGACTAGTCTAAAGGCCAATGTGTGCCTATTGGGACCCAATACAAGGACCAGAGGGACTGTGTGTCCGGTATGGGGACTTTACGTGGCTGATCACCCGTATTGTCCGGTGCGTTGTGAAAAATCTCCAAATTACTTATTGCTTTTCTTGAAATCATATATCTATATAAGGAAATTGGTTTACCCTTTGAAATTGCATATATATGTCACTGTTCTGATAATCCCTTGATATGGATTCTGCTATACCCATGACATACAGATTGATATTGGAAATTGTTTCACAGTGGTTAACTATTTGGTTATATTATTACTTGCTGAGCATTTGGCTCATTCTTTTTCCCTATTCTAACCCACAGTTAAAAGAGAAGATGGTACGCACTTTTCAGTCAGCTAGGAAGTCTTCCTATAGGGTTATTTTTGGGATGCCAGCTCAGGCAGGTGATGAAGACTTGTAGAAGGTGTTTTGTATAAGGGAATGTAGAACTTTTAAGACACGGTTGTAATAACTTTTGAGACTTTTATTATGTAATAAAATGAAGTAGATAGTTGATGCTTGTTTCATACCATTACCTGTTAAAGATCCAGGGTAAAGATGGGGTCGCGTCTACATGTTTATATTATTATTCACAGGTTCATAAGTATAGAGGTTGTAGTGACTCCCCAATCATGACCCCAGATTGGGAGGGCGTCACACATATAGAGTTCGTTAAGTGGACTACCGGAGGTAGTGCCATCGAGGATGTTAAGATTAAAGAGTTTAGTTGAGAATTTATCGAAGGACCGATAGGACTATTGAAGATCATCATAATGATGAGAAGGACATTTAGAATTGTACACGGATTATCAAAGAGATTAAGATAAGTCGCGGAGCAGAGTCTTGGTCGCAGCTGAGGTAAGGTCAGAATGGCCAATACCAATGGATAACTTGACTTAGTAAGAACCTAAGTGTTTGTAGTTCATCATAGTTTGCCACGATAAGGCAGCATATGTGAAGATTGAGACGTTTACAGTGCTTTACGCGATCCGAATTACTAAATTGCGTGGACTAATTAAGGCATTATCTTGCGTGTGAGGTCTAAACCTTGGGAACAACGATTTTACCAGAGTTGGTGTCTTTTCCGTCGATGGGTATTTTGTTACCTAAGAGGAAGACTTTTGCATACATGTAGTACCAGAACGTTATCGTGAGACGAACGTGCTAAATCGCATCGCGAGTATACTTCGTACGATAGGCCATGATGGCTCAACTCGGAAATCAAAGATATGAAGAATGGGTAGCGTGATTCTGATGAAGACACGTATGGTTGCAACGAGCAATGCGACAATCTCAGGACCTACGAGGAACGAGACCTATGGTGGCCTGGGGTTGGATTCATTCGATACGACTAGTGTTAAGAAATTATATATACGTTAATGGACCTTCATCTTTCGTGGATGTGTTGATGCGGCCGTATGAGACCCAATCTCTGAACGACTATCGGGGAATGGCGAATATGTTTCGAACTCCCGACCTATTTAAAGACTTGTACGATTTTGAGGTACCGTTGGTTTGTACCCTAAGCCATAAAGGCATAAAGATAAGATCATCCTCGTACGGGTGATGATAGAACTTATGATGACCATTGACTTTTGGTATCTACTTGCTGGTGCACTCCTCAATCTAAAATTGTTCCTGCCTATGTTACCTTGAATAGTTCATGTCAGGTAACCCTTCTAATTTCCTACTTCAACTTGGGATGCAACCAACAATTGTTAAGTATTCATTTTATTTCTTCATATTTGGACTCCTCAGTTGAGTTCATAAATATCTAGCTATGTGTTTAAAACATAGATGATGTATATTTCAGAGACTACTCGTGAAGTTTTTCTTCTATTAAGGAAAGATTTGCACATCAGACGTTGAAATCGTGGAAATGATATCAATTTCATATTGATATTCTGAATTAAATTCTATCGAGGAATTTGACAAAGTTTATGTACGGAGACACCATTGGGTGGATCATTTCACTGATGAGAAATGTTTGGTGGAAGGTTATCGATTGTTCCGATACCAAGAACTTTCTATTCAGACCTTATATTCTATTCAAGGGTTATAATTACCATGTTCGTCCCAAACTTATTTACTCTTCTTTTAAATTCATTATCCGAGTAGTCAAAATTTTGTTTTCTTTCTTTCTTCGGCTACGATGTCGAGATTTTGTACTAGTAGATTGAAAATGGCTAATTATATGTGCCATAATGAGTGACTAGTTAATTGTTCTAACTAGTTGAAATTTTAATGATATGATGAGAATCTAGCTATTCATCCTAGCTAGATGCTGCGTCCCAAACTAATCGAACTAGCAAATTTTGTTCAGCTAGTTGTACATGTTTAAGTGAACTAGTTATTGTTTCACTAAGTTCAACTTTCGGTCAAATTTATATAAATGAGTGTTAGCACAAAATCACGCAAGCGCACGTGGTCACAAGTAATATACGAATAAGTCAAGTTCGTTCCCACAGAGATCTAATGAGGTGTTCAATTCTATTAATGTACCTATGCAACAATGTATGATTTTTATCCACTGCTAAGACAATTAACAATTTGGGTTTGATTATCTAAAATTAACTAGAGAACAAATTATTAAACTAAGAATTAACTAACTAAGAGGATTAAAATCGATTTATGTATATGAGAATAAAACATGGGATCCTAACTTCATTAAGTACTTCATTCAGAGTCTTTTGTCTTTAATCAATGCATGTGACGGTTGTGAAAACTAATCGGATAACACGAAATCAGTACACGCTACCTTTCAGTATACGTATACCAAACCACTTAAACATCCACAAAATAGATAGAAGTTAAGCAGACACCAATTATGCTTAGACCCTATATGTCTATAAGATTTGAAAACATAACGGTTTAACGAGCAAGTTATCCATTCAGATTACATAGGGCAGGTAAGATGGTTAAAATCACCTACGAATCATGCATGACAAACATACATAAACCTATGCTAGCATGGAAAGTTCCAAACCTCTATATCCACTTTCGCATTCAATAGAGATTAACAAACAATCTTAGATGTTAGCTACGCATCCAAGAAGAATAAGCACAACCAAACTAGGATATCAATTAGCCATCACACACACATCTTTAAAACAATTAACTACTAAAATCCATACATAAATCCGTTAGAATCCCACGACAATGATTAGTTCATAATAGAACCGTTCATCATCGTGGGTTCTGATGAAAGCATGATGAAAAACAAGAAATCAATGATGTAAATATGAATAAGAGTTAAAGGTTTAGAGGACAAATCCGGAAGCATCCAAAAGTTGCACCAAAATTGAAGAATACAAGAAAAAACTATGTCTAGATCTCCTCGTAGTCACGTTCTTCGTTCTTGGCTCCTCGATCTTGTGCTCCAATATTGAATCTGATCTCTGGTGTGTTGTGATGTATTGTGATGTGTTGATTATGTCCCCCCAAGGTGTGTATTTATAGCTCCAAGTTATCCCTCTTCCAAGCAATTGCCGTTTTTGAGTTAGAATAGAATTACGGCAATTTCCATCTTTGAATGCAATAAGAATTACATATTCCATGTTTACAACTGATTCTGGAAGTTTCTGGCCGCCCCAAGCAATTACCATAATGATTAGAAGTCGAATTTGTGAAAATTTCCTTATTAAA
This sequence comes from Heracleum sosnowskyi, assembly GCA_030848705.1. NCBI lineage: Eukaryota > Viridiplantae > Streptophyta > Magnoliopsida > Apiales > Apiaceae > Heracleum > Heracleum sosnowskyi. Next base: position 15,060,941 of record CM061241.1, on the reverse strand, counting down.
ATCGAATTCTGGCAATTTCTGGCGATTCTGACTTCCTGGGCGGCCGCGCAGAATTCCAGTACAATTCCTTGGCGCCCGCGCAGAACCTTCTGCCTAGAATTATAGAAAATGTTGTCCTCTTCGCGTGAGCTGTAAGATCGTCAGAATCGGACTTGTAGAACTCCATATATGGCCAAAACAGTGAAGACTGCGCAACCTACCCGGAAAATCCGAATTTTAATCAAATTAACCTCTAACTCTTGGTTCTGCAAAACTTAATGAAAACACATTAAACACACCACATACTTGAGTTCAAGTCATCAATTTAAGCCGATATGAAGCGTTCCAAGTGGATTAAAAATCCACTTATCAGTGAGTTCACAATGCATTTTATATGCAGTGAATTGTGATGATGAAATTTCCAAATGATAATTGATTGAGACCTAATAAGGTCACCCATTCGACAAGAATTCTTAAAAAGATTGATAAAATATTTTGTTGCTTGAAGTATTCTTGGTACCATGCAAGTATTTTCCATAGTATTTGGAAAAGAGAGTGTTGAAGCTTAGAGCTAACACAAATGAGTCCGATAACTTATGAATCGAAGTTTACGGAAATTGCCAAGGTTTGTTTCACATGATGCGAATTCAGGATAACGGAGTGTTCGAAACGACTGATTATGTTACCTTGGTTAATTAAACGACTGTAATAGAAATGGAAGCAAAGTGGACGAGAAATAAATGGGAATAAAGCAAATAGAGTATGAAACGCGAATAGATTGAGAAAGAAAGAAAGTAAGAATTCAGATTGTCGGACGAGGGAACGATTGACCTCCAAAGATGTGAACCTTGTTTAGCGACTGTGACAAATACGAAACGGGAAGTACCTAGTGTACAGAATATCCTTGTGGTTAACGAGTTCGAGGATGTATTTCCAGAAGATCTTTCGGGGATATCACCCGATAGAGAAATAAAGTTGCTATAGAATTAGCTCCAAGAACGGCGCCAGTTTCGAAGGCCCCGTACCGACTAGCTCCAGTCAAGATGAAGAAATTAGTCGCTCAATTGTAGGAATGATAAGACCAAGTGCGTCACCGTGGGATGCACCCATGTTAATTGGTGAAGAAAAAGGACGACAGCATGAGGCTGTGCATAGAGTATCGAGAGCTAAATAGGCTAACTATTAAGAATGAGTACCCCTTCCAAGGATCAGTGATTTGTTCGATTGGCTGCATGATGCAGTTAAATTCTCGAAGATTGATTGAGAACTGGATACCACCAGTTGAATATTAAACCTGAGAACGTACCCAAGACTACGTTTCGCACCAAGTATGGACACTGCGAGTTTTTAGTAATGTCGGTTGGGCTAACGAATGCCCTTGCAGCTTTCATGGATTTGATGAATCGAGTTTTCAAGCAGTATTTGGACAAGTGTGTCATAGTTTTATCGATGATATTTTAGTCTACTCCTAGACAGAGGAGGAACCCGTAGAACGTTTGAGGATAGTGTTAAAAGCACCGAGGAGAGAAAAGTTATATGCCAATTTCTCAAAGTGCGAGTTTTGGCTAAGGGAAGTACAGTTTTAGGACATGTGGTCAACAGTGAAGAGGTGCTGGTTGACCCCGCTAGTATAAAAGCTGTTTCGAACTGGGAAAGACCAACCACACCAACCGAGGTGAGTAATTTTGTGTGTTTAGCCGGATATTACCGAAGATGTGTACAAGATTTTGCTAAAATAGCAGCCCCACTGACCCGAATTACTCGAAAGACTGAAAAGTTGAATGGATCGAGAAATGTGAGAAAATTTCCAGGAATTAAAGAAGAGACTAGTCACCGCCCTGTGCTGGTACTACCAGACGGGAATGGAGATTTTGTGATCTATAGCGACGCATCGCATAAAGGAGTAGGGTGTGTGCTTATACAGAACGGAAAGGTAATTGTGTATGCATCCAGACAATTAAAGTAATATGAATTTAGATACCCTACGCTTGACCTAGAATTGGCAGCGATAGTTTTCGCTTTAAAGATTTGGAGGCACTAACTGTATGGAAAGAAGTGCGAGATTTACACAATCATAAGAGCAATAGATACGTTTTCCCAGGAAGAACGTACCGTGATAATAGAAAAGATAGCTAAAGCTAATCAAGGATTATGATGGTGGGATTCTTTACCACCCAGGGAAGGCCAATGTGGTGGCCAATACCCTTGGTAGGAAAGAGAGACTTAAGATGATAACATCGTTGGATAAAGTTAATCCAAGGATTTGAGAAAATGGAAATTGAGGTTAAGATAACCGGAAATGGTATTAAGAGACTATTTGAGATTGCAATGCAACCAGAATTGCTGCAGGAAATCAAGTTATGTCAAGAACGAATAACGAGTGAAGGTATAAAGCCAATGTTGGAGAAAGCATTAAAGACTGAGAAGGATGATAAAGGAATCATAATGTATTTTTACCAAATTGGGATTCCAAATGTTCAAGAAATGAAAGATGCTAAATCTTCGGAATGACTAATAAGAAGAATTGAAGGGATGAAGTTTGAAGTCACGAGAACAACAAGGCTTATTTAAAGGTCCTGATTGAGCCAGAACGAATTAAGGCATAAAGATCTGTCATAAAGAGACAGCTACACCGAGATTAAAGAAAGTTAAGGAAATGTTATAGGTAGCCAGATAAATAAAAGGATTTATCGATTGGTAAACAAATATTGGATATGTCAGAAAATGAAGGCAGAACAAAGACCTAGTTGACTATCACAGTTAGTAGAGATTCCTGATTAGGAATGTAATTTACTGTAATGGATTTTGTGATTGGATCAACAAGAATCGAGTCGGACTATGACGTCAGTTGAGCTATAATTGATGGATCAAATGGGTCTACTCATATTTTGTTTTTAGCAAGAGATCTTAAATCAAAGAGTTGCGAAAGAGATAATTGGGTGACGTGGAGTTCCAGTCACCATCGTGTCAAATAAGAACCAATGCTTGAACTCCCGATTCGGGAGGAGTTTTTCCAAACATGTTTGGCAACGAGTTTGAGTGCAAGCACTACGTAGGATCCGTAGACCGACGGACCAACCAGAAGAAACATTTCAGAGAACCGAAGTTATGGTAAGCGTTGTACCGTTGACTGCAAGAGTAGTCGGATGTTGATAGAAAATGGGTGTATAAGAGTACAACCAAAATTGGCATATATAAAGCGTCTGGTAGATATCACAGACCGGAATGAGTAAGTGTTGTAAGGAACCAGAGGGTTGAAGAGTCAACCTGGAAACTGGAAGATTCCTATATTGAAAGAGTAACCTCGGCTATTTTCTTAGATTCCGGGACGGAATCCTTTTAAGAAGGGGAGACTGTAATAACCCCAAATTTTGGACTTAGTTAAAAAATTTTGATGAATAGTAAATGTGATGAATATTAAATTTGCTGATGGAAAATTTTTCAGACCACCCTATATGGAAGACATGGAATGAATGTTTCGAGGTTATATTATTGATGTATAGGAAGAATAAAAGAATGTAAACGCGATCAGAATCAGGAGATTTCAACTTTAAATTTTGATCACTATTCATCGGACAATCAAGGGTGAATTGATTTGATCGTTTTGAGAAAGTGTGTAGGAGGAGAAATCCATGATCATATCTTAAACCAAGGTGAGAAATCTAGAACCATGTATTAAACCAAGACAATGGAAAGATAAAGGAAGTATCCCCTAGCTTTGGTACAGAACGGAATGGGAGCCACAGACCAATTCTTTCTATGAGGTAAAGCCCCTTCTACATGGAGTCACTCAAGGTCCAAGGAAGGAAAAAGGACAAACTTCATGCATTAGGGATGTGGAACAAGCTACACTTCAAAGAAGCTTATCTCCCAAGTCCCCTTCTAAACCAAAGGGCAAAAACATAGCAAGGATTTTCTATCCTGCACCTTATCCAGATGAGCTCAAGCTTCTTGGACTACTTATCACAAAATGCAAGGAAAGCAATGATTCTGAGATAAGGAAGCAAAGGGCAATTGTCTACAGGAATGGACAAGAAATCTGTGTTTGGGCTGGTCACCCAAACTTTGCTGAAGCTAAGGCTAAAGAGTCAGAAAGAGCAGCAATGCAAGCACTTGCAGTTGCTCAGTCTCTTGATGAAGAATAAAGAAAGCTAGAAGAAAAAGCCAGAGAGGAAAGGAATACAAAGAAGAGCATAAGGCAACCAAAGGCAAGAGCTAGGAGAAACATAGCCTTTGAGAATGATGACTCTCAGAGTATTTGTTAGGTCCTGATAAGTTTGTAGAAGGGGGGTTGAATACAAACTATACCGTTTTATCGAAATTTGTTCGTTTAAGATTAAACAATTTTAGAACAAATTAATGCGGAATAAAAACTGAAACAATATTCAAGTTAAATAGAAACTCTATTAAACTTGAGGAGTGTTACAACTTTGATCACTGATTACAAAGAACTTAATAAAACAAATCTAGAATAAATTCGACATGAATTTATCTATTTTTGTAATAAAAAGGATCGAATACTAAAAAGTAGTTCGATATAAAATCTAGGGATTATGATCCGCTAGAAAGCTAAAGCAGTACAAGTGAAATGATCCTTATGAATTTAATGATAAGAACTTGTCAAGAATTAAATCACTGGCCGGAAATGAGTGCTTTGCAGTTGAAGAATTAATGAAGAATGTAATGCTTTTGTTCTGTGTCTTTTCTTCTCTGTGTCTTCTTAATGTCAACTGCCTCTTTTCATTTATACAATTCACTTGTCAATCTTTTCCACGCGCCAATCCACTAGCAGATTGTATTTAGAAGACTTGCTGGAAAACTATGTAAATGGCCTTGGAAGACTCACGGGAAGACAAGGTTTGTACATGGAAGACAACCGGGAAGACAGTGGTTTGGCCTAGGAAGACAATCGGGAAGACAGCCTTGGTAGTCTTCCTAGTTCAAAGAACTAAGTCTTCCTAGTTCAATCCTAAGTCTTCCTAGTTCAAATATATTCTAATTTAAATAATTAACTAAATAAATTATGTATTAAATTAATTCTTTGCATAATTAATTTAATAAATAATATACTGTTATGGATCAAAAAACGTACCTTGTGAATTAAAGGCTAGGGTTTGTGAGCGTTCAAGCTTTAATGACTGTTCTTGTGTTTCGGGACTAAATCGGTCCTCACAAGATGCCTACGTATCTCTGCTGTATAGAGAATCAAGTCAATAAAACGTAGTTCTAGAATGAAGGACGAGGGTCCTTATATAGGCGTCTAGAGCCTAGTATTTATGGTATGTTTAGGAGTCTTAATTGATAAGTCTCGTTATTGATAACTGATAAGGAGTATATTACTTGGTGTGCAAGCATTATCCTTACCTGATAAGTGTTATGACTCATCATATTATTTGATTGGGATTCTGGATCCTTCTATGAAGATTTTATTATATTTTGGACTCATTTAATGAGCTGATAATTTTCCTTTATTTATTAATTACGAAATTAATAAATAGTTAGGGTTTCGGGCCTTTTGTCGGGCCTAATTCTTGGACCAAAATAGGTCTAATTAATATATCATTAATTATCTCTAGGGCTATATTTCAGCCCATATCATATACTTAATAATATTAATTATTTATAAGAGAATAAATAGAACAAGTTGACTTCTCAATTAATTTCAGAATCACTTAAAACTTAGATAAATAACAAACACAATAGTACGTTGACACTCGATGTACTGTCTGGTTCATGAGTGACTAACGACAATGTCTGTCCTTTATCTATTTAACTTTAAGCAGTGATTCACTACCTTCTCATTCAAGAACTCCGTAATCAGTACCTTTTTCTGTCACCACTTGAAATCTCTGTCACTTTAATAAATCCACTGAGCTTGAATACTTCATTGAGGCTTGATCAATAAATTGAGCTTCTTTCAATGTAGAATCACTTCAAGTCTGTAGATAACTTTAATCTTCATTCTTTGACAGATATAATCTTCTGAGATTTCTGTGACAATTGATTTTTATTATTTACTTATTACATCTTAATTAAAGTTGAGTAGAATTCTCGGTGTTTACAAATAGGACTAGACATATGCCTTTCAATCTCCCCCTATTTGTTTGTTAGACAATATCAACCAAATACTCTAGAGGATAACTCAACTAAAACAAGAAAAGATAAGACTTTTAAGAGCCAAGCAAATAATAAAAAGTTCTGGATTAAATATAACAATTTCCAGATTCAAACAGTAAAGATAAATACAAGATAGATGTTCCTCTAGACTGAACATATGAATACATTTATCCTATCTTGAATCACTTAAGCTCTAAACATTTAATATTTACAAACAGAGCTTCTTCAAATTTCAGACTCAATCATCTCTCCTTCTTCAAGTGCTTCAAGCAAATCCTTGTCCAGAACACGATCAGATTCAGAAGTAATGCCACTAGGTCTAACAGGTTGAGTTGTGACTTTCTTTAGCCTATTCTTCATTTGATGATATCTTTTGATATTTGCTATGCAATAGTCTTGAATCAAATCAGCAACTTCTGTCTTCTCTTGTGTAGCAAATCCTGAAGTCCTCAACATGTTCTCCAAGTAGACAAGATGCTTGGCAGGAAAATCCTTCAGAGATAATGGATCCACACCACAAGTCTGAAGTGCCCTTCCATAGTTTCCAGTTTGTATGAGCCTCGTCCATACACATTCTTGACCCGATAGGGCCCTTCCCAGTTTGGGGCTAACTTTCCCTTTTGTCCAACTCCAGATGCTTCAATTTTTCTAAGGACTAAGTCCCCTTGACGAAAGAATCTCTCTTTAACCCTTAGGTTGTAGTAGAAAGATGCTCGTTTTTGATGTTCAACTATCTTGGCATTCGCCTCATCTCTAACTTCGTCAATTAGATCTAAAGCTAGCCTCAAGCCTTCTTCATTCGCCTCTGGCTCATAAGCTTCAACTCTAGGAGATGCATGAGTGATTTCTAAAGGAAACACTGCTTCTGCTCCGTAAGCTAGTAGAAATGGAGTTGCCCCAGTAGTGACTTTGCAAGTGGTACGGTAAGCCCAAAGTATGGGGAGTAATTCGTCTACCCAAGTGTTTCTGGAGCGCTCAACTCTTTTCTTCAGTCCATCTAGGATAATTCGATTTGCAACCTCAGCTTGCCCATTTGCTTGAGGATGGGCAACAGAAGTGAAGCGCAACTTGATATCATTCTCATCACAATACTTCTTGAATTCGTCATTGTTGAATTGAGTTCCATTGTCCGTTACCAGGATTCGTGGAATTCCATATCTGCATATCACACTCTCCCAAAAGAAGTGCATCACTTGCTTGGTGGTTATCTTGGCCAAAGGTTTAGCCTCAATCCACTTAGTGAAATAGTCAATTGCAACTATCAGAAATTTTCTCTGTGCACTTGCCATTGGAAATGGCCCAAGTATATCCATTCCCCACATAGCAAAAGGGATAGGTGAGTTTACGGATGTCAACATCTCAGGTGGTTGTCTAACCACTGGTGCATGCTTCTGGCACCGTTCACATTTCTTCACATAACTTTTTGCATCAGCAAGCATACTAGGCCAATAGAAACCTAGACGAGTAACTTTATGGGCGAAAGCTCTGCCCCCCAAGTGCTGTCCACAAATCCCTTCATGAACTTCTTCCAGGGCCAATTCTGCCTCTTGAGGTCTTAAACATTTCAGGTATGGAATAACAAAAGATTTCTTATATAGAATTCCCTCAATTAGGGCATACCTTAGTGCTCTGACGTATAACTTTCGTGCTTCTGTGGTGTCATTAGGTAGCCACCCAGTTTCTAAATGAGCTTTGATCGGATCAATCCAACAACTGGTAATACCAATGGGTGCTACCAACTTTCCGTTGATGCTTGGGGTTTTTAAGACTTGGAAGTATACACTCCCCGCATAATTTTCAATTTCAGAAGAGGCAAACTTGGACAAAGCATCAGCCTTCACATTTTCCTCCCTCGGAACGTGCTCCACATAGCATTCATCAAACTGAGTCATGATGGCTTTGACAAGTTTCAGATACTTAGCCATGACTTCATCTCTGGCTTCAAATTCTCCATTTACTTGAGAAACAACTAACCTTGAGTCTCCACAGACTTTCAGAGTTTTGACCCTCAGGGCTCCAGCCAGCCCTAAGCCAGCAATTAAAGCTTCATACTCAGCCTCATTGTTTGTCGTTGGGAAGTCAAGTTTTAGTGCGTACTCTATTACGAATCCATCAGGACTTTGCAGCACTAAACCAGCTCCACTTGATTTTGTTTTTGATGCTCCATCAAAATAGAGCACCCAACATTCCTTAGACACCATGTCTTCATTTTTGCTGTCTTCCACTACTACCTCCTGCCCCCCGACTTCTTGGTTGTCAATGGTACATTCAACCATGAAGTCAGCGAGTGCTTGAGCTTTAATGGCCGTACGAGGCTTATACTTGATATCAAATTCTCCCAACTCGATAGCCCATTTGATCAACCTTCCACTAACCTGAGGGCTGTGCAGAACGTTCCTTAGAGGTTGATTAGTCAAAACCTCTATCTTGTGCGCCTGGAAGTACGGACGTAGCTTTCTTGAGGCCATTATCAAGGCTAAGGCAAACTTCTCTATGGTAGAGTAGTTTATTTCTGCCCCATGCAGGATCTTACTCACATAGTAAATGGGTTTCTGAACCTTCAATTCTTCCTTTACCAAAACAGCTCCAAGGGCAGTGTCGGATACTGCCAAGTACAGATAGAGGATTTCTCCTGGCTTTGGTTTTGCCAATAGTGGTGCTTCAGCCATGTATTTCTTCAGGGCCTCAAAGGCTTCTTGGCTTTCAGGTGTCCATTCGAAATTTCTCACATTCTTGAGTGCTTTGAAAAAAGGTAAGCATTTTTCTCCTGACTTGGAGATGAATCTTCCCAAAGCTGCAACTCTTCCTGTCAATTTCTGCACATCCTTAACAGACTTGGGTGGTTCCATATCTAGGATTGCCTTGATCTTGTCGGGGTTAGCTTCGATTCCCCTCTTGGAGACCATCAGACCTAAAAACTTTCCTGAGCCAACTCCGAAGGCACACTTCGTTGGGTTTAACATCATCTTGTGGTGCCTCAGCACTTCAAATGCTTCTCGAAGATGCTTTATATGGTCTGCCTTGTCGAGGCTCTTGACTAGCATGTCGTCCACATAAACTTCCATTGTTTTACCAATCAGTGGTTCAAAAATCTTGTTCACCAATCTTTGGTATGTTGCTCCTGCATTCTTAAGTCCAAATGCCATTACCAAATAACAGAAAACACCAAAGTCGGTGATGAACGATACCTTGGAGATGTCGTCCTCGTGCATCTTGATTTGGTTGTATCCACTGAAGCCATCCATGAAACTTAACATCTCGTGCCCAGCAGTGGCATCTATCAAAGCATCAATCCTCGGTAAGGGAAAACAATCCTTGGGACATGCATCATTCAAGTCGGTGAAGTCTACACACATTCTCCACTTTCCATTGGCCTTCTTGACCATCACTGGGTTAGCCAACCATTCAGGGAACTGAATTTCTTCAATGAAGCCTGCTTCCAAGAGTTTTTCTACCTCTTGCTTGATAGCTTCTTGCCTTTCAGGGGCAAAATTTCTTTTCTTTTGTTTCACTGTCTTCCTTTCAGGATCCACATTCAATTTGTGGGTTATCAATTGGGGATCAATCCCTGGCATATCAGCTGCTGTCCAAGCAAATACATCACTGTTTTCTTGGAGAAAGGATGTCAACTTGCTTTTCATAGATTCAGGTAGTAAAGCTCCAATGTAGGTGACCTTGTCTGGTTCTCCTGGGATCAAGGGGATGGGAAAAAGATCCTCAGCTGGCTTTCCTCTTCTTTCTTCATCGTTTCTGATGTCCATGTCCTCAATTGGGAGAACCTGCCCCCCAACTCCATCAGGCCTCAACGCGGCTACATAACAGCTTCTAGCCATTTTCTGATCACCTTTTTCTTCACCAATCCCATTCCTTGTAGGGAATTTGATCTTCAAATGATAGGACGAGGCAACAGCCTTAAATGCATGAAGTCCCGTTCTTCCCAGAATTGCATTGTAGGTTGAAGTCGCCTTAATAACTATGAAATTCAGCATTTGAGTAGACGTCTTCGAACCTTGTCCCATTGTCATTGGGAGTTGAATCGTGCCTTCTACCTTCGATTCTACTCCATTGAACCCATATATGGGCATGTTTGAGGGTGTAAGCTGAGAGTCAGTGTAACCCATCTTGATGAAAGCATCATGGAACAAGATGTCCACTGAAGCTCCATTGTCAACAAGAACTCTCTTCGTTTCTGAGTTCCCAATCACAGGTACTATGACCAGAGGGTCATCATGGGGAAATTTCACTCCCTCAAGGTCTGAATCGTCAAAATTCAAAGATACTTCAGTCTTGGCACGCTTCGGTGCTTCTCCAACCACAGTCATCACCTCACGGGCATAAGCTTTTCTAGAGTTTCTGGAAGGTCCGGCCGCAGTTGGCCCTCCAAATATCATATTGATGACAGGCCCTCGGGGCTTGGGATTTCGGTCTTGATCATTGTCCCGTCTATCGTAGTCTTTCCTTTCATAATTTCCTCTCTGACTTCCCTGGTTTCCATCTTTGGTGTACTTACCAAGCTTTCCTCTTCGAATCAAGAATTCAATTTCATCTTTCAGTTGCCTGCAGTCATCTGTCTCGTGTCCAACTTCTTTGTGAAACCGGCAGTATTGGTTTTGATTTCTCTTTGATACATCGGCCCTCATAGGCTTTGGCCATTTAAGGTCTTCTTCCTTTGCAATCTCCATCAGAATTTGGCTTCTAGGAGCATTCAATCTTGCATACTCCGTGAACTTTGGCCCAAAATTGCTTTTCTTGGGTGGTGAATCTGAATCCTTTGATGTCCTAGGATACTTTTCTCTTGCATCATATTCTGGAGCATCCTTTCTCTTCTTTGAATTTCCATTGCCAGTAGCAATGGGTTCATACTTTCTCATGCTCTCTTCAGCTTTGATGTATTTCCCAGCTCTATCTTGTAGTGACAACATGTTTTCGGGGGGATGTTTGGCCAAAGACCTCCTGAAGTGGTCATCGGTAGTTCCTTGCTGTAGGGCTATCATAGCCACTTTATCTTCCAAATCTGGGACTTTTATAGCCTCCTTAGTGAATCTACTCAAGTATTCTCTCAATGTTTCATTCTTGCCTTGTCGAATCGCCATAAGAGAGGCAGAACTTTTCTCATGTATCTTCCCACTAACAAATTGATTGATGAATGCCTTACTCAGCTCTTTGAAGGATCCAATAGAATTGGGCGGAAGGCGACTATACCAACGTTGAGCCATACCCGCAAGGGTTTGTGGAAACGCCCTACACTTTGCAGCGTCATTGGCAGGCTGCAACAGTAGTGCATTTGAGAAGGTTCTTACATGATTTGCGGGATCTCCCGTTCCATCATAAGTTTTGATGGTTGGCATTTTAAACTTCCTAGATATAGTGGCTTTCATTATCTCTTGTGTGAAGGGTGGTGTAGGATCGTCAGGATCTCCTAGGGGCAGCAATACAGTAGGATCTCCTCTTGGGATTTCAACCCTTCTGGATCTCGGAGGAGTAGGATCCAGATTAATTACAGGAGTCTTCCCGGCTGCTCTTGCAGCCTCTTCTTCCTCTAACTTCTTTTTGAGTTTTGCAACCTCCGCCTCATGGGCTGCAATCCTTTCCTGAGTGGTTGGCTCCTTGTTTGCAGAACGTCTCCTTCGTGGGGGATAGTCATCATCAGTATTATAATTTTCATCCTCAGTGTAAGGCCCAGAGAAATCGTCTCGAAACATTTGAAGAGTTTGGGTTTGTCGATTCAGGGGTTCTAAACCTTGGACGTAAGGGGGCACGTAGGCCTCATGGTGTACCAGAGTGGTACCACTACCGCCCACCGGGGGTCGAGGGGGCCTGGTATGGGTAGGCATCCCAAGGGTCTGATTCACATATTGAGGGAGATCGGTAGTATGTAGTTGAAGACCCCTCGGGGCACTCATGAGTAGTGGGGAGGTTGTGATTGCTTGCTGGTGAGTGGTCTCTTGTGGATTAGATCCATGTATGACCACCTGCAGGGGATTCGTCCCTTCAATTGGGATCTCTGGTCCTTGAGTGTTGGTGGGGATATTCGTCCCTTCAGTGCTGGTAACTGGTGGTGGTTGACTTCCATGAGTATCAGCCCCTGAGGTGATAGGAAGTTCTTCAGAAGCTCGAGTTGTTCTTCGCGTGTTTGCCATGGTTGATGTTGTGTCCCCACAGACGGCGCCAAATGTTATGGATCAAAAAACGTACCTTGTGAATTAAAGGCTAGGGTTTGTGAGCGTTCAAGCTTTAATGACTGTTCTTGTGTTTCGGGACTAAATCGGTCCTCACAAGATGCCTACGTATCTCTGCTGTATAGAGAATCAAGTCAATAAAACGTAGTTCTAGAATGAAGGACGAGGGTCCTTATATAGGCGTCTAGAGCTTAGTATTTATGGTATGTTTAGGAGTCTTAATTGATAAGTCTCGTTATTGATAACTGATAAGGAGTATATTACTTGGTGTGCAAGCATTATCCTTACCTGATAAGTGTTATGACTCATCATATTATTTGATTGGGATTCTGGATCCTTCTATGAAGATTTTATTATATTTTGGACTCATTTAATGAGCTGATAATTTTCCTTTATTTATTAATTACGAAATTAATAAATAGTTAGGGTTTCGGGCCTTTTGTCGGGCCTAATTCTTGGACCAAACTAGGTCTAATTAATATATCATTAATTATCTCTAGGGCTATATTTCAGCCCATATCATATACTTAATAATATTAATTATTTATAAGAGAATAAATAGAACAAGTTGACTTCTCAATTAATTTCAGAATCACTTAAAACTTAGATAAATAACAAACACAATAGTACGTTGACACTCGATGTATTGTCTGGTTCATGAGTGACTAACGACAATGTCTGTCCTTTATCTATTTAACTTTAAGCAGTGATTCACTACCTTCTCATTCAAGAACTCCGTAATCAGTACCTTTTTCTGTCACCACTTGAAATCTCTGTCACTTTAATAAATCCACTGAGCTTGAATACTTCATTGAGGCTTGATCAATAAATTGAGCTTCTTTCAATGTAGAATCACTTCAAGTCTGTAGATAACTTTAATCTTCATTCTTTGACAGATATAATCTTCTGAGATTTCTGTGACAATTGATTTTTATTATTTACTTATTACATCTTAATTAAAGTTGAGTAGAATCCTCGGTGTTTACAAATAGGACTAGACATATGCCTTTCAATCTCCCCCTATTTGTTTGTTAGACAATATCAACCAAATACTCTAGAGGATAACTCAACTAAAACAAGAAAAGATAAGACTTTTAAGAGCCAAGCAAATAATAAAAAGTTCTGGATTAAATATAACAATTTCCAGATTCAAACAGTAAAGATAAATACAAGATAGATGTTCCTCTAGACTGAACATATGAATACATTTATCCTATCTTGAATCACTTAAGCTCTAAACATTTAATATTTACAAACAGAGCTTCTTCAAATTTCAGACTCAATCATCTCTCCTTCTTCAAGTGCTTCAAGCAAATCCTTGTCCAGAACACGATCAGATTCAGAAGTAATGCCACTAGGTCTAACAGGTTGAGTTGTGACTTTCTTTAGCCTATTCTTCATTTGATGATATCTTTTGATATTTGCTATGCAATAGTCTTGAATCAAATCAGCAACTTCTATCTTCTCTTGTGTAGCAAATCCTGAAGTCCTCAACATGTTCTCCAAGTAGACAAGATGCTTGGCAGGAAAATTCTTCAGAGATAATGGATCCACACCACAAGTCTGAAGTGCCCTTCCTTTAAAAAATTTTACTTCATAAGGCACTTCCACCACTTGAGGACTAGCTTTCATTGCAAAGTCTCTTAGCTGATCATGCAACAGCTCAGCTAATGGAGAAGTTCTTTTTACCTTGCACATGAAGACCCATAGTTTAGAGAGAGTTCTATTTTCCAGAAGATTGAGAGACACTAAGAAAGTTCCCTCATTATGAGTATAAACATAGATCTTCAACTCCTCTCTAACTCTGTCATATCCAGTTGAGATCCTTGAAATCTCTGCATGAAGAGCTTTCATATATACTTTGTTGTCTGGATTGACCTTCTTGTATCTTTCCAACATGCTAAAAAACTTTCCATCATTATCTGACCCTGTCGGATGTGAAAACATCTCTCTAGCTCTATCCCATTCTTCTCCAAGCTTCAGCCTCACATATAACTTCCTGTCCTTGACCTTTATATCATGAAGCCGTTGTTTTTCTTGATGTTCAGCTTTTTGGATAACTAGATGCTTTGAAATGATGTCAGAAACTTTAGCATTCTCCTCCTCTCTTCTCTTCAGATCAGCTTTCTGTCTTAACAGCTCAGCTTCAAATGCAGGATCCACTTCAGGTTCATCTTCCCAGTCAGCATAGTCAGCCTCTCCTTCAACCTCCACTTCACCAAAGATATCTTCAGGGTTTTCTTCAGATTCAATATTGTCAAAATCTCCCTGTTCACCTTGATAGTAGTCAGCATCAGAAAAAGTTAACCTCTGCTTCCCTTTGTCCTTTACAGAACCAGAACCTCCAGCTTCTCCTCCTCTTTGTTTCTCCACATTCTCCCCCTTAGTTGAGGAATCCTCTACAGTTTGAGCTGTGGAAGCCCTAGGATTCACCTCAGATGGTCTCCTTATCTCTCCTCTATCTCTTGTTTCATCAGCATCATCCTCATCCTCATCATCTCCCTCAAAGAAAATTCTTTGCTCTTCAGTAGGTTGATGTGAATTCTTGATCATATTATACAAGTGCTTCATACCTTCATTCAGATGCTCCATTCCTCCTTCTATCCTGAAAATCCTTTCTTCATTAAACTTTTGATTTTCATCAGCTGTTTGCAGAATAAAGTCCACCTTGGTAGAAATGACAGCTATCTCCCTGACACTCTCTGATATTTGAGCATTTGACATTGTAAGATCAGAGATGTCTGAAGCCACCAGTACTTGAGATTGTTGGATTGAATTAAGCTTCGGGAGGAGATTATTCTTCAATCCTTGTAGGTCATCTTTCACGGTACCCAGCTGATTTGATACAGAGGTGGTAGATTGTGCAACCACTTGTGCTTTTAGAATTGTGTTTTCAGCCTGGGTCTCTTGCAACTTCTTTTGTAGATCAGCTAGCTATTTTAACAAAGCAGTGTTTGTGTCAGTGTGTGCACTCACCTCAATTGCTGTCAGTGGTTTTTCACTCAACTCACGTGCTTGTGTTTCACTCGGTGTTTGATTCATATCTCTCACCACTAACTGTCTGTCAAGATTCTCAGTAGATGTACCTTCAGGAAAAATCACCCTAGCCCCTTCAAGAGAGGTCAGTGGTGGTGCAATGGGAGTTCGCGAATCCCAATCCCCAATGAATTCCAAATCAGATTGAATTTGAAACTGAATTGCTTCAGTGTTGGATTCATTAGGTTGCCTTCCACTTTCTCCAGTAAAAACTGCGAGTGGAAAATCCCTTAGGGGAGCCAGAGATGTTCCCTCTGGGAGGGGAGAAAATGATTCTATTATTGGTGGCGAAGAATCAGATTTTCCCTCTGATGCCTATGAAGGCACTTCTACCGTAACTATGGTAGGCACTGTTTCAAAGTCAAAAGTAAAGTGCTCTCCTGACATGGTGTCCTGAGAGTCATCTATATGGATATCTTCTCCCATTGTGAGTAATGGGAGTGTGCTTGACTCAGTACAAGATGCCATGGCCCTATGGCGAATTTCAATAGATCCACCCTGTTGAGAGGATGTCTCCAGAGACTGTGTAGTGGCCATATCAATGTCCATATCCTTTTGAGAGGATACAGATGGGCTTACAGTTGTCTCCCTATAGGTTTTTCTTTTCTTTAAGGGTGGAGACAGAGCTGTGGGAACACTCATTTCAGCTATATCACTAACATTTCTTGAACTGGTTTGTACATTAGGCTCAGGTTGTGTTTCAGGAGTGTTTGACTCTCTGTTTGGCTCTATGACCTGGGTCAGAGACTGTGGTTCTACAATCTCTGGGTTAGCCCTAACAACCACTTGGGTTTCGATTGAAGTACCAGAAGAAGAACCAAAGTTAAGAATAACTACCTGCAGTGGAACTGGATGTGGTTCGGGAACTTGTTCACCAAAGATAGGAAGATTAATGAATTGACTCATCAATGGTGAAACAAGAACAGGTATATTGAGGAATTTGGATGAGACATCAAGTCTGGTGTAGAATTTGGTGTCTGTGGTTGGAGAGGTTTCAAATCTAGCTTCTCGAAATAGTTCTACCTGCTCAGCAGTGAGAAGATGATTAATGATAAGAGTTAGAAAGCGAGGGTACCAACACCTTACTTTCACACCATTATCAGAATCTCTCCTAGAGTGAGCAAGCCTGTTGAGCAATATGTTCCACAGAATCTCAGCAAAGTTCAATCTACGACCAAATACTATAGCATAGGCAATATATTGATTAAGACTGGTAATGCAATGAAAGTTTGTTTTTGTGTAGTTACCAAATACCCTAGCTATAGTATCAAAGAACAGATCCCATTCCCTTACAACAAAAGTTTTTGACAATTTCACCATTTGAAAGGGACCCTGATAATGAATATTCACAAAGAACTGTGTTAACTCATCATCAGTGGGTAATGGATCAAACCTGTTGTAATAACCCGAATTTTTGGAAAAATTTAAAACTTTTCTTATTATGATTAAGTGCATCAGTGAATAGTGAATTTGGTGGATGAATAGTGATTTTGAGAATTAACAAAGTTTTTCATGCCACCTATGTACGAGACGTAGTGTGGATATTCGGAAGTCATATTAGTGATCTACGGAGTAAATAAGTGAATGCAAAGACGATCGGAATTCAGAAATTCCAAATTTTATTTTGGTGTAGTATTTGACCGGGCAGCGAATTATATATTATTATATTCAAGAAATGAGATATTAAATTAAGGATTTGAGGATTTAATATTTTGGAATTTTATTTTATTTGATTTGAGAATTTAGAACGAGAACCACTGAGACAGTGAAACGAAGGTTCTAGAAACCGCTGATACTTTATAACGAGATTAAGTGATTAAGCGAACGAATCATGGATTAAGGATTGAAATTATGACAGGATTAAATATAGACATGGAAGTAACATGTAACAAGATTAATTCGAGGGATGCAACATTTGGATCATCCATGTGAAAAGAAACGAATCAGTAAAGCTACTTTAACCAAACGCATGCATGCGCGACACGTGTCCCTGCTTTGCCACCATGATACTCCATGGCTTGACACGTGTCCTGATGACAAGGACAATGTGATGACTCACCACTTTAACAAAAAATCAGCATTTCAAGCATGATTATCCAAAAACAAAAGAAAAAGAAAAGAAGAAAAGAAAGAGAAGAACTCTCCAGATTTTCTGCCCAGCAGAAACAGAGTCCAAAGAAAAATCCATAACTCCATTTCTATCCATCCTTAAATCACCAAATTTTAACCATAGCTTCTCCACTCCATGGGTAACATTCGATCAAAATTTCATGGCCAGCAAAGGGGTGTAGCCTTGTCAAATCCCTTCCCCAAGTTGGAGAACCCCAAACTGTCCAGTTTCTGTCCAGCGGGAAGATGGGACTCAAAACCCTAGCTAGGAAGCTTTAAATTTGGCGATCTATAGCTCAAAAGAAAGATTATGAAGAGTACAAGGTCTGGTAAAAATCTTAGCACCAAACTCTTGTTTTTCAATTTTATATGGATTTTACAAAGTGATGATGAATAGTAACTCCGAAAGTTGTTAACTTGTTTTCTTGATTGAATCTTAAGGTTTAAGCTTTGTAAGGAGTATATAAGGCTTGTTGAGTGGTTGTGGCCACTGGTTAGTGTTGGTAGAGGATCAAGGAAGGTATACCACTCATCCACCCTTTGATTTATGTTGAGATTTAAGTGAAGTTTCTAGTAATGTTTAAGAATAAGCATGATTATGGAGTTTGGAGTATGTATGGTTAATTCTTGATGGATACTTGTTGTTGGTTGATGTTGGTGATATGTTCTTGAAGTATATAAACTGATTATGTTGTAAAGATGGTTGTGTTGTTGAATTGATTTGGTTTTAAGAGGTTTTGACATAACAAAAACCGGGAAACGTTACGATTATAGCCGTCGTAATGCCCATTTGATTTAAGGCTGTTTTGAGCAAGGATTACGAACTGGTCTGGTAATATTTTTGAACAGAACTGACCATGAACATGTAGGTCTTGTTTTAAGGTTTGTTTTGATATAAAGATCATGTCCATACGAATTACGGTTTAAGAGAAAAGTGAGTTTTAGTAAACGTCGTTCGGAGGAACAACCCTTCTCTGTTCAGAACCTTTGAGGCTATATTTGGACCACTTCGGAGCCGTATTAAAATGTGAAACTTTGAGGAATAATACTAGAGACAGTTAGGAAGGCTCACGAAAAAGATTCGGATTAAAAAGATTATTTTTCGATTTGATAAAAATGTTTTAGTCGAGGTCGCGCAAGTGAAAACCACTGAAAACGAGACTTAGAAACCAAGGTTCCAAATGGTTAAGTATAACTTGGATTTGAGAATGGATTTCAAACCAAACTTGTGATATAAGTATTTGACGAATAACATGGACTTAGTATGAGCCTATAAGGAGCTAGTAATGCCTTGGTTGTGTTTCGCTTACGTGTTTAAGCATTAAGTTATAAGTGGTTTATCGAGGGGATTAACCGTGTGTTTTCGTTTGACTTTGTCTAGATTGTCTGGCATCGTCGCGAACCCCTATCACTTCTCGAGCATCAGGCAAGTTTACTAAACCTTACTCTATTGTTCAAAGTAGTTATATTTTCAAATATTCAATACTTGTGTATTCCCAAGTTATATATATCAAATCTTTGTTGTGAGTATTGTGGCAAGTTTTCTAAATCTATACTTTGAAGTATTGATTATATATTACTGCTTTTGCCATGTGTGGAGTTATATAGTTTTGCGATACATGTTATATATTGTATAAAATAGAGTTTGATTTTGGCTTATATATGAGCTTTGAGATGAAGTAGTTATAAACCGGTATACCTTGTAGCTCTAGAGATAAGAGCATACTTCTTGTTTTCGACTCTAGACCGGGAGTCAGTATTTGAGATATGGAGATAGCCGTGGAAACCCGGAGGGATTCCAGCGGCAGTGTACTAATTATTTTGAGGACTGCTATTATTAAACATTAATTATATTTCTAGAAAGTATTAATTACATGGAAATGATTTGAGGAATGTTATTTGAATATTACCTCATTCGAAGGTTATTACTTGGAAATGATTTGGTAATTGGCTTATAAGCTAGATATGGGATATCAGTTATAAGCCAGGTTTTTATAAAGGCCCTAGGTTAAGGGCGTATGATATTTCTTTAGATCAGAAGTAATTATAATTCTGTATATGTTAAAGGTTATTTTCCGATAAAGATATCGGGTACTGTTATTCGAGGATTAATTATTTACTTAAAGTATATTATTTATGAATATTCATTTGAGGATTATTGACTTAAAGATTATTAGTGTGAATATTCATTTAAGGATTATTTATTTATTGAATATTACTTTTGAATATTTATTTGAGATTTAATTGTTTAATGAATGTTATTTTGAATATTCAATTGAGATTAATTAGTTAATGAATATTATTTTCGAATATCCAAATGAGGTTTATTAATTAAGGAATATTATTTCAGATATTCATTTGAGGTTTACTTAATCGAAGAATATTATTATGAATATTATCTGAGGATTATTTAATGAGTATTATTTTTGAATATTAATTTGAAGATTAATTATTTATTTAATGAATATTATTGTAAATATTCATTTGAGGATTATTTATTTAATGAATATTATTTTCAAATATTCATTTGAGGATTACTTACTTAATGAATATTATTTTCAAATATTCATTTAAGATTTACTTATTTAATAAATATTATTAAGTATTTGTAAATCAAAAGAGGTTCCCAAAACAATGTTTTTCCCATTTAAATCTGTCTTTTAAAGAGGATTTAAATACTCGCTCAACTATCAAAAATATGGGAAACCTGATTTAAGTGATTACTACTCTTTTTAAACTCTCAATTCAAAAACTGTCAAGGGACAGATATTTTCTTGGAGCAATTTAATTGCTGCCAGTCTAATGTTGGGTTACCACCTCAATAATCGAGGGGTAAATTCATGGAACAAGTCGATATCCATTAACAAGCATAGCTTGGGAAATATTGGAGAATCTTCCTTTCCAACCTAGATATAACTACTTAGTGGAGTCGTATCAACAAGTGTTACACTTGGGGAAAGGAGGACGATCTTTACATTTCAGAGTCATGGATTTCATCTGAACTAGGAGTGGTGTAAGTGGTCAAGTTGCGTGGGCCCATCCAACTTTAAATTGCCCCAAATGGGCGGGAGGTCATAGTAAGGCGGTAGACAATGTCAGGCCGTCGTGATACTTCCATCTACATGTAGAGAACTATTTGAGCGGTGCGACCTGCTACTGATCATAGCAAGGTTAGGCACAGCGGACGCGGTAGCAACTCCAGTATTGGTTCATCATCCAATTTGGATATTCCTGCAACATGGATTGGGATGAAAAACCAATCATGTTGGCAGGGGGTCGAAAGTGTTTGAAAATGAAGTGGCAATAAATTCATGCAACTCCATCTTTTATTTTATGAGTTATGACTCTGTGGATACCTAACATAACATGAGTTATGGTAAGGGAGTTGTTTATACTGAATCACCTTATAACTTCATCTTTTAAGATATGTGTTGATATTCTGCTTATATAGCAGATATTTTTGGAAAGGTTATATTGGTTTACTTTGAAACCTCACCTTTTATATTATACTAGAACTTTGTTCATAATATAGCAAAGTTGCAGAAATATTATGAATGATATTTGAAGTACAATAAAGGTACTATTTTTGGAATATGTTCCGATAAGGAAATGATTTCAGCATCAAGATATTTTGACAAGTATTGTCGTATACCCGCTTTATTTCTGGGTTGAATAAAAGGCAGAATTATGCCATACTTTCATTACCTTGTTGAGCTATCGCTCACTCTTGCTATTATTACATATATATTATATAGCAGCGAAGCAGGATGCCAATGGGACGGCACGTACCTCGCAAGGCGTTTCCATTAAGCAGTTTCTAGCAGCGATCCCGAGAGTAGTACGAACCAGTCGAATCAGGCTACGGCTTTTGGTATTCAACTTATGTATAGACATGAATAGTATTAGAGGATTGTGAGCATCAGAAGGCTGAGTTGGTAATGTAACAATACTTAGAAATTGTATCAGTAACAGATTCAAAAGACATTTGGGTATTGTAATAAAAGTTATTTATTCCGCAGTTGTTATATTGTGTCGTTTCTGAGACTCTAACCTGTGTGTGTGTGTGTGAGACATATGTTGTGGGGTCATGAGCAGGTGAATTATGAATGGTGCGAGTAATACAGGTAAGGCAAGGAGTACATGGATCGTGACAACCCTAAATCCCCGACTCCGGATTTGGGGCTGTTACAGAGATGGTATCAGAGAGTTAGGTTACAGTCCTCAGAAACGATGGGAGATCGAGTCTTACAATACCCTTAATAATGATAAGAGCATCTAGAGCTCCAATTGAGTTCGTAGTCGGGTTAGAGGACATGACCCTGACTGTTTAAGATGAAGCCCAAGAGGGGACTTCTTCTAGGAAACCGTACTTAGGACTTCGTGATTAGTCACCTCGAGTCGTATGAGTTATAGATTGATGGGATTCTGAGATACCAGACCCTGAGGCCTTCGAGTAGGCAATTGATGATGCGTTCCTTGAAATGGACGGAGACCCGATAAAGGAAGATCCATAGGAGGATCTAGAGGAAGACCCCATAGTGGGTCGAGGAAAAGAATCTCGTAGAGGATGTGTTGATTGATAAAGACGTAGTATGTTACTTGAGGTCGTACAATAGGACCGGACGAACCTTCAGAGGTCAAATAAGTGCTGATACGAGAGTTTAGGATCGTTATGATTCATCATGAGATATGACAAAGAAAATGGAGTAGAGTCTCCAAAGCAGAAGAGGTAGAGGCAGTATAGCCAGTATCAGTGGATTGATTCGACTTGAACGAAACCTGTTACTCGTAGTCGGTTATAGTTGCCCATAAGGAGGCGGCATACGTAAGAACCAAGGTGTTCAGATTTTCACGAACGATTAAGGGTACTTAGTTGCCTAGAATAGTGTAAGGAATTGCTTTGGCTATGAGGTTTCAATCCCCCACGACTAGCGATTCCACTAGAAATAGTGTCTATTACATCATTGAGGGATTTTATTATCTCAAGGAAAATTTTGGGTATATGTACCATGCAAATGTTATTGTAAGACAAGCACGCTAAGACGGAATCGAGAACGAGATTTACCACCCTCAGGAAACCAGGAAGGAATAATGAGGATAGAACAGAAAGGTCGGAAATCAGATCCGAGCATTACTAGTAGGCAAATATATTGATCAAATTTCCCTAATTTTGGAAAGAAATTTAGCAAATTTTGGCAAACCTTGTCTTTCTGATTACCAGAGGATGTCACCAAAGAGAGTGGAAATTAGAGCGAACCCTGTGGATTGGGTAAGATAGCCGTTATATGGGTTGGTGGACAGACCCTGATTGCTATAAATGATTGTAGAGGTAAAGTGATGAAGTTGAGATTGGACGGTAAAGGCGAAATACATTTAAGGACCAAGACGGACTGAGAAGTTCCGGGATTGACTTAAATGAAGAGGCTATTGTGCCAAAAGTGTTAAGCTTATGTAGCGCACGGGATTGATATGGGAGAAGGAATATTGGGTATAAGGATGATTGAAATAGAGACCGGATTTAAGCTTGTAGTTTCTAATGATCTTCCGAAGTACCGCCCAGTCGACATGTGGAATTGTCATTGCTATGGGCGACAACGGTGTCGAAGTCTTCGTATAAACAGAACGCTTACTTGAGATATTGCGCCTAGTCAAATAGAACTCCCTACGATTGCAAATGTTGATGGTTGAATTCTTAGCGACTATTATAAGTCAGCGATGACGTAAGTATCGAACACCTTAGGGTGCGTGGAAAAGAAAAGCTTTGGAATTGAACGATTATCCATCAGAGGAGCCAACATAAAAAGGCATCCGTAGAGACCTTGGTAGTACCCTCCCCATTTGCAAATTATGTGGGATACTTCCCCAATCTATGATCTATCTTGACCTCTTTCCAAGAAAGAATTCTGATAAAGGGTATATTCCCTCCTCGAAGTTATTTTATAACACTTGTGCGAAACCATATTCAGTTTCAATTATGCTAGAGGCTGTCACGATGCCTACTTTCAGGTTTTCGAAGCCCTGTCAAATGACGTTATTTAAGCTTTCATTTTTCTTCAAATAATGAATGACCCTATGGTGATACCTCACCACTTGTTTGTTAAGTACCAATATATTTTTGGTTATTCTTTTCTTTGTATTTTCTTTGGAAACCGCACCTTTGGAATCTGTTCAATTTTAATCCAAGGTGTTCCTTTGAGAAATATTGTCGAAAGGTGATAATCATTAAATTGATTTCGAATTGCTTTCATACTTTTCAACTTCCACTGAGACGAACAACCCTATACTTATAGGGGCTACAAGGACTCTCTGTCTATGTGATAGAAGTCTGATGGGACGCCATCACTTGTAAGTTGTGAAATACAAGAAGGCTAATTACCTTTAGTAATGTCTCAATCGAGGCACACAACGCTAAGTTCTTATGATCATGTTGATCTCTCGGTAAATTCTTTTACCTCCCATAAGGTTACCTTAAAACTCATAACCTTATGATCACCAGTGTGTGACGTTTTCCTTGATATGGGAGCTGTCTTTTCAAGGCCCCATAATTTTTGTTATCCTCATTGAATTCTAAGGGGAGGCCAACCAGGTCAAATAAGTCAAAAATTCGCTGATAGGAATTAGATTCGCGACGAAATCGCCTATGTAAGGAGCGGATCCCTAAGACGAATAGAATGTTAGTGACATATCAATGAAATTGGTTTATTCTCCCAAGGATATTATGATAATGGAAAGCGTGTCAATCGATATATGTGAAAGAAATAGCGATGTGCCGTGAACTCTAGTGACAACGGTGTTAGATAGATGCCCTATAGTGGAATTGAGATTTTGGAGGAGTTGTTACGAATGGACACTACCTCTGGGTTAGCAAGATAAGTACTGACGATGGAGTCAAAGGGAGCTGGTATTGTGACTTGGGAGAGGTGCAGCAGGAATAATTTCCGGAAATATATGGAGACCCGGATGGAAATGAAAGTTAAAGAGTTAAAACAAGAAACCATGACTGTGACCGAGTATGAGGCCAAGTTTTTCCGAATTATTGAGGTTTGCTCCGGAGTTTGTGAACACAGAATAAAAGAAAGCCAGTAGGTTTCAAACAGGGCTACCTCCAACAAGCAGCCCACTGTCAGGACCTTTAAATAATAGGTACCCTTGTAAATGATTGTTTGATCAGCGGAAGAACGTTGTGTATTTCCAAATTTATTTAAGAACTGGGTATCACCAGTTGGAAGTTAAATCCGAGGATATACCCAAGGCTGCGATTCGTACCGGGAATAGACACTTCGAGTTTTCAGCGAGGTTCTTTTGGGATTGACTATGCACCCACAAATTTTTATGGAATGTAATGAATAGACTTTGAGTTATCCGTGATAGTAGATAACGTGAGATGGAGAAATGGCTAGAATTGACCTAGAATTATGACTGTGAGATACACTACCATCCGGGGAAGGCCAATGTGGTGGCCGATACCCTTAATTAAAATGGGACAGAGATGGATTCCGAATGATCGGGAATTAAAGGATGAGATTTTACACAAAACCCAAATTAGTCCAACAAACTAGGAAGACAAAAGATTTCACCAACAAGCGGCTAGTGACAACCAAGACAGACAGAGAAAGTATGCGGACTAAGCCCGCGAGTATAGAGATAGTACGGCTACTGATAAGCTAAATGGCAAGTTGATGAATGGCAAACAAGTTTATGCTGGTGTATTTCTGTGCAAACAAGATAGAGAATATGAGGTAGAGATTCGTGATGCTAAAGGTATCTCATGGAAGGAATTAATGAGATTTGGAAAGAAAGGGAAGTTGAGCCCGAGATTCATTGGGCCATCTGAGATTTAAGACGCGTCAGGAAGGTGGCCTACGAGCCAGCGTTACCCCCCAAACTTGTAGAATGGTCATAACGAGGTTCATGTGTCAATGCTACGTCAGTATACTATAGATGCCCGGCATATGTAGAGTACGAGCAGGTAGATATACAACCTGGTCTGACTTACAAAGAATAACCTGTGGAAATCACGGATAGAAAAGAGCAAGTGCTAAGTGACGAGGTTGCCAAGCTAGCGAGAGGTTTGTGGAAAATCAAGAGGTGGAAGAATCCACCTGGGAGTTAGAAAGTGCAATGGAAGAGAAGTACCCCAGTTACTCCTAAGTTGATTCCGGGACGGAATCCTTTTAAGGAGGGGAGAATGTAATAACCCGAATTTTTGGAAAAATTTAAAACTTTTCTTATTATGATTAAGTGCATCAGTGAATAGTGAATTTGGTGGATGAATAGTGATTTTGAGAATTAACAAAGTTTTTCATGCCACCTATGTACGAGACGTAGTGTGGATATTCGGAAGTCATATTAGTGATCTACGGAGTAAATAAGTGAATGCAAAGACGATCGGAATTCAGAAATTCCAAATTTTATTTTGGTGTAGTATTTGACCGGACAGCGAATTATATATTATTATATTCAAGAAATGAGATATTAAATTAAGGATTTGAGGATTTAATATTTTGGAATTTTATTTTATTTGATTTGAGAATTTAGAACGAGAACCACTGAGACAGTGAAACGAAGGTTCTAGAAACCGCTGATACTTTATAACGAGATTAAGTGATTAAGCGAACGAATCATGGATTAAGGATTGAAATTATGACAGGATTAAATATAGACATGGAAGTAACATGTAACAAGATTAATTCGAGGGATGCAACATTTGGATCATCCATGTGAAAAGAAACGAATCAGTAAAGCTACTTTAACCAAACGCATGCATGCGCGACACGTGTCCCTGCTTTGCCACCATGATACTCCATGGCTTGACACGTGTCCTGATGACAAGGACAATGTGATGACTCACCACTTTAACAAAAAATCAGCATTTCAAGCATGATTATCCAAAAACAAAAGAAAAAGAAAAGAAGAAAAGAAAGAGAAGAACTCTCCAGATTTTCTGTCCAGCAGAAACAGAGTCCAAAGAAAAATCCATAACTCCATTTCTATCCATCCTTAAATCACCAAATTTTAACCATAGCTTCTCCACTCCATGGGTAACATTCGATCAAAATTTCATGGCCAGAAAAGGGGTGTAGCCTTGTCAAATCCCTTCCCCAAGTTGGAGAACCCCAAACTGTCCAGTTTCTGTCCAGCGGGAAGATGGGACTCAAAACCCTAGCTAGGAAGCTTTAAATTTGGCGATCTATAGCTCAAAAGAAAGATTATGAAGAGTACAAGGTCTGGTAAAAATCTTAGCACCAAACTCTTGTTTTTCAATTTTATATGGATTTTACAAAGTGATGATGAATAGTAACTCCGAAAGTTGTTAACTTGTTTTCTTGATTGAATCTTAAGGTTTAAGCTTTGTAAGGAGTATATAAGGCTTGTTGAGTGGTTGTGGCCACTGGTTAGTGTTGGTAGAGGATCAAGGAAGGTATACCACTCATCCACCCTTTGATTTATGTTGAGATTTAAGTGAAGTTTCTAGTAATGTTTAAGAATAAGCATGATTATGGAGTTTGGAGTATGTATGGTTAATTCTTGATGGATACTTGTTGTTGGTTGATGTTGGTGATATGTTCTTGAAGTATATAAACTGATTATGTTGTAAAGATGGTTGTGTTGTTGAATTGATTTGGTTTTAAGAGGTTTTGACATAACAAAAACCGGGAAACGTTACGATTATAGCCGTCGTAATGCCCATTTGATTTAAGGCTGTTTTGAGCAAGGATTACGAACTGGTCTTGGAATATTTTTGATCAACACTGAACATGAACATGTAGGTCTTGTTTTAAGGTTTGTTTTGATATAAAGATCATGTCCATACGAATTACGGTTTAAGAGAAAAGTGAGTTTTAGTAAACGTCGTTCGGAGGAACAACCCTTCTCTGTTCAGAAACTTTGAGGCTATATTTGGACCACTTCGGAGCCGTATTAAAATGTGAAACTTTGAGGAATAATACTAGAGACAGTTAGGAAGGCTCACGAAAAAGATTCGGATTAAAAAGATTATTTTTCGATTTGATAAAAATGTTTTAGTCGAGGTCGCGCAAGTGAAAACCACTGAAAACGAGACTTAGAAACCAAGGTTCCAAATGGTTAAGTATAACTTGGATTTGAGAATGGATTTCAAACCAAACTTGTGATATAAGTATTTGACGAATAACATGGACTTAGTATGAGCCTATAAGGAGCTAGTAATGCCTTGGTTGTGTTTCGCTTACGTGTTTAAGCATTAAGTTATAAGTGGTTTATCGAGGGGATTAACCGTGTGTTTTCGTTTGACTTTGTCTAGATTGTCTGGCATCGTCGCGAACCCCTATCACTTCTCGAGCATCAGGCAAGTTTACTAAACCTTACTCTATTGTTCAAAGTAGTTATATTTTCAAATATTCAATACTTGTGTATTCCCAAGTTATATATATCAAATCTTTGTTGTGAGTATTGTGGCAAGTTTTCTAAATCTATACTTTGAAGTATTGATTATATATTACTGCTTTTGCCATGTGTGGAGTTATATAGTTTTGCGATACATGTTATATATTGTATAAAATAGAGTTTGATTTTGGCTTATATATGAGCTTTGAGATGAAGTAGTTATAAACCGGTATACCTTGTAGCTCTAGAGATAAGAGCATACTTCTTGTTTTCGACTCTAGACCGGGAGTCAGTATTTGAGATATGGAGATAGCCGTGGAAACCCGGAGGGATTCCAGCGGCAGTGTACTAATTATTTTGAGGACTGCTATTATTAAACATTAATTATATTTCTAGAAAGTATTAATTACATGGAAATGATTTGAGGAATGTTATTTGAATATTACCTCATTCGAAGGTTATTACTTGGAAATGATTTGGTAATTGGCTTATAAGCTAGATATGGGATATCAGTTATAAGCCAGGTTTTTATAAAGGCCCTAGGTTAAGGGCGTATGATATTTCTTTAGATCAGAAGTAATTATAATTCTGTATATGTTAAAGGTTATTTTCCGATAAAGATATCGGGTACTGTTATTCGAGGATTAATTATTTACTTAAAGTATATTATTTATGAATATTCATTTGAGGATTATTGACTTAAAGATTATTAGTGTGAATATTCATTTAAGGATTATTTATTTATTGAATATTACTTTTGAATATTTATTTGAGATTTAATTGTTTAATGAATGTTATTTTGAATATTCAATTGAGATTAATTAGTTAATGAATATTATTTTCGAATATCCAAATGAGGTTTATTAATTAAGGAATATTATTTCAGATATTCATTTGAGGTTTACTTAATCGAAGAATATTATTATGAATATTATCTGAGGATTATTTAATGAGTATTATTTTTGAATATTAATTTGAAGATTAATTATTTATTTAATGAATATTATTGTAAATATTCATTTGAGGATTATTTATTTAATGAATATTATTTTCAAATATTCATTTGAGGATTACTTACTTAATGAATATTATTTTCAAATATTCATTTAAGATTTACTTATTTAATAAATATTATTAAGTATTTGTAAATCAAAAGAGGTTCCCAAAACAATGTTTTTCCCATTTAAATCTGTCTTTTAAAGAGGATTTAAATACTCGCTCAACTATCAAAAATATGGGAAACCTGATTTAAGTGATTACTACTCTTTTTAAACTCTCAATTCAAAAACTGTCAAGGGACAGATATTTTCTTGGAGCAATTTAATTGCTGCCAGTCTAATGTTGGGTTACCACCTCAATAATCGAGGGGTAAATTCATGGAACAAGTCGATATCCATTAACAAGCATAGCTTGGGAAATATTGGAGAATCTTCCTTTCCAACCTAGATATAACTACTTAGTGGAGTCGTATCAACAAGTGTTACACTTGGGGAAAGGAGGACGATCTTTACGTTTCAGAGTCATGGATTTCATCTGAACTAGGAGTGGTGTAAGTGGTCAAGTTGCATGGGCCCATCCAACTTTAAATTGCCCCAAATGGGCGGGAGGTCATAGTAAGGCGGTAGACAATGTCAGGCCGTCGTGATACTTCCATCTACATGTAGAGAACTATTTGAGCGGTGCGACCTGCTACTGATCATAGCAAGGTTAGGCACAGCGGACGCGGTAGCAACTCCAGTATTGGTTCATCATCCAATTTGGATATTCCTGCAACATGGATTGGGATGAAAAACCAATCATGTTGGCAGGGGGTCGAAAGTGTTTGAAAATGAAGTGGCAATAAATTCATGCAACTCCATCTTTTATTTTATGAGTTATGACTCTGTGGATACCTTACATAACATGAGTTATGGTAAGGGAGTTGTTTATACTGAATCACCTTATAACTTCATCTTTTAAGATATGTGTTGATATTCTGCTTATATAGCAGATATTTTTGGAAAGGTTATATTGGTTTACTTTGAAACCTCACCTTTTATATTATACTAGAACTTTGTTCATAATATAGCAAAGTTGCAGAAATATTATGAATGATATTTGAAGTACAATAAAGGTACTATTTTTGGAATATGTTCCGATAAGGAAATGATTTCAGCATCAAGATATTTTGACAAGTATTGTCGTATACCCGCTTTATTTCTGGGTTGAATAAAAGGCAGAATTATGCCATACTTTCATTACCTTGCTGAGCTATCGCTCACTCTTGCTATTATTACATATATATTATATAGCAGCGAAGCAGGATGCCAACGGGACGGCACGTACCTCGCAAGGCGTTTCCATTAAGCAGTTTCTAGCAGCGATCCCGAGAGTAGTACGAACCAGTCGAATCAGGCTACGGCTTTTGGTATTCAACTTATGTATAGACATGAATAGTATTAGAGGATTGTGAGCATCAGAAGGCTGAGTTGGTAATGTAACAATACTTAGAAATTGTATCAGTAACAGATTCAAAAGACATTTGGGTATTGTAATAAAAGTTATTTATTCCGCAGTTGTTATATTGTGTCGTTTCTGAGACTCTAACCTGTGTGTGTGTGTGAGACATATGTTGTGGGGTCATGAGCAGGTGAATTATGAATGGTGCGAGTAATACAGGTAAGGCAAGGAGTACATGGATCGTGACAACCCTAAATCCCCGACTCCGGATTTGGGGCTGTTACACCTGTCCTTTGGAAAATGCAACACATCACAAAATAAATCAAAAGTAACTGTATATTGCTGGTTTAAAATATTGAAAGTAAAAGATTTTGAATCTTCAGCAATAACAGCACTTGAACACAACATCCTTAATGGATCAATTTTCAGAAGTGCATTGGCACAAATAGCATAACTAACACATGTATTGCTATTTAAAAATTGAATCCACGGTCTAAAACGTTCCACTTTACACTTTAAAGGATCAAAATACCCAACAAAATTATTTAACACAAGTTCAAAATTATTAGGATCCATTTTAAAACAAAACACAAAATTTAATTAATCTTAAAATAAAATTAAAATTTTAGGGATTTTTAGAATTAATAAAAATTACTTAAAATCCAGAAAATTCAACTTTTATCAAAATTAACTAAATTTTAATTAAAAATCCTGAAAATTCGAACTTAATCTTTTGAAATGCAAAAAGACTTGGGCAATGAATCTCAAGAACACATACACACAGTAAAACACACACAGATTAACTTTACAGAAACACTAAGACCAAATACAAAAACAAGGAAAAAAAAATGAAAATTTTTAGCAGCACTTCGACTTAAGAGATTGATATTGAAGAATAAAAAAGTGTTGCTAAGTAATAACTTGAGCAAGAAAGGATCAAAGAACACAGTTTCTGCAAAAGAGATGAGAATACGAAAGGGGGGGTTTTGCAAAAACAAAATGATAAGAACTCTGATAAGGAAGACTGAAAAAGAAAAAAAAACGTATGTAGTGTATGTATCTATATATATATAAATAAAATAAAACTAAACTGTTCAAATTCAAAATAAATAAACAAACAGTTTTTTTTTTAAAATTGTACTAGGAAGACAATCGGGAAGACTTAGGATAGTCTTCCCGGTAGTCTTCCTAATACAACTTAGAAAGTTTTCCGGAAAATTGACTTAAAGAAAAACAGAAATAAAACTAAATAATTCATAGTCTTCCCGAGAGTCTTCCTAGTTCAAAAAACTGGGAAGACTTCGAAAAAGACTTAAAATAAAAAGGAAAAAACAAAAAGAAAATATCCCTTGTTTTCCCGGTAGTCTTCCTAGTGTAAAACTGGGAAGACTTAGGAAAAATTCAGAAATAAATTCGAATATTTACAGAAAATGCTGAATAACTTAGAAAAATGCATGAAACATATATAAAATTCTAGAAAAATTCACAGAAAATTCCATAAATCCTAGAAAAATATGCAGAATATTAGAAAATGCATAAAATTAATATATAAACTTGCAGAAAAATTCAAACAACAATATTCACAATCTGAAAAATACCTAAATAATTCTAAATAAATATATTTTCAATAAAAATACATTTCTATACTTAAAAAAATATGAGAAAAATATTTTTAAAGAAAATAAATTATCTAGAGCTATTTAAATACACAAGCATGTACTATTAACCGAGAATTGACAGTGAATATCATTTAAATGACAAGAGAAAATGAATTTCAAAGGACAAACATGACAGAGATATTATTAATCACTAAGACTGTTTAACATACCCAATTTACCAACTAACTTGATAAATGTGGATTCGTCAACATATTTAGTGAATATATCTGCAGTCTGTTCTTCTGTGGGTACAAAGTGTAACTCCACAGTTCCATTCATGACATGCTCTCTGATAAAATGATACCTGATATCAATGTGCTTCGTTCTCGAGTGCTGCACAGGGTTGTTGGAGATTGCTATGGCACTTGTATTATCACAAAATATGGGAATTTTGTCTAATGCAAAGCCATAGTCCTTTAATTGATTCCGTATCCATAAGATCTGAGCACAACAGCTTCCAGCAGCAATATATTCAGCTTCTGCTGTTGAATTGGAAACTGTTTGCTGTTTCTTGCTATACCAGGAAATCAACCTTCCTCCTAGGAATTGACAACTCCCAGAGGTGCTTTTTCTATCCACAACACTACCTGCATAATCAGAATCTGTATATCCAACAAGATTAAAACCAGAATCTTTAGGGTACCAGATACCTAGATTAGGTGTACCCTTAAGATATCTCAAGATTCTTTTCACAGCAACGAGATGTACATCTCTAGGGTCCGCTTGGAACCTTGCACACAAGCATGTAGCATACATAATATCTGGTCTACTAGCAGTAAGATAGAGTAAGGAGCCAATCATACCTCTGTAGCTTGTAACATCTACCTTGATAGATTTGTTAGAAGCTCCAAGTTTGATGGCTGTTGAAGATGGAGTCCTTGCTGATGCTGAATCCTCCATGTGATACTTCTTGAGGAGTTCTTTGAGATACTTGGATTGACAAATAAATATACCATTTGACCTTTGACTTACTTGTAATCCAAGAAAGAACTTCAGCTCACCCATCATACTCATTTCAAACTTACTCTGCATAAGCTCAGCAAATCTCTTACAGAGATTATCATTAGTAGACCCAAATATGATGTCATCCACATAGACTTGGACTAATATCATATCACTTTTGTGTTTCTTTGAAAAAAGAGTTTTGTCTATGATACCTCTAACAAAACCATTTTCTAAAAGAAAACCAGAGAGAGTGTCATACCATTTTCTTGGGGCTTGTTTGAGACCATAGATAGCCTTGAAGAGAAAGTACACAAAGTCCAGCAGCTCCTGATTTTCAAAGCCAGGGGGCTGTTCCACATACACTTCTTCATCAAGTTCACCATTCAGGAATGCACTCTTAACATCCATTTGATAGACTTTAAAATTGGAATAAGCAGCAAATGCTAAGAACATCCTGATGGCCTCAAGTCTAGCCACTGGTGCATAGGTTTCATCATAATCAATGCCTTCAGCTTGAGAATACCCTTGTGCAACCAGTCTTGCCTTGTTCCTTGTAACAATGCCATCCTCATCTAGCTTGTTCCTGTATACCCATCTTGTACCAACTACTTTCTTGTTCTTTGGCCTGGGTACCAGCTTCCAGACTTGCTGTTGTTCAAACTGATTGAGTTCATCTTGCATAGCAATCACCCAATCTGGATCAGTCAGTGCTTCCTCAGTTTTCTTTGGCTCCATTTTAGATAGGAATGCTGAGAAAAGACATTCATTCTGAGAAGCACTTCTAGTTTTAACTCCAACATTTGGATCACCAATGATCAGCTCAAAAGGATGAGCTCTATTCCAAACAGTCTGTCTTGGAAGATTTGATCTTGATGATTCACCTTGAAATGCACTTTGATGTTGTGAGTGACTAGTTGATCCTTCATTTGCTCCCCCTGAGTTGTTGCCTGTTTGCCTTGATGATTCTTCTCCAGTGTTGGTGGTATCTCCATTGTTACCAGTGTTTCCACCACCATCACCATGATCATTATCATCATTGTTATTATCATCACCAGCAATAACTTCAGGTGGGGCTTCATCATCTGATTCTGAGTCTGGCAAGTTATCAAACTTCAGCTTTTCAGATGAGTCTTCTTTTTGGATACTGGGGAACTTAGTGTCATCAAAAGTAACATTGACACTTTCCTTTACTGTGTGACTGCCAACCACGTAGACCCTGTAAGATCTTCTGGAATATCCAACAAAAATAGCTTCTTGTGCCTTTGCATCAAACTTGCCACGTTTAACATTGTCATCTATAAGCACAAAGCATTTTGCTCCAAATACATGAAAGTACTTGACAGTTGGTTTCTTGTTGTTCATGATCTCATACAGAGTCTTCATTAAGTCCTTGTTGATTAAAGTTCGATTCTGAGTATAACAAGCTGTATTCGCTGCTTCAGCCCAAAAGTACGTTGGAAGTTTGGACTCACTTAGCATAGTCCTAGCTGCTTCAATCAATGTACGATTCTTTCTTTCCACTACTCCATTTTGTTGAGGAGTTCTAGGGGTAGAATACTGTCTTATTATTCCTTTATCAGCACAAAAATCAGTTAGAATGGCATTCTTGAATTCAGTACCATTATCTGACCTTATGGCTCTAACAGGGAATCTAGAATCCAGCTCAATCAACTTTATGTGGCCAATCACCAGGAATGGGGTCTCATCCTTGGAATGTAGGAATAAAACCCATGTATATTTTGAATAGTCATCAACAATCACAAGTGCATATTGTTTCTTTGACATGGACATCACATTAACTGGACCAAACAAATCCATGTGCAGTAGCTGAAGAGGTTCAGTTATTGATGATGTATCAGTGCCCTTGTGAGAAGCTTTCTTTGACTTTCCTTTCTGGCATGCCTCACACAGTCCTTCCTGTGTAAATTCCATCTGAGACAAACCTCTAACTAATTCCCTCTTGACTAAAGAGTTCATAGTTTTGAAGTTAAGGTGAGACATCTTCTTGTGCCATAGCCAACTATCATCTGATGAAGCTTTAGCATAAAAACAATTAACTTCATCTTTGAATCCCGAGTTCAGATCAGCTATGAACAAGTCACCTTTCCTTACTCCTTGAAGAGCAGGCTTTCCATTCTTCTTGTGAGTGATCTGACACTTCTCTCTTTCAAAGGAAACATCATATCCTCTGTCACAGAACTGACTGATGCTGAGAAGATTGAACGTCAGACCTTCCACAAATGAAACATCTTCAATGATAACATTTCCGTACTTCAAACAGCCATATCCTTTCGTAATACCCTTGCTGTTATCTCCAAAGGTAACTACTGGGCCAGCTTTCACAACCACATCTGATAGCAGGGCTCTATCTCCGGTCATATGCCTTGAACAGCCACTGTCAAGAATCCACATAACACGGTTTACCTGTTTAACTCCCTGCAATATCAGATTGATTAGTCCTTCGTCGGAGCCCAAAATTGATTGGGTCCGGCATACTTAAAGAACTGGCCTTTGTCAGGCAAAACAACATTTCTAACTAACACTACTTCATCCTCTTTCATATAAGAGCGTTTCCATTTATAGCCAGCCTTAACACATTTCTGAGTAGGCTTAGGGATAAATGAATCCACTCTAGTCTGAGGAGGACTAGTAGTCTTTGCTTTAACATGCTTCTTATTATTAACATGTTGACGTGGAGCAGTCTTATCACTAGATACATGCTTACTATTAAAATAAGCATACATAACATTGAAAGCACAAGACATGCAATTAATCACACCACATGCTTTATGAGAAGAATTAACAGCAGGCATGTTAGTTCTACAGTTGTTTTGATCCAACTTATGGATATCTGATTTAGTCTTTTTAGTTGTAGCAACTTTGACCGGAATATCAGATATACACTTTTTGGACTGTTCAACTTCCAAAGCCATATCTTCTTCACGAATCTCTTCAGCAATGATTATAGAGTATTCATTCATAGGATCTGCTATGGATTCTTTACAGAAGGGTGTTTCAATACCCTTAAGTACATAAGGAACAACCTTTCCTTCTTCTCTGACTCTACAAGGTGTATTAATACCAAGCAATCCAATAGCCTCATTATAATCATAACCTATACTGACATGATTACCAATAGCTTGTTTATTGAAAATTTCTTTAGCCGTTTTACAAGAGTTGTAATAGGCATTAGCTTTGGTTTTAAGCTCACTAATCTGATCTTTGAGAATGGTTTCCAGTTGAATATAACATTTAACCCTATTCTCAAGAAAAGCAATTTTCTCAGTAAGTTCATCCTGATTAACATGCACAAGTTTCAATTCTTTTAATTCCTTTTCAAGATTTGTGTTTAAAAGATTTATTCTATCATTTTCAGTGCGTGCACAACTTATGGTGCCACCAAGATGATAAATCATTTCAGCGTCAGTAAAGGTTACCTCTGACATGTATCTGGATGAAGTGCTTTCCTCTTTAGCCATTAAAGCAAGGTTCCCCATCTCACCTGCTTCTTCATCACTGTCAGTGTCATCCCAACTCTTTCCCTCAGCAACATATGCTTTCCCAATCTTGTTCTTCTTGCTAGAATCAAATGTGTTTCTGGTCACTTGCTTTGGCTTCCTGCACTCAGTAGCAAAGTGACCCAACTCATTGCAATTGTAGCATCTGATTGTGCTCCTTTCCACAGTTCCAGTTTTGTAGCCACCCCTTGTGCCACTTGAAGAGGAAGATCCACCTCTCTGAAATCTGGGTCTGAACTTAAGATTGGGATTCCTCTTGAATCTGAACTTCCCAAACTTTCTGACTATCAAAGCCAAATCACTATCCTCCAGCTGATCAAGTTCTTCTAAAGAATAGAAGTCACCACCAGATTGATCAATGGATGTTAATCCATATTCAGCATCAATAACATTCATGTTAGAACTGGAAGGTTGAACAGCCTTCACTTCCAGTCTCTATGGGACTTCAGCAGCCAATGCAGTAGAGGTACCAACAATCTTCCCAGTTCCATACAGCTCTCTTTGTTGAATCTGCTCCAGCTCATAGGTCTTCAGAACACCATACAATCTCTCCAAAGCAATTTCATTCATATCTCTTGCTTCTCTAATGGCAGAAATTTTGTGCTCCAAATGAGGTGGTAGGGTAAGAAGGAACTTCTTGTTAATCTCCTTGTTGGTGTAGTGCTTCCCATTGAGATTCAGATCATTGATTAATTTGTTGTATCTTTCAAAAACCTGAGAGATACCTTCACCAGGGTTTGATCTGAAATGCTCATATTGTGAAGTGAGAATTTCCAGCATATTCTCCCTAACTTCCTCTGTCCCCTCATTGATTATCTCTATGGTTCCCCAAATATGTTTGGCAGTTTCACAATTTAGGACATGATTATGCATGATAGGATCAAGGCTCTCAATAAGGATCAATTGAAGACAGGAATCCAAGGTAACATCCTCTTTCTCATCAGGAGTGTACTCCTTGGGATCTTTAGGGTACATACTAGCAGGCCTAGTAACAACGTTATCCACTGTTATCTCTTCCTCAATAATCATAGGGAGTTTGGGACCTTTCTTCAGCACATCAATGTATTTAGGATTTGCAACCTTAAGAAATAGAAGCATTTTCTTCTTCCACATAGAATAATGCTCCTTGATGAACATTGGGATTTTGACAGTACCAACTTTCTGAGTTGTAGACATTTTTTGAGATTTTTAGAAAAATAAAAAATTTCAGAGTTAAGAAAAAAATCTCAAACAATTGGATCTCTGATTAGTATATCAATCAAAAGGCTCTGATGCCAATTGTTAGGTCCTGATAAGTTTTTAGAAGGGGGGTTGAATACAAACTATACCGTTTTATCGAAATTTGTTCGTTTAAGATTAAACAATTTTAGAACAAATTAATGCGGAATAAAAACTGAAACAATATTCAAGTTAAATAGAAACTCTATTAAACTTGAGGAGTGTTACAACTTTGATCACTGATTACAAAGAACTTAATAAAACAAATCTAGAATAAATTCGACATGAATTTATCTATTTTTGTAATAAAAAGGATCGAATACTAAAAAGTAGTTCGATATAAAATCTAGGGATTATGATCCGCTAGAAAGCTAAAGCAGTACAAGTGAAATGATCCTTATGAATTTAATGATAAGAACTTGTCAAGAATTAAATCACTGGCCGGAAATGAGTGCTTTGCAGTTGAAGAATTAATGAAGAATGTAATGCTTTTGTTCTGTGTCTTTTCTTCTCTGTGTCTTCTTAATGTCAACTGCCTCTTTTCATTTATACAATTCACTTGTCAATCTTTTCCACGCGCCAATCCACTAGCAGATTGTATTTAGAAGACTTGCTGGAAAACTATGTAAATGGCCTTGGAAGACTCACGGGAAGACAAGGTTTGTACATGGAAGACAACCGGGAAGACAGTGGTTTGGCCTAGGAAGACAATCGGGAAGACAGCCTTGGTAGTCTTCCTAGTTCAAAGAACTAAGTCTTCCTAGTTCAATCCTAAGTCTTCCTAGTTCAAATATATTCTAATTTAAATAATTAACTAAATAAATTATGTATTAAATTAATTCTTTGCATAATTAATTTAATAAATAATATACTTAATAATATTAATTATTTATAAGAGAATAAATAGAACAAGTTGACTTCTCAATTAATTTCAGAATCACTTAAAACTTAGATAAATAACAAACACAATAGTACGTTGACACTCGATGTACTGTCTGGTTCATGAGTGACTAACGACAATGTCTGTCCTTTATCTATTTAACTTTAAGCAGTGATTCACTACCTTCTCATTCAAGAACTCCGTAATCAGTACCTTTTTCTGTCACCACTTCAAATCTCTGTCACTTTAATAAATCCACTGAGCTTGAATACTTCATTGAGGCTTGATCAATAAATTGAGCTTCTTTCAATGTAGAATCACTTCAAGTTTGTAGATAACTTTAATCTTCATTCTTTGACAGATATAATCTTCTGAGATTTCTGTGACAATTAATTTTTATTATTTACTTATTACATCTTAATTAAAGTTGAGTAGAATCCTCGGTGTTTACAAATAGGACTAGACATATGCCTTTCAGTATTGCAACAGACTCTTCTGTACCTATTGCACCTCCAACAATTCCTGATCCAGTTTCTGAGGTAAAGTTAGCCTGTGATCCTAAACATCCTGTCAATTTCCATGAACAGCCAATTGAGCCAAAGGGAGAGCCAATTGAGTTTGATGAGGCCAACTTTCCAAAATTCCTCTTTGAAATGGATCCAAAGAAGAAATCTAAGCAGAGGGCTGCCAAGGCTAAGCCAATTCTTGTAAGGAGACCACAAGCTGAGAAACCCCTTACCAACCCAGAAGACTTCATCTACATTGCTGATATCAGGGAGGAGTCTGACCTACATATCAATCTTGATGACCTGGTTGAAGTGAGAGGAATAACAGCTTCTTACAAACTACCAGAGAGATTGGTGTTTGTCTACAAGGGTGGGAGAGAACATGTTTGGCCTCTACACAGGATTCTGGGAGAAGACTATCAGACACTGCTATCTGTGTTTAAATGTCTGAAGAAAGATTTTGGTTTTACCAAAACGGCCAAGTCTGAGGTTGTCTCCAAAATTTTCCAAATCAAAGCTAGCTGGAACAAGCCTGGTGCACTTCCCAGAGTATTGAAGGTCCCTCAAACAGGAAAGAAAATTCATCTCCAACCTTTTTGGATGATGGAATTCAGAGACAAGGACAACTGTAGAAGATTCTTCAGAATAGAAGACCAACTGGAAAAGACATCCAATGAAACTCTCAGATTAATGGAATCAAGATGAAGAAGAGAAGATTTTCTACAGAAGACTTCAAGCTCAGATTGAGGAGAACAATGCAAGAAAAGGGAAGAAAACAAGACCACAGAGGCAAAGATGAAAAATCTGCTCAGACTAGAGGAGCAACTCTGTGCACTTGTTTTGTAAGATTTCCTACTTTGTATTTCAATTAAATTCAATGAAGCTCAATGTAATTTCTATTTTTATCATGTGTAATTTGACTGAGTGTTTTTGTTATCATCAAGGCTCTTGATTTATGGCTGTTATTCTATCAGTCATAAATTGGGGGAGATTGTTAGGAATATGTTGTTCTTGATGATAATTATAAAAACACTTAGTAGATTTTGTATTAAGTCATTTTGTAACTGTCAAAGGAATGGCATGCTTTGCAGCGTTTCGTTGACAGGAAGCTCATCAACGGAATGAGTGATGCAGCAACTGCATTGTACAATACTTCATAGTTTGATATGCATTTTGTTGTAGGTATTAGATAGGTTTTCTAAGTCATGTTGACTAAGTACTAGATAGGAAATTATCCCAAGATTGGAAGCAGCAGCACCATACTTCTCCCATGAAATATCAACATATCTTTTTGTTGGAGAGTCCTGTGCTGGAGAGTCTGAAATAGTAACCACTTGACTTGGTGCAGCATCAGGAATACTAACATCAGGATTTGCTTGAGCAGCTGAACTTGATTGCTCATTAAGAATAGAAGTGTCCTGTACATCAGTATCCTGCTTCTTTTCAAAAGGAATATGATACCTGCCCTTAGATAATTTCCTTTTCTTCTGTGGCTCTGATGATGGTACCACAGCTTCAATAGCAGTATCAGCAACTTCCTGATTGCCTTCCCGACACATCAGTTCTAGCTGATTTCTTTGCTTTTACAACTAAAGTCTTTTGAGAGACATTAGAGGTGGTTGTTGACTGTTTAGACTGTTTGGGATGAATACTTGGGTTAGGAACAAGGTGTGATTGGCCTTGCCCCATAGCATGAGAAAGTAATCCATAACAAGTAGGCATTTTCTGATGTAAGAAAAACCTAACCTCATCAGGAATAAAAACATTACCAATAAAACCATTTGCCTTATCAGGATTAAAAAATATTTTATATTTAAAGTAAAAATAAAATTTCATTTAAGAAAACAAAATTTTATTTCACTAATCCTGAAAAAATATTTTTGTTTTATTTGAAAATCACCAAATTAAAGATGTAGAGCCCACTAAAACATTCTTACCATTTATCAAAGCGAAATAGTCATGGAAAACTGAACCGTCGCCTCGAGAATAAGCAAATGACCTGCAGCTTTAACAAATAATCTCTATAAAAGAGAGTGTTAAAAAATATAATCACTTATCATCAAAAATACACAAACCCTCTCCACAGAGAAAAACTTACGAAAACCTTTCATCTTCTTCGTTTCTCCATGGCTGCTAATAACCAACAAGATTCGTTACCTGATCAAGAACTCGGTGACATAGAGTTAATCTGGTAGGAGATGGATCAGGTTCTTGCAGAAATTGCAGAAGAGCCACAATCCATTCCTGACCCTCAGGAGCATAATGCCTTTGTAAACGCAATGGCTGATATGCTTTTGCACAACTTCCAGCAGGCAAATCCTGACTGGAATCCTCTTGACAATCTCATCATTGTCAATGATGAAGAGGATGAAGACGATGAAGATGCTGAAGAGCTCGAACGAGAGCTTGAGAGAAGAAAGAGGATCCGTGATGCTTGTATGTCATGCAAGTTGGAAGCACGGAAGAGTCCCGGTGGTCACGGTGATGATCCGCCTTCAAGTGCATCAGCTCCTCTTCTTGTCCTTTAAGGATGGAACAAGAGACCTTCCAATCCTGATGGACTGTGAAGCTGCTCAGGAGCGTTCATGCTTATTTGCAGGGCACGTGTTCCTGAATAGAAAACTGGACTAGAAAACATTGTAATTTTCCTTTTCCATTTGTAAATAGCTTCAAGTATCAATGAAATTTATCAGTTCTCTCAATTGTTCATCTTCTTTTATTTCATGTACAAATTGTTAGCAATAGTGCATGTGACATTTAAAATGATGAATGGTAATTACTTAGAAAATAAATTGAGATTTAAAAGTAAAACTTAATACTTAATCAGAAACTAAGTATAGCTTTTACTTTCCAGAGAATACCAGCACTATTGATTTCAAATTGCCTTAAAACCTCTGGTTTTCACACCAGCTTCAGAATTTATGCATCAGGATTGACCAGTTGACTTCCTGTCAGGATAGAGTCCTATCAGGATTTGATCAAAATTACTTACCTTTCTGAATGACCATCAGGATTTGATAGTCATCGGGATTTCTTCTCTGTAGCTTTTCTAAAAAATTCTCAAAGTTCATCATTCCAAGTTCATTCACCAACTTATTGAATGTAGCTTCAGGCAGTGGCTTGGTGAATATATCAGCTAGTTGTTGATCAGTAGGAACAAAGTGAAGTTCAATTGTTCCTTCCAGAACTTGTTCTCTTATAAAATGATATCTAATACTGATGTGTTTAGTAAGAGAATGTTGAACTGGATTTCATGTCATTGCAATAGCACTTTGGTTATCACAATAAATAGGGATTTTTGAGTATGACATGCCATAATCTAACAACTGATTTCTCATCCACATTATCTGAGCATCATAGCTTCCTGCAGCAATGTACTCAGCTTCTGCTGTTGAAGTAGAGATAGACTTTTGCTTTTTACTGAACAATGAAACTAGTCTACCACCCAAAAACAGACAGCTTCCTGAAGTACTTTTCTTGTCTATTTTGCATCCTGCAAAATCAGCATCTGAATAACCACACAAACCAAAATCTGATTCCCTTGCATACCAAAGACCAAGTGAAGGAGTGCCTTTGAGATATCTGAAAATTCTTTTAACTGCAATCAGATGAGGTTCCCTAGGTTTTGCTTGAAATCTTGCACACAGACAGGTTGCAAACATGATATCTGGTCTACTTGCAGTGAGATACAATAAAGAGCCAATCATTCCTCTGTAGTGAGTTACATCTACCTCAGTACCTTGATCAGGATCAAGTTTGGTAGCTGTAGCAATGGGAGTACTTGCAGTAGCACAATCTTCCATGTTAAACCTTTTCAACAAATTCTTTGTGTATTTTGACTGATTGATAAAAATACCATCATCAGTCTGTTTAACTTGAAGACCAAGAAAATAACTCATTTCTCCCATCATGCTCATTTGGTATCTTGACTGCATAAGCTTGGAAAACATTTCACACAGCTTATTGTTTGTTGACCCAAAAATGATATCATCAACATAAATCTGAACTAACAGAAAATCCTTACCATGATTCAAATAGAATAAAGTTTTATCAATAATACCTCTTTTGAATCCACTTTCCAGTAAGAATTGAGCTAAGGTTTCATACCATGCTCTTGGAGCTTGCTTTAGTCCATAAAGTGCCTTATCCAATCTGTAAACATGATTTGGATATTTTGGATCAATGAAACCAGGAGGTTGTTCAACATATACTTCTTCCTCCAGTTCACCATTTAAGAAAGCACTTTTCACATCCATCTGGAAAACCTTGAATTTCTTATGAGCTGCATATGCCAGAAAGATTCTGATGGCCTCTAGTCTTGCAACAGGAGCAAAAGTTTCATCATAGTCAATTCCTTCTTGTTGAGAATACCCCTTTGCAACTAGCCTTGCTTTGTTTCTGATAATTACACCATCTGAATCAGTCTTATTCTTGAAAATCCATTTTGTACCAACAATTGATCTGTTCTTTGGTCTTGGTACCAGTTTCCATATTTCATTCCTTTCAAATTCATTCAATTCTTCTTGCATTGCAGTAACCCAATCAGCATCTTTAAGTGCATCTTCAACTTTCTTTGGCTCCTCCTTTGACAGAAAGTTATTATATAGACATTCATTTTGAGTTGCACTTCTTGTCAGAACACCTGCATCAGGATCTCCAATTATCAAATCAGGAGTATGACTTGCAGTCCATTTCCTTGCTGATGGTAAGTCATTCCTTGATGTAGATGCCCCCCTGGATTGATGTTATCTTGATTTGAAGAATTTGCTTCAGATGAAGCTCCCCCTGAAATATTATTATCTCCTCCTAATGAACTATCAGGATTGTCACTTGAATCAGTATCTGAAGAATTCTGTCCTGATGATTGAGTTGACTCTGAACTTGTAGTAGAATGATGTTGCCCCCCCCCCCCTCAACATTAGCACTACTAGTTGTATTACTATTGTTTTCATCATCAGAATTAACATTTGAAGTGTCATCAGGATTTGATGTGTCATCGGGATTTGGTGACTCATCAGGATATGATGAACTGACAGGATCTGATTCATTTTCTTCAGGTTCCTTGCTAGCTTCATTTTCAAAAATCAGTCTATCATGTGAGTCTTCATTCAATCCAATTATCTTCTTATCATCAAAAGATACAGGTATTGACTCCATGACAGTTTTTGTTCTCAAGTTAAAAACTCTAAAGGCTCTTGATGCAGGATAGCCTATGAAAATTCCTTCATCAGCCTTTGTTTCAAACTTTCCTAGCTG
Organism: Heracleum sosnowskyi; assembly: GCA_030848705.1. Classification (NCBI taxonomy): domain Eukaryota; kingdom Viridiplantae; phylum Streptophyta; class Magnoliopsida; order Apiales; family Apiaceae; genus Heracleum; species Heracleum sosnowskyi. The sequence continues at coordinate 15,016,736 of CM061241.1, read as the reverse complement.
TTCAGGATGAGTTCTGAGAACAAAGCATTTACATCCAAACACATGCAGATGCTTCAAACTTGGTTTCTTCTCCTTGAGAGATTGATAAGGAGTAACACCATGTCTGTTTATCAATGTGACTTAGCTTCTTCCAACATAGTTCTGCCTGCTTCAATAAGAGTTCTATTGTTGAATTCAGTACCATTATCACACCTCAGTATCTTGACTTTGTACTTTGTGGTTGTCTCAATCATTCTCATATGATCCAACAGTATTTCAGGAGTTTCATCTTTTCTGTGCATAAAGTACACCCAGGTGAATCTAGAATATTTATCAACAATTACAAGAGTGTACCTTTTATTACTGATGGACATAATGTTGACTGGTCCAAATAAATCAAGATGCAACATGTGATATGGTTCTTCAATAGAGGATTCTGATTTACTCTGGAATGATGTCCTTCTTTGTTTAGCCTTCTGACATGCATCACAGAGTCCATCAGGAGTATACAAAACTTTAGGTAATCCTCTCACTAAATCTTTCTTAACCAACTCATTGATATTACTGAAGTTGAGATGAGAAAGCTTCTTGTGCCAATTCCAACTTTCATCTACTGAAGCTTTACTGATGAGACATGTAGGGGAGTCATCAGTATTTGAGAGAATGTTGGCTTCATAAATTTTACCATGCCTGTAGCCAGTCAATGCAATCTTTCCTGTTTCTTTGCTGACTACTTCACAATGTGTGGAATAGAAGTTGACATGATAACCTCTGTCAGTGATTTGACTAATACTCAACAGGTTGTGTTTTAGTCCTTTCACTAGAGCTACTTTTTCAATGATGACATTTCCAATTATTATATTGCCATATCCCAAAGTTTTTCCAATGTTGCTATCTCCATAAGACACAGTTGGGCCAGCTTTTTCCTCATATTCTGATAACAGGGCTTTGTTTCCAATCATGTGCACAAAGCATCCACTATCCATGACTAACACGTTTTTCCTTTTTCCCTATAATCAGAATAGAAACACACTAGTTAGAATATTTAGGAACCCATACTTGTTGGGTTCCTTTTCCATGCAATTTATTAATTTTAGCAGCAGAAGACTTTATGACTTTAGCAGTCCTGACAAGATTAACTCCATCAGGATTTGCTTTGTCAGCATCAGTATTAACAAAAGCATGCTTCACTATGACATTGTCAATTCTACCAGATTTTGTACTATTATCAAGCTTAGGCAATGGATCATAAAAGTTATAGCACAAATCATGATAATCTTTACAAGTATAAATAGAATGCCATATACTACCACAATGAAAATAGGACTTCTGTGGTTTATAAAATACTGATCTACTCCTGACATCAGAAATAGCAATTTCAGTACTTTTCTTAAAACTCTTTTTACAATCAATAGCAAGATGATTAGAGTTACCACAGTTAAAACAACATTTCCTAGGTGTATTTGGGATATACTTATATCCATTCTCTTTATTGATCCCAATCTTACCATTCCTGTTTCTCTTAACAGTAGCTTCCTTCTTCCTATCTGTAACCTCACGGATTTTATCCTTAAGTTGTTTCTAAGACGGTAAACCTACATTCTTAGTAACTTTACTCAAGACAGGTTTAGACTTAATAACTTTGATATTCTGAACAGAAGTAGATCCCTTTTCAAAAGTTGAATTGGAATCTTTACCAAAAACAAAATTAACAGGAGTAATCTTAATTTGGTTTTGTCTATAACATGTCTATAGGTTTTTGGACTTACTATCTCATCAATAACAATTTGCTCCTTAAGTTTCTTATCTTCATCTGACTTATACCCTAGACACTCTTTCCAATTCTTAGAGGTATTAATCTCATGAAATTTCCTACCAGAGTCTGTCCAGGTTCTGATTTTCTCATTAGCATACTCAATTTCCTTTTCAAGAGCAGTACATTTAAGTTTCATCTCTAAGTACATGTGTTTAGCATTATCACATTCTATCTGTACTTTTTGCATAAAAGAAAATTCAGCTTCTAAATGCTCATTCCTTTTCCTAAGTTCAGACATCTCAGATAAGATCCTAGTATTCTCAGCAGTTTGACTTCTAAAAGTAATATGCAATGACTTTAGAAAACGTCTTAACTCAGAAGCATTATCAGTATCAAAATCAAAGACAGTATTAAGTACCTTATCATCAGGAATAGTAGTATCATCAGTATTGGCCATTAGTGCATAGTTGACCACCTCAGTATCAGATTCTGAGGAAGAGTCCATCCAATCCTTGCTTGATGTAATGAGTGACTTTGTCTTCTTGCACTCACTAGCAAAGTGACCCATACCATTACACTTGTAGCATCTAACCTTTGACTTGTCAAATTTGCTACTCTTGCTGTCCTTTTTGATATTCTTGTCTTTGTTTGCATTGAAGATCCTTTTCTGGAAGTTGCCTTGTCTCCTAGCCTTCCTGAACTTCATCTTTTTGAATCTTCTAACTATCATAGCAACCATCTCTTCAATGTCTGAGTCAGAAGAGTCATCATCAGGATTGCCATCAGTATCTGATGAAGAGTCATCAGGATCTGACTCATCTATTCTTGATTTCCTTCTAGAGACCTCCACAGCTTTTCCTTTTGATTTAGCCTCTGCTTTCAAAGCAATAGATTTTGCCTTGCTTCTTTTCTTATTCTTTCTCTGTTGAACTTCAAGATCATGAGTTCTTAACATTCCATAGACTTCATCAAGAGACACAGTGTTGAGATCATACTGATGTCTAATGATCGATGTCTGAGTATCCCATTCTTCAGGTAAAGCTCTTAGAAACTTGGTGTTTGAATCTTCAGTTTCATACTCCTTGTCAACTAAAGATAAACTGTTCAGAAGTGTCAGAAATCTATCATATAAATCAGTTAGGCTCTCATCAGGTCTAGCATCGAATTGTTCATATTCTTGAATCAAAAGAGCCCTTCTGTTCTTCTTGACAGATGCAGATCCCTGGCATTGAGTTTCCAAGGTATCCCAGATTTCTTTAGCATACATGCATGCAATCACTCTGTTGGACATGACAGCATCAAGACTACTGTGCAGTATGTTCTTTATCTTAGGTTCTCTGAGTACATGAGCTTTTTCTTCGAGAGTCCAGTCAGTCTTGGCCTTGACCACATAATGTTCAGGTACACTGTCTGTTCGTTCTACAATCCTTGTAGGAATATATGGTCCATCATGAATTCTGTCCAGATAGTCAGGATTCATAGCCTCCAGGTACATTAACATCTTTACCTTCCATGTTGGATATTCTGTTTTCTTCAGGATGGGAATTTTCATGCTTTCATACTTTGTTGTCGACATCTTAGATCGTATATGATTCAAATTAAATCAGTTTACTCTGATACCAATTGTTGCCCAGTAATAAACAATTGTAGAAGGGGGGTTGAATACAATTGTATAAGATTCTCGACTTAATAAGATATGAATCACAAATATGAAAGAATGATAACAGCTTTATTAAATCTGATATAAAACTGTTACAAAACTCTCTCAAGAAATTTTGATGTTCTTGAGAGCTGCTACGATTACAAAAACTCTCTCAAGAAATTCTGATGTTCTTGAGAGCTTCTAGATTACAAAAATACTCGAGTGTGTTATCGATTATGTTCACCCTCTCTATCTTACATAAATCGAAACCTAAAACTGTGTTTATATACTACACAGCTTCTCTATCAATGATAAGTCCTAATCAATTACAAAGATTGAAACATATCCTTAATCGATAGCTACATTACTACAAACCAGGAACCGACAGAATAATCTTCCTTATTTAACTAGACTCCAAATATAACTCGAAGTAGGAATCCTGATCAGCTTCCAGTCCTGATGATCAATCCTGATCCCAGTCTTGATATTCATTCTGACCATGACGACCATGCAATCCTGATGATGTCAGCAATCCTGATCAGTTGAAGTCTAGATCCTGACGATCATTGAATCCTGATCTAACAATCTCCCCCAATCTCATACTTTGTGAAATAAAGTATAGATTCCTAAGATTCAATGATGTCAAAAACATATTTACAAAATGTACAAATAACAGCAGCAAATTATCTGTTTAAATTCTTTGATAGAACAGATTCATCTTCAAGAAGTTGGATAACAAATTTTCTTCTTTTTCTTCAAGAATTTGAATCAGTCTTTCCTTAAGATTTCTGAGTTCTTCATCTTCCTCATTAATCTGGTAGATAGTTGCTCTGAGATTTTGTATAGAGCTTCTTTGTAGACTGTGCTCTTCAAGCAAAAGATAAGCAATTGCCTTCCCATCAGGATTGAGAGTAAGTTGAGTCATACCAAAAGTTACTTCTTTAACAGCAGTACCCGTTTGCATTTCCACATCTTGACCTCTTTGATTTAAGTACATGGGAGTATAATTACCATTGAAATTTCTGTTTCCATCCAGTCTTCTTCTTATTGTTGACAAGATCATGTCACTCCATTATTTGCACACTTTATTCTTCGTTCTTAACAGATAATGAACATATTTCAGTTCCTGTGTAGTTTTCATCAGCAGATCTTGAATGCACAGAATCTTCACACTACCATCTTTCATGAAGTACAGAAGCTTTTCTTTCTTTTCAATACCATCATTACAATCTATAACTATATCAACAGCTAATAAATTGTTCAGGTCTTCAGAAGTTAAAGTACCTCCAATTTCAGTCAAGGAGTAAGGATCAACATATGACATATTCAGATATTCAGCATCCCTGTGTCCAATACCTCCTCTTGAATTACTTGTCAATTGCTTCAGATTTGAAAACATTCTTAGCCATAGTGCTTTTGATCTAACCAAATCAGATAAATCAACAACACTTGAAGCACTTGTTATAATTCCTCCATTCTGAAAATTTATAGGCGTGTTACACCTCAGTGTACTTAAGTGTTTCCAGTTCTTATCTTTCTCTTTTTCAAAAGCATAGCTTCTTTCTAGTAAAGATTCTTGTCTGCTTGTATTTCTCCACAATCTTCTGTTTGAGAGTTTAAGCCTTTGTACATAGAGATTGAAATCTCTATTTGTTCTTCTTGTGATTTCTCTTCTTCTAGCTTCTTCTTCTTCATCCACTTCCCTGTTGTGAGAATCAACCACAGTAGATAAGATTAACAAATCAATCTCTTGCAGAATTTCAGATTCATCAGGATCTTGAACATTGTCAGGAACAATATTAAGATTAGAATCTTCAATTTGATTTGTATTGCAGAGAATTAATTGTCTTGGCTTTCTTCTCAATTCAGGTTCTTCTTCAATATTTCCATCATCACCAAAAGTAGACCTGTCAGGAACTACTAGAGTTTGAGTAGGTTCAGGAATTTCTTCTATTAATAAACCTCTAGACCTTGTCTATCTAGGCACTTTTTGAGTTGAAGAACCTCTTCTGCCTCTTCTAGCTCCTCTCCTACCTCTGCCTCCTCTTCCTCTAGTAGAAGCAGGGTTATTAAAGCTTTCCATCATTTCTCTCTGTTGTCTTAAGAATTCTTCATGTGAGAGATCAGTATATTCTTCACTTGCTGTAGAGAGTGCTTTTCTTGCAAATAATTGTTGAACTCTTTTATCAGTGTGATATAGAGTAACAATTCTGCCATCTTTTGTAGAGAACTTCTGGAATAGATTTGATGCATCTTCAGGATTATCAATAATCATATCTTCATCACCTTCAGGAATTGTAGCAAGAGTCTGTTCATGACCAGACATCGGGATTTGATCACCTGTCAAGATTTGTTCTTCTGTCAGGATCTGAGATTGCACCAATGTTCTTACTGTCCTTACTCCAGAATCAGAAACATGAGTTGACTACGTTGTTTGACTTTGAGAAGTTTGAATTGTCTTCATAACAGCAGCATCAGAGGTTTCTCCTTGTAGAATCTTGTCACCACCATCATTTCCAGTATCATCATCATTATTTCTTAATACTAGATCAGGTGTACATTTTGTCTGACTTACCTTCTCCCCCTTTTTGACATCAGCATTTGACAATATATTCAAAATTAAGGCAACAGAAGTTTGAATGTCAGTTACCTTTGTATCAAGAGAATCAATCCTTCTGTTGATGGAGATTTGTTCAGAAACAACAGATTTCACTTGGGATTCCACTATCCGTAGTTGAAGAGCAGTGGGCACCTTTGTAAAACTCATAGAAATATCTTCCCTCACCAACTCAGTTGCAGCTTTGACAGAATCAATCTCATGTTTCAGGCTTTTAGATAAAAGAGTTGTAGCCTTCAGATGATTCTTCAAATATGGGTTCTCTATCATCTTCACTGCTTCATAAGCATGATCCAAGGCATATGGATAGCTGACAGATTCATCAGACCTATACCATTCATTTTCCCATTGATGCCTTTTCATTTGATCAGCAGGATTAATCTCAAAAGGAATAGAAAAGTCTTGTCTGAAGTCTTTTCCAGTAGAAGCCTTGCCAGCCATGAATGTGCTTGATGAACCAAAGTTAGTTCCAAGACTAGATTTTAGAACTGTGGCAAGCTGTTCCTTCTCGTTATTATTATCATCATCACTATCATCAGAATCATCATCATCATCATGAGTAACATCAGGATCAGGAATAGCTATACTTTTCCGTTTATCCTGTGAATCTGTGATATGATGGTCCATTGGTCGTGATCTTAGTGGTTGTATCAAAATTGGTTCAACATCAGGAGCACCACTATTATCAGGATGAACACCGTCAGGATTTGATAAGCTTGCATCAGTATTTGTTACTGATGGTTCTTGTGTAGCATGAGGTTCTGAAGCTTCTTCAACACTTTGAGTTGGAGGTTCTTGTGTGCTTCCCTCATTGACAGTGTCCTCGACCAATCTTTGAACTTCATCTGCACCAGAAATCCCTTGAGCATTGTCAGGAAATTTCTCAGAAACTGTAGCTTGGCCTGCATCTTCACTTTGAGAAGATGGTTCTTATGTGACCATTCCAATTGTTAAGCCTTCACCCAAACTTTGATTGAGTGGTTCTTGTGTGGCTGGATCATCAGTAAGAGCTGCTGAACCACTTTGAGGTACAGGTTCTTATGGGCTTGATCCCTTCAGTTTCTTCTGTCTAGAAAACACTAACTCTCCTGTTTTCCTTAGCTTTTCCATTGGATGTTTAATCCCAAGATTGGAAGCAGCAGCACCATACTTCTCCCATGAAATATCAACATGTCTTTTTGTTGGAGAGTCCTGTGCTGGAGAGTCTGAAATAGTAACCACTTGACTTGGTGCAACATCAGGAATACTAACATCAGGATTTTCTTGAGCAGCTGAACTTGATTGCTCATTAAGAATAAAAGTGTCATGTACATCAGTATCCTGCTTCTTTTCAAAAGGAATATGATACCTACACTTAGATAATTTCCTTTTCTTCGGTGGCTCTGATGATGGTACCACAGCTTCAATAGCAGTATCAGCAACTTCCTGATTGCCTTCCTGACACATCAGTTCTAGCTGATTTCTTTGCTTTTACAACTAAAGTCTTTTGAGAGACATTAGAGGTGGTTGTTGACTGTTTAGACTGTTTGGGATGAATACTTGGGTTAGGAACAAGGTGTGATTGGCCTTGCCCCATAGCATGAGAAAGTAATCCATAACAAGTAGGCATTTTCTGATGTAAGAAAAACCTAACCTCATCAGGAATAAAAGCATTACCAATAAAACCATTTGCCTTATCAGGATTAAAAAATATTTTTTATTTGAAGTAAAAATAAAATTTCATTTAAGAAAACAAAATTTTATTTCACCAATCCTGAAAAAATATTTTTGTTTTATTTGAAAATCACCAAATTAAAGATGTAGAGCCCACTAAAACATTCTTACCATTTATCAAAGCGAAATAGTCATGGAAAACTGAACCGTCGCCTCGAGAATAAGCAAATGACCTGCAGCTTTAACAAATAATCTCTATAAAATAGAGTGTTAAACAGTATAATCACTTATCATCAAAAATACACAAACCCTCTCCACAGAGAAAAACTTACGAAAACCTTTCATCTTCTTCGTTTCTCCATGGCTGCTAATAACCAACAAGATTCGTTACCTGATCAAGAACTCGGTGACATAGAGTTAATCTGGCAGGAGATGGATTAGGTTCTTGCAGAAATTACAGAAGAGCCACAACCCATTCCTGACCCTCAGGAGCATAATGCCTTTGTAAACGCAATGGCTGATATGCTTTTGCACAACTTCCAGCAGGCAAATCCTGACTGGAATCCTCTTGACAATCTCATCATTGTCAATGATGAAGAGGATGAAGACGATGAAGATGCTGAAGAGCTCGAACGAGAGCTTGAGAGAAGAAAGAGGATCCGTGATGCTTGTATGTCATGCAAGTTGGAAGCACGGAAGAGTCCCGGTGGTCACGGTGACGATCCGCCTTCAAGTGCATCAACTCCTCTTCTTGTCCTTTAAGGATGGAACAAGAGACCTTCCAATCCTGATGGACTGTGAAGCTGCTCAGGAGCGTTCATGCTTATTTGCAGGGCACTTGTTCCTGAATAGAAAACTAGACTAGAAAACATTGTAATTTTCCTTTTCCATTTGTAAACAGCTTCAAGTATCAATGAAATTTATCAGTTCTCTCAATTGTTCATCTTCTTTTATTTCGTGTACAAATTGTTAGCAATAGTGCATGTGACATTTAAAATGATGAATGGTAATTACTTAGAAAATAAATTGAGATTTAAAAGTAAAACTTAATACTTAATCAGAAACTAAGTATATCTTTTACTTTCCAGAGAATACCAGCACTATTGATTTCAAATTGCCTTAAAACCTCTGGTTTTCACACCAGCTTCAGAATTTATGCATCAGGATTGACCAGTTGACTTCCTGTCAGGATAGAGTCCTATCAGGATTTGATCAAAATTACTTACCTTTCTGAATGACCATCAGGATTTGATAGTCATCAGGATTTCTTCTCTTTAGCTTTTCTAAAAAATTCTCAAAGTTCATCATTCCAAGTTCATTCATCAACTTATTGAATGTAGCTTCAGGCAGTGGCTTGGTGAATATATCAGCTAGTTGTTGATCAGTAGGAACAAAGTGAAGTTCAATTTTTCCTTCCAGAACTTGTTCTCTTATAAAATGATATCTAATACTGATGTGTTTAGTAAGAGAATGTTGAACTGGATTTCATGTCATTGCAATAGCACTTTGGTTATCACAATAAATAGGGATTTTTGAGTATGACAGGCCATAATCTAACAACTGATTTCTCATCCACATTATCGGAGCACAATAGCTTCCTGCAGCAATGTACTCAGCTTCTGCTGTTGAAGTAGAGATAGACTTTTGCTTTTTACTGAACCATGAAACTAGTCTACCACCCAAAAACAGACAGCTTCCTGAAGTACTTTTCTTGTCTATTTTGCATCCTGCAAAATCAGCATCTGAATAACCACACAAACCAAAATCTGATTCCCTTGCATACCAAAGACCAAGTGAAGGAGTGCCTTTGAGATATCTGAAAATTCTTTTAACTGCAATCAGATGAGGTTCCCTAGGTTTTGCTTGAAATCTTGCACACAGACAGGTTGCAAACATGATATCTGGTCTACTTGCAGTGAGATACAATAAAGAGCCAATCATTCCTCTGTAGTGAGTTACATCTACCTCAGTACCTTGATCAGGATCAAGTTTGGTAGCTGTAGCAATGGGAGTACTTGCAGTAGCACAATCTTCCATGTTAAACCTTTTCAACAAATTCTTTGTGTATTTTGACTGATTGATAAAAATGCCATCATCAGTCTGTTTAACTTGAAGACCAAGAAAATAACTCATTTCTCCCATCATGCTCATTTGGTATCTTGACTACATAAGCTTGGAAAACTTTTCACACATCTTATTGTTTGTTGACCCAAAAATGATATCATCAACATAAATCTGAACTAAAAGAAAATCCTTACCATGATTCAAATAAAATAGAGTTTTATCAATAATACCTCTTTTGAATCCACTTTCCAGTAAGAATTGAGCTAAGGTTTCATACCATGCTCTTGGAGCTTGCTTTAGTCCATAAAGTGCCTTATCCAATCTGTAAACATGATTTGGATATTTTGGATCAATGAAACTAGGAGGTTATTCAACATATACTTCTTCCTCCAGTTCACCATTTAAGAAAGCACTTTTCACATCCATCTGGAAAACCTTGAATTTCTTATGAGCTGCATATGCCAGAAAAATTCTGATGGCCTCTAGTCTTGCAACAGGAGCAAAAGTTTCATCATAGTCAATTCCTTCTTGTTGAGAATACCCCTTTGCAACTAGCCTTGCTTTGTTTCTGATAATTACACCATCTGAATCAGTCTTATTCTTGAAAATCCATTTTGTAAAAACAATTGATATGTTCTTTGGTCTTGGTACCAGTTTCCAGATTTCATTCCTTTCAAATTCATTCAATTATTCTTGCATTGCAGTAACCCAATCAGCATCTTTAAGTGCATCTTCAACTTTCTTTGGCTCCTCCTTTGACAGAAAGTTATTATATAGACATTCATTTTGAGTTGCACTTCTTGTCAGAACACCTGCATCAGGATCTCCAATTATCAAATCAGGAGTATGACTTACAGTCCATTTCCTTGCTGATGGTAAGTCATTCCTTGATGTAGATGCCCCCCTGGATTGGTGTTATTTTGATTTGAAGAATTTGCTTCAGATGAAGCTCCCCCTGAAATATTACTATCTCCTCCTGATGAACTATCAGGATTGTCACTTGAATCAGTATCTGAAGAATTCAGTCCTGATGATTGAGTTGACTCTGAACTTGTAGTAGAATGATGTTGCTCCCCCTCAACATTAGCACAACTAGTTGTATTACTATTGTTTTTGTAATATCCGTGAATTTTATTATTTGATTAAATAATATATTTAATCTAAAATATTTATTTTGGAATATTGGAATATTATTATATGATATTTAGTGTGTGATTATGTGCTAAATGGTGAGTCAGAAGCCCCTTTCGAAAATTTCGTCATTTGGAATTTTCTTCAAATTTGAGTCGTTTTGATAATTCAAGGGCCCCGTTGAAATTTCGTACATTCATTTTTAATTCTTCGTCTTTCGTATTCGAATCGTTATCGAAAGGGTTAGGGGATTCTATTTAACCCTACCTATTTGATTCTGCAAATAAATTTCAATTTTTGATCCGAAAAAGGAAAAATCGTTCCGAACCCTAATTGCTTAAGGGGACGGATTTGTCGTTCTATATCAATATTGAAGTTGTTATAGCCCTAGTATTCTTGAGCATTAGTTATATAATGATATATATCAATTTGGATGATCATCAACCTTTTTAACCCCTTATTTTTCGTAAAACGTGTTTTTGACCTAATTAGAGTTTTTAAACGATCTAACGAATCAATATCGATCCAAAAATGTTATTTGGGGTATTATTTTTCCAGAAATATAAAAAGACAAATCATACTTCATAACTCATAGCAAATCTGCAGCAATTATTCATAAAATCCGAAATTCCCAAAAAATTATTTTTGTGTTCTTGATCTTCAATCAATTCGTTCTAAGGGTTATGGAAGTCCAAATTTGAAGTTCTTATACTCAAATCAAAGCTCCAAAAATCTAGTTTCAGAATCTTCCAACCTCATCATCATCTGGCAAGTATTCGATTTTATATTGATTTTACAAGTTTCGAATTATAATTAGGGTTCTTGATTCGATTTGGGGATTTTCATTCTGTTGATTCTCCGTTCAATTGGTTGCTTCTAACATGTTCCTAGGGTTCTAATTAGCAAGAATCCATAGTTTAATTTCATGTTTGAGTCGAATTTGTACGGGTTTTGATTTCGGGTTTTGACCCGATTTCTTCTTTCAATTCGTACGTTCTTGATATTGATCTGACATTGTTTTTGATAAAGGGCTTTTATTGTGTGAGTTATAAGCTTCATTTTGGTATATTAATCTTTGAGTTTCATGTACGGAATAGGTAGATCGGGTTTCCGGCCGAGGTCGTCGCCGGAGAATTCTTTGAACGGATTCTGGGCACGATTCCGGCTAGAGACAGATGTTTTGATGTGTGGGTTTTGTTTAGCTTCAAAAGGCGAACAAAAGCCCTCTGGTTTGATTTATGTTTGGACGGAATCGAAGAATTCCGGCGGCCGGAGACCGGCCGGATTCTGGAAAACCCAGAATCCGGTGGGTTGTTCTTGGCGACCCGAAATTGTTCTTCCCGACCTGTTTACCCGATTTTCGACCCGGTTTCAATCTTCAAAACCCTAATTCATTTTCAGAAAACTTTTTTTGAATTTTATTTTTAAATTTAATTCGAAAATAGTTTAAAAACTTTAAAAATTCATATTTTATTTTAAAAATAGATTTTAATATCAAAAAAATTCTGATAAATTATATATATGATTTTAAACCCGAAAATTGATTAAACTTAATTTATTTTAATTATTTTTAATTAATAATTAATTTATTAATTAATTGGTTATTTAATTAATCGATTAATTCTTAAAAATTAATTATTAATTAGATTTAATTAATTAAAAATTCAGTTTAATTATTTTCACCCCTGTTTTATTATTTAAAAATAGTTTGAGTATTTAAAGAGTGTCAATTAATTTTATTAATTGATTTATTTTGCATTAAATGTTTATATTGGATTTAAAAATCCGATTTTTGATTTAAAAATTAATCGTGACTTATCTAAAATTCAAATAAGTTTCGTATGATGTTTTAAAAATGTTTATAAGTGCTATATGGTTCATATTAATTGTGTGTTGTGTTTTATAGTCTGTATATGCCCGTACTAGGGCAAGTATCTGAATTTTAAATATCGTAAATTATACCGGACGTCCGATACGTAACCGGTTACTTGTTTAAATGTGATTATTGGTTGAATAAGTGTCGAGAGTAGAACGAGAATAGTTAGACTTATTGTGATGAGTTGTTTAATTATAGAATCGAGTTCCCGGAGCAAGGGAAAGGGAAAAGTAGAGTGAGCAGAGTCGATCCGACAGCAGCTTAGACCAGGCAAGTATCTGTGCCTTTACTTGTGATAAAATTTATTATTCTCTTGATTACTTGAATACCGTTATCCCCAGAACAATTCAAATTATCAATCTTTCAACCGCATTTGGACAACTGATTCCATTTCCTTAGAGATTCTTGATTCTTTGATTTGATCTGCATCGGAAACCCTTATTTCCAATTCACTGGATTATTGTTTACCACCTATTGTTATTGTTTATCATCCTTTGATTATCATTGACAACCATTGATTATTTGACTTCCATCTTGACTATTGATTACGGTCATTGATTATCGACTACCAATATTGATTCCCTTATTGAATGAGTACACCGTACCATTGAAATTACTCCATGATTATTTCTCAATCTTCATTTGATACTGAACAGTTGCAGCTCTTTTGCAATTACTATACATTCAGTTTATCTTATTGAGCATGTTATTGTTTATACCCTATTATAGATTTGGCATGTGTTTTCAAAAATGGACCAGTAATTGGTCGGGCCATATTCATGGTCAGAATAACTTAAGGCCCAAATTGGCCTAGGATCCAGTAGAGGACTATGTCATGAGCTAGTCCGGGGTTGATGCGTGGCTGGCCAGCAGCACAACCTTTGATTTGAATAAAATGTATAAGCCAAATTCTAATTCTTTTCTTCAATTGTTATTGATACAAAGCATGTGTTAGCTAAATATTGTTGATTCTGATATCATAAATTCATATCCTTACAACTGTGATAGAAATGATTCATTGATGTTTGCTGAGCAATTTTGGCTCACTCTTGCTTGTTGTTTTCTAACCCTATTCCAGCGAAGCGAGAGTATGAGTCGGCATAGCGTGACCGATAGTTCACCAGCAGCCAGGAGAGCCCCTCGAGTCATTGTCATTGGCAGGGTAGTTGTTTTGCTTTTCTAGATTAGATGTCTAGATTTGAACTTTGGTTGTGATGTAATAACTCTGATAAAACTGGTATTGTATTAATAAAAGATTGTAGTAGCTTGTGTTCATTGCCATAATCTGGATGCGGTCTTGGTCAAGGGGTATTTGTGTCTTTATATATATTATGCATGTGTTAAATAGTATTCCGTTGGTCGGATGACTCCTCAAATCTGTACCCCGGGTTTGGAGGGCGTCACAGTTTTCATCATCAGAATTAACATTTAAAGTGTCATCAGGATTTGACGTGTCATCAGGATTTGGTGACTCATCAGGATCTGATGAACTGACGGGATCTGATTCATTTTCTTCAGGTTCCTTGCTAGCTTCATTTTCAAAAATCAGTCTATCATGTGAGTCTTCATTCAATCCAATTATATTCTTATCATCAAAAGATACATGTATTGACTCCATGACAGTTTTTGTTCTCAAGTTAAAAACTCTAAAGGCTCTTGATGCAGGATTAGCCTATGAAAATTTCTTCATCAGCCTTTGTTTCAAACTTTCCTAGCTGTTTAGGATGAGTTCTGAGAACAAAACATTTACAGCCAAACACATGCAGATGCTTCAAACTTGGTTTCTTCTCCTTGAGAGATTGATAAGGAGTAACACCATGTCTGTTTATCAATGTGAGATTTTGAGTATTGCATGCTGTGTTGATTGCTTCTGGCCAGAAATATGTAGGTAACTTAGCTTCTTCCAACATAGTTCTGCCAGCTTCAATAAGAGTTCTATTTTTCCTTTCAACTACTCCATTTTGCTGAGGTGTGCCTGGAGCAGAGAATTGTTGAATAATTCCTTTGATTTGCAGAACTCTTCCATCTTTGAATTCTTGAATTCAGTACCATTATCACTCCTCGGTATCTTGACTTTGTACTTTGTGGTTGTCTCAATCATTCTCATATGATCCAACAGTATTTCAGGAGTTTCATCTTTTTTGTGCACAAAGTACACCTAGGTGAATCTAGAATATTCATCAACAATTACAAGAGTGTACCTTTTCTTACTGATGGACATAATGTTTACTGGTCCAAATAAATCAAGATGCAACATGTGATATGGTTCTTCAATAGAGGATTCTGATTTACTCTGGAATGATGTCCTTTGTTTAGCCTTCTGACATGCATCACAGAGTCCATCAGGACTATACAAAACTTTAGGTAATCCTCTCACTAAATCTTTCTTAACCAACTCATTGATATTGCTGAAGTTGAGATGAGAAAGCTTCTTGTGCCAATTCCAACTTTCATCTAATGAAGCTTTACTGATGAGACATGTAGGGGAGTCATCAGTATTTGAGAGAATGTTGGCTTCATAAATGTTACCATGCCTGTAGCCAGTCAGTGCAATCTTTCCTGTTTCTTTGCTGACTACTTCACAATGAGTGGAATAGAAGTTGACATGATAACCTCTGTCCGTGATTTGACTAATACTCAACAGGTTGTGTTTTAGTCCTTTCACTAGAGCTACTTTTTCAATGATGACATTTCCAATTATTATATTGCCATATCCCAAAGTTTGTCCAATGTTGCCATCTCCATAAGACACAGTTGGGCCAGCTTTTTCCTCATATTCTTATAACAGGGCTTTGTTTCCAGTCATGTGCACAGAGCATCAACTATCCATGACTAACACATTTTTCCTTTTCCCCTGTAATCAGAATAGAAACACACTAGTTAGAACATTTAGGAACCCATACTTGTTGGGTTCCTTTTCCATGCAATTTATTAATTTTAGCAGCAAAAGACTTTATGACTTTAGCAGTCCTGACAGGATTAACTCCATCAGGATTTGCTTTGTCAGCATTAGTATTAACAAAAGCATGCTTCACTATGACATTGTCAATTCTACCAGATTTTGTACTATTATCAAGCTTAGGCAATGGATCATAAAATTTATAGTACAAATCATAATAATCTTTACAAGTATAAATAGAATGCCATATACTACCACAATGAAAATAGGACTTCTGTGGTTTATAAAATACTGATCTACTCCTGACATCAGAAATAGCAATTTCAGTACTTTTCTTAAAACTCTTTTTACAATCAATAGCAAGATGATTAGAGTTACCACAGTTAAAACAACATTTCCTAGGTGCATTTGGGATATACTTATATCCATTCTCTTTATTGATCCCAATCTTACCATTCCTGTTTCTCTTAACAGTAGCTTCCTTCTTCCTATCTGTAACCTCACAGATTTTATCCTTAAGTTGTTTCTGAGACGGTAAACCTACATTCTTAGTAACTTTACTCAAGACAGGTTTAGACTTAATAACTTTGATATTCTGAACATAAGTAGATCCCTTTTCAAAAGTTGAATTGGAATCTTTACCAAAAACAAAATTAACAGGAGTAATCTTAGATTTGGTTTTGTCTATAACATGTCTATAGGTTTTTGGACTTACTGTCTCATCAATAACAATTTTCTCCTTAAGTTTCTTATCTTCATCTGACTTATACCCTAGACACTCTTTCCAATTCTTAGAGGTATTAATTTCATGAAATTTTCTACCAGAGTCTGTCCAGGTTCTGATTTTCTCATTAGCATACTCAAGTTCCTTTTCAAGAGCAGTACATTTAAGTTTCATCTCTAAGTACATGTGTTTAGCATTATCACATTCTATCTGTACTTTTTGCATAAGAGAAAATTCAGCTTCTAAATGCTCATTCCTTTTCCTAAGTTCAGACATCTCAGATAAGATCCTAGTATTCTCAGCAGTTTAACTTCTAAAAGTAATATGCAATGACTTTAGAAAACTTCTTAACTCAGAAGCATTATCAGTATCAAAATCAAAGACAGTATTAAGTACCTTATCACCAGGAATAGCAGTATCATCAGTATTGGCCATTAGTGCATAGTTGACCACCTCAGTATCAGATTCTGAGGAAGAGTCCATCCAATCCTTGCTTGATGTAATGAGTTCCTTTGTCTTCTTGCACTCACTAGCAAAGTGACCCATACCATTACACTTGTAGCATCTAACCTTTGACTTGTTAAATTTGCTACTCTTGCTGTCCTTTTTGATATTCTTGTCTTTGTTTGCATTGAAGGTCCTTTTCTGGAAGTTGCCTTGTCTCCTAGCCTTCCCGAACTTCATCTTTTTGAAGCTTCTAACTATCATAGCAACCATCTCTTCAATGTCTGAGTCAGAAGAGTCATCATCAGTATTGGCATCAGGATTGCCATCAGTATCTGATGAAGAGTCATCAGGATCTGACTCATCTATTCTTGATTTCCTTCTAGAGACCTCCACAGCTTTTCCTTTTGATTTAGCCTCTGCTTTCAAAGCAATAGATTTTTCCTTGCTGCTTTTCTTATTCTTTCTCTGTTGAACTTCAAGATCATGAGTTCTTAACATTCCATAGACTTCATCAAGAGACACAGTGTTGAGATCATACTGATGTCTAATGATCGATGTCTGAGTATCCCATTCTTCAGGTAAAGCTCTTAGAAACTTGGTGTTTGAATCTTTAGTTTCATACTCCTTGTCAACTAAAGATAAACTGTTCAGAAGTGTCAGAAATCTATCATATAAATCAGTTAGGCTCTCATCAGGTCTAGCATCGAATTGTTCATATTCTTGAATCAAAAGAGCCCTTCTGTTCTTCTTGACAGATGCAGATCCCTGGCATTGAGTTTCCAAGGTATCCCGGATTTCTTTAGCAGACTTGCATGCAATCACTCTGTTGGACATGACAGCATCAAGACTATTGTGCAGGATGTTCTTTATCTTAGGTTCTCTGAGTACATGAGCTTTTTCTTCTGGAGTCCAGTCACTTTTGGCCTTGACCACATAATGTTCAGGTACACTGTATGTTCGTTCTACAATCCTTGTAGGAATATATGGTCCATCACGAATTCTGTCCAGATAGTCAGGATCCATAGCCTCCAAGTACATTAACATCTTTACCTTCCATGTTGGATATTCTGTTTTCTTCAGGATGGGAATTTTCATGCTTTCATACTTTGTTGTCGACATCTTAGATCGTATCTGATTCAAATTAAATCAGTTTTCTCTGATACCAATTGTTGCCCAGTAATAAACAATTGTAGAAGTGGGGTTGAATACAATTGTATAAGATTCTCGACTTAATAAGATATGAATCACAAATATGAAATAATGATAACAGCTTTATTAAATCTGATATAAAACTGTTACAAAACTCTCTCAAGAAATTCTGATGTTCTTGAGAGCTGCTACGATTACAAAAACTCTCTCAAGAAATTCTGATGTTCTTGAGAGCTTCTATATTACAAAAATACTAGAGTGTGTTATCGATTATGTTCACCTTCTCTGTCACACATAAATCGAAACCTAAAACCGTGTTTATATACTACACAGCTTCTCTATCAATGATAAGTCCTAATCAATTACAAAGATTGAAACCTATCCTTAATCGATAGCTACATTACTACAAACCAGGAACCGACAGAATAATCTTCCTAATTTAACTAGACTCCAAATATAACTCGAAGTAGGAATCCTGATAAGATTCCAGTCCTGATGATCAATCCTGATCCCAGTCCTGATATTCATTCGGATCCTGACGACCATGCAATCCTGACGATGTCAGCAATCCTGATCAGTTGAAGTCTAGATCCTGACGATCATTGAATCCTGATCTAACAGACTTAAAAGATACTTTTGCAGGTTCTGTTAGAGCATACTTTAATGGACTTGACGCCAAGAAATCTTGTATAATATGAAACTCTTTTGGCAATTCCTGATGGTCTAAAACCGCAACAAAATTGTTAGTGGTGAAGGTAATACCACTAATCACAATCTGTTTGTTCATGAATGATGAAGATGCCATTGAAGAAGTGTTTAGAAAATTGAGAATTGAGATTTGGGAATTAGGGTTTGTAAGCACAGAGAGAAGAAGAAGGTAGAAAACTGATGAATTGTGAGAGTATTTTGCAAAATAGAAAATGGATTGTATTTTGTTAAAACAAAATATTACTCTCAGTGACAGGTGGAAATTTGTGATTCGTGCTCAAATAATTAGTGGACCAATTTTCCTGTGAAATTAAACATAACTGCGCCGCTTTTTATGTGTATATATATGTATATATCTATCAGTGTGACACACGTGCACATACAGTAGTCCAACTACAACTCAAACGTTTCCCATCAAATACTGACATAAAATTAGGCACAAATTAAGCAAATTAAAAATGTTAACCTGTCCATCGGGATTGACCAGTTGACTTTCTGTCAGGATTTTATCCTATCAGTAGTTGGTCAAAAATACATACCTTACTGAATGACCATCAGGATTTGATAGTCATCAGGACTTTCTCTCTGATGCTTTTCTCAGAAATTCTCAAAGTTCATCATTCCAAGTTCATTCACCAATTTGTTGAAAGTAGGTTCAGGAAGTGGCTTGGTGAATATGTCAGCTAGTTGTTGATCAGTAGGAACAAAATGCAGTTCAATTGTTCCTTTCAGTACTTGTTCTCTTATGAAGTGGTATCTGATACTGATGTGTTTAGTAAGAGAATGCTAAACTGGATTTCTTGTCATTGCAATAGCACTTTGGTTATCACAATAAATAGGGATTTTGGAGTTTGACAGACCATAATCTAACAACTGATTTCTCATCCACATTATCTGAGCACAACAACTTCCTGCAGCAATGTACTCAGCTTCTGCAGTTGATGTTGAGATAGACTTTTGCTTTTTACTAAACCAAGAAACTAGTCTACCACCCAAAAACTGACAGCTTTGTTAGGAACTATGTTGTTTCTTGATGATAACCAAATTAACTTAGTAAACATTGTATAAGTAAATGTAGCTATCAACGGATAGTATGCTCTTGCAGTATCCGTAGATGGGAAGCTTATCTACGGATAAGACTCATTGTAACATGCTTGTGTATTTCTGATGTTGAAGTTGTAGTAGTCTTGATAGGTTAATTGAGTCATGTTTACTATCAATAGATATGTAGAATAGGGAGGCTAATTGTAAATATTTGATGCGTTGTAATTCTGCATAAGTGAAATTGACTGTCTACAGATAGCTTAATTAGTCTTCTACGGATATGGACATCGTACTGTCTACGGATAGTAGTACTGGTTGATCAAGAAACTGTCAACGGATACAACTCAAGTAGTCTCTACGGATACATACTGTAATTGTGAAAAGGACAGTTAAGTCAGAGCACATGGGTTGACAGACTACACAGAGCATGGAAGCTAGTTTGTCTGGAAAGGTCACGAGAAGAAAGCAACATTCTGTTTGCATGGTCAAAGGTAGCATTTCTATAAAAGACAATCAGCCAAGAAAGGCAAGCTACCAACACATGGACCACTGCTCGGAATTGAGAAACAAGGATTCTGAACAGATGTACTTTTTGTATTATTAGTTGTTCAAATATCTTTGTAAACTTGGGTTATATAACCAAGTAGTAGCATAACTCTAGAACCAAGAAATCAGGTTTTAGCAATTTAGAGAGCACAAAACAATATCCTTTGTAAATTGCTGAAGCTAGAGTTGTGTATATGCAACTGTGTGTTTATTCATAAACATCAGAGAGATTTCTTCAATAAAAATCTCTCAGGTGGACAAAAACTTCACAGATCTGGTGGACTTCGAGGAGAAGAGCGCATCATATCACACTATGATGAGGTTCCTCCAGAACTGCAAGCTCTCCAAGGCTATTCTCGAAGCCCCCACTCTCTATTTTGAGGTAAGTAAAGCCATCTGGGAATCAGTTGTTTTTGATTCTGTGAATTCTACAATTACTTTTGTTCTTCAAGGTAAGGTGTATTAACTCGAATTTTCACGGTTTATTAATATTATTATTGAAATATTTTGTTGGGAAGTGATGGTTTAATGAGTGCGTCGGGATTGGATAGCATCAGTACTTGGAGTATCAAGAGCTGACGTTTGATGATGTCATCATCAGTGGCGGTATAAGTCAGGGATATTGATTGATACTATTCCACAAATTCAGGAAAGGATTGATTTGCAGAAGATACACTTCACCAAAGCTGTTATAGAAGATAAGCGACAGGAAGATCAATTTAATTTAATAAAGATTATCTTTTGTAACAGAATGAGAAGCTGTGTATGTATATAAACACATAATAGGTTTTACGAGAGTAAAAGCTTTACCTGAGTATTTTTGTAAACCTAGCAGCTCTTAAGAACACACAGTTTCTTAAGAGAGTTTGTATCAATCAGTCCAAGTA
Organism: Heracleum sosnowskyi; assembly: GCA_030848705.1. Lineage (NCBI taxonomy): Eukaryota > Viridiplantae > Streptophyta > Magnoliopsida > Apiales > Apiaceae > Heracleum > Heracleum sosnowskyi. Next base: position 14,995,614 of record CM061241.1, on the reverse strand, counting down.
CACCAGAAACTTGCTTAAGAAATTCAACATGCAAGACAGTGCTCCTGCCAGTACTCCCATGGCTACTGCCACCAAACTTGACTCTAAGGAAGGAATTGAAGTGGATATCACAAGATATGGTGGAATGATTGGTTCTCTCCTCTATCTTACTGCCAGTAGGCCAGATATTATGTTCGCAACTTGTCTATGTGCAAGATTTCAGTCCCAACAACGAGAACCGCATCTGATAGCTTTAAAGAGGATATTTCGATATCTTAAAGGGACACCAAATCTTGGTTTGTGGTATCCTAGAGCATCAGACTTCACACTGATAGGATACTCTGATGCTGATTTTTCTGGTTGTAAGATTGACAGGAAAAGCACTTCTGGTAGCTGTCAATTTTTAGGTGGTCGACTGGTTTCATGGTTCAGCAAGAAGCAGAAGTCAATTTCTACTTCGACTGCAGAAGCTGAGTACATAGCTGCAGGAAGCTGCTGTTCTCAGATATTATGGATGAAGAATCAACTGCTGGATTACGATTTGCACTTTTCTAAAATTCCTATTTATTGTGATAATCAAAGTGCTATTGCAATGACAGGAAATCCAGTCCAACACTCGCTGACCAAGCATATCAGTATCATGTATCACTTTATTCGTGAACATGTGATGGAAGGAACGATTGAACTTCATTTTGTTCCCACAGATCAACAACTGGCTGATATATTCACTAAGCCTCTGGCAGAGGCAGTCTTCACTAAACTTGTGAATGAACTTGGAATGATTACAAGCGAGTGACATCTGATACTTGATACTGATCATTGCTACTGATGGTTGAAATTGATACCAGTACTGATGGGAAGGAATGATGCTAAGTACTGATGGTCATAAATGATAATTGGTACTGATTAGTAGGTTGTTTTATTGTTTAAAGTGATATCATTTCTTTCACTTTGCAATTCATGTGAGATACTGATGATTGTAGTTCTGATGATTGGTTCTTGTTTAAGCATTCATTAAAATAATTGCGGTAAAATGTAAAGCCAAAAAATGAATTTTTTTTCATTAATTGATTCAAACAAACTTTACATTCATACAATCTCATACATCTGTCTAGCTAATCTCTCTCTTGAATCCTACTCACTATGTTTACAGAAAGATGCCTTACTAACCAGGACAAGTACCTAAATGCTACATTAGAGGCAGAAGAGCTAGAGCCAGAAGCTATTGTGTGCTCTTGCCTCTGATGACAACAACTTGTCTGTTCAAATGGTCATAATACCATATGCAATGTCAAGGGTTTGACATCCTCTTGATGTTGAATCATCATCATCGTCTCATTTTCTCCTTCCTGCTTGCAGCTTGCAGGATTCCAAGAAAATTTCATCCTCAGAACCCTCCAAGTAGCTCTTTCGGAGGAGTAACAGACATGTCTCCACAGCTAGATCATCCGCGAGGATGGGCGCATCATATGGCCCAGGACGGATGATGTGAATATGAGGATTGGAGATAGGACCTTCAGCAATCTCATCGTCGGCGATGAGACCTTCATCATTCAAAAATGTTAAAACAAGCAACTCATCAATCAGATAGTTTGCTTGTTGTTCCCAGTTCATATTCAAGAAATCTTCGACAACCATGAATTCAAAGATTCCTGCCATTTGATGTGTGGTATTATTCTTCTCTCGAAGATATATATATTGACTGTTGTCACAATGCTCAGGCTTTTATAGTATACAACAGGGCAACTGAAAGGTCTAATATGATGCCAGGCTCGAAGCTATGGGAATAGTAAAATGTGGAGTTCCAAGACAGTCATTATTCTTCTGACTGTTGGACTACTTCGCACTTTATTATTTTTTTTCACCTAGAGATTTTAAAATCGATAATTCTACTATTGATTTTTCTTATCTAAAATAGCTGATTGTAGGATATTTTGAGTGTATGTCTTGCTGCCAGGTGTCCCCACGCGTGCTATTAACGCGCTGTTATATACAACCGTTGTCTATAGCGCTTTAATCACGCGTCCTCAGAAATCGTGCATACCCATTTTTGCATGATATATGTCCAATATTCATCATTAGTCTTGTTTTTCGGAGAAATTGTGTTGCTAATTATACTCAAAAGATATTTTTTATCTTACAATTTCTTATTCACTAATCCTTGTTGAGTATCAATATTATTCTCTCTGTATTTTCTTTCTCTCAACAATGGCAGCAGCAACTCACTTTCCATCTCCTACAAACAAGAATCTGACTCATAATGAAGTTCTCTTTGTCACCAACAACTACTCTGCGATTCTTGACAAGACAAATACACCATCTGAATTTCACTTGATTCAGGATTTTCTAGCTATAAGTCCGATTGGGTATGCTCTAACTGAGCCCAAGTTCTTATCTGCAAAGGCGGTAATACAGATTTGGAACACAGCTCACTACACTCCAGGTACTTCAAATACCCAACCACTTCTTACCTTCTCTTTCAAAAATGATGTATATGAAGTCACTCCGGCTGTTGTCCAACAAGCACTGCACTTGGGCAGTCCCACCTCATTTACCCCATTCTTTTCTGAGAACATACTTCGGGAGTTTTTCACCTTAATTGGGTATCATGGTGATATGACTCGGATGGAAAAACTGGTGCGGTCTAAGCTTCGTTAAGAATGGAACTTTTACTTTGATTCCATTGGCAAATGCTTCATGAATAAGAGCTCAAATTTTGACGCTCTAACTCAGGCTACACAGAACATAGGGTATTCTCTGATCTATGTCTATGATGTTAATATTGCTAGTATGCTAATTGATTCAATCGGTAGTCGAGTTACTGAAAATAGGGAAGTTGTCTACTTTGGTAAATTTCTTCACTTGATTTTTTACTACCTGTGCCCTAATGTTGTTTTTTGTGAAGATAGCATGTTGCCTGTCTTTCAGAATACTCCTCGCTCTTTTCAGGAGTATATTTTAAAAGGTCGACAAATGTTTCTTGGTGAAGTTGTGTATCCTAAACAGGCCAGGCAGCTTCTACGACAGAGACTGCCTACTGTTTATGGAATTGCTCTTAGTACTATGACTCAGAGGTCTGCTGCTGATACCCCCTCTGGATCTAACCCAAGTACACAACCAAAACAGTTTACCAAACACTTACTCCCCACCTCTGATGGCTCTCAAAAGCAATCAGTTGTAAAACACACAAGGTTAGCAAAATCTGTTCGACATTCTCAGTCGTCAGGATCAAGGACCTTGTTACCACAAGCCTCTCAAATTTTGGAGAAACAAGGTGATCAACCAGTTTGTATGGCATATAACATTTTGGCCACACGGAGAAAGCGTACAACTGTCGTTGAGTCTGATACTGATGATGAAGATGATGACAATGTGCCTTTGTCTACCATTTTTAAGTTATCAGTTACTGATGCCACTGCTGTTTCTCAAGACAGTCAATCATTTCCATCACCAAAACGACGCAGATTGAGAAAATCTATCAGTACTTCTCATTCTGCTAGGGTTGTTGTCCTACCTCAAGCTTTGCATGACAATGATACTGTTACTGTTCCTGCTACTGATGCTTCTGGTGAACAGCTGTCTCCTCATAAAGTCATGATTTCTGATTCTAGTCATCCTGCATCTCCAAAAGGGAGATCTGTAGATATGTCCCATAATCAAGTCAAGAGGCTGGAAGAAGCAGCAAGAAAAGAGATTGCTGAGGCTGCAGGAACGAAACGAAAACTTTGTTTTCAAAGAAGTAAGAAAAGGCATGTCAAGGCACGAACATCCTATCCTCCTACCATTGATCTGGATACACAAGAACCCGGTTCTCAAAGTGAATTGGTAGTCCTTATAGATCAAGCCCCACAAGAACCATCTACTCAAAGGGTAGATGCAGGCATGGAGCAACTTTCTTCACCTTCTAAGGAATTGATTCCTGACGTTGCTCAAGGGTCTCTTCACGATTTTTTCACCGCTCAGTTTGATGATTCTACAGCTCAGGAACATCCATCAGAACCTACATTTCCTGATGTAGTTGCTTTTGATTCTTTGGTCACACAAGAACCATCTTCTGATGCAGACCAACTTCAAGGACTGGACACACAAGAACCTTCAGATCTCTCTTCTGAAGCAGTCACTACTGTCCTGGCTCCACAAGAACTTTTCATTCAAAGTATGGAAGAAGGCCCAATTCATGACAATCAAGTTCTTCTGATTTCTCCACTATCCTCTCTCCCTATGGACATTGAGGAATCAGGTAATGTTTCTGATCCTAATACAACTATGGTTGTCTATTCTCCTAGTGTGGGTATGACTACTGATAGATCCTTTCTTGAGGAAACCCCTATCAGTATGACTCCACTCCACCCTTCTCTGCCATCTCTTATTTCTTCGTTTCTGAGTGCTCTGAGCCTTTTTCGTGAGACTGAGAGAAAAGATTTAGAGAAAAACAGAATGATTGAGAGGTAGTCTCCTGAACTGGAAAAAGGAGAGGTAGAATTGCGTGTGGATTCTTTGCATTCCAGTGAGGAAATTCGTACTCTTAAAAGTACGGAGGATGTGTTGGTGAGCAGTGATGAGATCACTGGAAAAGAACAGAGAGACTTAGGAATTGTGGGTTTTCCTGCTGGTACATCTAATCCTGCAGGTTCGCTTACTCCGGATGTTTCTGGTGCTTCTGATGATTCTAATACTGACGATTCTGCTCCTGATGTTTCCTCTGCTGATCTTCTGACAAGGCATAGGCGTGCCTAATGGGATCATTCTCGGATTGATCCTGACTCGCCTGTTGGCATTAGTAATGCTCATCACCACTTGGCTACTGCTTTCCAGGAGATTAGGAATGTTGATCTTCAATCTCATCTTAAAGGAACCTCTCTTATGCTTAAGGCTATTTTTGAGGGGATTGTTGATGTCAAGACTACTGATGTGTAAAAATAATGTAAACTGCAAGCGCACAGTGTTCAGTTGTAGCAATCACAGATCGATCCACAGAGACTATGAATTTTCGAAACCCTAACAATTAACTCAGGCGAACTAGACAAATAAGATTTGAGTTGAGATTTGTTTAACCTAATTAACAATTAAAATCAGATATGGAAAACCTAGGAATCCGAATCCATTAATCAATCACAATTAATATCAACTCGCCCTAAAATCAATTCTCTTTCCTTCACAAATAAGATATATCAATTAACGAGACAAGCATATACTATGAAACTTGTTATCTAACAATAACCCATCAAAACTTCATGGAGCAAGCATAGGCTATGAAAAATAAATCCGGTAACAATAATATATCAAAATCACTTTGTCAATTGAACAATTAAGCACCAAGAAAAATTATGAGAACCAATTAATAGGAACGAGAAGTTATCAAGAATAATTAAATTAACTTCATCTTCATCCTAGGGCAAGAGATTTAGCTAGACATAATTATAAAACAAGTAAAACAAATAATGTGTAATATTTGGTACGTGTAAGGTGAATCAGGATATTAATTAATATTAATATTATAAAGAAAACATGCATGCAAACGAATCAGGTGGTATAAATTTAATAAACTAATCCTAGTAATCTAACTGAATCACGTGAATGAATTTGACAAGGGACAAAAACAATTGAATCAAAGCATAGACGAGACAGCCAAATAAAAAGCAAAAAACGAAATAGAGCAAAAACAGAGGAGAGAATTAACAAAGTACTAGCTTCTATAAAATTCCAGGTGTCTCAAATACAAGAGAGGAGATCTATATTTATAGGAAAAATAATGGGCTTGGGCTCTTTGACTACAAATCGGATTCTGGAAATATTTCCTCAATTCCTTTTTCTTCTCCGATAAGTTTTCCAATTTTTCTCCAATTTCCTTTTGACTTCAAGTATTTCCATCTCCTTGCCTTTTCACCTTTTTCTGCTTGAAATATGATTTTATTTATTTTCCTACAAAACAAAAGAAAACAATTTATTAAATAATAAAATTACGAAAACAAACATAAAATAGGTATTAAAAATGTATTAAATTATGGACCTATCAAATGCCCCCATACCTATCTTTTGCTCGTCCTCGAGAAAAAACTAATATAATATAAACTACTAACTAATAGATAATACCACTTCCGTAGGTGATCACGGTTGCATTTGGCATATGCAACAAGCCCTTTAAACCCCTAGGCAGCCCTAGTGGACGAGTAAGGTCTCGTGAGGGTTTATAGTGAATGTACCCACAAAATTCATCTAGCTCATGTAAAAGATCGCATGACAATGCAACGCCACACATACAAGTCCTCTCATGCTTCATCAACTTAAGAATCAAAAATGACTTTGCAATGTCTTGTCGTGGAAGATGCAAGGATTCACATAGTCTACTCAAAGAAATATGCATAAGTGCTCAAAAGTCCATGTCAAGTGTAAGAATAAGTTGGTAACCATGCTAAGCCCACAAGAGTACACTTTTGAGTCAAAACTTGGAATCTCAAATGTAGAAACAAGCAATAACTCACCTTTCACTCACAAAAGAATATTCACTCAAGAACAAGGGTAAGTGTATCACTCAATTCCAGCAAAATCATAAGCATGCTTGACATTTGGTATCAATCTAACTTTAACACAACATACATCAATGATGATAATCAAAAGGTCTTTATTTGGGTTGTAACGGGGCTAGGGACAAGGTATGTCAAGTAAGGCCAAATAAGGTGAAGTGTCAAAAGCTAGTAGGCACCATAATTAATCATACACATCACCAAACATCCTCCCCACACATGAATTTTCTTATTTTCTTCCAACAAAAGGCTTGATTAGTCGAATGAAGAAGGATCACAAAAACATAAGTATGCTCTCATATAATTTTTTTTTCTTTTTTTTTCATATATTTTCTTTTTCTGTTTTTTTTTTCATCTTTTTTTTTTCGAGAGCTAAGAGATAGATATAAGCAACCACAATCCTCCTTCAAAACTTTATTGAACAACGACTAACAAGTATGCAACCAAACCAAATATTTCCTCAAAAGTAATGAACAAAAGTAAACCCATCTTACACACCTTATTACTCCATCAAGTTCCTACTAGCCATTGACAATTTGGGATCAAGCATAAGTAAGGCTAAACAAGAAAAAGGTCCAGGCAAGTAACGTGGTATGTCACCGAAAAAATAGGATTAAGCTCAAGAGGGTAACTAATTGATCATATATAAATGGTGTGGTAATTTGGAAAATATAGGTTATTCCTAAATGCCTTTATCATCTTATCATCAAATAATGTCATGCATTCAAGAAAGGTCTCAAACAAGCGCTAGCAATGCAAACAACATGTGGACACTCAAGCAAACGAATATAAAATGCAAAAGATATGCATATAGGCTCAAAATCTCATATGGTGGTAAAAACATAATCAATCCCAAGTAAAAATCTCTTCAGTGCACCAACTTGTACTCAAAGCATGAAAACCAAATCATTTTGCACATATTCATGTCCTTCTAATTACTTGCAACATTCAGTAAGTCTACTAGTTTCAACTTACTAGTGTATGTGTGAACAAGAACTTAGCAAATCACTTCTCAATCAAAAGTATCAGAAACACAAGATTACTATAGCATGTAAGGGTGCATCAAGCCACAAGAAATCATTTCACAAGCTAGAATTCTACAATTTACAACTAAAATTCTTTTTGGGATTTTTTATTTTTCAATTTATTTTTCTTTTTTTATTTTTTTAATTATACTAACTAACCCCTCCCCCATACCTAAATCATGCATTGTCCTCAATGTATGCAAATGAGATAAAATGACAAAGTAAAAGGACGAGAATACCTGATAAGGGCATGACGGAGATACAAAAGAATACCTATAAGACACACACACATACACACACACAAACAATCAACACACTCAAACAATCCCCCAGACCTACACTTAACTATGGGAGACGCAAAACAAAATCACATACTAACCAATACCAGATCGAGGAAAAACTACATTTGTAACACAATCAACAAGGATGTGAAACTCACCCACAGAAAAGACAGTATCCACTAAAGAAATATGATCTTGAACCAGAATAAAACTCATTAAACTAACTTCATTCATAGACCAATTAAACGCTTCTTTATGTTGTTTAAGCAGATTAATTACTTGAAATTTTTGGTTATGAACTATGTCACTAGAGATAACAACATGATGAGTTTCATTATTAACTACCAAAGACTGATCAAGAGTGGAAAAAGATGGATTAGGAAAAAGTGGGGGTGGCTCACCAAAAACTTGTTGTGTAAAAATAATGTAAACTACAAGCGCACAGTGTTCAGTTGTAGCAATCACAGATCGATCCACAGAGACTATGAATTTTCGAAACCCTAACAATTAACTCAGGCGAACTAGACAAATAAGATTTGAATTGAGATTTGTTTAACCTAATTAACAATTAAAATCAGATATGGAAAACCTAGGAATCCGAATCCATTAATCAATCACAATTAATATCAACTCGCCCTAAAATCAATTCTCTTTCCTTCACAAATAAGATATATCAATTAACGAGACAAGCATATACTATGAAACTTGTTATCTAACAATAACCCATCAAAACTTCATGGAGCAAGCATAGGCTATGAAAAATAAATCCGGTAACAATAATATATCAAAATCACTTTGTCAATTGAACAATTAAGCACCAAGAAAAATTATGAGAACCAATTAATAGGAACGAGAAGTTATCAAGAATAATTAAATTAACTTCATCTTCATCCTAGGGCAAGAGATTTAGCTAGACATAATTATAAAACAAGTAAAATAAATAATGTGTAATATTTGGTACGTGTAAGGTGAATCAGGATATTAATTAATATTAATATTATAAAGAAAACATGCATGCAAACGAATCAGGTGGTATAAATTTAATAAACTAATCCTAGTAATCTAACTGAATCACGTGAATGAATTTGACAAGGGACAAAAACAATTGAATCAAAGCATAAACGAGACAGCCAAATAAAAAGCAAAAAACGAAACAGAGCAAAAACAGAGGAGAGAATTAACAAAGTACTAGCTTCTATAAAATTCCAGGTGTCTCAAATACAAGAGAGGAGATCTATATTTATAGGAAAAATAATGGGCTTGGGCTCTTTGACTACAAATCGGATTCTGGAAATATTTCCTCAATTCCTTTTTCTTCTCCGATAAGTTTTCCAATTTTTCTCCAATTTCCTTTTGACTTCAAGTATTTCCATCTCCTTGCCTTTTCACCTTTTTCTGCTTGAAATATGATTTTATTTATTTTCCTACAAAACAAAAGAAAACAATTTATTAAATAATAAAATTACGAAAACAAACATAAAATAGGTATTAAAAATGTATTAAATTATGGACCTATCAACTACTACTGCTAAGAGTATTGCTGATTTGGTGGAGAATCATGCTAACTCAGTTCTTCATCAGTCCAGAAATTTTTCTTCTGTTCATAAGGATCAAGTTTTTCTTGAACAAAGGATTGGCGTTCTGGAAAAGAAGGCTACGTCTATGGATGCTAAACTTGACTTACTTATCTCTGCTCTTGTTCCTGATGCTGGTACTGATGCCAAAAAGGGGGAGAAAGTACTGTCAACCAAATGCTCTCCTGAGTTAACTGTTCAACAGAAGGATGATGCTCCTGATGGAGGCTCAAGTCAGAAGAAGATAATTACTGATTCTGATGCTGCTACTAACTCAAAAATCTCTATGACTAAGGAGAGTCATGACACTCAAGTCTCTGGGTCTAGGTCTGGAATTCAATCTCAAGATATTATAGTGACAACCATTGATCAAGCAAAGAAGTTTCATCAAACTGTGAACATTGATGGAATAGAATACACTGTACACTATAAAGATCCCAGACTTGAAGCGTTTGATGAGCAGCAAGCCAGGAAGCTTCTTCAAGAAATGTATCCTGATGAAGATATAGAAGAAATGGTTGAAGCTCAAAAGCTGGAGTATGAGATATTAAAATCTCAGAAGGAGACTGTCAGGAGTGGAATGAGGAGCAACAGAACCAGAGGTAGAGGTCATGGTAGAGGAAGAGGGATATCTACCAAGCTGATGACAGAACCTCAGAAAGGAATAATAATCAGAGAAGGATCAAACAGGAAAGTTTCTTCTGGACAACCTTCAATTTCAGTAAGTAGAAAAGGAAAAGAAGTGCTTGAAGGTCCCTCTCAACTAAGGGTTGCTCAGATACATGAGGAAGAAGAAGAGGAAGATGATGTTCCTTTGATCAGAAAATGAGGGAGAGGTCAAGCAGATTCAAAGAATGATAGACAGATATTTCTTGTAAAAACTTCGTTGAATGTTGAAGTTGTTAAGTAGGCTGAGAAAGATTATTTTAATTCTTTACAAAGACGAAGTTTCACTAAATCTGGAAATAGGCTTCAAGAATATCTGAGAAGGAAGGAAGAAGTCACTCGAAGTTCAAGGAGTGGTTATGATTTCAGAAAACACAAAGGCTACAAAGGAAAAGGTTATGATGTCAGAGATGATAAATCTAAACTTCAGATCAATGAAGTATTTCAGTCAAGTGGACATCTCAAAAGCCTTTCTGATGTTTCTAATGTTAGTGGATCTGAAAATTTCAAGAAGTCTTATGAAGGGTTTGTGAAAAAGAAGAATGAACGTCGACGAACAGGGACGAGTGGAGGAATTGGTCATCCTGATGCTGAAATAATTCCTCAGGCAGCATCATATGATCAAGCATGTCTAACAGAAAATCTGAGTGATAAAGTTACTCAAAGGCATCTTGATAAGCTTATTTCTGTTCAAATGGTGTATGATGTTTATGATGGAAATCTGCCTAAAGAGAAGTTAGTGTATTTTCTTAAGGATGGATCAACATTTGTACTGACAGATCTGGATATCTCAATGAAGAACTTGGAAGAATTGAGGTATGTACTGTATATGTTTATTCCTAAAGATGATCTGTGTAAAAAATGGAGAAAGAAGATTCAATCCAGCATTAACCTGCAATTGATGATGCTGAATTTGAAAAATACTGGATATGCTCCTAAATACATTGACATGGATGGACAAGAGGTGGAAATGAAGAAAAGGAGTGCATTCATTGAGAAGACTCTGGGAGTAGAGTATTTGTCTTTTAGTCCTGATAGTGAAAAAGTTAAGCTTGTTTATCTGGATGAAAGAATGCTGAGAAGTCCTATTGAAGATCTGAGAGCAGCAATTTATCAGACAGACAAAGATGATAAAAGTCTGAGGAAGCTGAGGAGAAAAATGATTGACTTGTTATTTGAAAAAGATAATGAGTTGATGAAGCAGTTTCTTCAGAAGAACACAGGGTTCATAAGAGTGTCTGATTATGAAGGATATCTTAAGCAAAATCCTTATATTGATCCTACGAGCATTTGATTGAAGTTTTGGCATCATTAAATCCAGAGAATTTATGCTTTATTTCAGAAAGTATAAATTAGGGGAGATTGTTGGGAAGTGATGGTTTAATCAGTGCGTCAGGATTGGATAGCATCAGTACTTGGAGCATCAGGAGCTGACGTCTGATGATGTCATCATTAGTGGCGGTAAAAGTCAGGGATATTGATTGATACTATTCCACAAATTCAGGAAATGATTGATTTGCAGAAGATACACTTCACCAAAGCTGTTATAGAAGATAAGCGACAGGAAGATTAATTTAATTTAATAAAGATTATCTTTTGTAACAGAATGAGAAGCTGTGTATGTATATAAACACAGGATAGGTTTTACGAGAGTAAAAGCTTTACACGAGTATTTTTGTAAACCTAGCAGCTCTTAAGAACACACGGTTTCTTGAGAGAGTTTGTATCAGTTTTTATAAAGATTAATAAAAGCTGGTATTGATTGTTTTAATATCTGTTTTAAATTGGTTATTTTATACGATTATATTCAACCCCCCTTCTATAATCGATATCTACTGGTTAACATATTTTATTTCTTTTCTCAAAAGAGGAGGAATGAAAATATGTGTATTTTATTTAAAATTTTTGTGAAATCTGATTATTTTATCGATATAGTCGAAATTGAGTTTGTTTTAGAATTTTGGGGATCGAACCGGCATTTTAGTTGCGCCAAAATTTGGTCCGATATTTTATTCTGGTTCAAAGTTTTATTTTGTTTAAATTATAAAAATATTCAAAAAGTTAGTATTTTTACATTTTTGGAAGATTTAGATTATTTGGGAATTTTTGGTATCAAAGCGGTATTTTATTAGTACCAAAACTTTACCCGGTATCTTATCCGTGTCCCATTGGTATTTGGGTGAGTTATAAAAGTGTTCAAAAATTTAATATTTTTACAATTCTGTAAAATCCGGGCTTTATAAAAATTTTGTGCATAATTATTTCAATTTTTAGAGTAAATAAATTTTTTTAATATTTATCCGCTAATTGAGTGGAAGTTATAATTTCATACTAAAAATATTTTAGTGGTTGAGAATTATTTATTTTATATTATCGAGTAATATTTTTAGAATTTTCGTTCATTAAAAATCGTTTAGTACGGGGCTCTTTGGCGTTAGGGGTAGGTTTTTGTGTTAATTATTAACACTCACCTAACCACCTAACCTTATCCTAACTAATTCCTAAACTAACACACACACGTGAAAGAAATAAAAACTCACGCACACAAAACAAATAAAAACTGTTATAAATAAGTTAAGATAAAAACCAACTAATATAAAGATATGATTATACAAACTTACTACTAAAACATGATAAAGTAAACGAAGACAGGAGCTTGAGAAGTGATTCAAGTTTCTTTTTCAATGTTCTTGTCAAATGGACTACATGGCCTATTTATAGGACAAAATTTGGCCGCCTTATTAACCGACCTAGATATAATAATACATATGTATTGCTCATGCTTGCGTCATTTGCGTGTATTGTGAATGATGACTCCAAAGCTTCCTTTGTAAGCTTACATTGTCAATCATATCATAACACTCCCCCTTGATTGTCAATGTGAGTTATTCTAGAGATTGACTGCCTCGTTAAAACCTTGTAAGGAAAAATCTAGTGGGATAAAAAAAAACCTTAACGAAGGAAAAAGAGTACAGTCTCCCCCTGAATAAAATATCTCACATGTTGACATCCTGATGCAACAAGCTTCTCAGTCTTCGCATGCCAATATTATTGCGTAGCCTTTCAAACGTTGATGTGGGGAGTGACTTTGTTAGTATATCAGCCAAATTATCACTTGAACGAACTTGTTGTACCTCAATGTCACCATTCTCTTGTAGTTCATGAGTGTAGAAAAACTTCGGTAATATGTGCTTTGTTCGATCTCCTTTAATGTATCCTTCCTTCAACTGCTTAATACAAGCTGAATTATCTTCAAACATAACTATAGGATTATCTGTGATATTTGATAATCCACATGATCGCCGAATATGTTGAATGACGGATCGCAGCCAGATGCATTCTCTACTTGCTTCATGGATTGCTAGTAATTCTGCATGATTTGATGAAGTTGCAGCCATAGTCTGTTTTTAGACTTCCAAGAGATAGCAGTCCCACAATATGTGAATAAATAACCTGTTTGTGATCTTCCATAGTGAGGATCCGACATGTACCCAGCATCTGCATATCCAACCAGCTATGATTTCGAGTTATTTGGAAAGAACAATCCAAGGTCAATCGTCCCACGGAGATATCTCAAGATATGTTTGATTCCATCCCAATGTCTTTTAGTTGGATCAGAACTGAATCTTGCAAGTAGGTTCACAGCAAATGCAATATCAGGTCGTGTGTTGTTTGCGAGGTACATAAGAGCACCAATTGCACTAAGATATGGAACTTCAGGTCCAAGAGCATCTTCTCTTTCTTTTCTGGGACGGAATGGACACTACACCATAGATTAGCTATAGCAACCAAAATTTAAAAATTTGATCAAAAAACGTTGCTGTCGATATACCAACTCTTATATATGGCAATACTTTTAAAAACCGTTACAACTGAAGTGAAAAAATTAGAGATAGCCTAAAATTAGAATTCTACTGCAACGATTTAAGAACTCGTTACTATATATTGTAATTTTGGGCCCAAAATTTAGGCGGGCTTATGAAAAACTTGAGCGGGCTTTCAAAAAAAATGTTGAGCGGGCTTTCAGAAAAATGGTACACTTAACAAAACAAAAAGAAAAGAAAATAATAACAGATAAAGACATATAGACAACATACTTACACAAGCACAAACACACACATCAAACCTCTACAGAGACTAAATCGAAGAAAACTAAAGATGGAAGAGAAGACAAAATTGAAAAAGACTCACGCTCCAAGAATGCATAAAATCGAGTTTCATCAAAAAAGGTATGTTCGTCAAAAATCTTTTTCCCCAAATTGAGTTTTAAATCGAGTTTCAATTAGAGTTTAATTTTTGTGTTTTGTGAATTGTTTTTTTTAGAAGCTCTGTTTTTTGATCTGTTAAATGTATTAATAAGTATGGAATAAAGGACTATTGATTTGGTTGAACAAAGATTTGGTGACTAGCTCGTCAAACGATTTGACCTTGTTTACTGGGAAATGAAATTGGAGGATTTGGAGTCCGTGAAGCTAAGGCTTAAAACACTTGATTGGATTCGATGTAAGTGTTTGTTATGAATCTGTCAAGATTTGTACACTAAAAATTATATTTATTTGGTCTCTATTTTTTTGTAGTTCATTTTCTAAGCTAATAGTATTTTTTGTAACAAATCTGTGATTCAAAGACCAGGGGCAAGAGGAGGTAGTGAGGTAGCGTAATTTTTAGTTCTTTCTCAATTGATACTGGCAATCAATATTTATAATTAGAAATTCATAAAATGTACTCTGAGAAATACAAAGTGTTGCTTTTTGTTAACATATAACTTTGCAATCTTGTGTTTGTCCTTACCTTTCAGGTATATCATCAAGTACTTGGGGACATCAACGGATGCAAATGGGTGGAGATATTTCATCAGGATGTAGATTAAGAGAGCAAATATTAACTATCTCTTGGTTTTTGGTTATTAAAGTTGTTAGAGCTAAGATTTTGATGTACAAGAATTGTAATATCATTTGATATTAATTTGGTTTGTGTTTAGACTTTGAAGGTCATGTAGCATTATAATGGTGTAATTAGATATTTGGCATTAAGTTGCCTTGATTTATGAAATAATGATACTTGGATTTTTGGCTATAAAAATTCCCTGGTTTATTGTATTTCCAACAAGAACATGTTGTTTTTTTTAGAAAAAAACTGTTACAATAGGGTCAAAAATGTTGCATTAATCTAAAAAAAATCATTGCAATTGGTCTCAGAAGTGTTGCCTTAAAGTGTCAATTCATTACACACTTATGCTACCGCAATGGTTTTTAGTCGTTGCTGCAGAGCCTAAAATGTTGCTACTGAAGCTTATTGCAATGATTTAATTACGTTGCTGTATGGTGTCAAAAACGTTGCTACATGGCTCTATTGCAGCGGGGGCGGATGCAACGATCAATTTTTGCGAAATCATTGCCATAGAATATATTGCAACAAATATAGGCCTTAAGGCAATGTATTTCCGTTGTTGCAATATGCAATCTATGGTGTAGTGGGATCTTTTTCAACTTCAAGTGATCGAACAACCATTGGCGTAGTCAGTGGATGAGATTTGTCCATGTAAAATCGATCAAGAACCTTTTCTGTGTAGGTTGACTGATGAACAAATATGCCTGAAGATAAGTGTTCCACCTGTATACCTAAACAAAACTTTGTCTTTCCAAGATCTTTCATCTCAAACTCATTTTTCAAATAATTAGCAGTGTTAGTAATATCTTCAGAAGTACCAACAATATTTAAATCATCCACATAAACAGAAATAACAACAAAACCAGTTTGAGATTTTTTAATAAACACACATGGACACACTTGATTATTAATATACCCATTATTCAATAGGTACTCACTAAGCCTGTTATACCACATACGAACAGACTGCTTTAAGCCATATATTGATCGTTGTAATTTAACCGAGTACAAATGATGAGGCTTAGTTTCCTCCAATTTTAATCCTTCGGGGATTTTCATATAAACATCACAATCAAGTGATCAATATAGGTAGGCTGTCACAACGTCCATGAGACGCATTTCTAATCTTTCCATACAAGCCATACCTATTAGAAAACGAAAAGTGACTCCATCCATTACAGGAGAGTAAGTTTCCTGGTAATCAAATCCAGGCCTTTGAGAGAATCCCTGAGCCACTAGCCGGGCCTTATATCTCACAATTTCATTTCTCTCATTTCGTTTTCGTACAAATACCCATCTATTCCCCACAGGGATCACACCAACTGGTGTTTGGACTGCAGGTCCAAATACATTTCTCTTGCGCAAGGACTGCAATTCCTCTTGGATTGCAATTTTCCATTTTGGCCAATCATCTCTTTGTCGACATTCTTCCACACTTTGTGGTTCAGGATCGGAGTTCATAGAGATATCACATGCCACGGAAAAAGCATATATCTCATCAATCTCAGTACTCCCACGATCCAATAATTTTCCGTTATGTACATAACTCAATGAGATCTCATAATTATTAGGTACCTTTGCTTCTATGGAGGCATGTGCCACTTCAGGAATAATATCCTCTTCTGGAGGTAATCCCACTTTTGGGGGTTTTGTTATAGCCGCTTCAGGGGTTCGAACCTCTTCAGGAGGTAATACCACTTCTGGGGTATTATCTGGAACACTTGCCATTTCTTGGGCAGGTCCAATCAGTTTCCGTTTTCGTGGTATAACATCCTTTGCACCAATAGGTCTGCCACGCTTCTGGCGTGGTTTTAAATCACCGTCCAATTTTTCAGGAATTGATTTACGAATAGGGATTTCAACCCTTGCCGGAGCATTAACAGCAGGTATATGCGATTTTATAATATGTCTAGAATCACTAAAAGCATCAGGCATTTGATTAGCAATATTTTGCATATGAATAATTCTTTGAACTTCAGATTCACATTGATTAGTACGAGGATCTAAAGCATTCAATCCTGATGTATTCCATGTCAATTCAGAATTTAAATTATGCACAACCTTATCTCCCCCTAATGAAGGGAAGACAGACTCATCAAAATGACAATCTGCATATCGAGCAGTAAACACATCACCAGTCAATGGTTCAAGATATCTTATGATTGATGGTGAATCAAAACCTATATATATTCCTACTCTTCTTTGAGGTCCCATTTTAGTCCTTTGTGAAGGTGAAATAGGAACATATACGGCACAACCGAAAACCTTGAAATGAGCTATATCGAGAATTTGACCAAGGGCTAGTTGGTGGGGAGATTGTTTATGATAGGCAGATGGTCTGACCCATATTAGGTTTGCAGCATGTAATATAGCATGACCCCAAACTGATGTGGGTAGTTTGGCTCTGAGAAGTAAAGGACGAGCAATAAGTTGAAGTCTCTTGATTAAAGATTCTGCCAAACCATTTTGTGTGTGCACGTAAGCTATTGGGTGTTCAACTGAGATTCCTACCGACATACAGTAATCGTTGAAAATTGAAGATGTAAACTCAGCAACATTATCTAGTCGAATTGATTTGATAGGTTGGTCAGGGAATTGAGCTCGTAATTTGATAATTTGAGCGAGTAGTTTGGCAAAGGCTGTATTCCGTGTAGAGAGTAGACAGACGTGAGACCACCTAGTTGATGCATCAATTAAAACCATGAAATACCTAAATGGGCCTGAAGACGGATGAATGGGTCCACAAATGTCACCTTGGATCCATTCTAAGAATTTAGGGGATTCGACTTGAAGTTTAACAGGGGATGGTCGAACAATTAGTTTTCCTAGAGAACATGCTGAACAAGGAAGTTCATCTTGTTGTATGATCTTTTGGTTTCTAAGAGGATGTCCCGTAGAATTTTCTATAATACGTCGCATCATGGAAACTCCAGGATGACCAAGTCTCTCATGCCATAGGGTAAGTGATTTTGGGTCTATAATTTTCGGAATAGTGGTACTGTGTGACTCAATGATCCTGATTTTTTGTGGTATACAATCCAGAAGAGATTGAGTGTAGTTTTTCTAAATTTTTCTTGTAGCCTAAAGTGGTTGAAGTGATTAAAAGACATTCGTTTCCATCCTCACTAGTAGTTTCAATGTGAAAACCGTTAAGGCAAATATCTTTGAAACTTAAGAGGTTCCTAGTTGAATTGCTAGAGTACAGGGCATTTGGTATATGAATTTGTGTTCCATTTGGCAGAATAAAACTAGCCTTCCCAAGACCTTCGATCATATTAGATGTACCCGATATCGTCAATACTTGAGAGTTGGTTTTAGTTAACTGTGAAAAATATTGTCGACTTTGTAGAATCGTGTGAGTGGTGGCAGAGTCAGCAATACAAACATCTTCCATACTTACTCTGAATACACACATAAATAAATAAACGATATTTTCATTAAAACAAGTACGCAAAACAGAAATATATAGAACATTACATAGAAAGCAAAAGCGTACATAAAAACTATTCATCTATGTCATAATAAAGACTAGTCCTATTATCTAGTTCATTTGAGGTCTTGTTGATTGGTTCATCATTAAAACTTGCCAAATTTGTTTCCACCCTTTGTCCATTCTGATTTTTAGATGACTCGTAAAGTTTTACAAGATGTTCAGATGTGCGACAAGTACGGGTCCAATGCCCATGAGCCCCACATCTAAAACAAATATCTCTAGTATCTCCTTCCTGCAGTGCCTTTCTTTTATTTGGTACATCATTTTGCCACTTCTGGTGGCCAGAGTTGTTGTAGCCATCACGGTACCACTTCAGGTGGCCAGAGTTATAATGATTTCGAAACCGACCACGAAAATTTCCACGTCCACGGTTTCGTCCATAACCCCGTCCCCCTCTATGCCCTTTCCCACGCTCATTCTTCCGGAATGACGTGTTATGTACTTCGGGTAACTGGGCAGAACCTGTGGGACGTATCTGGTGATTTTTTAGCAACAACTCATTATTCTTTTCAGCTACAAGAAGGAGAGATATTAGCTCACTATATTTCTGAAAATTGTGTTCCCTATATTGTTGCGCCAGGATCATGGTGTTGGGGTGAAAGGTTGAGAGGGTCTTTTCGATCATGTCAGCATCAGTAATATTCTCACCACACAAAATCAGTTTTGAACTTATCTTGAACAGGGCAAAATTATATTCAGCAACAGATTTAAAATCTTGCAACCTTATATTAATCCACTCATAACGGGCATGTGGCAAATGGACAAGTTTCTGGTGATCAAATCTATCTTTAAGATTGTTCCAAAAAGTGAGTGGGTTTTTGACAGTTAGGTATTCAGATTTTAAATTTTCATGAATGTGATGTCTGAGAAAAATGATAGCTTTGGCATTTTGTTCAACAGTTGGGGTTTTTCCTGATTCTATGGTGTCTTTTAATCTGTTAGCACTAAGGTGTAATTCCGCATCTAGCACCCATGATAGATAATTGTCCCCAGACACATCCAAAGCAACAAACTCTAATTTTGCAAGGTTTGCCATTCTGATAAAGGTTTGAACATGATAAAATATCGCACATCAAGATTTAAACAATTAATTAAATTTATATGTATATATTAATAATTTAATTCAAAAGTTACGACGGCATAGCCGACCACAAAACTTTTGAATTTTACTTGACGGCATAGCCATCTTTATAGTAGTACTGACGGCATAGCCATCTTTAATATATTAGATAATAATAATTTAACAAACTAAAACAATTAGTAAAAAGAAGACGATAATAATTGAAATCAAATCATACCTCCTTTGTTGATTAAGCTTCAATTGGCAGAGTCTCGTGCTGATAATGTGTTGTAAATAAGTTAAGATAAAAACCAACTAATATAAAGATATGATTATACAAACTTACTACTAAAACATGATAAAGTAAACGAAGACATGAGCTTGAGAAGTGATTCAAGTTTCTTTTTCAATGTTCTTGTCAAATGGACTACATGGCCTATTTATAGGACAAAATTTGGCCGCCTTATTAACCGACCTAGATATAATAATACATATGTATTGCTCATGCTTGCGTCATTTGCGTGTATTGTGAATGATGACTCCAAAGCTTCCTTTGTAAGCTTACATTGTCAATCATATCATAACAAAAACAAGATATTGCCCCCCCCCCATTTTCTTTTTTCACGCGCGTTCTCCCCCCTCCGTCCTTTTCTTTGCGCGCCGCCTTCTGCCACACTGCCTTGTTAATTATTTCGTTTTTATTACTTATGTGTGGTTTAAATTCGTTTTTATATGTGATTAGCTAATAAATTCGTTTTATTAATTTGTGATGATTATAAATTCATTTTTTTGTAGTAATTAATTATAATTCATTTTTTTATTTAATATGTGTTAATTATCATTTCGTTTTTATTATCCATGTGTTATGTAGTAAATTCATTTTTGGTAATTAAATGGTTAATTTATATATTTTTATATGTGTCATAATTACCAAATTCGTTTTGTAGAAATTAAGTATAAATTCGTTTGTTTTTATTATTGATTTGGGTTATTAACAGATTTGTTTTTGGTTATTAATTTATGATATTAATAAATTCATTTCTATAATAATTAGTTATGGATTCGTTCATAGTTAATATGTGTCAATTATTTGAGTACGGTGTTAAATAGTTTATGTGAACGTTGTTAAATGATTTTAGTTAGTGTGTGTAAATTTCGATGTTTAATTTTGTTTTCTTTTATATATGTGTACGGTAATATTCGAATGTATATATGCAAGTTCAAATGTTAGTTATAAATTTTAGTTGTTTTCAAATAAATTCAAGTTGTTAGTAGTTATTTCTATTTAGTGATTCATTTTAGTATGCTGAAATTGATTACGAATTATGTTTTCGTAATTTCGTTAATGTTTCGAGTACATGTTAGTCTTGTATTGTAAATTGAGGTATTTAAAGTTTGGTTGAAATTCAAAGTTTAATTTTGAGTTGTAAATTAGTTGTGATAGTGATTTTAGTATTCTGGTTTAATTCCCAGTTTGGGGATTTGTTGTAGTTGATGGTTGAGGTATTTATGTTGTTTAATTACTATGAAATATACAGGTTGTGATTTGTGATGTACTGTGCTGTTCGTCCTGTGCCTGGGGGCGCAGCATAGTATATGCAAATTTTGGGATAGTCCTATTTACGAACGGGTCATGCCGAAATTTCGTAAAATCTATATATTTATTTATTATTTGTATTTTATTATTAGTGTCTCAAAGAGTAATTAGATTTGATTATTTTTAATCGGTTTTAGATAATAATGTAATTGATTTAATTGATCAAATAATTGAGTGATTAATTGGTGAATTTTATTAATTAATTATTATTTAATCTCGATTAATTATAAATCAAATTTAATTAATATTTTCAAAAATTGTTTTATTATTTATCCGATTTGATTTATTTCTTGATTTACTGAATTGTTTGATTTTGATTAATTCTATTTAATCTAGTGATAGTCGGATTTAAAGTATGAGTGATTGTTTAAATCTTGTATTTTATATGTAACTATTAATGTGTGACTAAATACTATGTGCAGTTATATGTTGATGAGTTATATCAGTGTGTGATTAAATTGTGTGAACGAGGCTGAGTCTGCTTCTGCAGCAGCTTGTTTTAAAGTTTCTGAACTCGTTACTTGCTCATTTTTAACGAGCCTTACCATTCTGGAAAGGTCTCGGAATTTTCTACAATTTTATTGTTTTTTCAATTTTTCATCTGAGTTCATCTTTATACTATAAATATCCATCTTTCTAACTAGTTAAATCTGATTTTTATTCTGATAGTATGATAATAAGTTTAGTATCGTACAGTGGCATATGAGATGATAATTTCTATGTGTTTAAATGGTATATCGAGTTGAGTATATTATTTTATAGTTGTGAGTTCAGGTTGATTAAGTTAGGTTATGTAAAAATGTTAGTTTGTAATTTGATGCTTGATTGTTGGTATTAGTTTAAAACAGGTGGATTGTTATATAAATAGAGTAAGTGATGCCGAATTTCCGGCAGGACTATTAAATGATTATTATTTGGCAATTGTCTATGACATGATATGCTAGTTTAAATGGTTACGTGAATAAAACATGTGCTATGTGTTACGTGAATTATATGAAATTATGTGAATTAGTTATTTGAATTGCTACGTGATAAATATTATACGTGATTGCTTATTTCTGGATAAAGTAACTGAAAGTCAAGGCAGATTTATTTTCTTATATGTTTACTGCAAGTCAAGGCAGATGAATTGAGTATTGAATAAACTGTGGATTGATTGTGGATGATTGGGTTAAGATTATTTTGGTGTTTTTAAAACAGGGCAACGTCCACTTTACGAATAGGTCATGCCCAATTTTCAGTAGAAAATACATTCGCTTAAGTTTATAATTATTTATATTATGTAGAAGTTGAAGTCCGAAGGCTAAAGTACATGTTATATTTAATTAGTGAATAGTTGGGCGGGCACGATCTCTATAGTGCAGACTCGTAGCAACCGCATATGCACGGGATCCAAGAGTTATCAGAATAGAAGATTGTGATGACATAAGATAGAAGAAGATGATAATCATATTACTTCGGCTTTACGTAATAGCTAAGGACCAAAGGCAAGTTTACTAACTCGTACTCTTTTGTTCAGAGTATCGTATCAAGATTTCTGTTTTCAATTTTCATTTAATTACTTGTTGCATAACCAGTTCCTATTCATATCCCATGACTGAAACGACCTATTTATTTCTAACTTGACAGTTCTATTTCGGTTCATAATTCATATCCTGCAGTATCTTGTGGTTACCAGATTTAATCCTGGTTCCTTATCATTGGAAACCTATTTCATACGTACTTGTTTTAACCTGACCTAGTTTGATAATCTGAATCAGACAGTTGAAAGCATTAATCTGAGTTAACCAGGTAGTCGATTGTTCCGACACCAAATCTGAGTACTAGATTGGAATTGGAATTTTTTATTAAAATGAAATGTTTTAAGGACTGCAAACGCCAGTCAGAGTATGAGTATTATTATGTGGGCCAAAATGGCGTTGGATCCAGTTCAGTATTTGGATATACCGTAAGGTATGGTCCAGAGTTTTAGTGTGACTGATCATCCACTTTAACTCGTTGCGTCAAATTAAAAATCCAATTCTAATTTAAAGTTTGACACAATTATTGTTGTTCATTTTGCCAGTTGAACTGATTTTTATACATTGCTATTATTGCACCATTATTTTACCCCAGTTGAGTCGATTTCTTTTCAGATATTGTTGCATCATTATTTTATCTTGTGCAGTACTATATACTTGCTGAGCTTCTTTTGCTCACTCTTGCTTGTTACCCTTGATATTTCAGTAAAGCGAGAGGATGTCTCCGCTCATATTTGTTGGTTTCAACTTTTTAAACCCCCCAGTGTAAAGTAGATTGACAGTATTAAATTGTATAACTATGGAACGAGAAGAGTCAAGATGACGTTGGGAAGACGAGTTGATGCAGAGCATTGGGATCTAGTGTAAGGTTATTGTATGAAGTTTATTTCTAGTAAATACTATATTGTATTAGATTAGTTTGCCTGGTATACTTCTCATCGAAGTTATACTAGTGTTATAGAATTTGTGCAAAGAGTATTGTTGTAAAAGGAAGTTAATGTTGGGTATAATAACTAAACTACACAGCAACAATAGGGCAGTTATATATATATTTCGTATTAACAAGAACAGGCAGATTAAACCAAATAACGAAACAACACAAAAGGTCGAAACAATAAAAGTATAATCAGAGACTGTAAATAATAAGATAAGAAAGAACACTTATCTCTCAGGAGTATTAACAAATACTGAAAGATAAAGAAACAGTTGAGTCGCCAAGCCTTCGAGAAGTCTTGACTGTTCTTGAAGAGATTATTGCCCCACTTACGCTGTGTTGGGTTGCAGCAATATCACTCCCAGGATAAAACAGCACAGATCAATCCACTCACAGATATGGCAATGATCAACAGCGACCTACACCTCAGTTCACCCAAAAACCTATGTATATTCTGTATTGAGAGAGAGAGAGCAGAGAAGAAAACTGATGCCTAGGTTTTTTTTTTCACACAATTACGTATATCTCTCAAATCACAAACGTTATGTTTTGTATCTATATAAAATACAAAATAAAACGTAAACAGACCAAAAATATTGTAACTGAAGATATGTCATTTAATACTAAATATTCTGATTTAATTACCATAACAGTTGTCATCAGGATTTAATAACAGTTACAGCTCAGTCAGGATTTCCTGGTCCATCAGGATTTGATCATCATCAGTACTGAAGTAAAGCCATCAGGATTTGATGTCCGTCAGGAGTGGCATCAGTACTTGATCGACCATCAGGATTTCGTCAGGACTGGACCATCATCAGGATTTAACTCCGTCAGGATCCAAGTACTGACTCAGGCATCAGTAGTCATCAGGATATGATCCAAATACTAACACTGGCCATCAGGATTTGA
Source organism: Heracleum sosnowskyi (assembly GCA_030848705.1). Taxonomy (NCBI): domain Eukaryota; kingdom Viridiplantae; phylum Streptophyta; class Magnoliopsida; order Apiales; family Apiaceae; genus Heracleum; species Heracleum sosnowskyi. The sequence goes on along the minus strand of CM061241.1, from coordinate 14,971,159 downwards.
TCCACGAACAGGTTCATCACGATTTAATATAAATCCTGACCCAGTTCGTTTAGTTGTTACAAATAAATACTGATACTGTTAAATTAAATCAATAAATAATATTAAATAAACAGGTAATAAAATTCCTCGCCCAGGTCGCCTCGCGTACGCGAGACGCCGAGACATTCGCCCAAATCGCCCTTCGACCCGAGTCGAGTCGAGTCGAGTCGTGACGTGGCGGGGCGAGGCGAGGCGGGCGGCGGCGGCGCGCGTGTGTTTGTGTGCGCGTGAGGCACATACTAACACCATGCACACCCACATGCCTTAGTAGTTGTACACTATTCTTGCACATGTTTCTATATAAACCCACCAACCTCTCATTACCATTTCTATGTGGGATGGAAGTTATTTCAATATAACCAACCAACATAACCCATTTCAAGCAACCTATTTCAACTCAATTTATTTGTGGATTACACTAAGAAAATGTCTTAGATCCAAGTATGAAAGTTTAAGTCCTCATTACAAGGAACAACCTCCAATTGTTAGTTTCCGGAAATTTCATCAAGACCATATTTAAAATATGCCTCAAACTTTCCATTTTCTAACAATCCCCCACAAATCCATACAGAAATGCTTACATATCGGTCCTTATCATGACTTGTTTTTCAGAGTCGGTACCCTTCCGGGTTTGAACCCTCCTAAGTCCTCTACTTCGATGGCTACCGGATCTAGATGGAATGTTTCACCTTGAATCTTTATCCGTTTGGTGTAACCACACTCCATAGACGACGACAAATCAAAGGCTATGGTGCTGATCTACGGCTTTGAGACATTAAAGGTCCTGTCTCGATCCTGTTCGTCGAATGCTTCAAGGAATAACCCTTTCCTCTAATTGCGACCACACAATTACATTCGCTTAGCTGGGCATCTCCAGAGATGTACTGCGATCATCTCGTCAAATGACTTGACCCCATTCAGAGTTCAAAATAACTCTTGCTATACTGGCAGTAACAGTACCTTTTAGGTTTACAGGGGATAGACTCAGATACGTGTGTATCAAGGTATATAGTAAAGGTACTACCAACTCACCCTCACAGCTTGTTATTACCACATTGAATACACTTCAAGGGATCTCCTCTCAGGTGTATTGGGTTCCCGCTGCTGATGAATTATGATGGGCTATCAGTCCCATCCCCAACCTAGACTTAAGGACTACTGCATGCTCAAGTCCTTTAGTCAAAGGATCAGCTATATTATCCTGAGTTCCAATGAACTCTACAACAATAATCCTTTCAGACACAAGACCCCTTATAGACTTAAGTCTAACTTGGATGTGTCTCTTTGTTTTAGCATTATACTTTTCACTACTGATCTTGTCGATAGTTGTACGGCTATCACAATGAACAGCAATGGCTGGAAGCGGTCTGCTTACTACAGGTAACACTGACATAAGTCCATGTAACCATTCAGCCTCCGTACCCGTGGCATCTAGTGCACACAACTCAGCCTCAAAAGTAGACCGAGTTATCAAAGTCTGTCTAGTAGACTTCCAGGATATTGCTCCACCTGCTAGGGTAAACAAATATCCAGTCACTCCATTGGTACCAGATTTCTTAGCTATCCAACTTGCATCACTGTATCCCTCGAGTACTCCAGGGAATCTTCGATAATGCAAACCAAGGGAAATAGTTCCCTTAAGATATCTAAGAACTCTATCTAGTGCCTCCCAATGAGTCTTGTTCGGACAGCTTGTATATCTAGCTAACTTAGACACAGAATAAGAAATATCTGGTCTAATCACATTAGCAAGATATTGCAAACTCCCAATAATATGAGAATACCTTAACTGAGACACATGAATTCCCGAACTATTCTTGACTAGGGCAAATTTAGGATCGTACGGTGTACTAGCGATTCTACAATTTGAATAACCATACTTCTCAAGTATAGATTTCTCTATATAATGAGATTGAGACAATGTTATTCCATCAGTTGACTGTGTCAACTTGACCCCAAGAATCACACTAGCCTCACCCATATCCTTCATTTCAAAGTGCCTTTTCAAGAAACTTTTTGTCTCGTTAATAATCTCAATATTGGTTCCAAACAATAATATATCATCCACATATAGGCACACGATAATACATTCATTTCCTTTAACCATATAGTAGACACACTTGTCACTTTCATTAACTACAAATTCTGATTCTAAAACAGTGTCATCAAACTTTTTATGCCAGTCTCTAGGAGCTTGTTTTAAGCCATATATAGACTTGATTAACTTACATACTTTCCTCTCGTTACCAGAAGCAACAAATCCCTCAGGCTGATCCATATAAATCTCTTCCTCAAGATCACCATGAAGAAAAGCTGTCTTTACATCCATTTGATGGATGATAAGACCATGTACAGAAGCCAATGCTATAAGCATTCGGATTGTTGTCATCCTTGCAACAGGAGAGTATGTGTCAAAGTAATCAATGCCTTCCTTTTTCCTAAAGCCCTTAGCTACCAGCCTAGCCTTATACTTATCTATTGAGCCATCAGGATTCATCTTCCTTTTGAAGATCCATTTACATCCTATAGTAGTACACCCAGGAGGTAGGTCAACCAACTCCCATTTTCCGTTAGAAACAATAGAGTCGATCTCACTCTTTACAGCACCTTTCCAATGCCTTGACTCCGAAGAATCCATGGCCTGTCGGAAAGTCAAAGGTTCATCCTCGACATTGTAAGTGACAAAATCACTTCCAAAGTCCTTGACTACCTTTGCACGCTTACTCCTTCTAGGTTCATCTACTTCATCAGGAGTAGAACTACTGTCAGGATCTGCCCCTACATTTGTCATCTTTTCCACATGATCAGGAATAGAACTCGATGTGTGAGTAGGATCATCATTAGAAATATCATGAGGTATGCCAGTCTTCATAGGGAACACATCCTCAAAGAATGTTGCATCACGAAACTCAACTATAGTGTTTGCCACTATACCGTCTATGTCAGATTTTAACACTAAAAATCTCATAGCCGTAGTGGTTTCAATATAGCCCAGAAAGATGCAATCAACAGTTTTCGGACCTAGTTTCTTTCTCTTGTGTTCAGGGACAAGCACCTTTGCAAGGCACCCCCACACACGAAGATACTTTAAACTTGTCTTTCTACTTTTACATAATTCATAAGGTGTCTTGTCCATATGTTTCAGAGGAACTCTATTCAGAATATGGCAAGACGTATTCAAAGCTTCTCCCCACATGTACTTAGGTAACCCAGAATTAATAAGCATGCTGTTAATCATATCTTTAAAAGTTCTGTTCTTTCGTTCAGCCACCCCATTAGACTCAGGTGTGTATGGTGGAGTCACCTCATGAACTATACCATTGCTTGCGCAAAATTCATTAAACGAGGTACTAGAATACTCACCACCTCTATCAGATCTCAAACGTTTAAGTACTTTACCAGTTTGTGTTTCAGCTTCAGTTTTGAACATAATGAATTTTTCTAGTGCTTCATCGTTATGTCTAAGTAAATAAACATAACAATATCTACTACAATCATCTATAAAGGTAATAAAATATCGTTTATTATCCTTAGTCAACATGCCACCAAATTCACATATGTCAGTGTGTACTAAATCCAATACTCCTGAATCCCTAACAACATTATGAAAGGGTTTCCTAGTTTGTTTAGTAGTCACACATACTTGACATTTAGATTTCTTTTCAATGGCATACTTTGGAATCAACTCTAAATTCATCATATTCTTTAGAGCACCAAAATTTAAATGACCAAGTCTAGCATGCCATAAATCGGATGATTCAACACAATTAACAGAAGGTGCAACACTATCATTAATAAAACTGCCCAAAACAGGTTCAACATTTATTAAAAATAAACCATCAGACAGATAACCTTTGCCAAAGAATGTACCAGTATGTGTAATAACTACTTTATTACATTTCAAAGAAAGTTCAAAACCATTCTTAACTAAACAACTTCCACTTATAATATTTCTACGAATATCAGGAACATGGTGCACTCTAGTGAGGGATAGAACACGCCCAGAAGCAAACTTCAGGTCCACGTTTCCTATTCCAAGAACTTGAGCAGCACTAGCATTCCCCATCGTCACTGTCACTCCATGACTCTGTTGATAAGATACAAATAAACTAATATCAGTACAAATATGTACATTAGCTCCAGTATCAATCAACCATTCATGTGACAGATAAGTGGAAAGAAGTACAGGGTTGTAGGTAACATACCCGTCATTGGTTCCAGAGGCAACAGCCTCACCAACAACCATGTTAACCTTAGGCCCATCAGTGGTTGCAAGCACAGTATTAGCTTGTGCTACCACAACAGCTTTCTTTGCTTTCTTTGTAGGACAGTCCTTGCTCCAATGACCAACCTGTCCACAAGACCAACATGGTTTGTTTGTCTTTGGTTTCTTAGCCTTGTTCTTGTCATTTTTAGGTTTAGTGTTATCCTTCTTAGTGACAACCTTTCTTTTCTGTCCAACAGTCACTACATTCACCTTTGAACTCCCATGTTCAGCAAGCATCACATGTCCCTGTTTGGACTTGTGATGTTCCTGCACAGAGATGTCCAACATCAGGTCTGTCCAAGTGTTCTCTCCTTTCTGTCTTTTCAGGGAGAGAGCAAACTCTTCCCAAGACTTAGGGAGCTTTTCAATCACAGCCATAACCTGAAACTTTTTAGGAAGGTCCATTCCGAACTCCTTCAAAGCATGCACCAGCATCTCAAACTCATGTGCCTGCTCGGTCATGGACTTTGTATCCACCAGTTTAAAATCAAGAATCCTAGCCACATAATACTTTTCCAACCCTTGCGAGTCAGTATTGTGTGTCTGGTCCAGCTTCTCCCATAAGAGCTTAGCAGTGAAGGAGTCAGATGAATACACATCAAATAGAGTGTTCGCTAAAGCTGCCAGTATAGCAGCCCTAGCCACCCCATCTTTTTCCTCCCACATGGCATAAGCCTTAAGAGTTTCAGCCTTTTCCTGATCAATAACCGGTTTCTCATACTGCACCACCAGCCATAGACCCTTTACCGTAAGCCACAGTTTCATCTTTTTCTGCCAACGAGAAAAACCAACACCCCCACCGAATTTATCAGGCATTCCTGACAAATCATTAGGCTGTGGGAAACGGTACGTGGTCCAATCTATGGTGGGTACAGTAACACCAGAACCAGAAGTATTAGCACCATCAGGAGTTACAGTTCCGTTAACCATCTTGTTAATTAACAATATATAACACAGAAAAATAATCTCTTCAAGATTGTTGGGTATAATAACTAAACTACACAGCAACAATAGGGCAGTTATATATATATTTCGTATTAACAAGAACAGGCAGATTAAACCAAATAACGAAACAACACAAAAGGTCGAAACAATAAAAGTATAATCAGAGACTGTAATAATAAGATAAGAAAGAACACTTATCTCTCAGGAGTATTAACAAATACTGAAAGATAAAGAAACAGCTGAGTCGCCAAGCCTTCGAGAAGTCTTGACTGTTCTTGAAGAGATTATTGCCCCACTTACGCTGTGTTGGGTTGCAGCAATATCACTCCCAGGATAAAACAGCACAGATCAATCCACTCACAGATATGGCAATGATCAACAGCGACCTACACCTCAGTTCGCCCAAAAACCTATGTATATTCTGTATTGAGAGAGAGAGAGAGAGAGCAGAGAAGAAAACTGATGCCTAGGTTTTGTTTTCCACACAATTACGTATATCTCTCAAATCACAAACATTATGTTTTGTATCTATATAAAATACAAAATAAAACGTAAACAGACCAAAAATATTGTAACTGAAGATATGTCATTTAATACTAAATATTCTGATTTAATTACCATAACAGTTGTCATCAGGATTTAATAACAGTTACAGCTCAGTCAGGATTTCCTGGTCCATCAGGATTTGATCATCATCAGTACTGAAGTAAAGCCATCAAGATTTGATGTCCGTCAGGAGTGGCATAAGTACTTGATCGACCATCAGGATTTCGTCAGGACTGGACCATCATCAGGATTTAACTCCGTCACGATCCAAGTACTGACTCAGGCATCAGTAGTCATCAGGATATGATCCAAATACTGACACTGGCCATCAGGATTTGATCCACGAACAGGTCCATCACGATTTAATATAAATCCTGACCCAGTTCGTTTAGTTGTTACAAATAAATACTGATACTGTTAAATTAAATCAATAAATAATATTAAATAAACAGGTAATAAAATTCCTCGCCCAGGTCACCTCGCGTACGCGAGACGCCGAGACATTCGCCCAAATCGCCCTTCGACCCGAGTCGAGTCGAGTCGTGACGTGGGGGGGCGAGGCGAGGCGGGCGGCGGCGCGCGTGTGTGTGTGTGCGCGTGAGGCACATACTAACACCATGCACACCCACATGCCTTAGTAGTTGTACACTACTCTTGCACATGTTTCTATATAAACCCACCAACCTCTCATTACCATTTCTATGTGGGATGCAAGTTATTTCAATATAACCAACCCACATAACCCATTTCAAGCAACCTATTTCAACTCAATTTATTTATGGATTACACTAAGAAAATGTCTTAGATCCAAACATGAAAGTTTAAGTCCTCATTACAAGGAACAACCTCCAATTGTTAGTTTCCGGAAATTTCATCAAGACCATATTTAAAATATGCCTCAAACTTTCCATTTTCTAACAGTTAAAGTTTGTGAAATTTTGATTTCTTGTTTCTAGCACTATAGCCTTAAAGATCTTGGTAGAGTTGGGTTCGTAGATGTTATATTTGAATTGGTTTAATATTTAACAGCTGATTTTATTGAGATTTCAGGTGACGACCAAATCCACTGACCCCGGATTTGGGGGCGTCACAGTTGGTATCAGAGCAGGGTTATAGTAAACTAGAAACAAGAGTGTGTCGGAGTGTGTATAGTTATGTGAGGAACGTCAGAGCTCATGTAGAGTTCGTGTTGGACTATTGGATATAGTACCAATGAGTTATTTAAGATATGGCATTCGTTTGAGATAGTTGAGCTGAGCTGAGCTGGATAGAAATCCTTGCGACTGTAGATATAGGTGGTGGAATCTTCAGAGACTATTGCGGGTCGACGATGACGTATGATGTCGATAAATTTAGGACGTGTAGAAGAAGAACTTAGAATCGAATGACGAGCCATCAGAGGAGTTGATAAAGAAGACATACCTGAAGACCTTGGCAATATTTTCTTTCTTATTGAATTATGTGACACTCTTTTAAGTTTCTAAAACCCTGTCAAGTTTTGATATTCGAACTTCTATTTTTTTTCTTCAATCAGGAATAACTATATTATTGATAAATCATCATTTCCTCGTATTGTGCCAGTAATTTCTGTTCTGGTGATTCTTTTCTCCGGGAGTAGTACCTTTGGAATCTGTTCAGTTGTAATCCAAGAGTGTATCTGAGAATTTCTCATCAAAAGCCCTTAATGGTTAATTTGACTTTAGACTCATTTTATATTTCTTTACTCCAGCTGAGACGAACAACCCTATTTATAGGGGACACAAGGACTATATGTCTGTGTGATAGAAGTTTGATGGGACGCCATCACTTTTGTGTTGTGCAACACAAGAAGGTTAATTATCTTTAGTAATGTCTTAACTAAGACACGCAACATTGGTTCATTTGATCATATTGGTCTCTCAGTGATTCTTTTATTTCAGAAATGTTTGTTTTAAAATTCGTAATTCGATAACCACAATTGTGGGACACTCGTTATGATACGACATCTTTTCACTTCAAAATATCATGAATCTGATTATCTCAAATAATCTTGGAAGTATGCCAAACAGGTTGGAATTAGTTAACCTTTGCGGTGGGATTACCAAGAGTCAAAGCGGATCAAGATGCGATTAGAATACTAGTAACGCGTAACGTGTAGTGGTACAACCGGGTTTCCCCTATATAGAGGAACTGGTAGAATACCAGACTAGAAAGAACAAGTATCAAAGAGTAAAGAATTAATATTATTGCGGATGCAACCAGAGTTGGAAGTTATTAAAAGAACCTTAGTGACTTCTTCAGCTGATTCCGAGGACGGAATCCTTATAAGGTCGGTAGATTGTAGTAACCCGAATTTTCAGGGTTTATTAATATTATTATTTAAATATTTTATTGTTTTTCTCAAAAGAGGAGGAATGAAATTATGTGTATTTTATTTAAAATTTTTGTGAAAGCTGATTATTTTATCGATATAGTCGAATTGAGTTTGTTTTAGAATTTTGGGGATCGAACCGGCATTTTAGTTGCGCCAAAATTTGGTCCGATATTTTATTCTGGTTCAAAGTTTTATTTTGTTTAAATTATAAAAATATTCAAAAAGTTAGTATTTTTACATTTTTGGAAGATTTAGATTATTTGGGAATTTTTGGTATCAAAACGGTATTTTATTAGTACCAAAATTTTACCCGGTATCTTATCCGTGTCCCATTGGTATTTGGGTGAGTTATAAAAGTGTTCAAAAATTCAATATTTTTACAATTCTGTAAAATCCGGGCTTTATAAAAATTTTGTGCATAATTATTTCAATTTTTATAGTAAATAATTTTTTTTTAATATTTATCCGCTAATTGAGTGGAAGTTATAATTTCATACTAAAAATATTTTAGTGGTTGAGAATTTTTATTTTATATTATCGAGTAATATTTTTAGAAATTTCGTTCATTAAAAATCGTTCAGTACGGGGCTATTTGGCGTTAGGGGTAGGTTTTTGTGTTAATTATTAACACTCACATAACCACCTAACCTTATCCTAACTAATTCCTAAACTAACACACAAAACACACACACACACACGTAAAAGAAAGAAAAACTCACGCACACAAAACAAATAAAAACAAGATAATGCCTCCCCCCCCCCCCCCCCAATTTCTTTTTTCACGCGTGTTCTCCCCCCTCCGTCCTTTTCTTTGCGCGCCGCCTTCTGCCACACTGCCTCCACGCCTCCTCCACCGTTCCGGCCAGAAAAATGACCACCACCACCGCAGTTTGAGGCCACAGTCCCCTTCCCCTCACTTCATAGCAATATTCACAAGTTTTGTGGAGTTCAAATTCGGTTTTCTGTCGATTTCCGCAGCAAATGACACTATCTCAAATTCAGTTTGATGTGGCTCCCGCAAATGTGGAGTCACAACCCCATTCTCTAATCATTCAAAGTGAAACAGAAACACCAAGCTCACCTACTCTCTCTCTGGATGTGGATATGATTCACACATCACTTTCTGATTCTCCATCTTTAACCTTCTTGGAGAAGCCCCACTCTGAAATTGGTGCTCATCATTTTAATGATGATTTGTTGGACCACCAATCTATCGTTTCTCAGACTCTGGCTCCATCCGTGGCTTCAAAGTTAAAATCAATCTCCACAGATTCAGCCTTAGTCTCAATTTCAAGAGCTACTTCTTTTCCTTCATCTACGGATATTTCTCATCCGTTGACAAGTGTTTGTCTGTCTACGGATATGCCTCAAATCAGCTATCCATTGACATTTACTTCTACTACCTCTACGGATACTCCTTCCACACTTGCACTTCAAACTTCAAGTATTTCTACTTCAAGTGTGGATGAGTTGACAGTAGTTCAAACATTTCTAGGCTTGAGGGAAGGGAGTGAAGCCACTAAGAGTGAGAGGCTGGTTTGCAACCAGGCAAAAGGAGAGGAAGAGCAAGAGAGACAGACTAATTCTTCTAGTCTGGTAAAAGTGAGCACTGAGAGTACCACCTTAGTAGGTGAAGGTGAGGGTGTGAGAGGTGTGAGCCAGGGGGAGCCCCTGATGCAAAAAAAGAGAGAAAATGAGAGAAAATCAGGTATAGGAGAGATAAGGATGGAAGCCTCAACCATTGCAAGTGAGTCAATGGATGTCAGTGATGCAGACAGGGAGAGACTGTGTAATATCCCAAAATTTTGTAATATTTTAAAACCCTGGTGAATAGTAAATTTTGCTGAGGAAAATATTTTCAGACCACCCTATATGGGAGACATGGAATGGATGTTTCGAAGTTATATTATTGATGTATAAGGAGAATAAGTGAATGCAAACGCAATCAGAATCAGAAGATTTCCATTCGAGTTTTAAATCACTATTCACTGGACAATCAAGGACATATTGAATTGATCATATTGAGGAATTATATAAGATGAGAAATCCATGATCACATATTAAGCCAAGGTAATAAAAAGGTCAAGGAAGTATCTCCTAGCATTGGTACAGCGAAACGTTTTCAAAATCCCTTGAACCTATCTCAAAACTTAGCAGCAAAGCAGAAGCGTAACGAATTATGGATTAAACCCTAACCAAAGGAGAAGTATCGTATAAGATCATCAAGAGAAACATATAAGAGGATTGATGACACAAGCAATGAAATAAGCAGTGACAAGGTGATGACAAGGTGAAGAATAACCACCTTGTCACCAATTTCACCACAAAACCACCAATGGTTGACATGTGGCATAGGATGACAAAACACACTTAAGACCACACAAATTAAAAAGGCTTGTAATTAGTGGTTAATAGAAAAAAAGAAAAGAAAAGAAAAATCAAGAAGGAAGCATCAAGAAGAGCTTCAAACTTTCGACCCTTTTTGATCTCCAAAGATAAGAAACTTTTTCCTCAAGTTCTAGTCCACCAAAAATCATGATCTTGGGCTCTAAATCTTCCTCATCCATAGACTAAGGTAAATCCTTGATCCTAGCTTCATCCATGAATGTTATTATGCTCAAATCATGAGCTAAAGGTGATGATGAATATTGAAATGAATAGTAATTCTTGATTTTCTTATTTTGATCTTGAAGTTTAAGGCTTGTAAAGGATAATCAAGGAGCAAGGAAGAGCATACTAGCCATTTATAGTCCATATTAAGTACCAAGGAAGGTATAAACCCTCTCATACTTTTACTTATACTTTGATATTAGTGATTAAATGGATGATGATTAGTGATAGTGTGATTTAGAAGTGTAATACTTTTTAAGAATAATGTTTAGTGATTAGTTGATAGTTGAACTTGTGAATGATGGTATGAACTTGTTTAGGCAGAATAAGTTGGTTAAGATGAGAAATTTGAGTTATGGTTGATTGGGTATTGATTGGAGTGTTTTAAACACGGGAATCTTGATTAAGCGTCGTTACCATGGCGAATTTTCCTTAGAAAGTTTAGACAGAAACCACGGTTACCTTCTAGGAATAACAAAATTTCTTTCTGAACATGATCATGTAGGTCGTGTGTTGTAGTTTATTTTGGCGAAAGACTCGTATCGTTTCGATTTACGGTTTAGGAGAAACACCCGTTTTAGTAAAAGCGGTTTCGGATAACTAAGGAGTTCACTATATGAACTTTGAGTTTGTGATCAAACCCTTTAAAAATAGAATTGGGTCATGATATTAAAATTGGATACTAGAATGGACAGTTAGAAAAGGAACCGAGAAGGTTTCGTGTTAAAAAAGATAATTTTTCGATTTTATAAAAATGCGGGAACAAAAGTTGCGCAAGTGAAATACCCTTAAGGGGATGGTTAAAACCATGAGTTTAGTAATGGTAAAGTACTTGGGTTTTGTGAATAGATTTCTACCCAAACTTTTGACTTAAGAGTTTACGGAATGTCATGAGGTTATAAGTGACCAAGAGCGAGATATTTGATTTCATTAATAGTACGTTAGTGCTTAAGTTAATGGCACATTAATTGGTTATAGGGGACTGATTGTGTATTGTGTATCTTGTTATAGATCGACGAGCACACTCCCAAGCCCCCACTACCACTTCACCGAGACACCAAGGCAAGTTTTCAAACCATACATCTGATATAAGATGCTGTTGTATTTTAATGTTGTGATTGTGATATATAATGTTATAATGCTGTAAAGAGGATTATAAAATGATTATGCTTTTGATAAAGAGCTTTGTGAGATATATGGTTTATATGCTATGTAAATATTAGATATAAACCGAGGTGTTATAAAGGCTCTAAAGGTAGAGCACTCGTACGAGGATTTTAAAACTTAGACCGGGAGTCAAATTATGATTTTGTCTTGATTATATTGTCAGAAGCTGGAGGGTTCCAGAGATAGCTGTATTTTTAAATACTGATTAAATATTCCAATATATATATTATTGGATATTTAATGTGAGATATTTAAATAATATTACTATAATTATTATTTGAATATTTATTTAATTAAGTGAATATTAATTTGGGATATTCACCTAAGTAGAATTTTATTGAATAATAGTTCAATATTTATTTTAGGAATATTTAATTAAATATTCGAAATATGATTTAAAAATCATAGGACCTTATTTATATTATTATTTAAGGTTCCAATATTTACTCAAATATTTTATGATCTTCAGAAAATATATTTAAAGATAGCAGGGGCTCCCAAATATTATTCCGAGTTTATTTAAAACATCTAAATGCGAATAAATATTTCCTATCTCATCAAAAATTGGGAATCCAGTTTTTTTAAAAGTCGAGCAAATGGTTTGCTTCCTCTATTCCTCGAGAATACCCATAATTGGGGATGACTTCCCTATTCAATCAAAGAATTTCAAACTCGCTAAATTCAGAAAATTTCGATTAACTCCCAGGTCATGATTTTCAAAATACGTGGTAATCGTTCGTAGTTTCGTTGACTGATGTCAACCCACATTGTGATTTACTCCTTTCAAACATTTTGGAGTAAGAAAATCTGAACTGTTACAAAGTTTTGACAAGTATCTTATACTTGGGGAATCAGGATTAAATTCTGATTCCCGTTTTATTGAGTGTTCATCCGGGACTAGGAGGAAACGTGTAAGAGGCTGTGGGACAGTCCATCAAATTATATGGCGTAAGAGGTTGCGGGGCAGTCCAACAACTATCTCGCGTAGGAGGCTGTGGGACAGTCCAGGAGATACAAGCCCAAAGATGGCTAGGGTGATAATCGTGTTAAGATATCGTCCATCTACTAGTAGAAAAGCGTGAGTTCGATACAACGACTGATCATCGTGTATCGCGGTGTGTTCCAGAATGTCCCTTCCCTCCAATTGGAGTTGTGCTGCACATTGTAACAAAAGCTAAGGTGCTGAGTTACCGATAATGTGACATTGATTGAACAATGATGTTCCTCATACAATATTTGAACTATATGACATGTTTTGACGAAAAGAATAATTCAATATATCATTCTGTATACGAATGAAGTTTTAAAAAGTTTCCATTACGATATAAGCTTACATATATGATTATGCTGCTTTATATTATTGTTGGGCTTAGTGTTCACTCTTGTTTTCTTTTATATATATCACAACACAACAGCTAGAGTAGATGGCCAGGATCCGCCATACCGCTCGGAAGCGCGTCTGGGCCGCGCAGACCGCCCATAGGATGGTTGTTGCAGCACCTCAGGTAGAAGTACTGAGTTGGTTCGGAGTGCAACTCTTGTTGCTCCGGTTTATTATAAATATCACCTATGTATATTAATGAACAAGAACAAACATTTGCGCTGCCTTTCTGGTTTCAAATAGAAATCATACTGGCAGTAGGTTTCTAGCATTTTACTTTTGGGTTGTAATAACTTTACTTTGTGGATCATATGACTACTGCTTTTGCAATTTCGTTTCTGAGACATAACTGGCGTGTGTATATTGATGGTGGGGTCACCAGTTGTGTTGATTTGTGTTATTATGATTCGAGTATCAAGTGTTTGTATGGAATAAGGAATGTGACAACCTATATCTCCGACCCCGGGTCTGGGGGTGTTACAGAAATGGTATCAGAGCGTAAAGTTATTAATCTCAGAAATGATAGGGTGTTAGGAATAATAAATGCAACTATAATAATAAGGAGAACTCTCATCGAGTTTATGGTTGGGCTACCGGATGTAGCACTAACTGTTAAAACCCGCAAGGGAACTTTTATTCCACAATAAGTAACTTAGCTTTCGTTTGTATAGGTGTTTGCGACCGAGGAGGCTGATGACATTGAGACCCAGCATGACGATGCTCTGCTGGTGGCTGAGGACGACCCCATGGACGACCCCATGGAGGATCTAGATGAGGATCCCGAGGAGGATACAAAGGACCCGGACGTGGATCCGGAAGAGGACCCCACGACTGTGCTTGACTTTCCTACTTCTCTTACTCCCACTGTTGATGGAGAATTGACTGAGGATGATGATTCCACTGAGAGGGATCAGGTTTAGCCTGAGGTAGGTACCACGGAGGACGATGAGACTTCTGAGGACAGCGTTAGCCGAGGAGGAATCAGGATGTACCCTCTGCCTACTGTGAGAGCCCTTACCCCTCCTGTGCCCCCACTGAGCCCGTTACCATCAGACGATGACTATGACCTCGCCCCTGAGGGATATGAGGAGGACCAGCCCATGCCTAATCCGGACACACCTCCTCCCTCACCTGCTGGAGTACCTATTGTGATCCATGATTGGATGATTGGCCGGCTGACCACTGACTTGGCAGCGGCAGAGGCTAGAGCTGATGAGCTGAGGAGACAGTTGGCTGCAGAGAGAGAGACCCGTCGTTCCTATCAGGACGGGATGAGGTTTATGACTCCTAGGGAGATGAGATGTGAGATTTCCAGCATTGAGTTACGAGCTATGGTCCGCATGAGAGGCCTGTCTGTTGTCGCTGAGGGACTGGTATCACGACGGACCACAGAAATGATCTGGACAGATGCTATGGCGCGTGTCAGGAACCTGACCCGCCCAGAGGAGGAGCTTTGATGGGTGACAGATAGCTTAGTTCTCTAAACTCAGATGGCCGTTAGTAGTGACAATTTTTGTGGGATGGTTCTGATGTATAATAGTATCCTTTCTGGGTTAGAGATAGGCTGATCAGACTGACGTTAGTAGGTGTTGACTGGTTGACTGGTAGTACTTAGCTTTTGACTGTTGTGCGGATGATGTATTTCAGCGACGTGTTCGCTTTTGTTGAAACGTTGACTTCCAGTATCTCGTGACTTTATGTCACTGATGTATATATTCGTGAATTTCAGTTTCTTTAAAGCTTTCAGTCTTAAATTTGATATCCCCTGCTATTTCAACTGTTTTACAAGTTACTAGTCTTGACATATAAACTATGCAACACCCATTTTGAAAAAAAAAAAATTGTGTGAGAAATGATGATTTCCAAGATTTTCACCAATAAACTCAACTGATCCATCCACCTATTTTGAAAGAACAAATGGTTTTTAATAAAAGTTCTTGTTTAAAAAATATCAGGAAAATACTGCCCCGACGTATGGGAACACGAGCACGCCCTGCCAATCCTGCGGCTCAGGGCAGTGTTAACCAGAGAGATGTAGGGCAAAACTTTCATAATGAGGAAGAAAACCCAGACTTCCACGAGTTGGAAGAACGGAATTATGAGGAAGGTGAGTATGAAGAAAGCAGAGAGGGTGATGATTATAATGAGTTTGATGATCAGGACTACGAAGAGGAAGAGTATGAGAGTACTCAGAATGTGGAGGTCCCTGGTAGAAACCCGATGGACCAATTCATGCACCTACTTCGACGGAATTTGAACCAGCACCCACCTCCACCACCCGGCCCCAATACTGCAGGACAGAATGCTTTTAAGGCCTTTAAGTCCCTTAGGCCCCCGGAATTTCAGGGATCCGCTGACCCTGTTGAGGCAAGAGCTTGGTTAAAGGAAATGGAAAAATCTTTCAAAATCCTAGGTATCGAGGAAGCCCAAAAGACCATCTTTGCCACTTACCTCCTGAAAGGAGAAGCTAACTACTTATGGGAATCGAAGAGGAACCTAGAAACAGATGCCATTATTACCTGGGCAAGGTTTACTACCTTATTTCTGGAAAAGTATTTTCCTGTATTCATGGAAGCACAAATGGAGCGAAAGTTTTTGGAACTGAAACAGGATAACATGACCGTGGCGGAGGATGAAGCCAAGTTTACTGAGTTGTCTAGATTTGTGCCAGAATTTGTCAATACCGACTTGAAGAATTCAAGAAGGTTTCAGCAAGGGTTAAAGCAATGGATTCAGAATAGAGTAGCTGTGTTGGAAGTAACGGACTACACCTCGCTAGTGCAAAAGGCAACCATAGTGGAGGCAGGTAGTGAGCAGAGTTAGAAAGGAAGAGAGGAGAAGAAGAGAAAGTTTGGTAGTCAAGGAGGAAGCTCTGTTATCATGAATGTTATCATGCTCAAATCATGAGCTAAAGGTGATGATGAATAGTGAAATGAATAGTAATTCTTGATTTTCTTGTTTTGATCTTGAAGTTTAAGGCTTGTAAAGGATAATCAAAGAGCAAGGAAGAGCATACTAGCAATTTATAGTCCATATTAAGTACCGAGTAAGGTATAAACCCTCTCACACTTTTACTTATAATTTGATATTAGTTATTAAATGGATGATGATTAGTGATAGTGTGATTTAGAAGTGTAATACTTGTTAAGAATAATGTTTAGTGGTTAGTTGATGGTTGAACTTGTGAATGATGGTATGAACTTGTTTAGGCAGAAATAAGTTGGTTAAGATGAGAAATTTGAGTTATGGTTGATTGGGTATTGATTGGTGGATTGATTGGAATGTTTTAACTGTCTAAGGCCAACAATAGGTACCTTAGATGGTTGCAAGGCAATTTAGATCCAAAAATTGCTGAAGAAGATGCATTCTACAGAAAGCTTCAAGATCACATTCAGGCAAATTATGCTAAGGAAGGGAGACAGAAGATTCAACCTCCAAGAGAGAAGAAAAGAAATTAACTCTGCTCAGTCTAAAGGAGCACTCTCTATGTAACTATTTCTACTCTTCGGTTTTTTTTTTCATGTAGCTTAACACAATTTTTACTGTTATTATCTATATGTTGGAAGTGGTTTTGTTATCATCAAGACTATTAATTTATGTCTGATTCTCAACCAGGCATAAATTAGGGGAGATTGTTAGGAACTATGTTGTTTCTTGATGATAACCAAATTAACTTAGTAAAAAATGTATAAGTAAATGTAGCTATCAACGGATAGTATGCTCTTGCAGTATCCGTAGATGGGAAGCTTATCTATGGATAAGACTCATTGTAACATGCTTATGTATTTCTGATGTTGAAGTTGTAGTAGTTTTGATAGGTTAATTGAGTCATGTTGACTATCAATAGATATGTAGAATAGGGAGGCTAATTGTAAATAGTTGATGCCTTGTAATTCTGCATACGTGAAATTGACTGTCTACAGATAGCTTAATTAGTCTTCTACGGATATGGACATCGTACTGTCTATGGATAACAGTACTGGTTGATCAAGAAACTGTCAACGGATACAACTCAAGTAGCCTCTACGGATACACACTGTACTTGTGAAAGGGACAGTTAAGTCAGAGCACATGGGTTGACAGACTACACAGAGCGTGGAAGCCAGTTTGTCTGGAAAGGTCAAGAGAAGAAAGCAACATTCTGTTTGCATAGTCAAAGGTAGCATTTCTATAAAAGACAATCAGCCAAGAAGGGCAAGCTACCAACACATGGACCACTGCTCGGAATGGAGAAACAAGGATTCTGAACAGATGTACTTTTTGTATTATTAGTTGTTCAAATATCTTTGTAAACTTGGGTTATATAACCAAGTAGTAGCATAACTCTAGAACCAAGAAATCAGGTTTTAGCAATTTAGAGAGCACAAAGCAATATCCTTTGTAAATTGCTGAAGCTAGAGTTGTGTATATGCAGCTGTGTGTTTATTCATAAACATCACATAGATTTCTTCAATAAAAATCTCTCATGTGGACAAAAACAATCCACCTGAATTTTTAATTCTTGTGTCATTTAATTTGTGTTTCTATTCTTGTTTTTATTTTCACATTTTCACTATGAAGAATCGAGAAGAATTTTCAAGATTGTATTCAACCCCCCCCCCCCCCTCTACAATCTTGGTTCAATGTCTGGGAATAACAAGCTTCCTGAAGTGCTTTTCCTGTCTATTTTGCACCCTGCAAAATCAGCATCTGAGTAACCACACAAACCAAAATCTGATTCTCTAGAATACCAAAGGCCAAGTGAAGGAGTGCCTTTAAAGTATCTGAAAATTCTTTTAACTGCAATCAAATGTGGTTTTCTGGGATTTGCTTGAAATCTTGCACAAAGACAGGTTGCATACATGATATCTGGTCTACTAGCAGTTACATATAGAAGAGAGCCAATCATTCCCCTATAGTGAGTTACATCCACCTCAGTACCTTGATCAGGATCAAGTTTGTTAGATGTAGCTATGGGAGTACTTGAAGTTGCACCATCTTGCATGTTAAACCTTTTCAATAAATTCCTGGTATATTTTGACTGATTGATAAAGATGTCATCATCAATCTGTTCAACTTGAAGACCAAGAAAGTAACTCATTTCTCCCATCATGATCATTTGATATCTAGACTGCATAAGCTTTGAAAACTTCTCACACAGCTTATTGTTTGTTGACCCAAAAATGATATCATCAACATAAATCTGAACTAACAGCAAATCCATACCATGATTCAAATAAAATAGAGTTTTATCAATAATACCTCTTTTGAATCCACTTTCCAGTAAGAATTGAGCTAGGGTTTCATACCATGCTCTTGGAGCTTTCTTTAGTCCATAAAGTGCTTTATCCAATCTATAGACATGATTTGGATATTTTGGATCTGTTGTTAGGAGAATTTCGTACAACAGTGTGTTGGAGGTTTATGGAAAGTTGTGGCTGGACTTGTATGATGACTCCTCAGAAATTGAATAGAGAATGGGTTTTTTCTCTTGCTCTTACCGAGTGTCAATTGCCGTGTACCACTGTACCATACAAGGTGCCTACGTACCCATTTATATAGGGATCAAGCCTCACGTAGTTCTTGGAAAACAAGTCATTGGACAAGTTCATTCAGTCCAATCCCATAAGATAGTCAAGATTTATGTTCCCATAAACAGCTCAAGGATTATCAATCCACATCAAGTTCCCATAAATAGTCCAAGGATTATCAATCCTCTTCAAGTTCCCATAAATAGTTCAAGGATTATCAATCCTCTTCAAGTTCCCATAAATAGTCCGGTCTTCACATGTTTTCCTACAATCTTGCGGCATCTCCGCATTTCTTTCCATGATTTGAATAATATCGTTTGGAGATATTTTCCGTTATTCGTTGATTGAGATTGATTCTTTCCTCGTTTTAGGGAGAGGATATTACTTAGTGATAAAGCAATTAATTATTAATCTGAATTAATAATTATTAAACGGAGAAATTTGGACTATGCCAAAATATGGCATAACAACAAGCCCCCAGTTCTTCAGTGTAGCTTGCTGCAGTGGAGAACTAAAAATTATTCGAGCTTCCAAATTTCTTCGGCCGCTTGGCGCTTTGTATATAATCCGAATTGGCGTACACACTTTTCAAGTGCCATTGCCCACATAAGGATGTGTTTTCGTTTGTCCACGAGCCCCCGAGCTGAGGCTTTAATAAGATACCCAATTTCAAATGTCAGGCTTTCATCCCATATCACATCCGGTCCCACACATTTTCCTATAATCTCGCGGCATCTCCGCATTTGTTCCCGTGATTGTAGGAATGTCTCGTGCCAACCATATCACGTCCGGTCCCACACGTTTTCCAACAATCTCGCGGCATCTCCACATTTCTTCCCATGATTGTAGGAATGTCCCGTGCCAACCAAGAAATATCCATCTACCAATGGACCTTCAATAATGTAATTTTATTCATGGACTCTCCTCTGAGAGTAGGGTCTTCAATATTAATCCTCCTTGGAAAAGAGAGCTTTTGAAAACATTACCCTTATCAGATAAGGACCTTCCACACTTATGTTTTTCCATGCACGAGCTATTGAAGTAATCAAATTACGCGCTACGAATATTGCATCACAATTCTTTAACATCTCCATGATTCAGATTCTGTCCAGATCTGTTTTTCACCTTTCTGACCCTGTAAACGATGTTTTCTTGCAAAACACAAAACATGAAAGATGTAGAAAACGAAAAGATCTTTCCGATGATATATGGCTCGTCAGAAACGGACTTATAACGAATCAGGAATCAAATAAAACATCTGCTGAGATTAACTTCTCAATACTGAAAAACGGGATCGGATTATGTTTTGTGATTTCGAAAATAGATCGAAACATAATCTCAGAAAACACCAAGAACGAAAGTTGCAGGAAATCGTAAAAACTTTTCGGATCATAAAAAATCATCAAAATCTGACATGTATTAAATTTACTACGAATTTTATAAGATAACTTATGTATACGGACAAAAGCATAAGAAAACTTATCTTAATTTTGAAAAGAACCACCGTCTCCACCGTTCTGCTCCTCCATTAAAGCCGCTCCTAGATCCATAATAACTCCCCTTGCGTATGATGTAAATGATTTGATTGTCCTCCACAATCAAAAAATAATCCCCTCCTTCTAGCGCCAATTGTTGTTAGAAGAATTTCGTACAACAGTGTCTTGGAGGTTTATGGAAAGTTGTGGCTGGACTTGTATGATGACTCCTCAGAAATTGAATAGAGAATGGGTTTTTTCTCTTGCTCTTACCGAGTGTAAATTGCCGTGTACCACTGTACCATACAAGGTGCCTACGTACCCATTTATATAGGGATCAAGCCTCACGTAGTTCTTGGAAAACAAGTCATTGGATAAGTTCATTCAATCCAATCCCATAAGATAGTCAAGATTTATGTTCCCATAAACAGCTCAAGGATTATCAATCCACCTCAAGTTCCCATAAATAGTCCAAGGATTATCAATCCTCTTCAAGTTCCCATAAATAGTTCAAGGATTATCAATCCTCTTCAAGTTCCCATAAATAGTTCAAGGATTATCAATCCTCTTCAAGTTCCCATAAATAGTCCAGTCTTCACATGTTTTCCTACAATCTTGCGACATCTCCGCATTTCTTTCCATGATTTGAAGAATATCGTTTGGAGATATTTTCCGTTATTCTATGATTGAGATTGATTCTTTCCTCGTTTTAGGGAGAGGATATTACTTAGTGATAAAGCAATTAATTATTAATCTGAATTAATAATTATTAAACGGAGAAATTTGGACTATGCCAAAATATGGCATAACAAGATCAATGAAACCAGGAGGTTGTTAAACATAAACTCCTTCCTCTAGTTCACCATTTAAGAAAGCACTTTTCACATCCATTTGGAAAACTTTAAATTTCTAGTGGACTGCAAATGCCAGAAAGATCCTGATGGCTTCTAGTCTTGCAACAGGAGCAAAAGTTTATCATAGTCAATCCCTTCTTGTTGAGAATACCCCTTTGCAACTAGCCTTGCTTTATTTCTGATAATTACTCCATCTGAATCTGTCTTATTTTTAAATACCCACTTTGTACCAACAATTGACCTGTTCTTTGGTCTTGGTACCAATTTCCAGACTTCATTTCTTTCAAATTCATTCAACTCTTCTTGCATTGCAGTAACCCAATCAGCATCCTTAAGTGCATCTTCAACTTTCCTAGGTTCCTCCTTGGATAGAAAGTTATGATACAGACATTCATTTTGAGTTGCACTTCTTGTCTTAACACCTGCATCAGGATCCCCAATTATCAAATTAGGAGTGTGACTTTTGGTCCATTTCCTTGCTGGTGGTAAATCATTCCTTGAAGTAGATGCTCCCCCTGGATTGGTGTTGTCATTAAAAGAGTTTGAATCTGTAGAAGCTCCCCCTGAATTATTGTTGTCTCCTCCTGATGGATTATCAGGATTGTCACTTGAATCAGTATTTGATGATTCTCCTCCTGATGGTTGAGTTGTCTCAGAATTAGTAATAGTTTGTTGTTGCTCCCCCTCAACATTTTCATCGTCAGTAGCATTATCAGTAGCACCATCAGTATTTGGTGCATCATCAAGATTTGGTGCATCACCAGAATATGGTGACCCATCAGTATCTGATGAAGTATTAGTATCTGACTCTTGTTCATCAGGATTCTTGGTAGCTTCATTTGCAAAGATCAAACTATCATGCGAGTCTTCAGCAATTCCAGTTATCTTCTTATCATCAAAAAAATACATGTATTGACTCCATGACAATCCTTGTTCTCAAGTTGAAAACTCTAAAAGCTCTAGAGGCTGGATAACCAATAAAAATTCCATCATCAGCTTTAGTTTCAAATTTCCCTAATTGTTCAGGATGAGTTCTGAGAACAAAACATTTACAGCCAAACACATGCAGATGCTTCAGACTAGGTTTCTTCTCTTTGATCATTTGATATGGAGTTACACCATGTCTGTTTATGAGAGTGAGGTTTGAGTATAGCATGCTGTATTGACTGATTCTGCCCAGAAATATGTAGGTAACTTTGCTTCTTCCAACATAGTTCTGCCAGCTTCTATAAGAGTTCTATTCTTTCTTTCAACTACTCCATTTTGCTGCGGGTGTGCCAGGAGCAGAGAATTGTTATATTATTCCTTTGAATTTGCAGAATTCTTCCATTACTGAATTCTTGAATTCAGTACCATTATCACTTCTCAGAATCTTGACTTTATACTTTGTGCCTGTCTCAATCATTCTCACATGATCCAACAGTATTTCTGGAGTCTCATCTTTTCTGTGCAGAAAATACACCCAAGTGAATCTGGAAAATTCATCAACAATTACAAGAGTGTACCTTTTCTTACTGATGGACATTATGTTGACTGGTCCAAATAGGTCAAGATGTAACATGTGATATGGTTCTTCAATAGAGAATTCAGATTTACTCTTGAATGATGTCCTTCTCTGTTTGGCCTTCTGACCGGCATCATAGAGTCCATCAGGAGAATACAAAGCTTTAGGCAATCCTCTAACCAAATCTTTCTTCACTAACTCATTGATATTGTTGAAGTTGAGATGAGAAAGCTTCTTGTGCCAATTCCAACTTTCATCTACTGATGCTTTACTGATGAGACAAATAGAGGAGCCATCAGTATTTGATTGAATGTTGGCTTCATATATGTTACCATGCCAGTAGCCAGTAAGTGCAAAGTTGTCATCTCTATAAGACACAGTTGGGCCAACTTTCTCCTCAAATTCTGATAACATGGCTTTGTTTCCAGTCATGTGTACAGAACATCCACTATCCATGACTAACACAGTTTTCCTTTTGCCCTGCAATCAGACAAAAACACATTAGTCAGTATTTTTAAGAACCCACACTTGTTGGGTTCTTTTAATATGCATTTTATTTACTTTAACATCAGAAGACTTTTTGACTTTAGCACTCCTGTCAGGATTGTGTCCATCAGGATTTGCTTTTTCAATATCAGAATTGTAAAATGCATGTTTCACATTGACATTCTTAAGTTTACCAGAATTTGCACTTTTATTAAACTTAGGTAAAGGATCATAAAAGTTGTAGTACAAATTATGGTATTTTTCACAAGTATAAATAGAATGTCATTTACTGCCACAATGAAAACAAGAACTCCGTGGTTTATAAAATACTGATCTATTCCTAACATCAGACCTAGGAATTTCAGTAACCTTCTTTTTACTCTTTCTGCAATCAATAGCAAGATGATTAGAGTTACCACAGGTAAAACAACATTTTCTTGGTGCATTTGGGATAAACTTATAATTATTCTCTTTATTAATCCCAACTTTACCATTCCTGTTTCTCTTGACAGTAGGTGTCTTTTGTCTATTTGTCACATCACAAATTTTATCCTTAAGTTGTTTTTGAGACAATAGACCTACATTCTTATTTCCATTCTTCTTGACAGGTTTAGACTTAGAATCTGTGAAAGGTTGTGCAGAAGTAGATCCCTTTTCAAAAGTTGAATTGGGATCTTTACCAAATACAAACTTAACAGGCTTAATCTTAGTTTTGGTTTTGTCTATAACATGTATGTAGGTCTTTGGATTTACTATCTCATTTATAACAACTTTTTCTTTCAATTTCGTATCTTCTTCTGACTTGTACCCTAGATATTCTTTCCAATTCTTAGAAGTATTGATTTCATGAAATTTCCTTCCTGAGTCTGTCCAGGTTCTGATTTTCTCATTAGCATATTCAAGTTCTTTCTCAAGAGCAGTACATTTAAATTGCATTTCAAGTTTCATGTGCTTAGCATTATCACACTCTTTTTGTACTTCTTGCATAAAAGAAAATTCAGCTTCTAGATGATCATTCCTTTTTCTAAGATCAGACATCTCAGATAAGATCCTAGTATTTTCAGCAGTTTAACTTCTAAAGCTAATATGCAATGACTTTAGAAAAGATCTTAACTCAGAGTTATTATTTGTATCAAAATCAAAAACAGTACTTGATACCTTTTCATCAGGAACATCAGTATCATCAGTATTGGCCATTAGGGCATAGTTGACTACCTCAGTTTCAGATTCTGAGGATGAATCCATTCAATCCTTGCTTGATGTGATGAGTGTTTTAGCCTTCTTGCACTCAGTTGCAAAGTGCCCCATTCCATTACACTTGTAGCACCTAATCTTTGACTTATCAAATTTGCTACTTTTGCTGTCCTTCTTGTTGTATCTGTCTTTGTCAGGATTGAAGGTCTTTTTCTGAAAGTTGCCTTGTCTTCTAGCCTTCCTGAACTTCATCTTCTTGAAGCCCTTGACTATCATAGCAACCATCTCCTGCATGTCAGAGTCAGTAGAATCATCATCAGTATTGGCATCAGGATTGCCATCAGTATATGATGATGAGTCATCAAGTTCTAACTCAACCACTTTTGTCCTTCTTCTTGAGACCTCCACAGCTTTTGCTTTTGATTTTTCCTCAACATTCAAGGCTACATATTTTGCCTTGATGCTTCTTTTGTTCTTTCTTTGTTGAACCTCTAGATCTTAGGTTCTTATCATTCCATACACCTCATCAAGAGACACAGTGTTTAGATCATACTGGTGCCTAATGATTGAGCTTTGTGTATCCCAATCTTCAGGTAAAGCTCTCAGAAACTTGGTGTTTGAATCCTCAGTAACGTAATCTTTTCCAACTAGAGATAGATTGTTCAGTAGAGTCAGGAATCTATCATACATGTCAGTAAGACTCTCATCAGGTCTAGCAGCAAACTGTTCATACTCTTGAATGAGTAGAGCCCTTTTATTCTTCTTGATAGATGCAGATCCCTGGCATTGAGTTTCCAAGGTGTCCCAAATTTCCTTTGCAGACTTGCATGCAATCACCATGTTTAACATGACAGCATCAAGACTATTATGCAGAATATTCTTTACCTTAGCATCCCTGAGAATATGAGCCTTTTCTTCTGGAGTCCACTCACTTTTCACCTTGATCACATAGTGTTCAGGGACAGTATCTGTTTGACTAACAATTCTCTTAGGGATATATGGTCCATCATTGATCCTGTCCAGATAATCAGGATCTGTAGCTTCCAGGTACATCAACATCTTTACCTTCCATGTAGGTTATTCAGATTTCTTCAGGATGGGAATTTTGATGCTTTCATATTTGCTTGTCAACATCTTGAATCGTTTCTGATTAAATTAAATCAGTTTGCTCTGATACCAATTGTTGCCCAGTAATTAATAATTGTAGAAGGGGGTTAAATACAATTATGTAAGATTTTCGACTTAATAGTAATATAAAACACAAATATGAAATAATAACAGCTTTATTAATTCTGGTATAAAACTGTTACAAAACTCTCTCAAGAAATTCTGATGTTCTTGAAAGCTGCTAGGTTACAATGATACTCGTGTAAGCGATTATAATATGTAAAACCTAAACTGTGTTTATATAGTACACACAGCTTCTCTATCAAATACAAGATAAGTTAAAATCAATTACAAACTATATCTTAGTTGACAGCTACGTTCCTACAAACTAGGAACCGACAAATCAATCTTTCCTATTTTTCTGGACTCAATAGTTATCTTGAAGTAATACTGATCAGCTTCCAGTCCTGATGATAATCCTGATCTCAGTCCAGATTGCAATCCGGATACTGACACTTATGAAATCCTGATGACGTCAGCTCAATCCTAACAAGTAGTCCAGATATTGACGATCATTGAATCCTGATCTAACATGGACTAACATCATATCATTTTTGTGTTTCTTAGAAAAAAAAGTTTTGTCTATGATACCTCTAACAAAACCATTTTCTATAAGAAAACCAGAAAGAGTGTCATACCATTTTCTTGGGGCTTGTTTGAGACCATAGATAGCCTTGAAGAGAAAGTACACAAAATCCAGTAACTCCTGATTTTCAAAGCCAGGGGCTGTTCTACATACATTTCTTCATCCAGCTCACCATTCAGAAATGCACTCTTAACATCCATTTGATAAACTTTAAAATTGGAGTAAGCTGCAAATGCTAAGAACATCCTGATGGCCTCAAGCCTAGCTACTGGTGCATAGGTTTCATCATAATCAATGCCTTCAGGTTGTGAATACCCTTGAGCAACCAGTCTTGCTTTATTTCTTGTCACTATGACATCTTCATCTAACTTGTTTCTGAATACCCATATTGTACCAACTACTTTCCTGTTCTTTGGTCTAGGTACCAGCTTCCAGACTTGCTGTTGTTCAAATTGATTGAGTTCATCTTGCATAGCAATCACCCAATCAGGATCACTCAGTGCTTCCTCAGTCTTCTTTGGTTCCATTTCAGAAAGAAACCCTGAATAATGACATTCATTCTGAGTAGCACTTCTAGTTCTAACTCCAACACCTAGATCACCAATAATCAGCTCAAAAGGATGAGCTCTATTCCAAACAGTTTGTCTTGGAAGATTTGATCTTGATGATTCGCCTTGAAATTCATTCTGTTGTTGTGAATGACTAGTTGATCCTTCATTTCCTCACCCTGATTTGTTGCTAGATTGTCTTGATGATTCCTCTCCAGTGTTAGTGGTATCTCCATTGTTACCAATGTTTCCACCACCACCACCATGATAATTATCATCATTGTTATTATCATTACCAACATCAATCTCAGGTGGAGTTTCATCATGTGATTCTAAATCTAGTAAGTTATTAAACTTCAGTTTCTCAGATGAATCTTCTGTTTGGATACTTGGGAGTTTAGTGTCATCAAATATAACATTGACACTTTCTTTCACTTGGTGACTGTCAATTAAGTACACCCTGTAAGATCTTCTGGAGTAACCAACAAAAGTAGCTTCATATGCCTTGGCCTCAAACTTGCCACGTCTAACATCTCCATCCTTAAGCACAAAGCATTTAGCACCAAATACATGAAAGTATTTGAGAGTTGGTTTCTTGTTATTCATGATCTCATAAGGTGTCTTCATTAAGTCCTTGTTGATTAAGGTTCGATTGTGAGTATAACAAGCAGTATTTACAGCTTCAGCCCAGAAGTACATTGGAAGTCTTGATTCACTTAACATTGTTCTTGCAGCTTCAATCAATGTACGATTCTTCCTTTCTGCCACTCCATTCTATTGAGGAGTTCTAGGGGCTGAATATTGTCTTATTTATTCCTTTATCTGCACAAAAGTCATTTAGGACTGCATTTTTTAATTCAGTTCCATTATCTGACCTTATAGCTCTAATAGGAAATCTAGAATCCAGCTCAATCAACTTCACATGATCAATCACCATCTGTGGAGTTTCATCCTTGGAATGTAGGAATAAAACCAAGGTATATTTGGAATAGTCATCAAAAATCACAAGAGCATATTGTTTCTTTGACATAGACATCACATTAACTGGACCAAACAAATCCATGTGCAGTAGCTGATGTGGTTCAGTTATTGAGGATGTGTCAGTGCCCTTGTGAGATGCTTTCTTTGACTTTCCTTTCTGACAAGCCTCACACAGTCCTTCCTGTGTAAATTCCATTTGAGGCAGACCTCTCACCAATTCCCTCTTGACTAGGGAGTTCATTGTTTTGAAGTTCAGGTGAGACATCTTCTTGTGCCATAGCCAACTTTCATCTGATGAAGCTTTAGCATAAAAACAATTAACTTCATCTTTCGATACAGAATATAAATAAGCTATGAACAAGTTCCCTTTCCTAACTCCTTGAAGAGCAAGCTTTCCATTCTTCTTGTGAAGGATGTGACACTTCTCTTTATCAAATGAAACAACATATCCTCTATCACAGAATTGACTGATACTGAGAAGATTGTGCTTAAGACCTTCCATAATAGATAAATCTTCAATGATAACATTTCCAGATTCCAAACAACCATATCCTTCAGTTAAACCTTTGATGTTATCTCCAAAGGTAACCATTGGGCCAGCTTTCTCAACCACATTTGATAGCAGGGCTCTATCTCCGGTCATATGCCTTGAACATCTACTGTCTAGAATCCACACAACACGGTTTACCTGTTCCACACCCTGTAATATCAAATTGATTAGTCCTTCCTCGGAACCCAAACTTGATTGGGTCCGGCATACTTAAAGAACTGGCCTTTGTCAGGAAAAACAACATTTTTAATCTTAACTACTTCAACCACTTTAACAAAAGAGCGTTTCCATTTATAACTAGCCTTAACACATTTCTGAGAAGGCTTAGGTATGAATGTGTCCACTCTAGTTTTGGGAGGACTAGAAGTTTTAGATCTAACATGCTTCTTATAATTAACATGTTGACGAGGAGCAGTCTTATCATCAGATACATGCTTACTATTAAAATAAGCATACATAACATTAAATGCACAAGACATGCAATTCACCACACCACATGCTTTATGAGACAGATTAACAGTAAGCATGTTAGATTTGTTGTTGTTTTGTTCCACTTTATGAATGTCTTGTTTGGTCTCTGTTGCTGGAACAACTTTGACAGAACCCTCAGACACACATTTGTTGGA
This sequence comes from Heracleum sosnowskyi, assembly GCA_030848705.1. Taxonomy (NCBI): domain Eukaryota; kingdom Viridiplantae; phylum Streptophyta; class Magnoliopsida; order Apiales; family Apiaceae; genus Heracleum; species Heracleum sosnowskyi. The sequence continues at coordinate 14,942,370 of CM061241.1, read as the reverse complement.
ATGAGCAATTTCATTGGCAAGGTCTTCAGTACGCAATTCCTCTTGAATAATGATAGAAGATTCATTCAAAGGTTCTGCTATTGATTCTTTAAAGAGAGGGTCTTTAATACCCTTAAGCACCTGTGGTATACCCCTATCTTTAGAACTGACTCTGTTAGGGGTATTAATGCCTAACATTCCAACAGCCTCATTATAGCCAAAACCTATACCAACAGTTTTGCCTATAGCTTGCTTGTTGAAAAACTATTTAGCCTCTTTACAAGAATTATAGTAGGCCCTTACCTTGGTTTCAAGTTCAGTGATATTATCTTTAAGAATAGTTTCTAGCTGTTTATATCAATTAACCCTATTCTCAAGAAAAGCTACTTTATCTTTCAGTTCACCCTGATTAACATGCACTAGTCTTAATTCTTTAACCTCTTTTTCTAAAGCATTGTTCTGAAGAATAATTCGATCATTTTCACTACGAGCACATGATATACCATTTCTGCATCAGTAAAAGTTACCTCAGACTTAGGAGATGAAGAATTGCCTTCAATAGCCATAAGTGCAAGATTACCAACTTCTCCATCTTCTTCATCACTGTCATATGAGTTCGTCTTTGCTTGTCTAGGTTTTTTACATTCTGTAGAAAAGTGTCCCAACTCATTGTAGTTAAAGCATCTGATAGTGCTTCTGTCCACAGTTCCAGTTTTATAGCCACCCCTTGTGCTATTAGAGGAAGAAGAACTACCTCTCTGGAACCTTGGTTTAAATTTGAGATTTGGATTCCTTCTGAATCTAAAGTTTCCAAATTTCTTCACTATCATAGCCATTGACTCATCTTCTAGTTGCTCAAGCTCTTCCATGGAATAAAAGTCACCATCAGATTGACTGGTGGATCTAAAGCCATATTCAGCTACAGTTACATCCTTTTCTGAACTGGAGGGTTGAGCAACCTTCACCTCCAGTTTCTGAGGAACTTCTGCTACAAGTGCAGTAGACGTACTGACCACTTTTCCCGTTCCATAGATTTCCTTTTGTTGAATCTGTTCCAAGTCATAGGTTTTCAGTACTCCATAGAGTCTTTCAAGTGAAATCTCACTTAAGTCTCTTGCTTCTCGTATGGCTGAAATCCTGTGTTCCAGATGAATTGGAAGTGTTAAAAGGAATTTCTTGTTGATCTCCCTGATGGTATAATGTTTTCCGTGAAGATTCAGATCATTGATCAACTTATTATATCTCTCAAAAACTTCAGATATTTCTTTCCCTAGATTGGACCTGAAGTGTTCATAAGAAGACATAAGAATTTCCAGCTTATTTTCTCTTACTTCCTCTGTCCCTTCATTGATGATTTCTATTGTATCTCAGATATGCTTAGCATCTTTACAATTTAACACATGATTATGCATAACTGGATCCAGAAAATCAACTAGGATTAACTGCAAGCTAGCATCCAAGGAAGAATCTTCCTTTTCATCAGCTGTATAATCTTTAGGCTCTTTAGGATACATCCTTGCAGCTTGAACGACCACATTATTCGCAATGCGTTCTTCTTCAACAACCATAGGTATAGTTGGTCCTTTATTTAATACACCTAGGTACTTAGGATTTGCCACCTGAAGAAACAGAAGCATCTTCTTCCACATGGGATAATGCTCCTTGTTGAACATAGGAATCTTTATTGTTTCAACTTTTTGTGTAGTCATCTTGAGATTTTTTTAGAAGAATAAAAATATGAACGTTCTTGAAAAAATCACAAAAATTGGATCTTTGATTTGTGTATCAATCAAAAGGCTCTGATGCCAGTTGTTAGGTCCCGATAAGTTCGTAGAGGGGAGGGGGGTTAATACAAACTTTACCGTTTAATCGAATTTGTTCTTCTTAAGAAATTATAATTCAAGAACAAATAAATGCGGAATTAAATGAAACAAAATTCAAGTTAAATATAACTTATATTAAACTTGAAAGGTGTTACAAATATTGTACGGATTACAAAGATTGAATCTCAAACTAATTAAAACAAATTTAGAATAAATTTGACATGAACTTATCTTTTTTTGTAATAAAAAGATAGAAGGATAAATGATAGTTCGAGATAAATTCTAGGGATAAAGATCCACTAGATAGTCAAAGCAATACAAGTAAATGATTTCTAGTGGCTTGGATATAACGATCAATACTAGAAAGGAATTCACTGAACAAATTATTTCTCTAGCAGTTAGAAGCAGTAAAGGCAGTTCTTGTTCTTGAAGATATAAAGTTGAGTTTTGTGTAACTGTCTTGAATTCATTCTGTTAATATCTCTTTTTTAGCACATCAAATCATGTACGCCTCTTTTCTTTTGTTCCAGCATGACTATCAAATAAGACTGGAATGACTATCATTTTTAGCCTGGAATGACTATCAACCTGGCTTGGAATGACTATCAGAATATTAGAATAACTTTGCAATGACTAACAATTGAACTGGGATGACTATCGGGTTGACTATCCTTGATAGTCATTCCAGTTCATTTCTATGATAAAATGATCTGGCATGAATATCGGGATGACTATCCTTGATACTCATTCCAGGTCATTTTTCATAGTCATTGCAAGCTTAATTCTAATTCCAATTTTAATTAATTCTTATAATTAAATAATTTAATAAATTAATTCTGATGAATTAATTTATTTAATAAATTAATAATTAATTAAAAGAGAATTTATATTCTTCCTTGATAGCAGAAATAATTCTTGAACCACTTGATTTAATGAAGAGCTTCAATTGTATGGTGTTGACACTCGATGTACTGTTTGGTTCATGAGTGACTAACTTCAATGACGTTTCTTCATTTTTGAACTTTAAGTTGTGGTCCTTTTCTTTTCCCTTTATCAAAGCACTGTAATCTGTACACTTGTTGTCACACTTCTGAAATCTCTGTCAATAGAATAAATCCACTTCCTTGAATACTTCATTGAGGCTTGAACAATTAATTGAACTTCTTTCATTGTAGAATTACTTCAAGTCTGTAAGATGACTTTAATCTTCATTCTTTTGACTGATATAACCTTCTGAGATTCATGTGACACTGAATTATTATTTACTTATTAAAAACTTGTTTAAGTTGAGTTATATCCTCGATGAATACAAATAGGCCAATACATATGCCTTTCAGGTACGTCGTCTCAAGGTTGGTGATCTTGTGTTACGAAGGGTGATGCCTCATACTAGAATTGTCGGTCATGGGGTCTTTGGAGCTAACTAGGAAGGGTCTTACAAGATCAAGTCTGTGCTTTGGGAAGGAACTTTTCACTTGGAAGATTTAGGTGGCAATCCTATACCACGAGCATGGAATATGGAACATTTGAAGAATTATTATCAATAAGGAGTGGTTGTGTACCCGCTATATTATTTAAGTAGACTAGTTGCAATAAAATTCCTCCTAGTCTAGGGGGGGTAGTGCATGTACACCCTTTTTTGGCCGGTTGAGACGATTGTTTTCAGTATTTCTTATTTTCCTTTCCCCAAAGAGCATTAGCCTTGGGACCAGTGTGATTTCCACACCGGAGCGCATTATTTATGAAGACTTCCAATTATTCAAGTTTTTATCAAGAATTTCAAGAATTGTTGTTTGCTTATGATTTTTAAAAAAGAATTTACAAGTTTTATCAACTTCTGCACGAAGTGGACACGCCCTCATATGTATCATAACAAGGCGCGCCCTAAGCAAGTTAACATTTTTATGAAGATAACTTATGGGGGGATATTTGAAGTAAAGACTTGACAACAAAATGTAAACAAAGACAAGTAAAAATGGCGAGCATTAAAATGATTGAAATATTTAAATCAAGTTTTAAAGGGAATAAATCCCTAGGTGTTTGTTGAATTCTTTAAAAGGATGAAAGGGGGAGGACGCGCCCTTACCCTCCAGCTGAAAAGAGAAACAAAAGATAGGTAAGAGCGCACCCTGAAAAGGAAAAGAAGATGGAACATGGCGAAGTGATAATAAAAAGATGTACTTTTTAAGAAAATTATGAAGAGACGAGTATGAAAATTCATCTAAAGACGCGTCCTAAAAGAGATAATATTATCTATTACGATGTCGTGAGAGTCATAGCAGATACAAGGATTAGTTATATAAGACGCGTCTTATGGAACCCTATAGAGAGTTTATAACTATAAGAAGACGTGTCCTTAAGAACATAATGTGAATCAAACTAAATAATGACGCGTCCTAAGTTCATATTTGATATTAAAGTAGCAGAAACATAATTCGAAATCAAGTATATGCATAACAAAGATCAAACACGAATAGATACAAGTATACATACAAGTATTTCATCAAGAACACGAAAACGTTCAACGGTCATATCATCGATTTGGACAAAATATACGGTAAAAACATGAAATGAAGGCATAAAATCGTACCGTTTTAGTTGATGAGCAAGATTTGAGAAGAAAAATGTCGGAAAAGAAAAGCTTTGGCCGGATTTTTGCTCAAAAAACGAACTGCGGCGGTTCTCTTATCTTCTGGAATAAAGGGTAAAGTAGAAAAAAGGGAAAGTAACGTTTTAGGTATTTATAGGCGGAGGCTCGCCTCGTGAAAGACAGTTGTCAGGCACGTGCGATATTATGGCAAAGGAAGGACGCGTCCCTTGTGATGGCGCGTCCTATTTGATAAAGCTTTAGAAAATTTTGAAGGTTTTAGGAAATTCAATGTATTGTTTTTAACTTCACACTGAATTGGGGGGTAGTTTTTATAGCCAAAATTTGATAACAGGTTTTTAGGTTAGATTCGGGTTAAGTAGGATTCAATTGGGATATCCAAGATGTAATTAGGGCTAGGGCTACTATAAATGTGTAATTAGGGCTTACCCTCATAGGGGTAAAGGCGCGCTCTTTAGGCCGTCTACCCCTTGAGGGCGCCCCCTCATGGTGACAACGGACTACTTGATAAAGAACAATAGCTACATTGACATGGCATTGGCATGAGGAAGACTTAGGGCTTGCCCTCGTAGGGGTAAGGGCACCCTCTCTTAAAGACGTTCACCCCTTGCGGGCGAGACCTCTTGATTTGAAAGGTGATCTCCTTCGCTTGATACTGGAAAGATATTAAGAATTATCCCTTAGGATGTGCCCTAAGGGAGGGATGTTTTTGGTTGAAGGCCTCCAGGGGTTTGCCTGATGATTGAAGGCCTCCTCCTGTATTCAATGGGTGCGTCCTCATTGGGGATGTGGGGTGAACCTTGGTGTGTGCTTTGGGAGCTCTGTTCCTGTACTCAATGGGTGCGTCCTCATTGGGGAACTTTGGAGTAATCCTGCACTTTGCACCCAAACACTTGGGATCACTTGTCCTGCTATCTGGTGGGTGCTTCTCATTCGGGGGACAAGGATGCGTTTGACATTTAAGGTAAGTCATGGCTATACATGCATCTATGAATTAAGGAAATAGTTGGTAATGGATAGGACTAGTCCTCGACGGGGGAATTTTCCTTATTCATGAAGTCCTGACGTCATGGACGAGCCTTGGGCCTTTGTGACTAGGCCTTATTGTTAGACATTCCTAAAGTGAGCTAAATTCTAAGTATGGAAAGCGGTGGAAGAGTCTTATGTCTAAGTATGGAAAGTAGTGGAAGAGTCCTATGTCTAAGTGTGGAAGACGGTGGAAGACTTCGACTGGGCTTCGAAGATTAGAGACCAAGCCCATAGAGTAAACTTCCTCCCCAAGAACTACGTTGGCTTGATCCCCTATATAAGGGGTACGTAGGCACATTGTAAGGGATCGAAAGTTGAGAGCTCAGAGGCAGCCAACATAAACCCTAAGCAATCTCGGCCACCAATTAAACACAACCACCATACTCCGGTGAATTCATTATTCAAGGACCACCGTTGTAGATCTTGATTCCGGTGATAAACCTCGAACTTTGTTAATACCAAATTCATTATAGTTAGTACTCCCTCTGTTCCTCTCATTTCTTTACAGTTTTTTACACTGTTTGACACGCATTTTAAGGCTTCTATAAAGTATAGCTCTACAGCTTATTTTTAAAACTTTCTTTTTCTAAATAAAAATTTAAACATTATATTTTTATTCAGAAGAAGAAAAAATTTAAAATAATTTATCGAAGTATATATTAAAGAAGCCTTAAAATGCGTGTCGAGCCCCCGCCCCCCTATGTAAAGAATTGAGAGGGACGGAAGGAGTATTAGTTTTGTCCGGATCAAGTCAATGTGTTGACTTTACTATGTATAAATTAGAAATCACTTATTCATAATTATAGAAATACATATATAATAACAATACATGTGGGCGTGGGAGAATGAGATTAGTGGCAATGAATTAAACTAAATACATTAGATAAACTTGTCAATCATATAAAATAGGGAAGAAGCAAAAACAGGGTACCACAAGAAAACAAAGAAGGCCAACAAGAGAAAGAAAAGCACGAGTACTGGGGGTGAAGAAGCAACTTAGATTACAGTTTCTAAGAAAATAGGTACTCTTCTTGCTTATTCATAACTAAATTTAATTTTTCTAGTTGACATGAAATACATGATTATCGAATTTATGATTTTACATATTTGGTTGGCAAGGTCTTAAAATGGTTTATTCATATAATTTCAAGTAGTTGTAGAGTTGTGGAGCTTTTGTAAAATTAGAAAAGTTTCATGGATTGAGTGGGTATTAACAAAGTTAAATACCTAATGTCAAATTCGGGTTTATTGTATGTGATAAGTCGGGGTTAGTGTGTTCTTGATATTCTCGATATACATTTCCGGTACATGGATTAGAGAATTGTACAAAGAGATACTTGAACCTGATATTTACAGTTTCTTATAAATTAATAGGTATGCATAAAAGGTACTCTCACGCGCAAAGAATATGGTGTTGGTATAAAATTTATTAAAGCTGATATCGAGGTAAGTAAAGTACTTGAGTGCAACACAAGGTTTCATGTATTATTCGAATATGTTTTTTGTGTTTCGACTATGCTCTACTTTGTGATGGTTGATATAATTTCTATACTTTATGATAGTTGACATAATTTCTAGTATATGATTACATGTGCATTCACACGATATCAAGATAGCATGTGTTGCTGAATACATGATATAAGATCATGCATACGATAATTAATGAAAATACAAACTTATGTTGAACTGTGCCACTGGTGCGAGAAGACGAGTTATGGTAAGCCTTGGGTAGGCTTATAAGGGTAGCCCGGTACGGGCAGGCTAGGTTCGTTATCGAATATAAATGTGATTTGCCTCCTCATTTTGTGAAGATCTAAGTGATTATATACCACAGAGCAAGGTCGCCTTAGGTCCTGAGCTCGACGGGGCAACGATGGAATAAGGTATTAAATGAGCCACTCTGTTGGTAAGGGCGCCGAAGGAGGTTCCCATGGGATATTATGTGACAAGCAAGCCCTGCAGGCAATGTCTAATCGAGCAGTGTGCACAAGTAGGGGCCCAAAGATAATAATGAGAATAAGAAAAGAAAAGTTGAGATATTAGTATGTGCATTGCACAAGAATTTAACATGAACTGCATGAGTTTACTTACTGAGCTTTGTCTCATGGTTGTCTTGTTGTCTTGTGTTGCAGGCGAATATAGATGTTATGATATGTGAAAGAATGAGCGAGCTGGAGCTGTACCGACCATGATGGTGTACATATGGATTTTTGACCATGTGGGTTGTTTAGGTTTTAAGAAAATACTCCCAAGTGTGCCGACTTCATTAAAAGAAATTTTCGTCTATGCTCAGGTGCTAAGCTAGCTACATGTTTATAAAAAAAAAATGATGTTTTCTAAATATGGTGAGCGTCAAGTTCAAAATTTTCTCGAAAATATTTAGACCGGTTATTTGAATAAGGAAAATAAGTAAGAAAGTAGCACCTCTAAAATGGGGTCGTTACATGAGCTTGTCAATTTAAAATTAATAAAAACAAAAAAATACTTAATTTGCAATTATAAATAAGAAAATAATAAGTTTTCTTAATTTAATGTAATTATAAACGAGTTCGAATTCAAGTTTAAGTCGAGTCGGGTTTTCAAGTTTCGGCTTTCAAGTCAAGCTTAGTGAGATCGACACATACTCGTCGTAACTTATTTAACTAAACTAGTTCAAACTTGTATTCGAATTCAGCTTGTATACAAACTCGAATCAAGCCATGCCCTAATAAACGAGTTAAACTCGAGCTCAAATTTTAACTCTACATTGAATAATAAAAGCAGCTCGGCTCTAATTACAATTCTATATTAAACGATAAAATAAATAATTAAATTAACTTGTTAAATAAAAACAAGAGTAAAGTGCACTTTGTGTACTCGTATTTTAGTCAAGACACCACTTGCAATACTATAGTTTAAAATCGAGCAGTTGCAATATCAATATTTGTATTTCACTGCACTTTGTTGCATTCCGTTAATTGAGGTTAACTCCGTTATTAATTTAGGGAGTAAAGTGCACTTTGTGTACTCGCATTTTACTCTAAAGTGCATTTTGTGTACTCGCACTTTACTCTAAATTTTGAACTAAAGTATTTCAAGTGATGTATTGAGCAAAGTGCGGGTACACAAAATGCACTTTAGAGTAAAGTGCGAGTACACAAAATGCACTTTACTCCCTAAATTAATAACGGAGTTAACCTCAGTTAAAGGAATGCAACAAAGTGCATTGAAATACAAACATTGATATTGTAACTGCTCAATTTTGAACTATAATATTGCAAATGATGTCTTGACTAAAATACGATTACACAAAATGCAATTTACTCTAAAAACAAAGGGCATGAATTATTTTTGATGCCTAAAGGGCATTACAAAATTGAAGAAGGAGAGATCAAACCTGCAATGTATACTATACACACAAAGTTGAATAACTGAAGTCAATTTTATCAAAGGAAAAACATAAAAAGGATTCATTTATCTTGTATCGTTCAGAGATCAGAGGTATGAAAATATGCATGCACCTATATTTTTGTATATCATATTTTTATTATTTGATGAATTTTGATTGTTTGATTGCTTGCTTGTCAAAGAAACCCCTAAAAACTTATATATGGTTTGGGTATATATGTAGAAATGTTTAGTGCTTACAGTCAATTATGTCACTCAAACTTAGGGTTAGTATGTTTGATACAACTAAAACAGGACAATTGTTTGTTAAAATGTCACATCCAAACCTTAATATACTTGTTTCCATTAAGCTTTGCTTACAAATTCACTTTGATACGTTAAGTCAAACATTTGCTATAAAAAGCACTGCATGCTGATTGAGCGGTTTTTAACATATAAGCTCTTGCTTTTGATTTTCTTATCTAGATTCTTATGTTTAAGTGAGTTACATTAGTAGCTTCAATTGTTATGCTTTTAAGCCGTTATTTCTATTAAGTTTTACTAGCTTGGGTAACGTAATTTACTCTGTTATTTTGAGTTAAATTTTTGCGGAAGTGATTATGATTAACAAGAATTTCATGTTGATTGACCGATTATTGGAGCTCTGCTTTGATTTTCATATTTAGGTTGTGAGAGCTAGGTGAGTTATGTTAGTTTGTTTTGGGTTGATAATTAAGAAGTATGTTAGAGGCTTGATATCAGATGCCTGAGTAAAACTCATATGCTAAGTACTGTATTATACTCTGTAAATTTTTTTATAATTGACATTGTAAATTTATATAACATATAAACAATTTTTATACACTTATGTACTTGTGAAACTTGATTTTACATGTGAAAATTGATTTTACATGCACACTGTACTTTTGTTGCTTCAAATCATTGTGACAGTTCTATTATTTCATAGCCTAAAATCATTTCTTTCCATGACCTAAAGCTATTCATCATATTTCAATACAATTATCAACACCACAAATCAATCTTGATTAACATAATCAATGTATTAAGCACACCCATGTGGCCCGAACCCTAGTTTTCCTCCCGCCACATCATACACAACTTGTAGTGTCTTCTGCTGAACATTTCCAAATATTGCTAGGTCGGATGGATCGCTATTTGGAGCAAAAGCTAAACACGTTTGGGATGCACTGACGATATACAATATTCCGCTACCGTCAATATCAACCTTTTTGTTTCCGCTAAACAGAAAACTGATAGTTGGAACTTTCACTGTCGTGTATTTGCCGAAGTCATAACATGTGTCGAGTATCGAAATCGGCTTTCCTGTTGGATAACTTGACATTAGTTTTCGGAAAGTGTCACGTAAGGCCGTATATGCTGCCGGTGGCAAGCGTGTGATGACGGTGCCTGAATCTATGATCGATCCAGCAGTGGAGAACACTGTTGGACTGATAGGAAGTTTTCTACCGCCAACATATATTCCAAGAATGTCGATTGAGTAAAATGTTGTGCCTTTTGAGTTACCAAATGGAATATATTGTACATATTTGGAAGCGCCTGATTTCCCGAATGTTAAGTAACCAGTTCCACTAGATCTAGATGGTAGACAATAGGAGAAAACTTGGCCGTACTTCATTGCTGTTTGTGAGACAATTGAAAGTTTATCTCTAGCGAGTCCGATTAATCCAGAGGTTTGACCGAATAGACCTTGATTGTTTTCGCCACATCCAAAGTAGAAATTGTTGATGACTTCCGTTGGAGATAATGTTAAGGTGTCTTTTCCGAAGTAACCGATTGAAAATGATTGATCGCCATACTGGATTGCATATATACAGGTCGTTCCACGGCAGCCTGGACTGTTTCCAGTGGCAGAGCTGAGTTGATTACAATACGGTGTATGACACGAGACATTGGCGTAAGCAGTGGACAATGAAGGATTGAAGATTGGATCTGCTTGATTGTAGCATGATCCGACGCATGGTTCACATTGTGTCCACGTCAGATCGCTACCAGTGTCAAAGATTAGAGACAGATCTTTTTTGGGTGATCCGAGACCGACAGTGACAATATAGTTGCCTGCGCCTAACGATGAGCCTGATTTAGTTGGGATACTGGCTGCTTTGGAGGATCTGAATGTGTCTTTCGCGGAGTCAAAAGCAGTTTGTGAGTTAATCGAGTGGACTCTGTTCTCATCATGAGCCAGGATTTGTGACGCTGATGGAGATTCCTTTATCGTTTGGGTGGATTTGTGGCATGGTCCATGTCTGTGCACTACTTTGAGTGATGATGATGATAGTGTGGGATCTGCTAACATCATAAAATGTATATTAACTTAAAAAAAAGCAAAAGCAAATATGAAAAACTGTAATAAAATGCAGAATATAAACTGTAATTATTATGCAAATGATAATTTAGTTTAACATGATTAAGTAGTATAATTAGGTAAAGACAAACGTTAATAATGACAAAAATTGTAGGGTATATTCTTGTATTTTAAAATTGTACCTGTGTAATTCAGCTAAAAGGTAGGAAAAAGTTGTGAGTTAGTTTAATGTTTTATTAGAGTATGGTCTGTCTATTGCAAATACAGGTGTGTGATGTTTAATTTGCTTCTACACTTCCCGCTTATATTTAACTGCTTTGGGACATAACGGTTACACTTAAACTATGCACAAAAGTTAATTGGTAATTGCCGCTTAATCTTTGGTCTAGTTGGACGTATCATTTTAGCTTAGTGGATATCGCTATTGTCTGGATTATACTAAATTCGATATACGACTCTTCTGTAGATAACGAAGGATCAAGTATAGAGTATTTAAATTTATTATTACTAATTTTTATATACAGTATGTGTGTGCCAGTGGTTACAGGGACTGTACTTTGTCCTTTGCATCACCAAGAAATTATTTAACAAACTGCCAGAAACATTTAAACGTGAATAGGAAAATAATTGTGGTTGAAATGCTGGTAATTTTGGCCTACAATCAGACCCGTGATACTTTTTGGACAGGCATCTTTTACAATACTAAAGTCTGTCTGTGGCCACAAATATTTAAGCTATATTTTGAAATAAGATTGTAATCTAGAATTTTATCAATTCTTATTATATGAGAGTCATTTTATTCTGCATGTTTTTTTTTATTAAGCTATATTTTGAATGTTTGCGGAACATGTTTGAAACTCCAAGGAGAGAATCGAGTCCACAAGAACCAGTCCTAATCCGCCATATTTATTTATCGTAGTAAAAGATAGTGTAGTATAAAAGATTGCATTATGAATATTTAAACCCTTAAAAGTGAACAGATGACAAAAAAAAATAAAGATGAATAGTACTAAAGATGAAAGAATCTGCAGTACATATCTTATAAGAATTTATATGATATAGGTTACCCGACAAAATAATTACATGTACCATGATTTAAACAACACTACTATCCATCTTCTTTGTGAAACATATTTTTCATCCAGAATAAAGATAATGTCTCTAAAGCAAGTTCAGTTCTGAACCAAAAAGAAAACCAAAGTTATCTAGTAATACGTAAGATAATTTTGCCCTTAATCAACACTTGGGTATCTCTATGAGTTATTCGGTTTATATGAATGAGTTTCTCCTTCCGATTAATTCATTCTGGATCAAAAACTAACACATGAAATTGACATTCCCGGTTCTTGTTAATCTTTGCCCATCAACAGACTATCGTATATATGTGATTAAATCTTTAGCTACTTCGCAGCAACTCTGGTTGTTAGAACTTACATCTATGGTATGTGATCAAAATCTTTGAAAACTGTAAATTATAAGCTGGAGGGGTTGAGATGGAGTTAAGATGTTAAGTTGCTAGTATTAGATATTCGACCGCAAAATACCCGTCAGATTTAGTCGTTTTTCTTGTAGTAGAGCAGCATGTATACATATAGTTGATGAAGATTCAAGGGAAACTAGGAAACAGACCTTGCGAAGAGCAAACAGAGTCCGGTAGCAAGGACCTAACTTCGATAGTATGAAATTTATGTGCTTCTGCAACGAGTTTTCGATCAACAGCTGCATCCCCATCATAAACCAAACAAAACAAAACTAAGCTTGCTATAGATAAAGAATATAAGTGAAGAGATTTGGAAGAGGAAGCAGTGGGATTTCCCATTTGAGCAGACCAATTTTTATTTCAATTTGTTGCTCCACTTCCTGTTATCTCTTCCTCACTCACTCCACTTATGTATTTATATTAGTAGACATAACATACATATGGTGTCTATACATAACACCTTTTGGCTTAATAATGCATATTAACTTATATAAATAAATTTTTACTATAGCTCCTCCAGGTAACCCACCAGGTAGGGCAATTAATCTCACCCATTATAATTTATAAGCTTGTGGGTTCACACTCTTTTTTTTCGTTTCTATATGTTATTATTATCTAAAAATAATTACATGTATTGCAGTAGTTCTAGTCGATACTATAAAATGATTGCTAATGCAAACTACCCTCATAATGCTCCAATATAAGAGAGACCCATTTCTTTCCCTACATTATAATGAACTTTCACCTAATGTATACAGGGAGAAAATACGTGGAGTCGGGTGCAGTTGAGTAAGTTAAAATCTCGACTGAACTTGTAATTTATAATTTAAAAATTCATAGGAGCATCAAGTAATGTAGATTATAGGTGAAATGGGACAAATGAACATGGCAATAGAAGTATATAATTTGAAAGATTTCACATTTTTACAATGACAAGAAAGAACAGTAAATCGCAAAATGTTAAACATGTAAGATATTAGAAAAGAAAAAAAATGGAAAAAGCAACAAACAAGAGTATTATCACACACACAAACACGCACAAAATAAACACAAAACATTCCTAACGCAAAACATGTTTTATGTGCCAATACATGGGCCATCAAATCTATTACTAGCCTGGAAGCAAGATACTGGTATATTTTTAGGGTTTATATTTTCAAAAGTTGCCTGATATTTTATTATACATTATTCTCCATTTTTCTTGCGGCATTACATTATATATGAGATATTTGTACTTAGAAGGTACTTTGCATATTTTCACCGAATTCGAAATAAGTTGGAATTTTGAATTTCAATCGAAGCTCATATATTCGAGACATCAAATTGATAAGTAGAAACATTTTTATAACTTTATACAAGTTCGAATTAAATGAAGTCGCGTTAAGCGATTTAGAGCTCACAGGATCAGATCCGATAATATCATACCAGTTACGGACTTAGAATTTGGAAAGGTAATTTCCTGAACTGTATCAAAAAAGATTGTATTTGTTTTACAATTATTTCTAGAAATAATGTGAATACGAACTTCTAGAAGTACAATATCTAGCAAAATAAATATATAATTTCTATGAAACTAGCTTAACTTTATATAGTTGGGGTCACTTTATAAAACAACCAGAGCATGGACAAAGCTTTCACAATCATCACACCATAGAATAGTAACACATCAAGTGGTGTTTGTTATTTAGGTAGACTATCCTCAAGTGGGGTTTCTCTGGGCTCATTGCCTGGTTTGGTTGATTTCATGTTCTGTAGAATTAAAATGATAAAGTCAATGAATCTCAGGGTTAAATATTAAATTGATCACTGAAGTGAAAACCATATATCATTTTACTCATCGATCTCAACGGGTCTCATTTGAATCACTTAAGTCATAATAAGTATCAAACAGCTTGGAAGTAAAATAAATATGTGATCGAGAAGTAAAATAATTTTTTTGTCGAGTTCTACACATTTTTCTTGAATGTCACCATAACCAAACAAAAATTCACGAACTCTAGTATTTTAGATAATATATTTAGTTTTTTCGAGTCAGCTTAATGTATCACGTTGATCAATGAACTGAAATTAATTACTATCGATTACCTATCATATAGCGATTGCATATCATATATCGATTGTGTATTACATATTAACTAGTCGACAAAGCCGCTGATATGGATAGTAATTATAGAAATATAATTGATGATTCTTTGGAAAGGCCAAGTATTTAAGGCCCAAAACCCAGATTATTTATTAATTTCGTAATTAATAAATAGGGAAAATATACAGCTCATAAAAAGAGTCCAAAATATGATAAATTCATCAAAGAAGGATCCGGAATCCCAATTAAAGGCAATTAATGAGTCATAGCCTTTATCAACAAGGAAACGAATTCTCCAGCAAGAAATACAATATTTATCCAATATAAAAAAGGAGACTTATTCGCTAAGACTCCTAAACATACCATAAATACTAGGCTCTAGACGCCTATATAAGGACCCTGATCCTACAATCAGAACTACGTTTTGGGCACAACTCCATACGTCACAACGCCTCGAAGGCGCAACAAGCCATAAAGGCACCCCTAGAACTACGTTTTAGACTTTATCCTCGAATAAGGACATACAAGTCACTACGTCCTTGGTGTTCCCCTGCCGCCATAGCCCCGAGGGCAACACCAAGAACTACGTCTTTGGCTTGATTCTCAATAACGAATTGAGATACGTAGGCATCTAGTGAGGACCGATTTAGTCTCGAAACACAAGTGTAGCCATTAAAGCTCGAAGCTCATTAAACCTTAGCATTAAATTCATAAGTACGCTTTTTAATCCACAACATTTGGCGCCGTCTGTGGGAAGACAACATCAACCATGGCAAACACACGAAGAACATCTCGAGATACTCAAACTCCTGAGGATCGCCCTGTCACCTCTGAGGCTGATACTCACGGAAATCAACCACCGCCAACTACTGGCACTCAAGGGACGAATATCCCCACCAACACTCAAGGACCGGAAATCCCAATTTCGGTTGAAGGGACGAATCCCCTGCAGATGGTCATTCATGGATCTAATCCATAAGAGACCGTTCACCAGCAACCAATCTCGACTTCTCCACTCATCATGAATGCACCGAGAAGCCTTCAACTCCATACTACTGATCTACCTCAATACGCGAATCAGACTTTGGGGATGCCAAGCTATGGCATGCCCCCTCGACCCATGGCGGGCGGTAGTGGAACTAATCCAATCTACTATGAGGCATATGTGCCCCCTTATATTCAAGGTCTGGGACCCCAAAATCAACAAACTCGCCAGACCCCTTTCGTTCAAGATTACTCGGGCCCATACACCGAGGATGAGGGTTATACAAATGGAGAGGATGTTGCCCCAAGAAGGAGACGTTCTTCCCAGACAAATCGGGATCAACCCCAAACTACTAAGGAGAAAATCGCAGCCCATGAGGCAGAGACTACAAGACTCAAGAAACTCCTTGCTGAGGAGGAGGCCGCTCAATCTCAAGGCCGAACGACTGAAGGGATCCCGATAATCAACTTGGATCCACTGGCAAGAAGAACCAAGAGGGCCGAAGCCCCAAGGGATGATCCTACACCACCGTTTACTCAAGACATCATGAAAATGGCTATATCCAGAAAATTCAAGATGCCTTCGATCAAAGCCTATGATGGAACGGGAGATCCCGCAAATCATGTAAGGACCTTCTCCAATGCAATGCTGTTGCAGTCAACCAACGATGCGGTCAAGTGTAGGGCGTTTCCACAAACCTTGGCAGGCATGGCCCAACGCTGGTATAGCCGTCTTCCTCCCAACTCAATTAGGTCTTTCAAGGAACTAAGCAAAGCTTTTATCAAGTGCATGAGAAAAGCTCTGCATCACTCATGGCAATCCAACAAGGAAAGAATGAAGCCCTAAGGGACTACATCAATCAATTCACTCGGGAGGCTTTGAAAGTCCCGGACTTAGAGGACAGAGTGGCTATGATAGCCCTGCAACAAGGAACTACTGATGACCACTTCAAAAGGTCGTTAGCTAAACATCCACCTGAGAGCATGCTGAAGCTCCAAGATAGAGCCGGAAAGTATATCAAGGCTGAAGAAAACATGAGAAAGTATGAACCCACTGCTAGCGGTAGTGGAAACTCAAAGAAAAGAAACTCAGGAGTACGACGTCAAGGAAAAGTTTCCCAGAACGTCAAAGGACTCTGATTCTCCACCCAAGAGAAACAATTTTGGGCCAAAGTTTACGGAGTATGTAAGATTGAACACTTCCAGGAGTCAAATTCTGATGGAGATAGCTAAGGAAGGAGATCTCAAATGGCCGAAGCCAATGAGGGCTGACATGTCCAAACGGAACCAAAATCAGTTATGTCGGTTCCACAAAGAAGTCGGTCACGACACCGACGATTGTAGGCAATTGAAAGATGAGATCGAATTTCTGATACGAAGAGGAAAACTCAGCAAATTCACCAAGGATGGAAATCAAGGGACTCAAAGAGGAAACTATGAAAGAAAGGATTATGACAGAAGGGACAACGACCAAGATCGTAACCCTAAGCCCCGAGGGCCAGTCATCAACATGATATTCGGAGGGCCAACTGCTGCTGGGTCCTCCCGAAACTCAAGAAAAGCTTATGCTCGAGAGGTAATGACTGTGGTTGGAGAAGCACCGAAGCGTGCCAGAACAGAAGTGTCAATAGGTTTTGATGATTCAGACTTGGAAGGGGTGAAGTTCCCCCACGATGACCCTCTAGTCATCATACCTGTGATTGGAAATTCCGAAACAAAGAGAGTCCTAGTCGACAATGGAGCTTTAGTGGATATCTTGTTCCATGATGCTTTTATCAAGATGGGTTACACTGATTCTCAGTTAACACCCTCAAATATGCCCATATACGGATTCAATGGGGTGGAATCAAAAGTGTAAGGCACTATCCAACTCCCAATGACCATGGGGCAAGGGATGAATACGTCTACTCAAATGCTGAACTTCATAGTTATAAAGGCAACTTCAACCTACAATACAATCCTGGGAAGGACTGGTCTTCATGCGTTCAAGGCCGTTGCCTCATCTTATCATCTGAAAATCAAGTTCCCAACGAGGAATGGGATTGGTGAAGAACGAGGAGACCAAAAGATGGCTAGAAGTTGTTATGTGGCCGCGTTAAGGCCTGATGGAATCGGGGGGCAAGTTCTCCCAATTGAAGACATGGATACTGACGACAATGAGGACCGAAGAGGGAAACCAGCTGAGGATTTAATCCCAATTCCCTTAGTCCCTGGTGAACCGGAGAAGGTGACTTATGTCGGGGCACTACTACCTGAGTCATTAAAAAGCAAGCTCATATCTTTTCTTCAAGAGAACAATGACGTTTTTGCTTGGACAGCGGCTGACATGCCAGGGATTGATCCCCAATTGATAACTCACAAGTTGAATGTGGATCCTGAAAGAAAGACGGTGAAACAAAAGAAGAGAAATTTTGCTCCAGAAAGGCAAGAGGCCATTAAACAAGAAGTTGAAAAACTTCTAGAGGCCGGATTCATTGAAGAGATACAATTCCCGGAATGGTTGGCTAACCCCGTAATGGTCAAAAAGGCCAATGGAAAGTGGATGATGTGTGTAGACTTCACTGACTTGAATGATGCATGTCCTAAGGATTGTTTTCCCTTACCAAGGATTGATGCATTAATAGATGCTACAGCGGGACACGATATGCTCAGCTTCATGGATGGCTTCAGTGGATACAACCAAATCAAAATGCACAAGGATGACATCTCCAAGGTATCATTCATCACTGACTTTGGTGTTTTCTGTTATCTAGTCATGGCATTTGGACTTAAGAATGAATGGGTAACCTACCAAAGATTAGTGAACAAAATTTTTGAACACCTAATTGGGAAAACCATGGAGGTCTACGTAGATGACATGTTAGTCAAGAGCCTCGATAAGGCCGATCACATTGAGCACCTCCGAGAGACATTTGAAGTGCTAATGCACCACAAGATGATGTTGAATCCAGATAAGTGTGCATTTGGTGTAGGCTCGGGAAAGTTTTTAGGCCTAATGGTTTCCAAGAGAGGAATCAAGGCCAATCCCGACAAAATCAAAGCAATTCTAGACATGGAACCACCAAAGACTGACAAGGATGTCCAAAAACTAATGGGAATAGTGGCAGCATTGGGAAGATTTATCTCCAAGTTAGGAGAGAAGTGCTTATCTTTCTTCAAAGCACTCAAGAACGTGAAATTTTTTGAATGGACAACGGAGAGCCAAGAGGCCTTTGAGGCCCTGAAGAAATACATGGATGAGGCACCACTGTTGGCAAAGCCCAAGCCAGGGGAAATTCTCTATTTGTACTTGGCGGTTTCTAGCACAGCCCTTGGAGCCGATTTGGTAAAAGAAGAATTGAAGGTTCAGAAACCCATCTACTATGTGAGTAAGATTCTACATGGGGCAGAAATAAACTACTCAACGATTGAGAAGTTTGCCTTAGCCTTGGTAATGGCCTCAAGAAAGCTACGCCCGTACTTCCAGGCTCACAAAATAGAGGTCTTGACTGATCAACCTCTAAGAAACATCTTGCATAGCCCTCAAGTTAGTGGAAGGTTGATCAAATGGGCCATTGAATTGGGCGAATTTGACATCAAGTATAAGCCTCGAACGGCCATAAAAGCTCAAGCACTTGCTGACTTCATGGTTGAATGTACCATTGACAACCAAGAAGTCGGGGGGCAGGAAGTAATAGTGGAGGATGAGAAAGATCAAGAGATGGATTTCAAAGAATATTGGGTGCTCTATTTTGATGGAGAATCAAAAACAAAATCAAGTGGAGCCGGTTTAGTGCTACAAAGTCCTGATGGATTCCTCATAGAGTATGCACTAAAACTTGACTTCCCAACGACAAACAATGAGGCCGAGTATGAATCTCTGATAGCTGGCTTAGGGCTGGCTGGAGCCTTGAGAGTTAAAACTCTGAAAGTATGTGGAGATTCAAGGCTAGTGGTTTCCCATGTAAATGGGGAATTTGAGACCAGGGATGAAGTCATGGCCAAGTATTTGAAACTTGTCAAGGCCATCATGACTCAGTTCGACGAATGCTATGTAGAGCACATTCCAAGGGAAGAAAACATGAAGGCTGGTGCCTTGTCTAAATTTGCTTCTTCCGAAATTGAAAACTATGCAGGGAGTGTATACTTCCAAGTCCTGAGGACCCCAAGCATCAACGGAAAGTTGGTAGCACCCATTGATGTTGCTAGTTGTTGGATATATCCCATCAAGGCTCATCTAGAAACTGGGTGGTTACCCAACGACACTTCAGAAGCACGAAAGCTGTATGTGAGAGCACTAAGGTATACCCTGATTGAGGGAATCCTATACAAGAAGTCTTTCATCATTCCATATCTGAAATGTTTGAGACCTCAAGAGGCAGAATTGGCCCTGAAGGAAGTACATGAAGGAATTTGTGGGTAGCACTTGGGGGGCAGAGCCCTTGCCCATAAGATCACTCGTCTAGATTTCTACTGGCCAAGCATGCTAGCAGATGCTAAAAGCTACGTGAAGAAATGTGAAAGTGCCAGAAGCATGCATCAGTGGTTAGGCAACCACCAGAGATGTTGACATCCATAAACTCACCAATTCCATTTTCCATGTGGGGAATGGATATACTTGGACCTTTCCCAATGGCAAGTGCACCAAGCAAGTGATGCATTTCTTCTGGGAAAATGTGATATGCAGATACGGGATTCCACGTATCTTGGTCACAGACAATGGAACTCAGTTTAACAACGATGAGTTTAAGAAATATTGTGATGAGAACGATATCAAATTGCGCTTCACTTCTGTCGCCCATCCTCAAGCAAATGGGCAAGCTAAAGTTGCAAATCGAATTATTCTAGATGGACTGAAGAAAAGAGTTGAACGCACCAGAAACACTTGGGTAGATGAGTTGCTCCCCATACTATGGGCATATCGTACTACCTGCAAAGTCACCACTGGAGCAACCCCATTTCTGCTGGCATATGGGGCAGAAGCAGTGGTTCCAGTGGAGATTACTCACACGTCTCCAAGAGTTGAGGCTTATGAACCAGAAACAAATGAGGAAGGCTTGAGGCTGGCCTTAGATCTAATTGACGAAGTTAGAGATGAGGCAAATGCCAAGATAGTTGAACATCAAAAGAAGGCATCTTTCTACTACACCCTAAGGGTTAAAGAAAGGTTCTTTCGACAAGGAGACTTGGTTCTACGAAAGATTGAGGCATCCGGAGTTGGACAAAAAGGCAAGCTGGCCCCAAATTGGGAAGGACCATATCGCGTTAAGAACGTATTTGGTCGAGGCTCCTACAAATTGGAAACCCTCGAAGGGCATGAGGTGCCAAGGACTTGGCATGCCTCAAATTTGAAAGTCTATTATGTTTAGTGCATCCTAAAAGGATCCGCTAGTAGAACAAGTAGAAATATGGTTCGATGAAATCATGAGCTTCCTGGAAAGAAGATGAAGGGTTGAACCCGTTTTGATTGGTAGAAACATCCTCAAAGCATTGTCAAGACAAACTATAAATGAATGCAAATGAAAGCATACAAAATATGCATGTCAACTGCACAAATAGAGATGAATACAACGAACCCAGAAGGGTGAATGTTCCTAATAAACATACAAAAGAAAGCCTAAGATGCTTATTGTTAATTAGCGAAAATTTCAAGCTCAGGAGAAGTTTGATATGATAGACTTGAGAATGAATCACTACGAGTGGAGCCATCAGTAAGAACTCGTAAGGGTGAAGGGTTGAAACCCCAGAAACCTAAGACATTCAGTCCAAACCCCATCATTCGATATGCTCAATGAAAGGCTTGAAGCCAAAACAAGACGGTATAAGACATAAAAGGCTTATGCAAATGTCAAGTTAGCCTCGAATAAGGCAAAATCTTCGTAAATGTGTAGGTTGCTCCACACTTTACACCAAGACGATACTCGTGAAACACTAATGTATATTAAAATCCCCAAAAAGGGGTAGTAAGTCCCAGGTAAGGGATAAAAAGACCCCAAGTCTCGAGAAAGACCGGTATGATTTCTATGAAATCCTAGTGCATTATCATAGACGTTGGGAAGCGCGATCAGCCATTTTAAACCCAGAATCTTCAAGAAATCTTTAAATCTTCAAAAGAACCCAGAAACCGGTGAGTTTAAACAGAAAACCTCGCCGGGAATCGTCTTGCCACAGAACCCTAGCAGAGCTTTGCAGAGAGAATTTTGGAGAAAATCTAGCAGAATATTTCTGAGAAATGAAAAATGAGAAGTGAGTTGAAACAATTGAGATTTCACCCTTTTATAGGGGCAACAGTCGGTCAATGGGCCGGTTGAAAGAAGAGCAACCGTCTATAGCCAGTTAAGGCCCACGAATCCATTTATGGATTATAGAAATTGAAGCCCAAACAATTTGGGTCTCAGGCGAATTCGAAGCCCAAAACAATGAGGCCCAATAAGGCCCAAGGCTGGAATAATTTAAGTCCAATTAAAAATTGGGCTAGTTAAGGCCCAAGAAAGAATGAAATTTGGAATGAAACCAAGGCAAAAACAAGGATAAAAGATTTGAGGTCGAAAAGACCCTAAAACAAAATCGTACGACCAAGTTCGAAAATATACGAGAAATCGAGGTCGTATCCATCGATTTCGCACCAAAATAAGGCACAAAAATTAAAGATCTAAGGTCGAAAAGACCCTGGATCGAGTTCGAAGGCTCGAGGTCGAAAATGACCTGCAAAACGAGGTCGAAAGTATAAGGGATCGAGGTCGAATGACCGAGGTCGAAAATGACTGGGAAGTCGAGGTCGAAGCCATCGACCTGTGACCAATTTGAGGTCGAAAATCCTGGTCGAAAAAGGCTGGATCGAGGTCGAAAATGACTGGTAAATCGAGGTCGAAACCATCGACCTGGGACCAATCGAGGTCGAAAAAAGGCTGGATCGAGGTCGAAGGCTCGAGGTCGAAAAAGACTTAAAAATCGAGGTCGAAACATTTTTTCCTCACTCCAGTCGAGGTCGAAATCCAGGTCGAATTTCAGGTCGAAAATGACATGTTTCCTGATCGAATTTGAGGTCGAAAATGACTTGTTTCCTGGTCGAAAAGGAGGTCGAAAATGACCTAATTAGAGGTCGAAAATGCCCTTAAAAATGGAAAATTTTGAGGAAAAACATGTTATAACTTCTACGAAAACCCCAAGGAGATTTTCCCAGAAGTTGGGGGGCAAATGATATGGATAGAAAAGTAATTATAGAAATATAATTGCTGATTCTTTGGAAAGGCCAAGTATTTAAGGCCCAAAACCCAGATTATTTATTAATTTCGTAATTAATAAATAGGGAAAATATACAGCTCATAAAAAGAGTCCAAAATATGGTAAATTCATCAAAGAAGGATCGGGAATCCCAATTAAAGGCAATTAATGAGTCATAGCCTTTATCAACAAGGAAACGAATTCTCCAGCAAGAAATACAATTTTTATCCAATATAAAAAAGGAGACTTATTCGCTAAGACTCCTAAACATACCATAAATACTAGGCTCTAGACGCCTATATAAGGACCCTGATCCTACAATCAGAACTACGTTTTGGGCACAGCTCCATACGTCACAACGCCTCGAAGGCGCAACAAGCCATAAAGGCACCCCTAGAACTACGTTTTAGACTTCATCCTCGAATAAGGACATACAAGTCACTACGTCCTCGGTGTGCCCCTGCCGCCATAGCCCCGAGGGCAACACCAAGAACTACGTCTTTGGCTTGATTCTCAATAACGAATTGAGATACGTAGGCATCTAGTGAGGACCGATTTAGTCTCGAAACACAAGTGCAGCCATTAAAGCTCGAAGCTCATTAAACCTTAGCATTAAATTCATAATACGCTTTTTAATCCACAACAGCCGCGCTTCGCGACGGTATTGAAATCTTTTCTAATTTCTTTAAAAAATTGTAAAATTTTATTTTATAATATATGTAAAATTTTAATAATTAATTTTAACTATCAATTGATAATATAATATCTTATTATTATTCTATTTTATCATATTAAGCATTTTTAACTATTATAATTGTATGTTTTTCGAAAAAAACGAATTCTCCTTTCTTACAAAATCTTGAATGCCTTCTCTACTTCGAATATATATGAATTCTACTCCGCCTATAAATTTGAATGTCTCTTCTACTTGGAATATAATAAAATAAACTTTAATTATTTAAAATTGCAGAACTCTAAAAATTATGAAAATAGATTCGAACAATTTTAGATTAGCCACATCACAGCTCCTGTGTAATATATATAATCTTAAATTATGAATATATGAATATCATCTTAGAAACTATTAGAATATTAAATTCTTATAGTTTATACGATCCTCTTTACTAAGCCGCTTTCCTGTTAAAAATGTATCTTTTTGTTGAGCGCTCTCCCGTTGCTACTCGGATCTCTAATAGTGTTTTATTATTAATATTTTGTTATGTATATATGTATGTAATATTGTATATAGGACTAGAAAGAGTTATAGAGAGAGTAAGAATTTCATTCTCATTCAAGTTATCTTTGAAGTAATACAAGTGCCTTTATATAGGACTTAGAAAATAAGTTACAAGTGAAATGAAGGGCCAAGAGTCACATATTAATGGGAGAAAGCTAAAGGACAAAGTCATCCAAAAGCCAAAGGTCCCTTAAATTATTTACATAACACTCCCCCTTGGATGACATGTACTAACAACATGCCTCGTTAAAACCTTACTAGGAAAAACCCTGTGGGAAAAACCCTAGTGAATGAAAAAGAGTACATGTGTTGCACATAATGTAATGTAATTGAACTATCATGTCTCCCCCTCATTTCAATACATCTCGAATCTTACGCATTCCAATCTTATTTACCAATTTCCTGAAGGATGATGTAGGGAGTGTTTTTGTGAACAAATCTGCTAGATTCTCACATGAGCGAATCTGACAAACATCAACATATCCCCTTTGTTGAAGCTCATGAGTGAAGAAAAACTTTGGATCAATGTGCTTCGTCCTATCACCTTTAATGTCGGATCTCCAATCTTATCCATATACATAAATGACCATCCTTATGGGTTGCCAAAATCACGATACAATCATAAGAAGTGCCTGCAATTATTAATTTCATAGTAAATCAAAATAATAACATCTCCACCATATGTGAATATATATTCAATTCTGAGACGCAAATTATGATAATCATGTAAACATTTTGTGCCTGAAAAATCAATATAAACCTTTGTCGAATAGGTTAGTGGAGATCAAATAAAAGTATCTCATCAAGATTCTCATGTCTTCATATTCGACTTGCTTTAAACTCCGCTAGTGAATTTATTAATTAATAAATCGGAACATGTATAATCAGCAAGATAAATGAATATCTTACGCATTATGATATGTGGTACTTCAGGACCAAGAATTTTCTTTTTAAGTGTTCACAGCGGTGACTATCATCTTCCTTCAAGGAAGAAGTTGTATTTCAGAATGTATTAGCATCTCTTGCATATATATTAAACATAATCATGTATTTATAATCCTTCTAGGATCTTTATCCAATCGACTTTCATAAGTCGCAAGTTTTAAGCATTCTCATAAAAATTATATTCGTCTCCGCTCAAAAGTAGTTTTCCCTTTCAAAATTCGCATGGTTTCGGGGAAACTGTAAAATAATAATAAAATTCACCCCTTTACAAAACAAACTCAATAATCCCAATATATTATGATTATGAGGTGAAACTCATTTGAATGTCAATTAGAAACACATTCTAATTTTCATCCACTCTGGCCAGAGATTTATATGAGTTATCACATATCATAAATCATATTATCTTCAAAAAATAGTAGAAGATTAAACAATCATCACATTTCACGTATATCTTCTTATACCCGTACATACCCTTATGTGTACTCCATGAGTTAAGGAATATACCAAAGTATAATTTTATAAAAATAACAAGAACTATTTCCGCAATAATTTTATGTTGGACTACTGGTCTAGAACCCTTTACAACTCAATAGGGTAAGTTCTCAAGAACTTAATTTTCTGCTTCTAGCAGTTTTAATCCTTCTGGAATTTAATTTAAATGTTGTCAAGTGGGTCGTATATCCTTCGTATATTGCCAGACTATTTGGTAATTATGTAATCATGTCCACCACAAGATATTATTTCTCTTCATAACCAATATAAGGTCATTATATAACTATGTGACCTTTATATTTCGTAGATTTCACTTTCACATAAATATTCATTCATACCCCCACTGACTTTTTATACATGTGTGAATTGCAGTTCTAAATATTTCTCTATTTTAAAGAGATAATGATTTTTATAGCGTGCTTCCTTCACAACTTCTGGTGTGCGAACTGCAAGTCCAAATAATTTATCTCTTTGTAAGAGATTTTGCCTCAATCATTTACTTATATCTTTGGCCAATTTATTTTCTGATCCTCATTATAATCCATAACCTCAAGTGTTAAATTTTCATATGAAGTATCATCGACATTGATTTGAGTGAATGGTTCCATTTTATTCTAGACATGACATAATATATTGAGATCTCATAATTTTCAGGTACCTTAATTTTTCTTTCTTTTGTCATGTCTACAATCTCTTCTGGAGATCATTCAAAAGTTACCCACACCTCGATTTAGCCATCATCAATTGCTGCTCCTTTTTACCTTTAAGGATAATTTTGTTATGGAACCTACTAGTCTATCACGCTTCAGGCGTTCTTTAGACACATAGCATCTTGAGGTTGTCCTTCCAGGACATATTTATTTGGAGCATTTGTAGCTGGTATATGTGATATAGTCACTCTTTCAGGTCAACATATATGTCTGACAATAATTGAAACATATGAATGAATTATCTTCTGAACTTCTAGTTCAGATTCTTTACTATGAGGATCAACACGAGGCAATGATAATTCATTCATACTGAATATCACCAGCTATTCATTTTCTCCCCCTAATTTTGAGAAAACAGACTCAATAAATTGAGTCATAGCCAAATACATATAAATGGCTCCAAATATATATTGATTGATAACCACTTATTTATAATGTATATCCAACTCTATCTTATTATTGCGGTGGAAAAATTATAGCTGACCAAATTTAATTTATTCATATATGGAGATATTATGATAACTAGATGGCTAGATATGAATCAATATATGCCACAAGATATTCAAAAATTTTCATGTACAATAATTCTCATTGAACATTTGAGTAGTAGACTCACCAACATCATATAAATGCATATTCTTGATACTATGATTAACTAAACACTCAAACTAACAAGCTTCAGGTTGTGAGTATATAACAACTAGACATGTAACCATATAGTTCATGTATCAATCATATAATATCTTAATGGCCCATATTTGGAGTTTTACAATTTATTCCGAAAGATGGTAGATTCATAATCTATTTTTGTTGGTGATCAATTTTCCTTATACACAAATATACCTGAGGAGAATTTCCGGTTTTTCAACGAACGTCCATATAAAATTTCAATTATCATTCGCATAAAATCAGAATGACTTAGCCCGTAACTATAAATTTTCAGCAAACTTCTAGTTTACTATAAGATATTTTCATAAAACTTTGTGCGTTATAAAATTAGTGGATGATTTCAAAACATTTCTCCGAACTACTTTTAGTACCTTGAGTTAACTCAAGACTCGAAGACATATTTTTTCATTCTAGTATCTCCACGTGGTCGATTAATCATCAACTAAAATTTTTCTATCACTTGGGAGAGTACAATCACATGAATAATGTTAGAGTTCCCCTCTTTTTTTTCATGTAATGCTATGATTAAATACATGCTCTTCTAGAGCCTTCTATTTAGAAAAATATAATGAGACATCCAATATATACAATACTCCCCAAGGATCAAGATATCAACTTATAAATCATAATTTCACTATCATTTATATGGATTTATCTATCAGGGATATTGTCAAATTAAAATTCAAAATTTTTTATCATCCTTATGAAATATATCTCAATGTTGTATAAAAAAATGTGTCATATAGAAAATTTTTGTTCACATTTGCAAAACTTCCGGTCATTATTTTACACACAACTTCTGGTTGTAATTTACGCAACTTCTGATTGCCATCAATATCAAGTAATTATAAAACAGCATTGAACTCAAGTTTCAATTAAATTTATAATTAAAATCAAATTTATAAATCATATAATGATAACACAACACTACCATGTATTATATATATCACAAGCAAGACTTCACAAAAAAATATATTTATAATATTAAACTCTCATTTATTTGAAGCAAGCATAAACCATTTAAATATGTCGATAACACGGCAGGGTAGAATTAAAATATTATGTGCATAGTTCAGTCACAAGATGTCTCATTTTTATATACTTATTCAATTCTCAATACCCCTTTTTTTTTTTGCACATTTTTAAATCATAACCAACAATTTTGTATGATAACATCACTCCATATATTATCACTGTAATTATATCGCAATAGCTATAATATTTTGTGTGAGTTCTACAAAGGCATAATAAGATACACACAAATAGAAGTGCACATCGAAATAATTTAATAATCATGTTAAAAATACACATAAACGTGAAAATCTTAACACTACTTACATATCAACATAATTGCATATACGGAGAAGATTAAAACTCTATACATTTTCTTACTCCAAAAATAAAACTATGTACATGAACAAAATCAGATTTGACCGTCATGAAGATAGACGATTTTTAATAATTAAATAATTATATTTGAAAACACATTGATATCGAACAACATAGACATCGAAGATAAAAATCAGAACCGACCAGTCCGAAAGAAAGTCAATTTAAACTTTAATATATGTATGTGTTATGCTACAATTCATGTGTTTATATTAATGTTATATTGAATTTATTCTAAATGAGTATTCCTAAACCTGCTAGTTCTTCTAAAATCCTACTAATTGTCCAAAAACCTGCTAGTTCTTCTAAAATCCTACTAATTGTCCAAAAACCTGCTAGTTCTTCCAAACACCTACTAGTGATCAAAATTACAAATCTAAGTAAACATAAAACTCATTAAATCACTTCATATCTTCAAAATTTTTAGGCAACTAGAAGATCTCTCTAAGTAGTCTAAGAAATTTCGATTTTCAAATAATTTAATATAATTTGAATATGAACACAAAACGTAGAGATCGAAACAAGCTTTCCAAAAAGATAT
Source organism: Heracleum sosnowskyi (assembly GCA_030848705.1). NCBI lineage: Eukaryota > Viridiplantae > Streptophyta > Magnoliopsida > Apiales > Apiaceae > Heracleum > Heracleum sosnowskyi. The sequence continues at coordinate 14,913,485 of CM061241.1, read as the reverse complement.
TACTCGTTATTATTGGATAAAAGCTTGATTTACTACGAATATTCAAAGTTAAAGCACATCAAGTCAAATTAATCCACCAGATTACAAAAAGGGCAGATTTGAACATGTATACAAGCAGAATTATGAAAAATACAAAGAACGAAAGTTGCAGATAATCGAAATATCTTTCCAACGAGTCCAAAATCATAACATTTCGAGAAATAATGAATTAACTACGAATTTTTCCGAAATACCTAAAATATATAGATTCCGATGTAAAACAAATTCAATATGATTTTTACGGAAAATGTAAATTAACATAACTCATACAAACACAAATTTAGAACAATGCAATGAAAAAGAAGAGAACGATAAAGGGGATGCGTACTTTTTAATCTTAAAATAAGTATTGGCTAATCCTTTTTGGATTTCTCACTTAAACAATCAACCACTTCCTACGGCTTGGAGTTAAAGTTCCACTTGGATACCAAAACAATCTTTCATGTTTGTAAAAGTTAATCAACTTCATCGATATAAGGTCCACCATCGTAATGACGGAGCGAAAGAGCTACTCGTGCTGATAACGTGTTATGTATATATATATGTAATATTGTATATAGGACTAGAAAGATTTATAGAGAGGGTAAGAATTTCATTCTCATTCAAGTTATCTTTGAAGTAATACAAGTGCCTTTATATAGGACTTAGAAAATAAGTTACAAGTGAAATGAAGGGCCAAGAGTCACATATTAATGGGAGAAAGCTAAAGGACAAAGTCATCCAAAAGCCAAAGGTCCCTTAAATTATTTACATAACATATTTTTTATATTTATCAGTTTAAAATATTAAAAAGTTTATAAAAATGATTTTAAAATGTCTCAAAAAATAATTTCATAATTGAAAATTTAATATTAGAATTATGTTGTATCACCCGTTAACGTGGTATTGTTATCGAACTTTTTTTTTATAGGGAAAATGATTATCAAACTAATGATAACGTTAGAATGTTTTTGGTCGATAAAGTGCCATAGAAATCATGAAACAATTGGATCTTAAGGTCACAAGAGCTTCTCCAATAGTAATAGGTAAAATAGTTCTATTTTGGTAGGCTTTAATGATCTTGGAAATTTTTTGCTAAGGATAAAAGTGTGTACTCCAATGGCGTTATTTATATATCTTGTTAGGTAAAATTATACATAAGGGTTTATTGGTTCAACAAATATAATTAATAAAAAATGGTTATCTAATTTTTTTTACTAAGGACTTCATGGTTAGAGTACTCAATTTTTTATATATTATCTAAAAAATGACACATAGATGCCACATAGATTATTTAGCTAAGGATTTCTAAGGTTGTTATATATATATTTTTTTATTCTCGTTCTAATTGTTGTAGAATTTGAATAGGTAAAGGCTAAGAGCATCTCCAATCATAACAATCTCTTAGCTAAAAATTCAAATTATATGCCTTAAATAGAAATTATAAAGAATATGTTAAAATTTTCTCGCTTCAATAGGACATCAATCTTGGCTAAAAATTTAGCTAACCTCTACATGTTTGCTATATATGCTGAACTTCTAAAGACCTGTAACAAAATTACACGTCATCTATTATCATATTAAAACAATAAATTGCATTTATAATATATTGAAATAATAATAACACATTATTTTTGAAATATAACCAACTCCATTGAAGCATAGTCTCATACAGCTTCAGAAAATTTTAGATAAAAATAATCAATATTTAGCCAACCATTTCACAAAACATCGTTCAAGATGCTCTAAGTGACGATCAATTTACAATTTTTTTGGTAATATATTGAGGATAAAATTAGTTTAGGTGTCTTGTATATAATTGGACTATTTTTATTTATAAATTCTGAAATACTTTTTTCTTATTTGGAATATGTAAAGCAACATTTGATTATATGTATTCAAAAATATCTTGTTCTCTATAAATTTGAATATATTTTCTATTTCTAATATGTTAACGAAATCAATTTTAGTTATTAATTGATTTAGACGATTTTAGATGCGTGACCTCAAAAATAATACGTTAGTATTAAATTTTAGATTGAGTCGATTAAACTACGGCTTGTATCGGTATTATAATATTTTTAATTAATATGTTATAAATTAAAAGAAACTTTAATTATATATCCTACTTAGAAACTCGAATTTTACTTCTCTATAAATTTAAATTTATAATTTTGAATGTATTTTCCAGCTCAAATATATGTCCATTTTTTTAATTAAAAATCACATTTGTCCGTGACCTTCAACCTTTAAATTTTTATAAGGTTTCACTCAAATAAAATCTTTTATTACCACGTTGTCGAATTTTATATTGATATCATGAAAATCTTCAAATTACAATTCTTTTTTTTTTGAATAAATTGTACTTGCATATATTAAATTGCTTCCAAATCAAGGTTACATGAAATAAAATCAGGAGCAGTATGAAACCACTCCATAGGACCTGTCGTAGAATATGCAGCCTGTGCTAACAAGTGGGCTACCATATTCGCAGATCGACTCACAAAAACAACTGACACATCCTCAAAGTGTCTAATAATATCACTACATTCATCCACAATATTATCAAAAATAGATTTACCCCTATCCTGTTTCAATGCATCCACCAACAACTTGGCATCCGACTCGAAGATACAATTATTTACCCTACATTGACGCATCCATTCTAATGCCTCTCTCAAGTTCCATGCTTCTGCTTCACGTACTTGCCTCGTACTCCTGAGAATATTTGTTCGAGCTCGAAGAAATTGACCACACTCATCTCTTACTACACATCTTATCCCAATATGATCTTCTCCCTGTCGATAAGCAGCGTCAATATTTACTTTAACCCATCCGTCCGGAGGTTTACTCCATGTCTTCGCCTGTGCCTGGCCATCTCTGCGAGTCACCTTATCTACCTGCCTAGCACGTTTCCAGTCTGCAACTAGATTTAGAGCCATGGCCTTAATTCCAAAAACAGAAGTATTTACTTTGTCCCAAACCCATTTATTCCTTCTCGACCACAAACTCCAACAGAGAAGTCCAAACATAACACATTTTTCTTTATCCCCTGAATTGAAGACCCGTTTAAACACTGTCATGACAGTATCTTGTGTCGTGGTAATCACCAGCTCCTGTAAACCCACAGTATTCCAGACTTCCTTCGTTATAGAACAGTTAAAGAGTGTATGGATTGCATCCTCCACATGCACATGGCACCATGAACAAGCTGCATTTATTTTAACATGTTTACTTTGTAACGCAACCGCTGTTGGTAACACATTTCGGCAAGCTCTCCATAAGAAGTTAACAACCTTACCCGGTAGTTGAAGTCCCCATAATTTCTTCCAAAAACAGCCATCCACACACTCAGACTCACCTCGAATCCTACGATAGCAGCTCCGCACAGTGAAATTCCCTTTATCCTCTAACATCCAGTACCAAGAATCATCTTTACTTCGTGTAGGTATAGGAATATGTTGAATCAGCTTCCTATCTCTCTCATTAAATATATCTTGGAGAATATCCTCATCCCATCTGTTCTGAGTATCGTCCATCAAGTTCTGAACTACAACATTTTGAAGATATTCATTAACTTCAGTTGTGAGATATCCATTTTCTAGATCTGGTAACCATGGGATTTTCCAAACTCTTGTTGCTTCACCATTACCAATTCTTTTACGAACCCCTTGTTGGATAACACCTTGAGATGCAATTATACTCCTCCAAACGTAACTTGGATTCAAACCAACTGATGCATTTAAGAAATCTGAATTGGGATAGTATTGAGCTTTCATAAACGTACTAACCAAAGAGTTACTTTCATTAATCAAACGCCACGCCTGTTTTGCCAACATGGCTACATTAAAATCCTTCAACTTCTTGAAACCCAACCCACCTTCTTCTTTAACTGTGCACTATATGTCCCAGGAGAGCCATTTAATCCCTCCATTTGTTCCACTCCTATCCCACCAGAATGCGTTCATCTTCTTTTCTATTCGATCACAAATTTCATTCGGAATCATTAACAAGTTCATCCAAAAATTCGGTTAGATTGAGCTGCCGTTTTGAGAAGTGTTACTTTGCCTGCTCTCGAAATTGTTTGTGTACTCCAACCCTGCAGCTTTTGATCTATACGATCCACTAAAAAACCAAATTCTGCTACCTTATTTTTTCCAATACGCATTGGCAGACCCAAGTATTTTCCTGGTGAACTAGCTTCCCTTACACCTAACTCTTGACACACATCCTTCATACTCCCAACCATAGTATTTGGTGGAAAAGTCACCACTGACTTGTTAAAATTCACCATCTGCCCAGAAATATGCTCATACCGGTCCAAAATCCTCTTCATAACCCCTGCCTCTGTTGCATTTGCCCGGAAAAAGAAGTAGCAATCATCCGCGAATAATAGATGAGATATCATTGGAGCCCCTCTTGCTACTGTACATCCATGCAAAATTCCAGCTTGCTCATTACGTCTAATTATAGCATTTAAGCCTTCTGCACACATTATATAGATATATGGTGATATAGGGTCTCCTTGGCGTAGACCACGTTGAGGCACAATTCTTCCAAATTCCTCCCCATTATGCGAGAAACTATACAACACTAACCGTATAAAAGTCATAATTTGATCCATCCATAAATCATTAAATCCAAATCTCCTCATCATATTATGAATAAAGTGTCATTCTAACCTGTCATAAGCCTTTGAGATGTCTACTTTCAGAGCAGCCAAACCATTTTTTCCTTGTATACGTCTCTTCATGTAATGATTTATTTCAAATGCCAGCATTGCATTATCAGTAAGAAGTCGTCCCTCTATGAATGCACTTTGCTTGTCAGACACAATAGAATTGAGACAGAGTTTTAGCCTGTTTGACATCACTTTGGATAAAATTCTCACCAACACATTACTCAGTGATATAGGTCTGAGATCAGCTACCGTTTGGGGGATCTTAACTTTCGGTATTAAGCAAAAAGCGAATGATTTACCCCTTCCGGCAGTCTACCCATATTCATATAATCTTGACAGAAACGAATCACGTCCACTCCCACCACATTCCAGAATGATTGAAATAATGCTGGATTAAAACCATCCGAACCCGGGGACTTGTCCGGATGCATAGAGAATACTGCATCTTTAACTTCCTCAGACGTTATAGGAGCTATTAGTTCCTCATTTTCAGTATCATAAATCTGTTGCACAACTTCTCTATCTGACAAATTACCATCAACATTTGACGATGTAAATAACTGAGAAAAATACTCTTCAATTACCTCATGAATCTCCTCTGTTGTCTCCTGCCATACTCCATTCGCGTCCTTAATACGTTGAAACCCATTATTTTTTTTTCTCCCCAACGCAAACTTGTGAAAAAAATGTGTATTATAGTCCCATTCCCTTAGCCAGAAATTTTTTGCTCTTTGTTTCCAATATATTTCTTGTTTTTCCAACAAGTTCATATATTCTCATCTGACTTCGTTATACTTGTTGAAACCCTGTGAGTCCCTCCGAGATCGCAGCTTTCTCAATTTATATCTAAATTCTTGGCCTTGTTTATTATACTCACTACTAATTCCCCCACCCCATTCTTGTAATTTAAGGTCACAAAATTTAATCTTAGCCATTAACTCTAACTGATTTGCTTCATTGCAACCATTCTTTATTACAATATCACAATCCTTCTCTCTGAGCCATGAATTCTCGAATCGAAACCTTATTTCCTTTCGTCTATAAACTTGCTTATTTAATTGCAAAAATAGAGGCAAATGATCAGATGTTGCAACCTCCATTACTTGAACTTCTGCTTGAGGGAACATGTTACACCAAGTTTGAGATGCCAAACCCCTATCCAACCTTTCCTGAATCTAATTACAACTACCTCTCGATTTCTCCCACGTATACTTTTCACCTACAAATCCCAATTCTATCAACCCACATTCACCCATAACCTCTGTAAAGCCTTGAAGAAGACTATATGGATGAGGTCTCCCCCCTCGTTTCTCCTCTGCATTCATCATATCATTAAAATCACCAATGATACACCACGGTAGATCAGATTTTGTGGCTAAATCTCTTATTAAATTCCAGGATTCCTGTCTTCTTCGACGTTCCGGACAGCCATAGAAACCAGTATACCTCCATCGACCTACTTGATCGTTTGCAACCTCAAAATCAATGTAGTGTTTATTACTACCTTTAACAACACATCCCCCCTCATTCTTCCAGAGCAAAGCAAGGCCACCATTATGACCCTGAGCATCTACTGACCAACAATCTGCAAAATTTAAAGCCTTACAAACTTCAACTATTTTATTATGCTTCACTAATGTTTCTGATAAGAAAATAATATTAAGTTTTATTTGTTGGGTAAGCTCCTTTAGAAAATGAATTGTACGTGGTTTACCTAACCCACGACAATTCCATGCTAACAGACTCATTGTTGTCACTACGCCATAAATGGCCTTCTGCAACCCTTGAAAACCGTTGCCGGAAGTTCAAAATTCGTTGGCATAGCCTCAAAAATCTCAAAGGCAACACTTTTTTACTGTTAGTTTTTTGCCCGTTGCCTTAGGGGTCAACGCCAACACTTTTCTACCTATGCCAACAGGTTAAAATATGTAGCAGTAGATTAGACTTTTTTCAAAAAAATATGGGCCCCACATGTGGACCCCACTGTTCTGGGCCCCACATGTGGGCCCCACTGTTCTTGGCCCCACATGTGGGACCCACTGTCTCTGAGACCCACATGTGGGCCCCACTGTAGTGGGACCCACATGTGGGCCCATTTTTGTGAGTCACACCTGTTTGTGGGCCCCACATTCATATGGGCTTCCTTTTTCTATGGCAACACTTTTTTACACAAATTGCAACAACATCTGTAGTAGCTACTATAACACTTTTCTAATGATAAATTAAAAATGTACTACTGGTATATAAAACATTCCCAGTACAAGAAAGTACTTAAAATCCAATAAAACATAATAGTAACAATCATCATGCACTATAATGCACTGCCATCATAGGATCAATCCCAAAATAAAACATAACAATTCATAGCAAAAGTATCCTCCTAGGGAAACAAATTAACTAAAAGTAAGTAGCAATAGAGACTATAATGCACTGCCATCATAATTAACTTCAATATGTGACTAAGAGCTAGCACCTCCAGTCATTGGAGTACCATTTTCGTTGTCAATAGAAATGGTCGCGTATAGATCTCCTAAATCAATTTTCATATCGGGGTTTGCTTCGCCTAACTTCTTAAGAACCCATGTCAAATTTTGTTGAACCTTTTGATTTACCTTCTCATCGACTTCTTGCTGCACCTTTTTGTTGACATTCGTTTCCATTTCGTCGACAAGATTTTGTTTGATCTGGGCAGTCAACTCTTGTATGTATGTGCTTCTCGGAGCAGGAGTGGTTGAAACTTTTGCGGATTCTGCATGCCGCCCTATTAGCCAAGAAGGGCCATGTGATTTACCATCAGAAATAAGTTCATCAATACCACTTCTACCTCCTGGTGCAGCCATTTCTTTTTCAATCTTTTCCTACAAAATAAATACATATAAAATAATGACATTAGATATTAGTTCAAGTAACTGTATGGCACTGGATTGACAATCGAGGCAGCGAAAGGGACGGTCTGCTCTTTCCCTACAAAAAAGTGGATAAAACCAAGATTATATATCACAATGATAGGCTTCAGTGAAAATTATAGATTATTAATTGAACAATCAATCAACCAAATCAAAACGTCAGAACTCTGGCATATCTCTAAAACGGAGGGACAACAAAAGATACTCTGCAAATCATTAAAAAAGAAGACAAAAGAGAAGGTGGTCTTCACAGATTACAAAAGAGCTTCACTTCTTTTTACTTCTTCTGAAATCTGGCATCTATTCATTCCATTGTCCACTATAGGCATTAACGAATGACAAAGGCTCCACATCTCCCAGAAGATTATTTATGAAAATATAAGGCAAAAAGTTCATGGACGAGGAGATAGTTCCTGACCTGTTTTATTATGACTTTTTTTTGTTTGAGCCTTCGAGGGTGTTCCTCACATAGTGCCCTATGGTATACCCTAGTATTTTTGTTACTTTTGTTGGGTTTATACAATCAATACTTAACAAAAAAGAAAAAAAGGTTCAAAATATTAGGTCTTGTAACTAGGATATATAGCAAATACGTTTCTACAGGAACTTAAACCCAACTAAGAAACTAACAAAAAAAAACAAAACCAGCAAAGCAAATCAACCGATTTCACCTATTTCTGCTTCTGCTTCTTCATATTCATAATAGTATAATACTGCCTTTTCTCAGGAAGTAATTCAGTTTACAGTAAATCTGCTCTGCTCTTGTGTACAATTAAACTGAAAAGAGACTAGAAAGTACTACAGAGAAGGTATTAAACTATTTTTTTTAAGATAAAACACCTTTAGTTATTAAAAAAAAACTACACAAAACCTACTAATTTTTATGTCTATCATCTTTTAGCACATACTACAAATTACTACCCCAGCATTCCTTAATACAAGTCTGTGAAGTCTCAACAACACTCATTGCTTGCAAAAAAGTAATATAAGAGGAATACAATGCAAAAATAATTGGTATGCAACCTACCTCCATATAAAGGTGAGAGGAAATAATTCATGCATGTAATAAATAAAAAACCTAATAAGCCTGATTATTATAAACCCACAGGAAAGAGATCAATAGAAATTTAGCAATTTAAAACAAGTTTACATGTAAAATACACTTGAACTACCAATCCCAATGAATTATATATCAATATGTAATATGCTTTAACAAAGAAAGTGCAAAAATAACTAGTTATTTATTTCACATGTTTAACCACAGAGAATAACACTTTGCCTGACTAGTATATACTATACATAGAACATAAATTTCATATATCTATCCCACACTAAAGTTGCAGCATTAATAAGGATAAATTCGAGTAGAGACTAATTACTTTTAGATAACAAGGTTCCTAATAGAACAGTAGATCAGATTGTAAGATCAAAATAGAAGAAACGTTACAAGATAGAATATAAATGTGAGAAATATTTATGGTTCAAAAACATATTTTACTATTTCAGAAGGCAACTAGAAAACAAAATTTCATGATTCTAGTATGTAACAGAGTTCAAAATTCAGCATGTGACAGATGCAATATTTGACAAAATATACAATGCAATGCAGCAAGCAAGCATATGAGTAAGAAGGGATGTAAGAAAGATGAGTACTCAGTATTAAACCAATCGTGCTCCTTTTTCCAAAACTGATGTAATGTATCTGCAAATAGAAGTACAGTGTCTTAGAGTGTGAACAACATGAAATAAATAAAAATATCTTTACCCTATAAAATATCTAAGCAAGCACTAACTAACCAGAATACTTTGATTTCTTTGGATCTTTATTCACAACTGCAATTGTAAATTGTGCAAAATGACTCCATCATGTTTTAAGTGAATTAGAAACCATAAGATTAAATCAAAGACATAAAAACCATTATCAAGCAACAATGTAGACACTCCATATTATCATATTACCTGGAACAAACTTGTTATGATTGGCAACACAAAGAAACAAAGAGAGATGATTAGACATCATAGCCTTGAGGTTAAATCAAGATATACCTGGCAAAACAACTGAAGGCTTAACTATTTCCTGAGATGGATCCATTAGAAAGTGAGTGCAATAATTATCTATTAATACTTAGAACAGGAAAATAAAGAAATAACTATTTTTAATATCCTATTACGAAAATCAAGACCTACCATTTGTAGCCGCCAACCTCAAATGCATTACTACGAAGTTCCCTCTTGTTGATGTGAGAGAACTTGTCTATCTTCCATGTATACCTCCCATATAAGTCAGAAGGTTTTGGCCCTGCAGATGAATGACCATACCAGCAATATTAAAAAATTGAACTTGCACAAAGAACTGCTATGCTTCTAGCCAGAGAAAGGGAATTTAGAAACTGCAATTGAATTTATAATTCTTGAATAGAAATTATAAAAGTTCTAGAATTTAAGGAATAAAGTCAATTTAGGCTATTGCAAATACCTAGTCATAATAAAAGGGATGTAATTTAGATAAATAGAACCACTTATGACATATGATGAATACAAAAAAAGAGCCTGTTTAGAGGTAACAAGATATTCGATTTGATTCAGATAGTCAGGAAGAAAATTTATAGAGTTTTAAGAACTTAAAGAATAGTGATGCTGTTGTAACACTAATGCATATGAATTCAATAAGATAAAGCTGGACCTTAAAAATTCACAAAATTATACACATACACTGCGATAAATGCAAGTGTGACTTCCTAACCAGACAGAGAGAGATGCACAGAGAGAGGGATAAAGAGATACAGAGAGAGAGAGATGCAGAGAGTGATAGATAGAGTGATACAGATAGTACGAGAGAGGGCATAGATCTATACATCTATACATACAAAACACAAAGTTAACAACTTAAACTAACACAAATTATAAATACAAAGTCAGGGAGAATGTTACCTTTAGCTTAATTGAATCCTTTAACTTAAATCAAAACCCTAATTGAATCCCTAATTTGTAAATCTCCTTGCTCCGAAACCCTAATTAAGCTTGAAGCCCCTTACATCCCAAATTGAAACTCGTTGCTCCTACTCGAAACCTTGAAATCTTGAAACTCCTTGCCCCTACTCAAAACCCTAATGTCCGCAGTAGACCGGAGAGAGTGAATGAGAGTTAGCGAGAGTTTTCTTTTTTTACATAAAAATTTGGGCAAAGTCAAGAGGCGGTAGATTTGCCGCTCTCAACAATTTGGACAATAATTGTCCCTTACATGTAAGACTTTGTACGTAATTTAATTTAAATTATGAAAAACAAAATTTATTTGTTTATTTTAATATTATTAAATAAATCATCATGAAACTCCTAGTTGAATAACATTTTCAATATAACTAATAAATGCTTTTCATATTTTATGTAATTAATTATTTAATTTAATTTTATATTAATATTATAAAGTTTTTTCTTGAATAACATATATTTTTTATTTTTAAAATTATTAAAAACACCTTAATTCACAGGGGAAAAAAATTTTATCCTTCACTCCAATTCAAATTTCAATAAAATTATAAATAAATCATTTACATAAATTTTATACTTTTAATATAAAATTATAATTTAATTCAATTTTTATTTATATGTATTAATATAAGTTTTGTTGTGTACAATAACTATGCCAACACTTTATCATGTCTACGCTAACACAATGAATGGATGTTGTAATAGGCAGGATTCAATAGGGCTATTACAACGCTTATAGATGGCAACACCTTGTAAAAGCGTTGTAGAAAGTCATTTATGGCGTAGTGTGTAGGCGGGCCTGGAAACCAGGTCCCGCCTCTATCAAGTTTTTTGGCCCATTTGTCATATCAATCAGCCCATTTTCCTCACTGTCTAACACCTCACCCAACCGTTTACGTTTTGAATCAATGACCACATTTCCTTCTTTTGTTATTTTCCCGCCCAGCGTTACATCCTCCGTATGTTTTGCACTCACATCCTATACAACGTTTCTTTGATATCTCTGAGCAAAACAGATTGCACCATTTTCTCCTAAAATCTCGTTAATATGTCCATCCAATTCCATGAATCTCACACCCGTTCTCTGCATCTGTTCATCAGTTTTTGATTCTGATGTTCCACCGGAATTTGAAGCCCATGTAGAGCCTCCATTTGCTCCATTTCTCAGCCATCTTGCCCAAATATTCTGATTTCTCGCTGCTTTCAGAGGTGCCCTGAGCCATGTTCTATATGCTCTTTCTATTACTTTATCTGGATTAGCATACACAATACCACAATCCCGGTCTGAATGACTCATTAGTCCGCACACAAAATAAAATGTACTCAAACGCTCATATTTGAAGTTTATCCATGTCCAACACCACTCTCTTTCTTAACCTTCATCTTCCTTTTAAGAGGCTGATCAATATCCATTGTAACTCGAATACGTACAAACAATCTCCATCCGCCTTGAAAACTTTGAGGATCTGTTTTAACAAATACGCCAATGTAATCCCCTATACTCTTCATTAACCTCTCTGATAACATACCCGTAGGAAAATCATAAATCTGAACCCATATATCCATCTTATTCAATTTCACCAGGTGTGCATCTTCATTGGCTTCAAGTTTATGTTGCAATAACAGATTATGTTCAAAGGTCCATGGTCCCCCTTCCATTACCTTTTGTAAGTCAAGAACACGAAAGAGTACCTCTGTCCACCTAGATCATGGATCTTCATCCCCTCTTTTGGCCTCCATATTGATGCTAACACATTTTGCATTGCTTGAAAATTAATGTTTTTCTCAGTCGAAAATCTCCCAATCAACACAAACGTTTTCTCTTGTATCCCATTCTCTGTCCCCCCCCCCACGATAATTCATTCCCCTCCTGCATCTTCCAATGCCAACCGAGCGTACATTTCTTCCAGATTCATTGGCTTCGAAGACATATGAACACAACAGCTTGTAATTGTATAATGATGAGACGATAATTGAATGAAAGGATGAATAATAATTTATAAACTTGCCATATAGACAAGACAAACTTTGAAGAAAAAACCAGAGAGAAAAATCATTAGGAATTTTTTTTATATGATTACAATTCTTTTAAAGTACTTAAACACTTAACTATTTACCCTTGATCAAATATCATAAGCTTCTCATTGAAAATGGCTCATGATATAAAAATCTTATATATTATCAAATATACTTACTCACCAGAATATAACAACTATTACAAATATTTTCGTGAACGAATTCAAAAACATATCGTCACAACTCACAAGCTTTTAAAAATGAAGTCTTCTTGTATTTAATATAAGAAATGTACATATTTAACATAATAAAAAAATAAAATAAATGAACTAAATTTATATCCTACATATAATTAGTTTAAGAGAGTAACATGATTTGGTTGTCATGGTTAAAACCGTAATTTTTTAAAATTATTACTACTTCAATTCTTTATTAAGATAAAACTTATTTATGCTAAATTCAATTTAAATATAATAAATATATTAATATGTACAATAATACATATTTGTACATCACACTTACGTACACAAAGACTTGCATGTTCTACTAATTATTTTATGTTTTCCTAATCAAACCTGCCATTAAGGAATTAAACAAAATCTTATTAAAACATGATCACGAACACTTGAAAAAAGAAATTAAAATTTTTATAGAAAAATTACATACCCAAGTTTTTACCAAGATGATGCGCTGCTGATCAGTAAGTGTTATGGATTAAAAAACGTACTTGTGTATTTAATGCTAATGTTTAATGAGCTTCGAGCTTTAATGGCTGCACTCGTGTTTCCGGACTAAATTGGTCCTCACAAGATGCCTACGTATCTCAAATCGTTATTGAGAATCAAGCCAAAGACGTAGTTCTGATTGTAGGATCAGGGACCTTATATAGGCGTCTGGAGCCTAGTATTTATGGTATGCTTAGGAGTTTTAGAGAATAAGTCTCCTTTTTGATATTGGATAAGCATTGTATTGCTTGCAGGATAATCCTTTTCCTTGTTGATAAAGGCTATGACTCATTAATTGGGATTCTGGATCCTTCTTTGACGAATTTACCATATTTAGGTCTCTTTTGATGAGCTGTATATTTTCCCTATTCATTAATTACGAAATTAATGAATAATTAGGGTGTCGGGCCTTAAATATCGGCCTTTCCATTGAATAGTCAATTATATTTCTATAATTACTTTTCTATCCATATCATTTGCCCCCTGATAAGTGGATTTCATATTCACTTGGAACGTCCTAAATTGGCTTAAATTGATTGTTTGTACTCAAGTGCGTGGTGTTTTTAATGTGTTTTGTGTTTGTTTATGCAGAGTTGCTTAGTCAGCAGAGAAGTGGAGTTTCTGTGGTTTGCAGTGGTGTTTTGAGCAATTCTGTGAAGGCCAAGTGGTTGCGGAGCGAGAGAGCGCAAGGAAAAGTCAAAGAAAAGCAAAGCGGAGATTCTGGACAGAGACCAGGAGCGCTCGCGCCCTACCAAGCGCGCCCGCGCCCCCCAAAATCCTGAAAAAGGCAATTCTGAGTCTGAAAAGGAAATTAGCTGAAGACCAGTCAACCCTGCAGCCTATCTAAACTAATGGTGGATGAATTCTGAGAGATATATTGAGTTACATACATACATATCCATCCACCGGTGAGGAGAACAAGAAGACGGCTGATTACGAAGATCTAGTTTTCAACTTATCTTTGTATTCTTCTAATTAGGCGATACTTTGGATTCTCGTTTGTTTTTTCATAAACCCTAGCACTTTTATTCAGTATTCTAGACTTTTAATTATCATGTTTTCATCAGAACCCACGATGATGAACGGTTCAATTATGAACTAATCGTTGTCGTGGGATTCTAACGGATTTATTTATGGATTTTAGTAGTTAATTGTTTTAAAGATGTGTGTGTGATGGCTAATTGATATCCTAGTTTGGTTGTGCTTATTCTTCTTGGATGCGTAGCTAACATCTAAGTTGTTTGTTAATCTCTATTGATTGCGAAAGTGGATATAGAGGTTTAGAACTTGCCATGATAGCATAGTTTTATGTATGTTTGTCATGCATGATTCGTAGGTGATTTTAACCATCTTACCTGCCCTATATAATCTGAATGGATAACTTGCTCGTTAAACCGTTATGTTTTCAAATCTTATAGACATATAGGGTCTAAGCATAATTGGTGTCTGCTTAACTTCTATCTCTTTTGTGGATGTTTGAGTGGTTTGGTATACGTATACTGAAAGGTAGCTTGTACTGATTTCGTGTTATCCGATTAGTTATCAAAACCGTCACATGCATTGATTAAAGACAAAAGACTCTAGATGAAGTACTTAATGAAGTTAGGATCCCATGTTTTATTCTCATAAGTAATTAAACAGCAATCTCTTTAGTCAATTATAATCTTGTTAAGTTGAATAGTTAATTTAGTTAATCAAAACACAAACTTGATACTTGTCTTAGCATTGAACAATAGCCATACATTGTTGCATAGGTGCATAACTATAATAACCAAAGCAGTCTCTGTGGGAACGAACTCTACTTTATCATATATTACTTGTGACCGCGTACGCTTGCGTGATTTTGTGCGAACAAGTTTTTGCCGCCGCTGCCGGGGACTCGGTGTTATATGTAGTTTATGTGCTTGTCATCAGTGGTCGTTAAAGTTCACTGACTCAGATTATTCTCATCAATTTTACTTTGTTTGGTGTGTTTCAGTTACTTTAGTGAGCGTGTATGCGAACACGTTCTCAATCTCGGAAAGAAGAACTTGAATTGAGTCTAGTTATGGGAGAACCAGTAGCAGAAACGAAAGCTTTGAAGGACTATTCTCAGCCAAAGATCAATGACATTCAATCTAGCATTGTCAGGCCGGCTATTGCAGCTAATACCTTTGAAATCAAGCCTGGTACGATTCAGATGGTGCAGAATTCAGTTCAGTTTGGGGGTGCTCCAACGGAAGACCCTAATATGCATATTAGGGATTTCATTGAGATTTGCGACACTTTCAAGTTAAACGGAGTGTCAGAAGATGCTGTGAAGCTGAGACTTTTCCCATTCTCTCTGAGGGATAAGGCTAAAGGTTGGTTGCACTCTCTACCAGCAGGTTCTATTACTACATGGGAGGATCTTGCTCAGAAGTTTCTCACTAAATTCTTCCCGATGGCTAAAACAGCTGCAATCAGGAATGCCCTTACTCAGTTTGCACAGCATTCAGGGGAAACTTTATGTGAAGCTTGGGAGCGTTACAAGGAGATGCTTAGGAAGTGTCCTCATCATGGAATGCCTGATTGGATGGTGATCAATTGTTTCTACAATGGACTGGGAGGTCAATCTCGACCAATGCTTGATGCGGCATCAGGTGGAGCTCTTTGGGCTAAAAGCTACGATGAGCCTTATGAACTTATTGAGATGATGGCTGCTAATGAATACCAGAATCCAACTCAGAGGTTATCACAAGGCAAGGTAGCAGGAATTCTGGAAGTGGATGCAGCTACGGCAATAGCAGCTCAGCTAAAGGCTTTGTCTATGAAGGTGGATTCCTTGTCTAACTATGGAGTTCAGCAGGTGGCTAGTGTTTGTGAGCTATGTGCAGGTGCTCATGAAACGACTCAATGTGCCATATCCAATGAATCGGCGCAGTTTGTGAGCAATTTCCAGAGACCACAACAGCCAGTGCCTAATGCCTATCATCCGAATAACAGGAACCATCCTAATTTCAGTTGGAGTAACAATCAGGGTGGCCAGCAACAACCACAACAGCCGTATCAGCAGTATCAAGGTCAACAATTTGGAGCTAGACCATTTAACTCTTCTGGTTTTCAGCAGCAATATGCTCCAAGGCAACCATATCAACCACCAGGTTTTCAACAACCGTCTCAAGGCAACGTTGGTCAGTCGTCTAATGAAAAGTCTGAATTGGAGGAATTGAGGCTAATGTGCAAGAGCCAAGTTGTTTCAATCAAGACTCTAGAGAATCAAAATAGGTCAGATTGCCAATGCCTTGTTGAATAGACCACAGGGAACTCTCCCTAGTGATACAGAAGCTAATCCTGGCAAAAGAGAGGTCAAGGAACATGTTAAAGCAGTTACCATGCGATCTGGAAAGGTTACGGGTGACCAGAACTCAGAAACAGAGCAAAACGAAAAAATTTCTGGATTCCCAACAGAAGGTGGGCGCGCCCGCGCCTGATGTTTTGCCAGAAAGTGAAGAAAAAGAGGAAAAAGCCAGTTTGGGGGGAAACGAAGCGGAAAAGCGTGACAATTCGACTGAGAAATCTGTTCTGAAGCAAAGTACAGAGATCAAGGAGGTCTATCCTCCTCCGCCATTCCCTAAACGACTTCAGAAGCAGAAGTTGGACAAACAGTTTGCTAAGTTTCTGGAGGTTTTCAGAAAGTTGCATATCAACATACGTTTTGCGGAAGCGCTAGAACAAATGTCGAGCTACGCAAAGTTCATGAAGGGTATTCTATCTCGGAAGTTGAAACTCGAGGAGTTGGAAACCGTTGCTTTGACAAAAGAATGCAGTGCTATTCTTCAGCAGAAGTTACCTCCTAAACTCAAGGATCCAGGGAGTTTCACCATACCGTGCAGTATCGGCAATCTATCTTTCAACAAGTGCTTGTGTGACTTGGGAGCTAGTATTAATCTGATGCTGTTGTCTGTCTTCATGCAACTTGGGCTGCCTGAGCCTAAACCTACAAACATGTCCTTATAGCTGGATGATCGGTCGGTCACATATCCAAGAGGTATAGTGGAGGACGTTTTGGTTAAAGTGGATAAGCTCATTTTTCCTGCCGATTTTGTTATTCTGGACTTTGAGGAAGACAAGAAGATTCCGATTATCTTGGGAAGACCGTTCTTAGCTACAGGTCGTACTTTGATCGATGTGCAGAAAGGAGAGCTTACAATGAGGGTTCAAAGTCAGAAGGTCACTTTTAACGTGTTCAAGGCAATGAAATTTCCAACTGAGGAAGAAGAGTGCTTTAAATTGGAGATGGTCGATTATGTCGTCAATACAGAGATTGAACAACCGCTGAAGTCAGATACAGTGGAGAGAGTCTTGATAGGGGATTCTGATATCGAAGACGAAGAAAGAGCAGAGCAACTTCAGTTGTTGAATGCACCTCCGTGGAAAAGAAAAATTGATGCGCCATTCGAATCTGTTGGATTAGCAGAGCTGAACAATTCTCAAGAGCGACTTAAACCATCTATGGAAGAAGCTTCTACACTTGAACTCCAACCACTGCAGGATCAATTGAGGTATGGTAAAGTCTACGAGAGCAACAGGCTATTTAAGGAGAAGGTTAAGGACTGGCATGAAAGAGGGGTGGTGAAACATTCATTTGTGCCAGGTCAGCTAGTTCTGCATTTCAAGTCCCGCTTCAGATTTTTTCCAGGAAAGCGTAAGTCGAGGTGGTCGGAGCCTATCACGGTTAAATCAGCATTTCCGCATGATGTAATAGAGATTTTCCATAAGTTTCCGGACGAAGCGTTCAAGGTTAATGGTCAGTGGCTGAAGCATGATGTTGGTAATACGGTGAACCGTGTGTCGACGTTCACCGTTCTTGCGACTGGATGAGAAGGATTCACGTCAAGCTATTGACGTCAAACGAGCGCTTCGTGGGAGGCAACCCACGCAATTGTTATAGTATTGTTCTGTAAAAAAAAAA
This sequence comes from Heracleum sosnowskyi, assembly GCA_030848705.1. NCBI lineage: Eukaryota > Viridiplantae > Streptophyta > Magnoliopsida > Apiales > Apiaceae > Heracleum > Heracleum sosnowskyi. Next base: position 14,895,218 of record CM061241.1, on the reverse strand, counting down.
AAAATTCATGAACAGTAGCAGAGCGCGCCCGCGCCTGGGGTTACTGTTCACAGAAGCAAAAAAAAAAAGCAAAAAAAAAAAAAGAAAGACAAAAAAGAGTTTGTTTTGTTTCCTCCTAGGATCCTTCTGGTATTCAGCGTGAAGTTGATAGTTCTGGTTTTGGTGATGTTCAGTATAGGCGGTTGACTCGGCGTATAGACGTCATGCATGACATTCATAGCCATTTTGCTCAGGATTTGACTCAGGCTTTGAGTACTGCATTCAGAGCTACTGGGTTGATATCGCTTGGCCTACCTTTGGAGCGGATTCTATTTATCCTCCACCAGATACACCACCCGAGGAGGGTGGTCCTGCTGATGATTATATATTCTCTGCATCTTTCCTTTTTATTACCTTCAATGAGGGCATTGAATACTGTAAGTTTGCGGGTGATAATTAAGGAATAGTAGTGTTAGTGTGTGTTCATATAGGATTCATACTGCATTTGTAGTTAGTTCATTCATATCTTAGCATGTTTATGTCATATAGAGCATTCTGTTTGCATATGTGTTTATATCTATCATGTGAGTCCATTTAGTTGCATTTGCATAGCATATTTCATGATCCCGTAGGACTTGACTATTTCTGTTGGTGAGTCGATGTTGATGGGAGTGTGGTTATGATGAATAGAGGGCTGATTAAGTTTCTAAGAAATTGACTTGCATGCCAGAAACAAATTAATTTCATAAGTCTCATTGGTTGCTTTTAGATTTGATCAGACCATGTTTTTTTTGGATGTTAGAATTTAACCGCTTGCTTATATTTAGAATGTATTCTATTCTCTTGAAATTGAAGAAGCACAAAAGTATAAGTTTGGGGGAAACCCAGGGATTTCATGCTAGTTGTCAATAAAGGCTAGGCGTCAAATGGCTAGTAGCCGCTCATTGAAAAGATGAGTAGTCTAGGGTGGGATGAGAAAAAGCAAAGTGCACTCATTCCGAAATTGTGTCAGAAAAGAAAAAAAAGAAAAAAAAAGTTGTTTTAGTTGTTTTAGTTGTTTTATGCAGAGTTGATCAGGTTGAGCACTTTAATACACGAGCAATTAAGTTCTAGGGGACTTTGTGCCTAGTTACCTAAGACTTTTCCGGTTTGGGATCCACTAACCTAACGCTCGCTACATGGGTATTATTGTATAAGCCTTTTGGGGTCTCATCCATTGCACGGTCAAATAAGCATGTGTATCTATTACTATATATAATAGGCCAACACAAGGGCAAAAGTTGCCAATTAAATGGTCGCGAAATTACCGTTTTACCCTTTTCTTTTGAAAAATAACAAAAATGCCACTTGTATATTATTATACAAAAAAATTTTAATAGATGTGTTACTACAGAGATTCGAACCTCCAACCTCCTTCCAAGATAACCATAGGCCTAACCACTATGTTACAAGTCTTTTTGAGTTTATTTCAAAAAACTTATTAGATAACCCACGTCTTTTATCTCTTATATTATTATTTTTACTTTGATGTTTGAATAAATAAAATGTTGGTTTGAATTATTTATATAAATTTGTTTTTCTTTTTTCCTTTCCATGCCACTCGTATATTTTTATACAATTTTTTTTAATAGACGTGTTACTACAAAGATTCGAACCTCCAACCTCCTTCCAAGATATCCATGGGCAACCACTATGCTACATGCCTTTTTGAGTTTATTTCAAAAAACTTATTAGATAACCCACGTCTTTTATCTCTTATATTATTATTTTTTGCTTTGATGTTTGAATAAATAAAATGTTGGTTTGAATTATTTATATAAATTTGTTTTTCTTTTTTCCTTTTCGTAATTTTATATATCTATATATTCGATCACTATATATTATTGCAGTTGTATGTTTTCAATTTAATATATATTAATTATGTTGATTATAATTCATAATTTATATTATACTTTATTTGAATTAAATTAATTATTCATGCATAAAATATACTATTAAAATTCGATCTAATATAAGAAATATTATACACATTATATCTCTCATTATTAGTTATTTCTATAATTTTTAAACTAAGAATATTAGCATTCAAATTATACAAAAAATTCGTCTACCTACTCTGTTCGTCGCATCCATTTCTTAACAATTTTCTTTTCCAGAATGTATTGTTCATTTGTTAACATTTTCTAAAGTAACATGTCATTCTTTATTAACTTATCTATATTTTTTTTCACCTTTCTAACCCCCTCCCCTTCAACCCCAATGACGTTCGTGTCAAAAATCGGGGTGAGTTTTTAAAATATAGGATATTACATAGTATATAATTACATAATGATCAGTCAGACTGTTAGTAGGCGATAAAGTTTGGGAAAATTGAAAATTACAAGTTTTGAAAATAGAATTTCAAATTGTATTCCAAAAATTATTGTACGATGTTAAAAAAAAGTATAATCTTTCATAATAATAATAGAACTTTATAGAATACATTAAATTGATTCGTAATGTCATATAATCATTTTGATAAAATGAAATTCTAAATAGGGTTTGTGGGTTCTTGACGACATCCTCTACAACATACAACTGTAATAAAATTCAGTGATTGAATATATAGGTATATAAAATTACAAAAAGAAGCCTTCGGGCCTGTAGATGAGTTGGTGAGAGCACTGGTTATTGACCAAAGCATTCAAGGTTTGATTCATGGGAGCGTGGGGAATTCTTCCTGCACTCTAGGGTCTGGCGTGATACTGGTTGGGGTGTCCGGAAAATAAAAAATTTGACCAAAATTACGAAAAGATGAAAAGAAAAACTGATTTATATAAATAATACAAACCAATATTTTATTTATTCAAACATCAAAGTAAAAATAATATAAGATAAGAGAAGAAAGACGTGGATTATCTAATAAATTTTTTGAAGTAAACTCAAACAGGCATGTAGAATAGTGGTTAAACCCATGAACATCTTAGAAGGAGGTTGGAGGTTTGTTTCTTTGTACTAACAACTATTAATATATTTTTGCATAATAATATATGAGTGACATTTTTGTGACGACCATTTAATTGGAAATTTTTGCCCTTGTGTTGAGGTTTAATATATAGTAATAAATTGGATTAAAATGTGTAACTATAAAACTACATTCCAAACACATTCTTAATGCATTTACTAAGTGTTTTAATAAAAATTAATATAAATATGAACACATGAAAGGAGTACAGAATCAGTTCCCAAGTAAAAAACCAAAAACAAATATGTGACATGAATACTCCAAACTGTAATAGGTGTTCATCTCCCAAGGTGTTTATCACAAACTTGGGTGATGTGAGGGTGTGCAAAGATGCGTCGGCCTTCAGCTTCTTTTTAAAATCCTCTATCTCATTCATGCATGTTCGATTATATTACAATAACATTGCATGCATATAACCTATTCATAACCTAGATTGCAAAAATAAAAAAAACCAATCAAACTATCATTTCTCTGACACACAAAACACAGGTAAACCTGCTTATAATCACAAGAAGAACAATAGTACATTCGTGCTTCAAATTCTACATTATTTCAATCTGGTCTCAAAATCAATAATAGTCACTATAAACAAGTCTTAGAGCCTTGGCATAGTTACGTTTGTGATTCAAAGTAATTACACTATTCGTCAAAAAAATTCTTTACTCCTCACTATGCATGAACCATACTTCTCATTTTACGCTCTCAAAGTTAAGACTACACAATCCTTAATCTAATAAATCGATCACGACCAACTTTTTCACGATAAAAATTATTGACATCTCTATGCAGGCCCGTGCATTGCACGGGCTGTTACGCTAGTTAATATATTAAAGCCCGTCTAGGAGCAAAAGCTAACAAAAAAATGCTTGTGAAATGACCTACATGCCCCTGAAAAACTCAGAATATCTAAAATGCCATCCGTAATTTGCAAAACGTCCTGACCTAATTCCCAACCTTGCTCTTCCCCGAGTTAAGAATCAACATCCTCACTTATCTTCTCGAATCTCTCTTCTACCCAAGCTGTAATTAATCCCACCGTTATCCGCGTCCTAACTCCATTTTCCTAACGAAACACCATTCCTTTGTGAAACATATTGTAAATTTTATGTGTGTATGTATATATGCGTCTAAATAAAATTAATTGATTCCTTTGAAGAATGAATCAAGGAAGAGACAAGAGTAGAGTAAATATCGAGGTTAAGGAGTTTGTCGCGATGGACCTTATTATAATTGGTGATCTTATTGATGCAATTGGGAATACAGGTGATCTTAAATTCAACTCTCTTTTGTTCCTCACTTTTGCCCGATAATATTCATTTTTGTGTTTTTTAGATTTTGTTAAGTTTTTATGCCATGGTTAGGGACATCAATAGAGTTTTCTACTGGAGTTATCATTGTGAAGGTGTTTATCTGATTAACAACTTTCCATTTTCGTTGTAAGTATTATCGTTTGTTTATAGTCTATACATGCGTGAATACATTTTTCCCTTTTAGTATTTGTGACAATTGTTGTTTAAGCATATCGTGCAATAATTTTCTTAATGTGGTGGCATTCAAAATTTAACTATTTCTTTTGTTAATTAGGTTATCTTTGCTAATAATTTAGAAAATGTATAGTTGCCAAACAGTAATGATCTTGCTGACAATATTACTATATTATTAGCCTTTGCAGATTTTTTTATATGTCTTGAACAAATATTACATTTAAATCTCAATATACTCGTCTATGTATATCCCAGGTAATAACTAGGTTAATGTGTTTATATGTTAGAGCCAGTGACCATTTTTTACCCAAATGAGATGCAATAGAATTCATCAAAATAAGACAAAATAACTTGTCTTGAGCAGTAAATTTTCTGTTTATAAATTGCAGTGTTGGTTGTTTATCTTGGAATGTCTTAAAATCAGCAGCTTTGCATTCATGTTGATGAACAAAGACCTTTCATATAACTGTTTTTCTTTCCCATGCCAAACCAAAGTTAATCATGACGGTCATAAAATTGCATTGTGTCCTTTTTTCAGATGTTTAGCCTGATATTATACTTTTAAATAATTAGCTAAAATTTTACGCTATGTGGTCGACAGTGGTAATGGAAAAGGAAGTAAAAGCAAAAGAGGTCCAGAGAGGTGAATGGTTCAGGAGTGAGTCTGAGCATTAGCATAGTAGCACCAGTCAACCGCCCAAGCACCATCTCTTCTACGACTACCATGGACAAAGAGAATTTAACAACTGTAAATGAGAATATTCAAGGTATAATTCAATTTCTATACAATTACATATTTAAAACTAGGTTTATGCATACTGATGGCACATACTGCAAGTATTGACATAATAACTTATAGTTTACAAGATTTTTTTCTTTTTTTCCATCATCATCATCATCTCTGTCTTTCATGTCTTGCTTGGACTGAAAGATTATAGAATTTTCTATCATTGCTTAATCTGCTTAAAACTGGGCATTGATCACTATAGTTGGCTAATAAGTTAAAAGCTATAGTTGCAAACAGACATATAAATTATTAACAAAATGTAACAACCTTTTAACAATTAAATTCAAATTTTAACATATCGGCAGTCAAGAACTGTTTGCCTGGGCCAAAGCCTCTGTTTAACAATTTAAATTTAACACATTGCAACTCCTTTGGAATAGTTCATCTCCTTGGTAAATATGGCTGCAAGTATTGAGATTTTAAATTAAGTTTTTGCTCTGAAATTTATTATAATGTTTCCACTTGTAAGTCAATGCTAATTTTGGAGTTCTGAATTTAAGTTTGCGGTGCAGAAACCACTACAAAGCACAAAGTGGATTCATACAAGAAAACACCGGATTTGTAGCACCATTGAGCTCTGTAAATGCAAATCATCACCGATAGGAAAAGAGGATGTGAAAACTCCTCTAAAAAATCAATGTAGAGTGCAGTACTATCCAGTCATTTACATCCGACGGTGCTCACTTAAGGATTTTTAGCTCAAGAAGTTGTACGTATATCTGTTTTCTAAGACTGTCCAATTCCTTACAACTATTTGTACGTGGTCTGTAAGTGGTGTACTCTGGGTTCTTATTTCAGGCTGTACCTATGCCAAAAGAAAATGGATCTAGATAATAGGAAAAGAGGATGTGAAAACTCCTCTAAAAATCAAGTTTAAGTGCATTGCATCCTCGCTTAAGGATTTTTAACTCAAGAAGTTGTACTTATATCTGTTTTCTAAGATTGTCCAATTCCTTACAACTATTTGTACGTGGTATGTAAGTGGTATACTCGAGGCTCTTATTTCAGGCTGTAGCTATGCCAAAAGAAAATGGATCTAGATAATGATCAACCTATGTATTCTGGCTTTGGTTGTAAGCTATAGTAGTCATCAGTGTGGGCTTTCCGCCAAAATGACAGGAAGAACCAAGGTGTTCTCCGGCACTACCTCTCCGACCAAGCGTGTAAAATGTCAACAGCTTCATGCCAACATAACGAAAGGTTATATTAAATGTAACCCAGTGTTCCTCGTTTCTGCATTTGGAATGGCTGTTTCATTTGATAGGTCCTTTTGTGAAAAATATAGGATGTTTAGCCAATTGGGAAACTGCTTGACGCCTCATACAGGTTCTGATTCGCTATTCCAGGCAACCTTTCCTCCATTTGTTATCTAAACAATCTGTTCACAGTGATGTCCACTACTTTTCTTTTGTTTCACTCTTTTGCTAACAGTTTTACAATATTATGTTGTGCTATAGGCAATTTAAAATTTGGATTCCTTCTATGCCATCATCAAAGAGATTGCCCCTACTGAATTTCTTGGAAGGAATACAATGAAGTAGGTTTACATCATACTTTGGTATTTGCTGCGAAAGAGGGTAATTATAAATTATTGTTTAATATCTACCATTTACTTCTATAGTTCTATAGTTGAAAGTTGAGACTTTTTTCTCGCATTTATCTCTTGCATCTCTCTTACTCGAATTTCATATTATATATGTTGTACATATTGATGTACTGTTTCTTAAAACTATATTTTCACCCTAACGAAGAAATCTATACTAGGGGATATTTGGTATTAGTTTGGTTCAACCATGAAAAAAATGATAGTTAGATATTTAGTTAATGGATAAGAACCGTTAGATCTAATGTTAAGAAATATTCTAAATAATGTTAATACCATCATTTTAATTTTGGTTTGCACTACCCCTTTTGTGATATGCTCAATTTTTGTCTCAGGTATTAGATTAGCGAACATGGGTACAAGGGTTCTGGCGTTGTCTTTCAGTTCCCATTCATGAGAGAGATCCCAGGTATATTTGCATCTTGCACGTAAATAATATAGACTATGTTATAGTGAATGTTTAAAAATTTACTATGTAAAAGTGAATGTTCAGAGTTTAATTTTCATCCGCTATTTTAACTTAGGCTGAGTCGGCAACAACTTCTAAAATCAATAAAATCATTTTTTTTTAAATTTATCATCAAGATTACCAAATTATTTAAAAAAGGGTCTCTAATTTACAGAAAAGACCCTGTTTATTTACATGTCTGCCACCACTACTAAAACCTCTGCCTCACGACCCTCAACAATGCATTGTATCCCACCTATACATACAGATTTTCAGATTTTAAATCCATGTTGTGCTGATGGTCTTCGTCGATTATCTACACTTTTCAATCTTTAAATTCACGGCTAATTCTCCAATCCCCACTTACAATAGCTCTTGTAATTTTCATTGATTTGCCTCATTCTCAATTCAATTCCATTTTGTAGGAAGTTGTATATATGTATATATGTTTTCTACAATTGCTATAGGTCTTAAATTCTAGGTCGATGGAATGATTTACAAGAAAATGGTATTTGATTTTGTTTGATGATATATGGCTCACTAGGGCAAGTTTTAATAAGATTAAAAAGTTAGCATCCAAAGCAACTCAGAATTGGCAGTAGAGTGATCAGTGATATGTTACTTTCTGATATCCTTTACAAGAGTGACATCCTTAAGACAAGTATCATGGTTGGAACTCTTTACTTAGATGTACATACATCGATTCGGATAGGGTCATGTTACAAATTATGTTCCGTCAGAGGGGAATTTTAGAAAATGTGGTGGTTTCCCACTTGCCCTTGTAGTCCCAGTAGGTCAACTTCTTACAACGTAGAGACAATCTGGATAAGAATGGGATAATTATTAGTATGGGCATAGATCTAGAACTAGATTTTGGCATTCTGCATGTGTTAAATATTTTAGCTTCAAGGTATAAATATTTGCCTATTAAGATGAAAAATAATGTTTCCACTATTTTTAGTTTTCCCCGAAGACTACAAACTTGGTGCATTCCAATTAAATAACCTCTAGGTAGCTGAAAAACTTGTACGTCAGAAATCAAGTTCTTGAGGATATACCAGAAGCCTACTTGAATATTTGGTACCTAGGTAGGAAAATAGTACAAGTAGTCAAAAGAAGACACAAATGGAAGGATTAACCTACCTACTTGTAATCTGTATAAGGGGAATGGAGATTTGGAACTTTTCGAAAATATCATTTGAAAATTCTTATAAAAAAATATAAATAAATTCGCAATAGGTCTGTTAAAAAAAGAGGGTCGATCAAAGTTATTTATTCAATTTTTCTCTGGTTGCGTCAATTTAATTTTAGTTTCTCTTTTGAGAGGTGTTATGTTAGTTTATTTTTTGAAATCTAAAGTGAGTATTACTTCATTAGTAATTACACAGGAAATTTAAATAGAGAGTCCAAATATCAATGCCTCATTCTTCGTCTTAAAACAGCTTAACTGTCTAAGGAATTAAGTATGAGTTACAGGGGATATATTTTTGTTTCACATATGAATAGATTTTTTCTTTTGTGTGTCTTAGGATGCTACCTGATATGGATGCTGCAAATCCACAACCTGAAGGTGGGCAATATATATTGTATCTTATGGCTCGAATTCCGAAGCCTAGGAATACTGAAATTACATATAAATATGGCAAGAGATAAAAAAGGTACTTATGCTGGAATATATTTGGATACATGTCAACTGATTTTGGCTGTTTTCTTAAGAAGGATGTTTTAAGTACTGCAATCTTTTTTACTATCAACTTTGTCAATTGCATGTTGTTAATTGTTATATTGACGTGGTGTAGAAGTGCTTGTCTCTAGGGTTTTATTTCGAGATGAGGTTATTAGAAATTACTTTTACATACTGTCCAGATCATCCTTTATTTTCATGATAAATATAATATGTATTCTATAGGTACGTATGCTTGACATGGAGTGCTTTTCATATCTTAATTGTGCTCTGTAGTGCTCATTATATCTGATTGTAGTATTTGCCACCAATAGAAGAATCTGTACTTATGGGGTATGAAGCTTCAACACTGGAATATGATGAGAACAACTTTTTTTTGTTTTATTGTTATTAACACCACTTTAATGGTTTGTTTGTATCCACTTCTTTTGTCGGTACGAATTACTAATTAATCTATAATGCTTACATTAGATTTGAGTAATTTTGGGTGACTATACGTCGTGCTGTAATAATGCCAGGACCTTGACAATTCACAATATGAGAACTCTTCGTATTTATGTATGAAATTATCTCTCGACTCTAGCTTGCAGATTGGTCTGGCTACAAAAGAGGCTAAAATGGCATTGAAACAGATTTTCTTTTTTGAACAAATTGGAACAACAAATTAAAATTACTCATATAGTAATGTGGCAAAGATTATGGTTACCTTCTTCAGTTCATGTCCTCTCTTGTGTTGTAAGAAACATGTTTGGCGACAAAATGTTAAGGTTGATACATGCTTTACTACGGAGGCCCGTGCCTTGCACGGGCATATACGCTAGTTGTGTTTAGTATGTTGTGTAGTAATAAAAGCATGAATTCCTGTCTAACTCAAGTGGTTTATGGAGGTGTCTCTAAGTGGTTTCTTGTGTTTAGAGTATATTCTGTTTATAAGCTTGTGGTTGTTTTGGTGAATAATAGGAAATGGTCTTGGTTTAGTTTGGGAGTATATTGATGAGCATTGCACACACACACGTTTCTGTGTTTGTATGGTTAATATACGGTAATTTGGTTGAACTCTGTTTGAAGATTGCATTCCTTGAGATGTTTGCTTGTTGATAGGTTATGGTTAGTCCGAGGGGATCGTTGCATTAGCATATTAGTTGCATTCATGCATTGCATTATAGATATATAGAGTCTGTTTATGCTTGAGGACAAGCATCGGTTTAAGTTTGGGGGTGTGATAAGTGGATTTCATATTCACTTGGAACGTCCTAAATTGGCTTAAATTGATTGTTTGTACTCAAGTGCGTGGTGTTTTTAATGTGTTTTGTGTTTGTTTATGCAGAGTTGCTTAGTCAGCAGAGAAGTGGAGTTTCTGTGGTTTGCAGTGGTGTTTTGAGCAATTCTGTGAAGGCCAAGTGGTTGCGGAGCGAGAGAGCGCAAGGAAAAGTCAAAGAAAAGCAAAGCGGAGATTCTGGACAGAGACCAGGAGCGCCCGCGCCCTACCAAGCGCGCCCGCGCCCCCCAAAATCCTGAAAAAGGCAATTCTGAGTCTGAAAAGGAAATTAGTTGAAGACCAGTCAACCCTGCAGCCTATATAAACTAATGGTGGACGAATTCTGAGAGATATATTGAGTTACATACATACATATCCATCCACCGGTGAGGAGAACAAGAAGACGGCTGATTACGAAGATCTAGTTTTCAACTTATCTTTGTATTCTTCTAATTAGGCGATACTTTGGATTCTCGTTTGTTTTTTCATAAACCCTAGCACTTTTATTCAGTATTCTAGACTTTTAATTATCATGTTTTCATCAGAACCCACGATGATGAACGGTTCAATTATGAACTAATCGTTGTCGTGGGATTCTAACGGATTTATTTATGGATTTTAGTAGTTAATTGTTTTAAAGATGTGTGTGTGATGGCTAATTGATATCCTAGTTTGGTTGTGCTTATTCTTCTTGGATGTGTAGCTAACATCTAAGTTGTTTGTTAATCTCTATTGATTGCGAAAGTGGATATAGAGGTTTAGAACTTGCCATGCTAGCATAGGTTTATGTATGTTTGTCATGCATGATTCGTAGGTGATTTTAACCATCTTACCTGCCCTATGTAATCTGAATGGATAACTTGCTCGTTAAACCGTTATGTTTTCAAATCTTATAGACATATAGGGTTTAAGCATAATTGGTGTCTGCTTAACTTCTATCTCTTTTGTGGATGTTTGAGTGGTTTGGTATACGTTTACTGAAAGGTAGCTTGTACTTATTTCGTGTTATCCGATTAGTTATCACAACCGTCACATGCATTGATTAAAGACAAAAGACTCTAGATGAAGTACTTAATGAAGTTAGGATCCCATGTTTTATTCTCATAAGTAATTAAACAGAAATCTCTTTAGTCAATTATAATCTTGTTAAGTTGAATAGTTAATTTAGTTAATCAAAACACAAACTTGATACTTGTCTTAGCATTGAACAATAGCCATACATTGTTGCATAGGTGCATAACTATAATAACCAAAGCAGTCTCTGTGGGAACGAACTCTACTTTATCATACATTACTTGTGACCGCGTACGCTTGCGTGATTTTGTGCGAACACCCCCAACTTCTGAGAAAATCTCCTCGGGGTTTTTGTAGAAGTTACGACGTGTTTTTTCTCGAAATTTTCCATTTTTAAGGGCATTTTTGACCTCAAATTAGGTCATTTTCGACCAGGAATAGTTCAATTTCGACCAAGAAATTCGACCAGGAATAGTTCAATTTCGACCAGGAAATTCGACCAGGAATAGTTCAATTTCGATCAGGAAATTCGACCAGGAATGGTCCCAGGTCGAAGGATTCGACCTCAAATTCCTAGTCATTTTCGACCAGGAACGTTCGACCAGGAATAGTTCTTTTTTCGACCTCGATTTCTGTCCCAGGTCGATGGTTTCGACCTCGAACTACAGGTCTTTTTCGACCTCGTTTTATGTCCCAGGTCGATGGTTTTGACCTCGAACTATAGGTCTTTTTCGACCTCGTAGCTTCGACCTTGATCATCCTTTTTTCGACCTCGATTGGTTGTGAGGTCGAAGCTGTCGACTTCGATCCACAAGCCATTTTCGATCTCGATGTGACGACCTTGATTCCATACTTTTTCGACCAGGATTTCCTAGGTCATTTTCGACCAGGATTTTCTAGGTCATTTTCGATCAGGACCATTCGACCTCGATTTCGACTTCAAACAGCTGTGAGGTCGAAGCTATCGACCAGGATACCCAAGTCTTTTTCGACCTCACCTGTTCGACCTCATTTGCCATATATCTTCGACCTCGATTTTAGTTCCAGGTCTTTTGTTTCGACCTCGAATCATAGGTCAATTTCGACCTCGTAGTTTCGACTTCAATTAGCCATTTTTCGACCAGGGTTCTATGATTTCCTGGCTTTATTTTGGTACGAGGTCGTATAATACGACCTCGATTTCCAATGTATTTTCGATCTCGTTTGTTCGATCTCGACCCCATGTCTCTTCGACCTCGTTTTTCTAGGTCAAAATAGACTTTATTCTTTGGGTCATCTTCGACCTCGATTTGTCGTGAGGTCGATTGTTTAGACCTCACTTTCTGGGTCATTTTTGACCTCGTTCTTTCGACCTCGAACCCTTTTGTTTTTTGACCTCATTTTAGTGTGAGGTCAAGGGATGCGAACTCGTTTTATAGTGTATTTTCGATCTCAGTCAATCGACTTTGATCTAGGGTCTTTTCGACCTTGAATTTTCAATTTCTGACTTGTTTTTTGTGCGAAGTCGATGGACACGACCTCAATTTCGTGTGTATTTTCGACTTGGGTCGTGTGACCTCGATTTAGGGTTTTTTCGATCTTAAATCTTTAATTTTTTTCGCTTAATTTGGGAGCGAGGTCATTGGATACGACCTCGTTTTCTCATATATTTTCGACCTTGGTCGGACGATTTCAATCCAAGTTCTTTTCGACCTCAGATTTTTGTTTTTGCCTTGGTTTTATTCCAAGATTCATTCTTTTTCTTGGGCCTTAACTAGTCCATTTTAATTTGGACTTAAATCTTTCCAGCCTTGGGCCTTAATGGGCCTTATTTGATTTGGGCTTCGATTTTGCCTGATACTTAATTTGTTTGGGCTTTTGCCTTTGTAATCCATAAATGGATTTTATGGGCCTTACTGGCTATAGACGGTTGCCCTTCCTTAACCGGTAGGGTTTCTAGTCACTTTGTTTATAAAAGAGTGAGATTTGTATTTCATTTCTCACTTCTCACTTTCAACTTTCTAAAATTTCTCTCTAGTCTTCTTAGCTTTTCTCTCTTTTATTCCGTGGTAAGGCGATTCCCGGCGAGCTTTTGTACGGTGGTGTTCTTCTTTTTTTGGGATCAATCTTCATCCCTCAAAGATTTCTGGGTTTTCACCTTCATCCCTTGAAGATTTCTGGGTTTCTTTGAAGATTTCCTGGGAATTTCTTTGAAGTTTTGAAGATTTGAAGATTTTTCTGGAGATTTTTCTGGAGATTTTTCTGGGGTTTCTCTTGAAGGTTTGAAGATTTGAAGATGTCTGACAAAGCTGCTCAACGCCTTCAGAAAATGAACAAAGCTTCTAAGAGAGGTATCATCATTCGTTTTTCTCATATGTCACTTCAAGATATGATTTTAGAACGTAGTGATGAATATCCTTATGTGTCTCACTTAGATTCATTCGATTGTAGTAACAAATTTCATGAAATCGACTTAATTAGGGACTATAACAAGATGTATAGGATTAAGTCCCCCTATAGGTTAGTTCCAGCCGGCCCAGGGGACCGTTCTTGCCATTGGCGTCCTGATGCTTTATGCATTTATAAGGATGCCATTGTCGCGGGACTCAGGTTCCCTTTTCATGAGTTTATTCCCAGGCTTTTGGCTGATGTTGGGATTAACCCTTGCCAACTTCCTCCAAACGCCTGGAGAATCATTATATGTTTCATTGTTCTTTGTTTGAAGAACAATTTTCCTTTATCTGTAGCTTTGTTTAGGAAAATTTTCCAGTTTAAGAATAGTTCGGCCGTTACTTTGGGTTGGGTTTATATCAACCACCGTCCTTCCACTCCCCCCATATTTCACCCCAAATCCATTCCAGATAATAACCCCAAATAGAAAGAGGAGTTCATGTATTTGATTTGGGAAGGAGGGGATTGGGGCACCCTTTTCCGTAGCTCCTTTAGTAGGGTTTCAGATGGTAGCCCTAGTAATATCATCCTGAATGATGATGAGGCCCATGCATATGTTGAGCTCACAAAGGATGATTATGCCACATTGGCTTGGGTGCTCCTGGACGAGTTCCAGCTTAAGTCCTTGGGACTTTCAAACGTTTCTGATAAGGGTAATTCTCACCTCATATCTTCCTTTATTAATTTAAGATTGACTTATACCAACTGTTTCTTTCCTTGTGTTTTTTACAGCTGCGGTCTTTATTAATAAGACCAACGAGCCCGAAGATGGGGAGACAACAAGGATGAAGAGGGCAAGTTTGGGAGGGAAGGACTCTCGTGCTTCCAGTGTTCCAGATTTTATAAGGCCCCATGTGGACCTTACTGATGAGGCCGTGGGGCCTTCCTCGGCCAAGAGTGCAGTTTGGCGCCCCAACTAGGGTCTTAGGAAGAAGGACACTGTGGTGGGAGTGTCCAAGCATGCTGTGGAGTGGTCTTATCACTCTTTGACTCCTTGTGATTACAAGGACTTCGTTTCTAACTCCACTTTGGAGGGTGTGGAGCATGCAGGCTCTCAGGCGATTGCTGCTGTGAGTATTTTTCTCCTTCTTTTCTTTTTAGTTTTTAACATGTTTCAAGTTTCTATCTTGTATTGACTTGTGACTTCTGTGTAGGCTAATGCCAACTTCCAGGGGGCTATCTTTCAAGCCAAGGCTTGGCGCTCATCTTCTGAGGCCAACCAAGGCAAGTTTGAGAAGTCCCAGGAGGAGGTGGGCTCGCTGAAGGCCACACTGGCTAGGAAGGAGAAAGAGTTAGCCGACTCCCAGGCTGAGCTGGTGTCTTCGAGGAAAGGCAAGGATGACTTTATCGACGAGTACCTTGACTCTAAGGAGTACGAGGACTTGATTGATAAGCATGACGAGCTCCTCTTCCCAGTTCAGTATACTAAGGGATGAGATGGCGCTCTAGCTGCTGTGTTGGAGAAGATGCCTGGATCTCTCACCATTTCTGATTTTCCAAGCCCTTACCTTCCTACTCCTCTGGGGTTGGCTTTGGCTGGAGAGGACGACATGGAGGAGGATGACAGGATCTTCGACCTAGATCATACCTCTCCACCCGGTCAGACTGCCGGGGATGGTTATGCTGCCACTCACTCCGGTTCCGCTTTAGGGGAAGATGAGGAGGAGGACGTGGACAAGGCAGATTAGATGTAGTTTCTTTTGTAGTTCTTGTTTATGGCCTTTCTTGGCTTGTACCAGTATTGATGTACTTTTGGCCTACGGGCTTAACTTAACTCTTATTTAAGTTTTTATTTATATCTTGTGGCCATTCATGGCTTGTGTTGTTTTCTTGCTTCTTGAATGTTTGTCAACACTCATAGTATGTAAGCTTTAAAACATGAAAATGCTGAATTTATTCATAACTTGAAAATGGGATCAACCCTTACATAGTATCCAAGTTTAAGAACTTGGGTTGGTTTTATCAAACCTTATTCATAGTAGTGAGTCCATTCAGGAAACACTTTAAACATAATAAACTTTCAAATTGGAGGCATGCCAAGTCCTTGGCACCTCATGCCCTTCAAGGGTTTCTAGCTTGTATGAGCCTCGACCAAATACGTTTTTGACGCGATATGGTCCTTCCCAATTTGGGGCCAGCTTGCCCTTTTGTCCAACTCCGGATGCTTCAATCTTTCTGAGGACCAAGTCTCCTTGTCGAAAAAACCTTTCTTTAACCCTTAGGTTGTAATAGAAAGATGCCCGTTTCTGATGCTGAACTATCTTGGCATTTGCCTCATCTCTAACTTCATCAATTAGATCTAGAGACAGCCTCAAGCCTTCTTCATTCATTTCTGGTTCATAAGCCTCAACTCTTGGAGACGTGTGAGTAATCTCCACTGGAACCACTGCCTCTGCCCCATATGCCAACATAAAGGGGGTAGCTCCAGTGGTGACTTTGCAGGTAGTACGATATGCCCAAAGTATGGGGAGCAATTCGTCTACCCAAGTGTTTCTGGAGCGTTCAACTCTTTTCTTCAGTCCATCTAGGATAATTCGATTTGCAACCTCAGCCTGCCCATTTGCTTGAGGATGGGCAACAGAAGTGAAGCGCAACTTGATATCATTTTCATCACAATATTTCTTAAACTCATCGTTGTTAAACTAAGTTCCATTGTCTGTGACCAAGATACGTGGAATCCCGTATCTGCATATCACATTTTCCCAGAAGAAATGCATCACTTGCTTGGTGGTTATCTTGGCTAATGGCTTAGCCTCAATCCACTTGGTGAAGTAGTCGATCGCTACTATCAAGAATTTTCTTTGAGCACTTGCCATTGGAAATGGCCCGAGTATATCCATTCCCCACATAGCAAAGGGGATAGGTGAGTTAATGGATGTCATCATCTCTGGTGGTTGCCTAACCACTGGTGCATGTTTCTGGCATCGTTCACATTTCTTCACGTAGCTTTTAGCATCAGCAAGTATGCTTGGCCAATAGAAACCTAGACGAGTGATTTTATGGGCAAGGGCTCTGCCCCCCAAGTGCTGCCCACAAATTCCTTCATGTACTTCCTTCAGGGCCAATTCTGCCTCTTGAGGTCTCAAACATTTCAGATATGGAATGATGAAAGACTTCTTGTATAGGATTCCCTCAATCAGGGTATACCTTAGTGCTCTGACATATAACTTTCGTGCTTCTGAAGTGTCATTGGGTAACCACCCAGTTTCTAGATGAGCTTTGATGGGATCTATCCAACAACTAGCAACATCAATGGGTGCTACCAACTTTCCGTTGATGCTTGGGGTCCTCAGGACTTGGAAGTATACACTCCCTGCATAGTTTTCAATTTCGGAAGAAGCGAATTTAGACAAGGCATCAGCCTTCACGTTTTCTTCCCTTGGAATGTGCTCTACATAGCATTCGTCGAACTGAGTCATGATGGCCTTGACAAGTTTCAAGTACTTGGCCATGACTTCATCTCTGGCCTCAAATTCCCCATTCACTTGGGAAACCACTAGCCTCGAATCTCCACATACTTTCAGAGTTTTGACCCTCAGGGCTCCAGCCAGCCCTAAACCAGCTATCAGAGCTTCATACTCAGCCTCATTGTTCGTTGTTGGGAAGTCAAGTTTTAGTGCATACCCTATTATGAATCCATCAGGACTTTGTAGCACTAAACCGGCTCCACTTGATTTTGTTTTTGATGCTCCATCAAAATAGAGCACCCAACATTCTTTGGAGATTATGTCTTCAGCTTCTTCCTTGTCTTCCATTATTGCTTCCTGCCCCTCGACTTCTTGGTTGTCAATGGTACATTCAACCATGAAGTCAGCAAGTGTTTGAGCTTTTATGGCTGTTCGAGGCTTATACTTGATGTCGAATTCGCCCAATTTAATGGCCCATTTGATCAATCTTCCACTAACTTGAGGGCTATGCAAGATGTTTCTTAGAGGTTGATCAGTCAAGACCTCAATCTTGTGAGCCTGGAAGTACGGGCGTAGCTTTCTTGAGGCCATTATCAAGGCTAAGGCAAACTTCTCAATCGTTGAGTAGTTTATTTCTGCCCCATGCAGAATCTTGCTCACGTACTAGATGGGTTTCTGAACCTTTAACTCTTCTTTTACCAAAACAGCTCCTAGGGCAGTGTTGGATACTGCCAAGTATAGATAAAGAACCTCTCCTGGTTTTGGTTTGGCCAATAGTGGTGGCTCAGCCATGTATTTCTTCAGGGCCTCAAAGGCCTCTTGGCTTTCAGTTGTCCATTCAAAAAATTTCACTTTCTTGAGTGCTTTAAAGAAGGGTAAACACTTCTCTCCTGACTTGGAGATGAATCTTCCCAATGCTGCCACTCTTCCCGTTAATTTCTGGACATCTTTGACAGTCCGTGGTGGCTCCATGTCTAGAATTGCTTTGATTTTGTCGGGATTGGCCTCGATTCCTCTCTTGGAAACCATCAGGCCTAAAAACTTTCCCGAGCCTACACCAAAGGCACACTTAGCTGGATTCAACATCATCTTGTGGTGCCTTAGCACTTCAAATGCCTCTCGGAGGTGCTTAATGTGATCGGCCTTATCGAGGCTCTTGACTAACATGTCATCTACGTAGACCTCCATGGTTTTCCCAATTAGGTGTCCAAAAATTTTGTTCACCAATCTTTGGTATGTTGCTCCTGCATTCTTAAGTCCAAATGCCATGACTAAGAAGCAGAAAACACCAAAGTCAGTGATGAATGATGCTTTGGCGATGTCATCCTCATGCATCTTGATTTGATTATATCCACTGAAGCCATCCATGAAGCTAAGCATCTCGTGTCCAGCTGTAGCATCTATTAGTGCATCAATCCTTGGTAACGGAAAATAATCCTTAGGACATGCATCATTCAAGTCAGTGAAGTCGACGCACATCCTCCATTTTCCGTTAGCCTTTTTGACCATCACGGGGTTAGCCAACCATTATGGGAATTGAATTTCCTCAATGAACCCAGCTTCCAAAAGTTTATTAACTTCCTGTTTAATGGCTTCAAGCCTCTCTGGAGCAAAATTCCTCTTTTTCTGTTTCACCGTCTTCCTTTCAGGATCCACATTCAGTTTGTGAGTTATCAATTGGGGATCAATCCCTGGCATGTCGGCCGTTGTCCAAGCAAAAACTTCATTGTTTTCTTGAAGAAAAGACGTGAGTTTGCTCTTCAATGGTTCGGGCGGTAGTGCCCCAATATAAGTCACCTTCTCTGGTTCTCCTGGGACTAGGGGAATTGGGACCAAGTCCTCAGCTGGTTTCCCCCTTCTGTCCTCGTTGTCGTTTGTATTCATGTCTTCAATGGAGAGAACCTGCCCCCCGATTCCATCAGGCCTTAGCGCGGCTACATAACAACTTCTAGCCATCTTTTGGTCTCCCCTTTCTTCTTCAATTCCATTCCTCGTTGGGAACTTGACTTTCAAATGATAAGATGAGGCAACGGCCTTAAACGCATGAAGACCAGTCCTTCCAAGGATCGCGTTGTAGGTTGAAGTTGCCTTTATAACCACAAAGTTCAGCATTTGAGTAGATGTATTCATCCCTTGCCCCATGGTCATTGGGAGTTGGATAGTGCCTTCCACTTTTGATTCCACCCCGTTGAATCCGTATATAGGCATATTTGAGGGTGTTAGCTGAGAATCAGCGTAACCCATCTTGATAAAAGCATCGTGGAACAAGATATCCACTGAAGCTCCATTGTCAACCAGGACTCTCTTGTTTCGGAGTTGCCTATCACAGGTACTATGACAAGAGGATCATCATGGGGGAACTTCACCCCTTTCAAGTCTGAATCGTCAAAACCTATTGATACTTCTGTTCTGGCACGCTTCGGTGCTTCTCCAACCACAGTCATTACCTCTCGGGCATAGTCTTTCTTGAGTTTCAGGAGGACCCAGCAGCAGTTGGTCCTCCGAATATCATGTTGATAACTGGCCCTCAGGGCTTAGGGTTCCGATCTTGGTCGTTGTCCCTTCTGTCATAATCCTTCCTTTCATAGTTTCCTCTTTGACTCCCTTGATTTCCATCCTTGGTGAATTTGCTGAGTTTTCCTCTTCGTATTAGAAACTCAATCTCATCTTTCAATTGCCTACAATCGTCGGTGTCATGACCGACTTCTTTGTGGAACCGACAAAACTGATTTTAGTTCCGTTTGGACAAATCAGCCCTCATTGGCTTTGGCCACTTGACATCTTCTTCCTTGGCTATCTCCATCAGAATTTGACTCCTAGGAGTATTCAATCTTGCATATTCTGTGAATTTTGGCCCAAAATTACTTCTTTTGGGGGGAGAATCGGAGTTCTTTGATGTTCTGGGGAACTTTTCTTTGACGTTATACTCCTGAGTTTCTTTTCTTTTCTTTGAATTTCCACTACCGTCAGCAGTGGGTTCATACTTTCTCATGCTTTCTTCAGCATTGATATACTTTCCGGCTCTATCTTGGAGCTTCAGCATGCTCTCGGGGGGATGTTTAGCCAACGACCTTTTGAAGTGGTCTTCAGTAGTTCCTTGTTGCAGGGCTATCATAGCCACTCTGTCCTCTAAGTCTGGGACTTTCAAAGCCTCTCGAGTGAATCGATTGATGTAGTCCCTTAGGGCTTCATTCTTTCCTTGCTGGATTGCCATGAGTGATGCAGAGCTTTTGTCATGCACCATTCCACTAATGAACTGATTGATAAAAGCTTTGCTTAGTTCTTTGAAAGACCCAATTGAGTTGGGAGGAAAACGGCTACACCAATGTTGGGCCATGCCTACCAAGGTTTGTGGAAACGCCCTACACTTGACCGCATCGTTAGTTGGCTGCAACAGCAGTGCATTGGAGAAGGTCCTTACATGATTTGAGGGATCTCCCGTTCCATCATAGGCTTTGATCGAAGGCATCTTGAATTTTCTGGATATAGCCGTTTTCATGATGTCTTGAGTAAACGGTGGTGTAGGATCATCAGGATCTCCTAGGGGTAACAGAATACTAGGATCACCCCTTGGGGCTTCGGCCCTCTTGGTTTTTCTTGCCGGTGGATCCAAGTTGATTATCGGGATCCCTTCAGTCGTTCGGCCCCGAGATTGAGCGGCATCTTCCTCAGCAAGGAGTTTTTTTAGCCTTGCAGTCTCTGCCTCATGGGCTGCAAGTTTCTCCCTAGTAGTTTGGGGTTGTTCCCGATTGGTCTGGGAAGAACGTCTCCTTCTTGGGGTGACATCCTCCCCAGTTGTATAACCCTCATCCTCGGTGTATGGGCCCGAGTAATCTTGAACGAAAGGGGTCTGGCGATTTTGGGGTCTCAGACCTTGAATATAAGGGGGCACATATGCCTCATGGTAGATTGGATTAGTTCCACTACCGCCCGCCATGGGTCGAGGAGGCATGCCATAGCTTGGCATCCCCAAAGTCTGATTCGCGTATTGAGGGAGATCAGTAGTATGGAGTTGAAGGCTCCTCGGTGCATTCATGAGCAGCGGGGAGGTCGTGATCGGTTGCTGGTGAACGGTCTCTTGTGGATTCGTCCCTTCAACCGAAATCGGGATTTCCGGTCCTTGAGTGTTGGTGGGGATATTCGCCCCTTGTGTGCCAGTAGTCGGCGGTGGCTGATCAGCCTCAGAGGTGATAGAGCGATCCTCAGGAGTTTGATTATCCCGAGCTGTTCTTCGTGTGTTTGCTAATGTTTAATGAGCTTCGAGCTTTAATGGTTGCACTCGTGTTTCCGGACTAAATTGGTCCTCACAAGATGCCTACGTATCTCAAATCGTTATTGAGAATCAAGCCAAAGACGTAGTTCTGATTGTAGGATCAGGGACCTTATATAGGCGTCTGGAGCCTAGTATTTATGGTATGTTTAGGAGTCTTAGCGAATAAGTCTCCTTTTTGATATTGGATAAGCATTGTATTGCTTGCAGGATAAGCCTTTTCCTTGTTGATAAAGGCTATGACTCATTAATTGAGATTCTGGATCCTTCTTTGACGAATTTACCATATTTAGGTCTCTTTTGATGAGCTGTATATTTTCCCTATTCATTAATTTACGAAATTAATGAATAATTAGGATGTCGGGCCTTAAATATCGGCCTTTCCATTGAATAGTTAATTATATTTCTATAATTACTTTTCTGTCCATATCAGTAAGCAAAGCAGAAGTCTTATGCATAACCTGTAATCCAAAACACAAAAATAAAAATTATCAACGACACTGTATAAACTTATAAGAATTGCATTACATGTCCATCTTAGATTTAAAATTTTAAATAATAATTTGACTGATGAGATAACCGAGACCGCAACTATATAGATGATTTATTAGACGTGACCATATTGTTTAAAGTCTTCTCCCGTATAAATTCAATCACCTATTTTATTTTTAATAGAATATTTAATTACATGTGCTACTTATAAATCCGAACTATTATCATTTATAAATTCGAACATATATTCTACTTCAATTAAAACTTTTATCTATACAAATTCGAATTCGTTTTCTCTACAAATTCGAACACATATTCTACTTCTAATATGTTAAATGATATTTTTTGATTTATTAGTATTTAAAATTCCAAAATTCTAGAAAATTATAAAAATAGATTGAGATGATCTTAGAAGCCGCCACATAACCTCCCCGTATCCTCATTTATATATATATATAGGTCATTGCTCCATGAAGAGCACTCTTATATAAAAAACAATAAAGAACACCATAGAATCTTACATAAATAGAAATATAATCTAACAAAAAATTATAATCAAATAAAACATGATTACATGTAATTTCATTGTGATAAATATATATATACAAGATTCTGTACTGGATTCTATACTGGATTATATGTAATGTTTGATTTTTAAATTTAGATAAGATTTTACGTTAAATTCGATATGTTAGGCTTAATTGTTGTTCAATTTTATGATTCTAATTTTAAAAAATCATTTTTTTATGAAAAATAAAGTGTTTATGATGGTGTTCTTTATTGTTATTTATATAAGGTGTTCTTCCTAGAGTGCAACTATATATATATATATATACCTATATATATATATATATATATATATATATATATATTGATGATTGTAGTGTATATATCAATTTTCGTTTAAAAAAAATCAACCCATTTGACGGAGTTAACAATTGATTCGAGTTAGTGACCTATTTGAGTTCAATTTCAGTTCAGTGACCAACTTGATACATTAAGCTGGCTTGAGTGACCAACTACACCATTAACCCATGTATTTAATGATTAATTTCTTTCATTTGTGTATGCTTTTCTTTTAAGAAAACTAGCTTTATAGCCCGTGCGAGGCACGGGCATGCTCTAGTTATTTTCGGTTATGTTGGTCTCATCGTTTGGTGGAATGCATGTAGAAGAAAAGACATAAGCATGTAACGGTATATCAGTAGGAAATATGTCGAAGGTTTGATGATACATGTTTTACAAAATCCCAGTCTATAAGGTTGTTATTATGACCTGAGTAGGCGCAAATATTTTGACTAATTAACATGTTTTGTTAGCACGCACGATCCTTCTGTACTGCAAGATTTCGTCGGTTATAATTTTGCCAATCGTCACTTTGAAAGAATATCGGGCATCTTTTACCATTTCCATTGCCTGGGGAACGTTGGCACTCCATTTACCTGTTTGTAGTTCATGGGGTAGTCGTGACCTTGCCGATTATAATTTTTCCAATTGTATTGGAATGAGAAGATGGTTTTAGTGTCACTTTGAAAGAGAATTGGGCAGCTTTTATCATTTTCATTGCAGGGGGAACGTTAGCACTCCATTTACCTGTTTGTAGTTCATGGGGTAGTCGTTAAGTGGGTGTTGTAAAATTTGATCGGTGTGCATAATAGAGTAAAAATGTAGAAGTACAAGTTGTATTAGTATGTGTGGATACACAATTGAAACGAATGCATACCACTTTGCCCGTTTTAAGAAGGGTCTCCTTGCAGACACGTTGAATACAATAATTGTACAGGTGTGGATATAATTTATTTTAGAAAACTATTACTTATACCTTTCAAGATAATGCTAAACTGATTTGTGATAAGTTACTCGTTTCACCTTACAATTGTCACTTGACACAAATAATTTAACATTTAGTACTTTTAATATTTTATCATAGATATTCAAAAAAATTAAACCAATTTAGTTTAGATTTGATTTAGTCGTACGATGACAACTTCAACTTTCTTGTAAAAATCTCCAACACAAACTTTTTTATTTATATACAAATATAAAACTTTTTTGCATTTTTCGGGTTCAATACTTTATATACTATAGTGGATTTTTCGAAAATGACCAACGTATAAAATTTATCTATTGAAGACGAGATTTATAATATATTGGATCATAATAAAACTACAGTTTTAATCTTATTAGTAGCTAAAATTTCAAAAATGCATATATAATTATAAGTTGTTAATATCTTATAATTAAACAATAATAAATGTAAAATAATGATAAAATCCATGTTTACGCTTATTATATATAAGGATATAATTGAAAAGAAGTAAATATGTTGATAGTTTTAAATTTTAAAAAAAATATTAAAAAAAAAATATAATAAGTGATATTGGATATAGATGTCAATATTTGTCACACTATCACCTAGTTCACGTCAGTTTAATTTTGTGATGATAAGTATTCTTCAGTTTGTTGTGGTGATCCTGCCACCAGTTTGAACTTGTTGGTGACACTATGTGACATGGTTGAGAAGATTTGCAAGGAAGATCGGTTTGGTATTAGTTCGAAAAAGATTTTGTTCTTAGTTGAATGTATTTGATGATTTGTTTTATAAGCTAATTAATAATCAGATAGGAATTAGTCAAAGGTGTCAAATAAATGCTCCATTTCGAAAGTACCAATACTTTCCGAGCTCCATAATTCTCTATAAGCGGCCGGTGTAGTATACATGTCCTTAATGCATGAGGTGGCGGGATTGAGATGCACACAAATTCGTATTCGAAAAAAACTGTTCGAACTGGTTAAAAAAATCAGAAAAAATCTGATTAAAAAAAAGTCCACCTCAATTGGATCCAGCCCGCAGGCTTAAACGAATCGCATATTTTTCACAAAACCCCGATCCGGTTCGAGCCGAATAAACCCAAATTTAATCTCGATTTGGACGTAGTCTTGATAAGGATAAAAGTCCAATCCAAAAAGCTAGAATTTTCAATTAAATATCGGATAAAAGCTTTATTTTTTTAATTAAATCCGAAAAAATAAAAAAAAGGTAAAGTTAATGTTAAAGTTATCAATATCTAAAATAATTTGTAAAAATCCGATTTGGCCCCTCCTGACCCGACCCTATCTACATGTATAAATATTTTAGAGAAAATTTGTCTCGATTTAAAAAAGTCCGGCCCTATCGGATATCGAAAAATCCGACCTGAATCCGGATTACGTATCTCTATTCAGGGTAACAACTATAGAGGTGCTTATATTATTACTTATATTATCTGATATGTATGAATATAATTGAGACAAAATGATTACTATTTTGTATTATTTTATATTATTGGACGCTCGGACTAAAAAGTGATATTATGTGACTAAAAATGCATTTGTACGTTGTCTTAAAATTGTGAATATAAAGGAAGAAACATAATTAAATTTAATTAAAGAGATATGAGTCTATTGGATATACTTTATACCAATAACCACTTTTATTAATAATCAGACAAATGAAATTATCATGAAAGAATCTTGAATAAAAACTAAAGTGTAAAATAATATTTGTGAAAGACATTACCATACTAATGGGTTCTATACCACAACAAAAAAACCCAAGTAGCTCAATGGTTAAATTGGTGACTTGAAATTCTTAGTAATTAGTATTGAAGTGTCTTAGGTTCGATTCCCATCAAGATCAAAATTTTCTTACATTTTTATAACATTTGACTTTGGAAGGGCAGTTATGTAATTTCAAGTGTTGAATAAAATGGTTCACAAAGTGCTTGTTGCAGTATAAGATATATAATAGATTAGTATGTGTGGATACACTATTTAAACGAATGCATACCACTTTGCCCGTTTTAAGAAGGTTCTCCTTGCAGACACGTTGAATACAATAATTGTACAGGTGTGGATATAATTTATTTTAGAAAACTATTACTTATACCTTTCAAGATAATGCTAAACTGATTTGTGATAAGTTACTCGTTTCACCTTACAATTGCCACTTGACACAAATAATTTAACATTTAGTACTTTTAATATTTTATCATAGATATTCAAAAAAATTAAACCAATTTAGTTTAGATTTGATTTAGTCGTACGATGACAACTTCAACTTTCTTGTAAAAATCTCCAACACAAACTTTTTTATTTATATACAAATATAAAACTTTTTGCATTTTTCGGGTTCAATACTTTATATACTATAGTGGATTTTTCGAAAATGACCAACGTATAAAATTTATCTATTGAAGACGAGATTTATAATATATTGGATCATAATAAAACTACAGTTTTAATCTTATTAGTAGCTAAAATTTCAAAAATGCATATATAATTATAAGTTGTTAATATCTTATAATTAAACAATAATAAATGTAAAATAATGATAAAATCCATGTTTACGCTTATTATATATAAGGATATAATTGAAAAGAAGTAAATATGTTGATAGTTTTAAATTTTAAAAAAAATATTAAAAAAAAATATAATAAGTGATATTGGATATAGATGTCAATATTTGTCACACTATCACCTAGTTCACGTCAGTTTAATTTTGTGATGATAAGTATTCTTCAGTTTGTTGTGGTGATCCTGCCACCAGTTTGAACTTGTTGGTGACACTATGTGACATGGTTGAGAAGATTTGCAAGGAAGATCGGTTTGGTATTAGTCCGAAAAAGATTTTGTTCTTAGTTGAATGTATTTGATGATTTGTTTTATAAGTTAATTAGTAATCAGATAGGAATTAGTCAAAGGTGTCAAATAAATGCTCCATTTCGAAAGTACCAATACTTTCCGAGCTCCATAATTCTCTATAAGCGGCCGGTGTAGTATACATGTCCTTAATGCATGAGGTGGCGGGATTGAGATGCACACAAATTCGTATTCGAAAAAAACTGTTCGAACAGGTTAAAAAAATCAGAAAAAATCTGATTAAAAAAAAGTCCACCTCAATTGGATCCAGCCCGCAGGCTTAAACGAATTGCATATTTTTCACAAAACCCCGATCCGGTTCGAGCCGAATAAACCCAAATTTAATCTCGATTTGGACGTAGTCTTGATAAGGATAAAAGTCCAATCCAAAAAGCTAGAATTTTCAATTAAATATCGGATAAAAGCTTTATTTTTTTAATTAAATCCGAAAAAATAAAAAAAAGGTAAAGTTAATGTTAAAGTTATCAATATCTAAAATAATTTGTAAAAATCCAATTTGGCCCCTCCTGACCCGACCCTATCTACATGTATAAATATTTTAGAGAAAATTTGTCTCGATTTAAAAAAGTCCGGCCCTATCGGATATCGAAAAATCTGACCTGAATCCGGATTACGTATCTCTATTCAGGGTAACAACTATAGAGGTGCTTATATTATTACTTATATTATCTGATATGTATGAATATAATTGAGACAAAATGATTACTATTTTGTATTATTTTATATTATTGGACGCTCGGACTAAAAAGTGATATTATGTGACTAAAAATGCATTTGTACTTTGTCTTAAAATTGTGAATATAAAGGAAGAAACATAATTAAATTTAATTAAAGAGATACGAGTCTATTGGATATACTTTATACCAATAACCACTTTTATTAATAATCAGACAAATGAAATTATCATGAAAGAATCTTGAATAAAAACTAAAGTGTAAAATAATATTTGTGAAAGACATTACCATACTAATGGGTTCTATACCACAACAAAAAAACCCAAGTAGCTCAATGGTTAAATTGGTGACTTGAAATTGAAATTCTTAGTAATTAGTATCGAAGTGTCTTAGGTTCGATTCCCATCAAGATCAAAATTTTCTTACATTTTTATAACATTTGAATTTGGAGGGGCAGTTATGTAATTTCAAGTGTTGAATAAAATGGTTCACAAAGTGCTTGTTGCAGTATAAGATATATAATAGATTAGTAATGAGGTTGTTCTACTTCCTAAGTCACAGCCATTTTTTTTCTCTCCACAGCCGCCTCACTTTTCCCCTCTTTTTCTTGCCTAATCGTCGGGGCTTCCATCGGTTTTCACCGGTGGAAAGCCCCAAATCTTTTAATTTCCTTTGTTTTTGTTCTTGTTTCTCAATAATCTCCCTTCTTGGCGAGAGTTTTCCCAATTTATTTGGGTCTAGTTTATCTCTCCTTGTGAGAGTTTGGTGTGTTCTTTTTGTGTTTGGTGTGTTTTAATATCCGGGATGTCAGATCTGCAGGATTTTTTTGGTTTTGATGGATTTTTATGGTTTTGATTTTGTTATTCGTTTCTTAATTATGAGCGGGGGTCTTGATTTAGTGATAAAGTTTTGTATGGGATTGCAGCTTTGGTCGATAGCTCAAACGATAGCTCCATCGGGGCATGATGAAGGGGGTATCAGTAATCCAACGAGGATGCACAAAGTGGGTACTTGTATTTGTATATACTTTATCTTCAAAATATCGCTTAACTGTCTCTTCATGAGAACATGCGATTGCAAATTACTATTTGTTCGACTCGATCATTGGTGTAGATGCCGTATGGCTTTTTATTATTGAATTAACACCTTTATTTCAAAAAAAAAAAAGTAATGAGGTTGTTCTCTTCTAATTGTTCGGTATTTATTTATTGAACAATATTAAATATTTTAATAACATAAGATTTAAATGAATTGATTATTCAATCTGATATTTCAATATGGTACTATAACTTTGATCGATGAAAGTATTAAATTCCACTTTCTATAAACCCCAATAAGCGAATTGTTGTCTCCGCGATAGGCCATCGAGAGGGATTTTGTTGTGAATCCATCCAATAATCTAAATCCTGTAATTTTTACTTCACTCCAGATTCCAAACTAGTGTACAATAAGGTCGCGAAGGAAAAGAAAGAGGAGAAAGAAATAACTTTGTTAAATCCCAAACTAATATTTACGTGTTCTCATTTTATAATTTACAAAATTTTAAAAATACATAGTAAAGTAGATTAATTGTACTTCCACTTGTATAATTTTTATTTTATTTTTTATTCACAGTTATATATGTAATATTTGATCAAACATGATAATTAATTAGGGACGGAGAAAGTAGTAAATTTTTATAAACTTAAATAATATATTACATTGCTAGATTAAGGAATATATTATCTTTATTTTTGTTGGTGTCCCATTAATGAGAGACACGTACGCCATTTACGTGGAATCTGCTTTAACAAACATCATGTTTAACTAGAACTGACAATTTGATACACGACACGTGAACACGGTATGAACACGACACGGATAATTAGTGTTTGGGTGCAAAAAATTGGTACAAGAACACGAAAGTACACGAACACGAAAAAACACGAATATAATTAGTGTCGGGTTTGGGTTTTCACAATAGGTACACGACACGGAACGAAAGTACACGAATTAATGAAGTAAATAAATAATTTTAAAAAATATATATTATTTATAGTATTGCATATTTAGAAAATATATAAGCAATTACATATGAACAATAAATAATAGTTTCATGACTAATTGACAGTAAGTTATACATTTATATATAAGAAGTATACATTTATATATAAGTTATATTTACAAATTTTTGTAAAATTGTATGTAATACATATTTAATACATATTTCATAAAAATTTACATAATTAAAATAGTTTTATAATATATAAATTTTAATTAAATTAAATTTATATTTTTGTTTAATGTACACGAATACGACACGTAAAGTACACGACACGTTTTGAATTGGATACGTGTTTCAAATTTAGTACACGAATCCAAAATGGGTCGGATATGGGTTTTACATTCAAGTACACGAAAAAACGAAATTACACGACACGAAAGTACACGCGACACAGTCCATTGACAAGTCTATGTTTAACCGTATCTTCCTTTTTTCATTTCTGTTTGAAGTGAAATATAATTATTTTAAACATATTAAGGTAAAATGTATGATAATGATGTATTAAATATTTAACAATTTAGCAATAAAAAAATATTATGAAGTGCACTTCAATTTCAAAGAGTCATAATCATGGTTAATGTGATTGTTAAGTTTTTCTTTCCCCACACAATTCACTTCCACAAACTTAAAGGAAGATAACGAGAGCAGTGGGTACAGTATTTTAATCAATCATAATAATTCGTTAATTAATTGAAATTATTGTTAATTAACTAATCAACAATATTAGGTGCATGTGCTTGTCATAAGTCACAACTTAAACTTTATGTATAAATCTACATAATATTGTTGTTGTCCAATAAACAGTCGGTTGAGGATAAGATTAGTGGGGGATATGTCAAATGGTTTAATGATAACTTTAGTGATTATTTAAGATCAAATTTGTAGGTCATTAAAGTAATTTTTAGGTCATCAAGGTTAATACTAAAATCAGAATTTTTTATTTTAGTTTTACATATGTTCTTAGTACATAAGGCAGATCTTGTATAGGATACTATCGCAGCATAGGTAACATTTCTAAAACAAAATTTTACGTTTTCGTATCACTAAAATTTTGAAAATTATATGAAACTGTCATTATATAAGTTTAAAAATGTCAAATTGTCTTCTTAAAGTTTATTGATGTTTACATTCACGACTCACTCACCTTATTTTGAAACAATGACATTTTTACCATTTTTTTAAGGATAAGTGACAGGAATACCCGATTCTGAATGTTGTGGCCATTATTACCGACGTGATACGCATTTTAAGAAGGTGTATCTAGTTATTTTTATATTTTTGGGAAAAATTTATTTCCAAAAATAAAAAAAAAAATAAAAAAGTTAGGATGTAAAACGCATTTTGGTAATGCGTAATAGACCTAATACACATACGTAAGATGCGTAACTGATTGGGACACGCATTCCCTGAATGCCTAACAACTTTAATTATGCATTTTTCAATTATTTTTTGAGTTTTATTTTTGTTATTTTATATATAATACCCACTTGTGAAATGCGTAACATAATATCCAAGTTGAAAATGCATAATAGATTATTGGAATATTATCTTCTGATTAATGATCTGGCAACAGGTGGCAACAGCTGGCTCGTTAGTTAGATATAAGTTATAGATGTTAGATACAAGTTAGTTAGTTAGTTACAACAAACTTTCACTACTCTTAGTTGTATATATACTTCAGTCTTTCATTCTTTGTAAATAACAATTTTTCTTAAGCAATACATTTGCACAACAGTTTCACTCTTCTTCTTCTTCACTAAAACTATCATGGTATAAGAGCTTGCAAAGCAAAGCGTTAATGGCGGTTCGCACAGATCTTGATTTTACGTAGTCCTATTATCAAAGCATCGTTGTTACAGCCTGATTTCCCAGGTGTATTCTTACTTAAT
Source organism: Heracleum sosnowskyi (assembly GCA_030848705.1). Lineage (NCBI taxonomy): Eukaryota > Viridiplantae > Streptophyta > Magnoliopsida > Apiales > Apiaceae > Heracleum > Heracleum sosnowskyi. The sequence goes on along the minus strand of CM061241.1, from coordinate 14,864,050 downwards.
CTTTGTTGAAGCAACTCTATATTCTAATTCTGTATTCCGTTGTATCCTGTGTTTCAAACTCACTCGTTGTGTGATTGATCTTGTTCTGCGTCTCGTTGTGTGATTGATCTTGTTCTGCGTCTACATTTTTTTTTGCGTCTACATTCTGTTTGATCAGTGTTCTTCGTTTTGCTAATTGCTAATTGCATCTGGAAAACATACAATGTCTGCTCAAAACACTCAAAACACTCATGATACTCAAGATTCATCCAATATCTACTATATTCATCCTTCTGATTCTTTCACTAATCAACTCGTGTCAGTAAAATTCAATGGCAAATGATCTGGCAACAGGTGGCAACAGCTGGCTTGTTAGTTAGATATAAGTTATAGATGTTAGATACAAGTTAGTTAGTTAGTTACAACAAACTTTCACTACTCTTAGTTGTATATATACTTCAGTCTTTCATTCTTTGTAAATAACAATTTTTCTTAAGCAATACATTTGCACAACAGTTTCAGTCTTCTTCTTCTTCACTAAAACTATCATAGATCGGTATTTTTGGCAAACAATTTGAAAATAGGTATTTTCGTCAACTTTTTTTTATAAATCGGTATTTTTGGCTTGCAACCCCTTATTTTTAACAAAATTCGAATTTTTAATACCTTTTCCAAAAGTTAGGCTCTCGTCACAACTGCTAATTACATTACCTTGTAAGTTTATTTTTCTATCGGTTTGCAAATCATGAGCTAATAATTAATCTCAGTGCATTTTGTTTAGCACTTGTAATTATAATTTTATCGTTTTCTAATTATTTACTAATTGAGATAGTCACTTTCAGTTGCTGAAAGTTGAAACAGAGTAATCAAATAATTGAATCAAATTATCAACTAAAGCTATGCTGGCACAATTATATACGTGTTCTTTGCGTATACACCAAAGATTTGTTTAATGGCAAAGCTTTAAGTTAAAACACATTCATCCAAACTTGCAAGGCTCCTAGGCCAACTTTTATGGCATTGTTCATTACATTACCGGGACTGCTTTTCAATTTTATTGCACAAAAATCCGTGTTTTGTGCCAAGGAACTTAGGCCAGTATATAGGGTTGCAATTCGAGTTGAGAACACGATGTGTTAACGTCGATTAAATCTTGATTTGAACTTCACTTGAACTTAGCTCGAACTTGTTTGTCATTATAACAAACTATTCTTCGAATTATTTCTATAGTTTTGATAGAATACTAATATATTATTTAAAAACTGAATTATTCAATTGTTGAGCTCGCGAGAAAATTTATCTCGTTTTGTATACTAAATGAGTCGAGTTTTGTCAGAGATTTGAGTTTGGTTAACTTATTTGATCAGGTCACTTGTTTAAAAAAAAACAGGTTACTAAGCCGTGCTTCGCAGCGGCATTATAATATATTTGTTAAGAAAAAGAATATTAGAATAAAAGTTGTGAAATTAATATCTACAAAATTATTTAAATTATCAAATAAAATCTATTCTATAAAATCAGCGGCATTAGAATATATTTGTTAAAAAAAATATTATAATAAAAATTGTGAAATAAATATCTATAAAATTATTTAAATTATCAAATAAAATATATTGTATAAAATTTGTATTTGGGTAGTGTTATGGATTAAAAACGTGCTTTGTGAATTTAATGCTAGGATTAATGAGCTTCGGGCTTTAATGGTTGCACTCGTGTTTCCGGACTAGATTGGTCCTCACAAGATGCCTACGTATCTCAAATCGTTATTGAGAATCAAGCCAAAGACGTAGTTCTGATTGTAGGATCAGGGACCTTATATAGGCGTCTGGAGCCTAGTATTTATGGTATGTTTAGGAGTCTTAGCGAATAAGTCTCCTTTTTGATATTGGATAAGCATTGTATTGCTTGCAGGATAAGTCTTTTCCTTGTTGATAAAGGCTATGACTCATTAATTGCCTTTAATTGGGATTCTGGATCCTTCTTTGACCAATTTGCCATAATTTGGGCTCTTTTCATGAGCTGTATATTTTCCCTATTCATTAATTACGAAATTAATGGATAATTAGGGTGTCGGGCCTTAAATACTGGCCTTTTAATTGAATCAGCAATTATATTTCTATAATTACTTTTCTATCCATATCATTTGCCCCCCAACTTCTGGGAAAATCTCTCTTGGATTATCGTAGAAGTTATTTTATTCGGGAGTTACGAAATATTTTTCCGTATTGTGGCTTGGTTTGACGAACATATAGTTCTAAACCCATTTTGTAATTTTCCCAAAACAGGAATCGGGATTTTTTATCAATTCCATAGAAGATAAATCAATTTTTGATTTTTCAGTTCATTTTCGATCAGGATCCTGGTCGAATTCGACCTTGATTTTAGCTCCTGGTCGAACTCCTTCGACCAGGATTCTGGTCGAAATTTGCTTCCATTTTGCCTCCTGGTCGAATGATTTCGACCAGGTTTCTGGTCGAAGCTCATTGTCAGTTTGCCTCCTGGTCGAATGCTTTCGACCAGGTTTCTAGTCGAAGTAAAGCCTCATTTCTCCTCCTGGTCGAATGATTTCGATCAGGATTGTGGTCGAATCTTGGCCCAGTTTTACCCCCTGGTCGAATGATTTCGACCAGGATTCTAATCGAAGATTTGCTCCATTTTGGGCCCTGTTCGAATTCATTCGACCAGGATTCTGGTCGAATACATTACTCACTTCGGGCCTTGGTCGAGTACTTTCGACCAGGACTCTGGTCGAATATGAGAGCCATTTCGGGCCTTATTCGAACTCTTTCGACCAGGATTCTGGTCGAACATTTGGTTCATTTTGAGTTTTGGTTGAATACTTTCGACCAGGTTTCTGATCGAAGGTAAATGCCATTTTGGGCCTTGGTCGAACACATTCGACCAGGCTTCTTCAAGTTGTACCTCTTGTGTTCTTTAAGGACCACCCACGTTGGGCTCAATTTGGGCCCTAGGCCTTTAACTATTCCAATTTATTAATTGGGCCTGTAGATTTTTATTGGGCCTTTAGCCTTTATTGGGCCTTTAGCCTTTATTGGGCTTTTTAGCCTTTCGACCAGGATTCTGGTCGAATAAGGGAGCCATTTCGGGCTTTATTCGAACTCATTCGATCAGAATTTTGATCGAAAATGTGGTTCGTTTTTTTAATGGGCTTAATTGGGCCCAGAACTTTCACTGTTTAAGTTCGTTAATTGAGCCTTTAGCCTTTTATGGGCCGTACCGGCTAATGTCGGTTGCCCTTCCTTCAACCGGCCCATTGACCGGCTGTCATCTCTATATAAGGGTGAGTTCTCATTTGTTTCCATTCATTCTTCACATTCTATTTTCAAAGTTACTCTGCTAAATTTTCTCCAAAATTTCCCACAATTTGCTCTGCTAGGGTTTTGTCGCAAGGCGATTTCCGGCGAACTTTTTCGTTGAATTTCACTGTTTTTCTGGGTTTTTTGCTTGAAGATTTGAAGATTTCCTTGAAGATTCTGGGTTTCTTTGAAGATTCTGGGTTTTTTGTTGAAGATTTCTGGGTTCTCTTGAAGATTCTGGGTTCCTTTGAAGATTTCTGGGCAATCTTTCTTGAAGATTTAAAGACTTTCTGGGTTAGAAATGGCTGATCGAGCTTCCCAACGTCTTCAAAAGATGAATTCCGCATCAAAAAGAGGTACCCCCATTCCTATTCGTTCAAAATACATGTCTTTGCATGATATGATTAATGAACGTGGGGATGAATACCCGTCAGTATCTGCTTTAGATTCGTATGATTGTAGCAATAGATTTCATGAAGTAGATATGATAAAGGATTATAATAAGATGTATAGGGTAAAGGCCCCCTTGAGGCTTGTTCCAACCGGCCCCGGTGACCGTTCATGTCACTGGCGGTCAAATGCCTTGTGCATTTATAAAGATGCCATAGTTGCCGGCCTTAGGTTCCCATTTCATGAGTTCATCCCTAGGCTCTTGGCAGATGTCCAAATCAACCCTTGTCAATTACCTCCAAATGCCTGGAGGATAATTAATTGTTTTATGGTTTTATGTCTTCGTAAAAATTTCCCTCTTTCTGTACCTTTGTTTAGAAAGATCTTTCAGTTTAAAAATAGCTCAACCAACAACTTGGGTTGGGTGTATATAAGCCATAGGGTAGGCTTCCCTTTCATTTTTCACCCCAAATCAATCCCAGATAATAACCCCAGATGGAAAAATGAGTTCATGTATCTTGTATGGGAAGGAGGGGACTGGGGAACCCTGTTCCGTACATCTTTTGGGAGAGTCTCTGATGGTAGTCCCGGTAACATTGTCTTGAATGAGGAGGAACTTCATGCCTACTCAGAGCTCATTAAGGATAATGAGACTACCGTGGCTTGGGAGCTACTGGATGAGTTTGTCCTCAAGTCCGTTGGGCTCTCTACTGTTCATGATAAGGGTATTTTTGCTTATCCCTTTTCATTATGTCTATTTTTCTTTCCTTGTGATTTTCTGCTAACCATTTTCTGGCTTTTCTTGTAGCTGCGGCCTTTATCAACAAGACCAATGAGCCCAAGGATGTAGAGACATCCAGGATGAAAAGGGCTAGGATTGGAGATGATCCAAGGGGGAAGGCCAGTGTTCCCAGCTTCTTGATCCCTTCTGTGGACGAGGTGGACATTCCTGTGTCTGCCAAGTCCTTAGTCTGGCGCCCCAACTGGGGTATCAGGAAGAAGGACACCATTACTGGGGTGTCCAAACATGCTGTGGACTGGTCGTACCACTCTCTTACCCCTTGTGATTACAAGGATTTCGTTGCAGATTCCACCCTTGAGGGTGCTGAGCATCTTGGGGCTCAAGCTATTGCTGCGGTAATTTTCTTTACCTTAGCTATTTCTTTGAAGTTTTTGCTTATATTTTTCTAACTTTTATCTTCTGGCAGACCAATGCCAACTTTCAGGGGGTATTGTTCCAAGCTAAGGCTTGGCGTACCTCCTCTGAGGCCAACAGGGTCAAGATGGAGAGGTCCGAGGAGGAGGTGAAGTCTCTTAAGGAGACTCTTGCCAGGAGGGAGAAGGAGCTTGCTGACGCTCAGGCTGATATTGTTGAGCTGAGGAAAGGCAAGGATGATTGCATCGATGAGTACCTTGACTCTCAAGAGTACAAGGACTTGATCGAGAAGCATGACGAGATCCTTTTCCCAGTCCAACATACTTCAGGATGGGAGGATGCTGTCCAGGCTATCTTGGCCAAGCATCCTGGAGTTTTTGATGCTGCTGACTTTCCTGCTCCTCATCCTCCTACTCCCTTGGAGGGTATCTTGGCTGGAGTAGATGACATGGAGGAGGATGATGCCAGGATTTTAGACCCAGGACATTCATCACCCCTCGGTGACACTTCTGCTGATGACCATGATGCTGATGAGCATTCTTCTGGCTCTAGCTCAGGGGAGGAGACAGATGCGGGAGACAAGGATGGTGAAGCGCAGCCGTAGTTTGTAGTTTACTTATGGCCTTTCATGGCTTTGTATTTTCTTTCTATGTATTTCCAGCCTTTGGGCTTAACTTAAACTTTTGTAAGTTTAGTTTTATTTATATTTTGTGGCCATTCATGGCTTGTGTTGTTTTCTTGCCTCTTGATTTTGCATGTTTAGTTGGCATTTTGTACATATCTATCAGTATGTAATGCATTCAAAACATGATGAATAGGAGTATATAATTCATAACTTTGAAGAATGGGCTCAACCCTTATATAGTACTCAAGTTTTAAAAACTTGGGTTGGTTTTATCAAACCTTATTTCTAGTAGTTAATCCACTTAGGAAACACCTTAAACATAATAAACTTTCAAGTTGGAGGCATGCCAAGTCCTTGGCACCTCATGCCCTTCAAGGTTTTCTAGCTTGTATGAGCCTCGACCAAATACGTTTTTGACGCGATATGGTCCTTCCCAATTTGGGGCCAACTTCCCTTTTTGTCCAACTCCGGATGCTTCAATCTTTCTGAGAACCAATTCTCCTTGACGAAAGAACCTTTCTTTAACCCTTAGGTTGTAGTAGAAAGATGCCTTCTTTTGATGTTCAACTATCTTGGCATTTGCCTCATCTCTAACTTCATCAATTAGATCTAGAGACAACCTCAAGCCTTCTTCATTCGTTTCTGGTTCATAAGCCTCAACTCTTGGAGACGTGTGAGTAATCTCCACTGGAAATGGCCCAAAGTATGGGGAGTAATTCGTCTACCCAAGTGTTTCTGGAGCGTTCAACTCTTTTCTTTAGTCCATCCAGGATAATTCGATTTGCTACCTCAGCTTGCCCATTTGCTTGAGGATGGGCAACAGAAGTGAAGCGCAACTTGATATCGTTCTCATCACAATACTTCTTGAACTCATCATTGTTAAACTGAGTTCCATTGTCCGTGACCAGGACTCGTGGAATTCCATATCTGCATATCACATTTTCCCAGAAGAATTGCATTACTTGCTTGGTGGTTATCTTGGCTAATGGCTTAGCCTCAATCCACTTGGTGAAGTAGTCAATTGCTACTATCAAGAACTTTCTTTGAGCACTTGCCATAGGAAATGGCCCGAGTATATCCATTCCCCACATAGCAAAGGGGATAGGTGAGTTAATGGATGTCATCATCTCTGGTGGTTGCCTAACCACTGGTGCATGTTTCTGGCACCGTTCACATTTCTTTACATAGCTTTTAGCATCAGCAAGTATGCTTGGCCAATAGAAACCTTGACGAGTTATTTTATGGGCAAGGGCTCTGCCCCCCAAGTGCTATCCACAAATTCCTTCGTGTACTTCCTTCAGGGCCAATTCTGCCTCTTGAGGTCTTAAACATTTCAGATATGGAATGATGAAAGACTTCTTGTATAGGATTCCCTCAATCAGGGTATACCTTAGTGCTCTGAGGTACAGCTTTCGTGCTTCTGAAGTGTCGTTGGGTAACCACCCAGTTTCTAGATGAGATTTGATGGGATCAATCCAACAACCTCCAACATCAATGGGTGCTACCAACTTTCCATTGATGCTTGGGGTCCTCAGGACTTGGAAGTAGACACTTCCTGCATAATTTTCAATTTCGGAAGAAGCAAATTTAGACAAGGCATCAGCCTTCACGTTTAATTCCCTTGGAATGTGCTCTACATAGCATTCGTCGAACTGAGTCATGATGGCCTTGACAAGTTTCAAGTACTTGGCCATGACTTCATCTCTGGCCTCAAATTCCCCATTTACTTGGGAAACCACTAGCCTCGAGTCTCCACATACTTTCAGAGTTTTGACCCTCAAGGCTCCAGCCAGCCCTAAGCCAGCTATCAGAGCTTCATACTCAGCCTCATTGTTTGTCGTTGGGAAGTCAAGTTTTAGTGCATACTCTATGAGGAATCCATCAGGACTTTGTAGCACTAAACCGGCTCCACTTGATTTTGTTTTTGATGCTCCATCAAAATAGAGCACCCAACATTCTTTGGAGATTATGTCTTCAGTTTCCTTGTCTTCCATTGTTACTTCCTGCCCCCCGACTTCTTGGTTGTCAATGGTACATTCAACCATGAAGTCAGCGAGTGCTTGAGCTTTTATGGCCGTTCGAGGCTTATACTTGATGTCGAATTCGCCCAATTCAATGGCCCATTTGATCAATCTTCCACTAACTTGAGGGCTATGCAAGATGTTTATTTGAGGTTGATCAGTCAAGACCTCTATCTTATGAGCCTGGAAGTACGGGCGTAGCTTTCTTGAGGCCATTATCAAGGCTAAGGCAAACTTCTCAATCGTTGAGTAGTTTATTTCTGCCCCATGTAGAATCTTGCTCACGTTATCACGTATTAGATGGGTTTCTGAACCTTTAACTCTTCTTTTACCAAAACAGCTCCCAGGGCAGTGTTGGATACTGCCAAGTATAGATAAAGAACCTCTCCTGGTTTTGGTTTGGCCAATAGTGGTGGCTCAGCCATGTATTTCTTCAGGGCCTCTTGGCTTTCAGTTGTCCATTCAAAAAATTTCACTTTCTTGAGTGCTTTAAAGAAGGGTAAACACTTCTCTCCTGACTTGGAGATGAATCTTCCCAATGCTGCCACTCTTCCCGTTAATTTCTGAACATCTTTGACAGTCCATGGTGGCTCCATGTCTAGAATTGCTTTGATTTTGTCGGGATTGGCCTCGATTCCTCTCTTGGAAACCATTAGGCCTAAAAACTTTCCCGAGCCTACACCGAAGGCACACTTAGCTGGATTCAACATCATCTTGTGGTTCCTCAGCACTTCGAATGCCTCTCGGAGGTGCTTAATGTGATCGGCCTTATCGAGGCTTTTGACTAACATGTCATCTACGTAGACCTCCATGGTTTTTCCAATTAGGTGCTCAAAGATTTTGTTTACCAACCTTTGATAGGTCGCTCCTGCATTCTTAAGCCCAAAAGCCATGACTAAGAAACAGAAGACACCAAAGTCAGTGATGAATGATACCTTGGCGATGTCATCTTTGTGCATCTTGATTTGATTATATCCACTGAAGCCATCCATGAAACTTAGCATCTCATGCCCAGCAGTGGCATCTATTAGAGCATCAATCCTTGGTAAGGGAAAACAATCCTTAGGACATGCATCATTCAAGTCGGTGAAGTCGACACACATCCTCCACTTCCCGTTAGCCTTTTTGACCATCACGGGGTTAGCTAACCATTCTGGGAATTGGATTTCCTCAATGAACCCAGCTTCCAAAAGCTTATTCACTTCTTGCTTAATGGCTTCAAGCCTCTCTGGAGCAAAATTTCTTTTCTTTTGTTTCATTGTCTTCCTTTCTGGATCCACATTCAATTTGTGAGATATCAATTGGGGATCAATCCCTGGCATGTCGGCCGCTGTCCAAGCAAAAACGTCATTGTTTTCTTGAAGAAAAGACGTGAGTTTGCTCTTCAATGGTTCGGGCAGTAGTGCCCCAATATAAGTCACCTTCTCTGGTTCTCCTGGGACTAGGGGAATTGGGACCAAGTCCTCAGCCGGTTCCCCCCTTCTGTCCTCGTTGTCGCTGATATTCATGTCTTCAATCGGGAGAACTTGCCCCCCGGTTCCATCAGGCCTTAACGCGGCTACATAACAACTTCTAGCCATCTTTTGGTCTCCTCGTTCTTCACCAATCCCATTCCTCGTTGGGAACTTGATTTTTAGATGATAAGATGAGGCAACAGCCTTGAACGCATGAAGACCAGTCCTTCCCAGGATTGCATTGTAGGTTGAAGTTGCTTTTATAACTATGAAGTTCAACATCTGAGTAGACGTATTCATCCCTTGCCCCATAGTCATTGGGAGTTGGATAGTGCCTTCCACTTTTGATTCCACCCCGTTGAATCCGTATATAGGCATATTTGAGGGTGTTAACTGAGAGTCTGTGTAACCCATCTTGATAAAGGCATCGTGGAACAAGATATCCACTGAAGCTCCATTATCAACCAAGACTCTTTTTGTTTCGGAGTTGCCTATCACAGGTATTATGACAAGAGGATCATCATGGGGGAACTTCACCCCTTCCAAGTCTGAATCGTCAAAACCTATTGACACTTCTGTTCTGGCACGCTTAGGTGCTTCTCCAACCACAGTCATTACCTCTCGGGCATAAGCCTTTCTTGAGTTTCGGGAGGACCCAGCAGCAGTTGGCCCTCCGAATATCATGTTGATCACTGGCCCTCGGGGCTTGGGATTCCGATCTTGATCGTTGTCCCTTCTATCATAATCCTTCCTTTCATAGTTTCCCCTTTGGCTCCCTTGGCTTCCATCCTTAGTGAACTTGCTGAGTTTTCCTCTTCGTATCAGAAACTCAATCTCATCTTTCAATTGTCTACAATCATCGGTGTTATGACCGACTTCTTTGTGGAACCGACAAAACTGATTTTGGTTCCGTTTGGACAAATCTGCCCTCATTGGCTTTGGCCATTTGATATCTTCTTCCTTGGCTATCTCCATCAGAATTTGACTCCTGGGAGTATTCAATCTTGCATATTCTGTGAATTTTGGCCCAAAATTGTTTCTCTTGGGGGGAGAATCGGAGTTCTTTGATGTTCTGGGGAACTTTTCCTTGACGTCGTACTCCTGAGTTTCTTTTCTTTTCTTTGAGTTTCCACTACCGCCAGTAGTGGGTTCATACTTTCTCATGCTTTCTTCAGCCTTGATATACTTTCCGGCTCTATCTTGGAGCTTCAGCATGCTCTCGGGGGGATGTTTAGCTAACGACCGTTTGAAGTGGTCATCAGTGGTTCCTTGTTGCAGGGCTATCATAGCCACTCTGTCCTCTAAGTCCGGGACTTTTAAAGCCTCTCGAGTGAATCGATTGATGTAGTCCCTTAGGGCCTCATTCTGCCCTTTCCGGATTGCCATGAGTGATGCAGAACTTTTCTCATGCACCCTTCCACTAATGAACTGATTAATGAAAGCCTTGCTTAGTTCCTTGAATGACCCAATAGAGTTGGGAGGTAGACGGCTATACCAACGTTGGGCCATACCTGCCAAGGTTTGTGGAAACGCCCTACACTTGATCGCATCGTTGGTTGGCTGCAACAGCAGTGCATCGGAGAAGGTCCTTACATGATTTGCGGGATCTCCCGTTCCATCATAGGCTTTGATCGAAGGCATCTTAAACTTTCTGGATATAGCCGTTTTCATGATGTCTTGAGTAAATGGTGGTGTAGGATCATCAGGATCTCCTAGGGGCAACAGAATACTAGGATCACCCCTTGGGGCTTCGGCCCTCTTGGTCCTTCTTGCCGGTGGATCCAAGTTGATTATTGGGATCCCTTCAGTTGTTCGGCCTCGAGATTGAGCGGCCTCCTCCTCAGCAAGGAGTTTTTTGAGCCTTGCAGTCTCTGCCTCATGGGCTGCAAGTTTCTCCCTAGTAGTTTGGGGTTGTTCCCGATTGGTCTGGGAAGAACGTCTCCTTCTTGGGGCGATATCCTCCCCAGTTGTATAACCATCATCCTCGGTGTATGGGCCCGAGTAATCTTGAACGAAAGGGGTCTGACGAGTTTGGGGTCCCAGCCCTTGAATATAAGGGGGCACATATGCCTCATGGTAGATTGGATTAGTTCCACTACCGCCCGCCATGGGTCGAGGGGGCATGCCATAGCTTGGCATCCCCAAAGTCTGATTCGCGTATTGAGGGAGATCAGTAGTATGGAGTTGAAGGCTCCTTGGTGCACTCATGAGCAGCGGGGAGGTCGTGATTGGTTGCTGGTGGATGGTCTCTTGTGGATTAGATCCATGAATGACCATCTGTAGGGGATTCGTCCCTTCAACCGAAATCGGGATTTCCGGTCCTTGAGTGTTGGTGGGGATATTCGCCCCTTCAGTGCCAGTAGTCGGCGGTGGCTGATCAGCCTCAGAGGTGATAGGGCGATCCTCAGGAGTTTGATTATCCCGAGCTGTTCTTCGCGTGTTTGCCATGGTTGATGTTGTCTTCCCACAGACGGCGCCAAATGTTATGGATTAAAAAACGTGCTTTGTGAATTTAATGCTAGGATTAATGAGCTTCGAGCTTTAATGGTTGCACTCGTGTTTCCGGACTAGATTGGTCCTCACAAGATGCCTACGTATCTCAAATCGTTACTGAGAATCAAGCCAAAGACGTAGTTCCGATTGTAGGATCAGTGACCTCATATAGGCGTCTGGAGCCTAGTATTTATGGTATGTTTAGGAGTCTTAGCGAATAAGTCTCCTTTTTGATATTGGATAAGCATTGTATTGCTTGCAGAATAAGTCTTTTCCTTGTTGATAAAGGCTATGACTCATTAATTGCCTTTAATTGGGATTCTGGATCCTTCTTTGACCAATTTGCCATAATTTGGGCTCTTTTCATGAGCTGTATATTTTCCCTATTCATTAATTACGAAATTAATGGATAATTAGGGTGTCAGACCTTAAATACCGGCCTTTTAATTGAATCAGCAATTATATTTCTATAATTACTTTTCTATCCATATCAGGTAGGTAATATTATAAAGTATTTACATATTCCTTTTGTTTATATAGTTTGATTTTTTATTTTCTTGGACCGATACCATTGCCATATATATATAAAAGGAAATTTATATTGATAAAAAAATACTAAATTACTAAATTTATAAAATACTAAATTTATATTGACTTATATTTCTGGGTAGATGTGACAATTATTATATAGGGTCCACCATCCTCCTTGTATAAATTTGTATCAACCATCTCAGCCAACTTTTCCCACAAAGTTATGGTACTGGTGATGAAGCTGTTTAAGAAAAAAATTAGAACAAATTAAATAAGTAAAACAAATAAATTGGGGTAACCAAAGAAGTAATATAAAATTACAAGAACAATAAAAAACAATTAACAGTTATATTAAAATTAATATAATGCATAACTTACTAATTTGTGATAATTTTGAGATTTTTTTTTCCAACCGCCTTTGACAACTTCAATGCCACCCAAGTAGGTCAAGCAGCTCACAACATCTAAATCAACATAGAAAAAATAATATTAGAACATGATAGTTTGAATTATAACTTATATAATAGTATTACTTATATATTACTCTAATATATTACTCCATCAAAAACCTGAGAGTATGTTGGTGTCATTAATACGTGCATCAATTATATCCGGACATATGAACTGAAATCCATGCAGTGATATGTTGACGATGCCTTCTTCCAATCTCTTAGGCGACGTTATGCGTATGAAGAGAAATTTAGACCCATGTGATAATGGTCTATATTTCCCTGTACTTGAAACAACTTTCAGATTTTTGATACTCCTCTAAAAGATTTTTGAACCGAGAGACCAGAATCTTCGGGATCGTAGCATGGATCAAATTTTCCTGCCATACAACATATCTTAAAAAAGTTAATAACATCATACAATTTGACAAATTAATAAGTTATGAGTATATTGATTTATTAACCTTTTCATCGATCAAAATCATGTCAAGACTGATCAGTTTTTCAGTATTTGGTTTGACAGATTCCCATATTCTACACACTCGTACTCTTATCATCCAGATATAGCTGCTGTCGTTCAAAGCATCCAACATGGTGTAGGACATAGTTGTATTGATTGTAAATATGGTTGTAAAATTTTGAAGCTATGTAAAAAAGTTTCGGTGCAGAATTTTTGTTATGAATGACCTTTAATTTATAGGTGTTTGTAAGGTGAATAATATGGAAATCCGTTATGTTTAAAAGTCAAGAAGTATTATAAAAGAAAAGTTCTATATAGTTTGAAAATAATAAAAGAAAGTTTTATCAAGTTTGAAAATAATAAAATAAAGTTTTATCAAGTTTGAAAATAATAAAAGAAAGTTCTATCAAGATTGAAAATAATAAAAAAGAAAATTGTAATTATTAACATAAGAGCCTACAAATTCGAAAATAATAAGGAAGTTGTAATTTTCTAAATCAAAGAAAGTTCTATAAAGTTCTACAAATTCGAAAATAATAAAGAAGTTGTAATTTTTTAATTCAAAGAAAGTTCTATCAAGTTTTAAAATAATAAAATAAAGTTCTATCAAGCCTACAAATTCGAAAATAATAAGGAAATTGTAATTTTCTAAATCAAATAAAGTTCTTTCAAATTTGAAAATAATAAAAGAAAGTTCTATCAAGCCTACAAATTCGAAAATAATAAGGAAGTTGTAATTTTCTAAATCAAAGAAAGTTCTATCAAGTCCTACAAATTCAAAAATAATAAGGAAGTTGTAATTTTCTAAATCAAAGAAAGTTCTATCAAGTTTGAAAATAATAAAAGAAAGTTCTATCAAGCCTACAAATTCGAAAATAATAAGGAAGTTGTAATTTTCTAAATCAAAGAAAGTTCTATCAAGTCCTACAAATTCGAAAATAACAAGGAAGTTGTAATTTTCTAAATCAAAGAAAGTTCTATTAAGTCCTACAAATTCGAAAATAATAAGGAAGTTGTAATTTTCTAAATCAAAGAAAGTTCTATCAAGTTTGAAAATAATAAAAGAAAATTCTAGCAAGCCTACAAATTCGAAAATAATAAGGAAGTTGTAATTTTCTAAATCAAAGAAAGTTCTATCAAGTCCTACAAATTCGAAAATAATAAGGAAGTTGTAATTTTCTAAATCAAAGAAAGTTCTATCAACTTTGAAAATAATAAAAGAAAGTTCTATCAAGTTTGAAAATAATAAAAGTGAAATTTTCAATTTCCTTCCTACAAAATCGAAAATAATAAAGGAAGTTGTAATTATTAAAATTAAAAATTGTGAAAAATTGAGAAAATTAGAAAAATAGAACGGAGCGATTCTAGAGGTGCCACCTCACCGCCCCCGTCTTCTCCTTTATATAAGTATATTGATTAGCAGCTCAAATTGTTTAAAAAAAATTCAATCTCTCATTTATCTACTCGACTCTACTCGATTAACATTATGGTCTACCATTGTACATAAATGGTCATGTTGCCAATAGTAAACCAAAGATGTTTAGATTCATGCTACAGAACTTGGTTGAAGAAGAGTTGCTAAGGCCTAAGAATATGGTTTTAGGTCCAAGATCAATCTCCTTGAAAGGCAATTTTGTGAAAAAGGAAGGAGTTTAGGTTTCCTCTGAAATGATGAAATGGTCAAAAGAAGACATGTCATAACTATGAGAATTCTACCAGGATTGGGTAAAAATAAAAGATTAAACTTTATAAGCTAGGGGTAATAAGTACACAGGGTTACCTCAAATTACAAACTACAACCAGAATATAAAAATGGAAGATTCAATAAAATAAGAACATGCAAATGCACATGAGTTATTGTCACAGAGATTACTCAACCAGTCACTTCAGTCATTCCTCTTGAAGAATAAACATCCTCATCCCTTGCATAAGAAGACTGATCTTCATCACCATTTCGCTCTTTGAGCTCATCAATCTTCGCAAGAGCCTCCTTCAAATCCCACCTTCTATCGACATTCCATTCACAACAACACATTCCAATATTTAGTAGTTTCAGCATTTCACCCTCTGCATTCTTTGACCTTTTCATGTCATTATCAAACACCTCTCATGTCCACTCTTCTCATACGACGGAGTTTACCCAGCTTGTTAAGTCTGCATTCCTTCCCTTTCCCTGCTTCAAGTAATTTTCTGGAAATTTTCCAGTCAGCATCTCAAGTATAAGGATTCCTAGACACCAAACATATGTCTTTCTTGTGAGGCGATGGTCGTCTTGTGCTGACTCAGGGGACTTATAGGCAACCATAAACTGATAGGCATGTTCTTTTTTCATCATTGGAACTAAACCATAATCTGCTAACAAAGGTTCAAATGTTTCATCTAGTAGCACATTGGATGACTTTAAGTGACCACGCGGTAGAGATATGTTGGGAAACGCTTTATATAGATAGTCCAATCCTTTGCCTACTCCTTTGATGATTCTTAGGCGTGTTGGCCAATCAAGTCTTTGTTGATTAGGTTTGCGATTACCTGTGTACAAAATACATGTCAGATTTTAAATGTTTAGTAGTATGCCCTACTAGTTGAGTACTATACCCCTTACCTGTGTGCAAAATGCATGTGACAGTGTTTATTTACCACATTGAAGTGTTGCAATTAGAGGCGGACCTAGGTAAGAAACTAAGGGGGCACACAAATTTCAATTTGTTGTACCAGTTTATATATGTTTAACTTACTCATATGTTCTGTCTTAGGTTAACAGGTAAGAAAAACTTATAAAACAGACTTGATCCGTGTTTGAATCAGATTCAATGTTATGTCCTACGTCAGCTAGTAAGAGAATATTATGTATAAAAATTGATCCCGGTTCAAACTGCAATGATAGAGGCGAATAACTCACTGTGGAGATGACTAGCCAGGCTGCCATTTTCAGCAAAGTCGTTTATCAAAAGCTTTTCTTCCTTCTTGTAGTAAACTGCCACAAGAGGCAGCAAATTAGGGTGTGATATACTTCCCAACTTTCTCATATGCTCATAAAAATCTGCTTTGCCCACATTGCTCATCTGCTTATATCTCTTTACAACCACGGCTGGTCCACTCAAAAGGATTGCTTTGTATGATGATCCAGAGCTTGCGCTGCCCAAAAATTCTGCAGATGCTCTGATGAGGTCTTGCAACTCAAACCTCTCTGTGTCATTTTTAACAAAGTGTAGTTTTCCAGCATGTTCGGTTTTCTTGTAGTTGTCAGTTGTGTGCTTGGGTAATTCAGCTTCCTTTCTTTGGTCGGAGTCACTTTATTTTCAGTTTTTCCTGATGTTTTTTTGAAATTTGATGCTTTGTTCTTGCGTCTTTTTCTCCTGTGTAACAATAACGAAGTACTGAAAATAACAGCTAAAGCAATTGCCCCAACAACAGCAACAATAATGGCGACTTTGGGGACAGATTTCTTCTTGGAAGGCGGGCAATTGCCCATAGGTTTACCACATAGATTGTTACATGTTCAGCCAGTGGAAAATGAATATTATTCACACATTGAATAGGTATTCATTGCCTTCACAAGGAGATCAATTTTTAATGTTCAACTCTGCAAAAGCTTGATGTATTAGGAGGATGGTTTAGTTGTCCCGTTTATCTCTAAAATTGCAATATAACTTAAACTACATATTCGATCCATGTTAAGTTACCAGCTCTTGAATGATTGGAGGAGGACTCATATGACTTTATTTGTATATTGTTGTTGATACACATGCCAAGAGAAGAAGGTTTCTTTATTAAAATCTTGTCTTTGTTATCTTATGTAGGACTATATGTATGATCAAATTCCCTGTGTTACAAATGTCAAATGGCATATTTCAAAATGCTTTAGTAGTCTAATTCCAGTTTTAGTTTTATTAATTATGCAAGTAAATTTAGTTGCATGTAAGGATGTGTGCTCCATGGATGATTAGAAGGTTACTAATTGAATAAAAATCAAGAAAATCTTACCAGCAAAAGAGCTTGAATTCTCGTTGCTTAGAACCGATGGAATAGGACCTTCAAGTTTGTTGTTAGTGAAATTGGCAATCAAATCTTTTTGTTTAAAGTCAGGTATCCTACCTACAAACTTGTTATTTTGCACCAGCAATTCCAGAAGCTTAGACAAACTTGCAAGGGACTTTGGGATTTTCCCACTAAACCCATTGTTACCCAAATAGACTCTCCTTATCAAATTCATACCCTTGAAAGCATCGCTTGGTATCTCGCCAGAAAAGTTGTTATTTGACAGGTAAAGTGCTCGAAGACTTGACATTTTATTTATGTTACCAGGAAATGTGTTGTATTATGTGACTTATTTGTTAAATATAAAATGTATTAAAATGGATTGAGTCACAAATATATTAATTTTAAGGATATATATTTGATTTATTGTGCAAGTAAATTGGGGGTTACAAACTTAGTGGGAGTTACACTAATAATTAGATATGGGGGTTACAAATATTGGTGGAGGTTACATATTTACTATAGGGAGGATATTGTGGGGCTGTTACAATTGTTAGTGGTGGAGATATGGCTAAGAAAGCCTATAAATAGTGGGTAAAAGCTCAATGGAAAAGCACTCAAATAGTTGCTTGTTCATAACCTATATCCGAACCCCTTACCCAACCTCTAATTCTTTCTAGGTATGTTCTAATAATATTATACCCAAACACTACAAAATGGTCCATTAAAGTTGTTGTTCATGAAGCCAACAGTACATAAATAAGGCAACTTCGATAAGAACTCAACATTTATGATGCCTGAGAGCCCCATTTGTTAGGTCCCGATATGTTTGTAGAAGGGGGGTTGAATACAAACTATACCGTTTTATCGAATTTGTCCGTTTAAGAATTCAACACTGAGGTCTATAAATAATTTCTTGTTCACAGAAAATGATTCGGCAGAAGGTATTGTTCTTGACAGTTTGTTGAAGATGTAATGTTATTATCAACTGCTTAATCTGTTGTCTTGCAATCTGTTTTGTATGTTAATCCACTTGATCAAATACACTGCACGTGCAATTCACTTTAATAAAGTAGAAAGACTATCCTAATTAAAGTAGAAAGACTATTCTAATTAATAGAAAGACTAATTTAGTACATAGAAAGACTATTTCTATTTTCATAAATACTATCTTAAGTCTATAAAGACTTTCGGTAGGACTTAGTGAATTATAGAAATACTTTCTAAAATACTAAGTAATTCTAGAAAGACTTTCGGTAAGACTACCAAGATAGTCTTTCTGAAATTACTTTAAGTCTTTCCGACTTTAGAAAACTTAGAATTAATTCTAAATTAATTATCTACTTAATTAATTTACCAAATAAATTAATTCTTTCAGAATTAATGTATTAGTTAAATTAATTAAATAACATAGATAAATAAAGGAGAATGAAAACTAATTTCTTAAATAAAGAAATAGTCCTGAGAACCACTTTAATTAATGATAAACTACCACCGATTGTTGTTGACGCTCGATGTACTGTTTGGTTCATGAGCGACTAACTTCAATGGATGTTCTTCATTTTTGACTTTGAAAACTCTGATTCTCTTCTCTTTAACTCCCTTCAATGAACCACTGTAACCTGTACCTTTGCTATCACACTCTTGAAATCTCTGTCACTTTAATAAATCCACTTTCTTGAAAACTTCACTGAGGCTTGATCAAGTTAATGAGTTTCTTTCAAATGTAGAATAACTTCAAATCTGTAGATGACTTTTATCTTCATTCTTTTGACTGTTATGATCTTCTGAGATTCCTGTGACAATTTGAATTATTACTTACTTATTACGGACTTGTTTAATGTTGAGTTAATTCCTCGATGTAAACAAATAGGCCTAAACATATGCCTTTCAATCTCCCCCTATTTGTTTGTTAGAGAATAACAAGCAAATACCTAGAGGATAACTCAACTAACTAAACAAGTAGAAATAAGACATTAAAAGCTAAGTAGGTAATAACACAAAGTTCTGGATTTCATTTAACATTATCCAGATTCAAACATTAAAGGTAAGTGCAAGATAGATGTTCCTCTAGACTGAACATATGAATACATTTAACCTATCTTGAATCACCTAAGCTCTAAACATTTAACATTTACAAACAGAGCTTCTTCAATTGTCTTCATCCAACATCTCTCATTCTTCAAGTGCTTCAAGCAAATCCTTGTCCAGGACACGATCAGATTCAGAAGTAATGCCACTAGGTCTGACAGGTTGAGTTGTGACTTTCTTCAGCCTATTCTTCAATTGATGATACCTTGGTATATTGGCTATCCAATAGTCTTGAATCAAATCAGCAACTTCTGTCTTCTCTTGTGTAGCAAATCCTAAAGTCCTCAAAATGTTCTCCAAGTAGACAAGATGCTTGGCAGGAAAATCTTTCATAGAGATTGGATCAACACCACAAGTCTGAAGTGCCCTTCCTTTATAAAATTTAACTTCATAAGGCACTTCCACCACTTGTGGACTAGCTTTCATTGCAAAGTCTTTTAGCTGGTCATGCAGTAGCTCAGCTAATGGAGAAGTTCATTTCACCTTGCACATGAACACCCATAGTTCAGAGAGAGTTCTGCTTTCCAGAAGATTGAGAGAAACTAGAAAAGTTCCCTCATTATGAGTGTAGACATAGATCTTCAACTCCTCTCTAACTCTGTCAAATCCAGTTGTGATCCTTGAAATCTCTGCATGAAGAGCTTTCATATATATTGTGTTGTTTAGATTGACCGTCTTGTATCTTTCTAACATCCCAAGAAACTTTCCATCATTGTTAGTTCCTTCTTGATGTTCAAACATCTCTCTAGCCTTGTCCCATTCTTCTCCTAGCTTCAACCTCACATTCAATTTTCTTTCACTAACCTTCAGATTATGAAGCCTTTGCTTTTCTTGTTGTTCAGCTTTTTGAATGACAAGATGCTTAGAAATGATGTCAGATACCTTTACATTCTCCTCCTCTCTTCTTTTCAGATCAACCTTCTGTCTTACTAACTCAGCTTCAAAGACATGATCAACATTTGACTCATCTTCCCAGTCAGCATAATCAGCTTCTTCTTCAACCTCCACATCACCAAAGATATCTTCAGGGGCTTCTTCAGATTCAACATAGTCAAAATCTCCCTGTTCTCCATGATAATAGTCAGCATCAGAAAAAGTTAACTTCTGCTTCCCTTTGTCCTTGCCTGAACCTCCAGCAGCTTGACTTCCAGCTTGACTTCCAGCTTGTTTCTCCATATTCTCCCCCTTAGTTGAGGAATCCTCTACAGATTTGACTTGAGTCGCATCAGGATTAACCTCACTTCTTCCCCTTATAGCTCCTTGATCACCTCCATTTCCTCCAACATCATCATCATCGGCATCACCCTCAAAGAATTTCTTCTGTTCAGCATTGGGTTGATGTGAATTCTTGATCATGTTATACAAGTGCTTCATCCCTTCATTAAGATGCTCCATCCCTCCTTCTATCCTTGACATCCTTTCTTCATTAAACGTTTGATTTTCATCAGTTGTTTGCAGAATAAAGTTCACCTTGACAGAAATGGTAGCAATCTCCTTGACACTCTCTGATATCTGAGTATTTGAAGTTGTAAGATCAGAGATGTCTGAAGCCACAAGTACTTGAGACTGTTGGATGGCATTCAGCTTCGGGAGAAGAGTACCCTTCAATCCTTCCAAATCATCCTTGACAGTACCCAGCTGATTATTTACAGAGGTGGAAGACTGTTCAACCACTTGTGCTTTGAGAATGTTGTTTTCAGCCTGGGTTTCTTGCAACTGTTTCTGTAGAGTAGCTAATTGGGTTAACAACAAAGCAGTGTTTGTGTCAGTGTGTGCACTCACCTCAATTTCTCTCAGTGGTGTTTCACTCAACTCACGTGCTTGTGTATCACTCTGTGTTTGTCTCTCAGATCTCAGCACTAGCTGTCTTTCCAGATTATCAGAAGATGTACCTGCATAAAAAATCACCCTAGCCCCTTCTTGAGAGGTCAGTTGTGGTGCAATGGGAGTTCGCAAATCCCAATCCCTAGTGAAGTTCAAGAAGTGATCTGAACTTTGAAACTGAATTGCTTTAGTGTTGAACTCACTAGGTTGCCTTCCACTTTCTCCAGATAAATCTGCGAGTGGAAAATCCCTTAAGGTAGCCAGAGATGTTCCCTCTGGGAGGGGAGAAAATGATTCTATTTGTGTTGGCAAAGAATCAGATTTTCCCTCAGATGCCTGTGAAGGTACTTCTACCGTAACAATGGTAGGCACTGTATCAAACCATATGTGCTCTCCTAACAAAGTGTCCTGAGTGTCATCTATTGGTATGTTTTCTCCCATTGTGAGTAATGGGAGTGTGCTAGACTCAGTACAGATTGCCATGGCCCTATGGCTTTGTTCAATAGATTCACCCTGTTGAGAGAGTGTTTCTAGATACTGTTCATTGGCCATATCAAAGTCCATATCCTGTTGGGAGGATACAGATGGGCTAACAGTTGTCTCCCTGAATGTTCTTCTCTTTTTGAGTGGTGGAGACAGAGCTGTGGGTTCTCTCATAGA
This sequence comes from Heracleum sosnowskyi, assembly GCA_030848705.1. Classification (NCBI taxonomy): domain Eukaryota; kingdom Viridiplantae; phylum Streptophyta; class Magnoliopsida; order Apiales; family Apiaceae; genus Heracleum; species Heracleum sosnowskyi. The sequence continues at coordinate 14,842,622 of CM061241.1, read as the reverse complement.
ATCTTCTCCACTATGTACATTAAGCTCAGGTTCAGTGGTTATTGGAGTTGACTCAGTGTTTGGCTCTATGACCTGGGATAGAGTTTGTGGTTCTACAAACTCATGGTCAGCCCTATGAACCTCTTGGGTTTCAGTAGTAACATGAGATGAAGAGAATGGGTTAGGAAATACTACAGGTAATGGAGTTGCATCTTCAGTTCCAGCATGGGTGGATTGATCCACTAGAGGTTGTTGCTCAGGGACTGGCACTCCAAAAGCAGGGAGTTGAATAAACTGGGTCATAAAAGGTGTAATGACCACATGGACTCTGAGATATTTGAAGGTAGTGTTTAGTCTTTGAAAAAATTTAACATGAGTAGTCTGACAGGGTTCAGACATACCAAGACTAAACAACTGTTTGTGTTCATCAGTGAGTACATGGTTAATCATTAAAGTGAGAAAGCGAGGATAAAAACATTTTACTTTCCTACCATTAGAATGATAACTCCTGGCCACTAGAACTCTTCTAGCCAAATGATTCCAGATGAGATGGCCAAAATTGGTGCGAAGATTATTAGCAACTACAAAACCAATATTCTGAAGAAGAGAAGGAATATTGTGAAAATTGGTTTTGGTGCAGTTGTTGAAAACCTTAGCCAGAGTATCAAAGAAAAGATCCCACTCACTGACTAGATTGCTCTTGGATAACTTTACCAAATCTACCTGACCCTGATAATGAATGTTTGTGAAAAATTGAATCAGGTCTGCTTCAGTAGGTAGATTCACAAAGTTATCCCTGGGAAAATGAAGAGCATCACACAGAATATCTTTATTGAGAGTATAATGTGTATCACCGACAGAGAATGTGATAGAAGATAAGTTAGTGGACACTATATTAGTAGAACATAAAATCCTCAAGGGTTCATGTTTTAAAGGAACATTCATTGTGATAGCATGACTAATAATGGAATGCTCGTTTAAAAACTGAATCCAAGGCCTAAAACGTTCAACGAAACATTTTAGAGGATCAATATAACCTAAAAAATTGTTTCTAACAATTTCAAAAGCCATATTAGAGAAGTAAATAATTAATAAAAATTAATTAGAATTTTAAGGATTTTAAGTATTGAAAACAAATAATCCACAAAATTCAAATCAATTTAACACATAAATTGGTTCAGTTAAAATCAGAAAAGAAATGCTTGAAAAGATTTAATCAGAAAAAAATGGCAGCACTTCTTTTAGAAAAAGAATTAAAAGAACCAAGGGAGAGAGAAAGATAAGTAAAAACTTGAGCTTAGAAAGACTTAGTGAATAATGAATAAAAACTGAGCAGGTATTTATAGAAAATTCGGAAAGACTATCGGGAAGACTATCAGGGATAGTCTTACCGGTAGTCTTTCTGACTCAAAAGACTATAAAAAAAACAAAAACCAAAAAATCTGTTAATAAAAACTGTTAATCTAATTAATAAAAAAAAGAAAAACTATCAGTAAGACTATCCAGAATAGTCCTACCGATAGTCTTTCTGGTTTTAAAACTAGAAAGACTAAGATTAATTACAGTTAACAGCTAATAAACCAACAGAAAGAAATAAAAAACAGAAAAACAACTAAATAAAAAGTATTTCACAAATACTATCGGTAAGACTATTAAATAGTCTTTCCGGTAGTATTTTTGGAAATAAAAATACTAAAATTTTTTAGAAAATAACAAAAAATAAGCAGAAGCCTTGAAAAATAAGTAGAAAATAGAGGAAAAATCAGAAAAATGCAAAGAAAAATGCTAAATTTACAGGAAACAATATCTAAGCAGTTTGAACAATTATTTAAATATTTTCAAATTCATAAATTTGCAGCAAAAATAAATTTCTCAATAGAAAAATCTGAGAAAAATATTTTTAGAGCAAATAAACTATTTAAAAATACTTAACCTGGAATCTTTAACAAATTAGATAGCAGCATGTCATTTAAGATTAGTAATTACACAGCAACTAAGAAAATGTTTTGATAAAATAAAATGCAAGTGACTTTCAGAAAAAATACAGCACATAGCACTTGTATTCTAACCAAGAACAAACATTAAACAATAATCAGTACTAATCACTAAAGCTATTTAACATACCCAATTTACCAACTAACCTGGTAAAAGTGGATTCATCAAGAGACTTAGTGAATATATCTGCTGTTTGTTCCTCCGTGGGTACAAAATGTAACTCCACAGTACCATTCATGACATGCTCTCTGATAAAATGATACCTGATCTCAATGTGCTTTGTTCTCGAGTGCTGAACAGGGTTGTTGAAGATTGCTATGGCACTTGTATTATCACATAAAATAGGAATTTTGTCTAATACAAAGCCATAGTCCTTCAATTGATTCCTTATCCATAGGATCTGAGCACAATAGCTTCCAACAGCAATATATTCAGCTTCTGCTGTTGAATTGGAAACTGTTTGTTGTTTCTTGCTATACCAGGAAATCAATCTACCTCCTAGGAATTGACAACTCCCAGAGGTACTCTTTCTATCCACAACACTACCTGCATAATCAGAATCTGTATATCCAACAAGGTTAAAACCAGAATCTTTAGGGTACCAAATACCTAAATTAGGTGTACCCTTAAGATATCTCAAGATTCTTTTAACAGCAACGAGATGTAAATCTGTAGGGTCCGCTTGGAACCTTGCACACAAACATGTAGCATACATAATATCTGGTCTACTTGCAGTAAGAGTAAGGAGCCAATCATAACTCTGTAGCTTGTAACATCTACCTTGATAGATTTGTCAGAAGCTCCAAGTTTGATTGCTGTTGAAGATGGAGTCCTTGCTGATGCTGAATCCTCCATGTGATACTTCTTGAGGAGTTCTTTGAGATACTTGGATTGACAAATAAATATACCATTTGACCTTTGACTTACTTGTAATCCAAGAAAGAACTTCTGCTCACCCATCATACTCATTTCAAACTTACTCTGCATAAGCTCAGCAAATCTCTTACAGAGATTATCATTAGTAGACCCAAATATGATGTCATCCACATAGACTTGGACTAATATCATATCACTTTTGTGTTTCTTTGAAAAAAGAGTTTTGTCTATGATACCTCTAACAAAACCATTTTCTAAAAGAAAACCAGAGAGAGTGTCATACCATTTTCTTGGGGCTTGTTTGAGACCATAGATAGCCTTGAAGAGAAAGTACACAAAGTCCAGCAGCTCCTGATTTTCAAAGCCAGGGGGCTGTTCCACATACACTTCTTCATCAAGTTCACCATTCAGGAATGCACTCTTAACATCCATTTGATAGACTTTAAAATTGGAATAAGCAGCAAATGCTAAGAACATCCTGATGGCCTCAAGTCTAGCCACTGGTGCATAGGTTTCATCATAATCAATGCCTTCAGCTTGTGAATACCCTTGAGCAACCAGTCTTGCCTTGTTCCTTGTAACAATACCATCCTCATCTAGCTTGTTTCTGTATTCCCATCTTGTACCAACTACTTTCTTGTTCTTTGGTCTGGGTACCAGCTTCCAGACTTGTTGTTGTTCAAATTGATTGAGTTCATCTTGCATAGAAATCACCCAATCAGGATCAGTCAGTGCTTCCTCAGTCTTCTTTGGCTCCATCTCAGATAGAAACCCTGAATAATGACATTCATTCTGAGTAGCACTTCTAGTTCTAACTCCAACACCTGGATCACCAATGATTAGCTCAAAAGGATGAGCTCTATTCCACACAATCTGTCTTGGAAGATTTGATCTTGATGATTCGCCTTGAAATTCATTTTGGTGTTGTGAATGACTAGTAGATCCTTCATTTCCTCCCCCTGAGTTGTTGCTTGATTGCCTTGATGATTCTTCTCCAGTGTTGGTGGTATCTCCATTGTTACCAATGTTTCCACCACCACCACCATGATCATTATCATCATTATTATTATCATTGCCAGCAACAGTCTCAGGTGGGGCTTCATCATCTGATTCTGAGTCTGGCAAGTTATCAAACTTCAGTTGTTCAGATGAATCTTCAGTTTGGATACCAGGGAGCTTAGTGTCATCAAATGTAACATTGACACTTTCCTTCACATGGTGACCATCAATCAAGTACACCCTGTAAGATCTTCTTGAATAGCCAATAAAAATAGCTTCTTGTGCCTTGGCCTCAAACTTGCCACGTTTCACATTGTCATCCTTAAGCACAAAGCATTTTGCTCCAAATACATGAAAGTATTTGAGAGTTGGTTTCTTGTTGTTCATGATCTCATAAGGAGTCTTCATTAAGTCCTTGTTGATTAAAGTTCGATTCTGAGTATAACAAGCAGTGTTCACAGCTTCAGCCCAAAAGTACATTGGAAGTCTTGATTCACTTAACATAGTCCTAGCATCTTCAATCAATGTACGATTCTTCCTTTCCACCACTCCATTATGTTAAGGAGTTCTAGGGGCAGAATACTGTCTTGTTATTCCGTTATTTGCACAAAAGTCATTTAGGACTGCATTCTTGAATTCAGTTCCATTATCTGACCTTATAGCTCTAACAGGGAATCTCGAATCCAGCTCAATCAACTTTATAAGATCAATCACCATCTGTGGGGTCTCATCCTTGGAATGTAGGAATAAAACCCAAGTATATTTGGAATAGTCATCAACAATCACAAGTGCATATTGTTTCTTTGACATGGACATCACATTAACTGGACCAAACAAATCCATGTGCAGTAGCTGATGTTGTTCAGTTATTGATGATGTGTCAGTGCCCTTGTGAGAAGCTTTCTTTGACTTTCCTTTCTGACATGCCTCACACAGTCCTTCCTGTATAAATTCCATCTGAGGCAAACCTCTAACCAATTCCCTCTTGACTAAAGAGTTCATGGTTTTGAAGTTAAGGTGAGACATCTTCTTGTGCCAGAGCCAACTTTCATCTGATGAAGCTTTAGCATAAAAACAAGTAACTTCATCTTTGGATCCAGAGTGCAGATCAGCTATGAACAAATCACCTTTCCTTACTCCTTGAAGAGCAGGCTTTCCATTCTTCTTGTGAAGGATCTGACATCTATCTTTCTCAAAGGAAATAGCTTATCCTCTATCACAGAAATGACTGATGCTGAGAAGATTGAACTTCAGACCTTCCACAATAGATACATCTTGAATGATAACATTTCCAAACTTCAAACAGCCATATCCTCTGGTAATACCCTTGTTGTTATCTCCAAAGGTAACTCCTGGGTCGGCTTTCTCAACCACATTTGATAGCAGGGCTCTATCTCCGGTCATATGCCTTGAACAACCACTGTCAAGAACCCACATAACACGGTTTACCTGTTCCACACCCTGCAGTATCAAATTGATTAGTCTTTCCTCGGAACCCAAACTTGATTGGGTCCAGCATATTTAAAGAACTGGCATTTGTCAGGCAAAACAACATTTTTAACTTTAACTACATAAACCTCTTTCATAAAAGAGCGTTTCCATTTATAGCCAGCCTTAACACATTTCTAAGTAGGCTTAGGGATAAATGGATCCACTCTAGTCTTTGGAGGACTAGTAGTCTTAGATCTAACATGCTTCTTATTATTAACATGTTGACGTGGAGCAGTCTTATTATCAGATACATGCTTACTATTAAAATAAGCATACATAACATTGAAAGCACAAGACATGCAATTTACCACACCACATGCTTTATGGGAAAGATTAACAGCAGGAATGTTGGTTCTACAGTTGTTTTGATCCACTTTATGAATGTCTGACTTAGTCTCCGTTGCTGAAACAACTTTGACTGGTTTGTCAGACATACACTTATTGGACTGAACAAGTTCAAAAGCAAGATCCTTAATACGCATCTCCTCTTGAATGATGATAGAATTTTCATTCAGAGGTCCTGCCAAGGATTCTCTAAGGAAAGGTGTTTCAATACCCTTAAGCACATATGGTACACCCCTTTCTTCAGCACTGACTCTATTAGGGGTGTTTATGCTTAATTCACCAATAGACTCATTATAGTCATACCTTATTCCTACAGTATGACCAATACTTTGTTTATTGATGATTTTTTTAGCAGTCTTACAAGAATTATAGTAAGCATTAGCCTTGACCTTAAGTTCACTAATCTGATCCTTAAGAATGGTTTCCAGTTGAATATAAAATTTAACCCTATTCTCAAGAAATGTTATTTTCTTCGTAAGTTCATCCTGATTAACATGCACAAGTTTTAATTCTTTTACCTCCTTTTCAAGAGCTGTGTTCAAAAGAATTATTCTATCATTTTCTCTACGTGCACATGAAACAGTAGTACTAAGATGATAGATCATTTCAGTATCAGTAAACTTTACCTCTGACATGAATGTTGATGAAGTGCTTGCCTCATTAGCCATTAAAGCTAGGTTTCCAATTTCACCTGCTTCTTCATCACTACCAGTATCATCCCAACTCTTTCCTTCGGCAACATAAGCTTTCCCAATCTTATTCTTCTTGCTAGAATCAAATGAGTTCCTTCTAACTTGCTTTGGCTTTTTATATTCTGTAGCAAAGTGACCCAACTCATTACAATTGTAGCACCTGATTGTGCTTCTTTCCACAGTTCCAGTTTTATAGCCACCCTTTGTGCTATTTGTAGATGAAGAACCACATCTCTGAAACCTGGGCTTGAACTTAAGATTGGAATTCCTTCTGAATCTGAACTTGCCAAATTTCCTCACTATCATTGCCAAATCACCATCCTCCAGCTGATCAAGTTCTTCCAAAGAATAGAAGTCACCACCAGATTGATCAATGGATGTTAAGCCATATTTAGCATCAATAACATCCAAGTTAGAACTGGAAGGTTGAACAACCTTCACTTCCAGTTTCTGTGGGACTTCTGTTGTTAATGCAGTAGAAGTACTAACTATCTTCCCAGTTCCATAAATTTCCTTTTGTTGAATCTGCTCCAGCTCATAGGTCTTCAGAACACCATACAGTCTTTCCAGAGAAATCTCTCCAAGATCTCTTGCTTCTCTGATTGCAGATATTCTATGCTCCAAATGAATTGGAAGTGTCAGGAAGAACTTCTTGTTAATCTCCTTGATAGTATAGTGCTTCCCATTGAGATTCAGATCATTGATCAATTTGTTGTATCTCTCAAAAACCTCAGAGATACCTTCACCAGGGTTTGATCTGAAATGCTCATAAGAAGAGGTGAGAATTTCCAGCTTATTCTCTCTTACTTCCTCTGTCCCCTCATTGATTATCTCTATAGTGTCCCAAATGTGTTTGGCAGTAGCACAGTTTAGAACATGATTATGCATGACAGGATCAAGACAATCAACCAGTATCAACTGTAGACAGGCATCCAGGGTAGCATCCTCTTTCTCGTCAGCTGTGTAGTCCTTGGGATCCTAAGTGTTAGGAATATGTTGTTCTTGATGATAAACATAAAACACTTAGTAGAATTTGTGTAAAGTCATTTTGTAGGTGTCAACGGAATGGTATGCTTTGCAGCTATCCGTTGACAGGTAGCTCATCAACGAAATGAGTGATGTAGCAATTACACTGTACAATACTTCTAGTTTGATATGCATTTCATTGTAGATATTGGATAGGTTTTCTAAGTCATGTTGACTAATTACTAGATAGGCAAAATAGGTTGGTTAATTGTAAATATCTCATGCCTTGTAATTTTGCCTAAGTGAAGACCTGTCAACGGAATGAAGATTATCCTATCAACGGTATGGAGTTTACTCATCAACGAAATGAAGAATAAAGCTATCAACGAAACACATCTCCCTGCTATCAACGAATCATTATTGCTTTTCTGAATAGTTGACAAAGTGATAGTGACAGTTTACTGAACAGATCTAAAGGAGATATAGAAGTGTACTGTGCATTGGAAGCCGTCAAAATGGTCACTGGAAATAAGGAAACATTCCAATTTCCAAGAAGGCTCTTGGGAGTGATCATAATAAGCGTGAAGACAAAAGTAAAGATCTCCAAGGACCACTGGACAAAAGGAATGAAAAGCAAGCTACTGATGGTTATTACTAGTGTACATTAGTGTAGCCAGAAATAGTATTGTAAACTTGGGAATGTATATAACCAAGTGTAGCAGTTAAAATAAGAAAGAGAAGAAAAACAAATAGATTGTATTAGCTATCTTTGAGAGCATTTTATTCTCTACATTCTTGTAACTGAGTAGCTGTGTACATTTGTATCACAGATTATTTCCGCAATAAAAATCACTTCAGTTGGATCATCAAACAATCCAACTGAAATTATTTATGTGCTTGTGATTTTTACATTAAGTTCAGTTTTTATTTGTAAGTTGTTTTTAAGTTTAAGAAATATCAAGAACTGTATTCAACCCCCCCCCCCTTCTACAATTCTGTTAGGTCATTTGGGATTAACAATTGGTATCAGAGCAAGCTTCTAACATACAAGAAGTTTAAAGATCAAGACCAAAATAGTAACCATGGTGAAGAAGGATGCAGGAGTAAAGATACCAGTTCTTGATAAGGACAATTACTTTCACTGGAAAGTAAAGATGCATTTACATCTCATGTCTATGGATGAGAGGTATGTAGACTGCATTGAGAAAGGTCCACACGTTCCCATGAAGTTTGCATCTAGAGTTGGACTGCCAGATGATGCTCCTGATGCAGAGATTCCAAAACCTGTCTCAGAATGGACTATTGAAGATCTTGCAGAAATCCACAAAGATAAAAGAACCATGAACATTCTGTTTAATGGGTTGGAGCAAGAGATGTTTGACAATGTCATAAACTGTACAACCTCCAAAGAAGTATGGGACACTGTCAGAACTCTCTGTGAAGGTACTGAGCAAGTTAGGGAAAAAAAATGCAGCTCCTTATACAACAATATGAGCATTTTCATTTTAAAGCTGGTGAAACCCTAAATGACACGTTTAGTAGGTTTCAAAAGCTTTTGAATGGATTAAAGTTGTATGGGAGGATCTATCAAACCAAGGATTCAAACCTTAAATTTCTTAGAGCTCTTCCAAAAGAATGGAAGCCTATGACTGTTTCTCTCAGAAACACTCAAGAGTACAAAGACTACACTCTTGAAAGGCTTTATGGAACCTTGAAGACATATGAGTTGGAAATGGAGCAAGATGAAGAAATTGAAAAGGTACAAAAGAAGGTTGGATCTATTGCATTGATTGCATCTGTGAACCAACTGGAAGATGACAATGAAGAAGCTGCAAAGGCCACAACTAGTCGAGCTAGTTGTAGGAGTGATGTTAGCAAGGGTAAAGGCAAGATGACAGAAGAAGAAAATCAGAACCAGCCAACTTGGATGACTTAGATGAGATTGATGAACACATTGCTTTTCTGTCAAGAAAATTCTCTAAGTTCAAGTTTAAGAGAAACTCAGAAGCAAGGCCACCAAGAAGAGACTTTCAACCCATCAAAACTAACTGGATTGAAAAGTCTAAGTCTAAATGTTTCAATTGTGGAATGCTTGGTGATAAGTGCATATTTTTGCATATTTTTAGTACCTATTTATTGCTTGAACTCGTATTTTAATAATTTATTTTGTTATATTTCAGGAAATTCGTGAATAAATAAAGAAATGGCAAAATAAAGAAATAAAGAGCAAGATGAAGAAAAAGGACTTAAATGAAAAGAGGAAAAAGAATTAGGAGCTTGGTGAAAAGGGAATCTTAGAGGACATATGGAAGGTGGAGATCATCCCAACACACCACATAAGTGTATGGTCAAGATCAACTCTTCAAAGCTTAAAGGGGAAGGAAACAAATAGATGGCTAGGATTGCTCCACCACATTTAGAAGGTGTAGGGCCAAGATTCACCCAACCCTACCCTAATACCTAATCCTAGTCCTATAAATACCCCACCCCTCATCTTGTATGACACACTTTTTTTACTTTTTTTTCCTTACTTTTTACACACCTTTTATTAGTTTTTAGTTGTAATTTCAATTTCCTAGTATAGATGCATCTTTTATTTCAAAGTTTGTAGTTCCATTTCAATTTCAATAAAAGAGCTTCCTTTTTCATCTTGTCTTGTCATTTACATTTACATCTTGTTCTTGTTTCATGGCTATGAACTTTTGTAAATTCAATAAAGTGGGTCAAATAGCTTTTGTGCTACCACTTGAGGTATAAAGGAGCCCTTTTTATTTAATGTTAAGTAGTGTTAATGCTCTAGATTTACTTTTGATAGTGTTCTTGAGTTGAGCCCCTTTAAATTTGATTTTAATGTTGGGTTTGATGATTAGAGCTTATTATTTACATTTTCTTGTTAATTTTGGTGAAATATTGTAATGGGTTTGTTGATTTAGTGGTAGATTTGAATTTAATTTTTATGTTTGAGTTTGTCATTTAGATGAAATGGGTTTGATACTTTAGTGATGTTGATAGTGTTAAAGTAAGTCTTTTTATTTTATTTAGGGTCTAATCTTAATTTTTGGTGGTTTAATTTTTCCGGTTAGAGTCATTTTTCCGGGCAGTTTTTGAGCTGTTTCTGCCCCCTTCTTGGCCTGAAATCCGCGCAGCAGCGAACCAGTTTTTTTCTTATTAATTTTCCCCGCGCGTGGGAGTCACGCGCGCGCCTAGAATTATTTTTTCTGTCCTTTTTTTCCACGCGCGTGAGCGCCAAATTACACCTGCCAGTTCAGTTTTGTCCACCAGTTTTTGTTTCTTTTTTTTTTGTCTTTTCTTTCGCTTTTCGTGTTTTCCTATTTTCTGTTTTTTCTATTTTTCTTTCTTTCGTTTTTTTTCTTTTTTTTTTCTTTCGCTCCTAATTTTTTTCTGTTTTCTGTTATTTCCTGTTTTTTATTGTTTATCAATTTTCTATTTTTTTTAGTTATATATAAAATGTTTCTTTTAAATAAAAAATATTAATTATATATATCATTTTTAATAATTAGATAATTAATTGTTAGTTGTTAAATGTTTTATTAATTCTAGAATTTCTCTTTATGACTCCTTCTATTGTTAACTTAGATTAATCAAAAACTTCTCCCAAAATTATTTGTTCTAATTTGCCTAGATTAAAAGTTAAGGACTTGCGAAAAATAAAATAGTCCCTGTGGATCGAATCTTAAATACTAAAACGACGATCGTGCGCTTGCGATTTTATTTGCACTTCAAGTTTTTGGCGCCGCTGCCGGGGACTAATTAATTTTTCGCGCCTTAATTTTTAATTTTTCGGATTAGTTTTTTTTTTTCCGTACTTGCTTATAATTGGAAATTGAGCGTTCGGGAAATTTTGGTGAGACGTACTTGAGCTTCAAGATTTTTGGAAAGCTTGCTAAGGTAACCCGTATCCCTCCTTATTTTTCAATTTTGTTCATATTTATTTAGGAAAAAAAAAAATTTAATATTCAAAAATCCAAAAAAATTAGTTAATTGCTGCATCATGCATTTGTACACTTAGGATCACATCATCTAGATTTTTATTTTCTTGTTTTTAATTTATCGTACCTTACTTTTGGTGATTGCTGGAGGACCGAGGTACGTTAAATTCTTCTTTTCTTTAGTTAGATCACGTAGTTTAACGCATCTATAGTTGTTTTACCGCTTTGATATCTCGTTGTGTGGTGCATTCATCTTAATCGGACTTAAGGGCAAAACTCAATCATAAGATAAGGGGAGGGATTTCATCACTCTTTCCTTGGCCCACAACCACTTAATTTCATCATTCTGCATTACCCTAGCCTTGTAAATAAAATTAATTAGACGTTAGCCCCTAGGACTTCGGCTCAACTAGGAAGAAAACCTGGAACGAATAATTCTTTTCGTATATATCCTCTTTGGTGTCTAGGCAAGCGAAAGCTTACCTGGCCAATTAGGGTTGGTGTCTAGGTCTGGGTTTAGCCTCTTGGCAATGCTTGCTCGGATCTGGCCGACCGGGACTTATACTGATTGAATTAGGACTTCTAGTAATATCTTTTTGTTAGGAGCAGGTCTAGTTTTTAGGGAACCCTAGCTTTAGTTTTTTCTCTTTTTAATTCTTGTGTGACTAGTTGTAGATTCTTATCTGCTACGTGTTTATTGTTTATGCAATCTATCTGGATTAGGAAGAACTCATCTAGATTAGTGAGAACGATAGAAAATTCCTCTTCTTCGGACTCCGTTAATTTAGAAATTCCTAACCAAATAGAGACCATGGCAGTAGTACAACAAGTAGCTCTTAAGGATAGATGTTATCCGACCCGCTCGGCCCAACCCTCTTGTATCACCCTACCCCCGGTAACAGGTAATAATTTTGAAATAAAAGGACATCACATCAGTATGTTGCCTAAGTTTACCGGGAGTGAGGGTGAAGACCCGTACCTTTTTCTCCATGAATTTGAGGAGGTCTGTGCCCTCCAAAAGATTCAACAATTGACCGAAGACTCCATTAGGCTTAGGTTGATTAATTTTGCCTTAAAAGAAAGCGCTAAAATGTGGTTGTATAGTCTCCCGGCTAATTCTATCTCTTCGTGGGAGGGCTTTGTGGTAATTTTTCTCAAAAAGTATTTTCCAAATCATAAGACTACAAGAATTACAAACGAGATAAATCAATTTCATCAGAAAGAAAATGAGTCTTTTTGGAAATACTTCGATCGTTTTAAAAATCTTTTATTACAATGCCCCCACCACGGAATAGAGAAGTGGAGACTGTGCAAGATAGTTTATGAGGCCTTAGATGGACCAACCACTGCCCTTTTAGAGTCTATGTGCCAAGGCAAGTTTATGGACAAGGATGAGAACGAGGGGTGGGCATTTTTCGAAGAGTTGGCCGAAAAGACTATGTTGTGGGAGTCGACTCGGGAACCTAAAAAGACCAACGAGCCGTCTAGTACTTCTAGAGGTATGCATTCGATAGGTAATTCGATAGCAACCGATGCCAAGCTAGCTACTCTCGCTAGACGTCTCGAAGCCTTAGAGTCTCATAGTGGCCCCTCACATATGTCTATGTACCCAAATTATGTTGCCCTGAACCATGAGTCTTCTTCGTCTTTCCCCGATTTTGAGCAAGCGAACGCCATGTTCCAAGCTAGAACTAGGAACGATCCTTTTGCCCCAACCTATAATCCTGGGTGGAGGAATCATCCTAACTTTGCATGGAACCAAGGGCCTAATTTTCAAACTCCTCCTCCACCATCTTTTCCTAAGCCGAACTCTTACCCAAGTACTGTCCAAAATCCGTATCCAAAACCCGTTCAAGCTCCCTTGAATCCTCCCGGGTTTAGTGATTCGGATAAGCGCCTCAATTCTTTAGAAAAGAGTATCGAGACTTTATTGAAATCTCAAACCGCCTTCATGCAAACTATAACTCAAGATAGGCAAGTGTTGAACTCTAATGCTCAAGCCATATCTAAGTTAGAAATGCAAATGAGTCAATTGGCCAACACAATTTGTGAGCGAGAGAAGAACAAGTTCCCAAGTCAACCTGAGGTCAACCCTAAATTTCCTCTTAATCAAAGACCTCATGACAATGTGAACGCTGTTGTTGCCTTAAGGTCGGGTAGGCAAATAGATAATAAGGTCGGTGATAAGAGTTCCGGAGAGGTAGAGTCAAATTCCAAATCGAATGATGGTCCTGGTAAACCCGAAAGTTCACAAGAGCAAGGTTCGACGAGTGGTAAAAAACCTGTCCCCGAAGAACCTTGTGAACGAGTCTTTATACCGAAAGCTCCGTATCCCCAAAGACTCATTTCTAATAAGTAAACGGCTCAAATGGAGAAGATTTTGGAAGTTTTCAAGCAAGTCAAAGTCAATATCCCTCTTTTAGACGCGATCCAACAAATTCCCTCTTATGCTAAGTGTCTAAAAGAGTTGTGTACTCACAAACGAACCAACCATGTCCCAAAGAAAGCCTTCTTGACCTCTCAAGTTAGTTCAATTCTTTCGAATCAGATTCCCGTGAAATATAAGGACCCCGGTTGTCCTACTATTTCATGTGTCATAGGCAATACCTTTGTGGATAAGGCGTTACTTGACTTAGGTGCTAGTGTTAACTTGCTTCCATTTTCTGTCTATCAAGCCCTAGGATTAGGAGAGCTTCAAAGTACCAATGTTACACTACAATTAGCCGATCGTTCTATCAAAGTTCCCAAGGGAATTATTGAAGATGTGCTAATTAAAGTAGGTGACTTTTTCTTCCCCGTTGACTTTGTCGTCCTAGAAACCGAACCGGTCAAGAACCCTAAGAATCAGATTCCTATCATCCTAGGAAGACCATTTCTAGCCACTTCCAATGCCTTGATTAATTGTAGGAATGGATTAATGAAGCTAACATTCGGGAACATGACCATTGACCTCAATATCTTTCATGTAGGGAAACAACCTGATGATTATTCTGATCAACCTATGGATGTCAATTTAATTGATGAAATAGTTGATCAGGAATTCATGAACCCTAGTGATGCCCTTGAATTTTGTCTAAACCACTTTGGTCAAAATTGGGATGTTTCTGAATATACAAATGAGGTCAATGCAATGTTAGATTCTACCATTCCTATAAATAACCAAGCATGTGAATCACCTCCTTTGTCACTTTTAGAAACTAGTGAACCCGTTGAGTCAAAGCCACCTGATTTAGAACTCAAACCTCTTCCCGACACTCTTAAGTATGCATTTTTAGGACCTAACGAGTCTCTTCCTGTTATAATTGCCTCTAATTTAACCAAGTCATAAGAGGATGAGCTCGTTAATGTACTTAGAGAACATAAGGAAGCCATAGGGTGGAGTATCTCAGATATTAAAGGAATTAGTCCGGCCATTGTCCAACATAGAATTCACTTAGTTGATGATGCGAAACCAGTTCGAGAGCCACAAAGACGGTTGAACCCCACCATGATGGAAGTTGTTAGGAAATAAATCCTTAAGTGTCTAGATAATGGGATCATTTATCCCATTTCCGATAGCTCTTGGGTTAGTCCGATTCAAGTGGTGCCTAAAAAGTCGGGTATTACTGTGGTGACTAACGAGAACAATGAGCAAGTTCCAACTCGTGTTCAATCTGGTTGGAGGGTGTGTATCGATTATAGGAAACTCAACTCTGCCACTAGAAAAGACCACTTTCCTTTACCATTCATAGATCAGATGTTAGAGAGGTTAGCGGGTCATTCCTACTACTGTTTTCTAGATGGTTATTCCGGCTATTTCCAAATTCCTATAGCTCCCGAAGACCAAGAAAAGACCACTTTTACTTGTCCTTTCGGAACTTTTGCTTACCGCCGCTTAGCTTTTGGTCTAACCACTGCCCCAGCCACCTTCCAAAGGTGCATGATGAGCATTTTTTCTGACATGATAGGAGACTTCCTAGAAATTTTCATAGATGACTTTTCCATTTTTGGTTCTTCTTTTCATCAATGCCTAAACCATCTTGACTTAGTTTTGAAAAGATGTAAGAAGACGAACCTTGTTCTTAATTGGGAGAAATGTCATTTCATGGTAAAGGAAGGAATCGTTCTTGGTCACAAAATTTCTGAAAATGGGATAGAAGTAGATAAGGCTAAAGTCGAACTCATTGCCAATCTACCCCCACCAAAATCTGTCAAAGCAATTCGTTCTTTCTTAGGACATGCAGGGTTTTATAGGCGTTTCATTAAAGACTTTAGCAAAAAGGCGAGACCCTTGACCACTCTTCTTGGCAAAGATGTCAAATTCGAGTTCAATAGTGATTGTTTACAATCTTTTGAACATCTTAAGAAAGAATTGACCTCTGCCCCGATAATTAAATCCCCCGATTGGAATCTCCCCTTTGAGTTGATGTGTGATGCGTCTGATTACGCCGTAGGAGCAGTGTTAGGACAACGGATCGATAAGATACCTCATGTCATTTACTACGCTAGTAAGACCTTGAATGATGCGCAACTTAATTATTCTACCACAGAAAAAGAGCTTCTAGCTGTAGTCTTTGCTTTAGACAAGTTTAGGTCTTATCTTATCGGTTCCAAAATCATTGTTTACACCGATCACGCTGCCCTTAGATATCTCTTCTCTAAGAAAGACTCAAAGGCCCGATTGATTAGATGGGTCTTGTTGCTTCAAGAGTTTGACCTAGAAATTCGGGATAAGAAAGGTTCCGAAAATGTCGTTGCTGATCATCTTTCTCGATTGGTGGTAGAGTCCACCATCGATTTGCCTTTGAATGAATCTTTTCCCGATGAGCATCTTCTTTCTATCTCTACTCCCCCTTGGTTCGCAGACATAGTCAATTACCTTGTCACCGGAAACATTCCCTCAGATTGGTCCAAGCTAGATAGATCGAAATTTTTCTCACAAGTCAAACACTTCTTTTGGGACGACCCGTATCTCTTTAAATACTGTCCAGATCAAATCATTCGGAGGTGCGTCCCAAACCATGAGTTTCGAAGTATCCTGTCCTTTTGTCATGATCAAGCTTGTGGAGGTCATTTTAGTGCTAAGAAAACAGCAGCTAAAATCCTCCAAAGCGGTTTTTATTGGCCTAGTTTGTTTAAGGATGCTGCAGAATTCTGTACCGCGTGTAGCAGGTGTCAACACTTAGGAAAGATCACTAGGAGAAATATGATGCCAATGAGTCCCATCTTAATCATTGAGATTTTTGATGTGTGGGGCATAGATTTTATGGGACCCTTTCCTAGTTCTTTTGGCAACCTCTACATTCTCTTAGCGGTTGATTATGTATCTAAGTGGGTAGAAGCCATACCAACTAAGTCTAATGATAACAAGGTCGTCCTTAAATTCCTAAAAGAGAATATCTTTTCTCGATTTGGCACACCTAGGGCTATCATTAGTGATCAAGGCAAGCACTTCAAAAATCATCAATTTGAGTCTCTTTTGAAAAAGTACTCAATTACTCATAGATTGGCCACCCCTTATCATCCTCAGACTAGTGGTCAAGTTGAAGTCTCGAATAGGCAAATCAAACAGATTTTAGAAAAGACTGTCAACTCAAATAGGAAGGATTGGTCCATCAAATTGATAGATGCCTTATGGGCCTATCGGACCGCTTTTAAGACCGTTTTGGGCATGTCTCCTTATAGGATTGTGTTTGGCAAGGCCTGTCACTTGCCGGTCGAACTTGAGCATAGGGCCTTGTGGGCCATTAGAGAGCTGAACTTTGACTTGCCTACTGCCAATGGTCATAGGAAGTTACAATTGTCCGAATTAGAGGAATTAAGAAATGAAGCCTATGAGAATGCTAAAATCTATAAGGAGAGAACTAAAGTTTTTCATGATAAATCAATTTTGAGAAAATCCTTTTCTCCTGGTCAAAAAGTTCTTTTGTATAATTCTAGGCTTCATCTTTTTCCTGGGAAATTGAGATCTAGGTGGGAAGGTCCTTACCTGGTTAAAATAGTTTTCCCGCACGGTGCTGTTGAAATTGAAAATCCAAAAAATGGTGATACATTTAAGGTTAATGGACAAAGACTCAAACCATTTTTAGAATTGCCAGTTGATCCTGAGGAAGAGGTCATCTACCTCCTCGATCCAAAGTAAGTCTCTTTCAGTAGTTAGTTGTAATCTGGGAAGCATGGGTGCGGGTGCGGGTGCGGGGGTGCGCTGTGCGGGGATACGGGAATTCGGCAAATTCAAAGAAATGGGGATACGGGTGCGGGGGGATACGTCAAATATTTAAATATTAAAAATATATATTATATATAATTAACAATTATTTAGCAAAAGGAAGTAGTAGCATTCTAATTATATCAAATAAAAAACATCAAATATACAAGTTCTCACACTTAAGTCTTGCAAATAAAACTAAACATCCAAGTGTTAGCCTACTGTACTGCCTCTTTAGTCTTCACTGCCCAAAATTTATATCCATATTTACATAACAATTAATACATCTCAGATTCTCAATTTATATATATACATAACAATTAACAACATTTAGCAACAAAAAGTCAAAAACAAAAAGAAACAAAAAAACAATACATACACAGATACACGCATATACAGTGGTCAGTGAATCAGAATCAGAAAAGAAGTTACTGAAAAAGCATATGCGTGTCATATATATACATACATCAAGTCATCAATAGATCAAAACATCAATTACTTATGAAAACAAGATATATACACGCATATATACACGCATATATGCTGAAACAAGGAGAGAAACGAGGTCGAGCAGCACAGAAACGAGGTCGAGCAGCGCAGAAACGAGGAGAGAAATTACTTACGAAAGTCGGGGATACGCCACCTCCCTAGTTTATCAATTAGGGTTCAAATGGATTTGGGGGTCTTGAATTGGATTTTGGACGCATATTCTTTTAATTGTTTGTTTTAAAACTGGTGTGAAATTACTCTTTATACCCCTCCCGCACCCCCCTTCCCGCACCCCCACGAATCGAAAAACTGAAATTCGTGGATACGCCACCTGGCGCACCGCGTACGCACCCCGGCGCACCGAGGCGCACCCCCGCACCAGCGCGTATCCCATTCGCGACTCACCACCAAAGTGCAGTATCCCTGCTTTCCAGGTTGTAATTCTCCATCATTCCTTGTCAGGTATTATCTCTTCATTATCATTTGTCATTTATCTTGCATTTGCATACATTGAGGACAATGCATGATTTAGGTATGGGGGAGGGTTTTAGTGTAAATAAAAAAAAAATCAGAAAATCCAAAAAAAATTAAAAATGAAAAAATCACAAAAAGAGTTATATAGTGTTGTAAATAGTAGAGTTCTAGTGTTATTCTAGTCTTGTTAAATGGTTGCTAGTTGCTTGATGCACCCTTGCATGCTATGGTAATCTTATGTTCCTGATGCTTTTGATTGAGAAGTGATTTGCTAAGTTCTTGTCCACACACACACACACTAGTAGACTTGTTTGATTGTGAAAGAAATTAGAAGGTCATGAATATGTGCAAGATGACTTCTTTGATCATTAGTTACCCATTTGAGCTTAATCCTATTTTTCGGTGACACACCACATTACTCGCCTAAGACCTTTTTCTTGTACAGCCTTACTTATTCTTGATCCCAATTTGTCAAAGGCTAGTAGGAACTTGAGGGAGTAATAAGGTGTGTGAGATGGGTTTATTTTTGTTCATTACTTTCGGGAAATATCTGTTTTGGTTGTTCACTTGTTAGTCGATGTTCAAGCTAAATTTTAAGGAGGATTATGGTTGTTTATACATCTTAGCTCTCAAAAAAAAAAAAAAAAAAAAAAAGAAAAAAAGAAAGAAAATACAAAAAAAAGAGAAAAAAAAAATAAATAAATAAAATGAGAGCATACTTAAGTTTTTGTAATCCTCCTTCATTCGACTAATCAAGCCTTTTTGTTGAAAAATAAATTAGAAAATCAATGTGTGGGGAGAATGTTTGGTGATGTGTATGATTTATCATGGTGACTACTAGCTTTTGACACTTCACCTCATTTTGGCCTTTCTTGACATACCTTGTCCCTAGCCCCCATTACAACCCAAATAAAGACCTTTTGATTGTCATCTGTGATGTACGTTGTGTTACAAGTTAGATTGATACCAAGTGTCAAGCATGTTTTTGATCTTGTTGGAATAGAGTGATACACCTTCCCTTGTTCTTGAGTGAATATTCTTCTGTGAGTGAAAGGTGAGGTATTGCTTGTTTCTTGTGCATATGAAATCTCAAGTTTTGACTCTAAGGTGTGCTCTTGTGTTCTTAGCATGTTTTCCAACTATTTTTGCACTTGACATGGGTTTTTAATCACTCTTGTATGCTTCTTTGAGTCTACTTTGTGAATCCTTGCATCTTTCACCCCAAGACTTTGCAAATTCACTTTGATTCTTAAGATGATGTGACATGAGAGGATAAGTATGTGTGGTGTTGCATTGCCATGTGACCATTTTATCAAGCTAGATGGATTTTGTGGGTACATTCTCTATAGGCCCTCACGAGACCTCACTCGTCCACTAGGGCTGCCTAGGGGTTTAAAGGGCTTGTTGCATATGCCAAATGCAACCGTGATCACCTACGGAAGTGGTATTAGTGTTAGATAGTTTTTAATAGTGTTTTGTTTTACTCGAGGACGAGCAAAAGATAGGTATGGGGGCATTTGATAAGTGCATATTTTTGCATATTTTTAGTACCTATTTATTGCTTGAACTCGTATTTTAATAATTTATTTTGTTATATTTCAGGAAATTCGTGAATAAATAAAGAAATGGCAAAATAAAGAAATAAAGAGCAAGATGAAGAAAAAGGACTTAAATGAAAAGAGGAAAAAGAATTAGGAGCTTGGTGAAAAGGGAATCTTAGAGGACATATGGAAGGTGGAGATCATCCCAACACACCACATAAGTGTATGGTCAAGATCAACTCTTCAAAGCTTAAAGGGGAAGGAAACAAATAGATGGCTAGGATTGCTCCACCACATTTAGAAGGTGTAGGGCCAAGATTCACCCAACCCTACCCTAATACCTAATCCTAGTCCTATAAATACCCCACCCCTCATCTTGTATGACACACTTTTTTTACTTTTTTTTCCTTACTTTTTACACACCTTTTATTAGTTTTTAGTTGTAATTTCAATTTCCTAGTATAGATGCATCTTTTATTTCAAAGTTTGTAGTTCCATTTCAATTTCAATAAAAGAGCTTCCTTTTTCATCTTGTCTTGTCATTTACATTTACATCTTGTTCTTGTTTCATGGCTATGAACTTTTGTAAATCCAATAAAGTGGGTCAAATAGCTTTTGTGCTACCACTTGAGGTATAAAGGAGCCCTTTTTATTTAATGTTAAGTAGTGTTAATGCTCTAGATTTACTTTTGATAGTGTTCTTGAGTTGAGCCCCTTTAAATTTGATTTTAATGTTGGGTTTGATGATTAGAGCTTATTATTTACATTTTCTTGTTAATTTTGGTGAAATATTGTAATGGGTTTGTTGATTTAGTGGTAGATTTGAATTTAATTTTTATGTTTGAGTTTGTCATTTAGATGAAATGGGTTTGATACTTTAGTGATGTTGATAGTGTTAAAGTAAGTCTTTTTATTTTATTTAGGGTCTAATCTTAATTTTTGGTGGTTTAATTTTTCCGGTTAGAGTCATTTTTCCGGGCAGTTTTTGAGCTGTTTCTGCCCCCTTCTTGGCCTGAAATCCGCGCAGCAGCGAACCAGTTTTTTTCTTATTAATTTTCCCCGCGCGTGGGAGTCACGCGCGCGCCTAGAATTATTTTTTCTGTCCTTTTTTTCCACGCGCGTGAGCGCCAAATTACACCTGCCAGTTCAGTTTTGTCCACCAGTTTTTGTTTCTTTTTTTTTGTCTTTTCTTTCGCTTTTCGTGTTTTCCTATTTTCTGTTTTTTCTATTTTTCTTTCTTTCATTTTTTTTCTTTTTTTTTTCTTTCGCTCCTAATTTTTTTCTGTTTTCTGTTATTTCCTGTTTTTTATTGTTTATCAATTTTCTATTTTTTTTAGTTATATATAAAATGTTTCTTTTAAATAAAAAATATTAATTATATATATCATTTTTAATAATTAGATAATTAATTGTTAGTTGTTAAATGTTTTATTAATTCTAGAATTTCTCTTTATGACTCCTTCTATTGTTAACTTAGATTAATCAAAAACTTCTCCCAAAATTATTTGTTCTAATTTGCCTAGATTAAAAGTTAAGGACTTGCGAAAAATAAAATAGTCCCTGTGGATCGAATCTTAAATACTAAAACGACGATCGTGCGCTTGCGATTTTATTTGCACTTCACTTGGCCACTTTGCTGGAGACTGCAGAAAGCCCAAGGTTGAGAAGGGCAACATGAAATTTGAGAAGCCTGTTGATTATAAAAAGAAATACTTTGAACTTCTCAAGCAAAAAGAAAAGGCTTTCATGTCTCAGGAGTATGATTGGGCTGGTAATGGTGAAGATTCTGATGATGATGTTGAGTATGTCAACTTGGCTCTTATGGCTAACAATCATGAGCAGGAAGTAAGCTCCTCAAGCAACCAGGTAACAATTACTAACCTTTCTGAGCTTTCTAAAGAGGAATGCAATAGTGCAGTAAATGAAATGTCTACTGTACTATATAATTTGCGTGTTACTCTTAAATCACTTACCAAAGAGAATTCAAGAATAAAAGAGACTAATCTGCTATTAAGTGATAGGAATGCAATGTTAGAAGCACATCTCATTGAATTTGAGAAAATGAGGTGTGCTGGTAGGGATGCTAAGAAGGAACTTGAGAACGTGTTAGAAAGGGAAGAAATTCTTAAAACACAACTTGAAATAGAACAAAGTGTGATTGCAAAATGGAAAGATGCTAGGAATGTTGCTACCAACATCA
Organism: Heracleum sosnowskyi; assembly: GCA_030848705.1. Classification (NCBI taxonomy): domain Eukaryota; kingdom Viridiplantae; phylum Streptophyta; class Magnoliopsida; order Apiales; family Apiaceae; genus Heracleum; species Heracleum sosnowskyi. The sequence goes on along the minus strand of CM061241.1, from coordinate 14,820,438 downwards.
TTAATGTTCAAGGTATGGAATCTTTCTGTGAACAATCATGGAAAAAGAACAAAGAAAAGCTAGGGTATGTTGGTGAAACCTTAGAATCAGAAACAGAGTCAACAAACAACAATGATCATTTGTTGAAGGTTGATATGTCAACGGAATGCAATGTTTCGTTGACAGATGAACCATCAACCGATCAGGATGTTTCGTTGACAGAGAAAAGAAAAAATAAACTCACTAGACTTAATAACAAGTATGGTCCTGTCACCAAGAACTTTGTTCAAGGTGAGTCTAGTAATTCAAAGAAAGTTGAGAAGCCTGTTGAGAGAGCTAATGTAGGTCACTTGTCTAACAAGCAATTGAAGGACAAGTTAGAGAAAGTTCAAGTTGAGGCTAAGGGAAATAAAACGAATAACAGGAATGGCAAAGTAGGGATTAACAAACACAACAATTACACACCTGATAAATATGCTCCTAGAAAGACATGTGTCAATTGTGGAAGTATTAGTCATTTATCTACTAACTGCAAATCTGTCAAGAAGACTGCTAATGTGAAAATTCCCAAGCCTGCAATGAATAGTTCTATGCCTACAATGCCTGTTATGCCTACCATGTTTGCTCCATATGCACAATTTCAGAATCCATATGCTAGCATGTCATTTGTGCCTAATCCATACATGAATATGTTTAATGTGCCACAAATGCCATGAAATGTGAATAACATATTTGTTCCACCAACTATGCATGCTGTGAATGAAAATATGAGCAACTCTCAGAAATCAACACCAAGGGTAAAGATTGATTTAAATCAATCTGAGCCCAAGGTGAAAAATGATATTAAAGGAAAATAAAAGGCTAACAAAACAGGACCCAAGGAAACTTGGGTACCAAAATCAACTTGATTTGGTTTTATTGTGTGCAGGGAGACAAAAGGAATCTTTGGTACTTGGATAGTGGTTGTTCAAGACACATGACTGGTGATTCTACCCTGCTCACAGAGTTTCAGGAAAGAGCTGGCCCTTGTATTGCTTTTGAAGATGACAGCATAAAGGCTACACTAAGGGATATGGCTTGATTTCAAAAAAGAATGTCATCATAGATGAGGTTACATTGGTGGATGGCCTTAAGCACAATTTGCTTAGTATCAGCCAACTTTGTGACAAAGGATTTTTAGTTACTTTTTCTAAAGAAGCATGTGTTGTTTCTAAAGGAGGAAATAACAATGTGGTAATGACTGGATTCAGAAGAGGGAATGTGTACATTGCTGACTTTAGTAGCACAAGTCCAGACACCATCACTTGTCTCTTCAGCAAGGCAAGCAAGGATGAAAGTTGGCTATAGCACAAGAAATTGTCTCATTTGAATTTTAAAGTTATGAATGATTTGGTGAGGAAAGATCTTGCTAGAGGAATTCCACAGGTGGAGTTTTCCAAGGATGGTTTGTGTGATGCCTGTCAAAAAGGGAAACAAAAGAAGGCATCATTCAAAAGCAAGACAGAGTCATCAATTGTCCATTAGCTTGAGTTGCTTCATATGGATTTGTTTGGCCCTGTAAATGTCATGTCTATTTCAAAGAAGAAAACATTGTCTTGTGATTGTTGATGATTTTTCTAGATTTACATGGACCTTCTTTTTGCACTCCAAAGATGAGGCAAGTGAAATCATTATCAATCACATCAAGATGGTAAACAATCATCCTGACTTCAAAGTAAGAAGGATTAGGAGTGACAATGGGACAGAATTCAAGAATTCAAGCATGAAGGTGTTCTGTGAAGAAAATGGTATTTTGCATGAGTTTTCAGCAGCAAGGACACCACAGCAAAATGGTGTAGTTGAAAGGAAAAACAGAACACTTATTGAAGCTGCAAGGACAATGCTAGATGAATCAAAGTTACCAACTTATTTTTGGGCTGAGGCAGTTAACACAGCTTGCTTCACTCAAAATATTTCTTTGATTAATCAGGCCAAGGGAATGACCCCTTATCAATTACTCAAAAGAAAGAAGCCACTATTGGATTTTCTTCATGTCTTTGGATGCAAGTGCTTTGTTCTGAGAAATCAAGCTGAGCATTTGGGGAAATTTGAAGCAAAGGCAGATGAAGCAATATTTGTGGGATATGCAGCAGGGAAAGCTTACAGAGTCTATAATCTCAGAACCAACATTGTTATGGAATCTGTACATGTTGTTTTTGATGATCTCAAAATTCAAGGTCTCTGTGATGAAGGTTTCCATGAAAGTCTTTCTTTTGAGAATGAGGAAGGAGATCAAGTGAATCATGTTAAGGCTACTGAGAAACAACCTAAAGTTGTTGTATCTAGCACAGATGAAAGCAGCAGTGAAGATGAAATTGCTGCATTAAGATTGAAAAGAATAGCTGCTAGCAGATCAAATGGTCATTTCGTTGACAGTCCTGATGGTGGATTCGTTGACAGTCAAAATGAGCGTTTCGTTGACAGCCAAAATGGTCATACCGTTGACAGTCATAGAAATGCTTCTAGAAGTGATCAATTAGGGACAACAAACTCAGGGGGAGTTTCTCAAGGACAAACATCCAATCAAGGCAATCATGATCATGAAGCTACCTCGTCAAGAGCAAATCTACCTCCCTCAAGGAAATGGACTAAAGATCATCCCTTTGAACTTATTATAGGTGATGTAACTTCAAAAGTCCAAACTAGAAGAGCAACTCAAGAGGAATGTCTATATAGCAGCTTTCTGTCTCAAGATGAGCCAAAGAAAGTTGAGGATACACTTCTAGATCCAGATTGGGTTTTAGCCATGCAAGAGGAGCTAAACCAATTTGAGAGGAACAATTTTTGGAAGCTGGTGCCTAAGCCTAAGGACAGGAGTGTCATAGGCACAAAATGGGTGTTCAGAAACAAGATGGATGAAAATGGCATAGTCACAAGGAACTTCTCTCGACGTCTGTGAAGACCCTTGGTTCTTAGAACCTTCAACCAGTGAACCTGACCGTAATATGTTCGGAACACCAATTGCTTCCATCAATTCTTCCTTACTTGATTGAGCTATGGGTTCAGATATTGCTTTTGTTAGCATTGCCCAATCAAAATCAGAAAAATCTGTGAAGGGTTCTTTGGATGAGAGAAATGAAGTATCAACAGTTGCCTCGGTTTCTGTTCTTCTCCTTTTAGAGGAAGGCAGAGCTGTTGTTGAAGGGTGTATCTCCTTATGTGGTGCTGCTTTGGCACTATCTCCCTCTACACTCAAGGATGTTTGTTTACTGGGTATAGGAGGGGAAGGAGGTGCGTTTATTGTTTCATTTAGCTCTTCTAAAGGCTCTTCGACCGTGGTTAGAGGTTGTGGGTTAGCAACCTCCTGGTCAGGAATGGCCACTGAGGGCTCTGGATCAACATCAATGTTCAGGTGCCATTTCAGTTTGAGGTAGAGGAATATTACCTTCAATTACATGTTCCCCTGGGGGCAAAAGTGGTAGGGGCACCGTTCTTAGATAATCTGTGAGAACAGTGGGTACCCCTGGAAGATAGTTGTTCTTCCTTATGAGAGCGGTTATTGCATTGCTCTTCATTCTCATGCACTCCTGGTTGGCTTCACCTTCAAATATCTCCCGTTCATCATCTGTTAAGATATCATTGAGAATTAGCTGTAGGAACCTAGGATAGAAACAAAACACATCATCATTTATGCCTGTCCTTTCATCCAGTGGTCCCATGCACAGAATGACCTGATCAATCAGTAGCCCATAGTCACGGAGTTGGTTTCTCATCCATAAGATCTGAGCACAGCAGCTTCCAACAGCAATGTATTCAGCCTCAACTGTTGATATGGAAACTGAATGCTTCTTCTTGCTATACCAAGAAACTAATCTTCTTCCAAGAAACTGACAGCTTCCTGAAGTACTCTTCTGATCAATCTTACAACCTGCAAAATCAGAGTATGTGTATCCAATAAGATCAAATCCTGTATCTTTAGGGTACCAAATTCCAAGATTTGGGGTCCCCTTAAGATATCTAAATATTCGCTTAACAGCTATTAGATGAGATTCTTTAGGATCAGACTGAAACCTAGCACACAAGCATGTTGCAAACATTATATCTGGTAAACTTGCAGTGAGATAAAGTAATGATCCTATCATACCTCTATAGCCTGTGATGTTAACCTTCTTACCAGTTTCATCCTTATCAAGCTTAGTGGCAGTTGGCATATGAGTCTTTGCTGTAGATGAGTCTTCCATTTGATACTTCTCAGAAGATCTTTAATGTACTTGGACTGACAAATGAATATACCATCTTGTTTTTGATATACTTGCAGTCCAAGAAAGAATGACAATTCACCCATCATGATCATTTCATAACGAAACTGCATTAACTTAGCAAATCTCTTGTATAGATCATCATTAGTAGAACCAAATATTATGTCATCAACATATACTTGCACCAATATCAAATCATTTTTATGCTTTTTGACAAAGAGAGTTTTGTCTACAACACCTCTTGTAAAATCATTTTCAAGTAAGAATTCAGAGAGAGTATCATACCATGTCCTTGGAGCTTGTTTGAGTTCGTAGAGAGCTTTGAATAGAAAGTACACAAAGTCTGCCAGTTTTGAATCCTCAAAACCTGGAGGTTGTTCCACATACACTTCTTCTTCTAACTCCCCGTTCAGAAAAGCACTCTTCACATCCATCTGATATACCTTGTAATTGGAATGTGCAGCAAATGCCAGAAACATTCTGATGGCCTCAAGTCTTGCTACTGGTGCATAGGTTTCATCATAATCAATTCCCTCTTCTTGAGAGTAACCTTTAGCAACCAGTCTGGCTTTGGTTCTCGTTACAATGCCATCTTCGTCCAACTTATTTATGAATACCCATCTTGTTCCAATAACAGATTTTCCCTTAGGCCTGGGTACCAGCTTCCAAACTTTCTGCCTTTCAAACTGATTGAGTTCCTCTTGCATAGCAATCACCCAATCTGGATCATCTAGAGCATCTTCAACTTTCTTAGGTTCTGTTTCTGAAAGAAACCCAGAATAGTGACATTCATTTTGTGATGTTCTCCTAGTTCTCACTCCTGTGTTCGGATCACCAATGATCAAGTGAAAGGGATGATCTCTATTCCATACCCTTTGACTTGGCAGATGCGATCTTGATGATTCTCCTTGTTCTAGATGTTGTGGAGTGTGACTAGTTGATCCTTCTCCTGCTCCCCCTGAGTTGTTGACGGTTTGATCTGATGATTCTATAGACTGACTAGTGGATCCTGTAGAATTTTGAGGATCTCCACTTTGGTCACCACTTTGTCCAGAATCATTATCATTATGATTATTGTTAATAACTGTAATAACTTCAGGTACTTCTTCATTGTCAGAGAGATCTCCTGATTAGATTTTCAAATACCAAGGATTCAGAGTTCTCTCTTGTTTTCAGGCCTGGTCTTTTGGTGTCGTCAAATGTTACATTAAAGCTTTCCAACACCTTCTTATCTTCAATCACATATACCCTAAAAGCCTTAGATTCCAGAGAATAGCCCAGAAAAATGCCTTCATCTGCTTTGGCATCAAACTTGCCAAGATGTTCTCCATTTTTAAGTACAAAGCACTTTGCACCAAACACATGAAAGTACTTCAGTGTTGGCTTCTTGTTGGCCATTAACTCATACAGAGTCTTTTCATGATCTTTGTTGATCAGGGTTCAATTCTGAGTGTACCAAGCTGTATTCACTGCTTCAGCCCAAAATTAAGTGGGAAGTTTTGCTTCATTCAACATGGTTCTTGCTGCTTCAACCAAGGTCATGTTCTTCCTTTCCACTACTCCATTCTGTTGAGGAGTTCTTGGTGCTGAAAACTGTCTTGATATTCCTTTCTCTGAGCAGAAATCATTAAGAACTGCATTCTTGAATTCAGTTCCATTGTCTGATCTGATTGTCCGCACAGGTAGCTTAGCTTCCACTTCTATCTTCTTGATGTGATCAATGATTAGTTGTGTTGCTTCATCCTTTGATTGTATGAACAACACCCACGTGTACTTAGAGTAGTCATCCACCATCACCAATGCATATCGTTTTCTTGAAAGTGACATAACATTGACTGGACCAAATAAATCCATATGAATCAGTTGTAATGGTTCATCAATGCTTGTCATTCCTTTGCTTCCATGTGATGCTTTCTTCGACTTCCCTTTTTTATATGCTTCACATAGTCCCTCCTGAGTGAATTCCATCAGGGGCAACCCTCTCACTAACTCTCTCTTTACCAAAGAGTTCATAGTTTTGAAGTTCAAGTGTGAGAGCTTCTTGTGCCATAGCCAACTTTGTTCTGAAGATGCCTTTGCATAGAAACATGTAACTTCTCCTTCACTGGTAGAACTTAAGTCAGCTATGAACAAATTTCCTTTACTCACTCCCAGTAGAGTAAGCTTCTCATCCTTCCTGTTGGTGATCAAGCACTTGTCCTTTCTGAAATCTACATCGTAGCCTTTATCACAGAACTGACTGATACTTAGAAGATTGTGCTTTAATCCTTCAACAAGAGAGATGTTTTCAATGATGACATTCCCAGCTTTCAATTTACCATATCCCGTAGTGAATCTTTTGTTGTCATCTCCAAAGGTTACAATCGGGCCGGTCTTCTTAACCACCTCTGTAAGCAGGGACTCTTCACCTGTCATGTGTCTAGAACAACCACTATCCAGAATCCACACAACCTTAGAGCTTTTAACCTTACCCTGCAATCACAAATTGATTAAGCGGACTTTGGTACCCAAAATTGTTTGGGTCCTGAAGGTTTAGATAATTTAACAGGAGTAACATTCAATTTTGTCTTACCCTGTTTGATATTCATAGTTTCTGTGGATTTAACATTAACAGTGCTTTTGCTACTATCATTCATTAACTTAAAATAAGCATGCATGATGTTGTACTTACATAGCAAACACTCTTTCTTTCCACAGGGTTCATGAAGATCAGGCATGTCAGACATGTTATGCATTTCAGAAGTATTAGCAGTTTCTACTTTAACCTTTTTACATGCATTTGTAAGGTGTCCAGCAGAATTACAAATAGTGCACAACTTCCTAGATGCAATGGGAGAATATGGAACCATTTCCTGATTAACAATCTTCTTCTTCCCATTCCTGTTCTTTTTAGCATTACTAACTAAGTCACCTACTTCAGTTTTAGGTAAATCAAGTTTAGGTAATTCAATTTTTACTGATTTCCTAGGCAACTTAGTCTTTACCTCTTTAACCTTCAATAAATCCTCCTCAAGCAATTCTTGTCTTATGAAAAGGTCATCCTCATGAAAGAGTGGTGGAAAAGGCTTAACAAAAACTGGACAATCAACATTCTTAAGAACATGTGGAGTATTCCTTTTGACAACTGAAGGTGTCACAGGGAATTCCACTATCTTCTTACCAGCTTTCTTGTCATAGTCAAATCCTATAGCAGTTTTATTCCCTATGGCCTGAGTATCAATGATCTCCTTAGCAATTAGGGCGGAATTCTTAAAAGCATTCAGCTTCAAATCTAAATCTAAAATCTGCTTCCTGAGGATAGTCTCTATCTCATCATTACACTTGACCTTGTTCTCTAAGTACGCGTTCTTTTGCTTAAGATCTTCTAATGTGACAGCTACAAGCTCTAGTTCTTCAGTTTTAGATTCTAGATTTTTAATCTTAAGAACTAGTTTAGCATTTTCCATTTCAGATGCTAGCATGCTTGTGTGTACATTAAACAATTCTACACTTAGATCTTGCACAGTTTTCTTGTACTCAGAGTTAGACATATCAATTGTAGTTAAGATAGGTACCTGAGATGATTGTGGTGATTCCTCTGAAGAGTCAGCCATTAAGGCAAAATTTACATACTCTTCCTCTTCATCTGAATCAGTATCATCCCAGTGTTTTCCCTCTGCTATATAAGGTTTCCCTTTCCGCTTTCCAGAGAATGCCTCCAATTGCTGTTTAAGCTTGGCATTTTCTTTCTTCAACTCATCATAAGAATCCTTCTTTCCATAGACATCTTTCATGTCTCTCGCTTGACGAGGCTTCCGGCATTCAGTGGCGAAATGCCCTAACTCATTGCAATTGTAGCATCTTGATTTGCTTCTATCAATCATGATAGTCTTGTAGCCTCTCTTAAAGCCTGTACTAGGTGCATAATTGCTCTTCTGGAATCTGTTGGTTGAGCCCTTGAACTTGTACTTAGGGTTTCTCTTGAAACGAATATGACTAAACTTTGCAGCTAAGTACGCCATGGTTTAGTCTTCCATTTGCTCAAGCTCTTCTAGGGTGTAGTAATCACTTTCATCAACACCCAGATTCACAGAATCCATTTCAGCTTCTATTATCACCTCCTTTCCAGCTCTAGGGGTTTGAACCTGAATCTCAGAAGTTATTGGTTCATCCACTACAAGTGTTGCTGATCTCACAAGTGCATTGTGCTTGCTGTCCACTGTCCCTGATCCGTAGATTATCACTCTCTGTTCCTGTTCCATCTCATAGGTCTTCAACTTGCCATAGATCATCTCTAATGACATCTTTGTGAAGTCAATTCTTTCCCTTATGGATGATGACTTGTGTTCTACATGATGGGGCAGCGTCATCATGAACTTCCTGTTGGTTTCTCTCAGTGGATAGGTCTTCCCTTTCATTGCCAATTCATTTAGGAGCTTGGTATATTTCTCAAAGACCTGAGTTATACTTTCTCCTGGAAGAGACCTAAAACCTTCGTACTGAGAAGTCAGGATGTCCAATCTGTTTTCCTGCACGTCTTCAGTTCCTTCCATTATCAAGTTAATGGTATCCCACATATGTTTCCCGCTTGTACAGTTCATCAACTGATAGCTCATTTCTTTGTCTACGGAGTCTGCCAATATCAACATCAAACATGTGTCCAATCGAATCAGTTCTTTGTCAGAATCTGTATACTCAGTAATATCCTTAGGTTGGGTGCCTTGAGGAATCCTGCTACCATCAGGAGCTGTAGATTCACTAACTGGTTTCATTGGTACAAACGGTCTTTTCTCTAATATGCCAATATACAACGGATTAGATGCCTTGATAAATAACAGCATCTTCATCTTCCACAAACTGAAATCATCTCTAGTAAACGGGGGAACTTTAATACCAGTGGTTGTCTTTGGAGCACTCATGGTTTGTGAAAATTTCAAATTGTTTAAAATTCAAGAAATTCCAATTAAATGAAAAAATTTGAAAGTTAAAAAATTTTCTTCGAATTTTCACGTTACGTTTGATTTTGGTCTCATTCACTGGATCTGATTTGTACGTCAATCAAGTAGCTCTGATACCAATTGTTAGGTCCAAAGTATCGTAGAAGGGGGGGTTGAATACGATACTCACAAATAATTTAATTTCGTTCGCGGATTAATCATTCAGCTCTATAACGAAATCAAACACACCAAACCAAACCAAGTTTCGGGGAATATATCTTTTTATAAATATAAACCTCGAGGGGTGTTACAATTTCTAATCCGTAGATTAGCTTCAATGAGTTTAAGGTTTCACAAATTCAATACAATGATCAAGTTCTGAGCACTATTAATTTCTCTGATAATTTCTCCGGCTCAATTCTCTCTCTTAATGTCTCTGTGTGTTTTGCCTTAACTGAAGAAGACACTTCTTCATCTCTGTATTAACTGCAGACTTTGGATTTGAAAACTATCGAACCATATTGAAGAATCAATCTTGGCCGCCCATCTTCAAAATCAACCTGACAACAAACATACTTTTCATCTGCTCTTCACATTAGAAAACTATCGAATGTTTAAAGTTAAATTTCCATTCGATGGTTTTTTAAATAAAACTATCGAATGAGAATTTAACTTACATTAGTTTTCTAATTGTTTCCTTGAATCACATTCGATGGTTTTTATAAATGAAAAACCATCGAACTCTTTTTCTTGTTCTTGATCTTTTAGAAAATGCTTATGAGCTCCTTAGTGTTTAAGTAATAGACTGTATCAATTTCTTCTGAGACGATAAAACAACTTGATCTTTTTAGTGTCGTCACCTAGTGCAACTGGTCTGGTTCACAGATGAATAACACTTGATCAATTCTTCTTTTATGTCTTCAATTCAATGTTGCTGATAAGTCCTTTGTCGTTCTGGTTGCTTCATTTAAATCACTGGAATCCCATGGTAATTAACCCTAAATCATTCACATACTTCTGTCGTCTTGAAAGTCTTGTTTCTTTTGCTGTCACTGAGGCTTGAACATTTTCATGAACTTCTTTCCGTGACCTGTTTACGGACTTCAAGAATACATAACGTATTTTGATTTTTTGAGTTTACCTTTTCTTCTTTGATTCTGGATTCCTGTGCTTCTGTTAATATTATAGTATGTCTTGTCCTTTGTTGAGTTGTAGTTATCTCTTTTACATCTTATGTTACATTATGCTTTACACACATCTATCCAATAATGTCCTACAAGTCAAACTTAAACAATGATCCACAGAAACGCATTCTAGGAAGTGTACTAGTCCCATACCTAACACACTCTGAAGGACAGTCTGCTCTGATATAAACTGTAACAGCCCGACTTTTCGGACTATTAAATCGAAATAAAAAACTTAAATAAAGTACTATACAATGACAATCACAGACGGAAGTGTGACAAAAGTTCTATTACAAAGCTAACTATTACAAAAGCACAACTAACGATAATCCAAAAACCAATCTATTCTGAACCTAAGATCCTCGAACTCCAAAGCTATCCCACTTGAGTTACACTAAACCTGAAAATTATAAGTAATGAGCTATACAGGCCAGCAAGAAACCAATCGATCCAACTAGTCGGGCAAATAACAAGTATACATAACTTATTCTTATTCTTATTCGATACATAACTTCGATACACATATATTTATTCTTATTCTTATTCGATACGATACGATAAGACGCCATATAACAACAATAACTCGAAACCCACAATTCATGCCACGACCATTACAACTCGGTGATAACGGTCCTAAATTTTCAGAAAACTGTCACTATAACCCGGTGACTCAGTCCTTATTCTTATTCGATATTTTCATAAATCATTGCACAAATCAGAATCCCAAGACTATTACTTACACATAACACATATCACTTCAAAATATATCATCACTAAGCCCAAGTTTATATAATCAAAACACACACACAACACATAGTTTCGAAAAACACTAGAAAGATCGATCGAAAACTTACCTCGACATATCCTAGATCATGTACCCAATCCAGAACTGTTTTTACTCTTTTTGACCCTCTAAACGACGTTTTCTTGGAAATCGTAAAGGATGAAAGTTGTAGAGAATGAAAAGACCATCCCAAAAACAAGCTATGCAAGGTTCGAGCCCGAGATCCGGCTAGCGCGTGCGAGTCCGAGATCCGGCTAGAACAAGGCCAAGATCCTGCTAGCACGAGGCCGAAATCCGACTCGAATGAGGCCGAGATCCGGCTAGCACAACGAGGCCGAGATCCGGTTAGAACGAGACTGAGATCTAGCTAGCACAGCGAGGCCGAGATCCAGCTAGAATGAGGCCGAGATCCGGCTAGCGCGTGCGAGCCCGAGATCCGGCTAGCGCGTGCGAGCCCTAGATCCGGCTAGCACGAGGTCGGGATCCGCTAGCCCGAGGCCGGGATCCGGCTAGCGCGTGTGAGTCTGAGATCCGGCTAGCATGAGGCTGAGATCTGGCTAGAACGAGGCCGAGATCCGGCTAGCACAGTGAGACCGAGATCCGGTTAGAACGAGACCGGTTGAGTCCATGTGTCTGTTGTTAGATTTTCATTCATCTTCAATATCTTTATTAGGCTCAATATGAGCATTCCATATTAGTGAAGTGAATTGGAGCCCCAGCTAATTTCAGCTCGGTCTACTAGGCCCATCTTCACTAGGATTCAAGGTGGGTCTGCTTAGAGCCCATGTCCAAATTTGGGCATAACACTATGTGACATGACGGATGAACACGAATCAGAAATTTTTGAACAATTAGGTTCATATGCATTACAAATGAGAACATGTTCTAATAAATCTGGAGGTGGATGAGAAGTTAAAGTATCGAAAGTATTCTTTTTTTTATAGATATCTCAATCAATAATGACCTATAGTCGAAGAAAGAATGAATTAATTTTTAATTTATTTATGAGTAGTGGGTCCATTTAATATTACAATAAATTAGAATCTGCCAAGTGTATTTGGGAAACATTTTGGGAACGAATTTGGTACCCCTAGCATTTCCTTTATTCATTCGCAATAAATTATTGTAAAAATCTACTTCTATATATTAAATGGCGTCTAGGGGCAATTTGAGCCAATAAAATTGCTGTGAAATTACAATTTTACCCTTATTTGTTGAAAAATCACAAATATGCCACATTTCATAATCTATTGAAGAAATGAATTAATTTTTGTACACCTTGGGAATCGAACTCATGACCTTCTCTTAGCAAGTCCATGTCTTAACCATTGTGCTACATTGATTTTTGAGTGTATTTTAAAATTCTTATTTGATAAACCACATCATCTCCTTCTATTCTTTTTTAATATAACTATTAAGTATATAAAGTGTTGGCTTATATTATTTATACATTATATTCTTAGTTTTCGAATTTTTATATCTAACTACATATTCAATCATCTTTGTAAAATTTTTATTACACTTATATTTTGTCAAGTAAATAGATATCAATTATGTTTGATTGATATAGTTTATATATATTACTCCCTCCGTCTCACATATTTTGTCACTTTGACCAAATTTTGGCTAAGTTAACCAATTGTTCAATGAGAATTACTCACAATATATGTATGTATGTATGTATGTATGTATGTATGTATGTATATGTATGTATATGTATGTATGTATGTATGTATATGTATGTATACGTATGTATGTATGTATGTATGTATGTATGTATGTATATGTATGTATACATATGTATATATTTATATATATATATATATATTATAATTTATTTGAATTATTCAATTATTGATACAAAAGATATAATATTAAAATTTGATCAAATATAAGTTACATATTCTATGTAGCGATCTCAATATCTGTTAGTTAAATATTTATAAATTCAAAAATGACATGTTATTCTTTATTAACTTGAATATATCTCACACTGGTGGTGGTGACGAACGTATAACTTGTACATCACTTATTTGCCCATTTTTTCTTCATTCATTCAGTGTCCTCACTTTTCTACGTCTCCTTACTAGATTCAGCAATTTGGTTTATGATACAGAAATTTAGTGTTTGCTTTGATTTTTTAATACGCGAAAGTACACGAATACGAATGTAAACGATAAAGCAGATAATGTCTTAATGGCACGTACTATCACGATCTACAAATTTTTTTTTACTGTACAGCAACCATTCATATATATAATGTTCATTTTCATCAAGGATTAAAATGTATTGAACTCCTTAGGTAATTCTATGATGATTTAAGAACACATATTAATATTAGTTTGTTGCCCAGTAAATAACAATTGTAGAAGGGGGGTTGAATACAATTGTATAAGATTCTCGACTTAATAAATTATGTATCACAAATATGAAAGAATAATAACAGCTTTATTAAAACTGATATAAAACTGTTACAAACTCTCTCAAGAAATTTTGATGTTCTTGAGAGCTTCTAGGTTACAATATACTCGTATATGCGATTGATTAATTAAAATCAAAACCTAAACTGTGTTTATATACTACACAGCTTCTCTATCGATTACAAGATAAGTCCAAATCAATTACAAACAATATTGAAACATATCATAACCGAATGATAGAGAAGTTGTGTAGTATATAAACACAGTTTAGGTTTCGATTTATATCGATCACACACACGAGTATTTTGTAACCTAGAAGCTCTCAAGAACATCAGAATTTCTTGAGAGAGTTTGTAACAGTTTTATATCAGATTTAATAAAGCTGTTATTATTCTTTCATATTTGTGATACATAATTTCTTAAGTCGAGAATCTTATACAATTGTATTCAACCCCCCTTCTACAATTGTTTATTACTGGGCAACAAATCAGTATCTGAGGAATTATGTCATGATGATTGAGTAGATTCAGAATTTGTAGCAGTTTGCTATTGCTTCTCCTCAACATTTGCACTGCTAGTAGTGTCACCATTATTTGTATCATCGGTATTAGCACCGTCAGTATTTTGTGTGTCATCAGGATTTGGTGACCCATCAGTATCTGATGAAGTGTCAGTATCTGATTCTTGTTCTTCAGGATCCTTGGTAGCTTCATTATCAAAAATCAACCTATCATGAGAGTCTTCATTCAAGCTAGTTATCTTCTTATCATCAAAAGATACATGTATTGACTCCATGACAGTGAAAGACGTGTGTCCTAAATCCAATCATGGATGATGAGTTAGGAGATACTTTGTTCAATCTGATTCAAGTTTGTTTAATTTAATAAAATGGTAATATGTTTTATAACGGGCTTTATCTATTTAAAGTGTTTAAATTAGATGATCCATATTTTAGAGTAAAGCTTTAATGGATTATGATGAGATCATTATAATGAGACCTTAAAGATGAGAACTCTAAACTTAAATAGTTCCTGGTCGTAGGATAATTAATTGGTAGTTAATTAATCCGCAAAGATCGGTACATACTATGCTTGCTTCACTATGAAGGATGTCTGTTCTCATAGGCATTTGTGTGGTGACACTATAGCTAGTATGTAGGTGCTTATTAGGAATAAGTTCACTGAACATGACTCGATCAGTTGAACAACTAATGGAGTTCACTCATGTGTCAGTAGTTGTTCATATAGTGATGGTTGTACAAGTGTCCTTTGACTTGAGATCATCATAGTCATCTTGTGTACACTGAACTATACTTTGGTTTAGCTCTTAGTCTCGAGGGACAATAATTAGTGCTCTTCTGGGTATAGGAATTTGTGCACGAAGATAGTGAATGATCAATAAAGGATCTGCCCCTTCCAGTGAAGGAAGAGAATGTCCTATGTTATTCCATTTATGCTAGTTCAGGAACCTCTGGCCAGAGTGAATGAAATTAGAAAGAAGTTTCTAATTTGCATTAATCGGAACTAGACATAGTGAATAGGAAAGCATATGATTAAATTAGATAGGCTTGACACGAGATCCATGCCTTGTATTTAATCGGGATATTGTAGGGTAGAAGGAATTGATTGTACTGTAACTAGTCACTGACAGGTTCTTGGTATTCTAAACAGTGAATTCATATTATCCGGATAGTCGCGATATGTTGAGAAGCATCACTCACGATGTAGAATAAATATAATTAATCAGTTAATTATATTTAATGAATTATTAGAATTCATATAAATAATAAATAAAAGTTTATTATTATTTATTTCTACTACCGGCTTAATATTGAACCTACAGGGTCACACCATAAAAGATTAATTTATTGATGAAGGTATTTTGAGAGAGCAAGTTATTTTCTAAATAGTTTAGAAAAGGAAATAATGATTAAAATAGTTTTAATTATTATTAAAGCATTTTATAAGATAAAGTGTGGGGTTAATATTTATATAAAGATATATTAAAAAACCCTAGGAGAGCCCTATAAATATAATGAGATAGTTCATTCTAAAGGACTAGAGTTTTTGTGAAAACCTAGTTGCCACCCTCTTCTTCTTCTTCATCTCTCTCTCTCTCAAAAGAAGAAAAACTCCATTTTTTTATAAAAGCTTAGTTTTATAAAAAGCTTCATCGAAGGATTATTCTTGGTGGATACCGGTAGAGTGCTTCACACTCTGAGGAGCAACTGCTAGAATCCATTTTATAAAGCTTCGATTTTCAAGGTATGGTTATGATTCCCCTCGATCTAGATTTTATATGTTTTTCTATATGTGAGTTACATGGTTTTTACGAAATAATTATTATATCACGCTTCCGCTCATCCGTAAATTCCTTCAATGGTATCAGAGCTAGGTTTTGCATATAGAGATTCATATAAAAAAATTTCAGATTTTTTTTATACATGTATGGATTTATTATGATTTTTGCAAGTATATTTAGATTTAATTATGAATTAATTCGAAATATTATTTGCATGAGATTTTGATCATTCATCTGGGTTCTACAAGTGTTGTGGATAATCTAGGTATTTTTTTCATAATTTTGTGATGTGTAGATTATTTGTTATGAATTTTTTAAAATCGTTTTAATTAAAATTCATAAAATAATTATACATGTTGAAATATATGAATTAAAATTTGTACAAGGACCCCATAGATGCTTGCTTGTTTGATTTCAGAAATCATATTATTTTGATTTTTTATTAATTTATTAATTTATTAATTAATTGTTAATTAATTTATTAATATTAAAATAAAATAATAATAACAATAAAGGGCATTAATGGCTAGAGGAGTTTTTTTTTAAGTGTTATAAATGCTAAGTTAGTGTTTTAATGCTAAAGGAGTTACAAGCATTAAATAAAATAGCATAGAATTGTTGTAACTTACTTAGCATTAAATATAAAAAAAAAACTGCTGGGAAGGGCCTGTAACGCATGCCGGGAATGCGTTACAGGGACTGTAACGCGTGAGCGTCATGCGTTACACATTTAATAGCTTTTAACTGTTGTAACGCATGAGCGGCATGCGTTACAGCCCCTCTGTCCACATTAAATTTGATTTTTTGGGAGTTTGGTAACTCCGTTTTGGGCGTGCAATATACCGTTGGATTCGTTTTTCCGAGACGGATCTAATGGAGTGGTCAAATATTTTTTATATAAAAGTTTGGAACTGTTTATATTCCCGGAAATGTTTTAAAGCATGTATTAATTGTTTTAATTGCTTTTAAATACTATAATAAATCCATACATCATTATATCATTGTATGACATGATATTACTTGCATGCTTACTTGTTTGTTAATTTTTATATATGAGATATATGCCTATATTTACCATGCGATGATAGATTTAGGTGAACTTAAATCAATATAAGGCGTGCTCTAGAAAATCTAGAATGAGAATCGTTTCTTGCCTTAACAATAATATTATGAGTACAACCATGAGATTCTTATGTTTATGAAACATAGAGTGAAATACTCTTTTGATGTTGAAAATGAAAATTTCTGTCTAGGCCGTTGGGTTTTAAGCGGGACCGATGTGACCCCTCCAACACACTGGGAATTTTTCATTTAAATATCATAATTGTATTTTGTTCAAGAAAAAGCGAATCTCCTAGTAATATGATTATGGTTGCAACATAATATAATCCCTCTTAATTAAAATTTATATCAAGTAGTAAATGGCCAATGGCACAACGGGCTTGTGTCGGTCATAGCCTTCCAACATAATAGCAAGTAGAGTTCTTATATTGAGGCATTGTCGTTTCGTGCTACAGCCGAGGGCTTTGTTTTGAGATTAAGAGATGCTTGTCTATCACATGAGATGTGTATGATAAATTATGTTTCAATTGTCGTTACGTGCTACAGCCGTGGGCTTTTGGAATTCTAATTTAATTATGCAAGATGTTGGGTTTGACTTGACTTAAAATATTGAGTGAGTCGTGCCACAGCCGAGACTCAATGATTCAAGAGGATAAAAGATAATAAGGAATAACATGAGATATAGTTTACAAGAGTTGTCTTCCTATGGAACATCACATTGCGTTTCGTGCCACAGCCGAGGTGATGTGATGGAAAATAGGATCCTTAATCTCACTAACATTATGAATGTTTAGTTATACATATAGAGGGTTGTATAACTTAATAAAATAGTGGGAGCCACCAATGAATAAATACCTGATTTATATGGTGTTGTAAGAATAAAATTGAATATTTACTTAGTAGTTATGTGTATTCACTAATAGAATTATATATATACTATAATTTCTGCACTATCACACATCGTAGTAGAATAACACGTTGACTTATCCCGAATATGCTGATGAACTTTGAAACTTGAGAAATGTTCTCAAGAATGAAAAGTTAGACGAAATGTTTAACTCGTTAATACAAAGTGTCTTATTTGTGATGCACATGGAGACGTGTATGAGACCAAGTGCAAGAGGTCTAATAATGCAAATGTTGCAAAGTAAACCAAACTGATGTCTATGAGCTTGAGACTGTGCAAACAGTATGAGCACAAGGACATTCAGGGCTACCTTGTTGCTTCTATAAGAGTTGTAGAATGTGATAAATAAGACGATTCAATATAGGATATCGAATGAGCTATTCCATAATAGTTATGTTGAGGGTTGACCTATGAATAATCATAGACTCAAGACAATCAATTTGATTGATCGTCTAGGGTAGGTTGATTTTGTCATAGATGGAAGCTAAGTCGAGATATGATCTTGAATTAGCTTCCGGATACGAACTCGCAAATTTATTGTGAACTCTTACATGAAAAGGTTGGATATCAGATTGTCTGAAATCTACTTCATGTTAAAGACTGTTGAGACGTATTTCCTTCTTAGAGAGCTTTGTTCTTCAGACTGGTAACGGTTCTGGAATCAAGTAGTGGGAGATGAACCATACCATCAAGAAGAAGTTTGTTAGTGAGTGATAACATAATTAGTCAAAGGCTAAGTTTGACTCCAAAAGCAAAAGAGTTTGTTGCCACCTATCAAAGGTGGGTTATTGGAAGATCAACTACAAGAGTTGTCTTGTAGAGTTGAAGAATTAGAGAAATTTAGTGGGACTGAAACTTCTCATTTTGAAATAGGGACTATGGAATAGAGGTAATGGAAATCCAAAGAATTATAGGCTTGTTTGCACGAGTGAGAAGAGCATTCGCTTATTGCATGGTGATGGGTTACAAGAACCATATGATTATTGAATCATATTATGCATGCGAAACTCGTCTCACTCGAAAGACCACTATATCTCTATTTTCTTGAAATAGAGAGATAATGAGCAACAAAAGTGTTAAAATTAGTACACATAATTGTATGTGCACCAGTGACAACACATGCCAGAAAAGGATTCACACGCTTCATTAGAATTCACGGATATGATCCGGATTCAGATATATGTATTTGGTACAATACAAATTCGAATCTTTTGGAGTGTTTCAAAATGAATAATAATGAAATACAAAACAAAACAAAACAGCAAGTGTTGGGACTCTTTGATAAGATCAAAAAGATATACACTTGAGTGAGTGTTTTGAGGTTATCTCAAATCTTAAGTTTAAAGCTTCACGTTGGACAGATCCTGAGATTCTACAGGTAGATGGAATGTACGAAGGAGCGAACGAACTTTGTTAGACATCGTTCGGTTCATGTTAAGCTAAATTGATCTTCTAATATATGTTTAGAGTTGAATTTTATAAATATCAGTATATCTGCTGAATATAGTATCTTCTTAATCTGTTCCTAAGTTGTCATATGAGATATGTAGTGCAAGGAACACAAGTCTTAAACTTGTTAAGATTTGGGATGTCTAGCTTATGTCAAAATGTTTGATTTGATAAGCTAGATGGTAGATCCAAAATGTAAGTTTGTGAGATATCCTAATGATAGTCAAGGATGTTGGTTGAATATTCTACTGAATATAGTGTGTATGACATACTGCCTACTTAGAGGAATTGTTCATTCTAGAAGGGTTCAGTGGGAGGAAGGTTGAACTTAACTAAGTTCAAACACCACAAATTACAAAGGTTCTATAGGAAGAACATTTTCAGACAGGATAACTTTTTGTAGGTTAGCTTAAGTATAGGTCTTGATATTTTATCACCAACCTGAGAGGTTGACTGCCTTGTCATTAAGAATGACAATGAGTTGTCAATTATATGATAATGACCTTATGACCTATACTAAAGCTATGAGTTATGACTCGGAGAAATGGCATAGTACCATGAAATCCGATATAGATTCCATGTACATCAACCAAGTACGGACTATGGTTGAGGACCTAAAGGTGTCATAATCGGAAGGGTACAAGTGAGTCTATAAAAGGGAGATTGGAGTGATTGGCTGGGTAAAGACCTATAAGTCCTTGCTTATTGTGAAAGGATTCAATCAAAGCAAAGAGATTGACCTTGATGAAAAAAAAATTCACATGAAGTAGTGCTCAAGTCTATTCGGATTTTGTTTGCGTTTGCGGCTAGTAATACTATAATATCTAATAATGGTCGAACGGTCGACCCCCCTCGATAGGAAAATTGAAGAGATGTGTAGTTGACACAATTAGAGGGATTTATTGCTATGAGTACCAAATCTATGGTCTAATAGCCACGACAATCCATTTATGAATTGAAGCATGCTTCTCAATGATCGAACATCTGTTTTGATGAGACAATCAAATAGTTTGATTTTATCAAAGACAATGATGGATCATGGATCTACAAGAAGGTTAGTGGGAGCGTGATGACATTCCTAATAATGTATGTGACATACTTATGATAAGGAATGATGTATCGACGCTAAAATTAGTCAAAGTGTGGTTATCTAACATATTCTCTATAAAGGACTTGTGAATGGCTTCCTATGATATAGGAATGATAATTTATAGGATAAACCAAGTGTTGGGCTAAACCCAAAGTGTGTACATCATTTATATGCTAAGATGTTTAGCATAAATAACTCCAAGAAGTTACATGAATTGTCAAGTCACGGAGTTACTTTCTCCAAGATAGTGTCTTTCTACGACATCTGAGGAGAAATGACGTATGATTAAGATTTATTATGCTTCGGCAAATGTATCTATCAAAATACCGGATGTACTATACAAGACTTGATGATCGCTAACTCACTAGGCGAGATAAGCCAGCACTAGTCTAGTCCTTGAGAAGCGCGATAGTAAGCTGGAAGAACGTCCTTAAATACTTTCGAAGAATTAAGGACATCTTTCTTGATTATGGTGGGTCCAAAATGAAAATCAAGTGTTATAAACACTATGATTTTCTTAGGACAAATGTGATAGAAAATCCATGTCAAAATAAGAGTTAATTCTGAATGGATGAGCGGTTTGTTGGAAGAATTCCAAGCAGCTTAAGATAACTGATTCCGTAGTGGAAGCACTATATGTATATAGCTATAAGTGAAGCTGCAAAGGAGGTTCTTTGGATAGAGAAACCTGTTTTCGCTGGTTAGACATGGTTCCTAGAATAAGATTTATATTGTTGTATCGGTACAACATATGGTAGTAGCGCAGGCTATGGAACCTAGGTTTAATCAGGGATTCAAGATCCAAGTTGCGGCACTTTCATATGATATATGAGATCGTTGAAAGTAGAGATGTTTAAGTCAATAATGACTTGACACCCATAACAACATAGTAAAGACCATTTACTAAACCGTTATTTGAAAATCGCTTTGTTCTCTATTAGGAGAAGTTGTGTATGAGATACCAAGGTGATTGGTTTTAGTACAAGTGGGAGATTGAAAGACGTGTGTCCTAAATCCAATCATGGATGATGAGTTAGGAGATACTTTGTTCAATCTGATTCAAGTTTGTTTAATTTAATAAAATGGTAATATGTTTTATAACGGGCTTTATCTATTTAAAGTGTTTAAATTAGATGATCCATAGTTTAGAGTAAAGCTTTAATGGATTATGATGAGATCATTATAATGAGACCTTAAAGATGAGAACTCTAAACTTAAATAGTTCCTGGTCTTAGGATAATTAATTGGTAGTTAATTAATCCGCAAAGATCGGTACATACTATGCTTGCTTCACTGTGAAGGATGTCTGTTCTCATAGGCATTTGTGTGGTGACACTATAGCTAGTATGTAGGTGCTTATTAGGAATAAGTTCACTGAACATGACTCGATCAATTGAACAACTAATGGAGTTCACTCATGTGTCAGTAGTTGTTCATATAGTGATGGTTGTACAAGTGTCCTTTGACTTGAGATCATCATAGTCATCTTGTGTACACTGAACTATACTTTGGTTTAGCTCTTAGTCTCGAGGGACAATAATTAGTGCTCTTCTGGGTATAGGAATTTGTGCACGAAGATAGTGAATGATCAATAAAGGATCTGCCCCTTCCAGTGAAGGAAGAGAATGTCCTATGTTATTCCATTTATGCTAGTTCAGGAACCTCTGGCCAGAGTGAATGAAATTAGAAAGAAGTTTCTAATTTGCATTAATCGGAACTAGACATAGTGAATAGGAAAGCATATGATTAAATTAGATAGGCTTGACACGAGATCCATGCCTTGTATTTAATCGGGATATTGTAGGGTAGAAGGAATTGATTGTACTGTAACTAGTCACTGACAGGTTCTTGGTATTCTAAACAGTGAATTCATATTATCCGGATAGTCGCGATATGTTGAGAAGCATCACTCACGATGTAGAATAAATATAATTAATCAGTTAATTATATTTAATGAATTATTAGAATTCATATAAATAATAAATAAAAGTTTATTATTATTTATTTCTACTACCGGCTTAATATTGAACCTACAGGGTCACACCATAAAAGATTAATTTATTGATGAAGGTATTTTGAGAGAGCAAGTTATTTTCTAAATAGTTTAGAAAAGGAAATAATGATTAAAATAGTTTTAATTATTATTAAAGCATTTTATAAGATAAAGTGTGGGGTTAATATTTATATAAAGATATATTAAAAAACCCTAGGAGAGCCCTATAAATATAATGAGATAGTTCATTCTAAAGGACTAGAGTTTTTGTGAAAACCTAGTTGCCACCCTCTTCTTCTTCTTCATCTCTCTCTCTCTCAAAAGAAGAAAAACTCCATTTTTTATAAAAGCTTAGTTTTATAAAAAGCTTCATCGAAGGATTATTCTTGGTGGATACCGGTAGAGTGCTTCACACTCTGAGGAGCAATGGCTAGAATCCATTTTATAAAACTTTGATTTTCAAGGTATGGTTACGATTCCCCTCGATCTAGATTTTATATTTTTTTCTATATGTGAGTTACATGGTTTTTACGGAATAATTATTATATCACGCTTCCGCTCATCCGTAAATTCCTTCAGACAGTTCTTGTTCTCAAATTAAAAACTCTAAAGGCTCTTGATGCAGGATAGCCAATGAAAATTCCCTCATCAGACTTTGTTTCAAATTTCCCTAGTTGTTCAGGATGAGTTCTGAGAACAAAACATTTACAACCAAACACATGCAGATGCTTCAAACTAGGTTTCTTCTCCTTCAGCATTTGATAGGGAGTTACACCATGTTTGTTTATCAGTGTGAGATTTTGTGTATAGCATGCTGTATTGACTGCTTCTGCCCAGAAATATATAGGCAATTTAGCTTCTTCCAACATAGTTCTGCCAGCTTCAATAAGAGTTCTATTCTTTCTTTCAACTACTCCATTTTGCTGGGGTGTGCCAGGAGCAGAGAATTGTTGAATAATTCCTTTGTATTTGCAGAACTCTTCCATCTTTGAATTCTTAAACTCTATACCATTATCACTTCTCAGAATCTTGACTTTATACTTTGAGCCTGTCTCAATCATTCTCACATGGTCCAACAGTATTTCTGGAGTCTCATCTTTTCTGTGCAGAAAGTACACCCATGTGAATCTTGAATATTCATCTACAATTACAAGAGTGTATCTTTTCTTACTGATGGACATTATGTTGACTGCTCCAAGTAGATCAAGATGTAACATGTGATATGGTTCATCAATAGAGGATTCAGATTTACTCTTGAATGATGTCCTTCTCTGTTTGGCCTTCTGACAAGCATCACAGAGTCCATCAGGAGTATATAATGCTTTAGGTAATCCTCTCACTAAGTCTTTCTTAACCAACTCATTGATATTGCTGAAGTTGAGATGAGAAAATTTCTTGTGCCAATTCCAACTTTCATCTACTGATGCTTTACTGATGAGACATGTAGAAGAACCATCAGTATTTGATTGAATGTTGTCTTCATAAATGTTACCATGCCTGTAGCCAGTAAGAGCTACTTTTCCTGATTCTTTGCTGACTACTTCACAATGTGTGGAATAGAAATTGACATGATAACCTCTGTCAGTGATTTGACTAATACTCAACAGATTGTGTTTTAGTCCCTTCACTAGAGCTACTTTTTCAATGATGACATTTCCAATGATTATATTGTCATATCCCAATATTTGTCCAATGTTGCCATCTCCATAAGACACAGTTGGGCCAACTTTTTTCTTCATATTATGATAACAGGGCTTTATTTCCAGTCATGTGCACAGAACATCCACTATCCATGACTAACACATTTTTCCTTTTTCCCTGCAATCAGAATAACAATTCACTAGTTAGAATATTTAGGAACCCACACTTGTTGGGTTCCTTTTCCATGCATTTTACTAAATTTAGCAGCAGAAGACTTTTTGACTTTTGCAGTCCTGACAGGATTAAGCCCATCGGGATTTGCTTTGTCAATATCAGTACTAACTGGTGCATGCTTCATATTGACATTCTTAATGATACCAGAATTTGCACTTTTATTAAACTTAGGTAAAGGATCATAAAAATTATGGTACAAACTATGGTATTCTTCACAAGTATAAATAGAATGCCATTTACTGCCACAATAAAAACACGACTTCTGTAGTTTATAAAATACTGATCTATTCCTAACATCAGACCTAGGAATCTCAGTAACCTTCTTTTTACTCTTCCTGCAATCAATAGCAAGATGATTAGAGTTACCACAGGTATAGCAACACTTTCTTGGTGCATTTGGGATAAACTTATAATTGTTCTCTTTATTAATCCCAACTTTACCATTCCTGTTTCTTTTGACAGTTGGTGGCTTTTGATTACCAGTTACTTCATTAACTTTATCCCTAAGTTGTTTCTGAGACAATAAACCTACATTCTTTTTGACAAGTTTAGACTTAGCATTTGAGATTTGTTGAGCAGAAGTAGATCCCTTTTCAAAAGTAGAATTGGGATCTTTACCAAATTCAAATTTAACAGGCTTAATCTTTGATTTGGTCTTGTCTATAACATGTCTATAAGTAATTGGATTAACCGTCTCATCTATAACAACTTTCTTTTTCATCTTCTTATCATCATCTGACTTATAACCTAGACACTCAAGAGCAGTACATTTAAATTTCATCTCAAGTTCTTTAGCATCCTCAAGTTCTTTTTCAAGAGCAGTACATTTAAATTTCATCTCTAAGTGCATGTGCTTAGCATTATCACATTCTTTTTGTACTTCTTGCATAAAAGAAAATTCAGCTTTTAAATGCTCATTCATTTTCCTAAGTTCAGACATCTCAGATAAGATCGTAGTATTTTCAGCAGTTTGACTTCTAAAGCTAATATGCAATGACTTTAGAAAACGTCTTAACTCAGAGGCATTATCAGTATCCAAATCAAAAACAACATTTGGTACCTTTTCATCAGGAACAACAGTTTCATCAGTATTGGCCATTAGGGCATAATTGACCACCTTAGTGTCAGATTCTGAGGAAGAGTCCATCCAATCCTTGCTAGATGTGATGAGTGCTTTAGCCTTCTTGCACTCAGTTGCAAAGTGCCCCATTCCATTACACTTGTAGCATCTCACCTTTGACTTGTCAAATTTGCCACTCTTGTTGTCCTTTCTGTTGTACTTGTCTTTGTCAGCATTGAAGGTCTTTTTATGGAAATTGCCTTGTCTTCTAGCCTTCCTGAACTTCATCTTCTTGAAGCCTCTAACTATCATATCAACCATCTCTTCCATGTCTGAGTCAGTAAAATCATCATCAGTATTGGCATCAGGATTGCCATCAGTATCTGATGAGTCATCAGGATCTGATTCTACCATTCTTGATTTTCTTCTCGTGACATCCATAGCTTTTCCTTTTGATTTAGCCTCAACAATCAAGGCTATAGACATTGCCTTACTGCTTTTCTTATTCTTTTTTTGTTGAACCTCAAGATCATAAGTTCTTAGCATCCCATAAACTTCATCAAGTGACACAGTGTTTAGATCATACTGGTGTCTTATGATTGATGTTTGTGTATCCCATTCTTCAGGTAGTGCCCTCAGAAACTTGGTGTTTGAATCTTCAGAGACATGCTCTTTGCCAACTAGAGATAGATTATTCAAAAGTGTCAGGAATCTATCATACATGTTAGTTAGGCTCTCATCAGGTCTAACATTAAATTATTCATACTCTTGTATAAGTAGAGCCCTTCTGTTTTTCTTGACAGATGCAGATCCTTGGCATTGAGTTTCCAAAGTGTCCCAAATTTCTTTTGCAGACTTGCATGCAATCACTCTGTTGGACATGACAGCATCAAGACTGTTGTGCAGAATATTCTTTATCTTAGCATCCCTGAGAACGTCAGCTTTCTCTTCTGGAGTCCATTCACTTTTTGCCTTGACCACGTAGTGTTCATGTACAGTATCTGTTCGTCCAACAATTCTTGTAGGAATATATGGACCATCACGAATCATGTCCAAATAATCAGGATCCATAGCCTCCAGGTACATCAGCATCTTTACCTTCCATGTTGGATATTCAGTTTTCTTCAGGATGGGAATTTTCATGCTTTCATACTTTGTCGACATCTTAGATCGTATCTGATTCAAATTCAAATCAGTTTTCTCTGATACCAGTTGTTGCCCAGTAAATAACAATTGTAGAAGGGGGGTTGAATACAATTGTATAAGATTCTCGACTTAATAAATTATGTATCACAAATATGAAAGAATAATAACAGCTTTATTAAAACTGATATAAAACTGTTACAAACTCTCTCAAGAAATTTTGATGTTCTTGAGAGCTTCTAGGTTACAATATACTCGTATATGCGATTGATTAATTAAAATCAAAACCTAAACTGTGTTTATATACTACACAGCTTCTCTATCGATTACAAGATAAGTCCAAATCAATTACAAACAATATTGAAACATATCCTAACCGACAGCTACATTCCTATAAACTAGGAACCGACAAAATAAACTTCCTTCTTTAACTAGACTCCATAAATAACTCGAAGTTGTAATCCTGATCAGCTTCCGGTCCTCATGATCAATCCTGATCACAGTCCTGATAGCAATCCTGATACTGACGTTTGAGCAAATACTGATGATGTCAGCAATCCTGATCAGTTGAGTCTAGATCATAACGATCATTGAATCCTGATCTAACATAGTTAAAAATCAAATATTAAAATCGGTTAAGTTTTAAATCAGTTATATATAAAATTAAGAAGATTTGTAATATGTCTTAAGGTACAATCTCACATATATGATTAATTTTTTACAAATATACTTTTATTACATTAAAATTGCATGAATTTATAAAAGTTCATATTATATACAAACAATTATACTACAACTACTATTTATATTAAATTCAATTAATCAATTTTGTAAAATTTATTTTACGCCATTGAAAACTAAATTATTATTTAAGTAATTGATGGTAATAACATGAATAATATATTATCGGATAGGTATTTGTCCAATTTGTTTTGAAACCTAATCAAAGTTTAAAATACTTGGTACATAAAAATGGTATAATCCCTCCGTCTCATCCAATTGTTAACATCTGGATGGGGCACGAAGATTAATAAAGGTAAAAAAAGTAGGGAGAAGAGAAATATTTGATTTTAGGAAATATAAAATATAAAATATTATAGAATTACTATACAAATATAAATATAAAATCAGAATCGTATCATTTACCATATTTTTACTTATAAAATTATTTTAATATATATACAGATTCGTCTGAGAAATTATTTGATTATATGAACTTGCACGGGCTTTTCCGCTAGTTAATAGTTATAGTTGATGAGGTAACCCCAAAATGGAAAACAAGGCATGCCTTTTATCTTAACTGCGGTCAAAAGATACATAAATAAACAAACAAAAAAAATACCTTCTCTTGAGAACCCTGCAGATTTTTCCGGGAGGAAATTCAAGAAAATGAAAAACAAAAATTACAAGAAATGAAAATGGGTTTATGATTGGAGAAGGGATTAAAGAAACTTCTGCATGCTATCATTGTATTAATTTTCATACAAATATTTGTGGGGGTTTCTTTAGATTATATTTTAAAAGTTGATAAGAAGAGATGTTGGATCCTGTAGATAAAACTGCAGCAAAAAATAAATTGGTTGCAGTGGCAATAGATAGAGACAAAGGAAGCCAAGGTGCAATGAAATGGGCTGTCAATTATATCTTAAGCAAAGGCCAATCTGTCCTTTTGCTTCATGTCAAACTCAGATCATCTGGATCTTCCAATTCTTCCCCATCTCTTCCCACCTTTAGTATGTCTCTCATTTTTGCGTAATGTGCATGCATGTCTGTTTTTTCGGGTATTTGTATGATATTTTTAGCCAGTTTTACATGATCCCTTGAAATTTCCGAATACCATATTCGTATCAGTTGATAAGTTGAAATAATTGTTTTAGGTACCTGTATGCAAGTTAATGATATGGTCTGTAAATTTGAAAGATGCAGGTTCCTTGTGTATTTGCTATGTAATTTTTTATTTGTTTTTTTGCCAATGTGATTACCTAATAACATACAATTTTTCTTTTTCCCTTGATGTATATTTGCTCAGTGTAGAAGCATATGTTAGTTTTGTATTGATAGCTCTGTTTTCTAAGTTTTGCAACTTGTATTTGTGTATGAAAACAACAATAAAGTCCTCTTCATCCTTTAATTGTCTCAAAAGGTAAATCTTTCATGATTGTGGGTGCAGGATCAAACCCAGGCTCTAATGGACCTGTGTCTGGAGAGGGTAATGCACAGAACAACAAGGACCTGTTCCTACCTTTCCGTGTTTTTTGTACGCGTAAAGATGTATGTATGAGAGCCTAAAGTTTATTATCAGCAGCTTTAGTATACAACAGATTAAGTATATTAAATCAGCTGACTTGTTTTGGTTTACACCGAGGAGATTCAATATGACAGAAAGAAAATAGTCATGCATCATTTTCTTATATTGACAATAATCAAGTTTTCCAAATATTTGTCTGCCAAACTAATATACCCCGTTCATATCAGATTAACTGTCAAGATATTGTGATAGACGAGACTGATGTTGTAAGAGGACTGATCCAGTATGTTACAGAATCAGCAATAGAGATTTTGGTTGTTGGTGCTGGATCAAAAGGAAGTTTTCTTAGGTATGCATTCCAAACTGTGGCTCTTAAAATTTGAAATAAAAGAGGACCTTCCTTTCCTTTCATGTTTATGATTTCTTGTTTACTATCATATTCGACTCTAGAATTAATTTCCTTGAGAGAGCGTTAATAAGTTTACATGAGAGTAAAAAATTTACTATTATATTTTACCAATATAGGAAGTGTTGTGTCAAATTCTATCCTACTTGCATGAGTTAACTTTTATGGTTCCGTCTCTCTCTTCACTTGCTATATTGTGATATAATTAAAAGAATGGATACAACATGAAGTTTCCATACTCCGGAACAGATATCTATAGCAAGAACATCAGGTGAGAACACAACGGATGCTTAACCTCTGGTGCCTGGCTCCTTTGTGAAAAGCACTCAAATGTAGGATTAATTATCTGAAAGAGCTTAAGTCACAGATGGATATATCATCTCCGATGTGAAAGTAAGCAAGGCTTATTGGTGAATAGTCTTTTTAGCTTATCAATGTGCTAGCGTAGTGACTGGACTAAAAAAAATTTAGATCAAAACAAAGCCTCAGAAACCAACAATTTGTTTCTCTGAAGTTGTTTTAGATATATATCACTGAAGTAAATTCCCCCATTTGGCCACTCCATTTCCGAATTAGATGATGTTTATAACTATATTATGTATTAACACATGACACAACAGATCCTCTCAGTTCTAAATTTCCTAATATTTCTTATTTTCATCACAGTAGATTCAAAGCAAGGGATATTCCTGGAAGTGTATCAAAAGGTGTACCAGATTTTTGTACTGTATATGTCATCTCTAAAGGTAAAATTTCCTCCACACGAGCTGCTTCACGGGCTGCCCCAGTTTCTTCACCACTACGAGACCAAATACTTACCCAGCGGCCTAGCACAAGATCTGAACCAGAGATCATACCCACTTCCTCAAGTTCAAGTTCAAAAGGTAATCAGTTTCCAACGAAAAAATTTAGTCACCTTCAATTCTTTTGTCTTTTAGTTTCACATGCTAACTTTTCTTAATACATGACATTTTCTTTCAGTAGTTCGAAGGCCACCAATGGAAAAATCTTCTTTCAGTGTTCCAGGTGAATCAAATTTCAGGCCAACCGATCCAAATTTTAGGTAAGTTCAAATTGTTCAACATTCAAATACATTAGAAAGGATGAACAAAATTTGACTATATTGGCTCAAAATTTTGACTTACAAGTAGTCTAGTAAATTAAAATTGCAATTTTAATAAAACTGTATTGTGTGATCTTCAAATTACAACAGAAGAAACTTAGTTTGGAGAATAAACACTATATGTTTTTTTTGGTTCATCACCCTGTACGTCTCTAAAATGATCAGAACTAAGTCTATTTATCATTGGCAACAGATCACCATTCAGTAGTAGGAATGGCCCGAATGGAAAACCATATGAACTCTCGCAACCAAAAACTGATCTATCCTTCGTCAGTTCTGGTAGACCGAGCATAGACCGCATGAATCCTCTCTTTGACAGTTTTGAAACGAGTTCAACCCCAAGGCTTTCGAACTTTTCAAACTTCTCAGACTTAGACCAAGGATTGGAGTCATTTGCAAGAAGATCAGAGGATGGGAGAAGATCAGTGGATGGAAGAAGATCTATGGATACGGTCACACCAACTGAACTCTCTTATGCCTCCATGGATAGTGATCCAAATCTGTCTTTATCGCCACCAACGGTAAGGAATCCAATTTTTTTTTTTTTAAACTCATATATAATTACTATATAATAGTACGATTTAATGTCAGACAACTATATGACCTTACTTAAAAGTCCTTGCGGTTCTTTTGTTGTCTTTGATTGTCAAATGAAATGGCCAAAGTAGGAACGTAGCTGATATTTAAACTTCATGTTACTGATATGGTACTAAATTTACAGGATGATCTGGACGCAGAGATGAGAAGGCTTAAGGTCGAGCTCAAGCAAACAATGGACATGTACAGTACAGCTTGTAAAGAAGCACTCTCCGCCAAACAGAAGGTATATGAAATTGCTTCAACCTTCAACTCCGACAATTTGAAAGCTTTATCTGACATAATGGTTATAGGCAATGGAGCTCCAGCGCTGGAAAATGGAAGAAGAACAGAGACTAGAAGAGGCACGAGTTGCTGAGGAAACTGCATTGGCACTTGCTGAGAGAGAAAAGGCCAAGTCCAAGGCAGCTATTGAGCATGCTGAAGCTGTTCAGAGGCTTGCTGAGATTGAATCTCGAAAGAGAATTGATGCAGAGAAGGGCAAGGCGCTAACCTCAATGGCAAAGTCAGATGTAAGGTACCGAAAGTATACGATTGAGGAGATAGAAGAAGCGACTGAATTCTTTGCCAAATCTCGTAAGATTGGTGAAGGTGGCTATGGGCCAGTATTCAAATGTCGTTTAGACCACACTCCTGTTGCTGTAAAGGTTCTACGCCCAGATGCCGCTCAAGGAAGAGCACAGTTTCAACAAGAGGTATGCACACATGTACTTAAAAAATTAATATAATTGTGTTCCACGTTTGTTTGATTCCACAAACCCTACTTTCAAGTGGGATATACTAGGTATATTTGGTCTGACTATGCATTTGGTATGTTCACTGGTCCGTTTCTTAATCCAATAGAGATTCTTGTAATAATGTCTATTCAGGTTAGAAACATTTTGTTCCCTCTGAACTGGCAAACTGAAAATGACAACAAAAAAAATAAAAGATATATACAAGAACACAAACCATGTAATTTATCATTTAATATGTTTAATGAGTTTCTAATAGTTCAGCAGTTGCCGGGTACAAAAAATCTAAGAATTTGTTAGTGCTCGCCATGCAAGTTCTGACTCATGCTTACATGGTTACACCTTTTCAAGTTATACATGAAATAAACTTCAGTAGTAAAATTTATTGCATGCTTCAGTATCCGTTTTAGCTGCATTTTTTTCTTACAATATGGAATTCCCATGACCACTGGCCAGGTTGAAATTCTGAGTAGCATACGGCATCCTAACATGGTTTTACTCCTAGGAGCTTGCCCTGAGTACGGGTGCTTAGTTTATGAGTACATGTCAAATGGAAGTTTAGAAGACCGTCTTCTTCAGAAAGGAAACTCGAAACCACTCTCTTGGCAACATAGGTTCCGGATTGCAGCTGAAATTGCAACAGGGCTCCTCTTTCTTCACCAAACGAAACCCGAACCACTGGTGCATCGCGACCTAAAACCTGGAAATATTTTGCTGGACCGGAACTTTGTAAGCAAAATTAGTGATGTTGGATTGGCCAGGCTTGTCCCTTCAACGGTTTCAGATGATGTTACCCAGTATCGCATGACATCCACAGCTGGAACATTTTGCTATATAGATCCAGAGTATCAGCAAACAGGCATGCTTGGAGTAAAGTCTGACGTATACTCTTTAGGAATTATGTATTTGCAAGTAATAACTGCCAAGTCACCTATGGGTATAACACATCAAGTTGAAAGGGCTATTGAAAATGGAACATTTTCAGAGATTCTGGATCAATCTGTTACCGATTGGCCAATCGAGGAGGCATTAAGCTTTGCGAAGATATGTCTTCAGTGTGCTGAGTTACGAAGGAAAGACAGACCTGATCTTGGCACAGTTGTGTTGCCAGAGCTTCAGAGATTGAGGGAATTGGCTGAAGACAACATGAGTGATGCAATGTTGTACGCTACAGGTGTATCTCCCACTTACAGTCAAGCCTCCATGTCTCAAGTAAGTAACATCGTACAAATAAATTCTGATATTAGCTTAGTCTTCTGAGGCCTAACAACTTTCTTATCTGGATCATCAAGGCGAGTTATCCGCGATCTGGCTTTAGCTCCAACAATAATTCAAGCGCAGCCTCTTGACGCCCACACCTTGTAGATGAGATGTGCATCATAGTGTTCGTAAATGAACTTCCATTATTTCATATTGTTTAGTTTTCATTCTTTATCATCAACTCTCAAGTCTGTCTCATATCATTTCTTGTAAATGCCACTTTAAACAATATTGTTTTTTAATTCCAAATTACCCTTAGTCGAGTATCTAGTATCCCAATAAACGCGGTTGAGTTTGGTATTTTTAGAGACTTCCAATCACGAGATTAATATTTAAAATTAACTAAATATAATTATAAACGAGTTCGAGTCTACCAATTTTCAAACTTCAACTCGAATACACTTGCCACATTTTTAACTGGCCTACATTAGAATAGATTTGGTGTAATTAAGTTCGTTAAACCGGACTCACTAGCATTTTCCTTCCATTTATTAGCATCATTTTGTGTGCACCCACTTGCATTAAACCATCGTTAATTAATAGAAAAATGCTAGAGGCACAAAATTTGGTACAAAAAATTGTTAACAAATGACATGTCAACTCCTGATTCGTTATAATAATAAGTGGACCCCCTGCATTCACACCAACAACACCAATTAAAATATTTCAAACTGCCACATCACTCATGCCATGTCATTTGGTAACAATTTTTTGTACCAATTTTTGTGCCTCTAGCACTACTCTAATTAATATGATAATTAATGCAGCCACTAATGTCACAACTCATTTCTGCATCATCTATATTAACTAGGGCTGAACAAAACCGAACCGAAAAACCGATCTGAACCGAAATATTTCGGTTTGGTTTGGATTGATTTTTTTTCAATATTTCGGTTTTTCAGATTAAACCGAAACAAAATCTGTGACGCCCTCCAAACCCGGGGTACAGATTTGGGGAGTCACTCGACCAACGAAACACAATATACCTGAATCTAACACATGCATAATAATATAATAACATAAAATAACCCTTATCCAAGACCGCATCCAGATTATGGCATGAAACAAGCTTCTAAGTCATATTTATTACAAACTAGTTTTCAGAGTTATTACACACTTAATATACAAAGCTAGACATCTAGTCTAACTTCTAAAGTAAAACAACTACCCGTCCAATGACAATCACTCGGGGTGGTCTCCTAGCATCTGGAGAACTGTCACTAGCGTTGTGTCTGCTCATTCTCTCGCTTCACTGGAATAGGGTTAGAAACAAAACAAGTATGAGCCACATGTGCTCAGCAAGCATGATATATATCAATCACAGTTCCATAATGAAAGGAAAGATTTTAGTTATCTGAATCAACAATATACAAGTCAAACATATGCTTTTAACAATCTTTATTGAAGAAAGAGGAATTAGAATTGGACTTCTACATTTTTCAAATACAAAGGTTGGGCTGCTGATCAGTCACGCATCAACCCCGGACTAGCTTATAGCATAGTCCTCCACTAGGATCCATGGCCATCTAGGCCTTAAGTTATTACGACCATAAATATGGCCCGACCATTACTGGTCTCATTTTAAAACATGCCAATTATATCACAAGGTATAAACAATAACATGCATAACAAGATAAGTACACAATGACGGGGTGTAATAGTTGCAAAAAAGCTTCAACTATTCAATATCGAAGAAAGTCCGAGAAATAAATTCGGAATGGTTTCAAGGGTACAACGTACTCATTTAAGAAAGTCAACAATGGTTATCATCAATATAAACTGAAATGAAGGTGAAGGTTTCTGATATCCAACACGATTGTGGATTAAGTCAAAAGTTAGGAATATTCAAGGAAATAGCATCAAGTGCTCAATACGGGTGAAGATTGAATAATCTGAATCGTTCGGATGGTAACATACATGAAATTCTGAAGAATAATAACAATTGAATCAACAAGTAAAGGCACAGATACTTGCTTGGTCTAGTAGCTGACGGAATTCTACCGAGCTCACTCTACCTTCTCTTTTCCCTTGCTCCGGGAACTCGATTCTATAATAAACAACTCATTACAGTAAGTCTAACTATCCTCATTTTATCCTCGATATATACTCATAACCATTTTTACATTTAAACAAGTAATCGGGTTCCTATCGGATGCCCGATCTATTTTACAGTAATTAAAACTCAGACATTAGCCCTCGTATGAGCATTTACGGACTATTAAAACACATTATTCGACTCATATAAACCATATAGCACTTATAAATATTTTTTAAACAATATTCGAGGCTTATTTGAATTTAAATAAGTCACAAATAATTTTTAAATCAAAAATCGGATTTTT
Source organism: Heracleum sosnowskyi (assembly GCA_030848705.1). Lineage (NCBI taxonomy): Eukaryota > Viridiplantae > Streptophyta > Magnoliopsida > Apiales > Apiaceae > Heracleum > Heracleum sosnowskyi. The sequence goes on along the minus strand of CM061241.1, from coordinate 14,785,327 downwards.
AATCCCAATATAAGTAATTAAAAACAATTAAATCAATTAATATAAAATTAATTGACAATTTCCAAATGCTCAAACTATTTTTAAATAATTAAATCAGGCTAGAAAATAATTAAACCTAATTTAAATTAATTAAATCTAATTAATAATTAATTATTAAGAATTAACTGATTAAAAGAATTAATTAATTAATAAAATTAATTAATTAATTATTAAATAAAAATAATTAAAATAATTAAATTTAATCAGTTTTCGAATTTAAATAATTAAACATAATTTTCCAGAATTTTCTGAATTTAAAAATGTATTTTTAAAATAAAAATATGATTTTTATAAATATTTAAACTATTTTCGAATTAAATTTAAAAATAAAATTCAAAAACAGTTTTCTGAAAATATTTTAGGGTTTCGAAGATTGAAACCGGGTCAGGGAAACGGGTTAACGGGTCGGGAATAACACAAACAGGTGGGGAAGAAGAACCCGGAAAATCCCAGAATCCGGCGACAATTCCCAGATTCCGGCGGGCAAAAAACTTGATAAAAATTGGGGTTTTTATATCAAAACATTCCTTATAACCATACCAATACATTCCGATCAAAAACAAACTAAAAACATCACCGGAACTTCAAACCCGACTATTTGCCGACGACCTTAAACCAATTTTCCGATCTACTAAAATCGTACATGAAACTCTACGTTCTTTATGTTAAAATGAAGCTAAGAACACATACAACAAAAGCCCTCTATCAAAAACAATGTCAGATCATTCACATGAACGGACTATTAAAAAGAAAAATCAGGCAAAACCCTATAAATCGAATTTCTTAAAATCGAACATAAACATGAAATTAAAGCATGAATTCCTACTAATTAAAACCCTAGGAACATGTTGTAAGCAATCAATTGAACGGAGAATCAACAGAATGAAAATCCCCAATTTGAATATAAACCCTAATTTTAATTCAAAATTTGAAAAAATCATATAAAATCGAAAAATTACCAGCTGATGATGAGGTTAGAAGATTCTGAAACTAGAGCTCAAGATCTTTGATTTGAGTACTTGAACTTTGAATTTGGATTTCAATAACACCTTCGAAATTGATTTTGATTTTCAAGAATACGAAGAACACGGTTCGGGAATTTTATATTTTTTCATATTTTTAATACGGATTATATGAAGTATAATATACGATTCTCCTTTTTATACTTAGTGGAAAATCATACCCTAAACGACATTTTTGGATCGATATTGATCCACTGGTTCGCTTTAAAACCCTAATAAAGTAAAATACACGTTTTACGAGGTGATAGCTATCCACAAAGACTGATAGTTATCCAAATCAATACATATCATTTATATAACTAATGCTCAAGAATACTGGGGCTATAACATATGTATTTATTGATACGGACGATATATCAATTACCCTAGAAAAATTAGGGTTAGGGTTAGGGTTAGGGCTTCCTTTGAATAAAACAAATACTATTGATAGTATCGGATAATAAGGGATATAATAATACGAAGAAATCCTCCGATAATGATTCGAACACGAATGACGAAGGAATAACAATGATGTACCAAATTTCAACGGGGCCCTTGAATTTTCAAAACGGGGCTCAAAATTGAAGATATTTTCAAATGACAAAATATTTGAACGGGGCTTTCGACACACCAATTTACACATAATCACTTAACAACCTTTATTATTAAAACTCAAAATACTTCATAATAATTATTCTACACATATAATACAATTTATATTATTAATAAAGTTCACGGATTTTACATCCCCCCCCCCTTAATAGGATTATGTCCTCAGAATCAGATCAAGGAAACAACTTGGGATACTTCTCTAACATATCACTCTCTAACTCCCAGGTAGACTCTTCCACCTTAGGATTCCTCCACAAAACTCTTACTATCACTACAGTCTTATTTCTTAAAACTTTTTCCTTACGATCCAATATCTGAATTGGTCGTTCTACATAAGATAAATCTGACTGGACCTCTATGGGTTCATACTCTATTACATGGTTCGAATCTAGTCGATACTTCTTAAGCATGGATACGTGAAACACATTATGAACGTGCTGCATATGCGGGGGTAATGCTAACTCGTAAGCTACTTTCCCAACCTGCTTCAAAATCTCAAATGGTCCAACGTATCTCGGACTCAATTTCCCTTTCTTTCCAAACCTAACTAATCCTTTCCATGGTGAAACTTTCAGTAACACTTGTTCTCCGACTTCGAATCTCATATCCTTTCTTGCTAGGTCAGCATATTTCTTCTGCCGGTTCTGAGCTGTTATTAACCTTTTCTGAATCAATTCAATCACTTCCTTTGTCTGCTGTACTAATTCTGGCCCTATCACTTTCCGTTCACCAACTTCTTCCCAATATACTGGAGATCGACACTTCCGTCCATATAAAGCTTCGTAAGGTGGCATCCCGATACTCGCGTGAAAACTATTATTATATGAGAACTCTACTAAGGGTAGATGATCGTCCCAATTACCTTTAAAATCAAGTGCACACGTTCTCAGCATGTCTTCGATGGTTTGAATTGTCCTTTCACTTTGATCGTCTGTCTGCGGGTGATAAGCCGTACTCATTTTCAATTCGGTGCCTAAACACTCTTGAAAACTTCTCCAGAATCTTGAGTTGAATCGAGGGTCTCGATCAGATACTATTGACACTAGAACTCCATGACGTACCACGATTTCCTTTACATATAAACGAACTAATTTATCCAGCAAGAATCTCTCGTTAATAGGAAGAAAATGTGCGGATTTCGTCAATCGATCCACAATAACCCAAATAGCATCATGGTTAGTCTTCGTTCTAGGCAATCCTACCACAAAGTCCATTGTGATGTGTTCCCACTTCCACTCAGGAATTTCTAACGGCTGCAGTAATCCACTTGGTCTTTGATGTTCCGCCTTGACCCTTTGACATGTAAAACATTTACTCACCCATTCAGCAATTTCTCTTTTCATATCTAGCCACCAAGAGTTCATTTTAAGATCTCGATATATCTTCGTGCTTCCGGGATGAATTGAATACTTTGAGTTATGCGCTTCGTGCAAAATTTTATTCTTTAGTTCTGCTACATTAGGTACCCATATTCGAGAAGCAAACCTTAAGATTCCCTTGTCGTCCAGTTGGCTACATATTTCCTCGCCTGTTAAACTATTTGCATTGTCGTTCATGACTTGCTCTTGGCATTTCCGTATCTTTTCCAACAATTCAGGTTGAAACGTTATGGCATAAATCATTTCTGTCGCGTCCTTCGGAACACGTACTTCTATTTCTAACTTTTCAAACTCTCTGTACAATTCTTTGGTCATCGTCAGCATATTCAATCTTTCTTTTCTGCTCAATGCATCTGCTACCACGTTTGCCTTGCCGGGGTGATAATTTATAGAAACGTCGTAATCCTTGATTAGCTCCAACCATCTTCTATGTCTCATGTTCAGCTCCTTCTGATTAAAGATATACTTCAGACTTTTGTGATCAGTGTAAATTTCACATCTCTCTCCGTACAAGTAATGTCTCCATATCTTCAGTGCAAATACGATCGTTGCTAATTCCAAATCATGTGTAGGATATTTCTGTTCGTGAGGTCTCAATTGTCTTGACGCATAAGCTATTACTTTGTCATGTTGCATAAGTACACAACCCAATCCTTTGTAAGACGCATCACTATAGATTACAAATTGACCTTGATCGTCTGGTAGCATTAACACTGGTTCCGTAGTTAGTCTCTTCTTTAACTCTTGGAAACTCTCTTCGCATTTGTCGTTCCATATGAATCGTTCGCTTTTCCTTGTCAGCTTGGTCATTGGAGTAGCTATCTTTGCAAAATCATGTATAAATCTCCGATAATATCCGGCTAATCCCAAGAAACTTCTAACTTCAGTTGGTGTCCTTGGTCTTTCCCAATCCTTCACTGCTTCAATCTTTGCTGGATCTACTTTGATGCCTTCACTACTTACCATGTGCCCTAGGAAATGAACTTCCCTTAACCAGAATTCACACTTTGAAAATTTTGCGTATAGTCCTTCTTGTCTTAAAATCTCCAACACAATCCACAAATGATTCCCATGTTCTTCTTCCGTCTTGGAATATATCAAAATATCATTGATGAATACCACTACAAAATCATCCAAATACTTCTTAAAAATCATGTTCATTAAATCCATGAAAGCTGCTGGTGCATTCGTCAATCCAAACGCCATTACTAAAAACTCATAATGTCCATACCTTGTTCGAAAAGATGTCTTCGGTATATCGTCTGGTTTAACCTTCAATTGGTGATATCCTGATCGTAGATCAATCTTAGAAAAATGAACCGCTCCTTTTAACTGGTCAAACAGATCATCTATTCTGGGCAAGGGATACTTGTTCTTGATGGTTAGTTTGTTTAACTCCCGATAATCTATACAAAGTCTCATACTTCCATCCTTCTTTTTGACAAACATCACTGGTGCTCCCCACGGTGAAACGCTAGGTCTGATAATTCCTTTGTCTAACAATTCCTGCAATTGCTTAGCTAATTCCTTCATCTCCACTGGTGCCATTCTGTATGGTGCTTTGGATACTGGTTCCGCGCCTGGTGTTAAGTCTATCGCGAACTCAATCTCTCTATCCGGAGGTAGTCCTGGTAACTCTTCTGGAAAAACATCTGGAAACTCACTCACGACTGGAATATCTTCTAATTTAGAAATTTCCTTATCTGTATCTATCACATATGCGAGATAAGCCTCACATCCTTGTTTTAATAACCTCTTAGTCTGAATCATTGTCAAAAATTTCTTCGTTTGTTTCTCTCCTTTAAATATCACTTCTTTCTTTTCTGGGGTAACTAAAGTAACCCTCTTATCCTTACAATCAATACGCGCATCATAATCAGTTAACCAATCCATTCCTAAAATAACATCAAATTCTCCCAACTTGAAAGGTAATAAATTAGCATAAAAACGACTCCCTAAAATCTCAATTTCACAACGGGGACAATACGAACTGACCGGTATACGATCCTGGTTAGCTATTTCTACACTCAACACTCCATTTAAGGGTTCCATTAAACAATTCAATTTACGAGCAAACGTTTCCGAAATAAACGACTTAGTAGCTCCTGAATCTATCAGCACTTTAGCATTAACAGAATTTACTAGAAGTGTACCTGCCACCACATCGGAGTCTCTCACTGCTTCCCTCATTGACATATTATAAGTTCTGGCTAACGGCTGAACATCAACAGCTGGAGGTGCCTCTATAGCTCGAATCATGTTGTTCACGGGTGCTGGCGCTCTACAATCCTTGATCATATGGCCTGGTCTCTTACATCGATGGCACACAATACCTGTCTTGCAATCCCTGGCTTAATGCCCCTTCTGGTTACACTTAAAACATTTGATACTCAATCCGTGGCATATACTTGGATGTCTTTTCCCGCATGTCTTGAATTCTGGCAATGGAGGTCTGGAAACTACTTGCTGATTATTTTTTGGTGGACGATTGATTGGTCCTGCATTTCCGGTATCTGGTTTCTTGAAAGTTGTACCTCTGCTCGGCTGGAATCCTGGTTTCTTGTTTGAATGGCTCTGAAGATCTCCCTGTGACTGGACCTTATCAGATGTCCCTACCTTTCTTTTTTTATTCTCTCTCTCTCTCATGTATGAATCACTCTCCCCTTCCGCAATCATTGCCTTCTGTACTACGGCTGCATATGTATCTAATTCCAGAACTGCTAACTTACTACGAATCCATGACCTCAGTCCCTGTTGGAACCTCTTGGCCTTCTTCTTCTCCGTATCAACGTATGTCGGAACAAACCTAGACAACTCGGTAAACTTGGTATCGTACTGAGAAACAGTCATACTACCTTGCTACAATTCTAAAAATTTCAACTCCATTTCACTACGCCATAAGTGGTCATATGCAATGCTTTTTTACAGTTGCTATAGACCAAAAAAGCGTTGCATTAAGCTTATTTTTCAAAAATGCAACACCAAACGGCCGTTGCATCCGCGGGCGTGGCCTTTGCTCTATAATGCAACGCTTTCTAACATCTAATGCAACATCGAGAAAGCATTGCATTACAACTGCAATGCAACACTACTAGCATGTAAATGCAACATCAATTAGCGTTGCCATACACATGAATTGGAGCTTGGCTTCCATGTCAGCAGTGGGGCCCACTAGCATGCCACGTCAACAGTGTTACAATTTTTTTTGGAATGCAATACTAATATTATTGGAAATGAAACACTAATAGAAAGACAAATGCAACACTTTAAATAAATTTTTTGAAATATTTGTTTGGTACATACATCAATCTCAATTAAAACAACCAAGGAAATAAAATAAAAAATGTTTCACTCTAATCCCTTCCTTCAATAACTATAGCCCCTAAAAACTACATACAACGAAATACAAGCAAAAACCTAACTTTAAAATACCACAAAAGCTGTAGGGAGTATATTTCTTATCATGCTAGTGTTGAATTTAACTTGCAATAGGAAGTATATCCTTCTTCTTCTGCTCTTGGAAATATTTTATATAAGAGATACTTGTCATCTCCTATCCTACAGGGCTGTTGTACTTCAAGTAACAAAATCTCCTCAAGCTCAAACATCTTAGCTGCAGCGTCCATATCTGTGATGTCGTCCCTTACAAAGAGAGTTTGATTGGCACCACAAGGAAATCATATGACCTGATATCTGGAATAGACAATCAAAATGACAAAAAATATTAGAAAAATACAGAGCAAGTAACAGAGATAGCACACGCATTGGAACTCTATATACTAGAGAGTGTATGGTGTGGTGTTCCAATGGCTACTTGGCCTATATATGCTGAGCAACAAATCAATGCATTCCAGTTAGTGAAGGAATTAGGAATTGCGACCGAGATTAAAATGGACTATAGGAAAGACAATTCTGTGAGCACTGAACCACCAGTACTTGTGACAGCAGAAGAGATGGAGAAAGTGAAATGAGAAATAAAAATGAAAGAAATGAAAAACAACTGCAGGAATTCCACCGTAGAGGGTGGTTCATCATACACTTCACTTGGGAAGTTTATTGAGGCTATCATGGATAACATTCAGGAAGGAGTTTCCGATTGAAACAATGATTATAACACTTCTAGGGCTCTGAATTGAGGACCTAATCAAATTCCAATAAAGCTTTACCTCAGGGTCAAATGAAACAGAAGCAAACTATATTCCAGCATCCATTGATGACATATGCAAAAAAACAATCGCGTTTGCAGATGGTGTTTCAATGTGATGGGAACACTAACCAGATTGTGAGGCAGCTGAGATGACATCAACACTTTTAAGTCTTTTGATCGTGCCTTAAAGAAGCTAACTGAAGAAGAAAATAAAAAGGACACAAATATACACCAAAGATTTTTTTGATATGGATAATATCGGCCAAGCATTTGATACTTGATGAACAAGTAGTAATTGTGAAAAACAAACCATCATAGCCAAATTACCAAAGCTTATGTCAAAAAAAATCTGATCTAATGTTTCTATATTCCAGTTCAGATTGCAGGTTAAGATTATAATTTTACAGTGTTCATATATAGTCTCCACGAGTTTGTTATTGCGCATAAAGAACACTGCATATTCTCTTCACATACATCATATCTGAACTGATCAATGATTTTAGACAAACAGGACTCTGTTTACATGTATGTGGTACTATTGAACTAATTTTCTTCAAAACAGAACATATGAGAGACACTGAAGAAGATACATAGTTGATAAAAATTTAGTGCATCAAACTAGAGAAACCGAATAGACAAAAAAGATGATAGGTATTCACCTGGAAAAAAACATAGGTTGGAACCCTTAGTAGTTTTACTGTTCTGTAAGCCACCTTGTCCAGAAATGTCTTTGGTTCTTTGTGATGGTTCCTGAAATATAAAGTGATTAGATTTAAGGAATTTGAATATAGCTAGCTAGATTTATAAGTTATTTGTAATTAAGGTCAACCCTCAACTAATTAGGTAAATGTTTCTAATAGCATGAGCATGTGTAAATAACAAATAAAATTAGCAAATTAAGAAAAAGGCACATAACAAATAGTTGGCCTGAGGTCTAACCATCACTTCAATGATTGACACCCATAAATGACAACTTCACCAAAGAAATATATTGTGGTAAAATGCAGAAGAAAATAGGTGGCAAGCCCATGCAATATCAAGCAATCTGTTGATGTTTCCTATTTGAACATATACAATTCCTAAGTCTGCTTCACGAATATCAGGCAATCTGTTGATGTTTCTCATTTCGCTAAATAGTTTCTTATGCTACGCTCTCCACTTGTATGCCTACAAGATTTTAAAATTGAAGTTATACTGATAAATATATTCGACAAAGATATGAAGAAACTCTGAACATTCATTTCAGTAGAAGTATGCTTCTAGATTCTCAAAATATTTAACCTGATGAACTTAGTCTAGTGTCAAATATTACTAATCAAGTTCTTTTTGTGTGTGTGTTGGGGGGTGGATTTTTCCGCAGCACTTCAATGGTATCATAGTAAAACCATTGCAGAGTTACAGCTGGCCCTACAATCATGATCTGAACAGGAATAATTCAACATGTATACATCGTATACATCGTTTTTTCTACATGTGCTGGTCACTAGTGCTTGTGTGAGAAATTACTAAGTCTCTTGCGAGAATTTCTGTTTTAGTGAAGAAAATGAATGCTAAGTTTAGGTCTAAAGCCTTTGTGTTTCTTAGGAAAGTGTTGGCACCGTCTTTCTCATTCTATGTCAGTTTTTGCACCTCAGAAGTCATAGCAGACTTCCAAATACACCAATAACTTGGTCCCAAACTGAAACAAATTTGAAGTTTGTCGTACAGTGCCGAACTCTTTTTATCTGCATAAAGTTTTCACTTTTTAGCTTGTTACTTTAACTAACTTTGTCGTACTGACTTGCTAGATTGACAACACCAGACTACATGCACGAAGTTCTCGTGGAAAAAATAAAAAGTCTTCTCACAGCTTGTCATATCCAAGAGTTATATAACCTGAAGGGCAACCTCTTGTTTATACTAAGTCAGAAGGGGCTGCTACGTTGGGGAAAGTGCCCACCAGTAAACCTCTAGTTCCGAGTTCTAGCACAACAAAAACTCATGGAATCGATTACTCAAGTGACGAATCTGGTGATGAGGATGAACATATTGTGAGAATTGATTCACCAAGTACATTATCTTTTCGACAGGTTCAATAGCCTTTTTTTTTTATACTTCCCATGTACATGTGTTCATTCTATGCTAGTAAACATCACATAGAATTTAAATGTCCTTACTGAAAAAATGTAATATAAGGTGGGTAGTAATTCGAATAAACCATCTCTGTAGAGAGGGAAGTGGTCAAGTAAAACTTATCATTTGGCTGTAATAATGTTATTATTGAGTGTGATACCATTTACGTGGTTGGCGCAACCAGGCAACAAGTTGATGGGCATTAAGAAGTTATCAACTAGCAAAATATTTGGAAAATTTGAAGGAGAGCTTTGGATTTTCTAACATTATTCTTTTCAACAGCATTTCTCATACTATCTGGTGTTACAAATAATTACCAGTGAGATCAAATTCTAAGTAGTAAGGCAGTCCCCAATTTCCTCTAGTGCTGATATCTAATTGATTAGTAGATATAACATACCTGATGAAACAATCATGTCGCTACTAGTACTCTGATCCTTGGAAATTAGCATTGAATTAGCATCAGTCAATGTCAATGTGGCCATCATATGAATCACAGAGAAAACCTCAAACCACCAACTTTGAACACAAACTTCCTGCTCATTAATTATTTTAATCAAATCAACATACAGCAGAAATAGTTATGACATAATTACTATAAAACAACTAGTCTACTTTAAAATCGTGCATAAAATCGTGCATAAACAGACAATAGGCAATCGCAAAGTACTGGACACACAGAAAATACACACACTACTATAAGAAGTGTTTATGCATAAACAGACAAGAATTAACAAACTCCTAGATTCGTATAGAAATACACATACTACTGTAGTCCACACAAATTGCACAAGCACACACACACACACACATCTATATCCACAAAATTGCAGAAACAAACTATAAAAATTGAAAAAATTACCATAAAACATTCCAAGGCCACTCAGTACCATCCTCTTTCGTAACCCTAGGCCTTGCCACTCCCCAATAACTCGACGCCACCACTTCTCCACCGCGCACTTCCTTCTTCTTCTCTGTCACATCTTCCTTCTTCTCCGGCACTTCCTTCACCGCCTCACTACTCATCATCCTCTTCATCAACCAAATCCCATATCAATCAAATACAAAACCCTAATTTATATCCTTAATCACTCAATACAAAATCCTAAATCGAAATCCCTAAATTATAACCATTTAAAATGAAAGCCCTAAATTCAATCAGCTGTACAATCAAAAAATTAAAAATGAGTGAGAGTAGAAAATCAAAAGCAAGAAAATGAGTTTTCAATAACCAATCGGAGCAAGTAATTCCAGTTTGTAGTTCGATTTTGTTAGAAGGTGTGGAGCGTGTTTGTCTGTGAGAAATATCAAAAAAGAGGGAGAGAATGAGAAGATGAGGAGATATTGAAACTGAGGGAGTTCTTTTGGGGTGAAGCAGCGGGGGTAATTATTTCCTTTGAGGGGGAAAACTTTCCGCCCAAATTTTTCGCTGCTTCTTAATATATATGAGCTTTGTTTGCAATTTTTTTTTCTTTTGAACATTGTAATTTTAATTTTCAAATTAAAAATTTTAAAACTTTAAATAAAACAAAAAATAATCGACATATACTTATATAATAGTTCTAAAAGTAGTTATTTTTTTTTGCTAAAAATAATACATTATATATCAAATTTAAAATAAGAAATAATAAAAATATAAAATTTTAAAAATAATTTTATGTATTTTGATAAAATAAGAAATGATTAAAAATACATGTTTAATCATTTAAATTTTTAAAAATCATTTTATGTAGTACCTTCTGAAAGTAATAGTATAATGCAACGCTTTTTAATGGTGTTGCACGTCATAACACTAGCATTCACTCTACAACGGTGCATTCACATGAAATGCAATGTTTTTTAGTAGTGTTGCAGAAGACCAAAACTAAGTATAGCTTTTGCAACGCTTTGCTTGCAACCCTCACTAAAAGCATTGCATATGAGCACTTATGGCGTAGTGATTTGATCTCGCATAAAATCAGGAAAATACTTCTCTAAAAACAATTCTATAAATCTCTCCCACGTAATTAACCCTTCAGGTTCTAAAGCCTTACTAGTTTCCCACCAATAACTTGCCTCATTTTTCAGAAAATAACTAGCATACTCAGTTTTCTTTTCTCCCGTTACCTCTATCAACGTAAAAGCTTTCTCCATTTCCTTTAACCATGCCTTTGCCTTAACTGGATCAGCAGATCCCTTGAACTCTGGAGGTTTTGCTGATTGAAAAGATTTAAACGTAACCATGGGTACTACCTGCTGGTGCTGATGTTGCTGATGCCACTGCTGTTGCTGCTGTTGTAGTAACTGATGTTGGATTTGTTGTTGTTGTGCTAGAGCAGTAGTTTGTTGAGTGAGGGTATTCAAAAGCTGTATTACAACCGGATCTAAATGACCCGTTGGGGGTGTATTCTGTTGACCTTCTTGGTTAGTGGAATTATTCGCACGGGTATTTCGTCTAGGAGGCATATTGCTGATGAATAAACAATAACTGATTTAATCAAATAATTCATAAATAGAAGAGAAAGAGAACACAATTGGTAGAACCATGATTTACGGATTTTCAACGGCGTAAGGGTACACTCGTTGCACAAGTAGAATAACAATTTTAATATTGAAAATCAATAACAAGAGAATAATAACAGTTCTACAAAGGATGGTTATCATAAATATATACATAGATTCGATACAAGCGTAGAACGCTTTCAAAAGTAAAGTGTGTCATAGCTGAACTACAACTGCCGATCAACAGTACACCAACAAAATACAACAACAATCCAAGGCGATACTATAAGCCTGGTGCACTGCTGGTACTATACTATGCATTTATGTACTATCTGACTGGAATCCACATAATACCCCAACCTCGTCTCTACCGGCTCATGGATCATCATCTCTAGTCTCCCATAGTGTTGGCCCGGAAATCTCCCCAATCTCCCTCATCATAAAGTCCAAAACCTCTCTCATCCCTACTGTAGTCTCTCCATCTCTGCTAGTAGCTAGTCCATGCAACCTCGTCTCTACCAATGTCCTCACAACCCTGTGTCTCATATGTGTCTCTCCTATCTGATCCCTGAATCTATCTCTATCTCTGGCTACACCTGCCTCCGCTGATCGCATCCCACGCATCTCTAATACCTGTCTACGAAAGTAATCCCTCTCCTCTCTCATCCTCTGATAACGGTGATGTGGAACTGGTGGCTCAGAGATCTGGAACAAAGGTCCGGAAACTGAAGCCTGAAACCGTGGTGAAGGGTTTCGAGCACATAAATGCAACGGAAAACGTAAAAATAAATCAAAATTCGAAACCCATCCGCAGGATCCATGCGAAAACAAAAGATTTAATTCGGAGATTAAGAACAAATACCTTAAGAAGCTTTAACAGTTCATTAATGGAAGATTAATGGATATCCAAAGCTTGTTCAATCACCATGTATCCCGCTCTCGCGATCTACACTCTAGGTTATCCACACGAACGCTTTTCTTGAAGGATCGATGTGTACTAGCACCCGAAAACTGCTTCTTTCTCTCTCTCTTTTCTTGCTCTCATAAGCGGCTAGGGTTTTAATGTAAAAACGTTTTTCATCATTAAAATCAGCCCTCTTTTAGAGTTTATATAGAGAGGAAAATAGTTTTCTAATTATAATCCAATTATAATAAAATACTAATCCGAAATTCCAATTTATTATTTAATTAAGTCGCACTTAATTAATTAATAATTAATTTCAGAACTAGTTTAAGTAATTCCATTTTCTATTTAAATAATTAATCAAGTCATACTTAATTAATATTATAAATAGAATAAATTACTTATTTAAATTTAAATTCATAATTTAAATTATTTCTCCTTCAAGCGTTCTTTGTGTGTGACCCTGTAGGTTATTATTACGTTGGTAAAAGTTTTAATAACTAATTAAAATCGTAAACAATGAGCAGCATCTAGTAATACATCATTGTCACCCAAGTAATAATAATTAAATCGGTGATTCGATTAAGCCTTTCGTGAATAATGTTCCTTGTAATATAATCCATTTAACCTTAATATTATAGATTAAACTCGAGGCATGTAATGTGTCATCCTCTTCATAATTTAATCTTAGTTTTCTTGATCGAAGAGTAGACTAATAAATGAAATCAACATTTGAGCACGGCCGTGCATTTCTTAGTCTCACTCAAACAAGAGGCCAATAATATCGCTCCTAAAATTAGGAGGGTTAAATCCCATCTAGATCATTCATATTTCTCATACGATTCATAATATACCCAATGTCCACTTTTATCATCACCCGGTCAAAGGTAACTTTTAATGTAATCAAAGTATTTTAATTCTCGTATAAAAATATAATGATTTCAGGTCTAAGGATCATTACACCATTATCATAGTGAGAATTACTTATGACACTTTTAACATGTGTAATCTCACGGCGGGTCAATCCAGTGCCATATACTCTTACATGCACCTATGTTTTGACTTTAGTATCACCATACTTATGACCAATGAGATGTGGTCATCAGTCAACAAACATACTAGTCTCTGTGCATTATTATTGTCCTTAAATAATAACACTCGACTAGGGATATTTAGGAATAAAGATACTATTCATATAATCTCATTTTTAAGTCACATACTTAAAGATATCGATTACGTATCATAATTCCAAGGACATTTATTATGCTAACATTTATAACGCAGTAAATAAAGACATAATAAACTAATAATAATAATCAATAAAACATAATTTATAATAATAAAATGTTTTCTTTAAAACATAAAAGTATTGTCTCTAGAGCACTAATACTAACAATCTCCCACTTGCACTAGAGCCAATATCCCATGTATCCAATACATTTGGAACTAGTGTGACTTACATGCTTCTGCTGCGACAAAGCCTTAGTCGTGGTTCTGCAATATTATCAATAGTATGCACTTTACATATAAGTATATCTCCTTGATCATTAATCTCATTAATAAGGTGATATCGCCTTAGTAAATTCCCAAGACATCATCTTTGGCTACTTCGCTAATATCAATATACTAAGCCTCGATTGTAGAATCATTTACGGTTCTTGCTATGAACTATTCTAGCTTACAACACATCTATTTAGACAAAACACAAATCCAGACTAAGACACAAAAACCGTCATGTCTGTCTAGAAACTAACATCCGTGTAACATTTTACATCCAGCTTCCCATCTCCTCCATATACCAAGAATGAGTCTTTAGTCCTCTTCAGGCACTTCAGAATATTCTTGATTCCAATCAAGTGACCATCACTTGAATTAGACTGGTACCTGCTCATCATGCATAAAGCATATGAGACATCATGACGAGTACATATCATCACATACATTATGAAACCAATTTCCGAAGCATATAGAACTATACTAATGTGGTCCATATCATCCAATGATTTTAGACCATTTATTTTGAGATCACTATCTCATAGACATGGGAACATTTCCCTTTTAGCCTCTTTGCATCCCTAATTGGTGCAATACATTGTCAATGTATGTACTCTGACTTAAGCCGAATAATCTTCGTGATCTATCTCTATAGATCCTGATCCCTAAGATATAGGACACATCTCCTAAGTCTTTCATCAAGAAACTATTTCTTTACCAAGTCTTAACAGTCTATTGAGAAAGTATGTCATTTCTTATTTATAATATATCATCTATATATGATACTAGGAATTCCACATGGCTCCCACTAACCTTCTTGTAAACACACGGTTCATCTTCATTTTGAATAGAGCCAAACTATTTGACTGTTTCATCAAAAATGTATATTCCATCTCCTCGAGGCTTACTTTAATCCATAAATGGATCGACTTATCTTATAAACTATTCTAGCAAAACTTGGATCTATAAAACCTTCAGGTAGTGTCATGTACACAACCTTTTCAACGCTCCCATTCCAGAAAGTAGTCTTGACATCCATTTGCCAAATTTCGTAGTCATAGTAAGCAAGCAAAATCCCGATGGACTTGACCATTGCCACTGGTGAGAAAGTTTCATCATAGTCAATACCATGAATTTACTTGAAACCTTTTGCCACCAGTCGTGCCTTATAGGTCTGTACATTACTATCCATGTCAGTTTTCTTCTTGAAAATGCACTTGCACCTTATAGGTTTTACCCCTATAGGTGGATCAACCAAAGTCCATACTTCGTTTTTCATACATGGAATCCATCTTAGATTTCATGGCCTCCTGCCAACTTTTAGCTCTTGGAATTTTCATAGCGTCTTGGTGGGTAAGAGGCTCATTATCATTATTCACAAGCATTACATCACCATCCTGAGTCAAGAGAAATTCATAATATCTCTCGGACTCATGGTGAATCCTACCAGACCTACGAACAACCTGTGTTTCTTGAGCAGTATTGTCATTAACATTTTCGTGCACATTCTGCTCTTGTTCCAACTTCGGTTCAATGTTATCTCGTGGTTCTCGATCCTCATCGAGATCTATTTTCCTCCCAGTATTTCTTTTAGAAAGAAATTCTCTCTCAAGAAATACAGCAGTCCGAGCAACAAACACTTTGTTCTCTGGAGGATTAAAGAAGTAATACCCCTTTTGTTTTAATTTGGTATCCCACAAAATTACATTTATCTGATTTTGGTCCTAGCTTGTCAGAGGTTAAACGTTTCACAAACGCTTTGCATCCCCTAAATTTTCATAAATGACATGCTATAACTTTTCTCAGTCCACATCTTATATGGTGTCTCCTGGACCATTTTAGTAGGAACACGGTTTAGTGTATATGCACCTGTCTCTAGGGTATAACCCCAGAAACTTATTGGAAGATCCACTTGACTCATCATCCATCGCACTATGTTCAACATAATGTGATTTCAGCTATTAGAAACTCCTTTCTTTGAACCTTTTTACTTCAGCTTAATATTCTTTGAACTTTTCAAACAATTCGGATTTGTTCTTCAAAATATATCCATTTTCGTATCTACTGAAATCATCAGTAACCGCTATGAATTAGTAAAACCTACCTTCTACCATCGTACATATATGACCACATACATCACCATGTGTAAGTCCTAATCGTTCGATGGCTCTTTCACCATTTTCAGTAAAAAGGGGCTTTTGTCCTTTTGCCAAATAAACCAAGATTCACATTCTTCATATGATTCATAATCAAACTTATCCAATCATCCATCATTATGTAAATTGGAAATGCGTTTCTTATAATATGGCCTTAATTACAGTGCCAAAGGTAATGTTTGATTTGAGTCATTTTAGAACATATAAATTGTTAACTAATTGTGCAACATCATTAACCTTTTCATTGAAATATAATAAACAACAATTGTTATATATTCAATTAAAATGAAAAAACCTTTCTTCTCCATACAAGAAACCAATATAATGTCTCTACTCTTAGAGGCACGTAGTTACAATTATCAAGTTCTAAACTTAGCCTTATAGGCAAAATTAAGTATCGAGTTATTTCAATTAGAGCAACAACTTTTGCTCCAATTCTAACCCGAAACCTGAAGCTTGACCCTCACCGGTATTCTTCTTAGATCTTCCAAATAAGCATGACAGTTTAACTTCCAGTCTTTCGGTTTTCCACAGAAGCGACAATCGTCTTCTTTAATTAGCAACACCTCCTTTAGGCGACAAAACCTCTTTGGGATTGGACTTTAATATGGCTATATAATTAGATCAAATCTTCTTCTTTCCATTCCAGTTTCCTTTCTCATTCACATTCCTACATTCACCATCATTATGGGAGTAGTCCATGCATTTATCATGTTGCTTACAGCAGTTCTCAACGTGCTTCAAAACTTAGTGGGTGTTATGTCTATCTCAATTATTTCATTGTTCACTAACTAATTGAGAATAGTTATTGTTCAAAGATTTGTATGATCAAATCATTATGAGTCTCTAGACCAATCTTGAAACCCACAAATAATAATCAAGGTACTCATTATACCCTATCATCTTTAGAACATATGGTCCAACCGAATCTCACGTTCCCTACTTGTAGGTGTATGGTGTCTTGCTATTGTCAAATTCCTTTTGACGAGCCTTTTCCTCAAACATCTTTTAAGGTGCTCAAATATCTCATAAGCATCCATATGCTCATATTTTTTCTTAAGCTCAACACTCATAGTTGCAAGCATGAGACATGAAACATCATCAGTCGAATCATCAATTTGCTTCCAATAAGCATTATGTTCGGCATATGTTACATTCTCAGCTAAAAGGTAAGGGAAGAATTTGACTAACATCGTGGTGCCTGAGGACGATCCTCATGCTCCTATATCAGTCGAGGAAATTTGTTCCTGTCAGCTTGTCCTTCTCAAGGACTGATCGCATAGAGAAGTTGTTTGTGTTATTTGTCATTTGATACCTACAATATTGAAGTGCATAAAATTAATCTAGGTTGCAAATTTATTAATTATTATGTTTAAGTGATTATGGTATATCGTTATATACCTCCCACTAATTTTTTTATCAAATAAATAGCCCTAACTATTAATTCGGAAAGTATTTCTCTGAAATCTTTCTAGTGAGCCAAGATCCATATTTCGTCATGCTTAAGGTCAGCTTTGGCTTTACTCCCAAAACATGATTTATTTAGGTAGACAACTCTTGTCAATTATATCATATATAACTCTTGGAAAGTTTGGTAGAACAACATTTGTTCACATTTATCTAATAAATCATACCAAGCTCCATGCCTCTAAGTTCACAATCCTATTGTGGTAACTTAGTTAAGTCTAACCCAATGGTCTAACAGTTAAGTATCACATTTACTTCATCGCGTCTTACCACGATAGATAGGAGTGCTTCGCTTTGGCGAACCCACTCTTTCTCGATCTAGGTCTTGACGAGTGTTGCCCATTGGAAGGCATCTAATTGACTTAAAATTTTAATTTTAGGGATTTTATTATTAAAATGACCATGATCTCATCATCAAGAGATTCCCAATTTTTCCTTTAACTAAGTACTTCAATTCAAAATTCATCAATGGTTTGATTTCCAGTCCAACGGAGGAGTCATAGTGGTCTCACTTAAAACCCGCCTTCCTTACAAGCGCTGCTTGTATTTTTGTTAAAATCGCCCCATATCAAAAAATTGAAAATTCATACTTATTTCCGTGTTTCATAAACACGGGAATCTCATGTTCGTTTTGTTCAATTTTAAAATCTTGAATCGTTACAGATTTTATCTTGTTTAGCAAACATGGCATGGGTGACGTATCTAATACATACATGTTTAATCTAATTAAAGCATGCATCATTATCTACGCATACATATCATCATCACATGCATCATATATGTAAAGTACGTAAAGTAAACGTGTTTGGTTATTGTAACAGCCCCAAATCCGGGGTCAGGGATTTAGGGTAGTCACGATCCATGTACTCCTTGCCTTACCTGTATTACTCACACCATTCATAATTCACCTGCTCATGACCCACAACATATGTCTCACACACACACACACACAGGTTAGAGTCTCAGAAACGACACAATACAACAACTGCGGAATAAATAATCTTTATTACAATACCCAAATGTCTTTTGAATCTGTCACTGATACAATTTCTAAGTAATGTTACATTACCAACTTAGTCTTCTGATGCTCACAATCCTCTCATACCATTCATATCTATACATAAGTTGAATACCAAAAGTTGTAGCCTGATTCGATTGGTTCGTACTACTCTTCGGGATCACTGCTAGAAACTGTTTATGGAAACGCCTTGCGGGGTATGTGCCGACCCATTGGCATCCTGCTTCGCTGCTATATAATATATATAAAACAATAGCAAGAGTGAGCGATAGCTCAGCAAGGTAATAAAAGTATGGCATAATCCTGCCTTTAACTCAACCCAGAATAAAGCGGGTATAAGACAATAATTTGTCAAAATATCTCGATACTGAAATTATTTCCTTATCGGAATGTATTCCCAAAAACAGTACCATTATTGTACTTCAATTATCATTTTCCTAATATTTCTGCAAACTTGTGCTATAATATGAACAAAGTTCTAGTATAGAAGATGAGGTTTCAAAGTAAACCAAATATAACCTTTCCGAAAAATATCTGCCATGTAAGCAGAATATCAACATATAACTTAGAAGATGAAGTTATAAGGTTATTCAGTATAAACAACTCCCTTACCATAACTCCTGTTATGTAAGGTATCCACAGAGTCATATGATATAAAAGATGAAGTTATATGGATTTATTGTCACTTCATTTCCAAACACTTTTCGACCCCCTGCCAACATGATTGGTTCTTTATCCCAATGCATGTTGTAGGAATATCCAAATTGGATGATGAACTAATACTGGAGTTGCTACCGCGCCCGCTGTGCCTAACCTTGCTATGATCAGTAGCAGGTCGCACCGCTCAAATATGTTTTCTACATGTAGATGGAAGAATCACGACGGCCTGACATTGTCTACCGCCTTCCAGTGACCTCCCGGCCCATTTGGGGCCATAAAAGTTGGATGGGTCAATCGCAACTGGACCACTTACACCACTCCTAGTTCAGATGAAATCCATGACTCTGAAACGTAAAGGTCGTCCTCCTTTCCCCAAGTGTAACACTTGTTGATACGACTCCACTAAGTAGTTATATCTAGGTTGGAAAGGAAGATTCCCCAATATTTCCCAAGCTAGGCTTGTTAATGGATATCGACTTGTTCCATGAATTTACCCCTCGGTCATTGAGGTGGTAACACAATATTTGACTGGCAGCAATTAAATTGCTCCAAGAAAATATCTGTCCTCTCACAGTTTTTGAATTGAGAGTTTAAAAAGAGTAGTAGTCACTTAAATCAGGTTTCCCATATTTTTGATAGTTGAGCGAGCATTTAAATCCTCTTTAAAAGACAGATTTAAATGGAAAAACATTGATTTGGGAACCTCTTTTGATTTACAATTACTTAATAATATTTATTAAATAAGTAAATCTTAAATGAATATTTGAAAATAATATTCATTAAGTAAGTAATCCTCAAATGAATATTTGAAAATAATATTCATTAATTAAATAATTCTCAAACGAATATTTACAATAATATTCATTAAATAAATCATTAATCTTCAAATGAATATTCAAAAGTAATATTCATTAAATAATCCTCAGATAATATTCACAATAATATTCTTCGATTAAGTAAACCTCAAATGAATATCTGAAATAACATTCCTTAATTAATATATCTCATTTGAATATTCGAAATAATATTCATTAAATAATTAAATCTCAAATAAATATTCAAAAGTAATATTTATTAAATAAATAATCCTTAAATGAATATTCACACTAATATTCTTTAAGTCAATAATCCTCAAATGAATATTCATAAATAATATACTTTAAGTCAATAATTAATCCTCGAATAACAGTACCCGATATCTTTATCGGAAAATAACATTTATCATATACAAAATATAATCACTTCTGATCTTTCAAGAAAATCATACGCCCTTAACCTAGGGCCTTTATAAAAACCTGGCTTCTAACTAATATCTCATATCTAGCTTAGAAGCCCATAATCAAATCATTTCCAAGAAATAATACTTTCTGTAACATAAATAACGTTTAATAATAATATTCCTCAAGATGAATAGTACTCTGCCGCTGGAATCCCTCCGGGTTTCCACGACTATCTATATAACAAAATATCGACTCCCGGTCTAGAGTCGAAACAATAAACCTGCTCTTATCTATAGAGCTACAAGGTACACCGGTTTATAACTATTTTATCTCAAAGCTCGTATATAAACCAAAATCAAACTCTATTTTATACAATATATAACATGTATCGCAAAACTATATAACTCCACACATGGCAAAAGCAGTAATATATAATCGATACTTCAAAGTATAGATTTAGAAAACTTGCCACAATACTTGCAACAAAGATTTGGTATATAAATTGGGAATACACAAGTATTGAACATTGGAAAATATACATACTCTGAATAATATAGTAAGATTTAGTAAACTTGCCTGATGCTCGAGAAGTGATAGGGGTTCGCGACGATGCCGGACAATCTAGACAAAGTCAAACGAAAACACACGGTTAATCCCCTCGATAAACCACTTATAACTCAATGCTTAAACACGTAAGCGAAACACAACCAAGGCATTACTTGCTCGCTCTAGCGTCACACTAAGTCCATGTTATTCGTCAAATACTTATATCTTAAGTTTGGTTCGAAATCCATGCTCAAATCTAAGTTATACTTAACCATTTGGAACCTTGGTTTCTAAGTCTCGTTTTCAGTGGTTTTCACTTGTGCAACCTCGGCTTCCTTATTTTTATAAAATCGGAAAATGATCTTTTTGACTCGAAACCTTCTCACAAGGCTTCCTAACTGTTCTTAGCATTATATCACAAAGTTTCACATTTTAATTCGACTCTTAAAGGTCTTTGACTTAGCATCAAAGTGGTTACATTTCTGCGATGAAGCCTCTCGAACCACGATTACTAAAACTAGCATAACTCTTAAATCGTTCGGCCAAATTAGGCGAACCACATATCATTACGAAGCTTATAACATAAACTACACAATCATGGGCAGTAGGACTCAAGGGTCGAGTTCTAACAGAGGAAAAACAGGGAACCAATCAGTAGGTAAAAATTTGGGCATTACGACGGCTATAACTTGGACATTCCCAAATTTCAAATCATCCAAAATGCATATCGATCACTCCACACAACACATACATCTT
This sequence comes from Heracleum sosnowskyi, assembly GCA_030848705.1. Taxonomy (NCBI): domain Eukaryota; kingdom Viridiplantae; phylum Streptophyta; class Magnoliopsida; order Apiales; family Apiaceae; genus Heracleum; species Heracleum sosnowskyi. The sequence continues at coordinate 14,763,335 of CM061241.1, read as the reverse complement.
ATATAACATAGAACTGAGGCCAAGCAATGCATTTCCGTTCATATAACTCATTATAACTTAGATCAAAGCCCAATCCTAACAACTAAGGCTATAACATGCATAAACACCATTAATCATCCATAAACCTCATAATACTTCAAGGGTTTCAAGATTTATACCTTCTCCAAGCTTTCTTGCTGCTATATTCCTTATGTAACCTTAGATCCTTGCTTAATACAACCTTTGGAAGCCACAAACTCAATATCCAAAAACAAAACAAAATACAAGTTACTATTCATCGTTACTTTGTAAAATCCATATAAAATCGAAACACAAGAGTTTGGTTCTCAACTTTTTACCACACCTTCTACTCTTCAAGGGCTTTCTTTTGAGTCCTACCTCATCACCAGGGGATGCTTGAAGCTCGACTTATTGGCTTTCTAAGGTGAGTGGTCGAAACTGGAAAAGCAGGACAGTTTCTGTTCTCCGACTTGGGGAAGCGATTTGACTAGGCTACACTCCTTTGTTGGCCATGAAAATTTGAACGAATGTTGCCCATGGAGTGAAGAAGCTATGGTTAAAATTTGGTGATTTAAGGATGGATAGAAATGGAGTTATGGATTTTTCTTTCCTTGATGCTTCTGCTGGGCAGAATGGGGGAGAAGAGAATTCTTCTCTTTCTTTTTCTTTTCTTGTTTAATGGATAATGATGCTGATATTTTGTGGTAAAAAGGGGGGTGAGTCATCACCTTGGTTGCCTCATCTCTTGACACTTGTCAAGCATGCACTGGCTCAGATAAAGTAACTTTACTGGTTCGTTTCCTTTCACGTGGATGATCCAAATATTGCATCCCTCGAATTAATCTTGTTACATGTTACTTCCATGTCTATATTTAATCCTGTAAATGTTGCCTTGTTCCTCTTGAAACTATTCGAAATATTTCCTAAAGAGCGAATAAAACTCTACGCGATTTTCGCAGTGAATAGTAACTATTCACTATTCACTCCAACAATCGAATCCTTAAATCGACTTTAAAAAAATAATAAAATTCCAAAATATTAAATCCTCAAATCCTCAATTTTAATATCTCATTTCTTGAATATAATAATATATAATTCGCTGCCCGGTCGAATACTATACCAAAATAAAATTTGGAATTTCTGAATTCCGATCGTCTTTACATTCACTTATTTACTCTGTAGATCACTAATATGAATTCGGAATATCCACACTACGTCTCGTACATAGGTGGCATGAAAAATTTTCTTAACCCTCAAAATCACTATTCATCCACCAATTCACTATTCACTGATGCACTTAATCATAATAAGAAAAGTTTTAATTTTACCAAAAATTCGGGTTATTACAGTTATGGCCCAACCTAAGTGATCTTTCCAAGCTAATGGAAAAATCAAGGTCAATCTATGGTGGTATCAAAATACAATACAATGTTACAAGTCTTCAAGCTTTAACTTGCCTCCTTGCTTGCCTCCTTGTAATGCTTCCTTGGTTCTCCATCTTGGATGTCTTCATATATATTACATAAATAAAACAACCTATCCTACTGAACTTACAAGTAGAACTCGAGTTACATTCGAGATTTAAACATTACAAGGAATAACGACATGCAAGTCATATTTAGAAACCAAACCATTAAAACAAAACCACTATCTATGGGTCTTTAGGCCATAACCAATCACCATGCTCATATAAAAATTAAGAACATCTCATATTGCATTAACATATCATACCATATCATATTTCTCATGATCCAATCATAGAAATCAAATAAAGTATAAATCAGAAAATCAAAATCAGAATTCTAAAAACATTAAATCGTTGTTTACAGACAGTAAATGACGTCAAACGCCTTACAGACGAACGAGTGACTTTGTCAGGTTTTTTCAGACGCACGTTTCCCTTTCCGAAAAGGTATTTTTGGCGAAATTATGACAGAGTATGCAAATTTCACTAAATCTGTGCATCGTATTCAGAAATCGTATCGAATACGATTCTCATAATTCGATTTAATATGTATCATATACATACAGCAATATACACAATCATCTCATGATTATCAAATCCTCATGAATATCATATATTCAAAAACATATACATACATATATATAAATCAACACAAAAACATGGTAGATCGCAAATATGCATATATATCGAAAACTGTTAAACACACAACCGAATTAAAACGTTTCGCAAGGAGCTCTGATACCATTGAAGGGTTTTGAGCACATAAACGCAACGGAAAACGTAAAAATAAATCAAAATTCGAAACCCATCCGCAAGATCCATGCAAAAACAAAAGATTTAATTTGGAGATTAAGAACAAATACCTTAAGAAGCTTTAACAGTTCATTAATGGAAGATTAATGGATATCCAAAGCTTGTTCAATCACCATGTATCCCGCTCTCGCGATCTACACTCTACGTTATCCACACAAACGCTTTTCTTGAAGGATTGATGTGTACTCGCACCCGAAAACTGCTTCTTTCTCTCTCTCTTTTCTTGCTCTCATAAGCGGCTAGGGTTTTAATGTAAAAACGTTTTTCATCATTAAAATCAGCCATCTTTTAGAGTTTATATAGAGAGGAAAATATTTTTCTAATTATAATCCAATTATAATAAAATACTAATCCGAAATTCCAATTTATTATTTAATTAAGTCTCACTTAATTAATTAATAATTAATTTCAGAACTAGTTTAAGTAATTCCATTTTCTATTTAAATAATTAATCAAGTCATACTTAATTAATATTATAAATAGAATAAATTACTTATTTAAATTTAAATTCATAATTTAAATTATTTCTCCTTCAAGCGTTCTTTGTGTGTGACCCTGTAGGTTATTATTACGTTGGTAACAGTTTTAATAACTAATTAAAATCGTAAACAATGAGCGGAATCTAGTAATACATCATTGCCACCCAAGTAATAATAATTAAATCGGTGATTCGATTAAGCCTTTCGTGAATAATGTTCCATGTAATATAATCCCTTTAACCTTAATATTATAGATTAAACTCGAGGCATGTAATGTGTCATCCTCTTCATAATTTAATTTTAGCTTTCTTGATCGATGAGTAGACTAATAAATCAAATCAACATTTGAGCACGGCCGTGCATTTCTTAGTCTCACTCAAACAAGAGGCCAATAATATCGCTTCTAAAATTAGGAGGGTTAAATCCCATCTAGATCATTCATATTTCTCATACGATTCATAATATACCCAATGTCCACTTTTATCATCACCCGGTCAAAGGTAACTTTTAATGTAATCAAAGTATTTTAATTCTCGTATAAAAATATAATGATTTCAGGTCTAAGGATCATTACACCATTATCACAGTGAGAATTACTTATGACACTTTTAACATGTGTAATCTCACGGCGGGTCAATCCAGTGCCATATACTCTTACATGCACCTATGTTTTGACTTTAGTATCACCATACTTATGACCAATGAGATGTGGTCATCAGTCAACAAACATACTAGTCTCTGTGCATTATTATTGTCCTTAAATAATAACACTCGACTAGGGATATTTAGGAATAAATATACTATTCATATAATCTCATTTTTAAGTCACATACTTAAAGATATCGGATACGTATCATAATTCCAAGGACATTTATTATGCTAACATTTATAACGCAGTAAATAAAGACATAATAAACTAATAATAATAATCAATAAAATATAATTTATAATAATAAAATGTTTTCTTTAAAACATAAAAGTATTGTCTCTAGAGCACTAATACTAACACGCGGTGCTGCGGGTATGCGTCGAAGTGGAACGGGACAAGGTATAGGATCTCTCCTGACCACTATAGGTCCAGACTGAGGTAGTGTCGGTCGCGACGGTCCTGCTCTCATATCTGGTACAGGTCTCTCCTCTATCGGGTGCTCTGACGGATCTGAATCTGAACTAGAGCTAGGTGGCTGCAATTATAACCATACTCGATTACTACACATAATATCTCTAATCGACCTTCTATGACCATTAGGTGAATTCCTAACCCTCTATGTTATCCTGGACCCTAAATCCTAACTTGTTTCAAATGCCATAACTTGTTGCTCTGATACCAACCTGTGACGCCCTCCAAACCCGGGGTATAGATTTAGGGAGTCACTCGACCAACAAAACACAATATACCTGAATCTAACACATGCATAATAATATAATAACATAAAATACCCCTTATCCAAGACCGCATCCAGATTATGGCATGAAACAAGCTTCTAAGTCATATTTATTACAAACCAGTTGTAATATCCCAAAATTTTGTAATATTTAAAACCTTGATGAATAGTAAATTTCCACTGATGAATAGTAAATTTGCTGATGAAAAGTTTTTCAGACCACCCTATGTGGATGACCTGGAATGAATGTTTCGAAGTTATATTATTGATGTATAGGAAGAATAAAAGAATGTAAACGTACTCAGAATCAAAAGATTCCCATCCGAGTTTTAAATCATTATTCACTGGACAATCACGGATGTATTGATTTGATCGTTTTAAGAAAGTATGTGGAATGAGAAATCCATGATCATATCTTAAACCAAGGTGAGAAACCTAAGATTATATATTAGACAAAGATAATGGAAAGATAAAGGAAGTACCCTAGCTTTGGTACAGAGAAACGTTTTTAAAACCACTTGAAACTATCGTGAAACAAAAGCGTAACAAATTATGGATTAAACCCTAACCAAAGGAGGAGTATTATATAAGATCATCAAGTGCAATATATAAGAGGATTGAGGATACAAATGATGACATAAGCATGATGCAAGAGGATGACAAGATGATGACCAAGTGGTGAATCACCACCTTGTTACCACTTTCACCACAACCACAAGTTCAAAAAGAGCCTTGTCATTGGTGACAAAACAAGTTATTAGCCACACAATTTAATTACAAAGTGTTAAGTGTATTTAGACAAAACAAAAGGAAAAGAAAATCAAAGAAAACAAAACAACAAGATGCATCCTAGTTGAAGAACAACCATTTGGCTTTTCTTCTCCATCCATTCCTTAAAAACTTTTCATCCACTTCCACTCAACCATAAATCTTGATCTTGGGCTCTAAATCACCCTCTTCCAATATCCAAGGTAGATCTCTAATCTTAGCTTCATCCATGATGGATAGCTTACTCAAAAATGGATTCAAGGATGATGATGAATAGTGATGTGAATAGTAATCTCATAAGATCTTGTTTTGTTTTGATGTTTTTAGGTTTGATTAACATAGTTAAGGAGCAAGGAAGGATATACCCTCCATATATAGCCTTTGTTAAGTTCCAAGGAAGGTATAAAACGTCTTCCCTATTTGAGATTATGCTTGATCTAGTAGTTATAAGTGATTGTTTAAGAACTATGTAGTAATGAAGCATGTATGCATGATTTTAAGCATGTTTGATGGTTGATTTGTGGATAAACTTATGAACTAGAGTATGACCATGTTTGGACAGAAAAGTTTAGTATTAAATTGAGGTTTTATTGGTGGTTGGTTGATTGTTGATTGGTGGTTGTAGTGAGTGTTTAAAAACACGGGAATCGCGTTTAAGCGTCGTTACCATGTCGAATTTTACTTAGGTAGTTTGGACAGAAACCACGGTTACATTAAAGGGCATAAACATGAAGTTTCTGACCATGAACATGTAGGCCCTGTTTCCTAGTTTCTTTTAGCGAAAGAATCGTGTCGTTACGATTTACGGTTTAGGAGAAACGTCCGTTTTAGTGAAAGCGGTTTCGCGTAACTAAGTAGTTCATTGCATGAACTTTGAGATAGTGATCAAACCCTTTAAAAATGGAATTTGGCCGAGATATTAAAATGGATACTAGCATGGATTGTTAGGAAAGGAAACCTAGAAGGTTTCGAGTTAAAAAGAGAAGTTGGTGATTTTATAAAAATACGCGAACGAAGGTTGCGCGAGTGAAATACCCTTAAGGGGATGGTTAAAAACAAGGAAATTGTAAAAGGAAAAGTACTTGGGTCTTGTGAATAGATTTTCACCCAAACTTGTGACTTAAGAGTTACAGAACGTCATGAGGTTATAGATGACCGAGAGTGAGACGTTTGATTTTTATTAATAGAACTTGAGTGCTTAAGTCATAGCACATTAATTGGAAATTGTATATCTTGTTATAGATCGACGAGCACACTCTCAAGCCCCTACTACCACACCACCAAGACACCAAGGCAAGTTTTCAAACCCTACACCATATAATGATGTTGTTGTGATATACGTTGTGATAATGATAAATATACTGCTTTAATGCTGTGAAATGACTTATAAACTGTTTTTGTTTTTAATAAAAAGCTGTATAAGACATAAGGTTTATATGCTAGCTAAACACTAGATATAAACCAATGTTAAAGGTTAAAGACTCTAAGTATAGAGTACTTGTATGATAGTTTTAAAACTTAGACCGGGAGTCAAAATATTATTTTGTTTTGATCCTACTGTCAGAAGCTGGAAGGTTCCAGGGACAGTTATATTTTAAAGATTTATTATGTTAGGCCGAATACACAATATAATCAAGTATGTATGAGAATAACAATCAAGAACACAAGTTTGTAAATCAACAAACTGTAATTATATTAACAGTTTCTCTCTTTATGATGTTAATGAATCACAAAGAGCTTCTAGGTTACAAGAATAATGTTTTCAATTATCGCATCCCTTCTAGGGATAACCTATCTGTGTTTATATAGTACACAGTTACAATCAATCTCTAATTGATACTCCTACAAATTAGCTATACAATTTGTAATCAATTAGAATTGCTTCAGTCCTCTGTCCAGTCTCCTTAGTTGTATCAATATATTCTGCTTCTTTCCAACTTCAGAATATATTGCTTCTAGAATCTTCATGATATGCACCGACAGCTAAATCAACTTTCACCCTGTCAGACTTTAACAAACTCTGACCGGCTTCCAGTAAACTCTGATAAGTACTTCAGACTAAACTCTGAACAGTACCTGTTACTTAAACACTGATTAAACAAACATTAGCAATTATATCTAACAATCTCCCCCAACTTGTGCATAATAAAAATGTACAAGTTAAACAGATAATTGATGATGTCAAAACATATAACAAATGCAGTGTTTAATCATAACAGAGTTTAACTTTAACTTAGAACAGAAAATTTTAAAAACTTACAGTCAGACTTTATTTGATTTCTTGAATATCAGGAACAGTTCTGAGATAATCCATGAGTAATCTTCTTTCAGCCCTTTCCAGCTCTTCAACCATAACTTTCTTCAACTCTCTCAACTCTGGATCTGATTCTCCAGTCTGATAAATTGCAGCTCTCAAAGAATAGATGGAATTTTTCCTCATCTCATTCCCTAGCCTAATAAAATATGGTTTATCAGAGTCTAGATTGAATTCTAAGACTGTAACTCCCAGATCAGTCCTTAGTCTTGCACTGTTTCTTTTCATTTCTACAATCTTTCCATGAGCATCTTTGTACTTAGGAATGTAAGCACTTGTAATTTTAGCACCACTAAGAACCTTTGCTCTCATCATCCTTACTCTCAAAACTTCAGCAGCATTTTGAGTCCTTTGATTTCTGACTTTGAGTAGATATAAGACATATTCTAACTCTTCAGCCATTTTCAAATGTATATCATTTTCACCTATTCTGTATACTCTGCCATCAGCCATGAAGTATAACAGAAAGTCCTTCCTAAGTCCCTTATGATGAATTAACTGAACAGACTCTAGCTTGTCAAGGTTCTCTTGAGTAACCCCAACACCAGGTTCTGCCAGTGATGTTTGATCCATTGGACTGTTATTTATCCTCTTCTCTCTGTGTGAACCTAAACCAGACTTGTCATAAGATTGTTTTCCATGTACTGTCCTGGTTTGAGAAAAATCCACAGGTTCTAATGTCAGAGTTTCAGAAAGTACAGGTCTTAAGAAACCTTTGAGTTGAGTTTGTACAACTTGAGCCTTGTCAGAGGTTGTCACAATTTTAGTAGCAATATCAACATGAGCAACGTCAGAGGTTGATTTGTTTATCCTTGATTCAACTTGAGCAATGTCAGAGGTTGAATAAATCTTCTTTGGTAACTGTTCTTCTTCTACCAGTTTACCTTTTCCCTTATCATTTCTTGCAATAGTAGGTCTCCTTGAGTATTGCAAACTTTGATCAGAGTTTACATTATCTTTAATAGATATTCCTATCTCTTTTCTCCTTGGAGCTTTACCTTTCTTTGTATAAGTACCAGCTTCCATTTTCTTCTGGTGCTCTTCACTTATCATTCTTAATTCAGCATCATAATCCTCAACTGTTACCTCACCACCATGCTCTTCTAAAAACATTTTAGTAGAAATTTCCTCATCTGTGGTAGGCTTATCAGAGATTATCAAACTTTTGAGTTTTGAACCACTGGCAGAGTTTGCATTTCCCTTACCAGAGTCTGATCTTGAACTTTTTGATCTTAGTGGTCTTCTATCAGAATTTAATCTTAAACTCTTTCCATCTCCCTTGCTTCCACCATCATTACCATCATCCCTCCGTCTCAGAGTTTGAGTGTCTTTGCATTTGTCACTTGGTACACTCTCCCCCTTTTTGACATCATCAGAAAGTAGTACTGATGTTAGCAACTCAATTGCAGTAGAAATTGAAGTCAGTTGAGCAGACATAGCAGTCTGGTTGTCCTCAACTTTCCCAAGCCTCTTCTGAATTTCATCAGAGTCCTTAGCTTGTTTCTTGAACATAGAATTGTAGTAAGATCTATCATTCTTCAGAGTAAGATCTCTCATACCAACTTCATTCCTCAAAGCAGTGACCTCCTTATGAGACTCATCAAATCTGTTGTGAAGAGATTTAATTTGAATCACAGTAGCCTTTAGACTTGTAAGAACATCAGAAGATGAAATCTGCTTCACAGAATCATTAAGAAAATCAGCAGCCCTCTGTGCAGAAAAGATACAATCTGCAGCTGCCCATCTTTTGTAGTACATATCTTGAAAATGCTCAGCAGTGGCTCGATTGACCTCTCTTTCCTCATCAGAGTTTACTCGAATATCAGATAACTCCTCTTGTGAATGAGCAGAAATATCATCATCATTATCATTCTCTGCTGTATTCTCTGCAGGAACATTCTCAGCAGTAGTTTCAAAATTTCTCTGTGCAGCTTCATCAATAACTTTCTCTGCAACAGGTTCTGGAATCTCAGAGTTTGCAGTTTGCAGTTTGCATTAACTCTGTTTCTTTTGTTACAACCTCAACAACAGATTGTTGTAGAGCTTCAAGAATAATATCCTCAGAGATTAGCTTATTAGCAGCCTCTTGGACATTCTCTGCTACAGCTTCATCAACAATTTGCTCTGTAGCAACAGCTATCCTCTGATCAACCTCCTCACCTTGATCAGAATGTAAATTGTGAACGGAAAGATTCTCTGTGTGAGAAGCAACAGAATCTTCAATGACCAAGGTGGCTTGATCAGCTGCCACATCCTCAGTATCACAAATACTGATAGTAGGATGTGCATCTAGAATATCTTCATCAAGAAAGAAATCCATTTTCTCAAAAACTCTGCTGTCAGAATGATCAGCAGCTTCCTCAACTACATCATCAGCCTTTGATGTAGGAGCTTCTACATCAGCACTTACCATTTCAGGCATAGGTGGTGCTTCAGCATTTTCAGCATCCTCCTGAACAAAAACTTCAGGAGCTTCAGCAACTTTTGAAGAAACATTCTCAGCACCAAATAAATGTGCTGCAACCAGTCTTCGTTTCCTTTGATGAAGAGTTTCATCATCAGCTTCACTCTCCTCATCAACAGTATCAGACTTTGCCCTGTTGGCCCTTCTTTTCTTTAACTTTTTCTTCTGAGGCATATCATCAGTGTTTGATACCCCAGCTTCAGCATTTGATGGATTCACTCTAGCAGACTTAACAGCTCTTAACTTAGTCTTCTTTGACCTTTGTGATTGAGACACAGAAGGTCCAGCTTCAGAGTTTGCAAGTGGTTGTTGTTGTTGTGAATTGATCAGGAATTGTTGCACAGACTCAGGCAACATCAAAACACCAACATCTCCTTTCGTGTTATCTTTATTAGTTAGATCAGAGAATATGCGTTTATGCAATTTAAATGAGAGAATGACATCATCCTCTAAAATCTCAACATCAGGACAACAAAAGTTGAATAACAATTGACAAAATCTAGAGAAATAAACAACATTCCTATTCTCTAGCATTTTCTCACCAATATTAGTTAAAACTAACCTAGCAACATCAAAATTACCTCCATAAAGAAGAGAATACCCGAGTTGCAGACTATCAGTGGGAATTGCATCCCAATTCGTGCACTTCTTTCCAAAAGCCCTTGTTATGCAGTCGAAAAAGAAACTCCATTCCTTGCGCAAAAACGGCCTTTTGAGTTGACCAATCTTTGTCAATGGTCTAGAGTAGCCTATTTCCCGCATCATTCTCACCAACTCAAAATCACCAATAGAGATTGTGAAAGCATTGAAATCCTCAAGACCCAAAGCATCACGAACAGTAGTTAGAGTAACTATAAACTCTTCTCCTTGAAATTCAAAAATTATGGACGGAGACCCAGACTCTCCTCCATTATCATAAGTGCCTGTCTGCCAAAGAGTCCTGATTTGAGATGCAGACAGCTTCAACGGTGCGGTGAGAGCAGTGCCAATATCAGAGTTTGCCAAGAAATTCTGAATCAAATGAAACGCCTCCGGTGCGTTCTCATTTGCCAAAGGAGCTGAATAGTTATTAGGGACAAATTCTAACCCAGAAGCAGTAAACATTGTTGTAGCCATTAGAGATGTTTAGAAGAAAGCAAGAAATAAGACAGAGAAAAGTATAGAATGTATGCAGTGAAAGTGTTTGAGACAATGTTTGTGAGTAAAAACTTATGAAAAGATGAAGTGTGTAAAAGAATGAACCGTTTATGTGTAGTAAGTTTAAATAATAACAATAAAAATTAAAACCCAATCGTTTTAATCATTACTACACACAGCAGGCGTCTTTGAAAAATGTGTGAGAGGGACAGATGTCAAACATGTATATGCTGACAGCTGTATGTAACAACTTCCAATACACACGCGCAGTAAAAATAGCCATAATTACCGCTTTTCACACTGTTCAAAACACTCAACCTCTCTCTCCTCTGTTTAATACAAATATGAACCGTTTGTAATCATACTCTTTTGAATTTCTAAACAAATGTCTAATCTCAAAATCATAAAATGTCTGAAACAAAGAAATCATTTTAACCATCAGAGATTAAAACAAAGTTACCTCGGCGTATTTCACACAATACATCAGTGTTTACCATTTGTCCTTCTTTGTCAATAAACTCTTTCCTCAAACTGTACAGGTGTGAATAATTGTGTGTGCTATAGCAGAGTTTACCGAAATCAATATTTAGATCATCTCAAAGTGCATAAAATCCACAAACTTAAGCAGTAAAAACTGGTTGCCTAAACTCTCATGTAAAACATAAAATCTGATTTTTATATCTAAACTCTGTATTTTGATATCCTTTCATTTGGATATTTCTTTTATTCTTCACCCCCTTTATATATGTTTTTTTTTATTTATTTAATTTTTCCAGTAATCAGTGGTTGACACTAGTCACCAAAAATCAAAGATTTTAGCCCTTATTTCATACAATAAGTTCCTGGATCTTCCTAGGCACAACATGATCTCAAAGGAATTTGTGCTCTTTTTGGCATCTTTTGATTTGAGGGTGAATTATTTACAATTAATAATCAGAGTTTAGACTTATCATCAGTTAATGCAATTAATTTATGAGAGAAAATGCAAACAGCTATTACAGACTCAGTGTATAGGATCAATAAACTAAGAGATGCTATAAATACAGAGACAGTATCATGCTGTGTTAACTTACTGCACATATTTGAGATCAGAATCTATACAACTTTTAAGGATTCATAATTACTTACTGAGAATTATGTTTCATACAAATTTCTTCATTGGTCTATATGTTTCAGACAAAATTACAATCAGAGTATAGCATTAGACTGTATCTATCAGAGTATGACCAATACTTTATGACTAACAGAGTTTAGCATCAGAGTTTACTTTCAGAGTTTATGACACTGGTACTCATAACAGTTAATACATGCAAGGAATCATGAGCATAAAAATCAAACATTTATAGTTTTTGAGTCTAACCCGTATCTCTAATCAAAACCAGAGATCATTCCAAGTTCATTTACCAATCTTGTAAAAGTAGCTTCACTCAAAGGTTTGGTGAAGATATCTGCAAGTTGTTGGTCTGTAGACACAAAATGAAGCTCAATATCTCCTTCTTCCACATGTTCCCTAATAAAATGATACCTTATGCTGATGTGCTTGGTCATGGAATGCTGTACTGGGTTACCTGTCATAGCAATAGCACTTTGGTTATCACAGTAAATAGGTATTTTAGAGTACCTTAACCCATAATCCAGCAGCTGATTCTTCATCCACAGAATCTGTGCACAACAGCTACCAGCAGCTATATACTCTGCTTCTGCAGTGGATGTGGAAATTGACGTCTGTTTCTTGCTATACCAAGAAACCAATCTGTCACCTAAGAATTGACAGCTTCCACTTGTACTTTTTCTGTCTATCTTACGGCCTGCAAAATCTGCATCAGAGTAACCAATTAGCTTAAACTCTGATTCTCTAGGATACCACAAACCCAAGGTTATGGTTCCTTTGAGATATTTGAAAATCCTTTTTACAGCTGTTAGATGAGGCTCTCTGGGATCTGCTTGAAATCTTGCACAAAGACATGTGGCATACATGATATCAGGTCTACTTGCTGTGAGATACAGAAGAGACCCTATCATGCCTCTATAGGTTGTCATATCCACTGTAGCACCTGTGTCTTTGTCTAGCTTTGTTGCTGTAGCCATGGGAGTTGTAGCAGATGAACTATCAAGCATACCAAATTTCTTTAGAAGATTTCTGGTATACTTTGCTTGATTGATAAAAATCCCATCATCTGTTTGCTTAACCTGTAAGCCTAGAAAATAACTAAGCTCTCTCATCATGCTCATTTGGTACCTGGACTGCATAAGCTTTGCAAACTTCTTACAAAATTTGTCATTAGTAGATCCAAAAATAATATCATCTACATAAATTTGAACTAAAAGCAAATCATCACCAGAATTAAAATAAAACAAAGTTTTATCAATTGTACCTCTTGTGAACCCACTTTCTAAAAGAAATTGAGCAAGAGTCTCATACCATGCTCTTGGTGCTTGCTTTAGTCCATATAATGCCTTGTCAAGCCTGTAGACATAATCTGGATGCTTAGAATCTACAAATCCTGGTGGTTGTTCAACAAACACTTCTTCTTCAAGCTTCCCATTGAGAAAAGCACTTTTCACATCCATCTGAAAGACTTTAAACTTCTTGTGTGCAGCATAGGCCAGAAAAATTCTTATGGCCTCCAATCTTGCAACTGGAGCAAAGGTTTCATCATAGTCAATTCCTTCCTGTTGTGAATAACCTTTAGCCACAAGTCTAGCCTTGTTTCTTGTAATCACACCTTCACTGTCAGTCTTGTTTCTGAAAACCCACTTTGTACCTACAATTGATCTATTCTTTGGTCTAGGTACAAGTGTCCAGACTTCATTTCTTTCAAATTCATTTAACTCTTCTTGCATTACTGTTATCCAGTTAGCATCTTGAAGAGCTTCTTCCACTTTCTTTGGTTCTGTTTGAGACAAGAAAGCATGATACAGACACTCATTATTTGTTGCACTTCTAGTTCTCACACTAGCATCAGGATCTCCAATTATGAGATCAGGTGTGTGTGACTGTGTCCACTTTCTTGTTGTTGGTAAGTGGTTTCTTGCGTCATTATTGAATCCTCCCCCTTCATCCATGCTCTCCTGATTCATATGTTGACTTTCTGCAGCATCTGAGGCTCCCCCTGAATTGGATGGCTCAGAGTTTAAACTGTCAGAGTTTGAATCAGTTTCCTCAACTGACTCACTTGCTGTGTCTTGTTGAGCTTCTTCACGCTCCCCCTCAACTGGTTCTCTATTTTGTTCAATTTGAGAATTTCCAGTTTCTCCAGTATTTACCAGTAGAGGTTCAGAGTATGCTTCGTCAGAGTTTGTCAGAACCGCTTCATCAGAGTTTGTCGGTACTGCTTCATCAGAGTTTACATCATCAGAGAATAAATCTTCATTTTCAAAGCGCAGTTGATCATATCCATCTAAGTCATCAAGTCCAGTTATTTTCTTGTCATCAAATGACACATGTATGGATTCCATGATTACTTTAGTTCTCAGATTGTAGACTCTGAATGCTTTTGTTGACAATGGATATCCAACAAAGATTCCTTCATCAACTTTTAACTCGAACTTGGTCAACTGTTCAGGATGAGTCTTTAACACAAAGCATTTGCATCCAAATATATGAAAATATTTCAAATTTGGCTTCTTATCTTTCACCATCTCATATGGTGTTTTCCCATGCTTGTTGATCAGTGTAGCATTCTGAGTAAAACAGGCAGTTTGAACAGCTTCTGCCCAGAAATAGGTTGGTAACTTTGCTTCATCAAGCATTGTTCTGGCAGCTTCAATTAGAGTTCTGTTCTTTCTTTCAACTACACCATTTTGCTGTGGAGTTCCAGGTGCAGAAAATTCTTGTTTCACTCCTCTTTCCTTGCAGAAAGCTTCCAAGATTGAGTTTCTGAATTCAGTTCCATTATCACTCCTTATAATTTTGACTTTGTACTGTGATCCTTTGTTCAGTTGATTTACATGATCCAACAGAGTTTGAGCAGTTTCATCCTTCTTTGATAAGAAATACACCCATGTATATCTAGTATATTCATCAACAATTACTAGAGCATATTTCTTTCTGCCCATAGACATCACATTCATTGGTCCAAAGAGATCAACATGTAGAAGATGATAAGGTTCCACTACTGAAGATTCAGATTTGCTCTTGAAAGATGACTTCCTTTGCTTAGCCTTTTGACAAGAATCACATAGGCCATCTAGACTGAGAATTGATTTTGGAAGTCCCCTTACAAGATCCTTTCTTATTAGCTCATTGATATTGTTCAAATTGAGATGAGAGAGCTTCTTATGCCAATTCCAACTCTCTTCATTTGACATTCTTGCAGTCAAACACACTGTTTTTCCATCAGAGTTTGTTACCAAACTTGCTTCATAAATGTTGTTGCGCCTGTGTCCAACTAGAACAACTTTTCCAGTACATTTACTGATAACTTCACAATGTTCAGTATGAAAATCTACATGGTTTCCTCTGTCACAGATTTGACTCACAGATAGCAGATTATGCTTGAGTCCTGAGACTAGAGCTACATTTGTGATGATGACACTTCCAAGATTGATATTGCCATATCCCATAGTACGTCCTATGTTGCCATCTCCATAGGAAACCTTTGGGCCAGCCTTCTCCTCAAAATCTGATAGCAGGGCTTTATTTCCAGTCATGTGTCCTGAGCATCCACTGTCCAAGATAAGGGTGCTCTCTTTTATGCCCTGTAATTACAAACAAACACTAAGTGTTAGTTTTAAGGATCCAGACTTGCTTGGATCCTTTGCCTTTCTTAACATTGTTAGCTTTTGCAGCGGAATCACTATCAACAGAGTTTAAACTAACATTGTCAGACTTTACACTTGCAGAGTTTGCCCTAACCCATTTTAAGTTTGGTTTTAGCTCATAATAGTTATGATAAATAGCATGATAACTCTTGCAAGTATAAATGGAATGCCAAGTGCTCCCACAGTGTGTGCATAAAGTCTGTGGTTTAACCCTTACATAATTATTCTTTACTCCTGATGTAGAAGGTAAAGAATTAATATCTTTGTTCTTATTGCAAAATCTAGCAAGATGGTTAGTACTACCACAGTTATAACATGTTTTCCTTGGAGCTACATCAGTAGGCAAATGATTATTTCTTTTATTTATGCCTATCTTTCCATTCCTATTCTTCTTGGACCCTTTTGGTTTCATGGCAGACTTTACCTCTTTGAGCTTATGATTGAACTGTTTTCCTGTCATCAAGCCAACATTAACCTGTTTTTCACAAGTTTTTACTGGCTTTCTAACAACTTCTAGTTCCATAAGATTTTCTGTTATAATATTTTCCTGTCTATCACAGGTTTCATCTGATTCTATATCAGCTTCTCTTACTACAACAGATTTTAACTTAGTGGACTCTGGAACAAATTTCACAGGTTTAAGTTGTGGTTTAACCTTAACCTTGTCTTTAAACCTAAGTTCATCATTTTCACAATAGCCTAAACCTACAGAATCTGTCTGAAACACTTGATGAGTGTCTCTTCCAGAGTTTGTCCAAGTCTTGTTTATTTTTCTTTCTTTTTCTAGATCAGATTCAAGTTGCCTATATCTTTTGAGCAACTCCTGTTCAACATAAATAGCATCATCTCTTTCTTTTTGAATCTGCTTCATATTTTCAAGTTCTCCTTCAAGAAACTTGTTTCTATCTTTAAGGTTAAGATTCTCAGATTTAATTCTCTCATTTTCTAAAGTCTGATCCCTATAACTAACATGTACGCTTTTCAGATATACTCTTAATTCAGATATATTATCAGTATCATAAGCATAAGTAGTTAGGGGTACCTTATTTTCAGATGATTCAGTCTCATCTTTGACAGTTGCCATAAGAGCATAATTTACTCCATCATCAGAGTCTGAAGTATCTGCCCAGTCTTTGCCTTTAGAGATGAGTGCTTTCTCAGATTTGCCTTTCTTGCACTCTGGGGCATAGTGACCCATCTCCTTACACTTGTAGCACTGGATTTCAGATTTATCTTTCTTGCCAGACTTGGTCTCCTTTCCATCAGACTTTCTAAAACTTTTCCTTTCAGAGTTTGAATCTTTCCTTGAGAATCTCTTTCCTTTCTTGAAGTTCTTGAATCCCATCTTCTTGAAGGTCTTCACCATCAATGCAGCCATTTGCATCATCTGTTCTTCATCATCCTCAGAGTCAGAAGCTTCATCATCAATGTTTGAGCCATCATCAGTGTTTGATGACTCACTGTCAGATTTAATGACTAAAGCCTTTCCCTTGGCTTTCTTCCTTGATGATTCCTTCTTGATGGGCTTCTCCTCAACTTTGAGAGCAACAGATTTTGTCTTCTTGCTGGATCTCCTATTTCTTTGTTCTATCTCAAGTTCATGAGTCTTCAGTAACCCATAAATCTCATCAAGTTCAGTTTCAGCAAGTTCGTAATTATCTCTTATAGTTGTTGTCTTCAAATCCCATCTTTCAGGTAAAGATAAGAGAAATTTGAGATTTTATTCTTCAAGATCATATTCTTTATCAACTAGAGATAAATCATTCAGCAGTTTACAGAATCTGTCATATGTCTCAGTCAAGGTTTCATTGGTTCTTGAATCAAAGTGCTCATACTCCTGAGTGAGTATTGTTTTCCTGTTCTTCTTTATAGCAGTGGTTCCTTGACACCTGACTTCCAAAGCATCCCAGATTTCTTTTGCAGTTTTGCAACCAATTACTCTGTTAGACATAACATTATCTAAAGCACTGTGGAGAAGATGTCTAACCTTTGCATCTTTTGCAATTGATGAGATGTCCTCAGGAGTCATATCTTTCTTTTCCTTTGGAACAGTCTTTTGTTCTTGACCATCAACAACAGGAGACAATTTAGTCGGCATATGAGGACCATCATAGATTCTGTCAAGATATTCTGGATCTGTAGCCTCCATAAACATGGTCATCTTCACCTTCCAAATTGGATACTCCACTGGCCTGAGAATTGGAACCCTGATTGTTTCATAACGACTCACAGAATTAGGTTTAACATGTTCAACCTTGGGAGGAGCTTGATTTTCTTCAGACATGATTATTACTGTGTTTGAATCGAAAAACTGTATATATTAAACAGCCTAAGCTCTGATACCAATTGTTAGGCCGAATACACAATATAATCAAGTATGTATGAGAATAACAATCAAGAACACAAGTTTGTAAATCAACAAACTGTAATTATATTAACAGTTTCTCTCTTTATGATGTTAATGAATCACAAAGAGCTTCTAGGTTACAAGAATAATGTTTTCAATTATCGCATCCCTTCTAGGGATAACCTATCTGTGTTTATATAGTACACAGTTACAATCAATCTCTAATTGATACTCCTACAAATTAGCTATACAATTTGTAATCAATTAGAATTGCTTCAGTCCTCTGTCCAGTCTCCTTAGCTGTATCAATATATTCTGCTTCTTTCCAACTTCAGAATATATTGCTTCTAGAATCTTCATGATATGCACCGACAGCTAAATCAACTTTCACCCTGTCAGACTTTAACAAACTCTGACCGGCTTCCAGTAAACTCTGATAAGTACTTCAGACTAAACTCTGAACAGTACCTGTTACTTAAACACTGATTAAACAAACATTAGCAATTATATCTAACATATTAAATATTCCAATATCTATATTATTGGGTATTTAAGGTGAGATATTTAAATAATATTATAATAAATATTATTTCAATATTATTTAATTAAGTGAATATTATTTTGAATATTCACTTAAGTGATTTTATATTGAATAATAATTCAATTCTTATTATTTGAATATATTTTTTTATTTAAGTGAATATTATTTTGAATATTCACTTAAGTGGTTTTATATTGAATAATAATATAATATTTATTATTTGGGTATTTATTAAATATTCCAAATATGATTTGAAAATCATAGAACCTTATTATATGATTAAAGGTTCTATTATTTACACAAAAATATAAATTTCTGATTTTCAGAAAAGATATTAAAATAGAGATTCCCAACTATTATCTTAAGATATTTAAAGGTAATTAAATGAGGATAGTGTTTTCTAACTCATCGAAAATTTGGGAATCTAGTTCAAGAAGTCGAGGACAAAGTTTTACTTCCACTGTTCCTCTAGAATAACTACAGCTGGGGATGGCTCCCCCATTCAAGTAAAGTATTTCAAACTTGCTAAACTCTGAAATTTCAATAAACTCCCTGGTCATGATTTCAAAATACGTGGTAATCATCAGTAGTTTCGTTGACTAATGTCAACCCACACTTTGACTTAATCCTTTCAATTACTCTGGAGTAAAGTATTCTGAACGGTTACAAAGTTTTGACAAGTATTTGTACTTGGGAAAAATGGAATTAAATTCCGATTTCCGTTTCATTGATATTTTTCATCATAGGAATTGGAAGGGCCTACACAGCAATGAAATAGGTGTCGGGGTAGTGCCAAAATTATCAAGGCTTGCCCGGTAACGAAATAGGCGCCGAGGTAGTGATCTCTTGCGTGCTAAAGCTTGCCCGGTGACGAAATAGGCGCCGAGTTAGTGATCTCTTAGCACAGTGGCCCGTATGCGGTTGTTCGCACAAAATCACGCAAGCGTATGCGGTCACAAGTAATATAAGAATAAGTAGAGTTCGTTCCCACAGAGACTGCTTTGGTTACTATAGTTATGCACTTATGCAACAATGTATGACTATTGTTCAATGCTAAGACAAGTGTCAAAGTTGTGTTTTGATTAACTAAATTAACTAATCGACGTAACAAGATTATAATTAACTAAAGAGATTGCTGTTGAATTACTTATGAGAATAAAACATGGGATCCTAACTTCATTAAATACTTCATCTAGAGTCTTTTGTCTTTAATCAATGCATGTGACGGTTGTGACAACTAATCGGATAACACGAAATCAGTACACGCTACCTTTCAATATACGTTTACCAAACCACTCAAACATCCACAAAAGAGATAGAAGTTGGGCAGACACCAATTATGTTTAGACCCTATATGTCTATAAGATTTGAAAACATAACGGTTTAACGAGCAAGTTATCCATTCAGATTACATAGGGCAGGTAAGATGGTTAAAATCACCTACGAATCATGCATGACAAACATACATAAACCTATGCTAGCATGTCAAGTTCTAAACCTCTATATCCACTTTCGCAATCAATAGAGATTAACA
The DNA here is from genome assembly GCA_030848705.1 of Heracleum sosnowskyi. Classification (NCBI taxonomy): domain Eukaryota; kingdom Viridiplantae; phylum Streptophyta; class Magnoliopsida; order Apiales; family Apiaceae; genus Heracleum; species Heracleum sosnowskyi. Next base: position 14,743,324 of record CM061241.1, on the reverse strand, counting down.
AATAACTTAGATGTTAGCTACGCATCCAAGAAGAATAAGCACAACCAAACTAGGTTATCAATTAGCCATCACACACACATCTTTAAAACAATTAACTACTAAAATCCATAAATAAATCCGTTAGAATCCCACGACAACGATTAGTTCATAACCGAACCGTTCATCATCGTGGGTTCTGATGAAAACATGATAATAAATATTTCTGGAATACTGAATAAAAGTACTAGGGTTTATGAAGAAACAAACGGGAATCCAAAGTATCGCCTAATTAGAAGAATACAAAGATAAGTTGAAAACTAGATCTTCGTAATCAGCCGTCTTCTCGTTCTCCTTGCCGGTGGATGGATATGTATGTATGTTTATCAATATATCTCTCTGAAATCGTCCACCAATTGTTTATATAGGCTCTTTTGTTGACTGGTCTTCGCTGGTTTCCTTATTAGAACAGAATTTGACTTCTTCAGCAATCCACCAAGCGCGGGCATATGCAATATGAATCCTATATGAACACACACACTAACACTACTATTCCTTAATTATCACCCCCAAACATAAAATATTCAATGTCCTCATTAAAGGTAATAACAAGGAAAGTGCAGAAAATACCTAATCATCAGCAGGACCACCCTCCTCGGATGGTGTATCCGGTGGTGGATAAACAGAATCAGCTCCAAAGTCAGGCCAAGAAACATCAACTCCATTGGCGCGGAATGCAGTACTCAACGCCTGAGTCAAGTCCTGAGCAAAGCGACGATTGATGTCGTGCATGGCGTCTATACGCCGAGTCAGCCGCCTATACTGAGCATCACCAAAGTTAGACCATCAACCTCTCGCTGAATCCCAGATGGATCCTAGGGGGAAACAACACAAACTTTTTTTTCTTTTTTTTTCCCCCTGTGAACAGTGCCCCCTGCGCGGGCGCGCTCTGCTTTCTGTCCAGAAATTTTTTTTTCTGTTTTTTTTTCAACACACACAGAATAATACTTATAACAATTGTGTGGGTTGCCTCCCACGAAGCGCTTGTTTTACGTCAATAGCTTGACGTGAATCCATTTTCATCCAGTCGCAAGAACGGTTCACCGTATTACCAACGTCATAATTCAGCCACTGACCATTAACCTTGAACGCTTCTTCCGGAAACTTATGGAAAATTTCTACTGCAACATGCGGAACTGCTGATTTAACCGTGATAGGCTCCGACCACCTCGACTTACGCTTTCCTGGAAAAAATCTGAAACGAGACTTGAAATGCAGAACTAGCTGACCTGGCACAAATGAATGTTTCACCACCCCTCTTTCATGCCATTCCTTAACCTTCTCCTTATATAGCATGTTGCTCTCGTAGACTTTACCATACCTCAATTGATCCTGCAGTGGTTGGATTTCAAGTGTAGGAGCTTCTTCCATAGATGGTTTAAGTCGCTCCAGAGAATTGTTCAGCTTTGCTAATCCAAGATATTCGAATGGCGCATCAATTTTTCTTTTCCACGGAGATGCATTCAACAACTGAAGTTGCTCTGCTCTTTCTTCGTCTTCGATATCAGAATCCCCTATCAAGACTCTCTCCATTGTATCTGACTTCAGCGGTTGTTCAATCTCTCTATTGACGACAGAATCGACCATCTCCAATTTAAAGCACTCTTCTTCCTCAGTTGGAAATTTCATTGCCTTGAACACATTAAAAGTGACCTTCTGATTTTGAACCCTCATTGTAAGCTCTCCTTTCTGCACATCGATCAAAGTTCGGCATGTAGCTAAGAATGGTCTTCCCAAGATAATAAGAATCTTCTTATCCTCCTCAAAGTCCAGAATAACAAAATCAGCAGGAAAAATGAGCTTATCCACTTTAACCAAAACATCCTCCACTATACCCCTTGGATATGTGATCGACCGATCAGCCAACTGCAAAGACATGTTCGTAGGTTTCGGTTCAGGAAGTCCAAGTTGCATGAAGACAGACAACGGCATCAGATTAATACTAGCTCCCAAGTCACACAAGCACTTGTTGAAAGATAGATTGCCGATAGTGCATGGTATGGTGAAACTCCCTGGATCCTTCAATTTAGGAGGTAACTTCTGCTGTAGAATAGCACTACATTCTTCTGTTAGAGCGATGGTTTCCAACTCCTCGAGTTTCAATTTCCGTGAGAGAATACCCTTCATGAACTTTGCGTAGCTCGACATTTGTTCTAGAGCTTCCGCAAATGGTATATTGATCTGCAACTTCTTGAAAACTTCGAGAAACTTAGCAAACTGCTTGTCCAACTTCTGCTTCTGAAGTCGTTTAGGGAATGGCGGAGGAGGATAAACTTCCTTGGTCTCTATAGCCTGCTTCGGAACAGATTTCTTAGTAGAATGGTCATTTTTCTCCGCATCGTTTCCCCCCTGACTAGCTTTTTCTTCATTTTTTTCCACCTCTGGCAGAAGGTCAGGCGCGGGCGCGCTCCCTAGGGCGCGGGCGCGGGCGCGCTCCCTAGGGCGCGGGCGCGCTCCTCATTCTGCTGGAATTTCAAATTTTCTCCGTTTTGCTCTGTTTCTGAGTTCTGATCATTCGTAACCTTCCCAGATCGCAAGGTAACTGCCTTTACATGTTCCTTGACCTCTCTTTTGCCTGGATTAGCTTTTGTATCACAAGGGAGAGTTCCCTGTGGTCTATTCAACAAGGCATTGGCAATCTGACCGATTTGATTCTCCAGAGTCTTGATTGAAACAGATTGGCTCTTGCACATTAGCCTCAATTCCTCCAATTCAGATTTTTCATTAGATGATTGACCAGCATTGCCATGAGACGTTTGTTGAAAGGTGGTTGATACGGTTGCCTTGGAGAATACTGCTGCTGAAAACCAGAAGGGTTGAATGGCTTAGCTCCAAATTGTTGACCTTGATACTGCTGATACGGCTGTTGTGGTTGTTGTTGGCCTCCCTGATTGGTACTCCAACTGAAGTTAGGATGGTTCCTGTTATTCGGATGATAGGCATTAGGCACTGGCTGCTGTGGTCTCTGGAAATTGCTCACAAACTGTGTTGATTCACTAGATATGGCACACTGAGTCGTGTCATGTGCACCTGCACATAGCTCACAAACACTAGCCACCTGCTGAACTCCATAGTTGGTCAAAGAATCAAGCTTCATAGACAAAGCCTTTAACTGAGCTGCTATTGTCGTAGCTGCATCCACTTCCAGAACTCCTGCTACCTTGCCTTGTGATAACCTTTGAGTTGGATTCTGATATTCATTAGCAGCCATCATCTCAATAAGTTCATAAGCTTCATCATAAAGCCCAAAGAGCTCCACCTGATGCCGCATCAAGCATTGGTCGTGATTGACCTCCCAGACCATTATAAAAACAATTGATCACCATCCAATCAGGCATTCCATGATGAGGACACTTCCTAAGCATCTCCATGTAACGCTACCAAGCTTCACATAAAGTTTCCCCTGACTGTTGTGCAAACTGAGTAAGAGCATTCCTGATTGTAGCTGTTTTAGCCATAGGGAAGAATTTCGTGAGAAACTTCTGAGCAAGATCCTCCCATGTAGAAATAGAACCTGCTGGTAGAGAATGTAACCAGCCCTTAGCCTTATCCTTCAGAGAAAATGGGAAAAGTCTAAATTTCACAGCATCTTCTGACACTCCGTTGAACTTGAAGGTGTCGCAGATCTCAATGAAATCCCTAATATGCATATTAGGATCTTCCGTTGGAGCACCCCCAAACTGAACTGAATTCTGCACCATCTGAATCGTGCCAGGCTTGATTTCAACAGTATTAGCTGCAATAGTCGGCCTGACAATGCTAGATTGAATGTCATTGATCTTTGGCTGAGAATAATCCTTCAAAGCCTTCGTTTCTGCTACTGGTTCTCCCATAACTAGATTCAATTCAAGTGATTCTTTCCGAGATTGAGAACGTGTTCGCATACACGCTCACTAAAGTAACTGAAACACACCAAACAAAGTAAAATTGATGAAAGAATAATCCGAGTCAGTGAACTTTAACTACCACTGATGACAAGCACATAAACTATATAAATAACACCGAGTCCCCAGCAGCGGCGCCAAAAACTTGTTCGCACAAAATCACGTAAGCGTACGTGGTCACAAGTAATATAAGAATAAGTAGAGTTCGTTCCCACAGAGACTGCTTTGGTTACTATAGTTATGCACTTATGCAACAATGTATGGCTATTGTTCAATGCTAAGACAAGTGTCAAAGTTGTGTTTTGATTAACTAAATTAACTAATCGACATAACAAGATTATAATTAACTAAAGAGATTGTTGTTGAATTACTTATGAGAATAAAACATGGGATCCTAACTTCATTAAATACTTCATCTAGAGTCTTTTGTCTTTAATCAATGCATGTGACGGTTGTGACAACTAATCGGATAACACGAAATCAGTACACGCTACCTTTCAGTATACGTTTACCAAACCACTCAAACATCCACAAAAGAGATAAAAGTTGGGCAAACACCAATTATGTTTAGACCCTATATGTCTATAAGATTTGAAAACATAACGGTTTAACGAGCAAGTTATCCATTCAGATTACATAGGGCAGGTAAGATGGTTAAAATCACCTACGAATCATGCATGACAAACATACATAAACCTATGCTAGCATGGAAAGTTCTAAACCTCTATATCCACTTTCGCAATCAATAGAGATTAACAAACAACTTAGATGTTAGCTACGCATCCAAGAAGAATAAGCACACCAAACTAGGTTATCAATTAGCCATCACACACACATCTTTAAAACAATTAACTACTAAAATCCATAAATAAATCCGTTAGAATCCCACGATAAAGATTAGTTCATAACTAAACCGTTCATCATCGTGGGTTCTGATGAAAACATGATAATAAATATGTCTGGAATACTGAATAAAAGTACTAGGGTTTATGAAGAAACAAACGGGAATCCAAAGTATCGCCTAATTAGAAGAATACAAAGATAAGTTGAAAACTAGATCTTCGTAATCAGCCGTCTTCTCGTTCTCCTTGCCGGTGGATGGATATGTATGTATGTTTATCAATATATCTCTCTGAAATCGTCCACCAATTGTTTATATAGGCTCTTTTGTTGACTGGTCTTCGCTGGTTTCCTTATTAGAACAGAATTTGACTTCTTCAGCAATCCACCAGGCGCGGGCGCGTTTCTAAGGGCGCGGGCGCGTTTCAACAGAATTCAACTAGGCGCGGGCGCGGGCGCGCTTGAGCCTCTGTCAGATTTCTTCAAAACTCATTTCTTGAATTTTCCTCGCGCTCTCACGTTCCGTAACCACCTGGCTTTCACAACAATGCTCAAACACCACCATATATCCACAGAAACTCCATACTCTGCCAATAACTAAGCTCTGCACAATCTAGCTCAAAACACATTAAAAACACTACGTACTTGAGTACAAACAGTCAATTTAAGCCGAACTGAAGCGTTCCAAATAGACATAAAATCCACTTATCGGCGGTCAGGGTGATAACCGAATAGGAAGTCGTCCTTCTACTATTAGAAAAGAAAAGTTACGATACAACGGCTGATCACCGTGTATCGGGTGTTCCAGTACATTCCCTTCTCTCCAATTGGAGTTGTGTTGCACATTGTAACAAAAGCCTAGGCGCTGAGTTACTGATAATGTGACAGTGATGAGTAATGATGTTCCTCATACAGTAGTCGTACTGTATGGTATGTTTTGGCGAAAAGAGAAATAAATATATCATTCTGTATACGAATGAAGTTTTAAAGGTTTTCCTTTATGATATAAGCTTACCTATATGCTTATGCTGTATTGTATTATTTCTGGTCCGAGTGCTCACTCTTGCTTTCTTTTTATATATATATATCACAACACAACAGCTAGGGTAGATGGCCAGGATTCGTCGTACCGCTCGAAAGCGCATCAGGGATATACAGGCCGCCCGTAACAGGGTTGTTGCAGTTGATCAGGTAGAACTACTGGGTTGGTTCGGAGTGTAACTCTTGTTGCTCCAGTTTATTTATAAGTATCACTTATGTATATTAATGAACAAGAACAAACTTTTGCGCTGCCTTATGGTTTCACATAGAAATCATAATGGTAGTAGGTTGCAAGCATTACTTTTGGGTTGTAATAACTTTAATTTATGGATCATATGACTACTGTCTTTGTAAGTTCGTTTCTGAGACATAACTGGCGTGAGTATATTGATGGTGGGGTCACCATGTGTGTTGATTTGTTATATTTTGATTCAAGTATTAAGTGTTTGTACGGAACAAGGGATCGTGACAACCTAGATCTCCGACCCCGGATCTGGGGGTGTTACAGAAATGGCATCAGAGCCTATAGTTATTAATCTCAGAAACGATAGGGCGTTAGGAATAATAAATGCAACTATAATAATAAGAAGAACTCCCATCGAGTTCGTGGTTGGGCAACCGGATGTAGCACTGACTGTTAAAACCCGCAAGGGAACTTTTATTACACAGTATAGTAACCTAGTTTTCGCTTGTATAGGTGTTTGCGGCTGAGGAGGCTGATTACTTTGAGACCCAGCATGACGAGGATCTGCTAGCGGCTGATGACGACCCCGTGGACGACCCCGTGGACGACCCCGTGGAGGATCTCGAGGAAGATACTGAGGACCCGGACGAGGATCCGGAAAAAGACCCCACGACTGTGTTTGACTTTCCTACTTCTCCTACTCCCTCTATTGATGAAGATTCGACTGAGGATGATGATTCCTCTAAGGGGGATCAGATGGTGCCTGTTGTAGTTACCACAGAGGACGATGAGACTTCCGAGGACAGTGCTAGCCGAGGAGGCATCAGGATGTACCCTCTGCCTATTATGAGAGTCATTACCCCTCATGTGCCCCCATTGAGCCCGTTACCATCAGACGATGACTATGATCTTGCCCCTGAGGGATATGAGGAGGACCAGACCATGGCTGATCCAGACACACCTCCTCCCTCACATACTGGAGTACCTACTGTGATCCATGATTGGATGATTGGCCGGCTGACCACTGACTTGGCAGCGGCAGAGGCTAGAGCTGATGAGCTGAGGAGACAGTTGGCAGCAGAGAGAGAGAGACCCGTCGTTCCTATCAGGACGGGATGAGGTTTATGACTCCTATGGAGATGAGGCTTGAGATTTCCCGCATTGAGTGGCGAGCTATGGTCCGCATGAGAGGCATGTCTGTTATTGCTGAGGGATTGGTACCCCGACTGGCCACAGAGAGGATTTGGGTAGATGCTATGGCGCGTGTCAGGAATCTGACCCGCTCGGAGGGGGAAACTTGATAGGTGACAGATAACTTAGTTGTCTAAACTCAGATGGCCGTTAGTAGTGCCAGTTTTTGTGGGATAGTTCTGATGTATAGTAGTATCCTTTCTGAGTTAGAGATAGGCTGATCAGACTGACGTAGCAGATGTTGACTGGTAGTACTTAGCTTTTGACTGTTGTAGGGATGATGTATTTCAGCGATATGTTCGCTTTTGTTGGAACTCCGACTTCAGTATCTCGTGACTTTATGTCACTAATGTATATATTCGTGCATTTCAGTTTCTACGAAGCTTTCAGTTTTAAAATTTGATATCCCCTGCTATTTCAACTGTTTTACAAATTATTAGTTTGACTTATAAACTGTGCAAAAAAAAATTATATAAAAAGAGTTTTGTTTGAGAAATGATGATTTCCAAGATTTTCACCGAGAAACTCAATTGATCCAACCACATGTTTTGGAAAGAACAAATGGTTTTAATAATAAAAGTTTTGTTTAAAAATATCAGGAAAATGCCACCCCAACGTATGGGAACACGAGCACGCCTTGCCAATTCTGCGGCTCAGGGCAGTGTTAACCAGGGAGATGAATGGCAAAACTATCGTAATGAGGGAGAAAACCCAGACTTCCACGAGATGGAAGAACAAAACCATGAGGAAGGTGAGTATGAAGGAAGCGGAGAGGATGACGATTATAATGAGTTTGATGATCAGGACTACGAAGAGGAAGAGTATGAGAGTACTCAGAATGTGGAGGTCCCCGGTGAAAACCCGATGGACCAATTCATGCACCTACTCCGACAGAATTTGAACCAGCACCCACCGCTACCTCCACCAGGCCCCAATATTGCGGGGCATAGTGCTTTTAAGGCTTTTAAGTCCCTAAGACCCCCGGAATTTCAGGGATCTGCTGACCCTGTTGAGGCAAGAGCTTGGTTAAAGGAAATGGAAAAATCTTTTGAAATCTTAGGCATTGAGGAAGCCCAAAAGACCGTCTTTGCTACTTACCTCCTGAAAGCAGAGGCTAACTACTGGTGGGAATCGAAGAGAAACCTAGAAACAAATACCGTTGTTACCTGGACAAGGTTTACTACCTTATTTCTGGAAAAGTATTTCCCTGTGTTTATCGAAGCACAAATGGAGAGGAAGTTTTTGGAACTAAAACAGGATAACATGACTGTGGTGGAATATGAAGCCAAGTTTACTGAATTGTCTAGGTTTGTGCAGGATTTTGTCAATACTGACTTAAAGAGGTCAAGAAGGTTTCAGCAAGGGCTAAAGAAATGGATTCAGAATAGAGTAGCGGTGTTGGAAATAACGGACTATGCATCGCTAGTGCAAAAGGCAACCATAGTAGAAGCAGGTAGTGAGCAAAGTCAGAAAGGAAGAGAAGAGAAAAAGAGAAAGTTTGGTAGTCAAGGAGGAAGCTCGGTGAACAAGAGCTTTCCAGCAAGGACATTTGGAGGGACCAGATCCCAACCCTTAAGAAACTCGGGATTCAGGAAAACTGAGAATAAGAGTCTAAGCCAGGGCGGCAGACAGACTGGAGTGTCCCATTTTAATCAACCCCGACCCCCACTACCTGACTGCAAGACTTGTGGAAGAAAACACCTGGGAGAATGTGCCCTTAAGTCGGTAACCTGCTACAAGTGCAACAAAACAGGGCATTACTCCAGCACTTGCCCTCGAAACGATCAGAAGTGTTTTCAATGTGGGAAATTAGGACACATGAAAAGAGACTGCCCTCTGGCAAACCCCGCCGGCTCGAGAATCAGTGGAGCCGCCTCTAACAAGTCCCCCAACTGCTAGAACTTTCAACATGACGGTGAAAGATGTCGTAAGGGACACTAATGTGATAGCAGGTTCCCCTTCTATTAAACACCGTCAATGCAAATGTTTTATTTGATTCGGGAGCTACCAAGTCTTTTATTTCGAGGGATTTCGCTAGTCAGTTAAGACTTAGAGCAGAACCATTAAAGGAAGTATTAAAGGTAGAGATAGCAAATCGGGAAGTAATTCCAGTTGATAAAATACACGTAGACTGTAGCCTAGAAATAGAAGGTCAACAGTTTCTTGTAAACTTGGTCCCATTTAAATTAGGGGAATTTGATGTTATTCTGGGAATGGATTGGTTGTCGAGCAATGGTGCTCAGATCGATTGTGAAAGAAAGAATATATGGATCAAAACATCCGAAGGGCGGGAGGTCGTGTTCAAGGGACAACGACAAACCCGTAAGTTTTTAACCATGGCCCAAACCAAGAGGTTGTTGCGGCATGGGTGTGAGGCTTATTTAGCCTATGTGATAGATACAAATTGAGAGGTTCCTAAATTACAAAATATTCCTATAGTTAATGAATTTGAAGATGTATTTCCAGAAGACCTTCCGGGATTACCACCCGATAGGGAGATAGAATTCTCTATAGAATTAGCTCCAGGGACGGCGCCAGTTTCGAAGGCCCCGTACCGGTTAGCTCCACTAGAAAGGAAAGAGTTAGCTATTCAATTGCAGGAATTGCTAAATAAGGGAATGATAAGACCCAGTGTGTCACCATGGGGTGCACCAGTCCTGTTTGTGAAAAAGAAGGATGGTAGTTTAAGATTGTGCATAGACTATCGAGAACTAAACAAGTTGACCATTAAGAACCGATATCCTTTACCAAGGATTGATGATTTGTTTGACCAGTTGAAAGATGCGGTTTACTTCTCCAAGATTGACATGAGGACTGGATATCACCAGTTAAAGATAAAACCTGAGGATATACCCAAAACTGCATTCCGTACTAGGTATGGGCACTATGAGTTTTTGGTAATGTCGTTTGGGCTGACAAATGCCCCAGCAGCTTTTATGGACCTAATGAATCGAGTCTTCAAGCAATATTTAGACGAATGCATCATAGTTTTCATTGATGATATTTTAGTCTACTCCAAGACGAAGGAGGAACACGCAGGACACTTAAGAATAGTGTTATAGACGTTAAGAAAGGAAAAGTTATATGCAAAGTTTTCCAAGTGTGAATTCTGGCTAAGAGAGGTACAGTTTCTAGGCCATGTGGTCAGCAGTGAGGGAGTGAGTACTAGTAGACCCTGCTAAGATAGAAACCGTTTCAAATTAGGACAGACCAACCACTCCGACTGAGGTGAGAAGTTTTATAGGCTTAGCCGGGTATTATCGGAGATTTGTGAAAGATTTTGCTAAAATAGCAGCCCCATTGACCCGACTGACCCGAAAGACTGAGAAGTTTGAGTGGACTGAGAAATGCGAGAAGAGTTTTCAAGAACTGAAAAGAAGGCTAGTTACTGCCCCTGTACTGGCACTGCCAGACGGAAAAGGGAATTTTGTGATCTACAGTGACGCATCACACAAAGGGTTAGGATGCGTGCTTATGCAACACGAAAGGGTGATTGCATATGCTTCTAGGCAGCTAAAAGAATATGATAGTAGATATCCTACCCATGATTTGGAGCTAGCAGCAATAGTTTTCGCCTTAAAGATTTGGAGGCATTACTTATATGGAGAAAAGTACGAGATCCACACAGACCATAAGAGTCTTAAGTACATTTTCACTCAGAAAGAGCTCAATATGAGACAGAGGAGATGGTTAGAATTAATCAAAGATTATGATTGCGAGATTCTTTATCACCCAGGGAAGGCCAATGTGGTGGCCGATGCCCTTAGCAGGAAAGAGAGACTCAAAATGATAACCTCCTCAGAGAAGTTAATCCAAGAGTTTGAAAAGATGGAGATTGAGGTTAAAATGACCGGAGATGGCACAGAGAAATTATTTGAAATCACACTACAATCGGAATTGCTGCAAAAGATCAAATTAAGTCAAGAACGCATGATGAGTGAAGGGAAAGAGCTAATGACATGAGAGGAATTAAGAACTGAAAGAGATGATAAGGGAGTTACGAGGTATACTTACCGGATTTGGATTCCTAATGATCAGGAATTAAAAGATGAGATTTTACATGAAAGTCATAGCTCAAGGTATTCAATTCACCCGGGAAGTACCAATATGTATAGGGATCTAAAGGAATATTATTGGTGGCCTAACATGAAAAAGGACGTAACAGGGTGGGTAAGCAAATGCTTGACCTGCCAAAGAGTAAAGGCAGAACACCAGAGACCCGCTGGACTTTTACGACCCCTAGAGATTCCAGAATGGAAATGGGAACAGATAGCCATGGACTTTGTAGTAGGATTGCCCCGAACCAAAGCTAATCACGACGTCATATGGGTAATCGTAGACCGGTTGACGAATTCAGCCCACTTCCTACCGATCAATAAAGGTACATTGTCGATAGGTTAGTAGATATTTATATGAAGGAAATTGTGGCGCGACATGGAGTTCTAGTCGCCATTGTGTCAGACTGAGACCCTAGATTTAACTCCAGATTTTGGAGAAGCTTTCAAGAATGTGTAGGAACCAAGCTAAACATGAGTACTGCTTACCATCCCCAGACGGATGGGCAAAGCGAAAGGACTATCCAAACATTAGAGGATATGTTGAGAATTTGTGCCATAGATTTCAAAGGAAATTGGGATGATCACCTACCCCTGATTGAGTTCTCCTACAATAACAGTTTTCATGCAAGTATCGGGATGCCCCCGTATGAGGCTTTGTATGGAAGAAGATGTCGATCTCCCTTGTACTGGGATGAAGTTGGAGAGCGAAAAATTCTCGGACCCGAAATGGTCCAACAGACTAAGGATGCAATAGACCTTATTAGAGGACGGCTGGTAGCAGCCCAAGACAGACAAAAGAAATATGCAGACTTGGCCCGAAAGGACAAGGAATATGAAATGGGAGATCTTGTGCTGTTGAAAGTATCTTCGTGGAAAGGATTGATGAGATTCAGAAAGAAAGGGAAATTGAGCCCTAGGTATATTGGATCGTTCGAGATCTTGAGACGCATCGGGGAAGTAGCTTACGAGCTAGCCTTGCCCCCAAACCTGCAGCAAGTTCACAACGTGTTCCATGTATCCATGTTAAGGAAGTACAATCCGGATGCCAGACACGTGGTAGAATACGAGCAAGTAGATATACAACCAGACCTGTCATATATAGAGCAACCAGTGGAAATCATTGACCGCAAGGATCAAGTGCTAAGGAATAAAGTTATAAAGCTGGTGAGAGTTTTGTGGAGAAATCATAATGTTGAAGAATCCACTTGGGAACTAGAGAGCGCAATGCTAGAAAAGTACCCCCATCTATTTTGATCTGATTCCGGGACGGAATCCTTTTAAGTAGGGGAGACTGTAATATCCCAAAATTTTGTAATATTTAAGTAGGGGAGACTGTCTCATCCCTACTGTAGTCTCTCCCTCTCTGCTAGTAGCTAGTCCATGCAACCTCGTCTCTACCAATGTCCTCACAACCCTGAGTCTCAAATGTGTCTCTCCTATCTGATCCCTGAATCTATCTCTATCTCTGGCTACACCTGCCTCCGCTGATCGCATCCTACGCATCTCTAATACCTGTCTACGAAAGTAATCCCTCTCCTCTCTCATCCTCTGATAACGGTGATGTGGAACTGGTGGCTCAGAGATCTGGAACAAAGGACCGGAAACTGAAGCCTGAGACCGCAGTGCTGCGGGTATGCGTCGAAGTGGAACGGGACAAGGTATAGGATCTCTCCTGACCACTATAGGTCCAGACTGAGGTAGTGTCGGTCGCGACGGTCCTGCTCTCATATCTAGTACAGGTCTCTCCTCTATCGGGTGCTCTGACGGATCTGAATCTAAACTAGAGCTAGGTGGCTGCAATTATAACCATACTCGATTACTACACATAATATCTCTAATCGACCTTCTATGACCATTAGGTGAATTCCTAACCCTCTATGTTATCCTGGACCCTAAATCCTAACTTGTTTCAAATGCCATAACATGTTGCTCTGATACCAACCTATGACGCCCTCCAAACCCGGGGTACAGATTTGGGGAGTCACTCGACCAACAAAACACAATAAACCTGAATCTGACACATGCATAATAATATAATAACATAAAATACCCCTTATCCAAGACCGCATCCAGATTATGGCATGAAACAAGCTTCTAAGTCATATTTATTACAAACCAGTTGTAATATCCCAAAATTTTGTAATATTTAAAACCTTGATGAATAGTAAATTTCCACTGATGAATAGTAAATTTGCTGATGAAAAGTTTTTCAGACCACCCTATGTGGATGACCTGGAATGAATGTTTCGAAGTTATATTATTGATGTATAGGAAGAATAAAAGAATGTAAACGTACTCAGAATTAGAAGATTCCCATCCGAGTTTTAAATCAATATTCACTGGACAATCACGGATGTATTGATTTGATCGTTTTAAGAAAGTATGTGGAATGAGAAATCCATGATCATATCTTAAACCAAGGTGAGAAACCTAAGATTATATATTAGACAAAGGTAATGGAAAGATAAAGGAAGTACCCTAGCTTTGGTACAGAGAAACGTTTTTAAAACCACTTGAAACTATCGCGAAACAAAAGCGTAACAAATTATGGATTAAACCCTAACCAAAGGAGGAGTATTAAATAAGATCATCAAGTGCAATATATAAGAGGATTGAGGATACAAATGATGACATAAGCATGATGCAAGAGGATGACAAGATGATGACCAAGTGGTGAATCACCACCTTGTCACCACTTTCACCACAACCACAAGTTCAAAAAGAGCCTTGTCATTGGTGACAAAACAAGTTATTAGCCACACAATTTAATTACAAAGTGTTAAGTGTATTTAGACAAAACAAAAGGAAAAGAAAATCAAAGAAAACAAAACAACAAGATGCATCCTATTTGAAGAACAGCCATTCGGCTTTTCTTCTCCATCCATTCCTTAAAACAATTTCATCCACTTCCACTCAACCATAAATCTTGATCTTGGGCTCTAAATCACCCTCTACCAATATCCAAGGTAGATCTCTAATCTTAGCTTCATCCATGATGGATAGCTTACTCAAAAATGGATTCAAAGATGATGATGAATAGTTATGTGAATAGTAATCTCATAAGATCTTGTTTTGTTTTGATGTTTTTAGGTTTGATTAGCATAGTTAAGGAGCAAGGAAGGATATACCATCCATATATAGCCTTTGTTAACTTCCAAGGAAGGTATAAAACTTCTTCCCTATTTGAGATTATGCTTGATCTAGTAGTTATAAGTGATTGTTTAAGAACTATGTAGTAATGAAGCATGTATGCATGATTTTAAGCATGTTTGATGGTTGATTTGTGGATAAACTTATGAACTAGATTATGACCATGTTTGGACAGAAAAGTTTAGTATTAACTTGAGGTTTTATTGGTGGTTGGTTGATTGTTGATTGGTGGTTGTAGTGAGTGTTTAAAAACACGGGAATCGCGTTTAACCGCCGTTACCATGTCGAATTTTACTTAGGTAGTTTGGACAGAAACCACGATTACATTAAAGGGCATAAACATGCAGTTTATGACCATGAACATGTAGGCCCTATTTCCTAGTTTGTTTTAGCGAAAGAATCGTGTCGTTACAATTTACGGTTTAGGAGAAACGTCCGTTTTAGTGAAAGCGGTTTCGCGTAACTAAGTAGTTCATTGCATGAACTTTGAATCAATGAAGACTCTCATGATAGATTGATTTTTGAAAATGAAGCTACCAAGGAACCTGAAGAAAGTGAATTAGATCTTGTCCATACATCATATCCTGATGGGTCACCAAATCCTGATGACACACCAGATACTGATGATGCAATCAATAGTAATACTTCTAGTAGTGCTAATGTTGAGGGGGAGCAACATCATTCTACTACAAGTTCCGAGTCAACACAATCATCAGGACAGAATTCTTCAGATACTGATTCAAGTGATGATCCTGATAACTTATCAGGAGGAAATAGCAATAATTCAAGGGGAGCTTCAAGACAAGCAAGTTCTTCAAATCAAGATAACACCAATCCAGGGAGAGCATCTACTTCAAGAAACAATTTAACACCAGCAAGGAAATGGACTGCAAGTCATACTCCTGATTTGATCATTGGGGATCCTGATGCAGGTGTTCAAACAAGAAGTGCAACTCAGAATGAATGTCTATACAATAACTTTCTATCCAAGGAGGAGCCAAAGAAAGTTGAAGATGCACTTAAAGATGCTGATTGGGTTACTGCAATGCAAGAGGAACTGAATGAATTTGAAAGAAATGAAGTCTGGAAACTGGTACCAAGACCAAAGAATAGATCAATTGTTGGTACAAAGTGGATTTTCAAGAACAAGACTGACTCTGATGGAGTAATAATCAGAAACAAAGCAAGACTAGTTGCAAAGGGGTATTCTCAACAAGAGGGAATTGATTATGATGAAACTTTTGCTCCTGTTGCAAGACTAGAAGCCATTAGGATATTTCTTGCTTATGCAGCACATAAGAAATTCAAGGTTTTCCAGATGGATGTTAAAAGTGCTTTCTTAAATGAAGAACTGGAGGAAGAAGTCTATGTTGAGCAACCTCCTGGTTTCATTGATCCTAACTATCCGGATCATGTCTACAGATTGGATAAGGCACTTTATGGACTAAAGCAAGCTCCAAGAGCATGGTATGAAACTTTAGCTCTATTCTTACTGGAAAGTGGATTCAAAAGAGGTGCTATTGATAAAACTCTATTTTATTTGAATCAAGGTAAGGACTTGTTGTTAGTTCAGATTTATGTTGATGATATCATTTTTGGGTCAACAAACAATAAGCTTTGTGAAAAGTTTTCCAAGCTTATGCAGTCAAGATATCAAATGAGCATGATGGGAGAAATGAGTTACTTTCTTGGTCTCCAAGTTAAACAGACTGATGAAGGGATTTTAATCAATCAATCTAAATATACAAGGAATTTATTGACAAGGTTTAACATGCAAGATAGTTCTCCTACTACAACTCTCATAGCTATAGCTACCAAACTTGATCCTGATCAAGGTGCTGAGGTAGATGTAACTCACTACAGAGGAATGATTGACTCTTTATTGTATCTCACTGCAAGTAGACCAGATATCATGTTTGCAACCTGTCTGTGTGCAAAATTTCAAGCAAAACCTAGAGAACCCCATCTGATTGCAGTCAAAAGAATTTTTAGATATCTCAAAGGCACTTCTTCACTTGGCCTTTGGTATGCAAGGGAATCAGATTTTGGGTTGTGTGGTTATTCAGATGCTGATTTTGCAGGATGCAAAATAGACAGGAAAAGTACTTCAGGAAGCTGTCAGTTTTTGGGTGGAAGACTAGTTTCATGGTTCAGTAAAAAGCAAAAATCCATTTCCACTTCAACTGCAGAAGCTGAGTACATTGCTGCAGGAAGTTGTTGTGCTCAGATAATGTGGATGAGAAATCAGTTGTTAGATTATGGCCTGTCATACTCAAAAATCCCTATTTATTGTGATAACCAAAGTGCTATTGCAATGACAGGAAATCCAGTTCAACATTCTCTTACTAAACACATCAGTATTCGATATCACTTCATAAGAGAACAAGTTCTGGAAGGAACAATTGAACTTCACTTTGTTCCTACTGATCAACAACTAGCTGATATATTCACCAAGCCACTACCTGAAGCTACTTTCAATAAATTGGTGAATGAACTTGGAATTATGAACTTTGAGCATTTCTGAGGAAAGCTACAGAGAGGAAATCCTGATAACTGTCAAATCCTGATGGTTATTCAGAAAGGTATGTTTTCGTTGATCAAATCCTGATAGGATGCAATCCTGACAGGAAGTCAATTGGTCAATCCTGATGTTCAGGTCAGTATTTCATTGCTTAATTTGTGCCTAATTTTTCGTCAGTATCTGCTGATGGACGGTTGAGTTTTAGTAGGACAATTGTATGCGCGCGTGTGTTGCACTGTTATAGATATACATATACATACACATAAAAAGCGGTGCAGTTTCATTTAAATTACACACGTAATCTGTCCACTAATTATTTGTGCACAAATCATATCTTGCCACCTGTTATTGAGAGTAAAGTTTTGTTCTAACAAAATACTTTTACTTATTCTAAATCATTAATTACTCTCTCATCATCAGTTTTTTGATTTTCTATCTCTCTGTGCTCACGAACCCTAACTATTTTCAAAACATCAATTCTCAAGATTTTTAAGAATTACAATGGCGTCTTCATCATTCATGAACAAACAAACAGTGATTAGTGGTGTTACTTTTGCCACTAACAATTTTGTGGATATTCTAAATCATCAAGATTTACCCAATGAGTTTCATATAATTCAAGATTTTCTAGCTTCAAGCCCACTGAAGTTTGCTTTAACAGAACCTGCAAGTGTTTCTTTTAAGTCTGTAATGCAGGTGTGGAACTCAGTTACTTTTGACAAAGGGTATTCTGACACCATCTTGATGAGTTTTGAACATAATGGAATTACTCACTATGTGACTCCTGCAATTGTGGAAGAAGCCCTGCATTTACATGTTCTTGGTGATGCTATTCCTGCTAATGTTTCGGACTCTACTCTTTTTGAGTTTGTTACAAAGTTGGGCTACAATGGTGAAGTAAAGAGATATGGCAATCTCTTTAGGACAAAGCTTAAGAAGGAATGGAATTTCTTCTTTGATACGATCAGCCGCTGTTTCCTGAACAAGACATCAAATTTTGATGCTCTTCCATCAGGATCTCTTAAAATTGGGTACTCTCTTATCCACTCTACAGTGTTTGATTATGGGTCGTTTATCTTAAAAGCTTTAAGTGATAGGAAATCAGATAAGTTAGGTTCTGTCTGTTTTCTTAGATTTTTACAGTTGATATTTAATCACTTGTGTCCTAATGTTGTTTTTGAGAATGATGTAGTTCTACCTATCTGTAGAATTACTGAGAATAATATTAAGTCCTTAGTCAACAGTGATAAGGCAAATGGTTTCATAGGAAATGCTTTTATTCCTGATGAGGTTAGGTTTTTCTTGCATAGGAAAATGCCTACTCGTTATGGTTTAATTTCTAATGCTATGGGGCAAGGCCAATCACACCTTGTTCCTAACCCAAGGATTCATCCTAAACAGTCTAAACAGTCAACTGCCACCTCTAATGTCTCTCAAAAGACTTTAGTTGTAAAAGCAAAGAAGTCAGCTAGAACTGATGTGTCAGGAAGGCAATCAGGTTCAAAGGACTTTTCCTCTACACCTATCTCTAAAAAGAAGTTACAAGGGGGTGTACAAGGGGTCCTGGTGAAGAAAGCTGCAAAGGGAGGTGAGGCTGTTTCTGTTAAAAGAAAATTAGTTCTCAGGGATGAGACTGATTCAGAGGATGACTTACCTATATCCTCTATGATGAATGTGAATAAGGAAGTTGCTGATACTGCTACTGCAGCTGTGGTTCCATTGTCTACACCACAGAAGAAAAGGAAGTTATCAAAAAGCAGGTATCATATTCCTTTAGAAAAGAAGCAGGATACTGATGTACAGGACACTTCTATTCTGAATGAGCAATCAGTTTCTACTGCTCAATCAAATCCTGATGTTAGTATTCCTGATACTGCACCAAGTCAAGTGGTTAATATTTCAGACTCTCCAGCACAGGACTCTCCAACAAAAAGACATGTTGATATTTAACGGGAGAAGTATGGTGCTGCTGCTTCCAATCTTGGGATAAAACATCCAATGGAAAAGCTAAGGAAGGCAGAAGAGTTAGTCTATCAGAGACAGAAGAAACTGAAAGGATCAAGCCCACAAGAACCTGAACCTCAAAGTGGTTCAGCAGCTCTTTCTGACGATCCAGCCACACAAGAACCACTCAATCAAAGTTTGAGTGAAGGCTTAGCTCGTGGAATGGTCCCACAAGAACCATTTTCTCAAAGGGAGAATGTAGACATCGACATTCCAGCTACACAAGAACCATCTTCTCAAAGTGAAGATGCAGGCCAAGCTACAGTTTCTGAGAAATTTCCTGACAATGCTTAAGGGATTTCTGGTGCAGATGAAGTTCAAAGATTGGTCGAGGACACTGTCAATGAGGGAAGCACACAAGAACCTTTGACTCAAAGTGTTGAAGAAGCTTCTGAACCTCAAGCTCCACAAGAACCATTGGTAGCAAATACTGATGCAAGCATATCAAATCCTGACGATGTTCATCCTGACGCTAGTGATGCTCCTGATATTGAACCTATCCTGATACAGCCACTTCGTTCAAGAACAATGGATCATCCTATCACAGATTCACAGGATAAAATGAAAGGTATAGCTATTCCTGATCCTGATGATACTGATAGTACTGATGATAATGACTCTGATGATAGTGATGATAATGAGAATCGAAAAGAGAAGGAACAGCTTGCTACAGCACTCAAAATTAGTCTTGGAACTAATTTTGGTTCATCAAGTACATATATGGCTGGCAAAGCTTCCACTGGGAAAGATCAGAGACAAGATTTTTCTATTCCTTCCTTTAATCCTGCTGAGGCACTTAGACAGAATAAATGGAACAATTCATGGCACAGATCTGCTAAATCTGTAAGTTATTCTTCTGCTTTGGAACATGCCTATGATGCAGTGAAATCTATAGAGAATCAAGACTTGAAGAATCATCTGAAGGCTACAACTTTGTTATCCAAAAGTTTAAAAAGTGAGATTGATTCTATCAAGAACTCAACTGAGTTGGTGAGGAATGATATTTCTCAAAATTTTACAAAGGTGCCTACTGCTTTTCAGCTAAGGGTAGTAGAATCCCAAGTTAAATCTGTTATTTCTGAACAAACCTCTATCAACAGACGGATTGATTCTCTGGATACCAAGGTAACTGACATTCAAGCCTCTCTTTCCTTAATTTTGAATTTATTGTCAAATCCTGATGTCAAAAAGGGGGAGAAGGTTAGTCAGACAAAATGCACACCTGATCTAGTATTAAGGAAATGCACACTTGATCTAGTATTAAGGAATAATGATGATGATACTGGAGATGATGGTTGTGACAAAGTGATACAAGGAGAAACCTCTGATGCTGCTGTTATGAAGTCTACAATTCAAACTTCACAAAGTCAAACAACGCAGTCAACTCATGTTTCTGATTCTGGAGTTAAGACAGTAAGAACGTTGGTGCAATCTCAGATCCTGACGGAAGAACAAATCCTGACACCTGGTCATGGACATATTCTTGCTACAATTCCTGAAGGTGATGAAGATGTGATTATTGATAATCCTGAAGATGCATCAAATTTATTCCAGAAGTTTTCTACAAAAGATGGCAGAATTGTTACTCTATATCACACTGATAAAAGAGTTCAACAATTATATGCAAGAAAAGCACTCTCTACAGCAAGTGAAGAATATCCTGATCTCTCACATGAAGAATTCTTAAGACAACAAAGAGAAATGATGGAAAGCTTTAAGAACTCTGCTCCTGCTAGAGGTAGAGGAGGCGGAGGTAGGAGAGGAGCTAGAAGAAGTAGAAGAGGTTCTTCAACTCAAACAATACCTAGACAGACAAGGTCTCGAGGGTTAAGAATTGAAGAAATTCCTGAACCTATTCAAACTCTAGTAGTTCCTGACAGATCTACTTTTGGTGATGATGAAAATATTGAAGAAGAACCTGAATTGAGAAGAAAATCAAGAAAATCAACTCTCTGCAATACAAATCAAATTGAAGAATCTAATCCTGATGTTGTTCCTGATAATATTCAAGATCCTGATGATTCTGAAATTCTGCAAGAGATTGACTTGATAATTTTATCTACTATTGTTGATTCTCACAACAAGGAAGTAGATGAAGAAGAAGAAGCCAAAAGAAGTGAAATTACAAGATCAACAAATAGAGATTTCAATCTCTATGTACAAAGGCTTAAACTCTCAAACAGAAGAGTGTGGAGGAACCCAAGCAGACAAGAATCTTCACTGGAAAGAAGCTATGCCTTTGAAAAGGAAAAGGATAAGAAGTGGAAACATATTAGCACATTAAGTTGTGATACACTTATCAATTTTCAGTCTGGAGGAATTATTACAAGCGCTTCAAGTGTTGTTGATTTATCTGGGATGGTTAGATCAAAAGCACTCTGTTTAAAGATATTTTCAAATCTGAAGCAATTGACAAGTAATTCAAGAGGAGGTATTGGACACAGGGATGCTGAATATCTGAATATGTCATATGTTGATCCTTACTCCTTAACTGAAATTGGAGGTACTTTAACTTCTGAAAACCTGAACAATTTACTAGTTGTTGATATAGTTATAGATTGTCATGATGGTTTTGACAAGAAAGAAAAGCTTCTGTACTTCATGAAAGATGGTAGTGTGAAGATTTTATCTATTCAAGATCTGCTGATGAAAACTACACAGGAACTGAAATATGTTCATTATCTTTTGAGATCGAAGAATCAAATATGCAAAGAATGGAGTGACATGATTTTGTCAACAATAAGAAGAAGACTAGATGGAAACAGTAATTTCAATGGTAATTATACTCCCATGTACTTAAATCAAAGAGGTCAAGATGTGGAAATGCAAAGGGGTACTGCTGTTAAAGAAGTAAATTTTGGCATGACTCATCTTACACTCAATCCGGATGGGAAGGAAATTACTTATCTTTTGCTTGAAGAGCATAGTCTTCAGAGAAACTCCATATTGAATCTCAGAGCAGCTATCTACCAGATTAATGAGGAAGATGAAGAACTCAGAAATCTTAAGGAAAGACTGATTCAAATTCTTGAAGAAAAAGAAGAAAATTTTTTATCCAACTTCTTGAAGATGAATATGTTCTATCAAAGAATTTAAACAGATAAGTTGTTGCTGCAGATTTTGTACATTTTGTATATATGTTTTTGACATCATTGAATCTTAGGAATCTATACTTTATTTCACAAAGTATGAGATTGGGGGAGATTGTTAGATCAGAATTCAATGATCGTCAGGAGCTAGACTCAACTGATCAGGATTGCTGACGTCATCAGGATTACATGGTCGTCAGGATCAAGATACATATCAGGACTGGGATCAGGATGGATCATCAGGACTGGAAGCTGATCAGGATTCCTACTTCGAGTTATATTTGGAGTCTAGTTAAACATGGAAGTTTATTCTGTCGGTTCCTGGTTTGTAGAATGTAGCTATCAATTATAGGTAGGTTTCAATCTTTGTAATTGATTAGGACTTATCATTGATAGAGAAGCTATGTAGTATATAAACACAGTTTTGGTTTCGATTTATGAACAACACAGATGCGAACATAATCGAATAGAAGCTCTCAAGAACATAGAATTTCTTGAGAGAGTTTTTGTAAGCTAGCAGCTCTCAAGAACATCAGAATTTCTTGAGAGAGTTTGTAACAGTTTTATATCAGATTTAATAAAGCTGTTATCTTTCTTTCATATTTGTGATATATACATTAAGAAGTCGATTATCTTATACTATTGTATTCAACCCCCCTTCTACAATAGATTATTACTGGGCAATAAGTAGTCGTACGAATGAAGTTTTAAAGGTTTTCCTTTATGATATAAGCTTACATATATGCTTATGCTGTATTGTATTATTGCTGGGCCGAGTGCTCACTCTTGCTTTCTTTATATATATATATATATATATATATATATATATATATATATATATATATATATATCACAACACAATAGCTAGGGTAGATGGCCAGGATTCGTCGTACCGCTCGGAAGCGCGTCAGGGATATACAGGCCGCCCGTAACAGGGTTGTTGCAGTTGATCAGGTAGAACTACTGGGTTGGTTCGGAGTGTAACTCTTGTTGCTCCGGTTTATTTATAAGTATCACTTATGTATATTAATGAACAAGAACAAACTTTTGCGCTGCCGTATGGTTTCACATAGAAATCATAATGGTAGTAGATTGCAAGCATTACTTTTGGGTTGTAATAACTTTAATTTATGGATCATATGACTACTCTCTTTGTAAGTTCGTTTCTGAGACATAACTGGCGTGAGTATATTGATGGTGGGGTCACCATGTGTGTTGATTTGTTATATTTTGATTCAAGTATTAAGTGTTTGTACGGCACAAGGGATCGTGACAACCTAGATCTCTGACCCCGGATCTGGGGGTGTTACATCAGTTTTCAGAGTTATTACACACTTAATATACAAAGCTAGACATCTAGTCTAACTTCCAAAGTAAAACAACTACCCGTCCAATGACAATCACTCGGGGTGGTCTCCTAGCATCTGGAGAACTGTCATTAGCGCTGTGTCTGCTCATTCTCTCGCTTCACTGGAATAGGGTTAGAAACAAAACAAGTATGAGCCACATGTGCTCAGCAAGCATGATATATAGAAATCACAGTTCCATAATGAAAGGAAAGATTTCAGTTATCTGAATCAACAATATACAAGTCAAACATATGTTTTTAACAATCTTTATTGAAGAAAGAGGAATTAGAATTGGACTTCTACATTTTTCAAATACAAAGGTTGAGCTGTTGATCAGTCACGCATCAACCCCGGACTAGCTTATAGCATAGTCCTCCACTAGGATCCATGGTCATCTAGGCCTTAAGTTATTACGACCATAAATATGGCCCGACCATTACTGGTCTCATTTTAAAACATGCCAATTCTATCACAAGGTATAAGCAATAACATGCATAACAAGATAAGTACACAATGACGGGGTGTAATAGTTGCAAAAGAGCTTCAACTATTCAATATCAAAGAAAGTCTGAGAAATAAATTCGGAATGGTTTCAAGGGTACAACGTACTCATTTAAGAAAGTCAACAATGGTTATCATCATTTTAAACTGAATTGAAGGTGAAGGTTTCTGATATCCAACACGATTGTGGATTAAGTCAAAAGTTAGGAATATTCAAGGAAATAGCATCAAGTGCTCAATACGGGTGAAGATTGAATAATCTGAATCGTTCTGGTGGTAACATACATGAAATTCTGAAGAATAATAACAATTGAATCAACAAGTAAAGGCACATATACTTGCCTGGTCTAGTAGCTGACAGAATTCTACCGAGCTCACTCTACCTTCTCTTTTCCCTTGCTCCGGGAACTCGATTTTATAATAAACAACTCATTATAGTAAGTCTAACTATCCTCATTCTATCCTCGATATATACTCATAACCATTTTTACATTTCAACAAGTAATTGGGTTCCTATCGGATGCCCGATCTATTTTACGGTAATTAAAACTCAGACATTAGCCCTCGTACGGGCATTTACGGACTATTAAAACACATTATTCGACTCATATAAACCATATAGCACTTATAAATATTTTTAAAACAATATTCGAGGCTTATTTGAATTTAAATAAGTGACAAATAATTTTTAAATCAAAAATCGGATTTTTAATCCCAATATAAGTAATTCAAAACAATTAAATCAATTAATATAAAATTAATTGACAATTTCCAAATGCTCAAACTATTTTTAAATAATTAAATCAGGCTAGAAAATAATTAAACCTAATTTAAATTAATTAAATCTAATTAATAATTAATTATTAATAATTAACTGATTAAAAGAATTAATAACTTAATTTAATTAATTAATTATTAATTAAAAATAATTAAAATAATTAAATTTAATCAGTTTTCGAATTTAAATCATTAAATATAATTTTCAAGAATTTTCTGAATTTAAAAATGTATTTTTAAATTAAAAATATGATTTTTATAAATATTTAAACTATTTTCGAATTAAATTTAAAAATAAAATTCAAAAACAGTTTTCTGAAAATATTTTAGGGTTTCGAAGATTGAAACCGGGTCAGGGAAACGGGTAAACGGGTCGGGAAGAACACAAACAGGTCGGGAAGAACAACCCGGAAAATCCTAGAATCCGGCGACAATTCCCAGATTCCGGCGAGCCAAAAACTTGATAAAAATTGGGGCTTTTTATATCAAAACATTCCTTATAACCATACCAATACATTCCGATCAAAAACAAACCAAAAACATCACCGGAACTTCAAACCCGACTATTTTCCGGCGACCTTAAACCAATTTTCCGATCTACTAAAATCGTACATGAAACTCTACGTTCTTTATGTTAAAATGAAGCTAAGAACACATACAACAAAAACCCTCTATCAAAAACAATGTCAGATCATTCATATGAACGGACTATTAAAAAGAAAAATCGGGCAAAACCCTAGAAATCGAATTTCTTAAAATCGAACATAAACATGAAATTAAAGTATGAATTCCTACTAATTAGAACCCTAGGAACATGTTGGAAGCAATCAATTGAACGGAGAATCAACAGAATGAAAATCCCCAATTCGAATATAAACCCTAATTTTAATTCAAAATTTGAAAAATTCATATAAAATCGAAAAATTACCAGATGTTGATGAGGTTGGAAGATTCTGAAACTAGAGCTCAAGATCTTTGATTTGATTACTTGAACTTTGAATTTAGATTTCAATAACACCTTCGAAATTGATTTTGATTTTCAAGAATACGAAGAACACGGTTCGGGAATTTTATATTTTTTCATATTTTTAATACGGATTATATGAAGTATAATATACGATTCTCCTTTTTATACTAAGTGGAAAATAATACCCTAAACTACATTTTGGATCGATATTGATCCACTGGTTCGCTTTAAAACTCTAATAAAGTAAAATACACGTTTTACGAGGTGATAGCTATCCACAAAGACTGATAGTTATCCAAATCAGTACATATCATTTATATAACTAATGCTGAAGAATATTGGGGCTATAACATATGTATTTATTGATACGGACGATATATCAATTACCCTAGAAAAATTAGAGTTAGGGTTAGGGTTAGGATTTGGAATAATTTTTCTTCCTTTGAATAAAACAAATATTATTGATAGTATCGGATAATAAGGGATATAATAAGACGAAGAAATGACATTTCGGATTTTCGGTTTTTCTAATTCGGTTCGGTTTTTAACCGAACTAACCGAATGATCAGCCCTAATATTAACCCAGACGTCAATTCAGCCACTAGGACTGCCTAATTATTTGATACGAAATTAAAAGTAAATAAATAAACTTTGATACGGAATTTAAAATAAATAAATAAATTATGGTTGTTTGTCTCATTATTATAA
The DNA here is from genome assembly GCA_030848705.1 of Heracleum sosnowskyi. Taxonomy (NCBI): domain Eukaryota; kingdom Viridiplantae; phylum Streptophyta; class Magnoliopsida; order Apiales; family Apiaceae; genus Heracleum; species Heracleum sosnowskyi. The sequence continues at coordinate 14,717,024 of CM061241.1, read as the reverse complement.
AAACATTTATAACATAAATATATTTATTTCGTATAAATTTTATCTAAAGAGTTATAATTGTAATATTTTATTTTAGATGATAAGATTAATCTATACTTAATTTAATAATAAAAAGATACCTTTGATATTCGAATTATTTATTGTAAAATTTTCATTTATCAAAATAACTGTAAAAAATAGAAGACTCTATAAGAAATATTAATTTAACCAAATTTTATTTTACTTTATCGGAATAATATTTTTTTCAAAAACGTAAAATTATAAAAAAAAAGGGGATATTATGAATAGTGCCCTTTTGGTTTTGACTTTTCTGAATGGTGTCATTACAAGTTTTTGCCTTATATCTGGTAATTGGTTACTCATTAAAAATGTCATTCCGTTAAACAAAATGTCAATGACACGTTAATCAGTTCTAGACAATTATATTATTATTTTAAAAAGTAAAATATACTTAAAATACAAAGTACCCCCAAAATAAAACACATATTGAAACGACACACTCAAGCGAGTGTTTTTATCGATTGGAGTGATTAGGGCGATTGAGGCGAACAGAAACTTCATCTCCAGCTAAAAGGTATGTACGTATGTATTATATTAGTCTTGTATGTATAATATGTAGACTTTTTATTGTTTTTTTGTGATGCATGTACATATATATGTATATATGTATATAATTGTAGTTGTAATGCATGTTACATGTGTATATATGTTGTTATAAGTATGAATCATTCTTATTTGCAGTATGGGTGAAATAAGTAAGATTTTGAGGTTTCATTGGAGGGGTATAGAGATTGATATTAGAGTGGATTATGTTGATAAGACTTCGTTGTTGGATTTAGTCATCGAATATGAAGATACGGCTAAGAGTACCGGGGTTAGATTAGATTACCATTTTCCAACATTTGCCTATGTGTATGAATTAGAGCATCACCGTCTAATAACTGATAGTGACCTAATGAAGATGTTTGATAGGTGTGCTCAGAAAGAGGTGATTTATGTATGGATTGGGTCTGTAATTAAACCTAACGATCTATATAAACTAGTCTTGAACTTTAGGAAGAGGTCTGAGAGAACAATGAACAAAGGGGGGATGATGTTGGTACAAATGACAATGGTGGGAACTTGAGGATTCTAGTGAAGGCAAGAAGGTGGATGAACCTAGTGCTGGGAGCAAAAATGTGAAAAGAAAAGTGGATTTTGGGGATGCATATGTCAGTGAAGATGATTCTGATGGAGGAATTATGGGGCATGATTATGTTAGTGAAGAGGAGTCTGAAGATATGCAATCAATTCCTAAAGTTAAGGACACTTGGAAAGCTGACAAATGGCATGATTTTGTGGACAATGATGATGATGATAACTACTATCAAAGGCTGTATAAGAATGGAGAAATGTATGACAACAAAGAAATTGGGAAGATAGAACTGAGACTATGGATGATCTTTATGGACAAAGATCACTTCAAAGGAGTTCTAAAGGATTATTGCATTCAAGAGGGCTTTGTTGTTGTTGTTCTCAAAGTTGATAATACCAGGTACACATGTGAATGATATGCACAATGTTGTCCATGGAGGTTGCATGCTAGCAGACTACCTGATGGTGTGACATGGGCTATAAAGAAGATTGAGCCAATTAAACATAACTGCATGGGATTAGAGACATATAATCCCATCTGCAATGTTAAATGGGCTGCATCTACCCTTGGAGTTGACAGGTGCAGGCCAATTTTGACATTGCTTGAAGGTAAACTTGGACTTTATTTTCCCGCACTTTCTAATAATATGTCTAGCATTTTAAAGCATAATACGCTTTCTAATAACAGGAATCGGGAGGGTTTGTATGGTAAGAATGGCAACAAGACTTGAAGCTGTTAGGAGTTGGAAGGATGATGATTTGTGTCCAAAGATTGTGAAAGAAATTAGCAAGGATATAATTAGTTGCAAAGCATACATGTCAAATCCAGGAGAGTACGAAATTCATGAAGGTAAATCACAATTTCCCCTCTCATTGAATAACAAAATCTGCTCTTGTGGTGCATGGCAATTGTCTGGTATACCTTGTAGGCATGCCATTAGGGCAATGATCCATGCAAAAATTGATCCACTGAAAGTTGTAAGTTCCCGGTACCATTTGAGGACTTACAAACAAACCTATTCCTTCAATATAAGCCCTATTCCTGATAAAGAACATTGGCCTCAATATGAAAATCTTGTTGTCATAATGCCTTCAACAATGAAAAGAGGAGTTGGAAGGCCTAGTAGAAATAGAAGAAGGGAATAGGGAGAGGTTCAGAAGAGCAAAAGATCCAAAACAGTAAAATGCACCAAATGCGACTGATATGGACATAATGTAAGGACATGCGAATGAGGGTTAACTGAAAAACAAAAGAAGGAACTGTATGGATCTAGTCAAGCTGTTGTGGTTAGACATCCAAGGAAGATAGACCAATCTAATGCAGCTAAAGCTATAGCAGCAGCAACTAAAGGCAAGAAAGGAACAACAACAGTTACAACTATAGCTACTCAGGCATCTGTGATCAACATGTCCCAGGGTCCAGATTCTCAGTCCCAACATCAACAGATTTGATCATTTTCTGGATTGTCTCTTTAATTTTCAGTTAAACAGTTTGGTGATATTTGGATTGGTACTATTTCCTTTTGATCAAACACTTGATGGCAGTGTTATAACACTGTCCTTTTTTGTTGCATGATGTTTATTTTTCAATGTATTAAACATGGTTAACTTGATGGCGGGAAATTTGAAATTCAGTTGTGTATTATATTATGTCTTTGAGTACTTAACAGATGGTTAACGTATTCTTTAACGAAATGACATTTTTAATGAGTAATCAATTTTATAAGGGTACCAGATATAAGACAAAAACTTGTAATGACACCCTTCAGAAAAGTCAAAACCAAAAGACACTGTTCATGATATCCCTAAAAAAAAGGATAGGCATGAAGTGGGGGCCAGGTCCAAATATACATGACGCACGTACACGTGATCTCGGCCTTATTCATAAACACCGACCATGTGTTTATGTATTTTTCCTTTCTTTTTATTACTCGAACACATGACATTTTATACACATTTAATTTTGTATGTATATATAGCTCCCTCTCATCAAACTTGTTCAACCACCCCCTCGTAATAAACCCTTTAACCAACACACATTTGTAGAGAGAGACAATAAAACAGAGAGCTCTCTCTCTCTCTCTCTCTCTCTCGTCCTCCCTGCATTGTCTGGTTTTACTCAGATCTATTGTAAGCTCTCTCTCTCTCTTTATATATATATGAATTTATCTGTTTGTTTTTGTACATGTATATAAATGTATATTTGTACTTGTTTTTGCTAGATTGAGCTAGAATAGTAATTTTCTTGATTTGGTTATGTGTAATTTAGTGATGTGTATTATCCTGTTTTAGAATTGTAATTAATTTCGATTTTCAAATTAGGGCTTCTTTAGTCCTTTTTTTTGCTGTATGTTAAATTCTTGTGATTTTTAAATATGGGTTGTTCTTTATTTATGTAATCGCATTTCAAGTTTAGAAATTCATGAAATGTTTGATAGTTTTAAGCCTAACTACATAAGGTAAATTAGGTGGACCTAATTATGTTGCCTGGACTTGTCAGTACAAATCACATTATACCAAAAAAATTGGTTTTAGTTAACTTTGGACAGTGATTGATCATTTTTTTTTTGGTTGTTTTGATAGTTGCGAAACAATGGTTTTCTGGGTCTTTGGCTATGGGTCTTTGGTGTGGAACCCGGGGTTTGAGTATGATGAGAAAGTAATTGGTTATATTAAGAACTACAAGCGTGTTTTTGATCTTGGTAAGTGTTTGTGTAACGGAGATTTTAATAATTTAGTGACTCTTTTGATTTTGGTTTGTATGTTAAGTTTGGTATGATGTTTCAGCTTGCATTGATCATAGAGGTACGCCTGAACACCCCGCAAGAACTTGCACGTTGGAATATGCTGAAGGAGACATTTGCGTAAGTGTATACTCCAAATAATTGTTACCTAGCCAAATCTTGCGGGGAGACATTTGCGTAACCTTTTTTGTACTTTACTGTGTGTGATCTTACTACATTGCTATGCTTGATCCATGAACCATATTAGTTCCATTTTGCCTAAGATTTGAGTTTCTTTCAGTGGGGTGCAGCTTTTTGTGTTCGAGGTGGTCCGGAGAAAGAAAGAGCTACAATGGAGGTAGGTCCCATCCAAGTTACAAATGTTTTAATTGATTGTAGTAACAGTGATTGGATTAGCCAGCTATTTTTATTTCCGGGTTTTAATTGCACATTCTTCAGCCTTTTGATTAAATACGACTGATAATATTTTAGATGTTCAGTATTTAGAGAGAAGAGAATGTGAGTATGACGAGAAGACAATTATGGAATTCTTTAAGGCAAGCTCGTATATGATATGATTCATTGCTCAGTCTCTTTAAAGTTTCTTCTCTTAGCTTGCCTTCTTACATGTTGTGTGTTCTTCTCTCCAGGAAAAAGATTCCGTACAGCCTGCCGTCACTGGAATGATAGTGTAAGTTAGATTCTACATTTTTCTAAGTTCTTCCATCCTTTTTTTCTTCTCGCCTAGAAGATTACTAGGAGAACTGTAACATATTTCACATTTATACATGGAAGCTCAATTGCAAGTTTATTTTTGGCAGATTTACATCTACCCCTGACAAAGAGTCGAATAAGTACTACCTAGGGCCTGCCCCATTGGAAGATATGGCAAGGTGTGTTTATGACTTCCCTTACCTGCTCTCTTAATATGTTTTTTTTAATTACCTTGGTGCCTGATCCTCTTATATGTTCTCATCAGGCAAATTGCTACGGCTTATGGTCCGTGTGGTAACAATAGAGATTATATTTTCTCGTTGGAAAAGGCTCTGTTTGATATTGGTAAGCATGCTTACTGTTTGCTTGATATGAAAAGCTTTTGATACACCAGTACATTCTACTTTTTTCATGCACGATCTAAAACATTTGTTCATTGAATCTTATGTATCAGGCCATGAAGATGATACAATTATAGAGCTTGCAAATGAAGTAAGGAAAATATTAGGAACCACTGCTATTGTGCAACCAAAGGAGAGAAGGTTGACCGGATCATCTAGTCCCCTCAAGGCTCACAGTTCGTCTCCTCTTAAGCTGCTCCCACTCCAAGAAGCTGTTGCTATGGACTCGTAATATGTTTATGGAGGGCCTCCATTGTCAACCAATTTACAGTCCCACTATTACTGATCAATTACTCGATTGCTCAGACTTTCTCCATCAAATTTTCACTTTTATGCTTTAGACTCACTAGGGAAGTGAAAATGTACAAGTCACTGATAACAGAAATGTTGTCTCATCATGTATGCCAACGACTTTATGAATGAGAAATATTTTTATTGTTACTTCATAGTTCTTGTCTTCTGCAATTTATTGTCTGGATCAACATAAGTTTCGTGTAATATGCTTTTTGCTAAGTGGTTCGAACGAAAAATTTGAAACTATTTCTTTTTACTCCAACTTCCTGCTAAACTTTTCTGTGTGGTACATCGGGTCGATACTTGATATCTTTTTTCAATTAGTAGGGTAAAGCAGTTACAGCACTCATATTTGAGGTTAGGTTTGTGTTTTTGCAGGTTCCCTTTCATTGTCTTTTGTGTGATTTATCTGATACATACTTCAAGTTTTCGTATTACCCCCCTTTCTTTAGTTATAAACCCCATTGGTTAAGGGAAGAAGATGCTCGTTTTTTAGTCCAGTTTACATCCCAAGCCTGTATAGTTGCACTCTTGCATTACATGCTTGACCAAACTACCTCGTCTAGTACTAATGTCAGACCAGGTTGTGACTGTTAAATTTTAGAGATCTTCCCAGCATTATAAAAGCTCATGAACTATGAATGACTGTCATTTGAACATTTGTAGGGTTGTTTGATAAAATTCTACAATATTGCGAATGCAGCCATATATCAAAAAGGAGTTATTGTCAGTTTGACCAATGTGCTTGTAGTGCAACTAATCCGCTCCTGCATACTAAGCTCTAATTGGATGTCTAATTTGGATGTCATGCTTCATCAACAAATGTCATTACTAACTGCAACAACAAACACAAAACAAAATAGTCACTGTTTTCTTAACACACTTTCCATATAAGCAGATGTGATTATCAGTAAAAAAATTTAAGGTTATATAATTTTAACATAATATGGAGCATCTGCCCTAGTAAATGGATTTATAAGGAAAAAATGATGCTGCTTTAAACATCATTACCCCAACCCACTTGCTCAAATACATAGCATAGGAATTTTGTAGAAGAAAACAGACATTAAATTATCACAACGCTAAAGCGAGTTGATAGTTCTACAAATAAAACAGGGTGGCTGTCTGAAAGGTTGTAGCACTGTAAAACATAATCTAATTTACCAAGCCCATAATGCATTTAAACAATAATTAAAATCGTCTTTCAATTGTGTAGCTACATAGCAAAAAGACAGATGAGCATACAACATCCTCCACTTATATGCTCATTGGTTCAGGAGCAGGGGCGTTGAGTATATCCAGCAAGGAGTTCTGTGGCTCAAGCTCTTCATGCCACAGTGGGAGTGTATCGCCAGGGTAGAAGTTTCTTGTCACTCCTTCTGAGTTGATCTGAAACGATAATACAATTAGATGATATAAAAGACCAGTTAGGATGCATGGAGGTCCTCAACAAAATGGCAAAAGGTGAACTCGATGGAACTTACAATGACTGTGCGCACCACACCACCACTAGCGCCATCTCGGGCAATAGCTAGAGAAACAGCCTTGACCACCAATTGCTGCCAAGAAAGAAAGGGAACTGTTAGAAATTGTTTTGATTTCTGTGTTTTTACATTTCATCGATATCTACGTTTGTGCAACATAAATACAGATAATTAATATTTCGCAGATATTACAGAGCATTGGCCTTTAAACCTTTAAGGAAAATATGATTCCTGGAACCAAGTTCATATTTACATTCATGTATTAAAGTAGTACAAATTAAAAGTCTCGATATCTTTCACTAGATATACTTAAGATGCTAGTGACATATTATATAAATATATATAAACCTTTAAGGAAAATATGATTCCTGGAACCAAGTTCATATTTACATTCATGTATTAAAGTAGTACAAATTAAAAGTCTCGATATCTTTCACTAGATATACTTAAGATGCTAGTGACATATTATATTAATATATATAGGCCATATATATCTTGACATATTTCACATCCTTTTTCCAATATAGAATATAAATCCATAAAGTGGTTGACTGATCAGAAAATTGATACTAGAAGCTATGTACCTCAGCTTCTTCCTTAGACATCCCTTCCTTCCATGCTTGATCGAAGAAACCATACAAGTAACTTGAGCCAGATCCTACAGGGTACCACACATATTATGATCAACTATTCGAAGTGAGAATAATACATTGCATGGCACCGTTGCAGTGACTTGAAATTATGTTGTACAAGTTTAGATTTGTAAAATACATGAATAATTAGTTAAAGAGTACGAGCAGTTCCAAAATAAACACATAATACGACAAAATATGCTAGGTTGCCATTCAAAAAATCTTGAAGATAAAAAAAAATTATGGTTTATATAAAATATAAACATATATGTGGTGATCCTTTGTTGATTATAAATTTAATATGTCAACTTCTCAAACTTGACAGCCTCATATTGGTGTCTAAGAATTAAAAGGTTACCGACAAAAACAGGCATCTTCATAATATTGGACACAGTAAGAAATATAGCTCTTAAAATCACAAAGAGTAAGACAAAAAAAAACCTCCAATTGCAAAAGGCTGCTCTATAATTGTTCCTCCAAGTGGGACCCCGTATATCTTGCCTCCTTCATATTTGTCCCATCCACCAACAATTATACCAGTTTGCAGCATGTTCTGAGACACAATTATGAACAAAAACAATACATCAAGACAGTAAAATTAACCTTTAATTAATAAAATGCCGCAGAGTATACTCTCACAACCATGAAACGAGAAAAGAAAAAAAGGTGGTGACAGCCGACATGATAATTGATAAGAATTGATTACTCACACTCACACAGCCACAAATGTGAAACGATAGCAGAAGCCTTTGCTGCTATTATTAAGGTCAGAAGTTTCACAAACATTACCTTTCTAATATAAGACAATACCTTTTTCAAAAAGAAAAGGAAAACCACAAAGAGAAAGGTCTCATGATACACAGAATATAAAATTACTTTTTACTATTAACATTCTTAAATATTACTAGCGTCCACGTAACTAATTTAGTACTTGGGTTCTGCTTATTTATATTTATAATGATTCTGTATTTAAAGTTCCTCTACCTTACATCTTAAAGATAACCTTAAATTTTTACTACTAGAAGTTGGTAATTGGTGATAGGACATGGAGTCTTGCCTCAACTCCTACAAGAGCATGCCCTATTAATGGGGTACGGTAAAACAGCTTTATAACATATTATTGGAGATAACTTAAACATGGTAGTGGTTTCTCCAGGATGTCCAAGCAGGACTGACATACCTGGACACCCACACCAAGAAAATAACAAATAATTAAATCCTTTTGTTCTTTAGGGAAAGGTCAATTACAAGAAATTTAAATATTGACGCGCACATTAATTTCCACTTAGACTTGACCCCTCGACCTCTTGTTACCGAGGGCGAGGGGGATCCACCAGACTAAAATGCTAGGGATTATAATAAAATCCTTCAGAGGAAAAATAGAGCTCATTTATAGTATTCCTACAGTAAGCCACTGGGTGTTTTAAGAGCACTAATGTTCTGGTCTTCATGACATGATGCAACAACTTGTATGATTCAATAATGAAGACAACAAACACAATATCGCTGTAGATATTGTCAATCATATTAGATTGGTATAGCGTAGCTTCTACAATATGCAACAACTACATTTATGCTTTTGATTATAATATGATTACGCTACAGCAACACCGGCTCTTTAAAAAAAATACAAAGCAGAGGAACCAGATATGAATTAATTTTGCAAGTCACAACGGTGTCGAATGTTAACATGCCCAAAAAATCATATAAGAAAAATATCATACACTCATACATTTACAACAGAAAAGTTTTCTTAGCATTCAAACCTTGTTGTTATACGACAAAAGCCTAACAAGATTTGCAGCAACTTTTACAGTTGCAGGCTGCCCCAGTTGAATCCTGTAGAGATAAAATATAGAAACTCAAATATGGGGTAGATATATGTCAACATTTGATATATTATTAAGGACTATACCAAATGGCAGTAAAGTTGCACTAGAGGCAGACTGAAATGCAGTATGAAAATTAGTACTAGGTAGTGTTATTAAAAAGCAAAAGCAAGAGTTGAACCGAGAGCAACTCACAGACCCTCGTGGAGCCTAGGCGCACAAATTGTAAAAATTAAAATGTACACAGTACACACACAACTACACACATATACACAAGTAATCATAACAAGATCTTTTTTTGTGCTTCAATCTAACAAGGGGCGCCTCACTTGAAGCAACAGCCTTGAACAAAGAGAGGCGAGGCATGTGCACCTTGGCGAGCCTCTAAAAAACATAACTAGACATGCTAATATCCCAACTTCTATTTTGAGGTACGCAGACCACGACTGATGCGGAGCATGAAACTATTAGCTTACCAATCTTTACGGATAAAATTTTTATCCTTTTGTTTTACCATGTTCCCCCTATTGTCCTATTTCAAGTGGAATTCCTAGTATTATATTATTTAGCTATCTCCTTCCTACCCAATTTTCTAGCCTTGCTCAATTGCTGAAGTTCGTTTCAGAATCGACATGAAAGCACATATACGGCCTAGTGGCCATAGTCTCAAATTTCAAAAAGATATATACACAAAGAACATCATCTGGAGTTGATTTTAAAACATCTTGCAATTAGAAATAAGTTCTAGTCCAAATTATTTCAAGAATGTAAATGGTAATAGCAAAAATTAGATTGTAAATATGAACTACTTGAATTACTTGACATCGCTGTTGGGTTGTAATCTTCTTTATTTGACAGGGTTATATACTACTTATTAATAAATTTTCATGTAGGTTTTACCCCTTGGTTTCAACTCTTTCTTAAATTTGTCACATGTCAACTAGTTTCATTATAGCCAAATAATTTGGCGTAGTCATGCACACAATGTTATTCACTACACTAAAAAACGATTCACTGTGCACTCCTGTAAAGGATTACTCTTGTATATTTTTTCCACACTCTAGATCTCCCTGCCAAATAGTCTCTCGCTCACTCCCTTTACCACAAAAAACCCAGAAACCCATTTTTTTCTCGCATACATACTCAGAGCAAGAGAAAATCTGAATATCCAAAAAAAAAAAAAATCAAACAGGAAAACAATCAGTGCAGATAATCAAGACAGCGATCACTCACGTGTGCTGATGAAGAAAGTATCTAACGTAATCAGACACAATTTGCGAATCAGCTGCCTGCAAAAGTAAAGCATAAAACTCAATAGACTGCTTTATCAACTCACATTCAACAATAGGCACACAAAAATCATGAACTTCCAGCACATCACCGTAAACTAAACAAGCTTAACCACGACTAGTAAAACAAAACAACAAAACTTCTAGCATCATCACACGTCATATTCGACTTAAACATAAACTACATCTAATCAATATATTCCGAATGAGTATCATAACCTATACATATTCAATTAATTCCATACAAGTATATAAAAGTAAATCATAAAATTCAATCTCCTGTTTTCAACTCACATTTAACAATAGGCACACCAATATCATTAACTTCCAACACAACACCGTAAACTAACCGAGTTTAACCGACAAATAAAATAAAACAACAAAACTTCTAGCATCATTACTCGTCATACTCGACTTAAACATAACCTACATATAATCAATCAATTCCACACAAGTATCATAACCTAAATAAACTCAATTAATTCCACACGAGTATCCAAAACTTACCGATCCAGATCGACAAATGTAAACATTATCAGTGAGCTGAGTAATCTTATCAGAAGCTCGATTCGCCACATACATACCTATGAATCACAAATTCAACCACAAAATCAAGCAATAACTCAAAAAAACACAAAATAAAACCATAAATAAACAAATAAAACAATTAATAATCATATTATTCTACCAGTGCTGGTTCGAGAGTCGGCGCCGAGCACAACGCCGCCGTTGTAAGTGACGCCGATGATTGTAGTACCCATAGAGTGAGGAGCATTGAGATCCATGTTATCCATTTGATTCAATTGGGGGTTTTGAAAAAAGCCCTAATTTCTTCAAGGAGAGGATGTAAAAGTTTTCAAGTGTGCGAGTAGTATGTTATTTTTTGTGTTTAAAAAGCTGGTGTTTCCTTTTCTTTTCTCTCAAGAAAAGGGAGTTTTTGACCCGTTGATCTGACCCGACCCGTTACGTGGTATATATTTTTTAGAAAATTTGTATACTACGTCCCAAATTAATGACGTGGTTTACTAATACTAGCTTTATACCCGTGCGATGCACGTGATGATTTATTAATATATTTTATATAATTTTATATATTTTATATTATTATTATTATTATTATGTGTTGGGATTTATGGGTGATAACATAGAAACAACTTAACTTTGATTGTACTTAATTTTTTAATTAAGTAGAACATACTGTCACAGCCAAAGTATGTTCTTGTAATCAATATGTAATGTTATTCTAGTTGTATAATTTGAAAGAAGTTCACTTGCTGTGTTCAAGTCTCAAAGGATACATAATTAGATGACAACATGAATAAAGGTTACTGTCCTAAAGCTTCGACAGTAAGATTACAAGAAGACAGAATGTTGCAAGTCAAGACAGCATATTCACTCTGACAGCAACATTGGCGGAAGACTACGCGACAGCAACTTTAGCCCTCGACAGCAAGCTTGGAAACCTCGACAGCACACTATGCGGGGAACTCCTACTGTCACCAAAAGCACATTCCTGTGACAGCAAGCTATGTGGCAAAAGTAACTGTCTCAAGAAAGACCATTGTTCTAAGTATCTTTCTCAGTCAAATCCCGTGACAGTTTCAATGTTCAAGAAACAGGCGTGTTGCAGTATCCCTAAGCTGCACCAAGTCTGCAAGACTACGACAGAAGCTTCAAGCACTGCAAAACAAAAGCGAATCAATTCAAGAGCAAGGTCAAGTCTTTATTTGCTGAATTGCTTAAGCTGGAAATAGAATGAATCTAGGTTGGTTTCTTTATAATGTATATCTGACATATTAGCAATTTAGGAAAGTCACATGGGTAAGACAATCTGTAAGAATCTGCCACTTGACAGTGACAGCAGCTTCACAAACCCGTGACTGATAGTGATAGGATTAGTCTTATACCTACTGTTAATTCATTCTAGATATGAAACGAAGACAAGAAAGTGTCTTGGAGAAGATCGAAGCTCAAGAATTCTCTCTTGAGGTTGTAGCAACACTTTGCAAAATAAATAAAACATTTATTTTGTGAATCCTGTCTTCTCTATTATACTGTTTGTGAATGCATACATATTATTGATAACATTTAATCTTAGTTTTAGTTGTTGAAACTGAGATTGAATTTTATCAGTATTGCATTCATCCCCCCCCCCCCCCCTCTTCTGCAATACACAAGGACCAACAACTGGTATCAGAGCGATCAGATTTACATACATATCTGAGATCCCGACGACAATGCAGAAATCAAACAGTATCAAGATCCCAGCTTTTGATAAAGAGAACTACAGCATTTGGAAAAGAAAAATCTTGTTGTTTATCAAAGCTGCGAATCCACTATACCCAGGTATACTCGAGAATGGTCCTTTCATACCAAGGAAGGAAATTGAAGCCACAATAGTAAATGGTGAAATCATTCCTGCACATTGGGTTCCCAAAGATCCCTCGGAATTTTTGGAAACTGAGAAGGAGAAAATGGTGCTAGATGATCACTTGCAACTCATCTTGCTCGATTCTCTCACGTTGGATAAAGCCATGTGTGGAAGTGTGATAAGCTGCACATCAGCCAAGGAGATGTGGATCAGGTTAGCCTTACTCTGTGAAGGAAGTGAAGAAGTTAAAGGCAACCAAAGGCAAATACTTATATCTCAATATGAGGCATTCATGGCCAAGCCTGGTGAAGACTTAACCTCCATGTTTGAAAGGTTCAGTAAGCTCTTAACTGAACTGCAGATACATGGCAAGTACTATGACAGAAAAGAATTGAATGTCAAGTTCTTGCTTACACCGCCTGATCATCTTGAACACAAGACAACAGCCATACGAGAAGGAAGAGATCTCAACAATATAACCTTTGAGACACTTTATGGCATTCTGAAATCTTATGAACTTGAACTCTTTTAAAAGAGAGCCATACAAAGTGGAACAAGGAACAAGATGGCTAACATGTCAAGTGCCCTAGTAGCACAAGTGCCAAGAATCACACAACCTAGTGAAGCACTACAAATCACTCAACCAACCCCTGTACAATCCTTGAAGATAGAAGAGGTTGTTGAAGATGATGAGAAAGTAGTACTACAGCTCAAGGATGTGGAAGATGAAGACTTCTACACTATGGAGGAACTGGAAAGCATGGACAATCCTATTATGGCTTACAGACACTGTTTCCTAGGAGCATTTGGCACATAAGCATAATTGTTACCCTTGTTGACACCTACCTTACCATTTCTGTTTTGTTTCTTTTTCTTAACAACTTCTTTCTTGACTTTAGGACTCTTGACAAGGTTGTCTTTGGTTTCTTTCTGATTAACAGATTTGGGAGAGGAAGAAGTGTCTTTAGCAGCCTCATCTTCTTCAAGAAGTTGTTGTTTGATGATCATTAATTCTTCATCAAACTCAACAACACTCTTTTTGAAGATGGGCTTTTCAACACTAGACAAAATGATTGGGGCATTTTTGTTTGTAAAAGATTCTTTTCCTTTGCCTTCTTCCTTCCTTTATCATTCTCATAGTCAAAACCAACTCCAACCTTGCAGTCTTCAGTATGCTCCTTATGATAGGTTTGAACAAGCTCAGAGGAGTTCTTAAAACTTCTTATCCTCAATTCATTTTCAGCAATTTGTTCTCTAAGAGCTGTTTCTATTTGTTCAGCACAAACCACTTTGTTTTTAAGATACTCAATCTCTTTCTTCAAACCATCAAGGCTCACAACCATTAGCTCAAGTTTTTCATTCTTTTCTGTAAGCTTAAGATTTTTAGCAGTTAGACTATCAATTTCTTCATTTGCAACTAACATGCTAGTATGAATATTAAACATTTCAGTACTCATGTCTTCAACAGTCTGCTTATATTGAAAGGGAGTCATTTCAAGAGAAGTAAGAATAGGTACCTGACTTGAGGAATCACCATCATCAGAAAATGCCATCAAGGCATAGTTTGAGTACTCTTATTCTTCTTCTTCATCAGAATCATCCCAGAACTTTCCCTCAGCAATAAAAGCTTTACCCTGTTGTTTCTTGAGTAGAGCTTCATACTTAGCTTCAAGCTCTAAGTATGCTTTGTCCTTTTTGACCTGTTTAGGCTTTTTGCACTCAGTGGCAAAATGCCCAAGTTCATTGCAGTTAAAGCACCTTATCTTGGACCTATCCACACTCCCAGATTTGTATCCTCCTTTAGCAGCCCTAGTAATTCCTTTTCCTTTATTGAAGGAGTTTGAGCTATTTGAACCACCAGCATTTCCACTATTAAATTTGGACTTAAATGGTTGCTTCCTCTTAAACTTAATGTTAGGATATCTCCTAGCCATATATGCAAAAGATTTGTTTTCCATCTTGTCCAGCTCATCTATGCTGTAGAACTCATCCTCCTCAGGCAGATCATAAACAACTTGAGTTTCATCACCAGTGTCATCACTTTCCAGTTCTTCAATCTTGACTTGACTGACTTTTAGAGATTCCATTATTTGACCTAGATTGTCAGCAATAAGGGCACAAGAGGTATTGGCCATCAATCCTTGCTTTGCTTGAATAGATCTCTTCTGAAACAACTCTAGCTCATATGTTTTTAAAACACCATACAATACATCAAAACCAATTTTTGTTAGATCTCTTTCTTTGAGAGAAGAGATTCTTGGTTGCAAGTGATCTGGTAGAGTTAGCAAGAACTTCATGTTAAGCTCTTCAGTCTCATAGTGTTTGTCATAGAGTTTGAGCTCATTTATCAGCTTGTTGAACCTTTCAAATACTTCTGTGATTCCCTCCTTTGGTTGAGCCATGAAAGCTTCATACTGTGAAACCAGAATCTGCTTTTTCGTCTTTCTGACTTCAGGAGTTCCTTCACATAGCACTTCTATGAGATCCCACATTTTCTTTGCACTACTGCAGTGAGCAACAGTGCCATACATGTTGAAATCCATAGATTCGCAGATGATAAGTTGGAGATGTCCATCTAGTGCTATTTTCTCCTTTTCAGGATCAGTGTATTTTGAGGGGTCTTTTGGAACATGCCTTGCTAGTATTATCTCAGTGCCAACAGTTGTTTCACCAATCTCAATCATTGGAATAAAGGGACCATGCTTTAGAATGTCTAAATACATGGGATTGGAAGCTTTGATGAAAAGTAACATCTTCTTCTTCCATAAGCTGTAGTGCTTCTTGTTGAATGGAGGAATCTTTATACTGCTCAGTTTCTGTGAACTCATTGTTGATCTTTTCCTGTTTGTACGTTAACAGTTGTTAATCCCAAATGACCTAACAGAATTGTAGAAGGGGGGGGGGGGGTTGAATACAATTCTTGATTTTTTTCAAACTTAAAAATAACTTACAAATTAAAACTGAACTTATAAAATAAAAACCACAAGCACTTAATAATTTCAGTTGGATTGTTTGATGATCCAACTGAAGTGATTTTTATTGCGGAAATAATCTGTGATACAAAAAGTACACAGCTGCTCAGTTACAAGAATGTAGAGAAGTATGCTCTCAAAGATAGCTAATACAATCTATTTGTTTTTCTTCTCTTACTTCTATTTTAACTGCTACACTTGGTTATATATATATTCCCAAGTTTACAAAGCTATTTTTTGCTACACTAAAGTACACTAAAGGTAACCGTCAATAGCTTGCTTTTCATCCCTTTTGTCCAATGGTCCTTGGAGATCTTTGTCTTCTGTCTTCAGTCTTATAGTGATCCCACTCAATAACCAGATTGGAAATTGGAATGTTTTCTTATTCCTTATGTCCATTTTAATGGTTTCCAATGCAAAGTACACTTCCACATCTCCTTTTGATCTGTCAGAAAACTGTCACTATCACTTTGTCAACTATTCAGAAAAGTGATAATGATTCGTTGATAGCAGTAAGGTGTGTTTCGTTGATAGCTTTATTCTTCGTTTCGTTGATGAGTAATCTTCGTTTCGTTGATGAGTAAACTTCATACCGTCGACAGAGTAATCTTCATACCGTTGACATGTCTTCACTTAGGCAAAATTACAAGGCATAATATATTTACAATTAACCAACCTATTTTGCCTATCTAGTACTTAGTCAACACGACTTAGAAAACCTATCCAATATCTACAACGAAATGCATATCAAACTAGAAGTATTGTACAGTGCAATTGCTACATCACTCATTTCGTTGATGAGCTTCCTGTCAACGGAATGCTGCAAAGCATGCCATTTCGTTGACAGCTACAAAATGACTTTACACAAATTCTACTAAGTGTTTTATGTTTATCATCAAGAACAACATATTCCTAACAATCTCCCCCAATTTATGACTGATAGAATAACAGCCATAAATCAAGAGACTTGATGATAACAAAAACACTCAGATACATCATAAATTACAAAAGTAGAAAATGCATTAAGCTTCATAATATTTTAGACAAAATACAAGACTTACAAGACTAATGCCCAAAAGTGCTCCTCTAGTCTGAGCAAATGTTTCATCTATGTCTTCTTTGTGGCATAGTCTTCTTCCCTCTCTTAGAGTTGTTTTCCTCAATTTGGACCTGTAGCCTTCTGTAAAAGATTTTCTCCTCTTCATCTTGATCACCAAGCATGGATTGCATAAACTTTAGAGTTTGATTAGATGCCTTATCCAGCTGGTCTTCCATCCTGAAGAATCTTCTGCAATTGTCCTTGTCCTTAAATTCCATCATCCAGTAAGGTTGAAGATGGATCTTCTTTCCTGTTGAGGGCACTCTAAGCATCCTGGGAAGAGCCTCAGGCTTGTTCCAGCTAGCCTTTATCTGACAGATTTTGGAGACCACCTCAGACTTGGCTGTTTTGGTGAAGCCAAAGTCCTTCTTCAAGCATCTAAACACTGAGAGTAGTGTTTGATAGTCTTCTCCTAAAATTCTATAGAGAGGCCACACTTGTTCTCTACCTCCCTTGAATGTAAAAACTAGTCTCTCGGGTAATTTTTGAGAAGCTGCAATGCCTCTTACTTTCACCAGGTTGTTTAAGTCAAGATGTAAACTGGATTCTTCCCTGATGTCAGCAATGTACATGCAGTCCTCTGGATTTGCAGGGGGTTTCTGAGGTTGTGGCTTTCTCACAAACACTGGCTTTGCCTTGACAGCCCTTTTCTTTGTCTTCATTGGTTGATCCTTCTCAAATAGGAACTTTGGAAAGTAGGCCTCATCAAATTCAAGAGGCTCCTCTTTTGGCACAATTGGTTGATCATGAAAGTTGACAAGATCTGCAGGATCACAGGCCAACTTTCCTTCATGAGGTAGATCAACAGGAATTTGATGTGCACTTGTTATGGAAGAGTCTTGAGCAGTGTCCTGAGAATCATCTTTGTCAAAGTTCAGATTCCTTTTAGCTCTAGCCTTTGGCTGCCTTACACTCTTCCTTTCCTTTCCAGTTTCCTTAGCTTCATCCTTAGCCTTTTCTTCCTGTAGGGTTTCTTCATCTTCAAGTGATTGAGCAACTGCTAGTGCTTGCATTGCTGTCCTTTTAGATTCTTCAGCTTTGGCCTTAGCAAAATTTGGGTGACCAACCCAAATGCAGATTTCTTTGCTATCCCTGTAGATGATGGCCCTTTTGTTCCTTATGCTTGGATGATTGCTCTCTTTGTTTTCCATGATCAGCTTCCCTAGGACTTTGAACTCATCTGGCTTTGGTGGAGGATAAAATATCCTTGTAATGTTCTTGCCCTTGGGTTTGACAGGTGATATTGGAGATATCCCTCTTGCATCCACATTCCTAAAGCATGAAGATTATCCTTTCTCACTTCTTGAATCTTGAAGGACTCCATGCTGAAGGGGTTCTATAACATAAGAACTCTTGAACTGTGGCTCCCATTCCGTTGATGTTACAACCATGGCATTCATTGATGGTTGATCCGTTGATGGATTTGAGTTCTTTGCAGTTCCAGCAATTCTCTTGACTCTTGCTTCTATGTTGGACCAATGATCTTTGATCTGTTCTGCAAGTCTCATCCTCATAGAAGCTTCCTGAATTAGGTCAATGCCATCCTTTTTCTTCTGTCCAAGCTCCCCCATTGCTAGTGGCTCATTTGGTAAGGAAATGGCTGGGACCAAAACCTTTGTGATTCGTATATCAAGCTCTTTAGATTTCTCTAGCTCCTTAGATTTCTCCCCCTTTTTGTTATCATCAAGTGAGATGAGAGGGAGTCCTTGAGCTGCCAAAAGCTGGGTGAGTAGCTGAGTTTGCTTCTCCTGTTCCTTTTGCATATGAGAAAGTGTAGCCTCAACTTTGTCCACTCTAGAGGAAAGAATCTTCAAAGATGAGGACACTTCAGGTTCCTTGGAGAAAAACCTGTTCATCTTGGACACAGTTAGAAGAGGAAGCTTTTCATCTAGCCTCCTGTCAGTAGCATCCCTGAGGTTGCTAATGGAATCCTTGATTTCTGTAGCTTCAATCATTGTCTGCAACATCTGTAGCCTTTGGATTTCCAGTGAATCCATGATGGCCTTGTAGAATTTCTTGTCCCTTGCATTTGCAGACTCATGAGCTAGATATGCCTCATTGTACTGCCTTGTGATAGCAGCATCTAGAGTGCATCTTCCTTGCATATCCTGAGAAAGCCAGTTTGGTCTAGGAGGCACCACAGAAGTCCCAGTCTGTGAAGTAGTGGCCACCTGTAGATTGTCACCAAAGCTGTCCTCATCATCAGAAAAGTCAAAGTCTCCACTTGCTGCAGCTGCTGGAGATAGATTGGTCAAGGCATCCTTTGCTCTTTGCATTGATGCAGTTGTATGAATTAGGTTTAGTGACCTCTCTGCCTCCACATTGCCCTGTTGAGCCATAACCTGATAGGTTGGCACAGGATGAGTAAAGGTCTCAGGATCCAGGGAAATACTATCCAGAGTTTGTTGATAATGCTCTTAGAAAATAAGTTCCCTTTCTCCCTCACTGACCCCCATTAACTCACTAGCAATGGCTGCTTCCTCCCTTATGACTCTTGTAGTCCCTTCTCTCTCTCCACTCTTTTCTTTCATCATGGGCTCCCCATGGCTCACACCTCTCACACCCTCACCTTCACCTACTAAGGTGGTACTCTCAATCTCTCCTTTTGTCTGGCTGGAAGAAATAGCCAGCCTCTCACTCTCATTCTCTCCTTTTGCCTGGCTGCAAGCCAGCCTCTCAGTTTCACTCTCTCTCAAACCTAAAAGTGTCTCAACTACCACCAGGTCATCTACACTAGTTGTGGAAACAACTTGATCTTCAATAAGGGGTGTAGAATGACCTATCAACGGAATGGTAGTTTGAACTGTCAACGGGATGGATACCGTTGATAGAGAAACACTTATCAACGAAAGAGGTTGTTCCGTTGACGAAGTCAATAAAAAAATTTGAGAAAGTGAAATTACAATCGAATCTGTGGTGATTGATGTGAGATTGGGGTCCACAGATCCTCTTGCAGCTTCAGAAAAAATTGGTTGATGGCCCAACAAATCACTTAACAAGTGATGACCACCAGCTTCAGAGTGGGGCTTCTCCAAGATAAGAGTTGGAGAATCAGGAATAGATGTATGGATCATGTCCACATCTAAAGACTGAGTTGGTGAATTTGGTGGAGATGGTTCAAGGTTGATGTTTAGAGAATGGGACTGTAACCCCAGAGTAATAATTGGGGTTACATCAAACTAAATTTGTGAAACTGGAAGTGTTGCTTCCAGAGTGTGTGCACCCTGTGTACCCTTGGATTTTTGTTTCACTCTCTTTTGGTATTGGGAAAATGTAGACTGTGGGCTTGAAGTGTCCCTTACCCTCTTGGAGTGTGCTCTTGGAGGAGAGCTTGTTTCAATAATCACATCCTTTTGGGAGGATGCAACTAGACTTGTGTTTAAATCCATTTTACTCATTATGCCTTTTTGGGAAGACACGATGGGGCATGGCTGGGACACACTATCCTTTCCTTCCTTATTCTTGGGGTTTCTTTGATTTTCACCCCTTCCCTCACCTCTCACAACTCCAGAATCACTCCCCTTTGGTTGTGAAGTAGTTTTTGCAACAGGTGCTGTAACAGCCCCAAATCCGGGGTTCCATTCTAAAGCTTTTCTTCTTCAGGCACACCCTAAGGTGCTCGATACTTACGTCATTGCCGACTTATAATAGTCGCTAAGAATTCAACCATCAACATTTGCAATCGCAGGGAATTCTATTCGACTAGGCGCAGACATCTCAAATAAGCGTTCTGTTCTATAAGAAGACTTCGATACCGCTGTCGCCCATAGCAATGACAATTCCTCATGTCGACTGGGCGGTACTCCACACTTTTGGCACAATAGCCTTTTCATTTAAGTCAATCCCGGAACTTCTCAGTCCGTCTTGGTCCTTAAATATATTTCGCCTTTACCGTCCAATCTCAACTTCATCATTTTATCTCTACAATCAATTATAGCAATCAGGGTCTGTCCACCAACTCATATAACGGCTATCTTACCCAATCCACAGGGTTCGCTCTAATTTCCACTCTCTTTGGTGACATCCTCTGGTAATCAGAAAGACAAGGTTTGCCAAAATTTGTTGAATTTCCCTCCAAATCTGGGAAATTTGATCAATCTATTTACCTACTAGTAATACTCGGATCTGATTTCCGACCTTTCTGTTCTATCCTCATAATTCCTTCCTGGTTTCCTGAGGGTGGTAAATCTCGTTCTCGATTCCGTCTTAGCGTGCTTGTCTTACAATGACATTTGCATGGTACATATAACCAAAATTTTCCTTGAGATAATAACATTCCTCAATGATGTAATAGACACTAGTTCCAGTGGAATCGCTGGTCGTGGGGGATTGAAACCTCATAGTCAAAGCAATTCCTTACACTATTCTAGGCAACTAAGTACCCTTAATCGTTCGTGAAAATCTGAACACATTGGTTCTTACATATGCCGCCTCCTTATGGGCAACTATAACTGATTACGAGTAACAGGTTTCGTTCAAGTCGAATCAATCCACTGATACTGGCTATACTGCCTCTACCTCTTCTGCTTTGGAGACTCTACTCCATTTTCTTTGTCATACCTCTTGATGAATCATGAACGATCCTTAAACTCTCGTCTCGTCACTTATTTGTCCCTTGAAGGTTCGTCCGGTCCTATTGTACGACCTCAAGTAACATACTACATCTTTATCAATCAACACGTCCTTTACAAGATTCTTTCCTTGACCCACTATGGGGTCTTCCTCTAGATCCTCCTATGGATCCTCCTTTATCGGGTCTTCGTCCATCTCAAGGAGCGCATCATCAAATGCCTACTCGAAGGCCTCGGGATCTGGTATCTCAGAATCCCATCCATCTATAACTCATACGAATCGAGGTGACTAACCATGAAGTCCTAAGTACGGTTTCCCAGAAGAAATCCCCTCTCGGGCTTCATCTTAAACAGTCAGGGTCATGTCTTCTAACTCGACTACGAACTCAATTTGAGCTCTAGATGTTCTTATCATTATTAAGGGTATTGTAAGACTCGATCTCCTATCGTTTCTGAGGACTGTAACCTAATGCTCTGATACCATCTCTGTAACAACCCCAAATCCGGGGTCGGGGATTTAGGGTCGTCACGATCCATGTACTCCTTGCCTTACCTGTATTACTCACACCATTCATAATTCACCTGCTCATGACCCCACAACATATGTCTCACACACACACACACAGGTTAGAGTCTCAGAAACGACACAATACAACAACTGCGGAATAAATAATTTTTATTACAATACCCAAATGTCTTTTGAATCTGTTACTGATACAATTTCTAAGTATTGTTACATTACCAACTTAGCCTTCTGATGCTCACAATTCTCTAATACCATTCATGTCTATACATAAGTTGAATACCAAAAGCCGTAGCCTGATTCGATTGGTTCGTACTACTCCCGGGATCACTGCTAGAAACTGTTTATGAAAACGCCTTGCGAGGTAAGTGCCGTCCCATTGGCATCCTGCTTCGCTGCTATATAATATATATAAAATAATAGCAAGAGTGAGCGATAGCTCAGCAAGGTAATGAAAGTATGCAATAATTCTGCCTTTAATTCAACCCAGAAATAAAGCGGGTATAAGACAATAATTTGTCAAAATATCTCGATACTGAAATCATTTCCTTATCGGAATGTATTCCAAAAATAGTACCATTACTGTACTTCAAATATCATTTCAGAATACTCTGCAACTTTCGATATTCATACCATGAACAAAGTTCTAGTATAAAATAAAAGACAGGATAACTCAGTATATCCTTTTCGTAAAATACATGCTATATAGAATATAAGCAGACTATCAACATATAACTTAAAAGATGAAGTTATAAGGAAAATTCAATATAAGGTTTCCATAACCCAAAATCCACTATTTCATATATATATCCTTAATCAGGTTTTATCAGAGTCATAACTCATAAAATAAAAGATGAAGTTGTAGGAATTTCCAAATATCATCTTTCATATCAAACATTTACCTCATATCATAATGTGGAAATAAATGCAAGGTAAAATATTTCCAATCCATTTTCTAAACTCATCTGATTTCATATATCTTTTTCAAAACAATCATATACCTTTTTGTAATCTCATATGCTTTCTGATAAACTCATATACTGGAATAAACTCGAATACTCTTGAGTAAACTTTCTCTTTCTGAAACTTGCATAGAACTGAATGACTGGAATAAACTTTCTTTTCTGAAAACTTGCATAAAACTGAGTAACTGGAATAATTTCTCTTTCTCTGAAAACTTGCACAAAATGTGCTCTTTCATGAATAGTGAACTGTAGATGGAGATGCTAGGCGCCGAGGATACCCCTGCGATGATCAGTCGCAAGCTGTATCCCCCTGCTGTTTTTCTACGTAGAAGGGAAGATAATCAGTCTCACACCGACTTACCTCCCCGCCAATCGGTTGTAGGCAGGAAGAACAGACCCGTTCATAGACGGTCGATTCTGTTACTCTCCACTTATCCTATGGTCGGGCACTGATAATCATCTAAGGGAAGAACAGACCCGTTCACCAGTCCGTCGGCCATATTGTAATTCCCTTAGGGGACCGGCGCTACTCAGTCCCTTACATATCTCCAAGTTCGAGTAAATCCAAGTATACAACTCCAAAAAGTAGTCGTATCTGGTTGGAAAGGAAATTCACTCATATTTCCCAGGCTGATGCCTGTTAATGGATATCACTGATTTCACTGATCTTACTTCTCGAGTTTTGAGGAAGTAATCAAAATCATTTTGATGGTAGTATATCAGACTGATAATTTCATTGATTTAAAAAGATTTAGGACCGGGTAGTCTACTGGAAACAAGCATAAAATCTTGAGAAAGGTTCCATGCATCTTTGTAGTTTGAGCGAACATTTAAGTCTTTATGAATATAGACTTAAAAGGGAAATAGATTTGGGAACCTTCTCTAATTATGTTTATAATTGACTGAATAAAACTTTATTAGCTATCTAGGGTTTAAAGAATAGTTTTCACAAATTACTTCCTTAAGAAGTAGGGCTTTAAATAATTAACGTAAGCTATATTTAATAAAGAATATTTATTTAAAAGTAATTTCCACACACTTCCTTAACAAAGAATGGAAAATAAATTAATAAAATAACCCTAGATAGCAACTGATACCATTCTCGGTACGTAGTATAAGTACAGAGTATATATAATATAACTCTAGATAATAACTGATACCATTCCCGGTCCGTAGTTTAAATACAGAGTATATACCCCCTACTGAGGGTTTTCTTAACACATCAGCTCAAAATATTGCTATAACCATAGCTTATAAGCTCAACTCATATCAATAACTGTTACTTAGCACCATAAGTATCATTTCGAAATCAAAAACACATAACATATATCTCAAAATCTTTTATTTATCACAACAACAGTTTATAGAGGCATAGGTTTGAAAACTTGCATCTAGTATAAGCATACTTCAAAATATGGTTTTAGAAACTTGCCTGATGCTCGAGAGGTGATAGGGCTCGTGACAATGTCGAACAATCTAGACAAAGTCAAACGAAAACACACGGTTAATCCCCTCGATAAACCACTTATAACTCAATGCTTAAACACGTAAGCGAAACACAACCAAGGAATTACTAGCTCGTTATAGGCTCATACTAAGTCCACGTTTAGTCGACAATTACTTAAGCCGTAGGTTTAGTCCGAAATCGATCCTCGAATACAAGTTATACTTAACCATTTACAACATTGGTTTCTAAGTCATGTTCTTGGTGGTTTTCACTTGCGCGACCTCGACTAAAACATTTTTATAAAATCGAAACATAATCTATTTAATCCGAATCTTTTTCGTAAGCCTTCCTAACTGTCTCTAGCATTATATCACAAATTTTCACATTTTAATTCGACTCTTAAAGGTCTTTGACTTAGCATCAAAGTGGTTACATTTCTGCGATGAAACCTCTCGAACCACGATTACTAAAACTAGCATAACTCTTAAACCGTTCGGCCAAATTAGGCGAACCACATATCATTATGAAGCTTATAACATAAACTACACAATCATGGGCAGTAGTACTCAAGGGTCGAGCTCTAACAGAGGAAAAACAGGGAACCAATCAGTAGGTAAAAATTTGGGCATTACGACGGCTATAACTCGGATATTCCCAAATTTCAAATCATCCAAAATGCATATCGATTACTCCGCACAACACATACATCTTATATAACATAGAACTGAGGCCAAGCAATGCCTTTCCGTTCATATAACTCATTATAACTTAAATCAAAGCCCAATCTTAACAACTAAGGCTATAAACATGCATAACACCATTAATCATCCATAAACCCCATAATACTTCAAGGGTTTCAAGATTTATACCTTCTCCAAGCTTGCTTGCTGCTAAATTCCTTATGTAACCTTAGATCCTTGCTTAATACAACCTTTGGAAGCCACAAACTCAATATCCAAAAACAAAACAAAATACAAGTTACTATTCATCGTTACTTTGTAAAATCCATATAACATCGACAAACAAGAGTTTGGTTCTGAGATTTTTACCACCCCTTCTACTCTTCAAGGGCTTTCTTTTGAGTCCTACCTCATCACCAGGGGATGCTTGAAGCTCGACTTATTGGCTTTCTAAGGTGAGTGGTCGAAACTGGAAAAGCAGGACAGTTTCTGTTCTCCGACTTGGGGAAGCGATTTGACTAGGCTACACTCCTTTGTTGGCCATGAAATTTTGAGCGAACGTTTCCCATGGAGTGGAGAAGCTATGGTTAAAAGTTGGTGATTTTATCATGATTAGATATTAAGTTACGAATTTTTCTTCATTGCTTGGTCTTGCTGGGCAGAAATCTGGAAAATGAGGGAGAGAGCTTTTCTCTTGCTTTTCTTCTTTTCTTTTTCTTTGTTTTGATTAATAATGATAAGAATGCTGATATTTTTGTATAAGTGGTGAGTCATCACCTTGATGTCTTCTCCTTGCGACACTTGTCAAACATGCACTGGTTGAGATAAAGTAACTTTACTGGTTTGCTTTACTGATTCGTTTCTTTTCACATGGATGATCCAAATATTGCATTCATTGAATTAATCTTGTTACATGTTACTTCCATGTCTATATTTAATCCTGTAAATGTTGCCTTGTTCCTCTTAAAACGATTCGAAATATTTCCTAAAGAGCGAATAAAACTCTACGCGATTTTCGCAGTGAATGGTAACTATTCACTATTCATTCCAACAATCGAATCCTTAAATCGACTTTAATAAAATAATAAAATTCCAAATTATTAAATCCTCAATTCCTCAATTTTAATATCTCATTTCTTGAATATAATAATATATAATTCGCTGCCCGGTCAAATACTACACCAAAATAAATTTTGGAATTTCTGAATTCCGATCGTCTTTGCATTCCCTTATTTACTCCGTAGATCACTAATATGACTTCGGAATATCCACACTACGTCTCGTACATAGGTGGCATGAAAATTTTTCTTAACCCTCAAAATCACTATTCATCCACCAATATCACTATTCACTGCTGCACTTAATCATAATAAGAAAAGTTTTAAATTTTTCCAAAAATTCGGGTTATTATAGGTGCCTTTTGAGAAGCACCTGAGGTTGGCTTTGAGGATTTCTTAGATTTAGGTTTTGCTGCTTGGGCAGGAGCCTGTTGGGACACAGTTACAGACTCCATAGCAACATTGGTAGGTGAAACAATATAGTAACAACTACACTAACAGGGTTAGAAGAAGTTACCTCAATGATGGGCAGATACACCACTGAGACATCACCATTGTGGTTAAGTCTCAGTATATCTGTCAAAACCCTCTTCTCTTGCACAAAACACTCGAACCTGGAAATAGGGTTAGAGATAACTAATGGTGCTGGACTAGCTAACATGGTTAGCCAACATCATCAGAAACCGAGCATAATTGATATTCTTTTTCCTATTAGCCTTATCACCCAACTTAGCACCAATTTCATACATAAGTTGAGTGCTAAAGTTGTAATATCTATCAGTTAGAAGCATGGTTAAGAGAATCAACATAGAATTAGTTAATGCATCAAAATTGCTAATCTTTCCAGAGAAGACCTTAATGAATGCATCAGCTAAGTAACTGTATTCCTTAACCAAACCTCTCCTAATAATCTTACCCAAATTATCAGTAGGCAAAGAGTAGTTTATAGAATTTAGCATGTTAATCATTTCAGTATATGTAGGCAAAGCATCACAGTTATTTTCAGGAATATGTAGACATGCTTGCAATACATCAAAGTTAACTATATACTCATTACCTTGGATGGTGAATTGCAAACTGTAATTTGTCCCACTATACTCACATGAGGTCCAAATCTCCTCGATTATCTCATTGTAGAGTGGTGTAGAGTGAAACATTGCATAGCTCAACTTGCAATTCTTCATGAAATCCATCATTTTGAAAAAGATGTTGTTCGGGCTTTCCTTGACAACAAAAGGGATGGAGTTGTTCTTCTCATAGATAAACCCTCCAGCAGACATAAGCTTGACTATTGGTGCCATTGTTGAGTGAAGAAAAGCTTCGAACTGAATTGCTTGTTAGAGAGAAGAAGAAAGAAAAGCCTTTGGAATTTTTGAGAACAAGTAAAAAAAATATTAAAGAAAATAGAATTTCTTAAATACTCCCCCAAAAATTCTCAGAAATAAAGTCCAATAATCAATGTAAATTACTGGATTGGCTTAAAAATATGACCGTTACTTTTAAAGTATTACCATGATTTATACTTACAGGGGTGTATGTATAGATCGTGGTAAGAGACGTGTCAAATTTCAACGGTTCAGATTAACTGCGCTATATCAACGAATCAGGATTGGGCGGTTAAAGTCCCGTCTATTTCGTTGATAAAGCTGCGTTTCGTTGATATAAAAGAGCTATCAACGAAACACCCAGAAAAATGCTAAGACTGTCAACGAAATGGTGCGTTTCGTTGACATAGTAATTTTGACTTAGACAAAATTGCACTTTTTCCTGAGAAAATTAATTCACAGAAAAACATAGCAAATTTCTGGCTACATTGTAACTTGCAAAAATCTCAAAAATAATTAGGAGAAATTTAACATACCTAGCTCACTTACTAGTCTTGAGAATGTTGATTCATCAAGTGGCTTGGTAAAAATGTCTGCAAGTTGCTGTTCACTTGGAACAAAATGTAACTCCACGGTACCATTCATAACATGTTCTCTAATGAAATGGTACTTGATGTCAATGTGCTTGGTCCTTGAATGCTGCACTGGATTCTCAGTAATGGCAATGGCACTAGTGTTGTCACAGAAAATAGGAATTTTCTCAACTCTTAATCCATAATCAAGTAGTTGATTTTTCATCCATAAAATATGTGCACAACAACTTCCAGCTGCAATATACTCAGCCTCAGCTGTGAAGGTAGAAACTGAGTTTTGTTTCTTGCTGAACCATGAGACAAGCTTGTTTCCTAAGAATTGACAGGTGCCAGTTGTGCTTTTCCTATCAATTTTACATCCTTCATAATCTGCATCTGAATAACCAATTAGTTCAAAGCCAGATTCTCTAGGATACCAAATGCCAAGGTTTGGTGTTCCTTTGAGATATCTGAAAATTCTTTTAATAGCAACTAAATGGGATTCCCTAGGATCAGCCTGAAATCTAGCACATAGACATGTAGCAAACATAATATCAGGTCTACTAGTTGTTAAATATAAAAGTGAGCCTACCATGCCTCTGTAACTTGAAATGTCCACAGATTTTTCCTTAGTATTCAATTCAAGTTTTGTGGCAGTAGGCATGGGAGTTTTGGCAGGAGAGCACTCCATTAAGTTAAATTTCTTTAACAAATCATGAATGTACTTTGTTTGACTAATGAAAATGCCTTCATTAAATTGTTTCACTTGGAGACCAAGGAAATAAGTTAATTCTCCCATCATGCTCATTTCATATTTACTTTGCATAAGCTTGGCAAACTTTTGACAAAGTTTCACATCTGTAGACCCAAAGATTATGTCATCTACATAAATTTGAACAAGTATAGTAGAGCCATTCACAACCCTGTGAAACAGAGTTTTATCTACAGTACCTCTAATGAAGAAATTCTCAAGGAGGAACTGTGAAAGTGTGTCATACCAGGCTCTAGGTGCTTGTTTCAAACGATAGAGTGCTTTGAGGAGGAAGTATACATATTCTGGAAAATCATCATCTTCAAAACTAGGAGGTTGACTTACATACACCTCCTCTTCCAATTCCCCATTCAGAAAAGCACTCTTCACATCCATTTGATAGACTTTGAAATTGGCATGGGCTGCATAGGCTAGGAAAATCCTTATTGCTTCTAGTCTTGCAACAGGAGCAAAGGTTTCATCAAAATCAATTCCCTCTTCCTGTGAATAGCCTTTTGCAACCAATCTAGCTTTGTTCCTTGTGACTATGCCATTTTCATCCATCTTGTTTCTGAACACCCATTTTGTGCCTATGACACTCCTGTCCTTAGGCTTGGGCACCAGCTTCCAAACTTTGTTCCTCTCAAATTGGTTTAGCTCCTCTTGCATAGCTAAAACCCAATCTGGATCTAGAAGTGCATCCTCAACTTTCGTTGGCTCATCTTGAGACAGAAAGCTACTGTATAGACATTCCTCTTGAGTTGCTCTTCTAGTTTGGACTTTTGAAGAAACATCACCTATAATAAGTTCAAAGGGATGATCTTTAGTCCATTTCCTTGAGGGAGGTAGATTTGCTCTTGACGAGGTAGCTTCATGATCATGATTGCCTTGATTGGATAATTGTCCTTGAGAAACTCCCCCTGAGTTTGTTGTCCCTAATTGATCACTTCTGGAAGCATTTCTTTGCCTGTCAACGGTATGACCAATTTGGCTGTCAACGAAACGCTCATTTTGACTGTCAACGAATCCATCACCATGACTGTCAACGAAATGACCATTTGGTCTGCTAGCAGCTATTCTTTTCAATCTTAATGCAACAATTTCATCTTCACTTCTGCTTTCATCTATGCTAGATACAACAACTTTAGGCTGTTTCTCAGTAGCCTTAACATGATTCACTTGATCTCCTTCCTCATTCTCAAAAGAAAGACTTTCATGGAAACCTTCATCACAGAGACCTTGAATTTTGAGATCATCAAAAACAACATATACAGATTCCATAACAATGTTGGTTCTGAGATTATAGACTCTATAAGATTTCCCTGCTGCATATCCCACAAATATTGCTTCATCTGCCTTTGCTTCAAATTTCCCCAAATGCTCAGCTTGATTTCTCAGAACAAAGCACTTGCATCCAAAGACATGAAGAAAATCCAATAGTGGCTTCTTTCTTTTGAGTAGTTGATAAGGGGTCATTCCCTTGGCCTGATTAATCAAAGAAATATTTTGAGTAAAGCAAGTTGTGTTAACTGCCTCAGCCCAAAAATAAGTTGGTAACTTTGATTCATCTAGCATTGTCCTTGCAACTTCAATAAGTGTTCTGTTTTTCCTTTCAACTACACCATTTTGCTGTGGTGTCCTTGCTGCTGAAAACTCATGCAAAATACCATTTTCTTCACAGAACACCTTCATGCTTGAATTCTTGAATTCTGTCCCATTGTCACTCCTAATCCTTCTTACTTTGAAATCAGGATGATTGCTTACCATCCTAATGTGATTGATAATGATTTCACTTTCCTCATCTTTGGAGTGCAAAAAGAAGGTCCATGTAAATCTAGAAAAATCATCAACAATCACAAGACATTATTTCTTCTTTGAGATAGACATGACATTTACAGGGCCAAACAGATCCATATGAAGCAACTCAAGCTGATGGACAATTGATGACTCTGTCTTGCTTTTGAATGATGCCTTCTTTTGTTTCCCTTTTTGACAGGCATCACACAAACCATCCTTGGAGAATTCCACTTGTGGAATTCCTCTGGCAAGATCTTTCCTCACCAAATCATTCATAACCTTAAAATCCAGATGAGATAATTTCTTGTGCCATAGCCAACTTTCATCCTTGCTTGCCTTGCTGAAGAGACAAGTGATGGTGTCTGGACTTGTGCTACTAAAGTCAGCAATGTACACATTCCCTCTTCTGAATCCAGTCATTACCACATTGTTGTTTCCTCCTTTAGAAACAACACAGGCTTCTTTAGAAAAAGTAACTAAAAATCCTTTGTCACAAAGTTGGCTGATACTAAGCAGATTGTGCTTAAGACCATCCACCAATGCAACCTCATCTATGATGACATTCTCTTTTGAAATCAAGCCATATCCCTTAGTGTAGCCTTTGCTGTCATCTCCAAAAGCAATACAAGGGCCAGCTCTTTCCTGAAACTCTGTGAGCAGGGTAGAATCACCAGTCATGTGTCTTGAACAACCACTATCCAAGTACCAAAGATTCCTTTTGTCTCCCTGCACACAATAAAATCAAATCAAGTTGATTTTGGTACCCAAGTTACCTTGGGTCCTGTTTTGTTAGCCTTTGCTTTTCCTTTTATATCATTTTTCACCTTGGGCTCAGATTGATTTAAATCAATCTTCACCTTTGGTGTTGATTTCTGAGGGTTGCTCACATTTTCATTCACAGCATGCATAGTTGGAGGAACAAACATGTTATTCACATTCCATGGCATTTGTGGCACATTAAACATATTCATGTATGGATTAGGCACAAATGACATGCTGGCATATGGATTTTGAAATTGTGCATATGGAGCAAACATGTTAGGCATAACAGGCATTGTAGGCATAGAACTATTCATTGCAGACTTGGGCATTTTCACATTAGCAGTCTTCTTAACAGATTTGCAGTTAGTAGATAAATGACTAACACTTCCACAATTGACACATGTCTTTATAGGAGCATATTTATCAGGTGTGTAATTGTTGTGTTTGTTAATCCCTACTTTTCCATTCCTGTTATTCTTTTTATTTCCCTTAGCCTCAACTTGAACTTTCTCTAACTTGTCTTTCAATTGCTTGTTAGACAAGTGACCTACATTAGCTCTCTCAACAGGCTTCTCAACTTTCTTTGATTTACTAGACTCACCTTGAAAAAAGTTCTTGGTGACAGGACCATACTTGTTATTAAGTCTAGTGAGTTCATCTTTTCTTTTCTCTGTCAACGAAACAGCCTGATCGGTTGATGGTTCATCTGTCAACGGAACATTGCATTCCGTTGACATATCAACCTTCAACAAATGATCATTGTTGTTTGTTGACTATGTTTCTGATTCTAAGGTTTCACCAACATACCCTAGCTTTTCTTTGTTCTTTTTCCATGATTGTTCACAGAAAGATTCCATACCTTGAACATTAATGATGTTGTTAGCAACATTCCTGGCATCTTTCCATTTTGCAATCACACTTTGTTCTATTTCAAGTTGTGTTTTAAGAATTTCTTCCCTTTCTAACAAGTTCTCAAGTTCCTTCTTAGCATCCCTACTAACACACCTCATTTTCTCAAAATCAATGAGTTGTGCTTCTAACATTGCATTCCTATCACTTAAGAGCAAATTAGTCTCTTTTATTCACAGATGCTATCAATGCAATAGATCCACCTTTCTTCTGTACCTTTTCAATTTCTTCATCTTCCTCCATTTCCAACTCATATGTCTTTAAGGTTCCATAAAGCCTTTCAAGAGTGTAGTCTTTGTACTCTTGAGTGTTTCTGAGAGAAACAGTCATAGGCTTCCATTCTTTTGGAAGAGCTCTAAGAAATTTAAGGTTTGAATCCTTGGTTTGATAGATCCTCCCATACAACTTTAATCCATTCAAAAGCTTTTGAAACCTACTAAACGTATCATTTAGGGTTTCACCAGCTTTAAAATGAAAATGCTCATATTGTTGTATAAGGAGCTGCATTTTGTTTTCCCTAACTTGCTCAGTTCCTTCACAGAGAGTTCTAACAGTGTCCCATACTTCTTTGGAGGTTGTACAGTTTATGACATTGTCAAACATCTCTTGCTCCAAACCATTAAACAGAATGTTCATGGTTCTTTTATCTTTATGGATTTCTGCAACATCTTCAATAGTCCATTCTGAGACAGGTTTTGGAATCTCTACATCAGGAGCATCATCTGGCAATCCAACTCTAGATGCGAACTTCATGGGAACGTGTGGACCTTTCTCAATGCAGTCTACATACCTCTCATCCATAGACATGAGATGTAAATGCATCTTTACTTTCCAGTGAAAGTAATTGTCCTTATCAAGAACTGGTATCTTTACACCTGCATCCTTCTTCATCATGGTTACTATTTTGGTCTTGATCTTTAAACTTCTTGTTTGCTAGAAGCTTGCTCTGATACCAATTGTTAATCCCAAATGACCTAACAGAATTGTAGAAGGGGGGGGGGGTTGAATACAATTCTTGATATTTTTCAAACTTAAAAATAACTTACAAATTAAAACTGAACTTATAAAATAAAAACCACAAGCACTTAATAATTTCAGTTGGATTGTTTGATGATCCAACTGAAGTGATTTTTATTGCGGAAATAATCTGTGATACAAAAAGTACACAGCTGCTCAGTTACAAGAATGTAGAGAAGTATGCTCTCAAAGATAGCTAATACAATCTATTTGTTTTTCTTCTCTTACTTCTATTTTAACTGCTACACTTGGTTATATATATATTCCCAAGTTTACAAAGCTATTTTTGGCTACACTAAAGTACACTAAAGGTAACCATCAATAGCTTGCTTTTCATCCCTTTTGTCCAATGGTCCTTGGAGATCTTTGTCTTCTGTCTTCAGTCTTATAGTGATCCCACTCAATAACCAGATTGGAAATTGGAATGTTTTCTTATTCCTTATGTCCATTTTAATGGTTTCCAATGCAAAGTACACTTCCACATCTCCTTTTGATCTGTCAGAAAACTGTCACTATCACTTTGTCAACTATTCAGAAAAGTGATAATGATTCGTTGATAGCAGTAAGGTGTGTTTCGTTGATAGCTTTATTCTTCGTTTCGTTGATGAGTAATCTTCGTTTTGTTGATGAGTAAACTCCATACCGTCGACAGAGTAATCTTCATACCGTTGACATGTCTTCACTTAGGCAAAATTACAAGGCATAATATAATTACAATTAACCAACCTATTTTACCTATCTAGTACTTAGTCAACATGACTTAGAAAACCTATCCAATATCTACAACGAAATGCATATCAAACTAGAAGTATTGTACAGTGCAATTGCTACATCACTCATTTCGTTGACGAGCTTCCTGTCAACGGAATGCTGCAAAGCATGTCATTTTGTTGACAGCTACAAAATGACTTTACACAAATTCTACTAAGTGTTTTATGTTTATCATCAAGAACAACATATTCCTAACAACAGTCCTTCTCTGATACCACTTGTTAGTAATGAATACCACTTAGAAACTAGACAGAGGGGGGTGAATGGATAGTTTGATTGATTTTTGCTTTCTTGAAACTAAATTGCTGCAGTAGATTGTATGTAAAGAAATGCGGAATGAACAACACACACAATTAATTTAATCTACTTTGTATTAAGCAAATTAAATACTACAGCTTCCCAGAATTTCACAACTGAATTTCTGGCTTCTAAACAAGAACAGATTGTATCTCGTTTGCTTACAGAGAAAAGAGTGCTTTTGATAAAACTATGTGTATCTCTCTTGCTACTAACAATAGGGTGTGCATGATATATAAGTCCTATACAAACTAGTGCACACACCTATTTACACTGTTACCCTCACTGCTAGTCCAACTTGTCCTTCCATAAGAGGTTAACTGTGTCAGGAAGGACCACCTGCTTTTCGGAGTCTTTCCCGTTTCTGTAGCTGCTTGTCTCTTATCTTTCTCTCCAAGTTTAGCTGTAGATTTGCCATCTGTTCTTTGGACCACCTTGCCATAACAAATGCTTCAATATTTGTCTCCTTTGATTTTTGGTTTTGTACCTTGATTTGTCTTGTTATAAACGGCTAAGTGTTGATATCGTGAACTCCAGCATTTCCCTGTATCCTTTGTAGACTTCGCGATCTAGCCTTTGGAGACTTCGCGACATAGCCTTGTTGAGGACTTCACGAACTAGGCTTTTGAGGACTTCGCGATCTAAGCTTTTGAGGACTTCGCGATCTAGGCCTTTTGAGGACTTCACGATCTAGACCATTTTGGGACTTTGCGATCCAGGCCTTTTGGGGACTTCACGATCTAGTACATCTTGACTTTGCGGTATCAACACTTCACGATATGAGTAATGAAGACTTCACGACATAGTTCAATTAGGACTATGCGATCTTAGTACTTCACGACATAGATATTGGCAACTTCACGACATAGCTTTATTCTGACTTTGATATATAATGCCTTAGACAAATTTCTGCAACTTATTTCTTCAGGGCCTTATTCATCTCCATCCTGCTGCATGAACGATTCTGAACTTCTACCAGGATAATTATTCAATGGCCTATGTACATTCTAAATGCAAGAAACTTACTAAGCTCATTATAATTCTGAGCATACATGATCAAACTAATGTTCATGAGAACAAGACAAGTACAGAGAGAGACCTATACTATATCCCAGTGATAGAATTCACTAGGTCATGTAGTGTGACATAGTCACATAGTGTAGGCTTGATAATGGTGGTATTCAGACATGTCTTGAGCCTAACACAATAGACTTGTGCTCATATGAGAACCCCCATTATTGTGAGAACTGAGATCTAATCTCAATCACACATTTCTTTTATCTAAACTAAATCCTAGCCATATATTTAATATTTTCAAATTTTATTTTTTATTCTCATCTCTCTCATCTACACCCATTTTCTTTCTACCCACCATCACCATTTTCATCCATCACCTCCACTACCATTAACCTCTGATTGCTTCTGCCCCTGCCACCAACACCAACGCCCGCCGCCAGCTACCACACACACTCTCTCTCTCTCTCTCTCTCTCTCTCTCTCTCTCTCTCTCTCTCTCTCTCTCTCTCTCTCTCTCTCTCTCTCTCTCTCTCTCTCTCTCTCTCTCTCTCCCCCCATCCCCTCTCTTACACACCACATGCATATAAACACACATACTACGTACCTCTATCTTATCCAGCAACCCAAACTCCATAATCAAACTCCGACGATAACCAGATCTGTACCTCAATTTCAAAATCCCGTCTTTGGTGATTTTTTGTTGATTTTTAATATTTTCTGCAGATTTATGGGATTTTCTGGTGATTTCGACTGTGTATCCATATATATAGTTGAATCAAGTAGAATGTTGGTGATTTGATATTGGTGGTGGTGTCGGAAGCCGACGGAAGTGGTGGTTGGAGATGATGACAATATGGTGGTTTGATTTAGATATTTTTTGTTTCATAATAGTGATTTTTTTTAATCTGATGATTTTATGGCACTGATAGTGTGGTCGGGGTGCTGTGACTGGTGGTTGCGTAAGTGGTGGTGATGTTGGATCGTTGATGGTGGTGGTTGCGTTGTGGTGATTTTCAGTTTGACGGTGGTGATTATTTCTATTGGTTGTGCAATTTAAATCCAACAATATTTGTATGATATTGGTGATTTTTTAGTGACGGTAGAGTGATGATTTTTGGTGTGACATTAGTGATTTTTAGATGGCCGGAAATAGTAACCAGAACTGGTGATTGGGGTGATTTTTTGTTTTTCGGTGGTGAATTTTTGTTTTCCTGTGGTGATTTTTTGGGTTGGCCGGAATTGGTCACCGGAGATGATGACCGGAGTTAGTGGTGGCCGGAAATGGAGGTTCCCGTTGGCCAGAGGTGGCGGATGGGTGAGGGTGGTGGAATATTAAAATATTAATAAAATTTAATGAGTGATGGGAGATTAATATAAATTATATTAATTAATGGCTAGAATTTGATCTCATATCTCATAATAGTGAGGGTTCTCAATAGAGCATGACCCATGAACAATAAGGCAGGTGCTCAAATGAGAACCAAACTTAAAATGAGAACTGAGATATAATCTCGGCCCTTTATTTTATATTAATTGTTTTAATCTTAGCCTTTCATTTTTTTCCCATACCACAACCCGTATACTTTCTCTCTCTCTCTCTTCACTTCATTATCTACCCACTGTATTCTTCTTCCGGCAAATTTCTGGCATAACTCTTGCCAGACATATACATGTTTATATACATCTTTTCTCTCTCTCTCTCTCTCTCTCTCTCTCTCTCTCTCTCTCTCTCTCTCTCTCTCTCTCTCTCTCTCTCTCTCTATATATATATATATATATATATATATATATATATATATATGTATATATATATATATATATATATATATATAAACCTATCTATCTCTCTATATATTCATCCATTTCCTCTCTTTTTTAGATCTGAAATAGATTGCAAAAAGAATAGAAAAATTCGTTGATAATGTTTAATAATGTTTCCCTCTCCTCCTTCGTTATATTCCCTTCGTTCTCTGATTTGATTTTTTTTAGTGATTTAGCTCAAGTTTGTTGGTGATTTAACTTGAATTTTTGGCAATTGACTTTGAATTTGTGGTGATTTGGGCTAAAATTTGATGATTTGAAGGCAAAAGAGCGGCGATCGTTGATGATTATGATGGTTGAAATGGGTGATAATGATGACATCGAGGGTGGTAGTGGTGGTGGAAATGTCGCTTGTGTGATGGAGGCTATAGTCTGGTAATGGTAGTGGTGTTTGTTGATAAAATTATTTAGAAAAAGGTGATTTTCGTTTTATTATGATGATTACATAGATGGCGACATTAGTGGTTTGGTGGTGTCGGAGTGGCTGTAGTGGTGTTGATTGATGGTAGTATTGTGGTTGATTCTGATGTCTTTTTATGATTTTGTTTTAATTTTTGTGGTGATATAACGGTGTGTTGGTAGTGATGACGTCGGGGTGGGGGAATGTTGACGGTGGTGGTTGGTGTGGCATCGTGGTTGTGATTAGTATTCAGTGGCAGTAACTGTGTGGTCTTTGATTATGTTGATTTTATGATGGTGATCGAAATTAGTGACGATTTTCTGGTCGATTGTGGCGATTTTCTGGTGGTGATCTAAGATGGTGGCCGGAATTATTGGCGATTTTCTGATTGATTGTGGTGATTTTTGATAACAGATGGTGATTTGTGATGACAAAAGGTGGTGATTTGTGTTTTCCGATGGTGATTTTTTGTTTTCCGGTGGTGGCTGGAGGTGACGTCAGTGTGGTGATTTTTTTTTCCCGGTGGTGATTTTTTGGGTTGACCGGAATTGATCGCCGGAGACGGTGATCAGAGTTAGTGGGGGCCGGAAATGGAGGTTCCCGGTGATCGGAAATGGTGGATGGGTGGGGGTGGTGGAATATTAAAATATTAATAAATTTTATGAGTGGTGGGAGATTAATATAAGGATATTAATGATTGATTATGATTAGATCTCATATCTCACAATAGTCAGGGTTCTCGGTGGAGCGCGACCCTGTACAATAATTATATTCATGAATGGGTATTAATTAAGTCGGTAAATATGTCATTTTTTTTCCTGACACAATAGGAATATTTTAAGTTTATTCAAAGAAAATTGAAAAAGAAAAAACTTGTTATAAGTAGTGGTCCGCAAATTACTGAACAGGTTAAGACATGAGCAAACAAACACAGAACTCATTTCATCATCTAATCATCATCGATTAGGGGAAAG
Organism: Heracleum sosnowskyi; assembly: GCA_030848705.1. NCBI lineage: Eukaryota > Viridiplantae > Streptophyta > Magnoliopsida > Apiales > Apiaceae > Heracleum > Heracleum sosnowskyi. The sequence goes on along the minus strand of CM061241.1, from coordinate 14,678,425 downwards.
AAAGAAAGGGATGGAATCAGTTGTATTGCGAACAGAATCAGTGGGCCTCCACAATGTCTTCGTATACGGTAGTCTCCAGGCCGAGGAGGTTGTTGAAGTACTTCTCAAACGCATTCCCCAGACTCTTCCGGCCACTCTCAACAACTAGTCTCTCTCTCTCTCTCTCTCTCTCTCTCTCTCTCTCTCTCTCTCTCTCTCTCTCTCTCTGTCTCTCTCTCTCGCTCCCTCTCTCTCTCTCTCTCTCTCTCTCTCTCTCTGTCTCTCTATTTTATATTGATTATTGCGTTGCAATTTTGTTTTTAATTGATCATGTTTTGTGGTTAGTGATTTAGTTTTATTATGATATTTGAAATTTACTGTTTGATTGATTATATATGTCTATAAACATGGCAATTATGTTTTTTTTCTTCCAATATTGGATCAATTCTAAAATCAATCCCTGTCTTTTTGCCCGAATGCGATAAATGATTAACCTCATCAAATGACAAATGTAAACAAAGGAGTATATTTTACGGAGCATCTCCATAACTTAATGAAATTCCCAAGGCTATTCAGTTCTAGAGGTTTAAATGTAGATTAAAACATTTTTGGTAAAGAAATGGTCCTTACTAGAATTGGAGTTGGACTTGCAACTTTTTTATACTCACATAGTCACCTATGGATAGAAGAGGATTATTCTGAAAAAATTTATGCTATGCAAACCTACTTGTTGAACGAGAACGTAATTTTCGTATTTTCCTTGTGGCATATAAATTTTATGAAATAATATCAAAATTTGCATACTTTTTTTTTACATATCTGAAATGACTTTCTTCCTTTTAGTCATAGGTTTAGCATTAAAAGGCGAGTATATCCTGCGATTCTACCTGTTGAAGATAAGAAAGTTACTGGGAAGGTTTGTTTATAATCCATCTTGACTTATAGCCTGCCTGTGTAGTATCAATAATTTTACATTCTTCCAAAGAGTTGTCTTATCTGTAGTCATGAACATTTAGATATAATCTTCAAAAGTATAAGTACTACTTGCTTCCATGATATGATGAAACTGGCAAGGTACATAACATTTGGAGGAAATTCGTGATTTACCAATTTTTTATTCTTCAACCCTGCTTGTCTTCTCTTATTATTTACATCGATCTTTTGAGAAATTTGGATGCTGTGTTGTAATTTGTGACATGGCGTTAGATATGTTTTAATAGCTTAATACAATATAAAAATTCACATTACCTGTTGGTTTAATAACTGAATCTTATAAAGTTATAAAGATTTTCACTTGCATATCGTCGCTGCATACTAACCTGTAAGTTGCAATTTTATCAAGGAAGTTTAAGTTGCCTCACTTTCTGATGGGGATTAGAAGCAAAGAAAATGGAAGAAATTATCTTTTTATTTTTATTAGAGAACTTGCAACAATTGAATGCTGAGTTCATTGATGCTATCCTCATATTATATAATATTAGGGAACTAGGATTGGGTAGGAAATTTTGTTATACAATAAGAGTAGTTTTTAGACCCGTCTTTTGCCTTTGTAACCCTTTGTGATTGGTAGGGATCTGAATTCTAACACTTATAATAGTTATAATTAATCAATTGTTAACTGTAAGTGCTCCCTGCAGGTTCTCTCAGGGATCACTGATCCTGAACTACTTGTTCTAGATGCGTTTGAGGATGTTGAGTATGAAAGGAGGACCGTTGATGTTACACTGACGGTAGGCACAACTTAATCATCACAGTTATTTTTGTGTCCCTTATACACGGAGGTAGATTTTCTGTTGAAAATTAAAATTTTCATATTAAAACCTTGTTTGTGAAAGTAAATAAAATTATGTTAAACATGAAATGGTACATGATTATGAACACATGGGATTAGTTTATTGTTATAACAGAGGGGATGTGAAAGTACTGCCCGTGATTTACTTTTTCACTTAAAGTGTGTTCATCATGTAGCAGTTCTTTTTTGAGCCCAATGTCATGTCTACCATGTTTGTACCCATATCTGTATCAAGAGATTCATATAGACGATTGCTAAAAAGTCGAATAGAAATGTAAAGGATAAAAAAATCTAAAAGATGAAGTGTAAAAGTATAAATTTATTATTCGACACACTTCAGTACATGTATATTATAGTATGTAAGTTTCAAAGTAAATAGTAACACGATCTTGCATGAGAAGAGACATAATTACTAAAAGAGACTCCTCAATTTTGATTTTTTTTACTTTGTTTCTGCTTTACTGGTATGTTCTTAGCCCTTGGACTCTGGAAGATGCTAAATAGTTTGGTCCTGGTGGCTTTGTAGGATACTTCTGAGAAGCTACAAGTGTACACATATGTTTGGTGCAACAGTACTGATCCAGACTTATATGGAGAATGGGATCTTGAGGTAAACTTGTCGACCTTTCTCCATTCCCATCAAGGCTTCGTTATACAGCTTATTTGCTGCTTGTAATATCTTTTTGTTTGAATTTTGTTTTAGTATCTTTTCTTTTCTATAGCTAAAAATTTCTAGGGGTAAAGAGTTGGATCCACCTTAGATTTTATTTTTCAAATTATTTTTTTCGTTGAGATTTTACCCAGGTCATCACTCAAATTGTTGCCTCGGTACATATTTTCTTTGTTACCGCATCTCTCCACTCCTGACCTGCAAAGATTTTTCCATTAATTTTGTCCTGTTATTATGTTTTCCATAGGAATGGAAGAAAGTACACATGAAAGATTTTGTGAAGATGACCATGGGTTTTGCGGAAGAACTTGAGCATCCTGAAGCAAAGCCAAGAGTAGAAGCCTATGAATCCTTCTATCACCAGGACAAAAAATAAACTCCAGCAAACTGATTTGAATGTGATGGCAATCTGTAGTGAATAAGATCCTCAGCGGGGTTCGTTCAGTGTACCTATGGTCACCCCACATTTTGTTCATTACCAAAATTGGTTACATAGATTATGTATTGGAAAGGTATATCACAATAATGCTGATTTCTTCCAAATTATTTCTGTAATTAGCAGCTGATATTGCAAATTTAGTAAGTTGTCTATGAACAGCTAGGTCTGATTAGCAGAAAACTTGTTTGCAACTTGGTTTTCTAATAGATGAATTCAGCTCAACCCTGAAAATAAGTTCGTTGAGCACTGCGTCTTTGAGTAACTTTTCTGTTATCTTATCACAAATTAATTGTTCACACAAATAATAAAACATAAGAAAAATGTGGTATTTAATTCCTGAATTTCTTATTCGTGGAATGTATCATGGTATAAAATTAAAAGTATATTGTTCTATTCATAGTTTCATCTTTTATACATCAAAAATTTCAAGCCTGTACGTAGATTTATGAAATATGAACTGTAAACAGATTTACACTCATCGATCAGAATGCCAGCCCCAGTTAAATACAATCACCAAAAGGCAAAAATAAGGTAAAATTAGGAAGCTAGAGCATAAGAACTTGCATTATTCAATAATATTTTCAATTTCATATATTTTTTTTAAGAACACTTGCTATTGATCTTAATATTTGACGAGCAGTTTACGTCATTGGTAAGAAACATCATAAATGTTCATACTGTGCAATAGATGATTAGAATTTACAGATTCAGTTGCATAGCACATCAAAGAAGATATATTGACTTCTATGCTTTCTCGAGAAACAAACGAGTGAATCTGCAAGTTTCTATCAAAATTCCACTACTATATAAAGGTCATAAAAATATCACAAGTCTTCTTATACACCTAGGTTATACATATACTCAACTTTTGTTTTCTTACCACTTCGGACAAGTCCCAAGATCTCTGATATGGTTGCTTCATGCAAATATAGAAATAATGGTGAACTTGGATGTGATGTTTTATTAAACATTACGAACTGTATTGTTCTTAGTTTCATATTTTTCTTGCATATTACTCTTGTTTGTGGGAAAGTCGACGACGAATTCTCAAGTGTCCAAACTTTCCTGCACCTGGTGATGAACCTTCAAAAACAACTGGTAGATACCCCGTGGCAGCCTTGTACCTCTGCTGAATCTGGACATTGAAGATGAAATGAACCAATTAATGAAGATTATAATTGATTTATATATAAAACAGTGATGCATTTAGTTAACTCTATTCTTCTTTTTTACTAATAACTTTTCTCCTTGTTTATCGCATGTTTTCTTACCCCGTGAGCATGTACTTTGAACCCCACAATTAGAGACGACTAAAGCTTTGGGGCAAAAAACTATATTATACCTTATTTATTATGAAACCGTCTTTAAAGAGGATAATGAGAGTCTCATAGCTTACAAATGTGTCCAAATTAACTTTATCATAAATAACACCACATATGCAAACCACGATCACAGTTTTTCCATACAACAACGCCAAACGTGTATTCTAAACATGCTAGCTTCTGGATAATGAAATTAAAAATAGATATCTTGTGGATCAAACTTTACATTACTGACACATGAGTGTAAAAGTAGCAACTTACCTGAAGAATTTGTTGGGTGCTTCGTAGACAATTCCTACCAATGGCACAAATTGTTCCTCCAGATCCACCACCAGTAATTTTTGCCCCGTACAGAGTCCCATCACCAGATTTAGACAACTTACTATTTTGAGCTTCTTGCACCAGTTGGACTAGCTTATCTGTGCCATCCGCGCCAAGTCCACAAGCACTATAACTATGGTGGCACTGCAGAAAATGGTTAGGATAAAGTGTAAGTCTTGTCTTCATATGGTAATTATTTATATTGCAATCTTTCATAATGGATAACATTTCTTCAATTTTATAAAATATAGTGATATTTGCACACCCTCGATGTATTTGTAATTTTGTACACACCAAAACTGATACTCCCTCCGTCCCACTCATTTCTATACATTTCTTTTTCAATGCTTGGCACGCATTTTAAGGCTCCTATAAAGTATACTTTAACAACTTATTTTTAAATTATTTTTTCTCTGAATAAAAATTTCAACGTTAAATTTTAATTCAGAAAAAAAAAAATTTAAAAAAAATTATGAAAGTATACTTTATAGGAGCCTTAAAATGCGTGCCGAGCCCCCGTCCCCCAATGTATATAATTGATTGGGACAGAGGGAGTACTTGTCTATTTCATTACTTAAGCTCTCAATCTATCAGAGTGTAGCAGCGACTTCTAATGGAGTACACATTAACCAATCTTATCTATTTTCTTTCAGGAAAAAAGAAATTGTATTCGAAGTAACTAAAAAACTTAATATATTACTACACATTAGGTATTTTATTTTCCAATAATCTACTAAATTATGATAAGGCATATGATGTCTGAATATATATATCAAGACTATATAAATCTTACTTTTTATTTATATTTTTGAATGTCAAGTAGTAAAGAGTTTTTCCATTATAAAACGGAGGCAATAGTAATCTTAGTAAATACAACGTCTTAACATAACTAGTTAAAAATATTTGGTAAAGTCTCATTTATATTAATAGAGGAAATAATTCTTAATTAAGCTGCTCATGATCGTCCCTTTATTTATCACTACTACTATTTGTTTTTAATCAATAATGTATATTGTAAGCATCCTAAATATGCATTTATATTTAAATGAAAATAATAAAAGAATTAAAATAGGTCACCTACTGTTCCCAAATAGGGTACGGAATAAATTGCTAGGGAATGTAAAAAAAATTATTATAATTTCCGGAAAAAAGAAGAAGTTGAAATTTGTACTCAAGTGCTCCACGCAGTACAAGAAAAAACCCTCAAGAACCTTTACCTCTTATCAATAAAAACTATTAAACATGTAGGGTTATGTTGGTCAGATTTTCTCTTTGGGTGTATAGTGTATATATACACTTGGGGAGTGCAAATATCACTAGCCATCAAGGCATAACTAGACGGAAAAACTGTCATATAACTGCAAGAAGGGCGACATGAATGATGACAGTCAAGCCAGAACCTTTGAACCAGAATTTATAGTGTTACTAACTACCGGTTTTTATAGACTTTGCACTAAATAGAAAAGCTTTTAGCAAATACCATGTACATATAATATAATGTAACTAATTAATTGATCTCGAATATGTTGAAGTTTGCACTGATATCCTCCAAAACATAGTAAGTTGGCCAACTGCGAAAAGAGATTTCGACAAGTATTGACTTTGAGGATTCCTAATTAAAATAGAAGTGCATCATACCTGATACATCAGTTCTCCAAGTGCCGTGAGTTGGTCGTCTGATGCGGCAGATGTTAATAGTGCTTTGAATGCCTGGACATCAATAGATATTGCTCTTTACTTATTAAAATCATACATAGTGTTCGACATCAATAGATTTCGGTATTTTCCTATCAAAATCATGACATGACAGACCTAGAACAAGTAAAGAGTAATCAATTTACAATGCTATACAAGTCCGAAATTTACCATCTCACGATCTATTTGTATCAAAAGATCTAATTTTTTTACAGTTGTTTTCCGTACAACTTCCATGTCCACAATAAATAAAAGAAAGTGGCTTCTTTATAATACTGTATATTGAGATAAAGTATTCCTATCTTCTTCTTAAAGCCACTTAGACTCCTAAATTAATTTGAAGAACTAGAAACTATTGTTATAATATAATATTTACTCTTCTAAAACGTCCACCACTTACTGAGAACCTGGACTTCAATGACTAATTAGAATTTAGAGAGAGATTGATCGGAAAAGGAAAAGCCAGTAGTGCATGCAGACATAAAGAAATCAAGTGTACTACTAGGAAAATGCTAGGGGTACCAAATTGGTTCTCAAAATGTTTCCCAAATGCCATGTGGCAGATCATTACTGGTTACAGCAATCTTAGACAAAATGGACCCCCACACACATAAATACGACCAATCAAAACATTCCATACTTCCACATCATTCATGCCACACATCATTTGGGAACAATCCTTTGTAACCAAATTTTGTACCTCTAGCATTACTCATTTTATTAATATATCATGGGGAATAATAGCACTGCTAACCTTCACACGGAAATTTTCGTATATAGGATGTTTAGCAGCTGCTTTTACTCCATAATTACGCTTCCGATCAATGATTGTCACTGGATCATTGTGCTCCACATATTTCTCCAAATATGTGTCACCAAGCATAACCTCGGGAAGAATCTTGGCGTATTGAGATTCATATCTGAAAGAAACTGTATTATATTTATATACAAATAGATTGAGGCAAAGCACTGATAGTCTACAACAAGAATTCCCATTAGTATAAGGAATACACAAGGAAAGATCATATCTCTACTTCAATTTTTGTTAAAATCAAAGTTTTGGCATTCATGCATCTTACACTGTCTAAAGATAGAACTAAGGACGAAGTTGAGTTGAATTGAATATACTACCTGTGAGGGGACAGGTTGCATAAGTACTCTAGTGACTTTTCTGCTTCAAGCGGTTCAGCGCTTTCCTCCAGTTCATCTGTATTTGCACCATTTGCAATTGATAGGGATTTGGATAACTTAGCAGATGCAGTAGATTTGATCATTTCTCGACCCATAAAGGTTCCTATTCTGACAGAACCGTAATCTGCACCGCCAATGCTGCATAATTTCCAATTATAGGGTGCATAAAAAAAATTATATTATAAGTGTATTAATATTTATCACAGGAATAGCTGGATAAGTTGTCAGATATGTGTTACCTGTGTCGCAATCCTGAATCAATTCCCCAAAACCGTATGTGACTCGGAATATCTACAAGCCCAAGTACTTCAGCTGGCTGCAAAACCAACACAATAAAATCTTTTATCTTAGACATCACACTAGCAATAGACTATATTCTGCACGAGCAATGTCAAGTCACCATTGCAAACAATCTCATTTCACAGGTCATACCTGACAAACCATAGCAAGAAGTTTGTTGGCTTCACCACATGCTGAAGCCATCTGATCCATCACCCCACAGGGAGCTCCAACAACATGGTTCTCTACCTGTTATTAGATAAATAATTAAAAAAGTTATAAAGAGACAAATACTTGTATAGGGTAGTATGAAAAAATGATTATATGTCAATAACTAATGCATCATTATTAATTAGATGGTCCATTGCATGTCAGACCTTTTGGCAGAGCAAAGCAAGCTCCCTAGGGCTGATGTCTAGGCCTGTATTGCACAGTTCAAGAAACAAATCAAAAAATTTTACATTCAGTCCTTGCTAAACACTACTCGACATAATTACGAAATAAACCTTGCAAACTAAGATTTTCATATTAGATAGTGTTTCAATACTGATAATCATGCAAAATAAGTGCACATAATTTTGTTTGGAATAAACATTAAACTCACAAAATAGTGGAAAATTTGTACTGTAGGAACCTTAAGGGGTAATATTCTCCAAAAGATTAGAAAAGAATGAATCACAAGTAGCAGATATCTCTGCTGATGGAAATGCATACTACTCGTAATTTTTTTATTAAATATGCTTGATAGCTATTAAAGCAACTTGGGAGGTATGCATGAAATGCCTCAATTTATAAAGTTAATGATGTGATTACCATGAGCAGCTGCTATAGCAGACATGCTAGCAACTTCTATTGAAGCAGAAGAAGAAACACCTTTGCCTTCTGGGACGGCAGAAGAAACCTATTTAACAAGTAGAAAAAAAAATACTTTAAATAACTTTGTACTTGTGATCACCAAGTTCTAATATTTTGTAAATCTGTATATCATGTACAAGCACTCCAAGAACTCACAACAAGAAGGAAAAAAAAGTACCAACTAAACATTTCTTGCCAAGTGCACACAAAAAATACAGGACAATGTCTAGCCAAGAATCTACCATCAAATAGCGAGCACATATTATGAATGATTCCAGTAACTACCAGAAATGTTTTCCCAAGTATTCATGAATCAATATTTCCATGCCAATGAAGTATCAGCAACAAATGGAAAACTCAAAAGAACAATTAAAAATGGTCTGTCGAGCTAAATGCATTCCATCATGAATGCCTTTGAACTAATTTTAGTTTATATAAAATTTTAAACATCAATAATCAATGACAAAATTATTCTATGAGCAATCTAATGGCAGGACTTATTAGATGAACAAATAATAAGTGTGCACTTTAGCCGGTTATTATCAATGCAACAATAAGGATATAATTTTAGCAATTTGTAACACTATAATGAAACTGATGAAATACGCAGGCATGACGAAAGAACAACACCGTCATAATATCTGAAAATAAGCCATACCAGCATACTGATGCTATTCTCAAAGCGTACACCCAGTTCTTTCATTAAAACCAAAATAGTTCCTGCAACATATGCAGCCCATCTATAACGCAACCTTGTTAGTAAAGCATCTTATGGCACACTGAAATCAGATAAAACAAACACGAAAGAGTATCACACTTTTGAGACGGATCTTGAGCAAAGTAATATTTAGCCTTTTCATATGCCATTGGCTGTCCACCATCCATAAAATCTGAGAGGTCCATGTCAAAGGTGGGACCACGGTTGCTTAACTCGGACCCATATGATACCTGTATGATCAAGATACTTCAGATATCTTGTCAAAGCAGAAACTTCACGAACAGTAAAATCTTTGAAACACGATATAAGTATAAAGATATAGTTCTATAGACACGAAAGAAAATGCCTGGACTCATATACTTTCTAGTCAAGGTGTTTACCAACTTGTATATTGTATAATAAGTCATATCACTACTTTTAAGGAGGCATAATCTGCAAGAAAATGAGCCCAACATGATCTGTAACTTTCTCTCCACGGACCAAAAAAATTAAAAAACAAGATCTGAGAGGTTACATCCTAATTTCTTGCTCTAAAAAGAATAACTCTTGATTGAAAAAAAAAAAATTATAATGTTTTTCCCTCATGTATAAAAACTCATGCAAGGATTTACCAGGTAGTGATGGTATTTACTTTAAACCACACAATAAAATTTTATATTTGTATGCATTTGGAGTATAACAGTGTAAATATACAGGAAAGAGAAAAGTTCAGGAATGTACTATTTGCAGCACTGGCGATGATGCTCGACGTCGAGCTTGGGCATGCTTCCAAAGTCTCTGTTTACTTGGATGAATCATTTGGATAGCCACATGGCAAGCTTCTCTAATAGGCATCTGCAAAATATATAGAGTAGATGTTGATATATCAGGTCATACTATCATCTCACTGAAATATTTGAAGGAAATTTCGAGTATCTTTTTCGCACTACTATCTTTCCAAGGCTTTAAGTCTACTTGCCCTGACCCCAATTGCTCGCCAATCAACTTTTTATTATTGATGTTGTGATTGATTATTAAAGTGCATCCATAAAAAATTCTGTTAGGATACGTAATTAATACATTATCAGTTAGATAATCTGAATAATTGAGTTGTGCTTCAGTTACAAATATGGCATGGAGGATTTGGTGGAGCTAATTATGTTTCAGCTTTAGTTTAGGAATAAGGAGTTTATGTTGGGATTATAAATAGGAAGACATTTGCATGTTCTAGACATCAAGAAATAAGATTAGTTGAAGTGTGTGTGGAGACTGGGTGGTCTCTTGAATACCACCAATATTTTGGAGAGCAGGTGGTCTCTCGAATACCACCAATATTGTGTTTCCAGTGTGCATGTGTTTATCAATAAAAGAGTTGTTCCTTTCATATTAGAGCAGATCAGACCTGGTCCTAACAGTGGTATCAGAGCATCTCCGTTCTTGGGAAAATGGCAGGTGTGAAACGTGTTGAAAATTGAGTTGACGACATTGAGGAGAAACTGGAAGCTATGCAAGCAGATGTTAGGGGATTCAGATCAGAATTGCAAGTAGATATTGGAGTATTGAGATCAGAATTTCAGAAGTTGGATATTGAAAAGATTTAATCAGGTCTAAACAAAATTCATGTGCTCGAAGAAAGTCTGGTTACGCTGATTAATAAGATAGATAGTCTTAATCATGAAACTCCTGGACCATCTAAGGCTGCTTTAGAGGGATCACAACGACCTCCAGCATCAGGTAATGGCAAGGAAAAGAAAATTCTTGACAACAATTCTCCAACAACAGGAGCCGCAATGGAATCCTTACCGCGGCGTCTTGAATTACCTGTGTTTGAAGGCTTGAATCCCGAAGGTTGGCTGTTTCGTGTTGAACGATACTTTGATCTTAATAACTTGTCACCGACAGAGAAGCTCCGATCTGCAGTGGTGTGTTTGGAAGGCGATGCTTTATCATGGTACTATTATGAGGAAGGTCGGAGACCTTTTCGCAGCTGGGATGAATTTAAAATACAATTGCTGGAGCGGTTCCAACTCGCACAAGATGGTGCTCTTCGTGACCAGCTATTCTCTCTTCAACAAACCACGACCGTACGTGAATACCGTCGCCAATTTGAGGTACTTTCTGCCCCTCTAAGTGAATTATCTGAGTCGGTTTTGGAAACCGTATTCAGAAAAGGACTTCAGGCTGATATACGTGCCGAGTGTGCCGAGTTGAAACTAATGGATCCAGTAGGGCTGCCCAAGATGATGCGCATGTCACAACAAATTGAGGATAAAAATATGGCCATACAGCTTCATCAGAACGGAAGTAATTATTCAAAGAAGCATCTCAACTCATCTGGGACTAATTTCTCGAGAAATGTGGCACGACAACTTTCTGGAGTATCTTCCCCTGCCTCCCCAATTCAGCCTTCTGCGAAAACATCAGCTACATCCAAATTTCGGCGTTTGTCAGAAGCTGAAATGTTGGGAAAAAGAGAAAAAGGTCTTTGTTTTCGTTGTGATGAAAAGTACGGCCCAGGACACCGCTACAAGAAAAAGGAACTGCAAGTCCTTTGGGTGCATGGAGATGATCTGGAGGAGAACGAATTTCATGGGAATTACGAGGACAAAATTATGCCAGATGATTATGGAGGGCTTTCATCATTTCAACCTTGAGGACAAGGTTCAAGTTTGGGCGGCGAGTAATGTTAGGATACGTAATTAATACATTATCAGTTAGATAATCTGAATAATTGAGTTGTGCTTCAGTTACAAATATGGCATGGAGGATTTGGTGGAGCTAATTATGTTTCAGCTTTAGTTTAGGAATAAGGAGTTTATGTTGGGATTATAAATAGGAAGGCATTTGCATGTTCTAGACATCAAGAAATAAGATTAGTTGAAGTGTGTGTGGAGAGTGCACTCTCGAATACCACCAATATTTTGGAGAGCAGGTGGTCTCTCGAATACCACCAATATTGTGTTTCCAGTGTGCATGTGTTTATCAATAAAAGAGTTGTTCCTTTCATATTAGAGCAGATCAGACCTGGTCCTAACAGTGGTATCAGAGCATCTCCGTTCTTGGGAAAATGGCAGGTGTGAAACGTGTTGAAAATTGAGTTGACGACATTGAGGAGAAACTGGAAGCTATGCAAGCAGATGTTAGGGGATTCAGATCAGAATTGCAAGTAGATATTGGAGTATTGAGATCAGAATTTCAGAAGTTGGATATTGAAAAGATTTAATCAGGTCTAAACAAAATTCATGTGCTCGAAGAAAGTCTGGTTATGCTGATTAATAAGATAGATAGTCTTAATCATGAAACTCCTGGACCATCTAAGGCTGCTTTAGAGGGATCACAACGACCTCCAGCATCAGGTAATGGCAAGGAAAAGAAAATTCTTGACAACAATTCTCCAACAACAGGAGCCGCAATGGAATCCTTACCGCGGCGTCTTGAATTACCTGTGTTTGAAGGCTTGAATCCCGAAGGTTGGCTGTTTCGTGTTGAACGATACTTTGATCTTAATAACTTGTCACCGACAGAGAAGCTCCGATCTGCAGTGGTGTGTTTGGAAGGCGATGCTTTATCATGGTACTATTATGAGGAAGGTCGGAGACCTTTTCGCAGCTGGGATGAATTTAAAATACAATTGCTGGAGCGGTTCCAACTCGCACAAGATGGTGCTCTTCGTGACCAGCTATTCTCTCTTCAACAAACCACGACCGTACGTGAATACCGTCGCCAATTTGAGGTACTTTCTGCCCCTCTAAGTGAATTATCTGAGTCGGTTTTGGAAACCGTATTCAGAAAAGGACTTCAGGCTGATATACGTGCCGAGTGTGCCGAGTTGAAACTAATGGATCCAGTAGGGCTGCCCAAGATGATGCGCATGTCACAACAAATTGAGGATAAAAATATGGCCATACAGCTTCATCAGAACGGAAGTAATTATTCAAAGAAGCATCTCAACTCATCTGGGACTAATTTCTCGAGAAATGTGGCACGACAACTTTCTGGAGTATCTTCCCCTGCCTCCCCAATTCAGCCTTCTGCGAAAACATCAGCTACATCCAAATTTCGGCGTTTGTCAGAAGCTGAAATGTTGGGAAAAAGAGAAAAAGGTCTTTGTTTTCGTTGTGATGAAAAGTACGGCCCAGGACACCGCTACAAGAAAAAGGAACTGCAAGTCCTTTGGGTGCATGGAGATGATCTGGAGGAGAACGAATTTCATGGGAATTACGAGGACAAAATTATGCCAGATGATTATGGAGGGCTTTCATCATTTCAACCTTGAGGACAAGGTTCAAGTTTGGGCGGCGAGTAATGTTAGGATACGTAATTAATACATTATCAGTTAGATAATCTGAATAATTGAGTTGTGCTTCAGTTACAAATATGGCATGGAGGATTTGGTGGAGCTAATTATGTTTCAGCTTTAGTTTAGGAATAAGGAGTTTATGTTGGGATTATAAATAGGAAGGCATTTGCATGTTCTAGACATCAAGAAATAAGATTAGTTGAAGTGTGTGTGGAGAGTGCACTCTCGAATACCACCAATATTTTGGAGAGCAGGTGGTCTCTCGAATACCACCAATATTGTGTTTCCAGTGTGCATGTGTTTATCAATAAAAGAGTTTTTCCTTTCATATTAGAGCAGGTCAGACCTGGTCCTAACAAATTCCTAACTAATTGAAAATTTTAGTGTTACAATTAACCAGAAAAAAGTCTAATTCACCTGCAAGACAAGGCTCCCTGAGTAGTCTGCAATTCCACCCACTACATCCAACCTTCCAGGTGCTCTTGCCACTATGATGTCTTCCTATATATTAAAGTATGTTCTTGGAGTTATTACAGAATGGAAGATATAAAAGTATGAACCATCATATAGAAAACAGAATGGATTTTCCCCTACTGTTTGTAAGTAGGACGGATTAATAAAATTGCTGGAAGAACAGAAAGACCTGCATACAGTGCACCCAGAAACATATCTTCATGTGTTTAAGGTTGATAAAAAAAGTTTTTGTTTATGTATGATGAGACATTATATAACATAAAGTAAAGGGGAAAAATAACTAGCAAAAGGGGGGGGGGGGGGGGGGGGTACCTATGTTGTCATCATAAGTGTCTTCATTTTAATACATATTCAAGCACAAAGCAAAATCTCAAGGCATTTAATTGTTCAAAGTTCTTTGGAAGATCAAAAGAAACTAGTAAGAAGCTAGGGCAAATAAAAATCCTAAATGCATTAATTAAAGACCAATGGGTCTTCACATGCAGAACCTAGAAGCACAACATAGTGCACACACTCCAAAATATATAAGCAGGCTAACCTTTTCTAGTTACTTTGTCAATTTCAGAGTACAGGATATAGGATTATGACGGAATATTGTTTAACCCGATAGTTCGGTATAAATGTAATAGCACTGAGTTCATTAATGTTCAAAAGAGTTTAAATCCAAATGTAAGAGACCTCCCAATTAAAAAGACCAGCAGCAGCCATGAGTTCTCGCATTTGTCGCTTTTCAGCATTCTTTCCGGAGTCATATACAGTATTTAATTCTGCCAAACTCTTTAAGAAACTCATTGTGTCCGAGAGACCCAAAAGATCTCCATGAAGAATCTCAAAGTCTTCGATGTATCTATACCAATAAGAAAGGCACAGTGATATGAATAGAAATATACAAGGTGCACATAAATTGATAATGGCCAACAGAAACAGTGAGAATAGAAATTTCTTACGAGTTCTCGAAGACACTTGACTCATTTGTTTCAGCATTTTGTGATCCAGTGAGAAGACCAAATTCACTCTCAGCATTTGCATACCACTCTGGTATGGATATTTCTCTTCCAGGGACTCTTTGTAATTGAAAACCAAGGACGATAGCATCACGCAATCTCCGAGCCCCACTCAACTATAGCATCAAGCAATTTAAAAAATAATGGGAGATCAAAACACCTATTTTAAAACTCAGTTGCATATTAGTAACCTGATTTAGTCAATGTTCGGTGTGCCATTTATGCGTGTGTTTGTGCCCCTTGCAAGTGTATGTACTAGACCTATTTGACGGAGATCACTGATCTCATTTACTTTCACCACATTGGACAAGTCGGATTAAGTAGGCTTCTGAAAATTGACAAGCATGCCTATATCTTGGAGGAAGAGTTGGGAGAGGGGAGGGAGAAAAATTGAAAAACCCATAATGACTTTAATACACTGACTGGTGGCTAACATCTGCATTTATTTTTTAAGGTCAACTCAACTTAATGCGGTGACTCAACCATTACCATATTCAAGGCAAATGCTTGCATATTAAAAGCAAGCACTTTTGTGTATAGATATATATAACCCAAGGTAAATTACATATATAATAATTTATACCTTGTCTGATGCACAGTTCTTCCCAATTGCAGTATCTTGCAATACACGAGCTGCAACCTAAACTTTACACAACTTGTTAGATATATCTATTAGAAACGTACATTTGAAATAAAATTCTATTCAGAAGAGACAGAAACCATGGCCCAAAATAAACACCTGAAATCCTACAGATGCATAGAAAATTAACATAATCTAAAACAAGCATTTAGTACTCGTACCAGTTCTAGATATTTATCTATTCTTTTGCCTTAATTTTTGAAAACCCTAGACATGGAATCCAAATTTTATGAATTAATTATAGTCTTTTTTGAAAACCATTGTTGTTCTTGTGGCTACTGGGTGATGCTTTAAGTTGTAGCAGGTGTAGAGTGTATGTGACAGCTTTATGTAGGGCATGATTTCTATAACAATTCATCCAGATGTATGTTTTCTCTAACACTCATATACAACCAAATATCCGTCATCCTCTCCCTGTTTCCTACACAGGATTTAAAGGCCGGTACATATCTTTGCTTGCAGTATTTAAGTTTGTGGCAGTCCGTTCTTACTAGTGCACCTACAGGTCTACCCTCAGTTTGTTGTTCAAACCATGTTGAGGTAATCCATACTCTACATATTTTCGAAGATGCTCCCACTACTTCAAACAGTATAACTTTTTTACATATCTTTATCTTCTCTTCTGAGTATGTGCAATATGGTCATGCTTATTTAAAGAGCACATATCAAACATATTACTTACTTTCAGAAATTGATGACAATATTAATAAAAAAGAAATGCCATGGTATTTAATTAATTCCATTCTGGTAAACTTAGTCATGACACACCCACTGATAAAATTTTGTAACAAATCACAGACTAAGATGTAACGATATACCTCACCACCGTTACAGCCTCCCTCATAACAAGGTTTCAACATAACTGCACGTTCAAGATATGGTCTCCATTGTCCAGTTAGCAGATCCCTCCTAATCATCTCTACCCCACCTTGGTAATACTAAATGGAAAAAAACAGTGATAATATGAGATCTGCACCAATATGTTTGACGGTATTGAGGATAGGGTGACGACATAAAGTACCTCAAGCATATTTCGCAGAAATGGCTCCTCATTGAAATAATCTCTACGCACAAAGACAAACGGTATCTTGTACGCTAGGGCTTCGCTGACCGTACCATATCCAATCTTTCCTGAATTGAATAGCTAATGAGTCTGCACTTTCTTTCTGTATGTTTAAGTAAATTATGTAATCGGACAACTCACCAAGCATACAATCAGATGCTGCGATGAAATCAGGCGTATATACATCTATCGCAAGCTTAATGAAATTTGGAGGAAGCACCTGGTTTTCAGATGAGCCACAGACCTAAACAAAACAATAAGTAACTTTAGTTACCTAATGTGATAACCATGAGCAACAAGGGATTGCATAAGATTTGAAGTAGACGGGAGATACCAAGCAAAGCCATCCAGAAGGCAAGGAGTCCTCCTTCAGCTTCCAACCTGCTGGCTGAATGAAGATCAACATAAATAAACAATAGAAAACAAATTTAAAACACGTGTATTTTTTTAACTAGCGCTTAACTCCAGTAAATATTAATGCAGGTGACAGGGACAGGGTATGATAACATAACATAATTAAAAATTCCCAAATAAGATGTAAATCCATGATTATAACTTGGGAAAAAGGGGGCAGTAGCTCACTTGTCCTCCAAAGTTGAGGATAACAAGCTTCACATCATCCGCAATTCCAAGTTCCTTCCTCACCTAGAACATTTGACAAATTAAGTTTGTTAATTAAAAAACCTAGTACAATTCTGTGAAAGTCATATATATAAACATATATTCTGTCTTAGACCTCCTTCCGTGGTTTGTGCAGCCTTCTGACAACCAAAGGAACATCGACAACATCACGGAAAGCAGGCACTGAACACCAAAAACTAATTTAGAAGAGTATTTCAATATGTGAAGCCATTTAAAAAGATTTAAATGAAGGACGATAGCTATAACCAATGTCAAAAATGAGTCGGATTGACATACTTGGACAATAGCCTGGAAGACGGATGAGAAATTCACAGTGGGAATAATCCTCTGCTATCTGTGTCAATCATCAGCATCAAATTAACATAATACAAGTGCACGAAAAGCTAATGAATAGGGTGATATATTTCATGATAGTGAAGACTGAAGACATAAGGATAGTCAAATGATGTAGTCAGTGATCTATACCTCATTTACATCTGAACAAAACAAGTGACCCTCCAAATCAACTCATTAAGAAAATATTGAGATTAGAAACGGCTGACAAGTATGCATGTGGTATGAAGTGGTAATAGATGGAAATGTAGTGTCGTAGTACCAAAGTGGTATGAACTATGAAGTGCAAACTTGAGATTAAAAAATAATTGAAACAGGAATTGGTAGTAATCACAAAAACTGAAGAAAACTGGAACAAAAAAACTTAACATATAAGGGGAAAAAAATTAGTAGATGGTATTTCAGTTCCAAAATGAAATATATATAGCCAAAAAAAAAAAACAGGTACCGCTGTACTATGATAAGGCCCAGAATATAATTAATGCGGCATTGCTATTTTTCTTGTTCAACCACAATTGAGCGAACATTTTGTTCACTCCAACATAAATAAAGACGTCGATTATTCTCTCTCACTAAAATGTATATTATCCATGACATCCTTTATCTGACCACTGAAATTTAGATATCATGATATGCCACATGTCATTTTCACGTTAAAAATTATAACTAAGCAGGTGGAAAGTTAACAATAACTAAATCAGACGGAACATTAAATTTTTGTAAAACTGGCTATTAAAGAAGAAGAGTTTTAAAAATTCTAGTTCACTAAACCCAACCCAGTGTAATCCACACCTAGTTTGTTGACACAGGTTTGCAACCTTCTAGCACAACTTAAGCATTATGGCATATTAAAAATGAAAAAGGGACGAAAAAGATATATTAACGTAACATTGAGGAAAGGTTCACCTGCCAAACAATGGATCGGTGATCATATCCTGCAGCCATCACATACTCCGCATATATGAAATCCCAACTGCAGAATCAAATAGATAAAACAGAGAAAGTATGAATAAGCGCAGATTTTTTCTTAAACACTCTATATATTTGGTTGGCCAAAATTGACTGGACAAATAATAGTATGTTCCAAACAGAAGGACCACAACAGAAAAGGGCACGGGCTTGGCCCGCATCTGTAAGCACAACTATATAAAACTTAAAAGAGTTCACTTAGATTTACTAAAAGAGAAATGGCACATTTAATACGTATCAGAAACATTTTTGCAACAATTATATAAAGTACCTGAAGTTGGTAACACAAACAGACCGTATACCCGCATCAGCTGCGGCACGGCAACCAACTGGAACAACATCCGAAACCTGTTTGTAAAAGTAAATCTTAGAAAACATCAAAAACCAAATGCATCTGAAATAAAAAATTATGTAAAGGACAAAGGGATATCCAGTTACCACTAAGTCTGCCTTGATAGACTGCAGCCACTCTACTTCAGTTTTCAAAATAGAGTCACGAGGAGCTACAGCTGTCTCATAATACTAGAATAAACACAACAAAATTACAAGGAATAAATCAACTAGGGAGAAATGTTTAACATAGTTTCTGCATGCACAACTTTTTGAGAAAATCATGTTAAACCACACATACCTTCTCCAGGGATGCAAGACGGTCTACTGTCAAAGCATCTGCTTGAACAGCTCCACAATCTAGCAGTACCTGTAATTGTTGGCACCCGACATTTTTTCTTTTCTTAACATACATACAATATAAACAAAGTAAAAAAATAGTCCAACTATACAATTACACATTGGAGTAGAAATAAAATATTCAACTAAGCTATACTCTTGACAGACCTTTCGTAGGAAGAGTCGAGGAGATTGTATCTCAGTCGTAAATACAAAATCAGGTGCGCCAGTGACAACATGAACATCATGTCCAGCAACTATGAGATTTCTGACCACCTATCAGAATTGTGGGAGGTGAAAAAATAACCCAAAAGGTAGCAAGTAGCAAGATATAGGTGTTGAACTACGATCCTGTAAACTGTCAAACTATTATTAAACCTCTCAGAAAACTGACCTTTGGAGTAGTAATTTACGCGCATATGCGCGTTTCTAGTTTCTACTACCTACCTACTCTTATTTTATCAAGCCAGTTTCTTGTGAACAGCCTATTTTTAAATCTGGTGCATAAAGATTTCAACTTTTTCTAGTGCTCAACTACTCGACCCTATATAGATTCAATTTATATAGGGAAATGTTACTTGCAGAGCAGTCATTGTATACTTGGTGTCCACATTGGGAGGGAAAGAAATTTCAATCTGCTTTGGAAATATAAAATTTGTTGTGAAAATAATATATTCCTATATATAAGGTTTTATTATATGCAAACAACACAAATACAAGTAGATGTGATAGAAGGATGAATTTAAAGTATGATGAAGTGGTTTATGACATACATATACACTTATGTTTGAAACACATGTGTTGTTGTATACCCTAATTCTGTAACAGTGAAGCCCCATTGACATATTCGGTGAGCTGAACCTCAATTGTAAATGTGTTAAAATTCCCATCCCCTAGACATTTGAAGTGATGAGTAATAGTAGTACATAACAATGTCTACTATTTAATTACTTTCAACAAAGATAAATCTGATTACTGTTCAAATTAATCACTGGTCTCATTGCAATTTGCATCCATTATCATACTTAATCAAATATACATAATACATACATACATCATCTTCCCTCCTACATAGATATAAATAGGATCATATTATCATCATAATAAAAAATTAAAAAAATACGATACGATCAAACACGAAATGTACCTCCGTAACGCGAGTAGCGTGACCGAAACCGTGACCAGTAACATAATAAGCGAAGATCAGACGATTCGAAACATCTCCTCTATTCATTTTCACGACAATGTATAGATACGTGTTAAGTTAGTAACTGTTTGTTTCGTAGGACTGTTCTGTTTGCTTCAATGTCCACTCGCCCCATTCTTCTTCAAACTTTAATTTTTCGATAATGGGCTCATTTCTTTCTTTTGTTGTGGATTAGCTTATTTCGAATATGGGCCCCTGTCTATTTGTTTTTCTTTGCTTTTTCACACTTGTCATGTCACGGTGTTATTATCAAACTAGCGTAACAGCCCGTGCACGATGTCAATAATTTTTATCGTTAAAAAGTTGGTCGTTATCGATTTTAAAATGAGAAGTATGGTTCATCCAAAGTGAGGAGTAAAGAATTTTTTTGGCGAATAGTGTAATTACTTTGAATCACAAACGTAACTATGCCAAGGTCTTGTTTATAGTGACTATTATTGATTTTGAGACCAGATTGAAATAATGTAGAATTTGAAGCACGAATGTACTATTGTTCTTCTTGTGATTATAAGCAGGTTTACCTGTGTTTTGTGTGTCAGAGAAATGATAGTTTGTAGATTGGTAATTTGCGTTAGAGAGCGGTTGTTATATGTTTTTCGGGAATTGATTGGTTTTTTTTTTTTTTGCAATCTAGGTTATAAATAGGTTATATGCATGCAATGTTGTTGTAATATAATCGAACATGCATGAATGAGATAGAGGATTTTAAAAAGAAGCTGAAGGCCGACGCATCTTTGCACACCCTCACATCACCCAAGTCTGTGATAAACACCTTGGGAGATGAACACCTATTACTGTTTGGAGTATTCATGTCACCTATTTATTTTTGGTTTTTTACTTGGGAACTGATTCTGCACTCCTCTCATGTGTTCATGTTTATATTAAATTATATTAACACACTTAGTAAATGCATTAAGAATGTGTTTGGAATATCGTTTTACAGTTACACATTTTAATCCAATCTTTATATTAATAACAGCCTAACATGGGGCAATAATTGGAGGGACATTTTATTCAATCTAAATTAGTAAGACATTTTAATGCATTTGAAATGTCCAAATTGCCCTTGTGTTTACTATTTTTTAAAAAAAATTTGTTGAGAGGATTCGAACTTGGGTCTATACAACAATTTGCACCTCCTCTTACCACCACACCACTCAATTACATATGTTGTCAATTACACACATCATATGTGTGTGTCGCTTAAGTAGAGAAATATTTGATATTAATATTATTATATATCTATTTTATTATATCCCAATAAAATCAATGATTCACGAGACATTTAATCTAATCTAAATTGGCGAGACATTTTATTTAATTTAAAATATTTAAATTTCCCCTGTGTTTACTTTTTTTTTTAAAAAAATTTGTTAATGAATGGAATCCAACTTAGGTTTATGCAATAATTTGTTCATCTTCCACTATTCAGTCATACGTGTTCTCTATCAAACACATTATATGTATGTGTGTGTCGCGTGAGTAGAAGAGTATTTGATATCTATTATTATATCGATTAACATAATCTTATAATAGCTGAGATAATTTAACTATTGAAAAAATATAAAAGGTACTCTATATAATATTTTTAGTTATAAAAAATATAAAAGGTATTCTATATAATATTTTTAGGATTTTATCTAACGGTTCTAATTTATTTCTATTTTGTCCTTATTTGTAAAACTTATATGAAAAAAATTAGTTGAAAAAATATAAAAGGTACTATATATAATATTTTTAGTTATACACAATATAAAATGTACTCTATTTAATTTTTTTAGTATTTTATCTAACGGTTCTCATTAATTTGATTGGAAATATCTAACGGCTGTGGAATGAGTGAACAACCCATGGGGGACCAGACTACCAACCAAACTTTTATTGTTCTGTCTATTATATAATAGTATAGATAGATAATGTTGTTAGAAAAAAAGAAATTTTAGTTATAAAAAATATAAAAGGTACTCTATATAAAATTTGTAGTATTTTCATTTAACGATTCCCATTGATTTGATTGGAAAGATCTAACGACTGTGGATCTAACGGTTCTCATTCATTTCATTGGAAAGGTACTTAAAATTTGTTGTATTTTATTTAACGGTTCTCATTGATTTGATTGGAAAGATTTAACGACTGTGGATCTAACAGTTCTCATTGATTTCATTGGAAATGTACTTAATTCACGTGAACATACTAGAAAATTCATTATATATTAAATTTTAATATTATGCATGTACACATTCTACAAGGCAAATTACATTTCACAAACAAGAAAATATTTCATTGTACACATTCTACAATGCAAATTACATTTCACAAACAAGAAAATGTATCATTTGCTCGATGAGCTAAATTAGTAAAATCGTGTAGGTTAATGTCTGTATGTAAAACATAATCATATTTTGACATATATCTTACACATAACAAATATCATAAGTATCGAATTTACTCATTTCTTAACTCAAAAACACCTCAACCAAGAATATTTTTCAACAATAACTATCTCACTACAGAGATCAAGTCCAGCTTTTGTACCCACAATGAGACGTTTGTCAAACGATCTATAAATTATCATAAACACCGAACTACTTAGAAGTTAAAACAATTATGCTAGATAGTGACCCGTGCCTTGCACGGGTTTTCATGCGAGTTTATTACTATATATTAAACCTCAACACAAGGGCAAAAATTTCCAATTAAATGGTCGTCACAAAAATTTCACTCATATATTACTATGCAAAAATACATTAATAGTTTTTAGTACAAAGAAACAAATCTCCAACCTCCTTCTAAGATGTTCATGGGTTTAACCACTATTCTACATGTCTGTTTGAGTTTACTTCAAAACATTTATTAGATAATCCACGTCTTTCTTCTCTTATCTTATATTATTTTTACTTTGATGTTTAAATAAATAAAATATTGGTTTGTATTATTTATATAAATCAGTTTTTCTTTTCATCTTTTCGTAATTTTGGTCAAAATTTTTATTTTTCGGACACTCCAACCGGTATCACGCCAAACCCTGGAGTGCAGGAAGAATTCCCCACGCTCCCATGAATCAAACCTTGAATGCTTTGGTCAATAACCAGTGCTCTCACCAACTCATCTACAGGCCCGGAGGCTTCTTTTTGTAATTTTATATACCTATATATTCAATCACTGAATTTTATTACAGTTGTATGTTTTCGATTAAATATATATTAATTATGTTGTTTAAAATTCATACTTTTATATTATATATCTTTATTATACTTTATTTGAATTAAACTAATTATTCATACATAAAATATACTATTGAAATTCGACCTAATATAAGAAATATTGTATATGTTGTAGAGGATGTCGTCAAGGACCCACAAACCCTATTTAGAATTTCATTTTATCAAAATGATTATATGACATTACGAATCAATTTAATGTATTCTATAAAGTTCTATTATTATTATGAAAGATTACACTTTTTTTAACATCGTACAATAATTTTTGGAATACAATTTGAAATTCTATTTTCAAAACTTGTAATTTTCAATTTTCCCAAACTTTATCGTCTACTAACAGTTTGACTGATCATTATGTAATTATATACTATGTAATATCCTATATTTTAAAAACTCACCCCGATTTTTGACACGAACGTCACTTGGGTTGAAGGGGAGGGGGTTAGAAAGGTGAAAAAAAATATAGATAAGTTAATAAAGAATGACATGTTACTTTAGAAAATGTTAACAAATGAACAATACATTCTGGAAAAGAAAATTGTTAAGAAATGGATGCGATGAACAGAGTAGGTAAACGAATATTTTGTATAATTTGAATGCTAATGTTCTTAATTTAAAAATTATAGAAATAACTAATAATGAGAGATATAATGTGTATAATATTTCTTATATTAGATCGAATTTTAATAGTATATTTTATGCATGAATAATTAATCTAATTCAAATAAAGTATAATATAAATTATGAATTATAATCAACATAATTAATATATATTAAATTGAAAACATACAATTGCAATAATATATAGTGATTGAATATATAGATATATAAAATTACGAAAAGGAAAAAAAACAAATTTATATAAATAATTCAAACCAACATTTTATTTATTTAAACATCAAAGAAAAAAAATAATATAAGAGATAAAAGACGTGGGTTATCTAATAAGTTTTTTGAAATAAACTCAAAAAGGTATGTAGCATAGTGGTTAAGCCCATGGATATCTTGGAAGGATGTTGGAGGTTCGAATATTTGTAGTAACACATCTATTAAAAAAAAATTGTATAAAAATATACGAGTGGCATGAAAAGGAAAAAAGAAAAACAAATTTATATAAATAATTCAAACCAACATTTTATTTATTCAAACATCAAAGTAAAAAAAAATAATATAAGAGATAAAAGATGTGGGTTATCTAATAAGTTTTTTGAAATAAACTCAAAAAGGCATGTAGCATAGTGGTTAAGCCCATGGATATCTTGGAAGGAGGTTGGAGGTTCAAATCTCTGTAGTACATCTATTAAAAAAAAATTGTATAATAATATACGAGTGACATTTTTGTTATTTTTCAAAAAAGAGAGGGTAAAACGGTAATTTTGCTAAAAAGGAAAAAAGAAAAACAAATTTATATAAATAATTCAAACCAGCATTTTATTTATTCAAACATAAAAGTAAAAAAAAATAATATAAGAGATAAAAGACGTGGATTATCTAATAAGTTTTTTGAAATAAACTCAAAAAGGCATGCAACATAGTGGTTAAGCTCATGGATATCTTGGAAGGAGGTTGGAGGTTCGAATCTCTGTAGTAACACATCTATTAAAAAAAATTTGTATAATAATATACGAGTGACATTTTTGTTATTTTTCAAAAGAAAAGGGTAAAACGGTAAGTTTTTTGAAATAAACTCAAAAAGGCATGCAGCATAGTGGTTAAGCCCATGGATATCTTGGAAGGAGGTTGGAGGTTCGAATCTCTGTAGTAACACATCTATTAAAAAAAATTTGTATAATAATATACGAGTGACATTTTTGTTATTTTTCAAAAGAAAAGGGTAAAACGGTAATTTCGCGGCCATTTAATTGGCAACTTTTGCCCTTGTGTTGGCCTATTATATATAGTAATAGATAGATAGATAGATAGATAGATAGATAGATAGATAGTTCACAAAGCCGCGGTCGACATTATAATTTTTTTTAAGAAAATTTTGTTTATAAATTTTATATATTGAATATTTGTCTTACATATTAATTTTTATGTTAACATATTCCTTTATAACTAACTCCTAAACCCGTGCAAGACACGGGAATGCTTTATGTTACAAATTTAAAAATTTTAATAAGCAATATATTCTAGACCTTTGCATTCATAATTGTAGTTTTTTATTATGGATTTATGCTTGGTTGCCTCTGCAATTCCAGAAACAATGCAGAGTTGCAACTACAGCAGGTTGTACAATGTTGTACGTGCTTCAAGCTTGTAATCTAGCAGTGGCTATGCTGCACAAAGTCAATTATATTCGAAGATTGACATACCTCCTATGTCATACAAAACCTCCAGAAATACTTGGCATAAAAAAAAATACAGGATACATTAACACCCCAAGAGTTGTAATTCATTGAAAGTAGTACAAAAATCCAAAGACATTTTATTTACACAATACAAGGTTAACGTCTGGCACCAAAATTGCACCAGGATTCACACAAAGATATCACTAAGTACTCCCTGAAGTTTGATTGACTTTCATCTTTTAAAAAACAAGAAGTGGCTTGAAGAACCCGAGGTAAACATATAAAGAAGTATCCGAGTAAGGCAGTGCCTTTTGTACATCGGTCTACACCCATCACTGAAACTATTATCCAAGAGAAGCCGCACATTTTCCATTGCAAATCTTAACAAGAATGAAAGCAACAAACTCTCAATTGTCCAGGCAAACTGCAAAATAATGTTGACAATCTACATCTAAGAGAACAAATTTAGATGGCTAATGTGAGCAAGTAGTTGTGATGCCTATAACTCTAAATCCTTATAAAACCACAACACCACAAAGCCACAAAAAACATGTATATGGACGGCATATATATTACAGTACTCAAACCTGGAGCAATTTAGACACCTCAAATTTAGTGAAAATAGGAGACATTGAAATGATATCATAATTTAAGAATTTCTTGTGAGAAACAAAATACAAATCATAAATGTAGATAGTTCAAGAGGCAAAACATAGTTGGAAAGTGGTGCCACATAGTCACCACAGAATGCAACACAAATACCACAACCGGACACAAGTGCTGCATCATGCTTTATTTCCTCCTCAGCAACCTGTAAATGTTGCAATAAAAAATTACTAACTAAACTCCCAGTTGTGGATACTATCATTTAATCTATCATAACATTTTGGTTTTATATTTAATATTCCCAGTTTCTCGAACTTGATGTGATTAAAATATAAAATGGTTGCAGAATATTGTACTATAGTAGAAATACAATAATGGATTACCTTAGGAATGACAAATTGCTTTAGTCATAAATGTCATTGGGATAATTTAAAAAAAATCATAACTCTTTCTTTCGAATGTATAATTAAGATTATTAAAAATTTATCTTGAGTGGTAAAAGGGATGTCAAGATTATACCAGGGTAACGTTGATTGGGTCGAGAACCTGGATTCCACCATTTTGAAACGAGGATTCGCACATTCCATCTTTTCCGGTGTATGGATATGCTGACTCAGTTACAAGTTCACTATTATATTTGATGTACTCGAAGGCTTGGGATGGAAGCTATGCTTTGCATCCATTAATATCATATTATTGGACACAGTCTACAAACTACCGCTCAAACCATTATTAATGCTAAACACATGATTAAGATATATATATAGGTATATCTGTATTACTATATATGTGACCAGAGAATTAATATTTCATCAAGTGGGACTTTACCCTGTCCAATGAACTTGTCTTGTTGTACTCTTCTGACCCTATGGTTCTATAGGGCGTCATACGGTTTCGTATGCTTTATCTATAATATTAGAGTAAAATGCACTTCGTGTACCTACACTTTGGCTGACAGATCACTTGAAATGCTGACATTCAAAAACCCTCACTTACAATACTGTACTTCCAAAATAATTAGAAAGTGTGTATTGCCGTCAACTATGCTTAACTCCATTAGTTTATTCAAGGGCATTTCAGTATTTTTCATGGTGCAACGGGTATATCCACCCGACTTCCCCCATTTGAGCACAATGAACCCTAATTGAGCAGGGTTCATATTTTCTCTTCTCAAATCTTGAAAATAACTTCACGAATCAATTTAAAATTATGCAATGGTGACCTGCGATGATGAAAACTTTCAATTATGTAAGAATTGGTGGGAATATTTATGTAGTTTTTGTTTGAAAGCAATGGTATAAGTGTTTGTATTGTCAATTTTGTGATGATTTATGTTTGTGTGTTATTTGATGTTACAAAATATAGTTCGATTATATTTTCTTGATGTAACATTTTTAATTACGAATTATGGTTGAATTATGTGGTGGAATTATGTGGTTGAATTGTGTGGTATTAGTATATTGCATAGTTTTATTGAGTTGAATGCAACTCTATTGGGAACTACAAATTTGAATGCATTGTAATTTTAACAGTTGAATGCATTCTATGCTTCAAATTTGACTCAAATACCCGATGGTGATAAGGGGGTTGAACTTCACTTTAATGCATGATCCACTATATAAACACACACTTAGTACTAGTTTAAACACAAACTTATCACAACTTGTTTATATTTTTTATAAATTTGATATTATCATGTCTTGTTGGAGGAAACCCTCTCCTCATGTTGTGAAAGTGAATTGCAAGGGTGTGTTTGATAGGACAAGCTTGAAAGCTGATGTTGGTTGTATTATGAGAAACAATCGAGGAGAGTGGATTAGGGGGACTTCAAGTATGATTGGTATGGTGGTTCCAGTAGCTGCAGAGTTATGGTCCATCTTTTATGGATTAAAGCTGGCATGGGAAAAAGGGGATATTAAGCATGTTGTCATAGAATGGGAAACTGAGGAGGCTGTTAATCAGATGAATAATCCTGATCCAAACTTTTGGCTTGTAGATTTGGTGTTGTTGATCAAGAATTTGAAAAATGAGGCATGAGAGTCTTGTGCCATCCAGCATGTGTCCAACCATGGAAATGCAGCTACTACTGCTCTTGCAAACTCTCAACTTGATGGTAATGGAGGAATGACAGAGCTTGTTGATGCCCATGTTTTCTTGGAGCCCATTCTTGCTGTTGACAGGGCCTGATTGGTGTTTGATAAGGCCTGATTCCTATGCTTTGTTTCAATTTATCATGTTTTAATCTTTGTTCTGTTTTTTAGTTTTAAAACTCTGTTTCGAATGTTTAAGAATATGAAGGTGGATGGTGGAATGTTTATAACCCGGATTTTAAGTTACGAATGATGGCTTTTGTGTTATAAACTCATGGTTTTATGATTGATTACATGTTAATGATTTTATGTTTGATCGATTTATTATCCAAGGTTATGTGTATGTTGCCTAGGTGGGTGTGTATTGATGTGGCTAAATTCAAATGGGTTCATTTTAATGTTTGCAAATGTTATTTTTAGTTTTGTTTTTCTAATTGCGTGTATTATATCTATATATACTGTTTTGATGAGCATTTAGTTGTTTTAGTACCACACAGACAGAAATGCCCCTGTACTAGACTAACAGAGTTAGGCACAGTTGACGGTAATACACAGTTTGTAATTTTTTTGAAAGTGTAGTATTGCAAATGGGGATTTTTGAATGTCAGTATTTTAAGTGGTCTGACAGCCAAAATGTAGGTACACAAAGTGTACTTAACTCATAATATTATAAAAAAATTTACTTAAAAAAAAGATAAATACAACATAAAAGAAACAAATTTGTTTTCATTAATAAATACAAAAGTATACAACAAATTAATGTCCCACTATTTCATTTAATGATATAAAGGATTGTTCAAGTTTTCCTTAAAAATTAAAAAATTTAAATCCTTAACTTTTAAATAGCAACTAAAAATCATGGTCCATTTCTTATATTTCAAAGTTTGAAGATTACATAACTAATTAACTTCTTGCCCTTGTTTCACTTGCTTCTAGCTTGTTAGGAGTATGATGAGATTATGGTAACCAATTTTGTGTAATGATTTATTTTTTGGACAAAATCAGAACCGAAATGTTTAGAGTGGATTGATTTTTCGATTTGGGATCGATTCAGATATTATACCATTCAATTTTTATCAATATTTATTGAATAACGTGGCATGACATATGTCAAATTTTAATTGGGAGTACATATAAATGCACACGACATCCTATTTTATTATTAACAAAGCTACCAAATTTACTCATGACACATCAATATTTGGTAAAAAAATTCGAAAAAAATTTAAAATAGATATCGTAAATCACAAATTCAATCGCTCCTTCTCAAGTTGCGGTTTATACTATTTTTGTGACTTATTTAAAAATAAAAAAAAAGTCAAAAGATCCATGGATACGAGGGAAAAACGATAAGAGCCTTTGAAGATCCATGGATACGAGGGAAGGAGCATTATAAGGTGGATGGTACGTATGCTACTAATTTACGTGGAATCAAAGCATGTGAGCTGTTTATTCCTGGTGAAAGTAAATGGAACACTAATAAGGTCAACAATTTATTTACAAATTGTGATGCTAATGCAATATTAGCATTACCTGTTCCAAGAAACCAGGTTCCTGATCGCATAGCTTGGATGCATACTGTAGATGGGAAGTATACGATGAAATCTGGATACATGTACTGGCATAATAGTTTTAGTGAGTGCATACAAGGTTCTGTTCATAAAGGCTGGACAAAACTATGGAACCTGGAAATTCCTCCTAGGGTGAAGGTGTTTGTTGGTCCTTGTGTATTGCAGAAGGGGGGGGGGATGAATGCAATACTGATAAAATTCAATCTCAGTTTCAACAACTAAAATTAAGATTTAATGTTATCAATAATATGTATGCATTCACAAACAGTAAAATAGAGAAGACAGTATTCACAAAATAAATGTTTTATTTATTTTGCAAAGTGTTGCTACAACCTCAAGAGAGAAATCTTGAGCTTCGTTTTTCTTCAAGGCACTTGCTAGTCTTCGTTACATATCTAGAATGAATTGACAGTAGGTATAAGACTAATCCTATCACTATCAGTCACGGGTTTGTGAAGCTGCTGTCATTGTCAAGTGGCAGCTTCTTACAGATTGTCTTACCCATGTGACTATCCTAAATTGCTAATATGTCAGATATACATCATAACAAAGGCAACCTAGATTCATTCTATTTCTAGCTAAAACAATTCAGCAAATAGAGACTTGACCTTGCTCTTGAATTGATTCGCTTTTGTTTGCAGTGCTTGAAGCTTCTGTCGTAGTCTTGCAGACTTGGTGCAGCTTAGGGATACTGCATCACGCCTGTTTCTTGAACATTTAAACTGTCACGGGATTTGACTGAGAAAGATACCTAGCATAAGGATCTTTATTGAGACAGTTACTTTTGCCACAAAGCTTGCTGTCACAGGAATGATCTTTTGGTGACAGTATGAGTTCCCCGCATAGAGTGCTGTCGAGGATCCCAAACTTGCTGTCGAGGGCAATAGTTGCTGTCGCGTAGTCTTCCGCCAATGTTGCTGTCAGAGTGAATATGTTGTCGTGACTTGCAACATTCTGTCTTCTTGTAATCTTACTGTCACAGCTTTAGGACAGTAACCTTTATTCATGTTGTCATCCAAAAAGCATTCTTTGAGGCTTGAACACATAAGTGAACTTCTTTCAAATAATACAACTAGAATAACATTACATACTGATTACAAGAACATACTTTGGCTATGACAGTATGTTCTACTTAATTTGAAAATTAAGTACATTCAAAGTTAAGTTGTTTCCATGCTATCACCCATAAATCCCAACAATCTCCCCCAATTTGTTTTTATGGAAAATAACAACAAATTTACAATATGTGCTGACAACTTAACTAACAAGATCAGAATGGATTAAGAATTTTTACTTAGCTTGAGATCTCCTCTTCTGTCTTGCTACATCCTCTCTTTTGAGAGCTTCTGCCAAGCAGCCTCTTAGACTTTCTACAAGAGAAATTTCAGCAGCAGACACTGCATCATCCTCTACTTCATCAATGATCTTCTTTATGGAAGGGGAGATGAGAGAACTAACATCCCTGAGATTCAGCCATTGCTCTATATCATATGGATAGGTTCTGAAGTGAAGTTCTTCATTAATGAGCTTGAATCTACTTCCAGGATAAGCATTGAGAGACTTCCTTCTTTGCTTGTCCAGCTTTGAGTCTTCTCCTTTTCTCCCTTCCAATAACTTCTCTATCTCATCAGAACAAATCTGTTCCAAGGGATGAATTGAACCAGCTACCATATACTGTAAATCCTTCAGAGTGGATGTTTTAAGCTTATGCAAGCTGCAAACATAGATTTCTTCTTTTAGGAACTTGACTCTTAGGGGATTTTCCAGCATATATGGTTGATAATTTGGAGCTTCACTTTCTGCCTTGTTAGAGGCCTTGTGTTTTTCCAGTAATTCAGCTTCCTTCTTATCAAGCTCTGACTGAGTTTGAGAATATTCAGAAGATTCAGGTCCTTTGCTTGACTTGGGTTGCCCTTTCTGAGTTGGTTGGGCTTGCCCTTCTTCTGTGGGTAAATCATGAAACTCATAGTACCAGTGATATGGTATAGGAGAGGCTGGGAGATCAGTCAAAATATCAGCATCATCAAAATCTGCAAAGTTATAGCCAAATTTCTGATAAAATTCAGCATCCCTATCTGCCTGATATTTTAGAATATGTTCCATGACAGCCTCTGAAACATTATCATAGCTCTCCATCAACTCTACCATTCTTTCCAGGTAGAAGAAATCAATTCTTCTTTTATCTATGGTTGATGTGCTGTTCTTGGTTGATGTGGCTACCAGATTGAAGTCCTTGTCAATCTTGGCAGACCTTGATTCTTCCCACCACAGAATGTACTCAGAGGCCTCTTGATTTGCATCCAGCTTAACATCAACACTCTTAATTTCTTTTGATTTCATTTGTTGAATCTTAAGACTGTTGGGAGGAATTGATTGAATTGGCTTCCTAAGATTTCTGCCAAATCCAGTGGCCTTTTCCTTTCCTGAGTACTTGTGCTTCCTTGTAGGTTTCTGTCTAGAAAACCATGCCTTAGCTTTAGCTTTCAGTCTTTTGGGCTTGACAGTAGCCTTGGCTTCATCCTTGACAGAACCTTCCTTGACAGTACCCTTGTCGACAGCATCTTCCAAGACAGCATCTTCTATGACAGTATCCTTGTCGACAGTACCTTTGGTGACAACATCTTTTTCAGCATTTATGCAGTCAATAGCACATCTAAGAATGCTTGCCTCCAAAGCTTCCAGTATTCTTGACTCCTCTTCATCTGTTGCACCAACATCTTTCTTTTCCTGGCTAGGAGTTTCTTCATTGCCTTCATTCTGAGATTGAATACCAGTATTCCCAGAATTACTTCCACCAGCATTTCCAGCATTTCCAGAAGCTTCACCACCTCCATCCTCACCATCTTCATCATCATCATCATCATGAGGAGGAATGTTATAGAGGCAACTTCCACCTTGATCATTTCTTTTGGCATTGGCTCTAGTGATTAGCTCCTTCATTTTAGCTCCCAGTGCCTTGTCTCTCAACACCAGCATTTTGTAGATCTCTTGAACAACATGAACTCTTCCTGGATTGGCATTTGAACTGAGTATTCCATCTAGTACCTTCAGAATTGACTTGGTTTCCATTCTGGATGGGCTAACCAAAGTCATGAAGTTGTTCCTTCTTGTGCCACCCTTAGTTTTAGATCTGTAGAAAACACTTGGTGGATTTGAGTAGACTTCAGGTAGCTTCTATGTGATCAGGTTCTGAATTTGCATATCCAATATTTCATTGAATGGTGTTTGAGTTGCCCTGATCTTTCCCTTCAAAGCACACAACACCTTTGCTGGCAGACTCTGCAATAGTTGCATTGTGATGAAGTAAGATATGCCAGAAGTGAGATAAATACTTACAGCCCATCTTTTCTCATCATTCACCATTACATTGACACTAGTAATTTGATCCTTTAACAGTGTTGTGGTGTTGGTTGGACGGTTGCTTGGAGTATTCATTGCTTTTTCCACCAAACTGCTAAATTCACTGTCATGGTTGTGTAATGTGCTCTCCCTGTAATCCACCATCAAGACATTGGCTTCTTCTTGATCAAACTGAGTGCCATTTGACCACATGAGTCCTTCTTGGATGGATTCAGGCAGTTTCCCTTTACCTTTCCCAAGTTTGTTTTGTTCCTCTATTTCTTCTGTAGAGCAGTTTCTTGAGTTTCTAGAGCAGGTTCTCTAATCATCACAGGAGGCAAGATTGGGTGTCTAGATGCAGGTTTTCTTTGCATTGCATCTTGAGTTGCCTTTGACATCAGCACCTGTTCACCATCCAATTCAACTTCAACCAGGTCTTCAGCTTTATTCTGTGGTTGTTCACTGCTTGATTTGGCTTGCTCCCCCTTAGTCCTTGCTTTCCTTTTCACTCCTGAAACTTGGTTTGCTCCCCCTTTGGGCTTCACAGATACTGGCTCCCCCTGAGTTCCACCTGACTCTTGAATAGGCAATGATTCTGATCTTGCTACCTTCTCCCCCTTAGTTGAGTTGGCAGCTACCAGGTCAGTAAGGAACTGAATAGAGAGTTGAGTAGCAGCAAAACCATCAACCACCAGTTGAGAGAGAGAGTCCAGTTTGGAGTCCAAAGTAGCACACTGTCCTTCAAGAGCTGCAATCATGTTACCAAAAGTAGCAGAGGGGCCACCATACCTTAACCTTCTTGGAGGGGAAGGAAAAGACAGGGGCTTGGAGGCTATGGGGGATCTCACACTCTCAGGGTGTTTTTGAGTGATCTCATCACCCCTCACAGTTTGACTCTCAAGGCCTAGTGCCTGAATAGTGTGGGCTCCCTCAATATCTCTCTGGACATGCTCAAGTCCCTCTCCTTTTGCCAGCTCATTTGGCTGCCTCTCATTTTTATGCTCACCTCTTTTTTCTTTTATCTCTCTTTTCTTTTGCACACCCTCACTCAACCTAGATGCATGGGTATGAGCAATACTAACATGCATGGAAGGAGAAGATTTAGAATGTACCTTTAGGAATTTGGAAAGAGGTAGGTCATCATCAGAGGCATCCTCAACAAGTACAGCATCAAAATCAGGCTGGGAGGGCTTGACAGCATGTTGAGTAGGAATGTTACTGTCAGTTGGAGTCTGGACAGCAGGTTCTGGCATGACAGCAACTTTGGGATGTGGAGTGACAGTAGGTTCTGTAGTGACAGTATCTTTCTCTCCACCTAGGACAGCAGCTGTGGCCAGGACAGTAGCATTCCCAGTGTCTTTGACAGCAACAGAGGCTGTGACAGCATCTTCCTGAAGGTAAGATGCTCCTTGGAGTTCAGACAAAGTGTTGGCTGTTTCATTTTCTGACAAAATACCACTTTGCCCTAGCTCAGTGTTTGGAGAAGTGGTGTCCATCTCACTTTGAGAAATGGGTTCTTGTGGACCACGAGATGGGGGCTCATCCATGATTGGAGATGGATGATCAAAACCTGAAGGGTGGGGACTGTCCCCTTCTCTAGGTTGTGGAGAAGAAACAAAAGAATGTGTAGGGAAGGAAGAAGGTGAAAGTGTAGTAGAGAGTGGGGGCTGATTCACAGATGAAACATGTGAACTATCAATAGGAGTAGAGAAATCCTCACTGTGCCCTAACTCACTGTGTGTTTCTTCAAGTGGGGGTATCTCAGGTTGGGAACCATGAGTTTGTGTAGACTCTGTACAGGGTGCCTTGGGAGACAGGCCAATTTCAATAGATGTCCCTTGTTGAGAAGGCACATCTAGGGAGGAGTGTATTTCCTTGGTTTCCTCTACAGTCTTTTGGGAGACTGAAGGGTGGCTGACAGTGGTTTTGGTCCTCCTAGCTCTCTTCTTCTTAGGCTCAGGGGGAACCACTGTGGGTTCTGTTTGACTACCTTCCTTATTTGCTGCACTAGGTGCAGTGTCTCCCTCTTGACTAACAGAGCTACCACCAACATCAGCATCTAAGGATCTTTTTCTGGATTCTTGCAAGGCTTCTCTTTGGGCTTTGGGAAGTCTAGAGGGCCTAGGCTGAGTGTATGGTGTTGAATGGGGGTTAACTGAATTTGGGTCTAATTCAGTTTCATTCTCAAGAGAAAAGGAATCATAACCAGAAGGTAATGGATAATCAAGGTTGGACACTTGATCAACCATGTGCTGAGTGAAACAAAGTGGAATGTGTGCATTGAGATCTTGTGATGATAACAGTGTGTGTGTGTTCTTTTTCAAAACTGAGCAAGCATCTAAACGAGGAGCAGCATCATTAAAATCACAGAATGAATTAATGCACAACATAAGAAAGCGAGGGTAGAATGATACCTTCTTACCTATGGCAGCCCTGATGTGTGTCATGAGGAGAGATCCAACATTCACCTTGTATCCATGGACTGAATGTGTCAGTTTCTTGATGTAGGAGGGTATCCCATTCCAGCCTGTGGACTTGGTAGAGAACACCTTGACCATCACATCAAATATCATACTCCACTTCTTTCGCAGATGTTTCCTATCCATTTCACCAGTTGGATACCACTTGGTAGTCCCCTCTTCGAGAATAGGGCCTGCATACCCAATCTTTAAGAAGAGCTTCTTGAGAGTGTCATCATTAGCAAGTGTAGCAAAGTTTTGGCCTGCTTCCAGTGTAATTCCAAGAGCAGTATTGATGACCTCAGCTGTGAGAATGTATTGTTGCCCAGAGATTGTGAATTGAATACCAGGGTTCTCACCCTCAGTTTGAGCAACAACAGTTTGCCAAAACGTCCCAAGTCTGTCTAAGTCGAGAATGGGGGTTGAGGTTATGGCATAACCGAGATAGGACTTGTTCAAGAAAAACACTAGTCCTTTGAAACCTTCACCAACATCATTTGGGGAAAAGATGCCAGCAAAGTTTGTTTGAGAGAGAGTCTGTTTGGGGGCCATTGAGATTTCAAGAAAAGAAGAAAGTGAGAAAGTAGCTTTTTGCTTGAAGAAAAGTATTTTACCTTGAGTTTTGTGAGAATGATATGTCTGAGTAACTGGAGAATAAATATGGGTATCTCAAACGGTTGCTCAAAAAGTGGAGTTAAAGAACGTGTCTTAACCCACTCTCTTAACACGTGAGTTACTGCCCGTTATTCACTGTCAAACGTGGGGTGAATATCCAATTACAACGGTCCACTATTGTTGACAGTAACCTGTGCGCTAGAAACAATCTGTCAGTGATAAGTGGTGGTGACAGAAGGTTTTGCGCGACAGCAACTATTGCGCAAAAACTTGCTGTCACCGTTAAGCATATGAATGACAGTATCCTTTACAAGTCTTGACAGAAAGTCTTTTCATGTTGTCAAGAAGGTTGCTGTCAAGAAACACACGACAGTATCCTTCTTAACGACAGTAACTTCGATTAGGAAATGGTTCTGTCATGAACTTATTAGAATGCTTGATTCATACACTTAACTTAATATTGACAAATTATGGATTTAGCAATGTAATCCTTTGAACACAGATATTAAGCAATTAACACAGACAAATCATAAACTCAATAACCACAAAGACAAGAACTTTTATTATTATTATTAATAAAATCATTCAGAATAGAATATTGAGTACATCATTTTATGATTTTATCAACTAGTTCTAAGACTTCTTCCTTAATCTCTTCTTCAGAGCGACCTTCTTTTTCAAGAAGGGCCTGAAGCTCCTTCTCTTCTTCCATAGCCTTGGCCTCCTCTTCCTTAGCCTTGGCCTCCTTTTCCTCATCAATCTCATCCAAGGCGTCCAACAGTATCTCAAAGAGCTCATCGATCTCTTCATTGTCGGGTTCACTGTCACACTTCTTTAGACCAACTTCAATTCCTACTTTGTTTTCCATTATTTACTTTAAAACTGAGAGCAGACTGGTGAAACCTAAGGTTAATTTATAGGCAAAACCGTCTAAGGATTAAAGTCTAATGGTCAACAGTTAGAGTACCCATACAACTACCACAAAAGTAATTAATGGTCGTGTCCTCCTTTAATCCTACAGATTAATGCAAAAGAGTGTGAAAGTCCAATGGAACAGATTTTTAACTCTCAAACTTAACAGATAACCACATTAAAGTCATACACGGTTTAAAAGTATGAGACTGGCACAAAATACTGACATGAAAAGTCAAATCAACACATGCTGTCACATAACAGACATAAACCAAGTAAACAGTAACTTCTCTTGACAGCAGGTTTGAAGTTGCTGTCATGAGCTTCAAAAAGAATTGAAAATTTAGAAACCTTAGAAAATTAACATACCAGATTCAGCATTCCTAATTCACTTACCAACCTGTTGAAGGTTGCTTCATCCAATGGCTTAGTGAAGATGTCAGCAAGTTGCTTGTCAGTTGGGACATAAATCAGCTTCACAGTTCCTTGTTCAACATGCTCTCTGATAAAGTGATGTCTTATATCAATGTGCTTTGTCCTAGAGTGTTGAACTGGATTGTCTGAGATGGCTATGGCACTAGTGTTGTCACAGTAAATAGGAATTTCTCTTAACACTAGACCATAATCTAGAAGTT
Organism: Heracleum sosnowskyi; assembly: GCA_030848705.1. Classification (NCBI taxonomy): domain Eukaryota; kingdom Viridiplantae; phylum Streptophyta; class Magnoliopsida; order Apiales; family Apiaceae; genus Heracleum; species Heracleum sosnowskyi. The sequence goes on along the minus strand of CM061241.1, from coordinate 14,640,145 downwards.
GACTTTTCATCCATAGAATTTGTGCACAGCAACTGCCTGCAGCAATGTACTCAGCTTCTGCAGTTGAGGTAGAAACTGAATGCTGCTTCTTGCTAAACCATGAGACCAATCTTCTACCAAGAAATTGACAGCTACCAGTAGTACTCTTTCTGTCAATCTTGCATCCAGCATAGTCTGAGTCTGAGTAACCAATTAGATCAAATCCAGTATTCTTAGGATACCAAAGGCCTAGGTTAGGAGTGCCTTTTAAGTATCTAAAGATTCTCTTGATGGCTACCAAGTGTGACTCCTTTGGATCACTTTGAAACCTTGCACAGAGACATGTAGCAAACATGATGTCAGGTTTGCTAGCAGTTAGGTATAGGAGAGATCCTACCATGCCTCTATAGGTGCTTGAGTCAACTTTCTTTCCTTTAGGGTCAAGATCCAGACTAGTTGCTGTGGACATTGGTGTCTTTGCAGGAGATGAATCTTCCAAGTTGAACTTTTTGAGAAGTTCCTTAATATACTTGGCTTGGCTTATGAAGATTCCATCAGTTTGTTGAAGAATTTGTAACCCCAGAAAGAATGACAATTCTCCCATCATGCTCATCTCATATTTGTTGCTCATGAGATGGGAAAACTTCTCACACAGCTTCTCATTTGTAGAACCAAAAATGATGTCATCCACATAGATTTGTACCAGAATGATGTCCTTGCCATGATGCTTGTAGAAAAGTGTCTTGTCCACAACTCCTCTGGTAACTGGTTTTCCAGAAGAAAGGTGGAAAGTGTGTCATACCATGCCCTGGGTGCTTGCTTTAGTCCATACAAAGCTTTGAAGAGTTTGTACACAAAATTATGCATTTCAGCATCCTCAAACCCTGGTGGCTGTTCCACATACACTTCTTCTTCCAGCTCTCCATTTAGAAAGGCACTTTTGACATCCATCTGAAATACTTTGAAGTTGCAGTGTGCAGCATTAGCTAGAAAGATTCTTATAGCTTCAAGTCTTGCAACAGGAGCAAATGTCTCATCATAATCTATTCCCTCCTGTTGACAGTAACCTTTAGCCACTAGCCTTGCTTTGTTCCTTGTCACTAATCCATTTTCATCAAGTTTGTTTCTGAAAACCCACTTGGTCTCAATAACTGACTTTCCCTTAGGTCTTGGAACCAATTTCCATACATTGTTTCTTTCAAACTGATTTAGCTCTTCTTGCATGGCTATTACCCAGTCAGAATCCAATAATGCTTCATCAATTGTCTTAGGTTCCATTTGAGACAGGAAGCATGAAAACATGCTGTCAGCAGAGACTTTGTTCCTGGTCCTCACTCCAGAATTAGGGTCACCAATGATGAGGTCACTTGAGTGATCCTTGTTCCACTTGGTGATTCTGGGCAAGCTACTTGACTGCACATGAACACTTCCTTCAGTTTGTTGAGTTGAATGATCACCAATCCCATTGTCTTCACCATGTTCTTCATTGTCTCTAGAGTCACCATTGTCATGAATGTTAGAGGATATGGTCTGTGACTGAGCTGGAGTTTGGTTGACAGTAGTGGCATTGACAGTATCTTTATCAACTTCAACAACTTGAGTGAATCTAGGTTCTTCATCCACAATCTCCTCAGCTTCCAAGTATCCTTGATTCTCAAATCTGAATGTCTGCATCTTTCCTTCTTCATGCAGTCCTGGAAACTTGGTTTCATCAAATGTGACATTAACACTTTCTTCAATAATCCTGTGTTCCATAACATAAACTCTGTAGGCATTCCTTTCTGTGTTGTAACCCATGAATAGTCCTTCAAAAGCCTTGGTGTCAAATTTTCCTTTCTTCTCATGGTTATCCTTCATCATAAAGCATTTGCTCCCAAACACATGAAAATATTTGACAGTAGGTTTCTTTCCAGTTAACAGACAGTAAGGTGTACTTGCATGAGTTTTGTTGATCATGGTTCTGTTCTGAGTATAACAGACTGTGTTGATAGCTTCAGCCCAGAAATATGTTGGCAGTTTAGCATCATGCAACATAGTTCTAGCTGCTTCAATGAGAGTCCTGTTCTTTCTTTCTACAACTCCATTCTGCTGTGGAGTTCTTGCAGCAGAGAATTGTTGTACAATTCCTTCATCTTTGCAGAAATTTCCAAGAGTGGCATTTCTGAATTCTGTACCATTGTCACTCCTCAAGATTTGAACTTTTGAGTTGGGAGTTCTATCAAGAACTCTGACTTGATCAATAATCACTTGAGCAGCTTCATCTTTGGATTCTAGAAACTTCACCCAAGTGTACCTTGAGTAATCATCCACCATTACTAAGGCATATCTCTTCTTGGCCATTGATGGTACATTGACTGGTCCAAAGAGATCCATGTGAATCAACTTGAGTGCTTCAATGTTGGTGTTTACTTGCTTGGACTTGTGCACAGCTCTCCTTAGTTTGCCCATTTGACAATCTTCACACAATCCTTCTTGACAGAATTCCTGTTGGGGCAAACCTCTTACTAACTCCTTCTTCATTAGAATATTCATTGTCTTGAAGTTGAGATGTGAGAGCTTCCTGTGCCAAAGCATACTGTCACCAACAGTAGCTTTACTGTAAAAACAGTAAACTTTATCCTTCTTTGTTGAGCTTAGATCAGCAACAAACATGCTTCCTTTTCTGACCCCTTTTAGAGAGAGGCTTCCATCCTTCTTGTGATAAATGTTACACAGCATCATATCAAAATCAACCTTGAATCCCCTGTCACTGAATTGGCTGACACTGAGTAGATTGTGCTTCAATCCATCCACAAGAGCAATATCTTCAATGACAACATTTCCAATTTCTAGACAGCCATATCCCACTATGTAACCCTTGCTGTTGTCTCCAAAGGTTATGATTGGGCCAGCTTTCTCAACATAATGTGATAGCAGGGCTTTATCACCTGTCATGTGTCTTGAGCAGCCACTGTCAATGATCCACATGACTTGATCTTTCTTCTTGCCCTGCAAAACAGAATGTGTCTAAGATGCATATGGTACCCAATCCTTGTTGGGTCCTGCAGTTTCAGTGTCTCCTGAGTTTCTTTCAGTCATAAAGTCATAAGCATTATCAGTAATCTCCTATTTGACTTCTCTTTTCACCCACTTAGGTTTAGAATTATACTTGGTCCTTTTCTTAGTGGATGAAGCCTTTTTGCTGTTTCCAGCAGGCTCAGAAGTCTCAACAGTGTTCAGGTATGAGCATTTTTCAGTAGAGAGAACAGGTAAGTTAAAGCATGTACTCATGGCAGTGATTTTGCATGGCATACATTCAATGTTGTTACAGACACTCATAGTTCTATGCAAAAGGGGGGTTCTGTGTAAGTTACCATTGAGTTCAGTTGCATTGATCTTATTCTCAATTGGTTTCTTACAAACATGTGTTAAGTGATGAGTGGATCCACAGTTATTGCACAGTTTCCTAGAAGCACCTCCAACATTAGTGTATCCATTTCCTTTATTGACACCTACCTTACCATTCCTGTTTTTAGACTTGGGAGTTACTGGATTGACAGTATGTTCAGAAGTTGCTGTCGAACTTTCCTTGACAGTATCTTTTATTCCTACTGTCTTGGCAGAAGGTTTTAAAGTTACTATCTTGGAACCATTCTTGACAGTATCTTTGGAAGATTCTGTCTTGCCAACTGTGATAGCATCTTTTGAACTTACTGTCTGATTGCTTGGTAAGTTTACTGTCTTGGGGATTGTGACAGTATCCTTTCCATCCTTGAATGTGCTGTCAACACCTTCATCCTCATCAAGAATTTCTTGTTTGATGAGCATGGCTTCTTCATCAAACTCAATTTCAGCAGCTTTGAAAATAGGAGTTTTAACTTTCTTGAGAATGGTGGGTTTGACAGCAGCACTCCCAGGACAATCTTGAATCACAGTTTCCTTTCCAGGTCTTCTACCATAAGAAAAACCTATACCAACAGACTGATTTTCTGTATGCTTATCATTGTAATCCTGAACTATCTTCGATGAGTTTTTATTAGCCTTGATTTTAAATTCATTTTCAGCAATCTCATTTCTCAGGTATTCCTCAACCTCTTTAGCACATTTCAATTCATTTTTAAGTTTAGCATTCTCCTGAGCTAAAGAGTCGAGTGAACTGGTTTTGAGAACAAGAGATTCATTTTCAGACTTTAGTGTTTCATTTAGCTTACTCAGCCTAGTGATTTCCTCATTGGCAGCAGATAAGCTAGTATGGACATTGAACATTTCAGCACTTAAGTCTTTAATGGTTTTCTTATACTCATCAATGGACATATCAAGTAAGACAAGTGAAGGTACCTGACTTGCGGATGTTGATGTTACTTCATCAGTGCTAGCCATGAGAGCTAGGTTGACATATTCTTCTTCATCTTCATCATCAGACTCATCCCAACACTTTCTTCAGCCACATAGGCTCTACCTTGATTCTTCTTGGAGTATCCACCAGTTCCTTTCTCAAATCTCTGAACCTGTTTGGGTCTTTTGCACTCAGTAGCAAAATGACCAGGTTCACCACAGTTGTAACACTTGAATTTAGATCTATCCACAAATCCAGTCTTGTATCCTCCTTTGAATGAGCTTCCCACAGCAGCCTTTGATGAGCTTCCCTTGGTGAACTTGGATGCTTGGCCTTGGGGCCTGAATGACCTATCCTTCTTAAATCTGAAGTTCTTGAACTTTTTGGCCATGTAAGCCATAGTAGGATTGTCCATGCTTTCCAGTTCCTCCATAGTGTAGAAGTCTTCATCTTCCACATCCTTGAGCTGTAGTACTACTTTCTCATCATCTTCAACAACCTCTTCTATCTTCAAGGATTGTACAGAGGTTGATTGAGTGATTTGTAGTGCTTCACTAGGTTGTGTGATCCTTGGCACTTGTGCTACTAGGGCACTTGACATATTAGCCATCTTGTTCCTTGTTCCACTTTGTATGGCTCTCTTTTGAAAGAGTTCAAGTTCATACGATTTCAGAATGCCATAAAGTGTCTCAAAGGTTATATTGTTAAGATCTCTTCCTTCTCGTATGGCTGTTGTCTTGTGTTCAAGATGATCAGGCAGTGTAAGCAAGAACTTGACGTTCAATTCTTTTCTGTCATAGTACTTGCCATGTATATGCAGTTCAGTTAAGAGCTTACTGAACCTTTCAAACATGGAGGTTAAGTCTTCACCAGGCTTGGCCATAAATGCCTCATATTGAGATATAAGTATTTGCCTTTGGTTGCCCTTAACTTCTTCACTTCCTTCACAGAGTAAGGCTAACCTGATCCACATCTCCTTGGCTGATGTGCAGCTTATCACACTTCCACACATGGCTTTATCCAACGTGAGAGAATCGAGCAAGATGAGTTGCAAGTGATCATCTAGCACCATTTTCTCCTTTTCAGTTTCCAAAAATTCCGAGGGATCTTTGGGAACCCAATGTGCAGGAATGATCCCACCATTTACTGTTGTGGCTTCAATTTCCTTTCTTGGAATGAAAGGACCATTCTCGAGTATACCTGGGTATAATGGATTCGCAGCTTTGATAAACAACAAGATCTTTCTTTTCCAAATATTGTAGTTCTCTTTATCAAAAGCTGGGATCTTGATACTGTTTGATTTCTGCATTGTCGTCGGGATCTCAGATATGTATATTAATCTGAAAGCTCTGATACCAGTTGTTGGTCCTTGTGTATTGCAGAAGGGGGGGGGGATGAATGCAATACTGATAAAATTCAATCTCAGTTTCAACAACTAAAATTAAGATTTAATGTTATCAATAATATGTATGCATTCACAAACAGTAAAATAGAGAAGACAGTATTCACAAAATAAATGTTTTATTTATTTTGCAAAGTGTTGCTACAACCTCAAGAGAGAAATCTTGAGCTTCGTTTTTCTTCAAGGCACTTGCTAGTCTTCGTTACATATCTAGAATGAATTGACAGTAGGTATAAGACTAATCCTATCACTATCAGTCACGGGTTTGTGAAGCTGCTGTCATTGTCAAGTGGCAGCTTCTTACAGATTGTCTTACCCATGTGACTATCCTAAATTGCTAATATGTCAGATATACATCATAACAAAGGCAACCTAGATTCATTCTATTTCTAGCTAAAACAATTCAGCAAATAGAGACTTGACCTTGCTCTTGAATTGATTCGCTTTTGTTTGCAGTGCTTGAAGCTTCTGTCGTAGTCTTGCAGACTTGGTGCAGCTTAGGGATACTGCATCACGCCTGTTTCTTGAACATTTAAACTGTCACGGGATTTGACTGAGAAAGATACCTAGCATAAGGATCTTTATTGAGACAGTTACTTTTGCCACAAAGCTTGCTGTCACAGGAATGATCTTTTGGTGACAGTATGAGTTCCCCGCATAGAGTGCTGTCGAGGATCCCAAACTTGCTGTCGAGGGCAATAGTTGCTGTCACGTAGTCTTCCGCCAATGTTGATGTCAGAGTGAATATGCTGTCGTGACTTGCAACATTCTGTCTTCTTGTAATCTTACTGTCACAGCTTTAGGACAGTAACCTTTATTCATGTTGTCATCCAAAAAGCATTCTTTGAGGCTTGAACACATAAGTGAACTTCTTTCAAATAATACAACTAGAATAACATTACATACTGATTACAAGAACATACTTTGGCTATGACAGTATGTTCTACTTAATTTGAAAATTAAGTACATTCAAAGTTAAGTTGTTTCCATGCTATCACCCATAAATCCCAACAGTGTTTTTATGGCGGGTATGCAGGAATAACTTGCCAGTTCGAAATCTGCTAAGAGGGCGTGGTGTTAATTCTACGATTCTCTGTCCAATGTGTGAGAGAGACGTTGAACATTTACTTCACATCTTTCTTGATTGTAAATTCGCAAAGGAATGTTGGCGGACACAGGGACTGGATTTATATACGGATGATGTCGAGACATGTGCAGAATGTGTGCTGCAGTATCTAGCGGACAATGACCAAGAGAAGTCAGTTCAAATGGCTACAATGTTGTGGGGAATCTGGGTGGCTAGAAATATGAAGGTGGGGGAACAAAAGACAATTACTTCGGAGCTAACAATGCAGTGGAGCACAAAACAAATCGTTCAATGACAAGAAGTACAGTCACTAAGATGGAGTATGGTAAAAGGAAATGCATGAGGTCAGAGGCAATCTGCAGATCGATGGGTATATCCAGATGAAGGTCAGTGCAAAATTAATGTAGATGCATCTGTTAAAACTGGGGTAGCAGACTTCAGTGTCAGCATGATCATTCGCAACCAACATGGAGAGTTCTGCAAAGCTAGAGTTTTGAGCCAAAGGGGAGAGGTGGCAGCGTTTGAGGCGGAAGCTTGGGGTACTAGTGGCTGTTAGATGGGCACTTGAGTTGGACCTATCTAATGTAATTATTGAGACTGATTCAATGCTCACGGTACAAGCTATAAACAAATGCAGCACAAACTACCTAGAGGTGGGAAACATGCTCCAAGAATGTCGTAACTTGCTGAATACTCGTCCAGATTTTAGTGTCTCTCATGTAAGAAAACAAGCCAACAAAGTAGCCCACTTGTTAGCAAGAGTGCCTTGTATGGTCAATTATTTTCAAGATTTTTCATCTCCTCCACATATAGTGTTGGAGAATCTCATGTATGATGCTTCTTTGAATTAATGATTATCACCATTTCAAAAAAAAAAAAAAAGAGTCAAAAGACCCTTATTTACGTATTAACATTATTCCGAATTAATTCCCACACCAAATAATATGGAAAAAATCGTTGAAATAGGAAAAAGAACATATTCGAAATATTCCTTTCTTAAACCAAGTGGACCTTTTATTCAGTAAATAAAGAAAGTCAAATGGTAATACTACATTATCGGTAACCCAAAAGAAAAAAGAAATTGATCAGCCAGAAAAAAATATAATCAGTTCACACGGCGACTCCAGAAAGACTCCCATTTCTCAACCACTACTATGCCGATTCAATTCAATTCATCCAGTTCTTCATTCCTGTTGCACTTAATCTAACACCGATCACTTCAATTCTAGGTTTGTTTGCTCTCTCTCTCTCTCTCTCTCTCTCTCTCTCTCTCTCTCTCTCTCTCTCTCTCTCTCTCTCTCTCTCTCTCTCTCTCTCTCTCTCTCTCTCGCTCGCTCTCTCCCTCTCCGCTCGCTCTCTCTCTCTCTCTCTCTCTCTCTCTCTCTCTCTCTCTCTCCCCCCCCCCCCCCTCTCCCTCTCTGCGCTCTCTCTCTCTCTCGCTCTCTCTCTCTCTCTCTCTCCGCTCTCTCTCTCTCTCTCTCTCTCTCTCTCTCTCACACACACACACACACACTGAGCATTTGCAGTCTGATGATTAGTTGATTCAAATATTAGATCAGATTTGCTTTGACTATCAATGTTATGCTGAATCGATTAATTTATATTAATTTATATTAATTTAAATTTGTTTGTTTATTAGGTTGAATTATTTCTAGTTTGTGCTTTTATCAAAATGTTTAATATGTGCCAAACTTGCGTGTTAATAGATTGTAACTGATATAAGATTTTTTTTACTGCATTGGTGGGCTGATGTAAAAGTAACTTAAATTGGATTGACTGGTATCTTTTATGATTGGCAGTAAATTAAGAATAAGTAAACTATTATATAATCAGCTAATGATCAATTAAACAGGTTAAAGGACCAGGAGTTGTAACTTGTAACTTTTGAATGTTGTGTAAATCAGAAGTAATGTTGTAACTCTCTTTGTATTTGTGTATAAATTCATGTTTCATAGTTTTCCTTTATATTCTGTCTAAAAGTCGGAAAAGTTGATGCGACTATGTAGTTGTTAATATGGGGTTGGCACAAATATACATGTACAGTTTTATTGTTTGGTACTAGGAAGTAAGACAATGGGTGATGCATATAGTCCTTTCCTTGATAAGTACCTGTGGTTCTACCTGATCTAGTCTGGATGGTACAAGATAAATCGAGTAAAGATGCTATTTGGTTCTCATTTAGTCTGAATGGTATACAATAAATTGGGTAAAGATGCTATCTGGTTCTCACTTCATTTCTAAGCGTCCTTTCATTCATTATAATGTGGGTTCTGCTCGTTCAGTCATATACTTATATCATATATGTGACACATTTTATTATCACATCCCCCTCTCTACATCCTTACCTCCAACTATAATTTTCATTGGCCTTTCCTGTAGCATTCTCATCTCATTCAATTCCTGCAAACAATATACAATATTAGTGTATCAGATTTTTGAGTCATTTAGTTACTTAGTTGAGTCAGCTCTTGGACACTGACTAAATCCAGTCCCTAATTCTAACAAAGAAACAAGTTCATTGCCTACGTCGTTGCTGACTGCTGGGACATTGGTATAGGTAGTTCAATCTAATTTTTCTGGTGGATAGAAGGTTCAATGTCATATAATAAAATTGATTAACAGTTGTGAAGTGCGATTATAATTAAGAAATAAGGAAATTATGATTGGTATATTTATAATGTGTTATTGCACAAAATATATTTTTCTTAGGGGCTGTAAGGTTAAAGAACCCATATGCAGTCTTATATTCTAATTCTGCTGTCTGTTGTCTCCCCCAAAAAACTTTTTTTTATACAGTGAACCGGGCAGTCGATCTTTGATATATTTACCTCAGGCCTGAAAATTGCAGCAGTCAGTCTTCACATGCTGTTGTCGCCCCTAAAAAACTTTCTTATTATACAATGAACCGTGCAGTTGATCTTTGATATATTTACATCAGGCCTGAAAATTGCAGCAGTCAGTCTTCGCATTTCCAGTATTCTTGCTATCCATTCAGTTCCTGCCTCCAGGACAGATTATGTAGTCTTGTTTCCACCCCTGCACCTTTGACACCCTATTGTTATAGAACAAGCCCGAAGGGTTGTATACTGAATTACTGATAGCTGTAATGTTATCATTTTTAGGAATCTATCATTATCCTTTTTGGGTTCCAAGCCAGACACATAATGTTATTTAAAGTACTGACTGTTCACGCTTTTTGGCTGTTTGCATTGTGCCTGTCATTTTTCAATTTTTTTTACACCCTTGGTAAACCAAAAAGTGAGAAACACGTATACATAACAAAGTTGGACATAATATAGTTAACGTAAATACTCATTTCTCGTACTTGATTACAATATCAATCATGGTTGATTTCCAGTGACGTAGTAACATTTAACAAAATGTCAATATTAAGTGAAATGGGAATAAATTACTATATGTTTATGTTACTATGTTAGACAACAAAGATCCAATCTACGGCTAGTTTGTGTGAATAGAAACAACGTAACATTTCCAATATTTATATTATTGGCGGCGTGAAATCAGATTGGTCACAAGGTTTTCTATCTAAATTCAAAAGTTTGAACATCAAAGTAACAGTTACACATATTCTCTTTCATGACCCAGTGTGCTTATTTGCAGGTGTATTGTCAAGTTATTACGTTATATAGTCAGTAACCATTCACAGGCTCTATATTATCCTTAGAAGCAAAAATGTGTGTTGGATGGGTGTAGAACAGTAGAAAATTTATCCACTCTAGCACTTCAAATATGGAAATAGATCAACAGGATTCTGATTGGGAAAGTGTGAGTTGTCCGATATGCCTAGAATTTCCTCACAATGGTGTTCTCCTCCAATGCTCATCTTATGGGAAAGGATGCCGTCCTTTCGTATGTGACACCAATCATTTGCACTCCAATTGTCTGGACCGTTTCAAAAGTGCACATGGCATGTTATCTGAGTCATCTTCATCTAGAACGTCTAATGCAACGTCCCTTTCAAATGAGAGCACTGACACCAAAGATCTTGAAGCCACTGACAAGCCTGTATGTCCCCTTTGTAGAGGAGAAGTTACAGGATGGGCAATTGTAGAAGTGGCCCGTGTACATTTGGATGAGAAAAAACGCCGTTGTGAAGAGGAACAATGTGCATTTACTGGTACCTACTATGAACTTCGAGAACATGCTCAGCTAAAGCATCCTCATGCTTGCCCCTCCAAAATTGATCCCGCAAGACAACTAGATTGGGAGAACTTCCAGCAGTCATCGGAGATCATTGATGTTTTGAGCACTATACATTCAGAAGTTCCACGGGGGGTGGTACTTGGCGACTACGTGATTGAGTATGGAGATGATGATTCTGGAGAAGATTTTGAAGACTTACCTGGAGATGAAGGTAACTGGTGGACATCTTGTATCTTGTATCAGGTATTTGATAACTTTAGAACTTCTAGGAGGAGAAGAAGATCACGAGCAAATGAGTCCAGAAGAGGAACCCGAAATATAAATTATGATACTTCAAATTCTGATGAAGGTTCTGTAACATCAACTGAAGATGACTTTGTCAGTACCATTAGTCTTTCAAGTACAACTGGGCATCGCAGGTCAGTGAAATGATATTCATCATGTTTGCGTAGAACTCCTGAAGTATAATTTCATATTAATATAACTATTATGATTATTGTTATGATATTTCGTGATCTATGTTTTATGGTTATGATTTTTGGTTTCGGTTAGATTGCGCATATTGGAAAGTTATACTTAATATGCCAAAAGAAACCAAATCCTCTCAGTTACATATTCTATCTGAATAAAATGTAGACGAGGAATCAGATTGTAGATAGGCATAAATTAGGGACTTATTGGGGCAGAAGAAATCAGGCGAAAACAATGTCACTCGTTCATCTAGTTGTGTGAATTAGATATATGTAAACCGATGAGTGAATTAGAACACCAAAATACTATGGAGCCCACTCTGAACTTGCTATACCCAACAGTCCAACACCTCTTGAGTCTAGTGGTATCTCCCTCGCTCCCTTTATGGGATGTCGAGGGTTCGAACCTTGTCAAAGATAAGGTGGGGTGTGTGAGTGTGTTTATAGCAAAAAAAAAAAAAACTTGCTGTACTATGTACTTTACTGCCACTGAAACTTACATACCTTTAACACATACTAGAACCACAAACTTAGTTGCATTGCTGAGGTAAACTAACGACTTACTGATTTGCTGCCTAACATTGATTGGAAGAAATACTGGGGTGCTGCCCAGTTACATGAAAGGGAGTTGCAGAAAATCACATGTGAATAAACTTTATTTTTGTGGACTTTTTCTTGTCGATTTGAGTTCTGAGGTTTGGACCATCTTGTTAGCCGGCACTAATATGGTGGATAAACTTTATTTTCTAATATTGTTATTGTCTTATGTTGCAGTTCTCGAAGACGTCGCTCTCGCTTCTTTGACAATTAGGTATGTATCTCGTGCGTTCGTTTCTTATAGCCTTTTTTACTTTGGTAGGTGGAATTCATAGTGTTCCAAACTTGGATACGAGGTCCTCAATATCAAATTTAGGATCATCCACGGCTAAGTTGAGGTTTTCAGTTACTTGACTAAACACATTCTTATGTAATGTAGTAATGCTGAAGGATAGTGGAACAGCTCCATAGATCAACCAAAAGGGTGTGATTATGTTGGTCAACTCAAGTTGAAAGCTGTGAAGAAACTTGTGTGTTTTTGTTCCGATATTTGAAGAAGCAAAATGAAGATAATTTTCTCAGCTGTGCCCACTGGACATGATTTTGAAGTTCATGTAATTATGTTGAGGCTGCTTATCTGTACTTTTATCTTTTAATTTAGTTGGCGGTTTGTTCATTTTCAGGATATAGTTCAATAAATTGTTTATAAATGTGTGACGATTTGAAATCCTCTAAATTTCATTCATGAACAATTTACTTATTTAGAAGGCATTTTACTTGATAAAAATTGTCGATATCGTGGCAGTCATTTTTACAATTTATTTATTTATTTATTTATTTTTTTTTTGATAAAATCGTACTTGCATTAAAATATCTCAAAGTAACAGATGATACAATCTCGAGCAGAAACATTTCACTCTGAAAGACCTGACATAGAATATGTCGCCCTTGCTAAACAATAAGCTACAATATTCGCAGACCTATGTGTGTAACACACTAACACTTCATCAAAGTGTTTATCCATATTATCCGTACAAGCCTCCAAGATAATATAATCCAGCACCAAAATTCACACAAACGGTGAGACAAAAACAAACTCACACAAACAAGCGGTGAGACAAAATCAACAAAACAAAATCGATCTTACAATCGGAAAAGGCTTAGAAACCTTAGATCCGAATTAACTTTAGATCAACTAAAACAAGCAATCCTAGATCCGGAGCGAAACCACAAAAACAAGAGGAACCGAAAATCCACCCGCTTGAATCTGAGAAGAAGGACAACGGAAGCTCTGATGGTTAGATCTAGGGCTTTTCTTATTGAAACAAGAAACAAATTCGAGGATAAAACTCGATTTTATTGAAAGAAAGAGAGGGATTGATGGCGGGGAAGGAGATGGGTGGTGAGGGAGGAGGAGGGAGGGTCGGAGAAGAGGTAGGGGGCAGCGGCGGCTACGTTAGTCGACTCTCATTTAGAGAGAGTACACAGAGAGTTTGTGTTTAATTCTTATTACAATTTATTTTTTGAAATCTGTTTGCACGTTGATTTGCACCTCCGCTCCCCGAACGGGAGAAATTGTCAAAGAGCAAAACTTGGACAGTGGCCTCATGGTGAAAGATTATGTCGGAAAGCAGAGAAACTTGAGATTACAAGCACAAAATGTCTTCAAAATCAAATGAAGAATTTTACAAGTCGGTGATCACTGCACCAAAAATTTTAGGATTCAAAATAAAGGTACTATTAGTATTCTTCTCAAGGACAATATAGCTACTGAGAAAAGCAAATACAAGAACAAAAATAATCAGTAATCACCACCATGAAACCAGTATCAATATTGTTCTCCGAATTATCGTCCTCATGACCATTTTAGTCAGACTTGTCTAGATCCTTTGATTGAAACTAGGCTCTCACTATAATTAAAATTTTGAAACCTATAAATTGAAATTGGGATTTTTTTAGCCACTTTCTTGTGGGAATTATACAGTAGCCAGGTGTAATCTGTAGTTTCCAAGAGGAGATCACCATTGAAGTAGCCATTAAATCTATAAATTGGAAGATCCACTTCAATATTGAGCATCAAAGTCCATGATGCCTTGCCTCCACGATCACGAAAACATACCTCATCATCAACTTCCACGAGTGAATCGTGTAACTTGATTTGTTTTTCATTAAGGTAATGAAACCAATACCATTGTTGTAGTCATTGATGCGAGCATGACTGGATGTTACAGGTTAATTTATACGACGAGTAAATACATCTGTTAACGGACTTGTTAGATGAGTCGGATCATATTCCAAGATGCCTACGTACCCTGTATTTATAGGGATCAAATCAACGCAGTTCTGTTATAGGATTGTGTTTTCAATCCCTGTGATTATTAGGGATGTATTTGGAATTAGTAGATTTTTTTTTTTTTTGAGCAATGGAAATTTAATTCAATAATAAAAAGCCATACGGCATCTACATAAACAGTCGCGTCGAACAAACAAAATACAATTAGTAGATTTTATCTTTTTAGATTTAGATTGGGATACCTTCCTGATTTGAAGGATATCGTTTAGAGATATTTTTTTATAATTAATTGGAGATAATTTCCTCGTTTCAGAGAGATGAAATATTTAACTTAGGGATTAAGTTAGTTATTAATAGATTCATATTAGAAAATTAAGAAGATATTTGAGACAATCGAAAATATGGCGTAACAACTACCCCCAGTTCTTTAGTGCAGCTTGATGGACCGGAGAACTAAGCGTGATTTGATCTTCCGAATTTCCCGAGTCAATGAAACAACTAGGAGTAGAAGATTAGTGAATAATACTCCTCCGTCCCACCCAATAGTTATCATTTGGGTTGGGTATGAAGTTTAAGGAAAATAGGTAAAGTAATGGAGAATAGTAAAGAAAAGGAGTAAAGTGATGGGACCCGCCAATATTTAAAGTATAAAATAAGTAAAGGGGGTGAAAGTAGTGGAAGTAGTTAATTTTTATATTATAAAACTTTACTATTTTAGGAAAGTTTTGGAATGTAAAGAATTGGATGGGACATCCCAAAAATGAAAGTGTAAAGAAATGGATGAGACAGAGGGAGTATGAAGCACATAGGTACCCGTAATATGTCTGTAGATGCGAGGGAGACAACATGATGTGCCCGTAATATGCGAGTACCAGTAGTCTTGCAAGTGTACGAGAATGAGTGCCTTTGTGTAGATAATGTTGCGTTTCTCACTGTCAAGTTCGATTTTGCGAATCCACTATTTAAGAGATAGAAGTAGCAGAATGTAATAGCAGCAGTAGTGATGTCCTTGTAGGTTGAAATAAAGAGAAAATGCAATGTGTTGAGATTGTAGTCCAAGCATTATCTCGGAGGATCTTGATAAGTGCATATTTTTGCATATTTTTAGTACCTATTTATTGCTTGAACTCGTATTTTAATAATTTATTTTGTTACATTTCAGGAAATTCGTGAATAAATAAAGAAATGGCAAAATAAAGAAATAAAGAGCAAGATGAAGAAAAAGGACTTAAATGAAAAAAGGAAAAAGAATTAGGAGCTTGGTGAAAAGGGAATCTTAGAGGACATGTGGAAGGTGGAGATCATCCCAACACACCACATAAGTGTATGGTCAAGATCAACTCTTCAAAGCTTAAAGAGGAAGGAAACAAATAGATGGCTAGGATTGCTCCACCACATTTAGAAGGTGTAGGGCCAAGATTCACCCAACCCTACCCTAATCCCTAATCCTAGTCCTATAAATACCCCACCCCTCATCTTGTATGACACACTTTTTACTTTTTTTTTTCCTTACTTTTTACACACCTTTTATTAGTTTTTAGTTGTAATTTCAATTTCCTAGTATAGATGCATCTTTTATTTCAAAGTTTGTAGTTCCATTTCAATTTCAATAAAAGAGCTTCCTTTTTCATCTTGTCTTGTCATTTACATTTACATCTTGTTCTTGTTTCATGGCTATGAACTTTCTTAAATCCAAAATAGTGGATCCATGGCTTTTGTGCCACCACTTGAGGTATAAAGGAGCTTTTTCATTTAATGTTTTGTAGTGTTTAATCTCTATATTTACTTTTTATTGTGTTCTTGAATCAAGCTCCTTTAAATTTGATTTTAATGTTAGGTTTGATGATTAGAGCTTGTTAGTTACATTTTCTTGTTGGGTTGGTGTGATTTTATAGTTGGTTTTGATGAATTAGTGGTAGATTTGATGTTGGAGTTGAAAGGAGGTTGCAGATTTAATTTGGTGTTTGAATTTGTTAATGGGTTTGTTGGTTTAGAGTTTGATTTGGTTTTGTTAGTGTTAAATTTAGGTTCTTTAATCCTTAGATTTAGTTTTAGATAGCTTGTTGGGTGTTTTTACATTTTTCCGGTGAGCTTCAATTTTCCGGTGAAGTAAATTATCCGGCAAGATTTGAACATTCCGGCTAGATTTATAATTTCCGGTCGAAATTCTAACACAAAATTAATTTGTGTTGGGGTTGTTTTATTCATTTAATATATATAGTTAATTAGATTAATTTTTCCCCGCACATTTACTAATCTGCTGCCTTCATTTGTTTTTTTATTTGCATTTCCGGCTTCCTCTTTTTTTTTGCGTTTCTGTCAAAACATCTCGTTTTTTTTTCAGATTAACAAATCGAGCAGGAATTGCACGCGACCAGTTGCTTCACTTTTCTTTTTTGTTTCGCGCGTGGGTTTCACGCAAATTCCCCATCCCCGTGCACAGTTTTTTTTTGTTGATTGTTTTGATTGTTTTGTTTTTTTTTGTTTTTATTTTGCCCGACTATGTTTCTTTCCTTTCCTTTTGTTTATTTTCTGTCTACTTGGCCTGCCCCATCCCCGTGCATAGTGTTGTCTATTTGTTTGGTTTAGCTTAGTTTTATTGTTTAGTTTAGTTTTGTTAATTGTTTTTTCTTGAGTTTTGTTTTTTTTTTATTTTTTAATTGTTAAATGTTTTATTAATTCTAGAATTTCTTTTTATGTCTCCTTCTATGGTTAATTAATCAAAAATCTCTCCTCAAAATTAATTGTTCTAGTCCGCCTAAATTAGAAATTAAGAATCGCGAAATTAAATAGTCTCTGTGGATCGAATCTTAAATATTAAAACGAAGATCGTGCGCTTGCGATTTTATTTGCACATCAAGTTTTTGGCGCCGCTGCCGGGGACTAATTAATTTTTCGCGCCTTAATTTTTAATTTTTCGGATTAGTTTTTTTTTCGTACTTGCTTATAATTGGAAATTGAGCGTTCGGGAAATTTTGGTGAGACGTACTTGAGCTTCAAGATTTTTGGAAAGCTTGCTAAGGTAACCCGTATCCCTCCTTATTTTTCAATTTTGTTCATATTTATTTAGGAAAAAAAAAAAATTAATATTCAAAAATCCAAAAAAATTAGTTAATTGCTGCATCATGCATTTGTACACTTAGGATCACATCATCTAGATTTTTATTTTCTTGTTTTTAATTTATCGTACCTTACTTTTGGTGATTGCTGGAGGACCGAGGTACGTTAAATTCTTCTTTTCTTTAGTTAGATCACGTAGTTTAACGCATCGATAGTTGTTTTACCGCTTTGATATCTCGTTGTGTGGTGCATTCATCTTAATCGGACTTAAGGGCAAAACCCAAGTTTAAGATAAGGGGAGGGATTTCATCACTCTTTCCTTGGCCCACAACCACTTAATTTCATCATTCTGCATTACCCTAGCCTTGTAAATAAAATTAATTAGACGTTAGCCCCTAGGACTTCGGCTCAACTAGGAAGAAAACCTGGAACGAATAATTCTTTTCGTATATATCCTCTTTGGTGTCTAGGCAAGCGAAAGCTTACCTGGCCAATTAGGGTTGGTGTCTAGGTCTGGGTTTAGCCTCTTGGCAATGCTTGCTCGGATCTGGCCGACCGGGACTTATACTGATTGAATTAGGACTTCTAGTAATATCTTTTTGTTAGGAGCAGGTCTAGTTTTTAGGGAACCCTAGCTTTAGTTTTTTCTCTTTTTAATTCTTGTGTGACTAGTTGTAGATTCTTATCTGCTACGTGTTTATTGTTTATGCAATCTATCTGGATTAGGAAGAACTCATCTAGATTAGTGAGAACGATAGAAAATTCCTCTTCTTCGGACTCCGTTAATTTAGAAATTCCTAACCAAATAGAGACCATGGCAGTAGTACAACAAGTAGCTCTTAAGGATAGATGTTATCCGACCCGCTCGGCCCAACCCTCTTGTATCACCCTACCCCCGGTAACAGGTAATAATTTTGAAATAAAAGGACATCACATCAGTATGTTGCCTAAGTTTACCGGGAGTGAGGGTGAAGACCCGTACCTTTTTCTCCATGAATTTGAGGAGGTCTGTGCCCTCCAAAAGATTCAACAATTGACCGAAGACTCCATTAGGCTTAGGTTGATTAATTTTGCCTTAAAAGAAAGCGCTAAAATGTGGTTGTATAGTCTCCCGGCTAATTCTATCTCTTCGTGGGAGGGCTTTGTGGTAATTTTTCTTAAAAAGTATTTTCCAAATCATAAGACTACAAGAATTACAAACGAGATAAATCAATTTCATCAGAAAGAAAATGAGTCTTTTTGGAAATACTTCGATCGTTTTAAAAATCTTTTATCACAATGCCCCCACCACGGAATAGAGAAGTGGAGACTGTGCAAGATAGTTTATGAGGCCTTAGATGGACCAACCACTGCCCTTTTAGAGTCTATGTGCCAAGGCAGGTTTATGGACAAGGATGAGAACGAGGGGTGGGCATTTTTCGAAGAGTTGGCCGAAAAGACTATGTTGTGGGAGTCGACTCGGGAACCTAAAAAGACCAACGAGCCGTCTAGTACTTCTAGAGGTATGCATTCGATAGGTAATTCGATAGCAACCGATGCCAAGCTAGCTACTCTCGCTAGACGTCTCGAAGCCTTAGAGTCTCATAGTGGCCCCTCACATATGTCTATGTACCCAAATTATGTTGCCCCGAACCATGAGTCTTCTTCGTCTTTCCCCGATTTTGAGCAAGCGAATGCCATGTTCCAAGCTAGACCTAGGAACGATCCTTTTGCCCCAACCTATAATCCTGGGTGGAGGAATCATCCTAACTTTGCATGGAACCAAGGGCCTAATTTTCAAACTCCTCCTCCACCATCTTTTCCTAAGCCGAACTCTTACCCAAGTACTGTCCAAAATCCGTATCCAAAACCCGTTCAAGCTCCCTTGAATCCTCCCGGGTTTAGTGATTCGGATAAGCGCCTCAATTCTTTAGAAAAGAGTATCGAGACTTTGTTGAAGTCCCAAACGGCTTTTATGCAAACTATGACTCAAGATAGGCAAATTTTGAACTCTAATGCTCAAGCCATATCTAAGTTAGAAATGCAAATGAGCCAATTGGCGAATACCATGTGTGAGAGAGAAAAAAGTAAGCTTCCTAGTCAACCCGAGGTTAATCCTAGATTCCCACTCAATCAAAGACCTCATGAAAATGTCAATGCTATAATTTCTTTAAGGTCGGGAAATAAGGTTGATAACCAAGTAGGTGCTGACTCTCACGAAGCAGATGATTTAGATTCTGAACCCAATCCTTCTCTTTCAAATCCGATTCTTGATCAATCAAACCCTAAACCTGTTGTTTCTCCTTGCAAAAGGCCTTCACCTAGTGAACCTTCATCGTCTAGCAAATCACCTTCCAATCCCATTCCCGATGTGTCTAGTGAAAGAGTCTTTATACCGAAAGCTCCTTATCCTCAAAGACTCATTTCAAATAAACAATCAGATCAAATGGATAAGATTTTGGAAGTTTTCAAGCAAGTCAAAGTCAACATTCCTCTTTTAGATGCCATTCAACAAATTCCTTCATATGCTAAGTGTCTAAAAGATTTGTGCTCTCACAAACGATCCACTCATGTTCCTAAAAAAGCCTTTTTGACCTCTCAAGTTAGTTCAATTCTTTCGAATCAAATTCCTGTGAAATATAAGGACCCCGGCTGTCCTACAATTTCTTGTGTCATAGGCGATACTTTTGTGGATAAAGCTTTACTTGACTTAGGAGCTAGTGTGAATCTTCTTCCATTTACGGTCTATCAAGCCCTAGGTTTAGGCGAGCTCAAGAAGACGAACATGACGCTCCAACTAGCTGATCGTTCTGTTAAAATGCCCAAGGGGATTGTAGAAGATGTGTTGATCAAGGTTGGTGATTTTTTCTTCCCGGTTGATTTTGTTGTTCTCGAAACTCAACCCGTCACGAATCCTAAGAACCAAATTCCTATCATTCTAGGAAGACCTTTTCTTGCTACATCTAATGCCTTGATTAATTGTAGGAATGGTTCTATGAAACTCACTTTTGGAAACATGACCATTGACCTTAACATCTTTAATGTAGGAAAAGAACCCAATGAGCTTTATGAGCAACCATTAGGGGTTAATCTAGTCAATGAGATTGTTACTTGGTCAAATATTGAGGATAGTGAGATTGAGTTTTTTCTTGAGCAAGATGTTAAAATGAATTTTGAGTCTAACCGAGAGCTTCATGAGTCCTTTAAGGACATGACTTCCGAAGAGTTTTTAGGAGAGTTGGATGACCTTTGCTCGAAATTGGAAACCAGGCCGGGGGATGTCTCTTTTAAACCTCGCACCTTTGTTCAAACTCCTGTTGGTGAGCCACCTACATTTGACTTAGATTCACATCACTCCACTTTTGATAAAACTCTTTTTCCTATTATCACTAATGATTTACACCATGACCAAGAATCTCAAATAATTAATTTGTTTAAACAACACAAAGAAGCAACAAGTTGGTTTATGGAGGACATTAGTGATATAGATCCTTTTAATGTGGAAGATTGCCTTAGATTACTTGAGAAAGTCAATGTAGTGGTAAATTTTCAAAGATTTCTTGATTCTTTCTCGAAGCTTCCTCCCATCTTTCCTTGTGGCATTGGTTAATTAGTTTCAAATCAGAGGCCCCCGTCATAAAGTTCAGGTATGGGGGAGTAAAAGTGTGTGTGAGTGGGTTGTTTTAGTTCGTTGTCTTTCAGAATTTTAATTCCCCATCATTCCTTGTCAGGTATTATCTCTTCATTATCATTTGTCATTTCTCTTGCATTTGCATACATTGAGGACAATGCATGATTTAGGTATGGGGGAGGGTTTGTAAATAGAAAAATCAGAAAATCCAAAAAATAAAAAAATAAAATAAAAAATTAAAAATACAAAAAAAATTAGTGTAGAGTTGTAAATATTAGGGTTGTTAATCCTTTTTCTAGTCTTGTTAATTGGTTGCTAGTTGCTTGATGCACCCTTGCATGCTTTGTAATCTTTTGTTCCTGATTCTTGAGTTGAGAAGTGATTTGCTGAGTTCTTGTTCACACACTTACACTAACTAGGTGAAACTAGTAGGCTTAGTGAATTGTGCAAGAAATTAGAAGGTCATGAATATGTGCAAGTTGACTTGGTTTTCATGCTTAAATAGGTGCATTGATGAGTCCTTGGCTTGAGATTGATTATGCTATTTCCACACCAAGTGAGTTTTGAGCCTATATGCACATCTTTTGCATCCATATTCTTTTGCTTGAGTGTCCACTTGTCATTTGCATTACTAGCTCTTGTTTGAAGTCTCTCTTGATATGCATGACATCATTGGTGATAAGATGATAAAGGCATTTAGGAATAAACCTATATTTCCAAAAATGTCCAAACCATTCTTATGTGATCATTAGCTAACCCTTTGAGCTTAAATCCTATTTTTTTGGTGACACACCACATTACTTGCCTAAGACCTTTTCTTGTTTAGCTTTACTTAATCTTGATCCCATTTTGTCAAAGGCTAGTAGGAACTTTAGTGAATAATAGGGTGTGGGATGGGTTTACTTTTGTTCATTACTTTTGAGGAAATATCTGTTTTGGCTGTTAGTCGTTACTCAAGCTAAAGGTAAGGAGGATTATAGTTGTCTATATTGTAGCTCTCATAAAAAAAAAAAAAAAAAAAAATAGAGAAAAAAATAGAGAAAAAAATAAAAATTAAAAAATAAAAAAATTAAAAAATAAAAAAATAAAAAAATAAAATGAGAGCATACTTGTGTTTTAGTAATCCTCCTTCTTTAGACTAATCAAGCCTTTTTGTTCAATAAAGTTGTAAATAAAGTTGTAAAGTGTTGGGGGGAATGTTTGGTGAGATGTTTAAATTCTTGTAGTTACTACTAGCTTTTGACACTTCACCTCATTTTGGCCTTTCTTGACATACCTTGTCCCTAGCCCCCATTACAACCCAAATAAAGACCTTTTGATTGTCATCTTTGATGTACGTTGTGTTACAAGTTAGATTGATACCAAGTGTCAAGCATGTTTTTGATCTTGTTGGAATAGAGTGATACACCTTCCCTTGTTCTTGAGTGAATATTCTTCTGTGAGTGAAAGGTGAGGTATTGCTTGTTTCTTGTGCATATGAAATCTCAAGTTTTGACTCTAAGGTGTGCTCTTGTGTTCTTAGCATGTTTTCCAACTATTTTTGCACTTGACATGGGTTTTTAATCACTCTTGTATGCTTCTTTGAGTCTACTTTGTGAATCCTTGCATCTTTCACCCCAAGACTTTGCAAATTCACTTTGATTCTTAAGATGATGTGACATGAGAGGATAAGTATGTGTGGTGTTGCATTGCCATGTGACCATTTTATCAAGCTAGATGGATTTTGTGGGTACATTCTCTATAGGCCCTCACGAGACCTCACTCGTCCACTAGGGCTGCCTAGGGGTTTAAAGGGCTTGTTGCATATGCCAAATGCAACCGTGATCACCTACGGAAGTGGTATTAGTGTTAGATAGTTTTTAATAGTGTTTTGTTTTACTCGAGGACGAGCAAAAGATAGGTATGGGGGCATTTGATAAGTGCATATTTTTGCATATTTTTAGTACCTATTTATTGCTTGAACTCGTATTTTAATAATTTATTTTGTTACATTTCAGGAAATTCGTGAATAAATAAAGAAATGGCAAAATAAAGAAATAAAGAGCAAGATGAAGAAAAAGGACTTAAATGAAAAAAGGAAAAAGAATTAGGAGCTTGGTGAAAAGGGAATCTTAGAGGACATGTGGAAGGTGGAGATCATCCCAACACACCACATAAGTGTATGGTCAAGATCAACTCTTCAAAGCTTAAAGGGGAAGGAAACAAATAGATGGCTAGGATTGCTCCACCACATTTAGAAGGTGTAGGGCCAAGATTCACCCAACCCTACCCTAATCCCTAATCCTAGTCCTATAAATACCCCACCCCTCATCTTGTATGACACACTTTTTACTTTTTTTTTCCTTACTTTTTACACACCTTTTATTAGTTTTTAGTTGTAATTTCAATTTCCTAGTATAGATGCATCTTTTATTTCAAAGTTTGTAGTTCCATTTCAATTTCAATAAAAGAGCTTCCTTTTTCATCTTGTCTTGTCATTTACATTTACATCTTGTTCTTGTTTCATGGCTATGAACTTTCTTAAATCCAAAATAGTGGATCCATGGCTTTTGTGCCACCACTTGAGGTATAAAGGAGCTTTTTCATTTAATGTTTTGTAGTGTTTAATCTCTATATTTACTTTTTATTGTGTTCTTGAATCAAGCTCCTTTAAATTTGATTTTAATGTTAGGTTTGATGATTAGAGCTTGTTAGTTACATTTTCTTGTTGGGTTGGTGTGATTTTATAGTTGGTTTTGATGAATTAGTGGTAGATTTGATGTTGGAGTTGAAAGGAGGTTGCAGATTTAATTTGGTGTTTGAATTTGTTAATGGGTTTGTTGGTTTAGAGTTTGATTTGGTTTTGTTAGTGTTAAATTTAGGTTCTTTAATCCTTAGATTTAGTTTTAGATAGCTTGTTGGGTGTTTTTACATTTTTCCGGTGAGCTTCAATTTTCCGGTGAAGTAAATTATCCGGCAAGATTTGAACATTCCGGCTAGATTTATAATTTCCGGTCGAAATTCTAACACAAAATTAATTTGTGTTGGGGTTGTTTTATTCATTTAATATATATAGTTAATTAGATTAATTTTTCCCCGCACATTTACTAATCTGCTGCCTTCATTTGTTTTTTTATTTGCATTTCCGGCTTCCTCTTTTTTTTTTGCGTTTCTGTCAAAACATCTCGTTTTTTTTTCAGATTAACAAATCGAGCAGGAATTGCACGCGACCAGTTGCTTCACTTTTCTTTTTTGTTTCGCGCGTGGGTTTCACGCAAATTCCCCATCCCCGTGCACAGTTTTTTTTGTTGATTGTTTTGATTGTTTTGTTTTTTTTTGTTTTTATTTTGCCCGACTATGTTTCTTTCCTTTCCTTTTGTTTATTTTCTGTCTACTTGGCCTGCCCCATCCCCGTGCATAGTGTTGTCTATTTGTTTGGTTTAGCTTAGTTTTATTGTTTAGTTTAGTTTTGTTAATTGTTTTTTCTTGAGTTTTGTTTTTTTTTATTTGTTAATTGTTAAATGTTTTATTAATTCTAGAATTTCTTTTTATGTCTCCTTCTATGGTTAATTAATCAAAAATCTCTCCTCAAAATTAATTGTTCTAGTCCGCCTAAATTAGAAATTAAGAATCGCGAAATTAAATAGTCTCTGTGGATCGAATCTTAAATATTAAAACGAAGATCGTGCGCTTGCGATTTTATTTGCACATCAGATCTTCTCCTTAAGAGGGAGGACTCTTCTCTCCATAAGAGGGATGACTCTTCTCACCTTAAGCTTTGTATTCTCCAAGTTTTTAACAAAAAAGAAAAAGAAATGAAGATAGGTAGGTAATTTAATTATGACAGTCATTTACATGATCAATGTTAAAACTAGATCAGTACAATTAATAACTGTGACATAAACCAAAATTCTAACCTTGTAATAAAGTGAACTACAACTTGGCATTTCCTATTTCCTCTACAATCGCATTTACGATTGCTGGAGCTGTTGGAATGTACGATATATAGGATTGCGTTTTATGATATAAATTAAAGATTTTGAAAAGAAGATTAACCTTAATCGCTACGGCGCAAGCGATTCAATTTCACGTCTTCTACTGAATTCTTTGATTCCTTTTGAGCGAAGTGTGGCCTTCGATCTCCCAAAGTTTCCTCTCCTCAAAACCTCGAAATTCCAAAACCCTAGTTTCGTGCGACTGCTCTAGGTCTCAATTTCAATTTCTATTTTTTTTTTCAGATTTAAGGAGAACGAGAATATATATAGGTTTCAGTAGGGATCATGGACAATTAGGTCGGAACTTCCAATGACATTCAGGGTCAAGCCCAATGTCATTAAATATTAATTCAATCCACTAAAGAATTAATATTTGCACTACCATTCCTAATACTGCAATTCTTTTATTATTTAATTCGGCTCCTATATTATTTGCTTATTAAATTCTCCACATTTAAGATATCGCATGTCCATTAAATTAAATTAATCACGGACAATTAATTTAATTAATATCTTATTTATCCTTGATCATCCACTCAACCTTATAATTATCTAAGAAATTAATCTGCCTGTAGGGCTTCACATAATTATCTTTATGAGCTTTCAAGAGGACATCATCAACCCGAATATTATCAGGACATAGATTCCTTCTGTAATTAATATCCCACTTTGTATGCAATGTCATTGCTCAACACATAATATTATAATTAATAATTAATTACATCTTATAATGAATTAAAGCATGTGGATTGCATACAAGTGTCAATCACTACATCCGGATTAAGAACCTAAGCAATAATAATATCATAGAATCTTAGTTCTTCTTAACTGTCAGAATAGAAGAACAATTCTAATATTTTGATCATGTTCAATATACACAAATTATACAAGTATTATTCAATAGTCAAGATAAACTATTCCCAATTAATACTTCAGTCATTTCAGTGGTTTGTCTAATACCACTTAGACTGTGAACCTTTTTATTATATTATATACAAACACTGATAATCTAATCTTCTGTTATCCCATTTGATACTAGATTATCCATAATATATAATAAACAGACAATGTAATAATATGCAATCAAGATTCTCAATAAAATGGACAATATTATATACTTCAAACGAATAGTTCAGTATAAAACCCAACAATATCCTACTTATACTCAAGCTATTCTTTGTGTATATCAGTGTTTATTACAATCAATCCACTACCAGTTTAATTAACTACTATGTGACCAGACATCTGACTCCTATCGCTCCACGTGTTCCTCAAAAGCCTTAGCTGGTAAGCACTTCGTGAAAGGATCTGCTCGGTTGTCCTTGATGCTATATTGGTCACAACGATATCTCCTCGCTTAACGAACTGTCGTATGAGGTGATACTTACGCTCGATGTGTTTGTTGCCTTATGTTCCGGTGGTTCCTTTGTATTTTGCAACAACACCAGTGTTGTCCCAATAAATTGTGATATGCCGTGGCAAATCAGGAACTACATCCAAATCCAGCAGGAAGTTCCTGAACCATACTGCCTCTTTGGCTGCCTCAGAGGTGCCACGTATTCGGCTTCCATGGTTGAGTCTGCGATGCATTTCTGCTTCACACTCCTCCATATTACGGCTCCACCTCCTAAAGTAAAAACACACCCTGAGGTTGACTTCCTCTTATCCCTATCTGTTTGGGAAATCTTAATCTGATATCCCACATGCAACAAGTCCGAGGCCTTGTAAATTAACATATACTTCTTAGTCCTTCGAAGGTACTTAAGTATTGGTTTTATTGCACTCCAATGTTCCTGACCTGGATTAGACTGATATCTACTGACCATGCCCACGGTAAAGCAAATATCAGGCCTTGTACATAACATAGCATACATTAAGCTTCCACATGCTGAAACATAAGGAACTACTTTCACGTTCTCTATCTCTTTAGGTGTCGTAGGACACTGCTCCTTCGATAGAGAAACTCCATGTCTGAAAGGTAAATTACCCTTCTTAGAGTCCTGCATGTTAAAACGAGCCAATACCTCATCAATGTAAGGTTCTTGAGATAAAGCCAACATCCTTTTCTTGCGATCTCTTATTACTTTGATCCCAAGGATGTATGCGGCTTCACCTAAGTCCTTCATTTCAAATTGTTTGAACAACCATGCCTTAATTGATGACAACATCTCTACATCGTTTCCAATGAGTAAAATGTCATCTACATATAGCACTAGAAAAACCACTGCATTTCCCTCACTCTTCCTATACACACACGCTTCGCTTGGACTCTGATCATATCCATATGACTGGACTGCCTGATCAAAACGAATGTTCCAATACCTGGAAGCTTGTTTCAGTCCATAAATAGACTTCTTAAGCTTACACACTAGATGCTTTTGGCCTTCCTTAATGAATTCCTCTGGTTGCTGCATATAGATGGTTTTCTCAAGACTTCCATTAAGGAAAGCTGTCTTGACATCCATTTGCCAAATCTCATAATCGAGATGAGCTGCTATAGACAAAAGAATCCGGATTGACTTAAGCATAACTATCGGCGAAAATGTTTCCTCATAATCGATCCCTTTTTTTTAGTATACCCTTTCGCAACAAGTCTTGCCTTCCAAGCTTTCACCTTTTTATCAGATCCTCCTTTTCTCTTGTAGATCCACTTACATCCAATGGGTTTTACACCTTTGGGTGGTTCCACGAGCTCCCAGACTTGATTGGAATACATAGATTCCATCTCAGATTGCATAGCCTTATGCCATAGATCTGCATCCTTATCTTGTAGTACTTCTTTGTATGTCCTGGGATCCTCATCATGTTCACCGGAGACTAAGTCTGAAGACTCTCCCAAAAACATGAATCTCTCAGGTTGTTGAACAACCCTCCCACTAAGACGAAGCCCTGGTGCGGTATTAGTGATAGGCTGTGCATTTACTTGTGGTTGTTCTACTTGTACTATCAGCATATTAGGATTATCTGTTCCTCCCACTAATTCCTCTAAAACAACAGTACTCATGGGTTTATGGTTCATTATATAGTCTTCCTCTAAGAATCTAGCATTGGTGCTAACAATGACATCCCGGTCCTTAGGACTATAAAACAAATAGCCTTTAGTTCCCATGGGATAACCCACAAATAGCCTCACTTCTGTACGAGAATCTAACTTACTCGCGTTCTTGTTCAGCACATGTGTTGGACAACCCCAAATCCGAATGTGTCTTACACTTGGCTTGTCACCGGTCCACAATTCTATCAGAGTCTTAAGAAGCGACTTAGAAGGTACTAGGTTAATAAGGTAAGCCGATGTTTCTAAAGCATGTACCCAAAACAACTTGGGTAAATCCGAATAACTCATCATCGATCTAACACTCTCCAACAAAGTCCGGTTCCTTTTCTCTGCTACACCGTTCTGCTGGGGTGTGCCAGGTGCAGACAACTGAGATGTAATCCCATGTTCTGATAAATATTTCCTAAATTCTTCAAGCAGGTATTCGCCACCACGATCTGATCGTAGTGACTTGATACTTTTACCAAGTCGTTTCTCCATTTTAGCTTTGTACTCCTTGAATTTATCAAAGCACTCAGACTTACGACGCAACAAGTAAATGTACCCATATCTTGAATAATCGTCAATGAAATTGACGAAATACTCATAACCACCTCTTGCTTGGATATTCATAGGTCTACATAAATCAGTATGAACCAACTCTAACACTTCTTTAGCTTTATTCCCCTTTGCCTTAAAAGGTCTGTTAGTCATTTTACCTTCCAAGCAGGATTCACATACTGGAAATGACTCCACTGCCAATGATCTTAAAGGTCCGTCTACTACCAGTCTTTGAATCCTTCTCAAGTTAATGTAGTAACCCGGATTTTCAGGGTTTATTAATATTATTATTTAAATATTTTATTGCTTTTCTCAAAAGAGGAGGAATGGTATTATGTGTATTTTATTCACCTAATTTTTTTTGTGAAAGCTGATTATTTTATCGATATTGTCGAATTGAGTTTGTTTTAGAATTTTGGGGATCGAATCGGTAATTTAGTTGCACCAAAATTTTATCCGATATTTTATTCGGGTTCAAAGTTTTATTTTGTTTAAATTATAAAAGTATTCCAAAAGTTAGTATTTTTACATTTTTGGAAGATTTCCAATATTTGGAAATTTTTGGTATCAAAGTGGTATTTTATTAGTACCAAAATTTTACCTGGTATCTTATCTGTGCCCCATTGATATTTGGGTAAGTTATAAAAGTATTCAAAAATTCAATATTTTTGCAATTCTGTAAAATCCGGGCTTTATAAAAATTTTGTGCCTAATTATTTTAATTTTTAAAGTAAATAATTTTTTTTAATATTTATCCGCTAATTTAGTTGAAGTTATAATTTCCTGCTAAAAATATTTTAGTGGTTGAGAATTATTTTTATATTATAGAGTATATAATTTTTTTAGAGTTTTAGTTCGTTAAAGATCGTTCAGTACCGGGCTAAATGGCGTTAGGTGTAGGTTTTTATGTTAATTATTAACACCCACCTAACATTCACCTAACCTTATCCTTATCTCTGATCCTAATCTATATCTAATCTATTCAACACACGCACACGGCAGTGAACACAAAACACACACACACTCGTTTTTGTTTTGTAAAAATAAGAGTAAAGAAAACAAAGCAGCCCCCTGCGACTTCTTTCTTCCTCGCGCCAACTCCCCCTCTGTTGTCTCTCCCGCGCCACCTCTGTTTTCTCTTCACCACCGCGCGCAACCACCACCGCTCTTCTCCTATTTCCGGCCAGGACACGACCGCCCCTTCCCCGTTGTCGAGCCACATCTCTTCCCCTCACGACAGTTACCATATTCGCGAGTTTCACGGAGTTTAGAATTGTACTACCTTCGAATTCTGCAGCGAAACAAGTTCTGAATTGTGGGTAAAGTTTGAACCATATCTGTTAATTCATTTTTATATGTGTGGTTTTATTATTTCGTTTTTCCTTATTTATGTGTTATTTACCAATTCGTTTTTTTTGTATTAATTGATTAAAATTGGTGTAGGCAGATTTTTGATGATTATAATGTTGTGCATATTTTTTATATTATTTATGATTTTAAGTTATGTTCAATAAAATTCAAATTGTTAGTAGTTTATTTCTATATTTAGTAATTCATTTTTAGTACGTCGAGATTTGATTACGAATAATGTTTCGAGTAATTGATAGTCGTGTATTATAAATGGTGGTTTGTAAAAGTTCGTTGGTAAATTTTGAGTTGTAAGTTGATTTGTGTGTTAAAATTTCTTAATTGATGATATATGTATATTATTGTGTTTTAAATGGTTTTAAAGCACCATTTAAATTTTGGTGTTATTATTATTTAATTAGTGAGTTAAATTATTTTAAATGTGAAGTTGGTTTTAGTCTCGTTATATACGTGTTAAATATGTGGAGTTGTTTTAAGTGGTGAAGTTCAATTGTGATAGTGATTTTAGTTTACTTTGGTTAATTCCTAATTTGAGGGATATCTTGAAGTTCGATGTTTTGTGGAGTTTATTGTTGATTAGTGAATGTTGGTTGTACATGATATATAGTTGTTGGTGATGTACTGTGATGTTCGTCCTGTGCCTGGGGGCGCAACATAGTACATGCAAATTTTGTGGATAGTCCTATTTACGAATGGGTCATGCCAAAATTTTGTAAAATTCATATACTTATTATTTGTATTTTATTATTGTTGTCTCAAAGAGTAATTAGATTTGACTATTTTTAATCGGTTTTAGATAATAATGTAATTGATTTAATTGATCAATTAATTGAGTGATTATGTAACAACCCGACTTTTCGGACTATTATTTTAAATCAAAACTAAAATAAAATACATTTATTTATTCAATAAATAAAATTTCACAAAAGTCAAATGCAGCCGTCAAACTTAATAATCAAAAATATAAAATCGGAGACGCGGCTCCACAATTCAACAATAAAGTCTAGCATATAAGCAATTTATTTCCATAAATCTTTAAACAAAATCACATAGCAGCACGAAATTGCAAAAGTCCACGGTCTTATTCTTACTTAGCTTCCACAACGAATGAACCTGAAATGTTAGGAAATGGGTAAGCTAAAGAGCTCAGCAAGTAACAAATTGACTTATAGATATTCTCAAAAATCAGTGGGCGTTTTAATAAAACAGATTTCTCAAAACAATAATAATTTTTAAAAACCTTTACAAAAACAAATCCAGCCCAAAGTTTATATTTTCAAAACTAGAACAGAAACATATTTAAAACAGAATTAAAACAGAATTAAAACAGAAACGAAATTCTTATAAATAACCACAGTCTTGCTCTACGGTCACACTTTCCCAGTAGCCGGGATCTTATTCTTATTCTTATTCTTTCGCCACACTTTGCCAGTGACCGACATCTAAAGTTCAATAATTACGCCCCCTTAATAGGTATCTAAAGTTGCACACTTGTGCGCCTACTAAGGGTATCTAAGGCTAGTTCCAGAACTATAGCGTAAATTCCGAACGGGATCGAAACGTAGAGACTGAGGGATTCGAAGATTCTCGTATCTAATTCTTATACATTTCGAAACAATATTTCTTATATCTCATAAAAAATCTGAAAATTGCGGAATTAAAATATCTTTTCCGAAAATAAAAGTAAGTCAAAAAGTACTTACCTCAAAAGCGATCAAATACCGAAATCAATGCGAGCACATCCTATAATTTTATTAAACCAATCAAAGTCAAATAATGTTCACACCACCTTAATAGAACCCATGCGACACTTACATATAACTTACTGAATGAAATTTCAAAAATCAGACACCAAAACATCTTGCAAAATAGACCATTATTAACAAAATCAGTTATGACCAGTTCTAGAAATTGACAAATTACTCTATGAAAATGACTTTATCTGAAAAAGTACAAAACACGAAAAATGTAGGCAATTCCGAGACATTTCCAGAATGATAAGTTTCGTTAAAAACGAACAAGTAACGAACTTAGAACATAGACATTTGTGGAGTGCAGAACAGAATGAGCCCCTGATCAGGTTAGTATTTCGACGTTTTAGACATCACAATCACAGAAATAGTCAGAGGAATGAAACAAAAAGTGCAGAGGTCGAAAAGAGCTTTCCAGAATGATATTACTCATAATTTTTGGATAAAGACTCAATTTACTATGGATTTTCAAAGTTAGACTTCTCAGTTTCGAAAACATACTGGCTGGTCAATAAATTCCAGAAAAACTCATATCTACAGACCTAATTTCGAAAAGCACAAAGAATCAAAGTCGTAGATAATTACAATACCTTTTCAGAGAGTCTAATATCATAAAATTCCGACAAATAACGAGTCAGATACGAGTTTTACAAGAATTCAGACTTTATATATAGTATACATACAAAATCGGAGTAGTCATACGAACACAATGAACAAAACAAAAAACTCATGGATATATATCATATTATACACATATACAAATACTCAAGAGAACATATAAAGATCTTCTAAACTTGTTCTCTCTCTCTCTCTCTCTCTCTCTCTCTCTCTCTCTCTCTCTCCCCCCCTCTCTCTCTCTCCCCCCCCTCTCTCTCTCTCTCTCTCTCTCTCTCTCTCTCTCTCTCTCTCTCTCTCTCTCTCTCTCTCTCTCTCTCTCTCTCTCTCTCTCTCTCTCTCTCTCTCTCTCTCTCTCTCTCTCTCTCTCTCTCCCTTTCTCTCTCTAGCGGCGTCTCTTTTCTTTACCGATGCTAGGGTTTTCATCTCTTTTTTTTAACACGCTCGTATCTAGATATGTATAGGTCAATTTTAATTAAATTGGGCCAACTAAAACTTTAAACTAAAGCCCAACAAAATTAAATTAACAAGACTCATTAATTCTATATTTTTATTCCAAAATCAAATTATATAATTATCGTAAATTTTAATCCACTTCTAATTCTAATTTCTAGCAAATTTTAATCTATTAAATTTACAAAAAAAATCCGGGATATTACAGATTAATTGGTGAATTTAAGTAATTAATTATTATTTAATCTCGATTAATTATAAATCAAATTTAATTAATATTTTCAAAAATTGTTTTATTATTTACCTGATTTGATTAATTGCCTGATTTATTAAATTGATTGGTTTTGATTAATTTTATTTAATCTAGTGATAATTGGATTTAGAGTATGAATGATTGTTTAAATCTTGTATTCTATACGTAATTATAAATGTGTGATTAAATGCTATGTGCAGTTATATGTTGATGAGTTATATCAGTATGTGATTAAATTGTCTGAACGAGGCTGAGTCTGTTTCTGCAGCAACTTGTTTTAAAGTTTCTGAACTCGTTACTTGCTCATTTTGACGAGCCTTACCACTCTGGAAAGGTCTCGGAGTTTTCTAAATTTTTTATGTTTTACACATTTTCATCCGAGTTCATCTTTAAACTATAAACTGTCCATCTTTCTAACTAGTTAAATCTGATTTTTATTTCCGATAGTATGATAATAAGTTTGGTATCGTATAGTGGCATATGAGCTGATAATTGCTATGTGTTTAAATGATATATCGAGTTGAGTATGTTAATTTATAGTTGTTAGTTCAGGTTGATTAAGTTAAGTTATATGAATATGTTAGTTTGTAATTTGATTCTTGATTGTTGTTATTAGTTTAAAACTCCTGGATTGTTATATAAATAGAGGAAGTGCTGCCGGATTTTCGGCAGGACTATTAAATTATTATTATTTGACAATTGTATATAATATGATATGCTAGTCTAAATGCATACGTGAATGAAACAT
Source organism: Heracleum sosnowskyi (assembly GCA_030848705.1). Taxonomy (NCBI): domain Eukaryota; kingdom Viridiplantae; phylum Streptophyta; class Magnoliopsida; order Apiales; family Apiaceae; genus Heracleum; species Heracleum sosnowskyi. The sequence goes on along the minus strand of CM061241.1, from coordinate 14,606,471 downwards.
GTGTTATGTGTTACGTGAAGTATAGGAAATTATGTGAATTAGTTATTTGAATTGCTACGTGATAAGTGTTATACGTGATTGCTTATTCCTGGATAAAGTAACTGCAAGTCAAGGCAGAATTATTTTCTTATATGTTTTCTATTTTCTTATATATTTACTGCAAGTCAAGGCAGATTTATTTTCTTATATGTTCACTGCAAGTCAAGGCAGATGATTGGAGTATTGAATAAATTGTGGATTGTTTGTGGATGATTGAGTTAGAAATTTTGGTGTTTTAAAACAGGGCAACGTCCACTTTACGAATAGGTTATGCCCAATTTTCCGTAGAAAATACATTCGTTTAAGTTTATAAACATTTATATTAAGTAGAGTTGAAGTTCGAAGGCTAAAGTATATCTTATATTTAACTAGTGAATAGTTGGGCGAACACGATCTCAGTAGTGCAGACTCGTAGCAACCGCATATGCGCCGGAACCAAGAGTTATCAGAATAGAAATTATGATTACATAAGATAGAAGAAGATGAGAATCATATTACTTCGGCTTTACGTAATAGCTAAGGACCAAAGGCAAGTTTACTAACTCGTACTCTTTTGTTCGGAGTATCGTAGCAAGATTCCTTTTCAATTTTCATTTAATTACTTGTTGCATAACCATTTCCTATTCATATCCTGCGATTGAAATGAACTATTTATTTCTAACTTGACAGTGCTATTTTGATTCGTAATTCATACCTTGCAGTATCTTGTGATTGCCAGATTAATCCTGATTCTTATTTATTGAGACCTGGTTCCTTATTACTTGGAAACCTGATTCATATGTACTTGTTTTAACCTAACCTAGTTGATAATCTGAATCATACAGTTTCAAGTATTAATTTGAGTTAACCAGGTAGTCGATTGTTCCGACACCTAATCTGAGTACTAAATTGGAATTGGAAGTTTTTATTAAAAATGAAATGTTTTAAGGACTGCAGACGCCAGTCAGAGTATCAGTATTATGTAGGCCAAAGTGGCCTTGGATCCAGTTCAGTATTTGGATATACCGTAAGGTATGATCCGGAGTTTTAGTGTGACTGATCATCCACTTTAACTCGCTGCGTCACAGTAAAAATCCAATTCTAATTTAAAGTTTGACACAATTGTTGTTGTTCATTTTGCCAGTTGAGCTGATTTTCATACATTGCTATTATTGCACTATTATTTTACCCCAGTTGAGTTGATTTCTTTTCAGTTATTGTTGCATCATTATTTTATCTTGTGCAATATTATATATATACTTGCTGAGCTTCTTTCGCTCACTCTTGCTTGTTACCCTTGATATTTCTGGTAAAGCGAGAGGATGTCTCCACTCATATGTGCTTGTTTCACCTTTTAAACCTCCCAGTGTAAGGTAGATTGACAGTATTTAATTGTATAATTGTGGAACGAGAAGAGTCAATATGACGTTGGGAAGACGAGTTGATGCAGAGCATTGGGATCTAGTGTAAGATATTGTATAAAGTTTATTTCTAGCAAATACTATATTGTATAAGATTAGTTTGCCTGGTATACTTCTTATCGAAGTAATACCAGTGTTATAGAATTTGTGCAAAGAGTATTGTTGTAAAAGTAAGTTAAAGTTTAGTAAATTTTGGATTCTTGTTTCTAGCACTATAGCCTTGAAGATCTTGGTATAGTTGGGTTCGTAGATGTTATATTGTATTGGTTTAATATTTAACAGGTTGTTTTAAATTGAGATTTTAGCGTGACGACCAAATTCCCTGACCCCGGATTTGGGGGCGTCATAGTTGGTATCAGAGCAGGGTTATAGTAAACTAGAAACGAGAGTGTGTAGGTGTGTGTATAGTTAAGTAAGAACGTCATAGCTCATATAGAGTTCGTGTTGGACTATTGGATATAGACCAACTAGTAATTTAAGATATGGTACTCGTTAGAGATAGTTGAGCTGAGCTGGATGGAAATCCTTGCGACTGTAGATGTAGGTGGTGGAATCTTCAGAGACTATTGCGGGTCGACGATTACGTTTGATATCGATAACCTTAGGACGTGTAGCAGAAGAACTTAGAATCGAATAACGAGCCATCAGAGGAGCTGATAAAGAAGACATACCTGAAGACCTTGGCAATATTTCCCTTCTTATTGAATTATGTGACACTCCTTTAAGTTTCTAAAACTCTGTCAAGTTGTGATATTCGAACTTCTACTTTTCTTCCATCAGGAATAACTCTATTATTGATAAATCATCATTTCCTCGTATTGTGCCAGTAATTTATTTTCCGGTTATTCTTTTCTCCGGAAGTAATACCTTTGGAATCTGTTCAGTTGTAATCCAGGGGTGTATCTGAGAATTTCTCATCAATTGATTGTTAATTTGACTTTAGACTCCTTTTATAATTCTCTACTCTAGGTGAGACGAACAACCCTAATTATAGTGGACACAAGGACTATCTGTCTGTGTGATAGAAGTTGGATGGGACGCCATCACTTGTGTGTTGTGCAACACAAGAAGGTTAATTACCTTTAGTAATGTCTTAACTAAGACACACAACATTGGTTCATCTGATCATATTGGTCTCTCAGTGATTCTTTTATTTCAAAAATATTTGTTTTGAAATTCGTAATTCGATAACCACAATTGTGGGACACTCGTTATGATATGACATCTTTTCACTTCAAAATATCATGAATCTGGTTATCTCAAATAATCTGTGAAGTATGTCAAGCAGGTTGGAAATAGTTAACCTTTGCGATGGGATTGCCAAAAGCTAAAGCGGATCAAGATGTGATTAGAATACTAGTAACGCATAACGTGTAGTGGTACAACCAGATTTGTCCTATATAGAGGAACCAATAGAAATCATATACTAGAAAGAAAAAGTATCAAAGATTAAAGAGTTAGTATTATTGCGGATGCAACCAGAGTTGAAAGTTATAAAAAGAACCTTAGTGGCTTCTTCAGCTGATTCCGAGGACAGAATCCTTATAAGGTGGGTAGATTGTAGTAACTCGAATTTTCAGGGTTTATTAATATTATTATTTAAATATTTTATTGCTTTTCTCAAAAGAGGAGGAATGGTATTATGTGACACCCCCAAATCCGGGGTCAGGGAATTTGGTCGTCACGCTGAAATCTCAATATAAAACAACCTGCTAAATATTAAACTAGTACAAATATAACTTCTACGACCCCAACTCTACCAAGAATCTTTTAGGTTATAGTGCTAGAAACAAGAATCCAAAATCTCACAAACTTTAACTTCCTTTTACAACAATACTCTTAGCACAAATTCTATGACACTAGTATAACTTCGATAAGAAGTATACTAGGCAAACTAATCTTATACAATATAATATTGACTAGAAATCAACTATATACAATAACCTTACACTAGATCCAAATGCTCTGCATCAACTCATCTTCCCAATGTCATCTTGACTCTTCTCGTTCCATAGTTATACAATTAAATACTGTTCGTTGTACTGAAATATCAAGGGTAACAAGCAAGAGTGAGCAAAAGAAGCTCAGCAAGTATATAGTACTGCACAAGATAAAATAATGATGCAATAATAGCAATGTATGAAAATCAGCTCAACTGGCAAAATGAACAACAATAATTGTGTCAAACTTTAAATTAGAATTGGATTTTTAATTTGACGCAACGAGTTAAAGTGGATGATCAGTCACACTAAAACTCCGGATCATACCCTACGGTATGTCCAAATACTTAACTGGATCCAAGGCCACATTGGCCACATAATAATATTCATATTCTGACTGGCGTCTGCAGTCCTTAAAACATTTCATTTTAATAAAAACTTCCAATTCCAATCTAGTACTCAGATTAGGTGTCGGAATAATCGACTACCTAGTTAACTCAAATTAATGCTTTCAACTGTCTGATTCAGATTATCAAACTAGGTCAGGTTAAAACAAGTACGTATGAATTAGGTTTCCAATGATAAAGAACCAGGATTAAATCTGGTAACCACAAGATACTGCAGGATATGAATTATGAACTGAAATAGAACTGTCAAGTTAGAAATAAATAGGTCGTTTCAGTCATGGGATATGAGTAGGAACTGGTTATGCAACAAGTAATTAAATGAAAATTGAAAACAGAAATCTTGATACGATACTCTGAACAAAAGAGTACGAGTTAGTAAACTTGCCTTTGGTCCTTCGCTATTACGTAAATCCAAAGTAATATGATTTTCATCTTCTTCTATCTTATGTCATCACAATCTTCCATTTCACTCATTTCTTGGTATAACGCTTTTGCAATCGTCACGAATCTGATCCCACGATATCGAATCCGCGCATATACCTCGACAGTCAAACATAAGACAATACTTTAATCTTTAGGTTACGATTCCTACTTACAAACTTGAAAACTTGGTTCTAACGTAATTAACAATTCTTACCCAATATCTTTTTGTTAGAAGAAAACACTTTGAAATGTCCCATTTGAAGGTAGACGCTTTCCCAATGTTAAAATGTCTCACTGTAACCAATAAACCACAAACAATACTCCATCCATCCCTAACCTTCTTCATGTAACATCTTCCCGTATAAGTCCGTTGACCTTCTCCGTCGAACTCTACAATTAATAACTAGTCATTTAGACAAGAACATAACTCGACACTTGATCTTTGCGAAAAGAAAGGTAACACTTCTAATCAGTAAATTAAATAATCCAATGTCTATCTTAAATACTATTATAACTGATTAAGCACCAATTTAATATTTAGCGGCTCAAATAAATAATTCATGGATCACCTAACCCATTCAAGGCTCGATAATAAACCACTTAATTCACGTAACACATAACAGACATTGATCAAAATCGACACACAATGATGAATTACAAGTTGACTCCTCGAGATTTCATATTGTGTGCTTTGTACTCTTAACATAATTAATAAATTGAAAAAAATCAATATCTTAACACAAAACCTTTTCTAATACTATCTTTCGATTATAAAGTAAGCTATAACAGTAAAACATATAACACGTAAGCATGTTTCAATTACACTAGCATATCACATCATATTACAATTAGCAATTAATCACGTAATGGTTCAGCCGAAAATCCGGCAGCACCTCCTCTATTTATGTAACAAACCACCTGTAATCTAAACTAATCAACAATCCACAACATTTATTTAAAGTCAGCCATGCTTTCTCCAGAATTACGTGTCAAATCAACGTTACTAATTCGGCTTTAACTCAACTTCTATAAGTCCACTGATAATGAGGTTTTGCAGAAACAATCTCAAGGTACATACCTACAACTTTTATCTTTTAAGAAATGACAAACTTTGCATTTACAATCATCAAAAATGCTAATACAATCCAAAATACATTTCTGAGATCAGCAGAATTTTCAGAACTGTACTAACTAATAAATTCGTAACTCTTGCTATTCAAATTCATAAATTAGAAAACTTTACAGCCTTTTAGTACACAGGCATATCAGTACTTCCGTAGTTTATTTGGCCATCAAATTCATCCTAAAGCCACCAAATTCTGAGCTCAAAATTGGACAGATTCTCTGGACATCACAAATCTGCTATAAGGATGTTCAGATTATTGCTAATAACTCTAACTTCACACATTCATCAATAATCAAACTCTACAGAAATTTTATTCAGGTGTATACCTACAACTTTCACTCTTTGATCAGCTTAAAAATTGGTCCTTCAACTCTTCAAATTCGACATACAAAACATGACATACAAAACCGAAATATAAAATGTAACTGCGCGCAATCTACTTAAACATTTTTAATAAATCCAAAAATAATCAAATGAACACCAAATTTGGCAGGCTCCTTCCTGAATACCAAAAACAATTAGCATAAAAATTTCAGTTTCCAGAACAATTCATTTAGACCAAAAACGAACTGGTTAAAGTACCTACTGAATGCAGAAAATTTCTGCCCTGCACAACTTTTAGTAAAACAAGCATAACTTTTTACTCACTAACTTAATCGACACAAGGTTTTCGTGTGGACAAACTAGACTCCAAGTAGAACATTTCTAACTTATAATTTCTGTCCAAAACAAGTAGTAAACAGTCAGAATTAACTCAAACAGAACAGGCATATTCTGGACAATACCACATAATGTTCATCTACTAAATTTTTCAAACACCAAGAATCTTATCCTATCATATTCAACACCACTAATCACTAAATATCCAACACTCAAACTCCTCTAGGCTGCCACAATTCTCAAAGAGGATCAAAACCTTAAGGAGGAGTACTCAAATTATACACATACCATCATTGAGTACCAAAATCAACTAGCACAATCAATATAATTCTAATCCGAGCAAAACCCAAAGAAAACCTTCAAATTAAAATTGATTACCAAGAATCAACAATTCTGAAATTTCCAAATTTAACACAAATAGCAAACACATACACACCCACAAATATGAACATCCAAGACTATAAACTCAAGAACAATCAAACAATCAAAACTAATTTTTAATTCGGATTTAAATTTAAAAACACGAAAATAATGACATACAAGCTATAAACAACCTCCAAATCACTCCCAATATTAATCCCAACAACAACCATAGCAAGATCGAACCGAAAATCAAGCACCCACAAAAAACTCAATTTTTGAAATTGTGCAAAACTCGAATAAAGGCTACAGGTGGGTAGAGAATTGATTGGTGGTTATTTTGGTTACTAGAACTAAAAATTTGGATAACAAAAACATATACAACGAATGTTTTGATTTTTGTTGAAGGTGAAGAACAAACTGAGAGATAATCGAGAGAGAGTTGAATTGGAAAAGAAATGGGGTAGAACTCAGCATGAGGGTTTTTATAACCCCAGGGATATTTCTGTCATTTCACAATTCTGAAATATGATTTTTAATAAAAGAAAAACCAATAAATAACATTTTTAAAATCCGAAATAAAATGAAAATACTAACTAAAAATCATACTCTTTATTTAAAAATAAAGAGCACATACCTACAAGCTCACGCATATTTTTAAAATATTTTTGTCAAAAAAATGAATTAAATATGAATTTTTCAAAGTTTAAACCACAACATGGAATTTAAATCGAAAAATAATTTTTAAATCCTTAAAACCGAAAATAAATTCCTCCATCAATTTTATAAAGTAATAGAATATAAAAGGAGAGTAATGAAAAAGATTTCACAATTAACAGAGTCTCCGGTGATTTTATAAAATTTCCGGAAGGTAAAAAATATTTGATTTTTAATAAAACAAATCATATAAAATGCAATTAAAAGCATACACATAAATTTTAACTCATACCATTCACCAGGTAAACATCTAATTACCATATTTCAAGTATCAACCTTTCACACAAAGTTCACATGTCACAAATCTCAAAATATTATTAAATAATAATGCAATACAAGCGTTTTTTTTTCTAAGTCGTTATCTCCTTCCCCCCTTAATAAGATTTTGTTTCCAGAATCAGTCTAAGTAAACAAATTAGGATACTTCTCACGCATTTTGCTTTTCCACAAGCTGCTCGACATACGATAAATTTGACTGAATCTCTGTCCGCACACATTCTATTACACAATTTTTAAAGTAAATATTTTTTTTTAATATTTATCCGCTAATTTAGTGGAAGTTATAATTTCCTGCTAAAAATATTTTAGTGGTTGAGAATTATTTTTATATTATAGAGTATATAATTTTTTTAGAGTTTTAGTTCGTTAAAGATCGTTCAGTACCGGGCTAAATGGCGTTAGGTGTAGGTTTTTGTGTTAATTATTAACACCCACCTAACATTCACCTAACCTTATCATTATCTCTGATCCTAATCTATATCTAATCTATTCAACACACGCACACGGCAGTGAACACAAAACACACACACTCGTTTTTGTTTTGTAAAAACAAGAGTAAAGAAAACAAAGCAGCCCCCCTGCGACTTCTTTCTTCCTCGCGCCAACTCCCCCTCTGTTGTCTCTCCCGCGCCACCTCTGTTTTCTCTTCACCACCGCGCGCAGCCACCGCCGCTCTTCTCCTATTTCCGGCCAGGACACGACCGCCCCTTCCCCGTTGTCGAGCCACAACTCTTCCCCTCACGACAATTACCATATTCGCGAGTTTCGCGGAGTTTAGAATTGTACTACCTTCGAATTCTGCAGCGAAACAAGTTCTGAATTGTGGGTAAAGTTTGAACCATATCTGTTAATTCATTTTTATATGTGTTGTTTTATTATTTCGTTTTTCCTTATTTATGTGTTATTTACCAATTCGTTTTTTGTATTAATTGATTAAAATTGGTGTAGGCAGATTTTTGATGATTATAATGTGGTGCAGATTTTTTATATTATTTATGATTTTAAGTTATGTTCAATAAAATTCAAATTGTTAGCCTCTTTCTTCTTCTTGGAATCTTTGTTGTCACTGTCAGCATCTTTAGATTTCTTTGATGTTTTGCTTCTGCTGCTTTCACTTCCTCCATCCTTATTGCTCCTTGATTGGCTTCTCCTTTTGTAGGTCTTCTCCTCATCCTCCTCCTCCTCCTCATCATCTTTCTTCTTTCTTCTTTCTTTGAGTGACTCGGGAATAGTGCCATGAATCAAGAAAGATTGGAGAATTTGGATTATCTCTAGCTCTTCTGCTGTTCTGACTCCTCTCTTAGCTCTTAGCATTTGCAACACTTGATTTATCTTGATATTGTTCTTCATTGACAGATGGGCAGGAATCACCAGTTGATCAATGTTGTTTTCTTTGCTTAGACTTTGAAAAAGTATTGTCCTTGGGTTAGAAATAACTTCAGGCAATCTTAGAAATTGATCTTTTGATAAGTTATCAAACAACCTCTTGTTGTTCTCCCCATGCTTCTCAATCAACTCCAGAATTGTGTTCAGCTCAGTAAACCTTAGCTTCTCTAGAGTTTCAAATGATAAATGCCATAGGCAATTGTCCTTGGATCATGATGATTTCTCTTAGATGAGCATCCTTGATTTTCCTGAATGCCACTGTAAAATACTTGATTTGTTCATTGATCTTGTTTCTGTAGTTGAGAGTGTCTCCTTGAACACTGATGTAGATGGCTTTCAGAAACTCCAGAAAGGCCTCATCATGATAGATGTTTGAATTGGCAACTTCCTGTAGCTTGGCCTCAGTGACAATATTTACCTTGACTGGTTTGGCACTTATTGTTATTTGAGGAGCTGAGATGTCCATTGGCATTGTAGAGGGATAGTAGGTAGTAGTAACTGTGCTTCTTTGACCTTGTTTATTGATGACATCCACAGAGGGAAGAGTGATTGGCTTTAGAGTTTCTTCAGTGAGTTTGCCCTTAAGCTTTTGTTGCTTGGCTGGTACTCCCCCTCTCTTTTCCACAATGACCTCCTTTCCTTTCTCCCCCTTAGGCTTGGGATCGGACAAGATGTCTTGAGCTTCTCCAGGAACATGAAGGTTCATGCTTCTGAGCAGGGTTGTCATCATTTGCTGTTGGACTAGCAAGATATTAGATGTGGCATTGCTTTGGTCATCCAACTTGGCATTGAGCTGTTCCAAGGATTGAGAGAGCACTTTGTTTTCAGATTTAAGATCAGCTATCTCCCTTTCCAAGCTATCCACCTTTGAGAAAAGTTGTTGAGATTTGAAAGAATTAAGGGATTGGTCCTTGATCTTTGAGAAGTCAAATTTGGAAATGTCAGAAATAGGAACTTCATCCACAAGCTTGTTCCCATACTGATTCTTCCACATCACAGTGAGCATTGAGTTGGAGTTGATGTTGGCTTGCACCTGGTTATCTATCTTGGAAGAAAGCTTCTTCATAGTATCTGAGACCAAAGCCAGGGTGCAATCCATCATTGTGACATTGGCAACTGTTTTCTGAACCTCCTTAAGGATGCCATCTACCTTGGGAAAATCAGAGAGATAAGAGTTCCTGAGTTGAGTCAGAGATCTGTCTGTTTCCTCCTTGATAATATAAATCTCTGATTGAAGACCATTCCCAAGATAATGCAGAGCCTTCAGCTGATTCTTGTACATGTCATTCATGGCTTCAAAGACTTCTGCTGGAGCAAGATTCTTGGCATTAGACCCCAAAGATGTGAGATATTCTTCCCTGAGAAAGGCTAGGGCATCTTTGAGCTTCACAGATCTTTTAGCATCCAACCAGGCATCAACATTACCATCCTGTTGGGCTTCATCTACAATCTTGTCCTGTTGAGCTTCAATATCCTCCTTGTGACACAGAAGAATAGCTTCATAGTCTGAATTTGGAAGATTGGATGTGAGGAGATGTTGAGCTATTTTTGAGATCTCATCAATCTGTGCCACATGAAGATTTTGTAGGTCTTCTTCCGTCAATTGTGAGGGCACAGATGATGATCCTGAAGGCCTGTCATGTTGCACAGGCTTCAGCCATTCTGACATTGTGGCCTGGGCCAAGTGAGAGCTAGTGCTAGGCACTTCAGAGTGGGTAGAGATATGAGTTTCCTCCAGTCTTGGAATGACTGTGGAGTCTGATGCTGTCTCCATTGAAATGGGATGTGGTACAACATCATCTCCATGTGCCTGTGAAGGCAAGTCCAAATCCCTAAGGATTGGAGAGAGGGGCACAGAGTCTCCAGTAAAGACTGGTGAATCCTCTGTGTTTGTGTTGGTGTCATTAGAATATGCCCCAGCGTGCATTTCCTGACCAACTAGATGAGGGTCCTGGGTGGTGAACACAATGTCTAGCAAGTTGCGGATGACATGTTTAGAGAAGATAAATCTGGTTAATCTACCTGGTCTAAGCAAGATGGTCCAACTGACCATTTATGATTACCTAGATATTTTGGGTAACCTGGGTTTAAAACCAATTTTTCAGAATTTTCTGAAGAACTAGTTTCAGCGAGAGAGTCATTACTTCTCTGTCTTATGAATTGACCTATGTGGATACATAAGCTGTCGACTTCATTTTTATTGTTCAAATAGTATGAACTCAGTTTCTCTTTAAAAGAGTCTAAATTTATTAGGGTTTCTCCTAATAAAACTAGGTTGTCAGTATCAAATCCTATAAGGGATTGATCTCTGAGATAGATGAAGAATTCTTCATCAGTAATTCTAGAAGTAAATCTAGCATATTTAATAGTCCAAGGAAGGACTGAACTATGATTAAAGCTAATCATGCATTTGCTGTATTAAATCAAAAGTATATATTTTGAATTAATAGAGTTCTAGACATGATTCATGTGTACCTGATCCTGAGCTTATGTCCACCAAAGATTGTAAGATGAAATAAATTTCTTCTTTTATCCTCATACCATTATCCAAGGATGCATCTTGTTTTCCCTAACGGCCTCCTGCCTAAGCGGTACTAACCCAGTGACGCCTTACTCCCTCCAGGAACTAACGGAAATGATGTAAAAGAAATCAATTTTATTAAATCACAAAATCTTATTACAGGCTCTGGATATAAGCTTCCAGAGCATACACACTACTACATTACTAGAACCCTTAATGGGTTTACTCACTCATTATTTTGCTGGACTCGAATAGGTTTGTACAGTGTTTTTGGTGTGTAAATTCGAGATGTCCTTCAACTGAAATGAACTCTCCCTTTTATAGAATAAGGAAAGAGGATCTATACAAAGTTTTCATACATCATTGTATGCGTCATTCGTATATCATTGATGCTTTCCAAAGACAAGATTTCTTATCTTCTTCTTTGGCGTGCTAAAAGTAGATGCCCTTTTACTTTTTCTTTATTGTCCACTATCTTTTCCTCTGGCGTGCTAAGAGGAAATGCTTTCTTTTTTGTCCACTTCCTTAGTTGTCTTTAGTGGAAAAAGTAAAAGTAGATGCTTTTACTTTTTAAAAGTGATTTCCAGCCGTTGCTTTGTAGAGAATTCCTATTTCTGGGGTCTCTATTATTTGCTTTCCAGCAGCTTTGTCTGGTCCACATATTTGACAATCGAGGTTAATGCCAAATTTATTTATCTCCTTTTGCTTTTTCCTGCAAAAGAATTCTTTGTGAGCTCCCACAGCATCTTTGTGTAGAAGTTGCCGTCTGAAAGCTACTACTTTGCTGTAATCTTCTTCACTTAATCCTTTGTGAGAGTGAGAAGTAATTAAAGCATGAGTAGTTGAGAGGTTAACTTTTAGTTTAGCCTCTTTTTGGATGTTGAATAATTTATTGATCAAAATCAATAATTTATTCTCTGCCACTTCTCTTAAGTCTTGTTTCTCCAGAGTGGATTCCATAGCTTGACTTGGAGAGTAGACTTTTTCTTTTACGGTTCCAACCTGAACATAGTGAAAAGGCTGGTTAGCCGGACTATCATATTCCTCTTCATTTTCCCAACAGATAATTGTGCTGGTGGTTTTGATGAATATTCCGATGTCCTGGTTCTTAAGACACTTCTTTTTGTATGTCTTAACCGTATCTCTGAATTCTTTCGGGAATTTAGCTATTTCCAGAAGGTTATTGGAAGGATAAACCTGAGCTAATATTCCGTACCGGTATGCCTCATAAACCATTTCAGGGTTGGCGTTTGGATAGAAATTAAAGTAGCTGACGTTCTTCTTATCGGATGTAAAGAAGTGTTCTTCTACAAATTCCTTTTCTGTGGCAAGCCTGCCAATTTGATAAAGATACTTGAATTCTGAATAACGAATGTCAATGGTATCTTCGTCTGTTTGAATTAGCGTTGTCTGCTGATTCTTTGGAAGTGAACCCAGAACTATCTTGCTCGAGGTTTTTTCCTTTGTCAAAGCTCCTTTGTAGGTTGGTTGTAAAGCTTCTGCTGAACTGATCAACTCTAGAGGTGGCTTAAACTCTTGTGTAGTATAAATGCCTGCTGCAACTTTTGCTTCAGTGAACGATTTATACTTCTTATGCTTGACTCCTGAGAATCCTTTTACAGCTTTCTCAGCAATATCCCATGTAGTGTATATTCCTGCATTAGGACCATTAAAAACTACATAGTAGGCTTTAGGGCCTTTGAACCTGTTAGGGACAGCTGAAGTTTGACCTTCAGTCTTATTAGGGATTTGAATTCCCCCGTTAGGCTTTAGAAGTAAATCTAAAGTTGTTTCAAACGTTGTTGAGGTCTGTACCTCTGACTGGATTTTTAGTAAAACCACAACTTTCAACGGATTTGTGATTTCTTTACCTGGAGCCGTTTGCTCAGGAATAGCCTCATATTGATTCATTTCTGAATATGGTGATGAAGTAACCATTTGTTGTGAAGATTGCTCTTCAGTTTGAATTTTTACCAAATTCACAGGTATCAACGGATTTGATATGCCTTTACCGGTAGCCGTTTGCTCCGGGCTAGTTTCAGATTCTCCCATTTCTGAAGAAGGTTCTGAAATTTCCTTTTGATGTTTAGAAGATGAATATCTCCTTTCTAAATACATTTCTGAACGAATAACTCCAAGTTTTTCTTGCAGAAGCTGAATTTTCTTCATTACAATAGTTTCTTGTAATGCTAATTTTTCCATAGCTGTATGCTTTTGGTTTTCTCAAAGAAAGAGATTTTTGAATAGGCAAAGAAGCCTTTTGTGTATAGAAGGGTTTGAGTGAAGAATTGTTGGTGAGTTCTTCGCTCAGAATTCCTCTGTATTTATAGCCTACAAAAGGCTTTGGATTCCTGTAAAAACAGTATAAAGCATCACATCAGTGCTAAGATGTGTTTACCTGATTTTTCTGGAATTCTCTTGTTAAAAAGTCTGCTAAGCAGTTTTTAACTCCTTCAATGTGTTGTACATCAAAGCTATAGCGAGATAGCCATTGTTGCCATCTGACTAATCTTCCTTGCTTATTATCTCCCTGTAACTTAATACGAAGAAAATAAGTGAAGTTTTTATTATCAGTTCTAACCAGAAATTTAACTGGAGTTAGATAAATAGAAAACTTATTAATTACTCTAATGACTGCAAGATACTCTTTTTCATTTGAGTGATAGTTCTTTTCTGCGTCTTTAAAGCTTCCTGAAGCATATCTGCATATTAATTCTTTATCAGAATTAATTGCTTTGAGTACTCCTCCCCAGTATTCTCCCGAGGCGTCGGTCTCAATGATAAGCTTATCATCCGGTTCTGGATGATAGAGTTTTGGAAAACTCTTTAGATTCTTTTTCACCTTGCTAATATAACTGGTGTCTGAATCTTTCCATTCCCATGCTACGTCTTTCCTTAGATTTGCCTGCAAAGGAGCTCGTATAGATGCAAGTTTGGGAATATAATCAGAAGCATAAGTTAATATACCTAAAAACCTTTGCAACTGTTTTTTGTCTTCAATCTTATTAAAGATTTTGACTGATCAAGAACATAATTGTCATGAGAATGACTTGTCTGTTGAGAAGAAATTTGAGATGTAAATTCTGGAAGAGAAGTGTAGTTGAGACTGTATTTTGGCAACTCCCCCTGAGAAATAGGAGGAGTTTCAAAGATGATGTGCTCTCCACTCTGTGTTAGTTCACCCTTATGTTCACCTGAGTCAAGAGTGTGTTCTTGACTCTGTGCAGACTATTTACAGAATGTAGTGGGGAGACTACTCTTTTCAATGCCAATGCCCTGTTGAGAGGACATTGACAGTAATAGGTGTACCCCTTTTTGCACATCTAAATCCTGTTGGGAGGATTCAGTGGTAGCCATTGATTTGGATTTCTTCTTTTGTCTGGTGAGCTGTGACTCAGGTTCCTCACTACCTAGATCTATAGACTCATCACTTATAACAAGGGCTCTCTTATTAGTCTTCTTTTTAGTAACACCAACCTTTTGGGAGATTGGTGCACTTGGCTCCGTAATCACTATTGTACTGTTTGCAGGGGGTTCATTGGATGGGTTAGGAAGGCTTGGGTTAGACATTGAGGCTCCTTCAGTCTTAGCCTTTCCTTTCCAAGAAAGTTCATGATATATGGCCTTATCAAGTGGATAGGATGCAAATGTGTCCTGCATATGCTGGGTCACACTTAGTATCACATCCACTTGATTCCTTGTGTCTAATGAACCAAATAGAACTTTGGACATGGATTTGGAATAAGCCATTTTAGTTTTATCTATACCATCTAATTCATGCAGATTATTATCAAGATAATTTAAAATGCACTGAAGAAAACGAGGGTAAAAGATTTCATTACCTCTCCCACGAACGGTCCTGCCTAGCCTTTGAGCCAATTCTTTGAAAATAATTGCTCCTACATTGATCTCCTGATTGTGAGCTAAGGAGTAGGCTAGCTTCACAGCAATGTGACTGATGTGGTCCCATCCTGTCTTCCTGCATAGAAACACCTTCTGGAGTGCGTCAAACAGAAATGACCACTCCCTCCTGACATGCTTCTTGTTAAGCTTAGCCATGTCTATCTCATCTGCATACTTGATTAAGTCCAAAAATGCTACCATTTCAGCATCATGACCTTCAACCTTGAACCCCAAGGCTTCATTAATTTCCTTTTCTCCAAATTGCAGGTGCTTGCCCCCAATTGTGCAGTTAATTTCCTGAAACGAAGTCCCATCCTCCCTAGCCAGTGTTGATACCAAAGCTGTTCTCCAGAATCCTTCCAAAACATCAACGTATAGAGTGGGGTTCATTGTTAAAGCTTGGCGAAGGTAGGATGTGTTTAAGAACCATACAAAACACTTGTACCGGGGGTTTGCTTCAGCCTCTGAGGGGATAGTGAGAATATTGGTCTCTCTGGGTATGATTAAAGGGTTTGAGGAAGACGCTTCTTGAGATTTGGGTGCCATTAGAAATTGAGAGTGAAAAAGAGAGAAGAGAATTTGAGTTTAGGTTTGAGAGTTGAGAGTAAAAGACAAGATGAAAAGTTGTGAACGGTTAGAAAATAGTATTTATATGATAGAGACACTGTGATATGGAGTTATGAATTTGTACAGGCTATTTTGATGTCGTGAAGTCTCAAAATAGACTATATCGCGAAGTCTTGCAAAGTATATCGCAGAGTCCAAAAATGAACTATGTCGCAAAGTCTTGAATGTAGAAAGAATGGGGAGGACTTTGCGATATAGTATAAATACCTTGTCTAAAACTCTCTTTTTGGAATTCCAAGCATTTTGTCAGACTTAAATCAAAAATTGAAATAAAATTAATTTAAATCAATTTTTTTTCAAATATGGAGACTTGTCGATATAGTTATTCTAAGTCGCGAAGTCATAAAATGAACTATGTCGCAAACTCAAGAAATGAACTATGTCGCGAAGTCTCACAATTTCAACAGTTGGCGATATAAGTCTGTTTTATTTGAACTAAGTCGTGAAGTCTCAAGATCACCTATGTAGAGATGTCTTAAAAGCTCATAACTTCTCATAAGAGTATGATTTGAAACATATGCAGTAAAATACTGAAATATTTATAAATCATATCTCAGCTAATTTTCACTCCAGATAAATAGAGCATCTAAATACAGTGAAAATTTACTGCTGCAACAATTAACTAGCATACTTACTTAGAACAACTAAATGAAGGATTGAGCATTCCAATTTCACTCATAAGTCTGTTGAAGACAGCTTCATTTAGAGGTTTAGTGAATATGTCAGCTAATTGTTTCTCAGTTGGAACATAAAAGACTGCTATAGTACCATTTGCAGCATGTTCCCTAATGAAATGGTACCTTATCTCAATGTGCTTTTTAGTAGAGTGATTAACAGGATTGACAACAATGGATATTGCACTAGTATTGTCACACATCAGAGGAATGTGTTCCAACACTAGTCCATAATCCATGAGTTGATTTCTAATCCAAAGCAATTGAGCACAGCAGCTTCCAGCAACAATATATTCAGCCTCAGCTGTAGATGTTGCTGTGGATTGTTGTTTCTTACTGAACCAGGACACTAACCTTTGACCTAAGAATTGGCAGCTTCCAGAGGTGCTCTTCCTGTCAATTCTGCATCCAGAATAATCAGAATTTGTGTAACCAACCAGGTTGAACCCAATGCCCTTTGGATACCATAGCCCAAGATTAGGAGTCCCCTTTAAATACCTGAAGATTCTTTTGATAGCCATCATGTGAGATTCCTTGGGATCAGATTGGAACCTTGCACAAAGGCATGTGGCAAACATGATGTCTGGCCTGCTAGCAGTGAGATAGAGTAATGATCCAACCATTCCCCTATAGACCTTGATGTCAACTCTCTTGCCCTTCTTATCTTCATCAAGCTTGATTGCAGTGGACATAGGAGTTTTTGCTGGGGATGACTCTTCTAAACCATATTTCTTTAAGAGATATTTAACATACTTAGATTGATTTATGAAGATGCCATCCTCTCTTTGATGTACTTGCATGCCTAGGAAGAAGGTTAACTCTCCCATCATACTCATCTCAGATTTGCTTTGCATCAACTTGGAGAACCTTTCACAGAGTTTTTCATTTGAAGAGCCAAAGATGATATCATCCACATAAATTTGAACTAGAATGATATCATTACCATGCTTCTTGAAGAATAGAGTTTTATCAATTGTACCCCTGGTAAATTGATGCTCAAAAAGGAATTGAGATAGAGTTTCATACCAGGCTCTTGGTGCCTGTTTGAGTCCATAGAGTGCCTTGAGCAGTCTATACACAAAGTATGGGAAGTCCTCATTCTCAAAGCCATGAGGTTGGGATACATAAACTTCTTCAGCAAGATCACCATTGAGAAAAGCACTTTTAACATCCATTTGATACACCTTAAAATCTGAGTGTGCTGCAAAAGCTAGAAAAATCCCGATGGCTTCCAGTCTAGCTACAGGTGCAAATGTCTCATCATAGTCAATGCCTTCTTGTTGACAGTATCGTTTGGCAACCAACCTTGCTTTGTTTCTTATTACTACTCCTTCATCCATTTTGTTCCTGAATACCCATTTGGTGTCAATAACATTCTTACCTTCAGGAGGTGGCACTAGTTCCCATACTTTGTTTTTCTCAAATTGGTTCAACTCTTCTTGCATAGCAACAATCCAGTCAGAATTCTTCAAAGCCTCTTCAATTACTTTTTGTTCTTCTTGTGACAGAAAGCAGCTATACAGACATGTATTCATTGTTTCCCTCCTTGTTCTAACTCCCTCACTGGAATCTCCAATGATTTGATCCCTAGTGTGGGCTCTGTCCCATTTCCTTGTGTGACCCTGTTCATCTCCTTGACTTGCCTCAAGGTCATTTTGATTGACAGATGCATTCTCTTCTTCTCCCCCTGTGTTTGTGTTCCCTTGCACAGGTGTTTGAAAGATCATCAACTTCAAAAGTTTCAATATGTGGAACAGTTAGAACAGGTGGTTCATCCTCACTTTCAGAATCCTCAAGATATCCTTGATTTTCAAATCTTAATGGCACACTGTCTTGATCACTTGTTGCAAGTCCAGGAGTTTTCTTGTCATCAAAGGTAACATTCATACTTTCCATTACTTTGTGTTGCTCAGGTACAAATACTCTGTATGCTGTCCTTTCCAGAGAGTATCCAATGAAGATACCTTCAAATGCCTTAGCATCAAATTTTCCAACATGCTTAGAAGTATCTTTCATCACAAAACACTTGCTTCCAAAGACATGAAGATGCTTGAAGGATGCTCTTTTTCCAGTCATCAATGAGTAAGAAGTTTTTCCAGACTTCTTATTGATCAATGTTCTATTTTGCACATAGCATGCTGTGTTAACAGCATCAGCCCAAAAGCTGGTAGGTAGCTTTGCATCCAACAACATTGTCCTTGCAGCTTCAATGAGAGTTCTATTCTTTCTCTCAACTACTCCATTTTGTTGAGGTGTTCTAGGAGCTGAAATTGTTGAGAAATTCCTTTATCTTTACAGAACTCATACAATGTTGAATTTCTGAACTCAGTTCCATTATCACTTCTCAAAGCAACTACAGAGGAACTAGTGCTTTGTGCTTCTCTATCAACTCTCTTGATATGCTCTATAATCATTTGAGGTACTTCATCCTTGGAGAACAGGAATTCCACCCAACTATATCTTGAATAATCATCAACCATGACTAGAGCATATTTCTTCTTGAAAAGGGACATTACATTCACAGGGCCAAATAAATCCATGTGAATTAGCTGCAGAGGTTTTGAGTTTGAATTGAGCAATTTGTTCTTGTGGCTTGACCTCTTTATCTTTCCTCTTTGACATGCTTCACATGCTCCATCTTGCACAAACTCCAAAGCAAGCATGTCTCTGATGAGTTCTCTCTTTTCCAGAGAGTTCATTGCCTGAACATTCAAGTGAGACAGTTTCTTGTGCCATAGCCAGAATTCTTCATTTGTGGCTTTAGTGTAGAAACAACAAATTTCTCCCTTGTCTGCAGCCTTAAGATTTGCTATAAACAAGCTTCCTTTCTTCACACCAGTTAAAACAACTTCACCACTTCCTCTTTTTGAGATTAGACAATGATCTTCATCAAATTCCACTTTGAAACCCCTGTTGGTAAATTGTCCAATACTCAAGAGGTTGTGCTTTAGTCCTTCAACAAATGCTACATCTTCAATAATGACATTCCCAGATTTAACACTGCCATATGCCATTGTATAACCAATGTTGTCATTTCCAAAGGTTACTGATGGGCCAGCCTTCTCCTCAAAATGTGATAGAAGGGCTATATCACCAGTCATGTGACTTGAGCATCCACTGTCCAAGATCCATATGACTCTTTTATTCCTGTTGCCCTGCATTCACAAAATGACTAAGTTGTTTTTGGTACCCACACTTGGTAGGGTCCAGTTGATTTAGAAACAGTTTTGTTAATGATTCTTCTATCATAAATAGCATTCTTCACAGTAGGAGACTTCACTTTGTTTGTGGCTTTGGAGTTTACACTCTTAGGCTCACATGAAGTTTTCACCCTCTCAACGCTGATTGGGGATCCTGTCCTACGAGTGTGCATATGTGTGTGTGATTCACAGGATTGTGCAGAATCAAGTTTATGCTTTAGAGATAAACAGTTAGCAATCACAGTCACATAGCATGTCATGCAGTTAGAATTGCCACAGAAGGAATCATGGATAGTGTTCATGCCAACAGAATGGTTACTAAGGTTATCAACTTCAACATTTGCAGGTTTATTGCACTTATGAGTCAAATGATTCACTGATAAGCATTTTTGACACTGTTTCCTAGGAGCATTTGGTACATAAGCATAATTGTTGCCCTTGTTGACACCTTCCTTACCATTTCTGTTTTGTTTCTTCTTCTTAACAACTTCTTTCTTGATTTTAGGACTCTTGACAAGGTTGTCTTTGGTTTCTTTCTGATCAACAGACTTGGGAGAGGAGGGAGTGTTCTTAGCAGCCTCATCTTCTTCAAGTAGTTGTTGTTTGATAACTAGAAGATCCTCATCAAACTCAACAATACTCTTTTTGAAGATGGGCTCTTTGACACTAGCCAAAATAGTTAGAGCATTTTTGTTTACAAAAGTTTCTTTTCCTTTGCCCTTAGCCTTCTTCCTTCCCTTATCATTCTCATAATCAAAACCAATTCCAACCTTACAGTCTTCAGTGTGTTCCTTGTGATAGGTTTGAATAAGTTCAGAGGAATTTCTATAGCTTCTTATTCTTAATTCATTTTCAACAATTTGTTCCCTAAGAGCTATTTCAATTTGTTCAGCACAGACAACTTTATTTTTAAGATACTCCACTTCCTTTTTCAAACCATCAAGGCTCACAATCATTAATTCAAGTTCCTCATTCTTTTCAGTAAGTTCAAGATTTCAAGTAGTTAGTCTGTCAATTTCTTCATTGGCAACTAACATGCTAGTGTGAATGTTGAACATTTCAGTACTCATGTCTTCAACAGTTTGCTTGTATTGAAAGGGGGTCATATCAAGAGAAGTAAGAATAGGTACCTGACTTGAGGAATCACCATCATCAGAAAATGCCATCAAGGCATAGTTTGAGTACTCATGTTCTTCTTCTTCATCAGAATCATCCCAGCACTTTCCCTCAGCAATAAAAGCTTTACCCTGTTGTTTCTTGAGTAGAGCTTCATACTTAGCTTCAAGCTCTAAGTATGCTTTGTCCTTTTTGACCTGTTTGGGCTTTTTGCACTCAGTGGAAAAGTGCCCAAGTTCATTGCAGTTATAGCATCTTATCTTGGACCTGTCCACACTCCCAGACTTTTATCCTCCTTTAGAAGCACCAACAATCCCTTTTCCTTTATTGAAGGAGTCTGAACCACTTGATCCACCAGCATTTCCAGTAATGAGTGGACTTAAATGGCTGCTTCCTTTTAAACCTAATGTTAGGATATCTCCTAGCCATGTAGGCAAAGGATTTGTTTTCCATCTTGTCCAGCTCATCTATGCTATAGAACTCATCTTCCTCAGGCAAATCATATACAACTTGAGTCTCATCACCAGTGTCTTCAACTTCCAGCTCTTCAATCTTGACTTGACTAACTTTAAGAGATTACATTCTTTGACCTAAGTTGTCAACAATAAGGGCACATGAAGTATTTGCCATTAATCCTTGCTTTGATTGAATGGATCTCTTTTGAAACAACTCTAGCTCATATGTTTTCTAAACACCATACAACACATCAAAACCAATCTTTGTTAGATCTCTTTCTTTGAGGGAAGAGATTCTTGGTTCCAAGTGATCTGGTAGAGTTAGTAAAAACTTCATGTTTAGCTCTTCTGTCTCATAGTGTTTGTCATAGATTTTGAGCTCATTTATCAGCTTGTTGAACCTCTCAAACACTTCTGTGATTCCCTCCTTTGGCTGAGCCATGAAAGCTTCATACTGTGAGACCAGAATCTGCTTCTTGTTCTTTCTTACTTCAGGAGTTCCTTCACATAGCACTTCTATAAGATCCCACATCTTCTTAGCACCACTACAGTGAGCAACAGTGCCATACATGTTGAAATCCATAGATTCACAGATGATAAGTTGGAGATGTCCATCTAGTGCTATTTTCTCTTTTTCAAGATCAGTATATTTGGAGGGATCTTTAGGAACATGTCTTGCTGGTATTATCTCCGTACCAACAGTTGTTTCAGCAATCTCAATCATTGGAGTAAAGGGACCATGCTTTAGAATGTCTAAGTATATGGGATTTGAGGCTTTGATGAAGAACAACATCTTCTTCTTCCAAAGACTGTAGTGCTCCTTGTTAAAGGGAGGAATCTTGATACTACTTAGTTTCTGTGAACTCATTTTTGATCTTTTCCTGTTTGTAAGTCAACAACCTGTTCTGATACCACTTGTTAGAAATGAATATCACTTAGAAACTAGACAGAGGGGGGGGGGGGGTGAATGGATAGTTTTGATATTTTTCGAAACTTGAAAACTAAATAAGCTGTTAGAGATTATGTTGTGTAAAATGCGGAATCAAAGTAAACAGAACACACACACAATCACTTTAATCTACTTTGTATTAAGTAAATTAAATACTACAGCTTCCAAAATTTCACAAAGGAAATCCTGGCTTCTAAACAAGAACAAAGTTTTCTTGATTTTCTTACAGAGAAAAGAGTACTTGAATATTTCTGTGTATTTCACTCTTACAGCTAACAATAGGGTGTGCACAATATATATAGACCTATACAAACTAGTGCACACACCTATTTACACAGTTACCCCTAACTGAAAGTCTACCTTGTCCTGCCATAAGAAGTTAACTGTGTCAGGAAGGACCACTAGCTTTTCGGAGTCTTTCCCGTTTCTATAGCTGCTTGTCTCTTATCTTTCTCTCCAAGTTTAGCTGTAGATTTGCCATCTGTTCTTTGGACCACCTTATCATAACAGATGCTTCAGTATTTGTCTCCTTTGAATTTTGGTTCTGTACCTTGATTTGTCTTGTTATAAACGGCTAAGTGTTGATATCGTGAACTCCAACATTTTCTCGACTTCACGATGTATCCTTTGAAGACTTCGCGACATAGCCTTTAGAGACTTCGCGACATAGCCTTTTTGAGGACTTCGCGAACTAGGCTTTTTGAGGACTTTGCGATCCAGGCCTTTTGAGGACTTCGCGATCTAGGCCTTTTTAGGACTTCACGATCTAGGCCTTTTTAGGACTTCACGATCTAGGCCTTTTGAGGACTTCACGATCCAGTACATTTTGACTTTGCGGTATCAACACTTCACGATATTAGTAGTGAAGACTTCACGACATAGTTCATTTAGGACTATGCGATATCAGTACTTCACGACATGAATATTTTTAGACTTCACGACATAGCTCTATTTTGACTTCACGGTATAGGGACTTAGAGGAACTTCTGCAACTTATTTCTTCAGGGCCTTATTCATCTCCATCCTGATGCATGAACATTTTTGAACTTCTACCAAGATAATTATTCCATGGCCTATGTACATTCTAGATAGCAAGAATCTTACTAAGCTCATTATAACTTTGAGCATACAAGATAAAGCTAAATACATGAAAACAAGACAAGTACAATAGAGACCTATACTATATCTCAGTGAAAGAATTCACTAGGTCATGTAGAGTGACATAGTCACAATGATTAGGCTTGTTAATAGTGGTAATCAGACATGCCTTGAGCCTAACAACATCTTATATGAATCAAAGCATGTACATTGCATACAAGTGTCAATCACTACATCCGGATTAAGAACCTAAGCAATAATAATATAATAGAATCTTAGTTCTTCTTAACTGTCAGAATAGAAGAACAATTCTAATATTTTGATCCTGTTCAATATACACAAAGTATACAAGTATTATTCAATAGTCAAGATAAACTATTCCCAAATAATACTTCAGTCATTCCAGTGGTTTGTCTAATACCACTTAGACTGTGAACCTTTATTATATTATATACAAACACTGATAATCTAATCTTCTGTTATCTCATTTGATACTAGATTATCCATAATATATAATAAACAGACATTGTAATAATATGCAATCAAGATTCTCAATAAAATGGACAATGTTAGATACTTCAAACGAATAGTTTAGTATAAAACCCAACAGGAGCATGATCCCTGGAGTAACCGAAACAGTTTCTAAGAGATGCATGGTAGTTTATGCATTTTCTTTTTTATTCTAAGTTCTGCTACTATAATTCATCATTGTTGTTATTGTTATTGTTGTTCATTTACGGTAATGCCCGATGTGCAGCTTTTTATACTTGTACAGTGTCTTTTCAAAATTAAATGTAAATGCATAACCATTCTTTAGAAAGGGCACCAATTTCAAAATTCGCCTAGGGCACCAAAATCTCTAGGGCCGGCCCTGGCTTTTTTTGTGTTCAGCGTAATACCTTATTCTGCACTAGTTATAAAAGTAGTACACCTTGTTCTGCATGATGTTTGGGTGCGTGCATAACAATGATTCTTTTTATATTTTAGGGTTAAAGGATGCTGATGGTGGCTGAAGAACTATAACGATAGAAATACTGACCTACAAGTTTAAATAACATTGTATAAGTAAATTGTAATGTTCTATACTACACTGTGTAAATGTATTGAGAAAACAATATTTGATTCTAAGATTAACTTTTAATGGAATAATTAGTAACATGGTTTAAGTTCTAAAAGTAAAGTAAATTTAATTTCTGATTATCAATAATCCCAAAAGGTAATCAAGAGTACATAGATGGTGATAGGCTAATAGCATAACAGGACTTTGTTGTTCTTTCTAAAACTAATAATAAAATTGTCTCTTTTTAGTTTTAACCTCAACCGCATGATAGAAATTAATCTAATGGTTATTAGTAAGGTCTCCATGGTCTCCAAATAATATGGTCTATAGAACCAAACTTTATCACTTTATATTATAATTATTGTTATGAAATATTCATTTCCATGTTCCATTACTTATGATTTTCGTTTCGGCGTTCTCGCTTCTTTGACAATTAGGTAGGTATGCACAGCTCTAGGGATGGTCATAAGTCACTTTTGGGCCGGTGATAAATTATTGGTCAAGGCTTGAACCAGCTGCAAGTCACCGGAAATCCATGAATATTTTCTGATAATTGAGTGGCCATTGGTAGTTTGGTACATCAGAGTGATCAGACCTTTAGTACATTGTTCGCAACTCTTCTATGAAAAGATTAAAAGAACCGATATGCGCAGGGATGAGGAGCAGAAAGGTAAAGGCTTTATACCAGTCGGTGATATTCGCAAGCGCACTTAGGGGCGGTGTGAATATTGGAAATCCAACTATTCCCAGAGTTAAAATCCCATGATTATAACTAACTGACACCTACAATCCCTGAAAAAAAGATTATTGTAGAATAACAAATCATGAACAACTACTTCAAGTGAAATTAATATATTGCTAGAAAGACAATCGAGAAAATTAAGATTACAAGCACAAAATAGTATCCAACTATATCTCTTTAATCACATGAGATTAATTTTCAATGTGTCATCGAAAGTGTTATGCCACATTTTGGCATAGTTAAAATTTCTCATTTTATTAATTATTAATTCAGATTAATAATTAATTGCTTAATCACCAAGTAATATCCTCTCCCTGAAATGAGAAAATAATAAATCTCAATCAACAAATTATGGAAAATATCTCCAAACGATATTCTTCAAATCAGGAAGATATCACAACGCCAAGATAATGCGATAATGCAAGATAAAATCTGTAATTACCCACATTAACAAAGTTTATCCCTAAAGTCTCTTAGGGATAAACACAATTGCACAGAACTGCGTGGGCTTGATCCAATATAAATTGGTACGCAGGCATCTTGGCAAAAGGGATCCGATACTCGAGACAAATCGAGACACCTACCAAGTCCAGTCCCCCTATTTTTCATAAACCCTAAACCCCCCAAAACAGCCACAAATCGCTCTATTATTCCAGCACACCTCCGATTTATGTTGTTACGAAATTCCTCCAACAACAGAAAGTAATGTAACTTCAGATCATAATAGATACTTGAACAGCTGAGAAAACGGAAGCATGTGAAATTATAACACGCAACACTTTGAATCTTTGGTTTGACTTCCTAAACTCCATAAAATACTTGCACAAGAGAAACTCAGTAAAATGCCAAATCCACACCAAGAAATTTACCAGTAGCCGATATCATTGATCACTGCACTGGAAAATTTAGGATTCAAAATAATACATAGATTCTTCCCAAATACAGTATTACATAATAAAATAAGAAATTATTAATTTCCAAGAACTACATTGGCTCTTTCAACCCTGCAACTTTACATAAATTGTGTCTAATAAGATAAAGAAAAACATAAATGAAAACAGATTTAGCCATCTACGAAAAATAACTTGAATAACAGAAATTAATAGTGACATGACTAAACAGAACCACCATTAAACTAGAATATGTGCTGCTTTCTATATATCATCTTCATGAGCATTGTAGTCGACTTGTCTCGATTCTGTGATTGAAACCTAGGTTCTCACTATACTCGAAGAAATTACTATTAGCTGATTACTGATCACAACACTGGCATTCAAAACCATTCTTAAATTTTTCTCAAAGACAGTACTAGTACGTTTTAAAATAAGAAAATTTTAACTTCCAACAAAATACGATGGCGCTTTCAACCCCGTCACATTGATTGTCTCAAATACAGGAATGACTGAAGTGAAATCAGATGTAGCCATCTACGAAACGCAAATACAATTACAGATATCGTGACATCACTAAACAGAACCACCATTAAACTAGAATATGTGTTGCTTTCTGAATATCATCTTCATCAGCATTGTAGTTGACTTGCCTCGATGTGATTGAAACTAGGCTCTCATTATACTTGAATATTATACGCCCAAAACCAATTAAAAATTGGACATTTCTAGTCTCATTCTTGTGGGGGTTGTACAATAGCAATGAGCGATGACCGTCATTAGTATCAAGCATGAGATCACCATTGTTGAAATAGCCATAAACATATTTAAACATAAAATTTACATTGATATTGAGCATTAGAGCCCATGATGCCTTGCCTCCACCATAACGAAGGCAGGCCTCATCATCCAACTTACACATGTAAATTTTATTATTCGATTCACTTTCCTTCGCGTAGATGCAAGCAATACAATCATTCAAGTCCGTGATGCGAGAATTACAATTTTTACAAGGTAATTGAATATCACTAGTAAACACCTCTTTGTTTAAATTAAAAGCCAGCATATTGCATGAACTCGTGCAACACAGAAAACCATTCACACACTCATTGGTACTGTAGAGACATCTTTATCGGAGGCTCTTAATTTATTTTTAATTAAAATTTAAATCTATTAAAACTTTTCTCATATAATTTTATTAACCAGTGGTTATACTATCCATACAACTTAATTAATCAATCAACATTCAATAATTATTTTGATTTTAATTCAAATTTAAATTCATTAAAATTGTACTCTATAATTTTATTAACTAAAGTTGGTTAGACTATCCATACAACGCAATAACAACTCAAAATTCAAAAATTATTTTGTTTTCAATTGGAATTTAAATCTATCGACTATTATATTTTTATATTTCAAGAATTTGATTATCAATTAAAATTATTTAATTTTTGATTAGAATTTAAATCCTTATTATAATTATATAATTCCAGATTTTGATCATCAATTGTCTTATCTATTTAATATAAAATCGTCTATTTTTCAGATAAACTTCTAATACCACCCAACACACTGAGTGGGGAAGCACTACGAGTATATTTATAGTTTTTACGACTTCAATCAATAATTTATATTTTTTATTGTTTAATTGTTAAAGGTCGTAATTTAAGGTTTTTACACAGAGATGTGAGGGTAGTTTATCTATTATTTACTATAATGTAAAAAAAAACCCCGATGTTAATTGATTATATTAAAATTTTTAAATCCATTCACTATTATATTTTACTATTTCGATAATTTGATTATCAAATAAATTATTTTATTTTTAATTATAATCTAATCTTTTATTATATTTTTAAATACTTCGAGATTACGATCATTTACTATACGTTAATAAATAATCGTCTATTTTATAGATAAATTTATAATACCACTCTATGATCTAACACACTTAATGAGGAAATATTTTGAGTATATGTATAACTTTTACAACTTTAATCTATAATTTATGTTTTCGTTTATTTAATTGTTAAATGTTTTAATTTCAGGTTTTACATAGTTGTGAGGCTAATTATCCAATATATTACTTATTGTAATTAAAAAATTCGATGTTAATCGATTATGTTAAAAAAATTAAAGTAGATGTTACTTAATATATTAATAGATACTTCATACTTGAAACGGTTGATTTTAGTTTGTGGGTCTTTTGTGTATAAAAATTATTATAATCCTTTATTATAATTCTCGAGTCTAGATGTTATATACTTCACCAATCAGAAAATATTAATTATTTTATGATCAATCAAAAACCACTCCTAAATTTTAGACCAAACATATTAAAATTTTCTTTTTCTTATTTATCATTCTCATCCTATTTTTAATAATCATGATTAGTTGACAATTCTAATTTAAATCCAATAATTACTTGATTTAAAATATCCATATATTACATATTTGTTTTAGTCACAAAAAAATATTTGTTAATAAATCACTTTTTATTTAAATTATTCACAAGTATATTATCACATTTATAATTAAATTTCATAAATATTTATTAATCAAACAATTTGATTACTATTTTACATTAAATACGATATTAATAATTCAATTTCAAGTATAAAATTTATAATACACTCTTTACCATAATTATATATAATTATATTAGGTTTAGGGTACCCATCTATATTAATAATTTAAGTAAAGTAGTTCAAATATTATGAAGTGGTGCGATCAATATCATCAAATGTTGACCAGAACCTTTGTGCTCAAAGGTAATGACGTACTAAATACAAAATCCTAAAAGTATAGCATATTAAATTTAAGTTTAAAATTTATTATAATGAATTTAAAACCTTCATCATAAGAAAGGAAATGAAAACCGTATCCTGGAAAATTGAAAATCATTATAGGAAAAATTCAGACATTCACTATATCTTTGAATGATTGAAAGTTAGTACATTTGATATACAATATACTTCGCCTCGAATGTGGTAAAATTAGTTCAAATTCTAGAGTTTCAACGCCCTCACAAGAATTTAAAATCACGTCATACAATGTTAATTACGACGTGGTGAACATAAAATTTTCAATTCAAATAATTAATTTCCAACATCAAATTTGTCTTTCTCATTCTTAATAACTCAGCCGTTATGTTTCTTTTGAAGCAGGTGCATGATTCAACTAATAATGATAATTTTATTGTGATAATCTAGAATCAAAATAGGGAACAAATAAACGCATATCCACGTCAATTATGATGGAGTTAAAAAGAAATATAATTCTAAAATGGGTTAGGACGTTCAATATTCTTATTAATTTAGAAAGTGATGGTACATTTCAAACAAATTCTAAAATCGTATTTTATGTTATTTTGTTATGATGGTAACATTTTATATATTTCTTTAATCAATATTTTATGCGTTAAATATTTAATTATAAATATTTATTTTCTTATCAACCAATAACATAACTAGGGATGAGTGTCGGATCATTTCGGGGTCGGGAAGTCTTATCCCCGCACCCGACCCCGAAATCAGTCCCCGAACCCGCCATGATCCCGTACCGGGCGGGCATCGGATCGGGGTCGGCGCGACGGGGAGAATGCCCACCCCTAAATATAACTTATATTTACATGTGTGCGTATATTTAGTAAACGTATGTGAAAAAAAATTAATATGAGTTCTATTTTATAATATATTTTTAATTATTTTAAAAATTTTAAGATTTAAAATTTTTTAAGAGTGTGCTTTCGGTGCGTAACACGTAAAATGCTAGTTTTTTTTAGTAAAACGTACTTGCATTCATTAAAACATATCCAAATCTAGTACATGAGTAAGAAAAATAGGCGGAGTAGTATACCACTCCCCTAAATCTGACATTGAATAGGCGGCTTGTGCTAACACATGCGCCACACTATTCGCAGATCGGTAAAGAAAATCAACTAGCACAGGATTTATGTGCTTCAATAAGTGAATACAATCCACTACTTTGGTACCAAAGATGGCCTTTCCTGGAGTTCCATTACAAGCAACAACTAATGACTTATAATCCATTTCAAAGATGCAATGGTTATAAACTTGGTCAATCACCCATGACAATGCTTCTTTCAAGCCAATTGATTCCGCTTCCCTTGAATGCCACACACCTTCCACCTTTCTACACCTAGCTCCTATGAACCGACCTTGTGAATCTCGAATAACACCACCAACCCCAATGCTTCCATCCTGAAACACTGCATCATCTATATTAATCTTTACCCAGCCATCTGCTGGTTTAGTTCAATGTTAGGAACTATGTTGTTTCTTGATGATAACCAATCCGACTTAGTAAAAATTGTTCAAGTATACGTAGCCATCAACGGATAGTTTGCCATTGCAGTATCCGCAGATAGGTAGCTTATCTACGGATAAGATCAAATGTAACATGCTTGTGTATTTATGATGTTGAAGTTGAAGTAGTCTTGATAGGTTAATTAAGTCATGTTGACTATCAATAGATATGTAGAATAGGGAGGCGAATTGTATATAGTCGATGCCTTGTTTCTGCATACATGAAGTTGACTGTCTGCGGATAGCTTGACTAACCTTCTACGGAAATGGACACTGTACTGTCTACGGATAACGGTACTGGCTGATCAAGAAACTACCAACGGATACAACTCAGATAGCTTCTACGGATACTCTCTGTACTTGTGAAAAGGACAGCGATGTTAGAGCACATGGGTTGACAGACTACACAGAGCATGGAAGCCAGTATTTCTGGAAAGGTGACAAGAAGAAAGAAGCATTCTGTTTTGTATGGTCCAATGTAGCATTTCCTTAAAAGACAATTAGCCAAGAAGGGCAAACTACAAACACGGATCACTGTTCGGGATGGAGAAACAAGGATTTTGAACACATGTACTTTTTTGTATTATTAGATGTTCAAGTATCTTTGTAAACTTGGGTTATATAACCAAGTTGTAGCATAACTCTAGAATTTGAGAAATCAGGCTTCAGCAATTTAGAGAGCAAAAAGCAGTATCCTTGTAAATTGCTGAAGCTAGAGTTGTGTATTTGCAGCTGTGTGTTTATTCGTAAACATCACAGAGATTTCTTCAATAAAAATCTCTCAGGTGGACAAAAACAATCCACCTGAATTTTTAATTCTTGTATCCTTGTATTTGTGTTTCTGTTCTTGTTTTACTTTTCATATTTTCATTATCAAGAACGAAATTTTTTCAAAGATTGTATTCAACCCCCCCTTCTACAATCTTAGTTCAGTATCTGGGAATAACAATTGGTATAAGAGTGAGCTTCTAACATACAAGAAGTTTAAAGATCAAAGACAGCTGAATCATGAGTCAGAAGGATCATGGAGTTAAGATACCAGTTCTTGATAGAGAAAATTACTTTCACTGGAAAGTAAAGATGCGCCTACATCTTATGTCAATGGATGAAGCTTATGTAGAGTGCATAGAACATGGCCCTCATGTACCGATGAAGCCAAACACCTCATTAGCTCAGGAACCAGCAGGAGCTCCACACACAATCCCAAAGCCTCGTGCAGAATGGACTCCTGAGGACACCGTCGCTGTTCATAAAGAAAAGAAGGCCATGAACATTTTGTTTAATGGTCTTGATTCTGATATGTTCGACAATGTCATCAACTGCTCTACAGCCAAAGAGATTTGGGACACTGTCCAAACCATATGTGAAGGGACTGAGCAGGTGATAGAAAATAAGATGAAACTCCTCATACAACAGTAAGAACACTTTCACTTCAATAGTGGAGAATCTTTGAATGATACCTTCAGTAGATTTCAAAAATTGCTAAATGGATTGAAGTTGTATGGAAGACTGTATCAAGTCAAGGACTCAAATCTCAAATTTCTTAGAGCCTTGCCAAAAGAGTGGAAGCCCATGACTGTCTCCTTGAGGAACACTCAAGAATATAAGGACTACACTCTTGAGAGGCTGTATGGAACCCTAAAAACATATGAGCTGGAAATAGAGCAGGATGAAGAAATTGAGAAGGTCCAAAAGAAAATTGGATCTGTTGCTCTAGTTGCAAGTGTTGAAAAGGCTGAGGACATGAAAGAAGAAGCTGCTGAAGCTACACCAAGCCAAAGTGCCTATGAAGGTAGAGCTGAATCAAGAAAGTGCAAAGGGAAGATGATTGAAGAAAGCGAGCCCATCAATCAAGAGGAGATGGATGAGCTTGATGATCACTTAGCTTTTCTGTCAAGAAAGTTCTCAAAGCTCAAGTTCAAGAGAAACCCTGATGTGTCCAGACCATTCAAGAAGGATCTTGTTGATAGGTCCAAATTCAAATGCTTCAACTGTGGAATGAGAGGTCACTTTGCAAATGAGTGCAGAAAACCAAAGTCCGAGAAGAGTGACAGGAAGTTTGAACATGTTGACTACAAGAAGAAATACTTTGATCTTCTCAAACAAAAGGGTAGAACATTCATTACACAGGATTATGACTGGGCTGAAGACGGGAATGATCTTGAGGAGGACACAGAATTTGTGAACCTTGCACTGATGGCTGATTCAAGCGAGCAGGAGGCCAGTTCATCATCTAATCAGGTAATTACCGCCAATCTCTCTGAGCTTTCTACCGAGGAATGCAATAATGCTATTAATGACATGTCCACTGAGTTGTATCATATGCATATTTCTCTTAAATCACTTACAAATGAGAACACCATGATTAAATTATCTAATCAGTTGTTAAGTGATAGGAATGCTCTTCTAGAAACTCAATCTGCTGAGTTTGAGAAAATGAGAGTAGAGTGTCAAGTTGCCAAAGATGATCTGCTGATTGTGCTTAAAAGAGAAGAATCTATCAAAGCACATTTAGCTAAAGAACATGAAACAATAGCTAGATGGACTGATTCCAAGAATGTTGCCACAAACATAATCAAATCTCAAGGTGTGGATACATTCTACAAGGAATCAATAAGAAAAGATAAGAAGAAGCTAGATGTTGAGAGTCTAGACGATGACACTTCTACGGATAGTAAGCATCCGTTGGAAGGTAATGCTTCTACGGATAGCAGACATCCGTTGTTGGACAACACCTCTATGGAAGTGACTTGCCCAAAGAAGTGTACATCCAGTGTTAGTCATGATAGACTAGAGAAGCTGAACAAAAAGTATGGTCCTACCAGCCAAAACTTTGTTCATGGATCAAGTAGCAAAACCAAAGCTGAGAGTGTCAACATAGGTTACCTGTCCAACAAGCAATTGAAGGACAAGGTTGAGGAAATAGAGGTTAAGGCTGTTGCTAAAAAGAAAAAGAACGGAAATGGTAAAGTAGGGATTAACAAACACAACAACTATACTCCTGACAAGTATGCACCTAGGAAAACTTGTGCTAAGTGTGGTAGTGTTAATCATGTTTCTATAAATTGTAAATCTGTTAAAACACCATCTGTTCAAATGACAACGCCTGTACTCAATTTGCCTATGCCTGCTATGCATAACATGGTTGCACATACTGATCATGCATCCAGCTTGTATGCCAACATTCCATTTGTTTCAAACTCTTACATGAATGCATTCACAATGCCACAAATGACATGGAGCATGCCACATATGAATGCTATGTATGCACAAAACTCTCAAATGCCTGTATCAAACATGTTTTCATATAATCATCCTCAGCATTTTGTCTCCCAGAGGTCAACACCCAGAGTCAAGGTTGATTTAACTCAATCAGAGATTAAGGTGCAAAATGACAAGAGAGGCAAATCTAACAGGAAAGGACCCAAGGAAACTTGGGTACCAAAATCAACTTGAATTGGTTTTGATTGTGTGCAGGGATACGGAAAGAATCTATGGTACTTAGACAGTGGATGTTCTAGGCACATAACTGGAGATTCTACCCTGCTCACAGAGTTTATGGAGGAATCTGGCCCTAGAATTACCTTTGGAGATGACAGCTAAGGTTTAACTAAGGGATATGGCTTGATTTCAAAGGATAATGTCATCATTGATCAAGTAGCACTGGTTGATGGACTCAAGCACAACTTGCTGAGTATCATTCAACTGTGTGACAAAGGTTTTTCAGTCTCATTCAACCAAGCACATTGACATAAAGTATCACTTCATCAGGGAACATGTGATGAACGGTACTGTGGAACTTCATTTTGTTCCAAGTGAGCAGTAGATTGCAGACATTTTTACCAAGCCACTTGATGAATCAACATTCTCTAGGTTGGTAAGTGAGCTAGGTATGCTTAACTTCTCTTAATCTATTTAAAATGTCTGATAGTCTGATATGCAACCAGTGTCAAAATGATTTTCATGAGAATTAAAACTCTCTGAAAAAGAAGAATTTTGCCAAGACAAAATTTCTCCCTCTACGGATACCTTCATCCGTTGTTGGTCGTTTCTGACACTGGATTTTTCGTTCTCTACGGATAAAGATTTACACCTCTACGGATATCAAATCCCTAGGTAGAATTCTATCCGTAGATATTTTAGTTTAATCGTAACCGTTAAAGTCACAATCTTATCAGTAGTAACCTGCGTACAGTACATGTGAGTAATTACGGTAAATTCGTGACTTTACTTTTTACTTCATTATCTTTAAACGGTTACTTTCTTTCCAAATTAGATAATTAATAAGTGGATTTCATATTCACTTGGAACGCCCTAAATCGGTTTAATTGATTGTTTGATCACAAGTACGTGGTGTTTTTAATGTGTTTTGTGTTAGTGTATGCAGAGTTGCTTCATCAGCAGAGTTGTAGAGTTTTTGTGGTTTGTGGTGGTTTTTGATCTTTGTTTTGAAAGCCAAGTTGTTGAGGAACGTGAGAGCGCGAGAAAAGACAAGAAAATGAAAAGTTGAAGGAATTCTGACAGAGAGCAAGCGCGCCCGCGCCTGTAGGAGCGCGCCCGCGCCCTAAAGAAAGCATACAAGGCGCGCCCGCGCCCTACCAAGCGCGCCCTCCCCTGAAAGATGCTGGAAAATGCAATTTTGACAATGAAAAGGAAACCAGCAGAAGACCAGTCAACCCTGAGACCTATATAAGCTATTGGTGGACGATTTCTGAGATATACATTGTCTTACATACATACATATCCATCCACCGGTGAGGAGAACAAGAAGACGGCTGATTACGAAGATCTAGATTTCATCTTTTCTTTGTATTCTTCTAATTAGGCGATACTTTGGATTCTCGTTGGTTTTGTTTTTCTTAAACTTTATCTCCAGTACTTTATTCAGTATTCCAGACATATTTATTATCATGTTTTCATCAGAACCCACGATGATGAACGGTTCAATTATGAACTAATCGTTGTCGTGGGATTCTAACAGATTTATCTATGGATTTTAGTAGTTAATTGTTTTAAAGATTTGTGTGTGATGAATTATTGATAACCTATTTTGGTTGTGCTTATTCTTCTTGGATGCGTAGCTAACATCTAAGTTGTTTGTTAATCTGATAAGTGGATTTTATATCCACTTGGAACGCTTCATATCGGCTTAAATTGATGACTTGAACTCAAGTATGTGGTGCGTTTAATGTGTTTTCAGTAAGTTTTGCAGAACCAAGAGTTGGAGGTTAATTTGATTAAAAATCGGATTTTCCGGGTAGGTTGCGCAGTCTTCACTGTTTTGGCCATATCTGGAGTTCTACAAGTCCGATTCTGACGATCTTACAGCTCACGCGAAGAGGACAACATTTTCTATAATTCTGGACAGAAGGCACGGCGCGGCAGCGCCGTGTTTGTGCTTGCCTATGGCGCGGCAGCGCCGCTGGAAAACAGTGCAGAAAATCTCTGGCGCGGCAGCGCCGCTCTCCTTTGTATTTGTGGCGCGGCAGCGCCGGGCTGTCTAACGAAAATTCCTGTTTTGACCCGATTTGCTGACTTTTCAAGTTTAAGTCAAATTTCAATTCAGTACGACTTTTTGCACCTGGAGGCCTATATAAAGAGAAGAAAACCCTAGAGAAGAGGGGAGAGACACATACCGCATATTATATACGGAGTTTTAAAGCACGAAAAAGAAGGAAGAAGATAGTTTCAATTTATTCTTGTATTCTTTCTATCTTGTGGATGCTTGGTTTGGGTGTATTCTTTAGAACCTTGATATTTATTCAATATAATTCGTTTTCTTTCATCATGTTTACATTAGAACCCATGGTGACGATTAGTTTGATTATGAACTAACTCGTTGTCATGGGGTTTTAGCGGATTTATTCATGAAGTTTATTTGTTGAATTTTCTCGATGCCTATAGTGTGATTGATGCGATATCCTATCATGGTTGTTTTAATTCGTTATAGGAGAGTAGCTAACTCCTGTAATTGTGTGTTAATTCTTATTGAAGCGAAAGTGGATTTAAGAGTTTAGAACTTGCCATGCTAGCATAGGTTTATGCGTGAGAATATCATTCGTAATTAGTGTCGTAACTCTAACCGTTTTATGACGACTATGTGATCAATTGAATGCTTGTACTTCAAC
Source organism: Heracleum sosnowskyi (assembly GCA_030848705.1). Lineage (NCBI taxonomy): Eukaryota > Viridiplantae > Streptophyta > Magnoliopsida > Apiales > Apiaceae > Heracleum > Heracleum sosnowskyi. The sequence continues at coordinate 14,570,040 of CM061241.1, read as the reverse complement.
CATTATGTTTTCAATCTTTATAGACATATAGGGACTAAGCATAATTGGGAGACTAAGTGATTTCTATCTTAATTGTGGATATTATTTAGGATGGTATTGGTACAACGAAAGTTGGCTTATATCAGTTTTGTGTGTTCGATCAGGTATTAACAAATCACATGAAAGGGCTAGAGAATTGAAGACTTTAGATGGATTGTTTAATGAAGTTAAAATCCCATGTTTTATTCGCATAAGTAATTCGACATAAATCTCAGTTCAAGTAGTTGATAATTAGTTATAATTCTTAGATTAATTATAGGGATAACAAAAATCCACTTTGTTATTTGTTTTAGCATCGGATAATAATCATACATTGGTGAGTGAATTAACTAGACAAACAACGAGTCCCTGTAGGAACGAACCTTATTTGCTATCTGTATTACTTGAGATCACGTGCACTTGCGTGTTGAGTTTGGTCGTAACAAGTTTTTGGCGCCGCTGCCGGGGATTTCGGTTTTATTTGTTTAGTTTCAGTATTTACCATCAGTGGTCATTAAAGTTCGGTGACTAGGACGTTTCTCACCAATTTTCTAGTTGGTGAATTTCAGGTACTTATTGAGAGTGTATGCGTACACGAGCTCGAGCACGTAGAGAAGAACTAGCACGAAGGAAACTTGACTTTGAGAACATCAGTGTAGAAAACAATTGTGAATCAAAAGAAGATATGGCAGATGAAGCACAACCAGCGAAGGCTTTGAGTGAATTTTCTCAGCCAAAAGTGGAGGACATTCATACCAGCATTGTTCGTCCAGCTATTGGGGCTAATAATTTTGAGCTTAAGCCAAACATCATTCAGATGATTCAGAATACGGTTCAGTTTGGGGGTAGTCCTGCTGAAGATCCCAATGCTCATATTAGGGACTTCCTTGAGATCTGTGACACCTTCAAATTCAACGGAGTTACAGATGACGCAATCAGATTGAGGCTATTTCCCTTCTCTCTTAGGGATAAAGCCAAGAGTTGGTTACATTCTATGCCATCAGGTTCTATCAAAACATGGGCAGACTGTGCTCAAAAGTTCTTGACGAAGTATTTCTCCATGGCGAAGACAGCAGCTTATAGGAATTCTATTTCTCAGTTTGCTCAGCAACCCCAGGAATCTTTGGGGGAATCTTGGGAAAGGTACAAGGAGATTTTGGCACGTTGTCCTCATCATGGAATGCCGGATTGGATGATAATCAGCAATTTCTATAACGGGTTGGGAGCTCAGTCCAGGCCTATGTTAGATGCAGCATCTGGAGGTGCGCTATGGGCAAAAAGCTATGAGGATGCCTATAATCTTATTGAAATGATGGCAGCCAATGAGTTTCAGAATCCTACTCAACGCTTGCCACCTGCTAAAGTGGCTGGAGTACTTGAATTGGATGCAGCTACTGCTATTGCTGCGCAACTCAAAGCGTTGACAATGAAGGTAGATTCCCTTTCTAATCTTGGGACTAATCAGGTTGCTATGGTGTGTGAATTGTGTGCAGGAGCTCATGACACGAATCTGTGTGCTATCTCAGCTGAATCCGCACAGTTTGTTAGTAATTTTCAAAGAGCTCAGCAGCCAGTGCCTAATGCTTATCATCCCAACAATCGGAATCATCCTAATTTCAGTTGGAGCAACAATCAGGGTGGTGTTCAGCAACCACAAAATCAGCAGTTCAATGCAAGGCCATATAATCAGAACTATCAACCACCACCTTATGCTCCAAGGCAAACATTCAATCCACCTGGATTTCAACCATCTCAAGGGAATTCATTGAATCAGTCTGAGAAGTCTGAATTGGAAGAGCTTCGAATGATGTACAAGAGTCAAGCGGTGTCGTTAAAAACTTTAGAGAATCAGATTGGGCAACTAGCCAATGCATTGTTGAACCGTCAACCAGGAACGCTTCCGAGTGACACAGAGATGAATCCAGGCAAGAAAGATCACAAGGAACAGGTCCAGGCAGTAACCTTACGATCGGGAAAGATTCTACAAGGTCAGAACGAAGAAAATTCAGCCGAGGAAAAAAATGAGAATTCTGAGCAGAATGTACGGCGCGGCAGCGCCGCTTCCCAGTATAAAAACGGCGCGGCAGCGCCGGATCTTCTGGAAGAAAAAAATGAATTTGATGCTGGGGTCGATTCTGTTCCTGATTTGGTACCTAATGCTACTCTCTCGACTCATGTAACTGGAAAGAGTGATAATTCTCAGAAAGTAGTAGAAGAAAAGGTGTTTCCACCTCCTCCATTCCCAAAACGAGTTCAAAGGCAAAAGTTTGACAAGCAGTTTGCTAAGTTCTTGGATGTCTTCAAGAAGCTTCAGATTAACATACCATTTGCAGAGGCTCTTGAGCAAATGCCGAGCTATGCGAAGTTTATGAAGGGCATTCTTTCGAAGAAATTGAAACTTGAGGAGCTAGAGACAGTTGCATTGACGGAAGAATGTAGTGCCATCTTGCAACAAAAGTTGCCACCTAAGTTGAAGGACCCTGGAAGCTTTACCATACCATGTACTATTGGAGATCTCTCATTCAGCAAATGCTTGTGTGATTTGGGTGCAAGTATTAATCTCATGCCCTTATCAGTTTTCATGCAACTTGGTCTTCCAGAACCAAAGCCAACTACTATGACTCTGCAACTTGCGGACCGTTCAGTTACTTATCCTCGAGGAATAGTTGAGGATGTTTTGGTGAAGGTCGACAAGCTTATCTTTCCAGCCGACTTTGTTATTCTTGACTTTGAAGAAGACAAGAAGATCCCTATTATCTTGGGACGACCATTCTTGGCTACAGGTCGGACTCTTATTGATGTCCAAAAGGGAGAGCTCACAATGAGGGTGAGTAATCAAAAGGTCACTTTTAATGTGTTCAAGGCTATGAAATTTCCGACAGAGGAGGAAGAGTGTTTTAGCTTGAAGATGGTTGATACGGGTCAGAGAAAGGATTTCGATCAGCTGTTGAGCAAAAATTCGGACATGCACAAGTTCGAGCATCACATCAGTGATTCCATTGACGATTCTTCCATTCGAGATCTTTCGAATGTCAAGCTTGGAAAACTTCCACCACATTTGAAGTATGTCCTTCTGAATGATGAGTTGGTGATTTTTAAAGAGTGTGAAGATAATGTGTTGAGAAGGTGGAACAAGGATGATGAGGTAAAAGAGTGTTCTTATCAATCGACGGAGAAGCATAAACACCTTAGAGGTGTAAAGAAGAAAAAGAAAAAATCGATCGATGGAAAAGTCAAGGTGAAGTTTGATTTGGAAAAGATGTGGGAAGAAAGCAAGAAGGTTATCAAACAATGGGTGAATGGTCCTTCTGCTAAGGACAAGTCAAATGCGATCTTCGAGCCACCATGATTTGATTCACATTTGTCCGGCTAAATGACATTAACGACAGCGCTTCGTGGGAGGCAACCCATGTGTTAGGTATGTTTCTACTATCTTTCTTATTACCTTCAATGAGGACATTGAATATTTTAAGTTTGGGGGTGATAATTAAGGAATGGTAATATTAGTGTGTGTGTGTTCATGTAGGATTCATATTGCATGTGTAGTTGTAGTTTATTCGTAGTTTGCATGTTCATGTCATATAGGGCATTCTGTTTGCATAGTTTTTATTTATCATGTGAGTCCATTTTAGTTGCATGCATATTTCATGATCCCGTAGGATTTGACTATTTCCGTTGGTGAGTCGATGTTGATTGGAGTGTGGTTGTGATGAATAGAGGGTTGATTAAGTTTCTAAGTATTGACTTGCATGCCAGAAACAAATCTATTTCATAAGTCTCATTGGTTGCTTTTGAATTTGATCAGACCATGCTTGTTTGGTGTTAGAATTTAACCACTTGTTTACATTTAGAATGTTGGCTAGATTCTTGAAAACGAAGGAGCACTTATGTATAAGTTTGGGGGAAACCAGGGATTTCATGCTAGTTGTCAATAAAGGCTAGGCGTCAAATGGCTAGTAGCCGGCTCATTGAAAAGATGAGTAGTCTAGGGTGGGATGAGAAAAAGGCAAAGTGCACTCATTCCGAAATTGTTGAAAAAAAAAGAAAAAAAAAAGAGAAAAGAAAAAAGAAATAAAAAGAGTTGTTTTAGTTGTTTTATGCAGAATTGATCAGGTTGAGCTCTTTAATACTCGAGCAATTAAGTTCTAGGGGACTTTGTGCCTAGTGACCTAAGATTTTTTCCGGTCTGGGATCCACTAACCTAAAGCTCGCTACATGGGTATTATTGTATAAGCCTTTTGGGGTCTTAACCATTGCACGGTCAAATAAGCATATGTATTGTGTTTAGTATGTTGTTCTGTAATAAAAGCATGAATTCCTGTCTAACTCAAGTGGATATTGAGATGTCTTTAAGTGGTTTCTTGTGTCTAGAGTTCATTCTGTTTGTAAGCTTGTGGTTGTTTTGGCTAAGAGTGGGTATGGTCTTGATTTAGTTTGGGAGTATATTGGTGAGCATCGCACACACGCACGTTTCTGTGTTTGTCTTGTTGGTCGATGGGAATTTGGTCGAACTCTGTTTGGAAGACTGTGTTCTTTGAGATGTTGGCTTGTTGATTGGTTTTGGTTGGTTTGAAGGGATCGTTGCATTTTCATATTAGTTGCATACATGTATTGCATTGTTAGTTGCATGAGTAGATGGATTTTGTGGGTACATTCGCTATAGGCCCTCACGAGACCTTACTCGTCCACTAGGGCTGCCTAGGGGTTTAAGGGGCTTGTTGCATATGCCAAATGCAACCGTGATCACCTACGGAAGTGGTACTAGTTAGTTGTATATAGTTATATTATTTATGCTTGAGGACAAGCATCGGTTTAAGTTTGGGGGTGTGATAAGTGGATTTTATATCCACTTGGAACGCTTCATATCGGCTTAAATTGATGACTTGAACTCAAGTATGTGGTGCGTTTAATGTGTTTTCAGTAAGTTTTGCAGAACCAAGAGTTGGAGGTTAATTTGATTAAAAATCGGATTTTCTGGGTAGGTTGCGCAGTCTTCACTGTTTTGGCCATATCTGGAGTTCTACAAGTCCGATTCTGACGATCTTACAGCTCACGCGAAGAGGACAACATTTTCTATAATTCTGGACAGAAGGCACGGCGCGGCAGCGCCGTGTTTGTGCTTGCCTATGGCGCGGCAGCGCCGCTGGAAAACAGTGCAGAAAATCTCTGGCGCGGCAGCGCCGCTCTCCTTTGTATTTGTGGCGCGGCAGCGCCGGGCTGTCTAACGAAAATTCCTGTTTTGACCCGATTTGCTGACTTTTCAAGTTGAAGTCAAATTTCAATTCAGTACGACTTTTTGCACCTGGAGGCCTATATAAAGAGAAGAAAACCCTAGAGAAGAGGGGAGAGACACATACCGCATATTATATACGGAGTTTTAAAGCACGAAAAAGAAGGAAGAAGATAGTTTCAATTTATTCTTGTATTCTTTCTATCTTGTGGATGCTTGGTTTGGGTGTATTCTTTAGAACCTTGATATTTATTCAATATAATTCGTTTTCTTTCATCATGTTTACATTAGAACCCATGGTGACGATTAGTTTGATTATGAACTAACTCGTTGTCATGGGGTTTTAGCGGATTTATTCATGAAGTTTATTTGTTGAATTTTCTCGATGCCTATAGTGTGATTGATGCGATATCCTATCATGGTTGTTTTAATTCGTTATAGGAGAGTAGCTAACTCCTGTAATTGTGTGTTAATTCTTATTGAAGCGAAAGTGGATTTAAGAGTTTAGAACTTGCCATGCTAGCATAGGTTTATGCGTGAGAATATCATTCGTAATTAGTGTCGTAACTCTAACCGTTTTATGACGACTATGTGATCAATTGAATGCTTGTACTTCAACCATTATGTTTTCAATCTTTATAGACATATAGGGACTAAGCATAATTGGGAGACTAAGTGATTTCTATCTTAATTGTGGATATTATTTAGGATGGTATTGGTACAACGAAAGTTGGCTTATATCAGTTTTGTGTGTTCGATCAGGTATTAACAAATCACATGAAAGGGCTAGAGAATTGAAGACTTTAGATGGATTGTTTAATGAAGTTAAAATCCCATGTTTTATTCGCATAAGTAATTCGACATAAATCTCAGTTCAAGTAGTTGATAATTAGTTATAATTCTTAGATTAATTATAGGGATAACAAAAATCCACTTTGTTATTTGTTTTAGCATCGGATAATAATCATACATTGGTGAGTGAATTAACTAGACAAACAACGAGTCCCTGTAGGAACGAACCTTATTTGCTATCTGTATTACTTGAGATCACGTGCACTTGCGTGTTGAGTTTGGTCGTAACATAATCTCTATTGATTGCGAAAGTGGATATAGAGGTTTAGAACTTGCCATGCTAGCATAGGTTTATGTATGTTTGTCATGCATGATTCGTAGGTGATTTTAACCATCTTACCTTCCCTATGTAATCTGAATGGATAACTTGCGCGTTAAACTGTTATGTTTTCAAATCTTATAGACATATAGGGTCTAAGCATAATTGGTGTCTGCTCAACTTCTATCTCTTTTGTGGATGTTTGAGTGGTTTGGTAAACGTATACTGAAAGGTAGCGTGTACTGATTTCGTGTTATCCGATTAGTTGTCACAACCGTCACATGCATTGATTAAAGACAAAAGGCTCTAGATGAAGTATTTAATGAAGTTAGGATCCCATGTTTTATTCTCATAAGTAATTCTACAGCAATCTCTTTAGTTAATTATAATCTTGTTAAGTTGATTAGTTAATTTAGTTAATCAAAACACAACTTTGATACTTGTCTTAGCATTGAACAATAGCCATACATTGTTGCATAGGTGCATATCTATAGTAACCAAAGCAGTCTCTGTGGGAACGAACTTTACTTATTCTTATATTACTTGTGACCGCGTACGCTTGCGTGATTTTGTGCGAACAAGTTTTTGGCGCCGCTGTCGGGGACTCGGTTTTATTTATATAGTTTATGTGCTTGTCATCAGTGGTGGTTAAAGTTCACTGACTCGGATTATTCTTTCATCAATTTTACTTTGTTTGGTGAGTTTCAGGTATTCTACTGAGCGTTTCTGCGAACACGTTCTCAATCTCGGAAAGAACTTGAATTAAGTCTAGTTATGGGAGAACCAGCATCAACAGAAACGAAGGCTCTGAAGGACTATTCTCAGCCAAAGATCAATGACATTCAATCTAGCATTGTCAGGCCGGCTATTGCAGCTAATACTTTCGAAATCAAGCCTGGCACGATTCAGATGGTGCAGAATTCAGTTCAGTTTGGGGGTGCTCCGACAGAAGATCCTAATATGCATATTAGGGATTTCATCGAGATTTGCGACACCTTCAAGTTCAACGGAGTGTCAGAAGATGCTGTGAAGCTGAGGCTTTTCCCATTTTCTCTGAGGGATAAAGCTAAAGGCTGGTTGCATTCTCTACCAGCAGGTTCTATTGCTACATGGGAGGATCTTGCTCAGAAGTTTCTCACTAAGTTCTTTCCGATGGCTAAAACAGCAGCAATCAGGAATGCTCTTACTCAGTTTGCACAGCATTCAGGGGAAACTTTATGTGAAGCTTGGGAGCGTTACAAGGAGATGCTTAGGAAGTGTCCTCATCATGGAATGCCTGATTGGATGGTGATCAATTGTTTTTATAATGGTCTGGGAGGTCAATCACGACCAATGCTTAATGCGGAATCAGGTGGAGCTCTTTGGGCTAAAAGCTACGCGGATGCTTATGAACTAATTGAGATGATGGCTGCTAATGAATATCAGAATCCAACTCAGAGGTTATCACAAGGCAAGGTAGTAGGAGTTCTGGAAGTGGATGCAGCTACAGCAATAGCAGCTCAGTTAAAGGCTTTGTCTATGAAGGTGGATTCCTTGTCTAACTATGGAGTTCAGCAGGTGGCTAGTGTGTGTGAGCTATGTGCAGGTGCACATGACACGAATCAGTGTGCCATATCTAGTGAATCGGCGCAGTTCGTGAGCAATTTTCAGAGACCACAGCAACCAGTGCCTAATGCCTATCATCCCAATAACAGGAACCATCCTAATTTCAGCTGGAGTAACAATCAGGGAGGTCAACAACAACCACAACAGCCGTATCAGCAGTATCAAGGTCAACAGTATGGAGCTAAGCCATTCAATTCTTCTGGTTTTCAGGAGCAGTATGCTCCAAGGCAACCGTAGCAACCACTAGGTTTTCAACAACCGTCTCAAGGCAACGTTGGTCAATCGTCTAATGAAAAGTTTGAATTGGAAGAATTGAGGCTAATTTGCAAGAGCCAAGCTGTTTCAATCAAGACTCTGGAGAATCAAATCGGTCAGATTGCCAATGCCTTGTTGAATAGACCACATGGAACTCTCCCTAGTGATACAGAAGCTAATCCAGGCAAAAGAGAGGTCAAGGAACATGTAAAGGCAGTTAACTTGCGATCTGGGAAGGTTACGAGTGATCAGAACTCCGAAACGGCAGAAAACGAAAAAAATTTGAATTCTCAGCAGAAGCTTGAGCGCGCCCGCGCCCTAGGGAGCGCACCCGCGCCTGACATTCTGCCAGAAGTTGAAGAAAAAGAGGAAAAAGCAGGTTTGGGTGGAAACGAAGTGGAAAAGCGTGACCATTCTAATGAGAAATCTGTTCTGAAGCAAAGTACAGAGACCAAGGAGGTCTATCCTCCTCCTCCATTCCCGAAACGACTTCAGAAGCAGAAGTTGGACAAGCAATTTGCTAAGTTTCTGGAGGTTTTCAAGAAGTTGCATATCAATATACCTTTTGCGGAAGCTCTAGAACAAATGCCGAGCTACGCAAAGTTCATGAAGGGTATTCTCTCTCGGAAGTTGAAACTCGAGGAGTTGGAGACCGTGGCTCTTAAAGAAGAGTGCAGTGCTATTCTACAACAGAAGTTACCTCCTAAACTCAAGGATCCAGGGAGTTTAACCATACCATGCAGCATCGACAATCTATCTTTCAACAAGTGCTTGTGTGACTTGGGAGCTAGTATTAATCTGATGCCGTTGTCTGTCTTCATGCAACTTGGTTTACCTGAGCCTAAACCTACAAACATGTCTTTACAGCTGGCTGATCGGTCGATCACATATCCAAGAGGTATAGTGGAGGATGTTTTGGTTAGAGTGGATAAGCTCATCTTTCCCGCTGATTTTGTGATCCTGGACTTTGAGGAAGACAAGAAGATTCCTATTATCTTGGGAAGACCATTCTTAGCTACAGGCCATACATTGATCGATGTGCAGAAAGGAGAGCTTACAATGAGGGTGCATGACCAGAATGTTACCTTCAGTGTGTTCAATGCAGTGAAGTTTCCTACAGAGGAAGAAGAGTGTTTTTCAGTGGACTTGGTTGAGTCTGCGGTGTACACGGAGGTTGAGCAATTGCTTAAGTCAGATACCTTAGAGAAGGTACTGATAGGGGATTCTGAGACGGAAGACAAAGAAAGAGAAGAGCAACTGCAGTACTTGAATTCTTCTCCGTGGAAAAGGAAAACCGACATGCCATTTGATTCTCTTGGCTTCTCAGAGCTGAACAATTCTCAGGAGCGACTTAAACCATCTATGGAAGAAGCTCCTACATTTGAACTCCAACCACTGCAGGATCAATTGAGGTATGGTAAAGTCTACGAGAGCAACATGCTATATAAGGAGAAGGTTAAGGACTGGCATGAAAGAGGGGTGGTGAAACATTCATTTGTGCATGGTCAACGAGTTCTGCGTTTCAAGTCTCGTTTCAGATTTTTTCCAGGAAAGCGTAAGTCGAGGTGGTCGGAGCCTATCACGGTTAAATCAGCGTTTCCGCATGATGCAGTAGAGATTTTCCATAAGTTTCCGGACGAAGCGTTCAAGGTTAATGGTTAGTGGCTGAAGCATGACGTTGGTAATACGGTGAACCGTGAGTCGACGTTCACCGTGTTGGGTTTTATACTAAACTATTCATTTGTAGTATATAAACATTGTCCATTTTATTGAGAATCTTGATTGCATATTTTTACATTGTCTATTTATTATATATTGTGGATAATTTAGTATCAAATGGGATAACAGAAGATTAAATTATCAGTGTCTATATATAATATAAAAGGGTTCACAGTTTAAGTGGAATTAGACAAACCACTGGAATAACTGAAGTATTATTTGGGAATAGTTTATCTTGACTATTAAATAATACTTGTATACTTTGTGTATATTGAACAGGATCGAAATATTGGAATTGTTCTTCTATTCTGACAATAAAGAAGAACTAAGATTCTATGATATTATTAATGCTTAGGTTCTCAATCCAAGTGTAGTGATTGACACTTGTATGCAATGCACATGCTTTGATTCATATGTGATGTAATTAATTGTTAATTATAATATTATGTATTGAGCAATGACATTGCATGTAGAGTGGGATATTAATTACATAAGGAAACCATGTCCTGATAATATTCGGGTTGATGATGTCCTCTTGAAAGCTCATAAAGATAATTTTGCTTTAGTCCTGCAGGCAGATTTGTTCTTGCATAATTATAAGGTTGAGTGGATGATCAAGGATAAAAAGATATTAATTAAATTAATTATCAGAAATTAATTTAATTAATGGACATACGATATCTTAAACATGGGGAATTTAATAAGCAAATAATATAGGAGCCGAATTTAATAATAAAATAATTACGGTATTAGGAAAGGTAGTGCAAATATTAATTCGAGATTAAAAACCTAGGGTAGCCGCAAGGAGCTTGGGTTTTGGGATTTCGAGGCTTTAAGGAGAGGAAACTTTGGGAGATCGAAGGCCACACTTCGCTCGAAGGGAATCAAGGAATTCAGTAGAAGACGTGGATCTGAATCGTAGCGATTAAGGTAAAGTTTTCTTTTCGAACTCATAATCAATCATATAGTAAAACGCAGAACAGTAATCATACGTCCCAACAATTGGCATCAGAGCCTGGTTATGCAGTTCTGCGTTTTATGATATGATGTCCATGTCATAATTATATATGCATGTATATGGTGGTTTCTTGTATTGATTCTGTGATGCAGGTTGTAATCCACTATTATGGTCATGTTTTATTTGATTATGTGATTGGATCCCACGTGGTTTATCGTGGATGTTTGATTGTTGTAAATCACGAGGGTTTATCGTTATAGTTAAGATTATGATCAGATGTATGTAATAGAATAGGTTTGTTTTGCTGTATTATGTTGTATGTAATCGTTTAAACATCGGAGATACGAGAAACAGGGTTCTTCCGCTGCGCCATACTGTTTTCGTGGGAGCTTCGCTGTTTTGGCTGCAGATTTTGCATACGATGTCCGATTTGGGCGAATAAGCACTTTTCGGAAACGGCAGAACGAGACGAACAGGCCAAAATGGATCTTATGAACCATTCCCCGATTTTTCGACCCATTCTGACGCTGTTTAGGCCTCCAAACGGCCTCCTGAAGATTTTGGGAAATTTTCAACGAAAGAATTCGAAGCTAATTTTCTGGGGCCATAATAGTGGATGTGTTTTATTATGTTTTACATAATTTCTGCTATTTATTTTAATTATTGCAATTTTATATGCCTTACGTGATTATCATGCCATGCAATACTAACCTTAGTATGCTAGAACGACATGGACATAGGGTTATATGCTATGCTTTAATTATGTTGATCGTCATGCCATGTTCTTCTATGTTATGTGTTCTTTGTCTTGTTATTATGATAACATGTGGACCTCGAAGAATTAACATAGGATGATGCATGTAGATATAAAAAAAATCCTCAGAGTAAAATACTAAGTGGGAGAGGGAATTAATTTGATATTAGATCCCATGGTCATCCATTATTGGTTGTATGTAATTTAACACTAGGACGATTATGATTTGGATATATGTCACCCATCGTGGCATATGATTTATGACGTCTGGGTAGTGTTAAGGATATTACTAGGACAATCATCTTAAGTTAATCACGAATATTGAAAGGTAAGCTCACCCCATCGTGACATACCAAGTTTCATAGAATTCGAGAAAAAAGTTGGACATTCCTTGATTGATGTTGATAATGGATATTTCTGTCTTAGGAGTTGTGTTCTTAAGCGAGTCCGTCTGTGACTTCACCGAAAACACCTGGGATTTATCCATTGATACATCGAACGGATGGGTCTGACTAAAGGCAACTTAAGATCTAAATAATGGTATACACTTAGCTATGAAAGATAATATATAGTCCACCCTAACGTGGCGTATTATTTAGTAGTGGGACCGAAGTAATATTTAAATTTAAATGGTATATATGTCACCCATCATGGCGTACCAGATATTTATGGAATTTAAATATTAGTGCATTAATTTTAATTAATTGTTAGAGGAAACAAATAGGTTTTAAGATATATGAAATTTTCTGATTAAGTGTTATATGCATGATTCTCAGGATAGAATGGGCTTTAATCCACTTTTTGTAAGACCCCAGATTTTGGGTAGAATTAAAACTTTTATTATATGTTGATGTAAATATGGATAGTGGCAATGACTTTGAGAATCAAGTTATGAAATGAATATGAATTTCGGTTTTCAAACATTTTGAGAATAGTAAGAATGGACTGAACATATAAATAAGAACAATCAATCTGGAAGATAAGAATACAATATTCCAGGGAAGGAAAGTATTTTTATGTCATCCAAATCAATATCTGGAATACATCCGACAACTCCGTAAACAAGATAGCGTACGCCCGAGAAATCACTAGAACGTTTTCTAAGTGCAAAGAGTAAAGAGAAAATAGATCAGGAATATTGGAACGGATTTTGATCCAAAGGATTATAGAAAAACCACTGATGAATAGTAACTCTTCATTTAAAAGTTTTCAGACCACCCTATATGCGGGACGATATAATAAACTTTCAAAGTCGCATTAGTTATCTACGATGGAAATAAAAGAATGCAGAAGCTGTCAGAATCGGAAAAATAGCATTTTTCGTTTTCTCCGAAATTTCACCAAAAACGGACTAAATAATTATTATTTGAGGATATTTAAGGATTTAAATTATTAATTCTATGGATATGGATTTGATAAATGAATTAGAAGTATCGAGAACGATTTCGGTAAAATACCTCGATAGAACCCTCGAGAAACCTTGCAAGCGTTCTACGAAATTAAACGAACCAGAAAAGCTACTTTATTCCAAGCCAATGCATGCTTGCCAAGTGTCAAGACAAGAAGAGACCAAGGGTGATGACTCACCACATTGGATAAATATCAAGTAATTAAACAAGATAAGAAGAAAAAGAAAAAGGAAGAGAAATTTCGGGAGAGAAGAAGAAAGAAAAATGGGAGAGAAAGAAATGATCATAACTAGAGATTCCGTGGTCCGTTTTTGGCGTTCCACCACTCAAATCGAAGCTCTCGAGAAGCTCTACGCAACCATGGTAAGCGCTCGCCTAACCTCTGTGATTTACCCTTCGATTTCAGTGAGTAACAGTTGGAGAAGATGATGAATAATAACTTGTATTTTGCTTTGTTGCTTTTGATATTGAGTTTGTGGCTTCCAAAGGTTGTATTAAGCAAGGATCTAAGGTTACATAAGGAATATAGCATCAAGCAAGCTTGGAGGAAGGTATAAACCTCTGCCCCTTTGAGTTTTATATGAGTTTTAAAGCGGTTTTGATGTTCATGTAAAGTTAAGATCATGATTAAGTGATTTAGTGATTATTTGGATTTGTTTGAATGTGTAAAATGATGGGTGTTGGATTTGAGCCTCCCCACTGATCTTAGAGGTGTATGATGGTTGTTTGTTGAGGTTGTAGATGTATGGTATGCCCGGTGTGGCTTGGTTATGTTGTGACAAAATAGGATTATTCAATTTTAAGCCGTCGTAATGCCCGATTTTCGGTAACTCTATAAACTTCCTAGAATCAGAAAACCTAACTGCCTCTTTTGGTTCAGTTATGAACATGAGTGTGTAGAGCTTTGTTTCTAGTTTATGTGAGCGCAAGAATCATGTCATTACGATTTACGGTTTATGAGATATGACCATTGTAGTGAAAGTGGTTCAAGGAATGAGATTGCAGAAATGTACCAACTTTGTGGCTATGTTTGAGACCCTTAAGAGTTGTTTTAAAATATGAAATTTTGTATTGAAGTGTCAAGGGCAGTTACGAAGGTTTCGAGTCCAAAAGATTATTTTCCGATTTTATAAAAATGTGTTAGCCGAGGTTGCGCAAGTGAAAACCTTTAAGAGCATGACTTAGGAACCAATGTTGAAAATGGTTAAGTATAACTTGTATTCGAGGATCAATTTCGGACTAAACCTACGACTGAAGTAATTGTCGACTAAACATGGACTTAGTATGAGCCTATAACGAGCTAGTAATGCCTTGGTTGTGTTTCGCTTACGTGTTTAAGCATTGAGTTATAAGTGGTTTATCGAGGGAATTAACCGTGTGTTTTCGTTTGACTTTGTCTAGATTGTCCGGCATCGTCGCGAACCCCTATCACTTCTCGAGCATCAGGCAAGTTTACTAAACCTTACTCTATTATTCAGAGTAGGTATATCTTCCAATGTTCAATACTTGTGTATTCCCAATTTATATACCAAATCTTTGTTGCAAGTATTGTGGCAAGTTTTATAAATCTATACTTTGAAGTATTGATTATATATTACTGCTTTTGCCATGTGTGGAGTTATACAATTTTGCGATACATGTTATATATAGAGTTTGATTTTGGTTTATATATGAGTTTTGAGATAAAGTAGTTATAAACCGGTGTAATTGTAGCTCTAGAGATAAGAGCATACTTCTTGTTTTCGACTCTAGACCGGGAGTCAGTATTTGAGATATGGAGATAGCCGTAGAAACCCGGAGGGATTCCAGCGGCAGTGTACTAATTATTTTGAGGACTGCTATTATTAAACATTAATTATATTTCTAGAAAGTATTAATTACCTGGAAATGATTTGAGGAATGTTATTTGAATATTACCTCATTCGAAGGTTATTATTTGAAAATGATTTGATTATGGGCTTCTAAGCTAGATATGGGATATTAGTTAGAAGCCAGGATTTTATATTTGCCCTAGGATAAGGGCGGGTGATTTTCTCTAAGATCAGAAGTAATTATATTTCGGTATATGTTAAAGGTTATTTTCCGATAAAGATATCGGGTAACTGTTATTCGAGGGTTAATTATTTTATTTAAGGAATATTATTTATATACATTTGAGGATTATCGACTTACAGAATATTATTTATATACATTTGAGGATTATCGACTTACAGAATATTGTTTATATTCATTTGAGATTTATTTAATTAATGAATATTACTTTTGAATATTCATTTGAGATTTAATTATTTAAAGGATATTATTTTCGAATATTCATTGGAGGTTCACTTATTTGAGAAATATTATTTTTAATATTCATTTGAGGATTATTTATTAATGAATATTATTTTTGAATATTCATTTGAGGATTATTTATTAATGAATATTATTCATTTGAGGATTATTTATTAATGAATATTATTTTTGAATATTCATTTGAGGATTATTTTTTAATGAATATTATTTTTGAATATTCATTTGAGGATTATTTATTAATGAATATTATTCATTTGAGGATTATTTATTAATGAATATTATTTTTGAATATTCATTTGAGGATTATTTATTAATGAATATTATTTTTGAATATTCATTTGAGGATTATTTATTAATGAATATTATTTTTGAATATTCATTTGAGGATTATTTATTAATGAATATTATTTTTGAATATTCATTTGAGGATTATTTATTAATGAATATTATTTCTAAATATTCATTCGAGGATTGTTTATTCGATGAATATTATTTTCGAATATTCATTTGAAGGTTTACTTGTTTAATAAATGTTATTAAGTGTTTTCCAATAAAAAAGAGGTTCCCAAAACAATGTTTTTCCGTTTAAATCTGTCTTTTAAAGAGGATTTAAATGCTCGCTCAACTATCAAAAATATGGGAAACCTGATTTAAGTGACTGCTACTCTTTTTAAACTCTCAACTCAAAACTGTCAGGGGACAGATATTTTCTCAAAGCTATGTAATTGCTGCAAGTCAAATATTGTGTTACCACCTCAACGATCGAGGGGTAAATTCCTGGAACAAGTCGATATCCATTAACAAGCCTAGCTTGGGAAATATTGGGGAATCTTCCTTTCCAACCTAGATATAACTACTTAGTGGAGTCGTATCAACAAGTGTTACACTTGGGGAAAGGAGGATGACCTTTACGTTTCAGAGTCATGGATTTCATCTGAACTAGGAGTGGTGTAAGTGGTCCAGTTGCGATTGACCCATCCAACTTTTATGGCCCCAAATGGGCCGGGAGGTCACTGGAAGGCGGTAGACAATGTCAGGCCGTCGTGATTCTTCCATCTACATGTAGAAAACATATTTGAGCGGTGCGACCTGCTACTGATCATAGCAAGGTTAGGCACAGCGGGCGCGGTAGCAACTCCAGTATTAGTTCATCATCCATTTTGGATATTCCTGCAACATGTATTGGGATGAAAAACCAATCATGTTGGCAGGGGGTCGAAAGTGTTTGAAAATGAAGTGACAATAAATTCATGCAACTTCATCTTTTATTTATGAGTTATGACTCTGTGGATACCTTACATAACATGCGTGCCCTTTAAATACTGCAAGATGGCTTCACCGTCGATCGTCCTATGAACCAAATTTCCCGACATCTTCCTTATATCTCCCGACTGTTAGATCACACTTTTTAGGGCCCTAAAACATGTTAGGTTCCGAAATGAGGTCTCAACTGTTAGGTCTTTAAAGGTAAAACATTACGAACCAAGTTTAAGGGATAGGTAATTCAATTTGGTGTTTCTCTTTCTTCCTCACTGTGAGTGTGTGATTCTGTTTCGTGTACCTCACTAGTGTTTCACTCTTATCTCTCATAGCTTTAGCATCCAAATGTACCTGAAGGAAAATCACCATAGCCATCCTTAAAGAGGTCACTGGTGGTGCAATGGGGTTTCGCAAATCCCCGTCCTTGGTTAAACCAAGTTGTTGATCATCTTGCGATGATCTATCCTCAACAGGATCCAGAGTTTGAATCTCTAGGGGGGTTGGAATCAGGCTCTATTGATAGCAGAGACCCTGAAACTCCCTCTGAAGTATTTGCAGACATATCCTCAGGTAACTACTCAAATGAAATTGATTCATTGTTACCGAGTTGCCGATCTGCACCTATGTCAGACCCGGTACCCGCAGGATCCAGATATGTTCCATCTAGGGAGTTAGGCAATGACCCTTTAGATTGTGCATTTGGGTCAGAACCTTCTCTCAATATCTATGAAGACTCTTGGTTCAGTAAAAAACCTTCAACCAGTGGTACTGACCGTAATATGGTCGGAGAACTAGTTGCTTCCGTCAATTTTCCTTTTTCTGGTTGGGGTAGGGGTTCAGATATAGCTTTGGTTATCGCTGCCCAATCAGCTTCAGAAAAATCAGTTAGAGGCTCGGTGAAAGATGGTAATGAAGTTTCAACAGTTGCCTTGGTTTCTAGTTTTATTCTTTTAGCAGAAGGCAGAGCTGTTGTTGAATGGTGTATCTCCTTATTTGGTGCTGCTTTGGCACTGACTCCCTCTACTCTCTCAGTTATTTGAGTGGGTGGTATAGTAGGGATAGGAGTTTCTGTTGTTGTTTCATTTGTTTCTTTCAAAGGCTCTATGACCGTGGTTAAAGGCTGTAGGTTTTCAACCTCTTGGTCGGGAATGGCCACTGAGGGCTCTATCACTGGATCTATGTCCATTTGTGCAGCTTGTTGAGAAAAAAAATCTATCGAAAATTTAGAATATGAACAAAAAGAGATTTGTTCGATAGATTTCAGTTTCCTTTCAAAATCTATCGAAAATTATATTTCGATAGATTTTGCTTCCAATTCAATTTTAAACCTGTAACCAGTTTAAAATAGTTTTCTGTTTTATGTGAATTTCTACAGATCAAACATTCATTTGAAATTCACAGTTAACAAAAATATCACAATTTTCTTAGAATAAAATTGACTAAATATCATTAACTGATATAAATCAATTAAAATCTAATTAATTATGCTACAAATTTATTTTATGTATTTTAAATTATGGAGCAAATAAGATATTGAACTGCTTCAATTTCCATAATTCAAATTAAATAAAATAAAAAAATATAAATACTAAATATCTATGAGTTAGATATTAGTACTAATTTATTTAAATTATCCTTAAATAATCACCAATGAAATATATTAACTACAAAAATGGCAATTATTCTTCAGATAATCATTAACGCGAGGACTGGATATTAAATAAATTCACAAGTCCTTAAACTGTGGACAACTTAATACTTGTGAACTTATTTTAAGAGTTTCTTGCAGATGGGATTTTCAAATAATGTGCAATAAATAATATCCCAAGTTTATAAACCAGTCTTGAAAATTTAATATAACAAGTGATTCAGTAAACGTGTCTGCAAGTTACTCTATGAATTGAAGACATGCTCTCGAAAGAAATGATACATGGTGTCAAGGTGCATTGTCGTGGAGTGTTCCACAGAGTTGTTGGAGATGAAGTTATTTCCTTTTCCAAAAAAAAATCAGAGCACAACAATCATTAGTTGCCTTGAATTCTACCTCTGCTGCAACTATAGATGTTGACTGCTACATTTTATCATAACAAGAAATCAATCTTCCTCCACGAAGTTGATAGCTTCTAGAGATGTTTCTCTTGTCATTTGGGTTGACAGCTTCCAAAAATGATTCTCCTATCTTTGTTACAACCTGCGTATTTTATATCTAAATAGCTAAACATGTTAACAAGTATCTTTAGGGTACCATATACCGAGATTTGGTATTCCCTTAAAATATCTAAAAATCATGTTAATAGCTATAAGACTAGATTTTATGTGATCCACTTGGAACCTTGCACATTGGCAACTTGAGAATAAAATATGTGTGGTCAATTTAAAGTTAATAAATTAATGAGATGATCATACCTCTCTAGCTTGTCATTTCTGTCTTTTACCTGATTTGTCCTGATCAAGCTTTAGTGGCTACTGTTGGCAGGGAGTCTTGGCATGTCTAGAATCTTCCCAATTGTGCACATTCAAAAGATTCTTGACTTACTTTTATTGTCGTCACTCTTTTGGCTTACTTGTGCTCCTAAAAGAATTATTCTTTTGGCTTGCTCAAATTAATTCCAAAAAGAATTGCAACTTTCCCAAAATACTCATCTTGTACATACTCTGCAATGACTTGGCAAATTTCTTGCACAAGTTTTCGTTAGTAGACCAACATATAATATAATCATGATATCACTGCACATATATGACATTATGTTTGTGCCTTAAGATATAGAGAGTTATATATATATATATATATATATATATATATATATATATATATATATATATATATATATATATATATGACTACTCTAATAAATTCACATTCTGTAAAAGTTCAGTTAGAGTGTCATACCATGTCTTTGACGATTGCTTGAGTATTGATACCAGTTCATACCAACCTGTAGTGATCTTGTGAAGAGAAGATATACAAAGTCCAATTGATCTGCAACAAAAAAAGCCAGGAGCTGCTGTACACTGACTTCTTCAACTATCTCACCAATCAGGAGTGCACTTGATCATATTCACCATATAGATATTAAAGTTTGAATATGCAGAAGGTGCCAGATATATCCTGATATCCTCAAGTCTCGTCACTGGTGCTTCTTGTTAGATACTGCTTTCTGATAGTAACCTAGCATCCAGTTTGGCCTTGTCCCTCATAACAATGCCATTGTCATCCAGTAAACTTCTGGTCATCCTTGTACCAATTACAACTCTGTTATTTGGTCTGGATACCAGCTTCCATACAATCTGCCTTTAGAACTGATTGAGTTCATCTTGCTATGCAAACACCCAATCTGGATCTATCAGAGCTTCTTTAACTTTCTTAGTTTCTTCTTCAGAAAGAAAACCAAGAAAATAATCATTCATACTCTATAGCTCCGGTCTTTACTCCACCACTAGGATCACTAAGAACTAGACATCAGGAATGATCTTGAATCTAAACCCTTTGTCTTGACAGATATGTTCTTGAAGTGTCCTCTTGATTTTCATTGTGGTGTTGATTTGACTAATTGATCCTTCTTTTGCTCCCCCTAAGCTGTTGCTGGGATTTCCTTAAAATCCCCATCCTCGTTGAGTGGTTCTGTTGAAGTACTGAGTTGCGTAGTTAAACTACCATGTTACCCAGTATATGCCTATTACAGAAGGGGGGTTGAATGTAATTGTATGAAATAATCGAACAGACAAAGATAAAAACAATCAATATCAGCTTTTATTAAACTTTATAAAAACTGATACAAACTCTCTAAAGAAACTATAAGTTCTTAAGAGCTGCTAGGTTTACAAAGATACTCGTGTTCAAGATATTCCTTTCGTAAAACCTATCCTGTGTTTATATATACACACAGCTACGCATTCTGTTACATAAGATAATCTTCATTTAATTAAATTGATCTTCTTGTCGCTTATCTTCTGTAACAGCTTCTATGAGATATATCTTCAGCATATCAATCCTTTCCTGAAATCACGGAATAGTATCAATTACCAACCGACTTTATCCTGTCATTGATGATGACATCATCAGATGTCATCTCCTGATGCTCTAAGTACTGATGCTATCCGATCCTGATGCATTCATTAAATCTTCATTTCCCAACATACCATTACCACTGCTTGGATTTGAATTATCATTACTATTAATATCACACATAACAGCTGGGAGCTTGGAGTTATTGAACATCATATCTAGACTTTATCCTTCTTTCTCAGATATTCCTCCAACACCATTCCTGACTTTGTGAAGCTTCTTTGTTGTAAAGACTTGAAATAATCTTTTTCCGCTTGCTTAGCTGCTTCCACATTTAATGATGTTCTTACGAGAAATATCTGCCTATCATTCCTTGAATCTTCTCTTCTTCTCCTTCTTTGAGTTAATGGAAGATCATCACCCTCTTCTTCTTCTTGATGTGAAGTTTCAACATCTTGTTCAGTAATCATCACTTGAGGTGGACCTTCAAGAACTTTCTTTCCTTTACCCTTAGCAGAAACAGCAGAGAATCCAGATGACATATCTGCACCAGTATTTGATCCTTCTTTGATCACAATACCTTTTTGAGATTTTGAAGGTGATTTGATAGTACTTCCTCTTCCTCTACCATGACCTCTACCTCTAGTCCTGTTTCCCTTCCTTTCACTCCTGACAGTTCCTTTCTGTGAATTCAGCATTTCATATTCTATCCTCTGGGCTTCCACCATCTCTTCTACATCCTCATCAGGATACATTTCTTGAAGAATTTTTCTAGCTTGCTGTTCATTGAACGCTTCAAGTCTGGGATCTTTATAGTGCACAGTGTATTCTGTTCCATCAATATTCACAGTTTGATGAAACTTCTTTGCCTGCTCAGCTGTTGTCACTATAATATCATGAGATTGCTTTTGAGAACTAGATCCAGAGACTTGTGTTAACTGTAGACTTAGACTTGGATTAGACACAGTGTTTCGTGTCCTTGTAGCAGCATCAGAAGATACTTGTTTCTGCCTAGAACCTCCATCAGGAGCATCATCCTTTCTTAGAATACCCAACTCCGGAGAGCATTTGGTTGACACTACTTTCTCCCCCTTTTTGGCATCAGTACCAGCATCAGGAACCAAAGCAGAGAGAAGTAAATCCAACTTAGCATCCATAGATTCAGCCTTTTTCTCCAAAGTCGCAATTCGATGTTCTAGAGAAACATGATCTCGATGAACACAGGAAAAGTCTCTTGAAGTACGAGCAACAGATTGAGTATTTGCAGCCACAACATCAGCAATACTCTTTGCAGTCGTAGTCCTGACATCTTGAATCTCTTCAAAAATAGCCTTAAGCATGAGAGAAGTACCTTAAAGATGAGCTTTAAGATCCGAACTTTGAATCTCTTTAAAGGCAGTAGCTAAATGAACATGAGCCCCAGAAATACCAACAAAAGATGAAGGATCAGTCCAAGAATGATCCCACTGAGCTTGTCTGTGACTAGCCAGAATGTCTGTGGACGAATCATCAGGACCAGACTTATCAGAGTTGGAATGAGAACCGTGAGACTGATCCTGAGAAGCTGCAGGAGTATTTGATGTACCTGCAACAAAATCAGTAACCCCTAGATCTCTCTTTTCTTTTTCAGTGATCTCATCACTGCTCACCATCACAGTATCTGAACTTTTGAGAGTCAGATTTTCCTGACACAAATGCATAGCATTGTCACTCATTTCTACCTCTCCTTTTGCCAGTTCAGGAGACTGCCCCTCAAGAATTCTGTTTTTCTCTAGATCTTTTCTCTCATTCTCACGAAAAAGGCTCAGAGCACTCAGAAACGATGAAATAAGAGATGGCAAAGAAGAGTGGAGTGCAGTCATACTGACAGGGGATCCCTCATGTAAGGGTCTGTCAGTAGTCATCCTGACACCAGGAGAGTAAACAACCATAGCAGAGTCAAGGTTAGTGTCAGTACCTGAGTCTTCAGTGTCCAAGGGACGAGAGGATAATGGTTAGACCATGAGAGCCTGACTGTCAGTAAACTGGCATGCTTCCATACTTTGAATGAAAGGTTCTTGTGGAGCCTGGACAACCTGGACTGCTTCAGAAAAGTGTACTGAAGGTTCTTGTGTATCCTGTCCGTGATATTGGTCTGCAACAGCAGAAGCTGAAATAACACTTGTAGAATTATCCTGATCAGTTTCAGGCAGGAACAGCTCCTTGTCGTCATCCACCATTTGAGTAGATGGTTCTTGTGTGACTTGATCAATGTGGATTGCTGATTCACTTTGAGAACCAGGTTCTTGATCAATAGTTGGAGCTCCTGATGATTTGGCCTTAACATTTCTTTTCTTGGTTCGTGCAAAACAAATCTTCCGTTTTCGACCAGCCGACTTAGCTATTTCTTTTCTTGCTTCAGTTTCCAGTCTTTTGACACGATCATAAGACATATCAACTTTTTGTGCCTGTGGAGATACAATAGGACTGGAATCAGAGACAACCACACTATCAAGGAAAGGTTGCGCATCAGAAGCAGTAGCATCAGTAACAGGTACTGCATTGTCATCACGTCCGGTATCAGAAGAGAGGATACTGTCCGGAGTAAGACTGACAGGAGCATCAGTAGCAGAACTGTTATGAAATGAGTTGTGTAGAGCATCAACAACATCAAAATGAGAGTAGAGAGTTGACTTTCTTAATCTTTTCCTTTTGGAAGATGGTGATGAAACAGGTGCCACAGCCTCAGGAGTGATTTTGAATATCGATGACAGTGGAACATCATCATCATCAGTATCAGTATCAACAACAGTTGTATGCTTTCTTCGTGAGGCTAAAATTTTGGATGCTATACCAACTGGTTGATCTCCTTGTTTCTCCAGAGAATCAGTGTGGGTGTGTAACAAGGTCCTTGATCCAGACGACTGAGAGTGTCGCACTGATTTGGCTAACCTTGTGTGTTTTACAACTGATTGCTGTTGAGAGCCATCAGAGGTGGGTTTTGAGTGTTTAGAAACATGTTTGGGTTTTGTACTTGGGTTAGATCCAGAGGGGGTAGCAACAACAGGCCTCTGAATCAGAGTACGAGGATCTAAGCCATAAACATTAGGCAATCTCTGTCGAAGAAGTTGCCTGACCTGTTCAGGATATACTACACCACCCTGAAACATTTGTTTTCCCTTTAACATGTACTCCTGAAAGGATCTAGGAGTGTTCTGAAACACAGGCAACAAACAGTCATCTTGAAAAGCAACATTAGGGCATAGGTATGTAAAAATCAAATGCAGAAAATGACCAAAGTAGACAGTTTCCCGATTTTCAGTTATTCTACTACCTATGGAATCAATTAGCATACTAGCTATATTAACATCAGATCCATAGATTAGAGAGTACCCAATGTTTTGAGTTGCTTGAGTGAGAGCATCAAAGTTTGAGCTCTTGTTCATGAAACACTTACCTATGGAATCAAAGAAGAAATTCCATTCTTGGCGAAGCTTCGTTCTGACCAATCTACCCATTCTGGTCATATCACCATTATAGCCAATTTTGGTGAAAAACTCCCTAAGCACCGCCTCCGAAAAGAAAGAAGTCAAGGATGTAGGGCTACCCAGGTGCAAAGCTCTTTGAACAGTGGTGGGAGTAACCTCATAGAGATCATTCCTATAGGAAAAGGTAAGACCAGGCTGAGCATTAGAGGTACCTGGAGTATATGTTGCAGTACTCCAAATCTGCATCACTGCATGTGCAGAAATTGCCTTAGGTTCCGTTAGAGAAAACCCAATTGAGCTAGAAGCCAAAAAATCCTGAATGAGATGAAATTCAGATGGGGCTTTTGACTTGTCCAAAATAGCAGAGTAATTGTTGGTGACAAAAAGAACTCCATTATGGGTCAGATTCTTGTTTGTAGGAGATGGGAAGTGAGTTGCTGCCATTGTTGAGAGATAAATACAGAGAGAATAGTATAGATATTCAACAATGATAATAAGGTGGAAAAGAACCAAATCTTTTGAGAAAAATTAGCAACACAATATCTCCGAAAAACTCGACTAATGATGACTATTGGACTGGTATCGTGTAAACAATGGGTTGTCACGATTTCCAAGGACGCGTGATAAGGGGGCTATACACAACGGTTGTATATACCAACGCGTAAGTGACACGCGAGGAAACACATGGCACCACATAAGGCACTCAAAATATCCGCTTATTGGCTATGTTAGATAAGAAAAATCAATAATAATGCAATTATCGATTTTAATATTTCAAAAACATAATAACAAAGTACGAAGGAGCTCAACAGTCAGAAGAATAATGACTGTCTTGGAACGCCGCACATTACTATCCCCATAGCTTCGAGCCAAGCAAAACCTTTCAGGTGCCCTGTTGGATGCTATAAAAAGCTGGAGCATTGTAACAACAGGCAATTCATATATTAAAAAAAAATACCATACATCAAAATGGCAGGAACCTTTGAATTCATGGATGTAGAAGCATTCTTGAATATGAACTGGCGTCAACAAGCAAACTATATTATTGATGAGTTTCTTGTTTTGTCATTTCTGAATGATGAAGGTCTCATTGCTGATGATGAGATAGCTGAAGGTCCTATCTCCAATCCCTATGTGCACATCATTCGTCCTGGGCCATATGATGTGCCCATCCTCGCAGATGATCACGTTGTGGAGATTTGTATGATGCTCTTTCATCAGAGCTACTTGACGGGTTCAGAGGAGGAACTCTTCTTGGAATCCTGCAAGCTGCAATCAAGAAAGAGAATTCGAGAGGATGATGATGATGATTCAACATCAGGAGGTTGTCAAGCCTTGGAAATCCCAGATGGAATTATGACCAGATAAACGAACAAGTAGCTATCATCAGAAGTAATAGAACACAATAGCTTCTGGCTCTAGCTCTTCTGCCTCTGATTTAGCATTAAGTACTTATCCTGGTTAAATAGGTCATCTCTTTTGTAAACATAGTGATTAGTGTTCAACAGAGAGATTAGCTAGACAAGAGTATGAGATTGTATGAATGTAAATAAAGTTTGAATCAATTAATGAAAAAGCTCCATTGTTTTGCTTTACATATCAGTGAAAATGTTGTGATGAATGCATAAACATGAATGAATATCAGAACCACAGTCATCAGTATTTCATAATAATTGCATAGTGAAAGAAATGATATCACTTTAAACAATAAACCAACATACTCATCAATGCCACTGGTAACCATCAGTACTTAGCACAAATACTCCTTATCAGTAATGGTATCAGTATCAACCATCAGTAGCAACAATCAGTATCAAATATCAGGAGTTACTCGCTTGTAATCATTCCAAGTTCATTCACGAGTCTAGTAAAGACTGCCTCTGCCAGAGGCTTTGTGAATATATCAGCCAGTTGTTGATCTGTGGGAACGAAATGAAGTTCAATCGTTCCTTCCATTACATGTTCACGAATAAAGTGATACCTGATACTGATATGTTTTTTAAGCGAGTGTTGGACTGGATTTCCTGTCATTGCAATAGCACTTTGATTATCACAATAAATAGGAATTTTAGAAAAGTGCAAACCGTAATCCAGCAGTTGATTTTTCATCCATAAAATCTGAGCACAGCAGCTTCCCGCGGCTATGTATTCAGCTTCTGCTGTCGAAGTAGAAATAGACTTCTGCTTCTTGCTGAACCATGAAACCAGTCGACCACCTAAAAATTGACAGCTACCAGAAGTGCTCTTCCTGTCAATCTTACAGCCAGCAAAATCAGCATCAGAGTATCCTATCAGTGTGAAGTCTGATGCTCTGGGATACCATAGACCAAGATTTGGTATCCCTTTTAGGTATCTAAATATCCTCTTTATAGCTATCAGATGCGGTTCTCGTGGTTGAGACTGAAATCTTGCACAGAGACAAGTTGCAAACATTATGTCAGGTCTACTAGCAGTGAGATAGAGGAGAGAACCAATCATTCCTCTATAGCTTGTGATATCCACTTCAATTCCTTCCTTAGAGTCAAGCTTAGTTGTAGTAGCCATGGGAGTACTAGCAGGAGTACTGTCTTGCATGTTTAATTTCTTGAGCAAGTTTCTGTTGTACTTGGATTGATTGATAAAAATCCCTTCATCAGTTTGCTTTACTTGCAACCCCAGAAAATAGCTCATTTCTCCCATTATACTCATCTGATATCTGGACTGCATTAACTTAGCAAACTTCTGACACATTGTAGCATTAGTAGATCCAAAAATTATGTCATCAACATATATTTGAACTAAGAGTAAGTCTTTGCCTTTTTGAATATAGAACAAGGTTTTATCAATAGTGCCTCGTGTGAATCCACTATCAAGAAGAAACTGAGTAAGTGTTTCATACCAGGCCCTTGGAGCTTGCTTGAGTCCGTACAGAGCTTTATCCAGTCTATACACATGATCTGGATATTTAGGATCAACAAAGCCTGGAGGTTGTTCAACATAAACTTCTTCCTCCAATTCTCCATTTAAGAAGGCACTCTTTGTTAGATCAGAATTCAATGATCGTCAGGAGCTAGACTCAACTGATCAGGATTGCTGACGTCATCAGGATTACATGGTCGTCAGGATCAGAATGCATATCAGGACTGAGATCAGGATTGATCATCAGAACTGGAAGCTGATCAGGATTCCTACTTCGAGTTATATTTAGAGTCTAGTTAAACATGGAAGTTTATTCTGTCGGTTCCTGGTTTGTAGTATGTAGCTATCAATTATAGATAGGTTTCAATCTTTGTAATTGATTAGGACTTATCATTGATAGAGAAGCTGTGTAGTATATAAACACAGTCTTGGTTTCGATTTATGTATTCGGAAGAGAAGAGAAGCGAATCAAGATAGAAGCTCTTAAAGAACATAGAATTTCTTGAGAGAGTTTTTGTAAGCTAGCAGCTCTCAAGAACATCAGAATTTCTTGAGAGAGTTTGTAACAGTTTTATATCAGATTTAATAAAGCTGTTATCTTTCTTTCATATTTGTGATATATACATTAAGAAGTCGATTATCTTATATTATTGTATTCAACCCCCCTTCTACAATAGATTATTACTGGGCAACAATTGGTATCAGAGCAAACTGATTTAATTCTGAATCAGATACGATCTAAAGATGTCGACAACCAAGTATGAAAGCATGAAGATTCCCATCTTGAAGAAATCAGAATATCCAACATGGAGGGTAAAGATGCTGATGTACCTGGAGGCTATGGATCCTGACTATTTGGACAGGATTCGTGATGGACTATATATTCCTACACGAATTGTAGAACGAACAGATACAGTACCTGAACAATATGTGGTCAAGGCTAAAAGTGAATGGACTCCAGAAGAAAAAGCTCATGTACTCAGGGAACCAAAGATAAAGAATATCTTACACAGTAGTCTTGATGCTGTCATGTCAAACAGAGTGATTGCATGCAAGTGTTCAAAAGAAATCTGGGATACTTTGGAAACTCAGTGCCAGGGATCTGCATCTGTCAAGAAAAATAGAAGGGCTCTTTTGATTCAAGAATATGAACAATTTGATGCAAGACCCGATGAGAGCCTAACTGATCTATATGATAGATTTCTGACACTATTGAACAGTTTATCTTTAGTTGACAAGGAATATGAAACTGAAGATTCAAACACCAAGTTTCTAAGAGCTTTACCTGAAGAATGGGACACTCAGACATCGATCATTAGACATCAGTATGATCTTAACACTGTGTCTCTTGATGAAGTCTATGGGATGCTAAGAACTCATGATCTTGAAGTTCAACAGAGAAAGAACAAGAAAAGCAGCAAGGCAAAATCAATTGCTTTGAAAGCAGAGGCTAAATCAAAAGGAAAATCTATGGAGGTCTCTAGAAGTAAAACAAGATTAGTTGAGTCAGATCCTGATGACTCTTCATCAGATACTGATGGCAATGCTGATGCCAATACTGATGATGATTCTTCTGACTCAGACATGGAAGAGATGGTTGCTATGATTGTCAGAAACTTCAGAAGGATGAAGTTCAGGAAGAATAGAAGACAAGGCAACTTTCAGAAAAAGGATTTCAATTCAAACAAAGATAAGTATATCAAAAAGGACAGCAAGGGTAGCAAATTTGACAAGTCAAAGGTTAGATGCTACAAGTGCAATGGAATGGGTCACTTTGCTTCTGAGTGCAAGAAGACGAAGGCACTTATCACATCAAGCAAGGATTGGATGGACTCTTCCTCAGAATCTGATACTGAGGTGGTCAACTATGCTCTAATGGCTAATGCTGATGTAACTGCTGCTCCTAATGATAAGGTACTAAATACTATCTTTGATTTTGATACTGATAATGCTTCTGAGTTAAGACGTTTTCTAAAGTCATTACATATAAGCTTTAGAAGTCAAACTGCTGAAAATACTAGGATCTTATCTGAGATGTCTGAACTTAGAAAAAGGAATGATATATTAGAAGCTGAATTTTCTCGTATGCAAGAAGTACAAAAAGAATGTGATAATGTGAATCACATGTATGTAGAGATGAAATCCAAATGTACTGCTCTTGAAAAGGAACTTGAAAATGCTAATGAGAAAATCAGAACCTGGACAGACTCTGGTAGGAAATTTCATGAGATTAATACCTCTAAGAATTGGAAAGAGTGTCTAGGATATAAGTCAGATGAGGATAAGAAATTGAAAGAGAAAATTGTCATTGATGAGACAGTCAGTCCAAAGACCTATAGACATGTTATAGATACAACCAAATCTAAGATTACTCCTGTTAATTTTGTTTTTGGTAAGGATTCCAATTCTACTTTTGAAAAGGGATCTACTTCTACACAAGGTATTAAAATCATAAAGTCTAAACCTGTCTTGAATAAAGTCATTAAGAATGTAGGTCTATTGTCTCAGAAACAGCTTAAGGATAAAATCTGTGAGGTGAAAGATAAGAAAAAGGAATCTACTGTTAAGAGAAACAGGAATGGTAAAGTTGGGATCAACAAAGAGAATGGTTACAAATATATCCCAAATGCACCTAGAAAGTGTTGTTTTAACTGTGGTAACTCTAATCATCTTGCTATTGATTGTAAGAAGAGTAAGAAGAAGATTACTGATATTCCTAAGTCTGATGTTAGGAATAGATCAGTATTTTATAAACCACAGAAGTCCTGTTTTCATTGTGGTAGTATATGGCATTCTATTTATACTTGTAAAGATTATCATGAGTTGTACTATAACTTTTATGATCCAATGCCTAAAGTTAATAAAAATAGTGCAAACTCTGGTAGCATTAAGAATGTCAAGTTGGAACATGCTTTTGTTAATACTGATACTGACAAAGCAAATCCTGATGGAGTAAATCCTGTCAGGACTGCTAAAGTCAGAAAGTCTTTTGCTGTGAAATTTAATAAATTGCATGGAAAAGGAACCCAAAAAGTATGGGTTCCTAAATGTTCTAACTAGTGTGTTTCTATTCTGATTGCAGGGTAAAAAGAAAAATGTGTTAGTCATGGATAGTGGATGTTCTGTGCACATGACTGGAAACAAAGCCCTGTTATCAGAATATGAGGAAAAAGCTGGCCCAACTGTGTTTTATGGAGATGGCAACATTGGACAAACCTTGGGATATGGCAATATAATCATTGGAAATGTCATCATTGAAAAAGTAGCTCTAGTGAAGGGACTAAAACACAACCTGTTGAGTATTAGTCAAATCACTGACAGAGGTTATCATGTCAACTTCTATTCCACACATTGTGAAGTAGTCAGTAAAGAAACAGGAAAGACAACACTGACTGGCTACATGCATGGTAACATATATGAAGCCAACATTCAATCAAATACTGATGACTCCCCTACCTGTCTGATCAGTAAAGCTTCAGTAGATGAAAGTTGGAATTGGCACAAGAAGCTTTCTCATCTCAACTTCAGCAATATCAATGAGTTGGTTAAGAAAGATTTAGTGAGAGGATTACCAAAAGTGTTATATACTCCTGATGGACTCTGTGATGCATGTCAGAAAGCAAAACAATGAAGGACATCATTCCAGAGTAAATCAGAATCCTCTATTGGAGAACCATATCACATGCTACATCTTGATCTATTTGGTCCAGTCAACATCATCACCATCAGTAAGAAAAGGTACACTCTTGTAATTGTTGATGAATATTCTAGATTCACCTGGGTGTATTTTCTGCACAGAAAAGATGAGACTCCTGAAGTTCTGTTGGATCATGTGAGAATGATTGAGACAACCACAAAGTACAAAGTCAAGATACTGAGAAGTGATAATGGTACTGAATTTAAGAATTCAAAGATGGAAGAGTTCTGCAAATTCAAAGGAATCATTCAACAATTCTCTGCTCCTGGCACACCTCAGCAAAATGGAGTAGTTGAAAGGAAAAATAGAACTCTTATTGAAGCTGGCAGAACTATGTTGGAAGAAGCAAAATTACCTACATATTTCTGGGCAGAAGCAGTCAACACAGCATGCTACACTCAAAATCTCACATTAATAAACAGACATGGTGTTACTCCTTATCAGTCACTCAAGGAAAAGAAACCAAGTCTGAAGCATCTGCATGTGTTTGGCTGTAAATGTTTTGTTCTCAGAACTCATCCTGAACAGCTAGGGAAATTTGAAACAAAGGCTGATGAAGGAATTTTCATAGGCTATCCTGCATCGAGAGCCTTCAGAGTTTTTAATTTGAGGACAAGGACTGTCATGGAGTCAATTCATGTATCTTTTGATGACAAGAAGATAGCTGGAATCAATGAAGACTCTCATGATAGATTGATTTTTGAAAATGAAGCTACCAAGGAACCTGAAGAAAGAGAATCAGATCCTGTCCATACATCAGATCCTGATGGGTCACCAAATCCTGATGACACACCAGATGCTGATGGTGCAAATGCTGATGATGCAATAAATAGTAATACTTCTAGTAGTGCTAATGTTGAGGGGGAGCAACATCATTCTACTACAAGTTCAGAGTCAACACAATCATCAGGACAGAATACTTCAGATACTGATTCAAGTGATGATCCTGATAACTTATCAGGAGGAAATAGCAATTATTCAGGGGGAGCTTCAAGACAAGCAAGTTCTTCAAATCAAGATAACACCAATCCAGGGAGAGCATCTACTTCAAGAAACAATTTAACACCAGCAAGGAAATGGACTGCAAGTCATACTCCTGATTTGATCATTGGGGATCCTGATGCAGGTGTTCAAACAAGAAGTGCAACTCAGAATGAATGTCTATACAATAACTTTCTATCCAAGGAGGAGCCAAATAAAGTTGAAGATGCACTTAAAGATGCTGATTGGGTTACTGCAATGCAAGAGGAACTGAATGAATTTGAAAGAAATGAAGTCTGGAAACTGGTACCAAGACCAAAGAACAGATC
Organism: Heracleum sosnowskyi; assembly: GCA_030848705.1. Taxonomy (NCBI): domain Eukaryota; kingdom Viridiplantae; phylum Streptophyta; class Magnoliopsida; order Apiales; family Apiaceae; genus Heracleum; species Heracleum sosnowskyi. Next base: position 14,538,048 of record CM061241.1, on the reverse strand, counting down.
AATTGTTGGTACAAAGTGGATTTTCAAGAATAAGACTGATTCTGATGGTGTGATAATCAGAAACAAAGCAAGACTAGTTGCAAAGGGGTATTCTCAACAAGAGGGAATTGATTATGATGAAACTTTTGCTCCTGTTGCAAGACTAGAAGCCATCAGGATATTTCTTGCTTATGCAGCACATAAGAAATTCAAGGTTTTCCAGATGGATGTTAAAAGTGCTTTCTTAAATGGAGAACTGGAGGAAGAAGTCTATGTTGAGCAACCTCCTGGTTTCATTGATCCTAACTATCCATATCATGTCTACAGATTGGATAAGGCACTTTATGGACTAAAGCAAGCTCCAAGAGCATGGTATGAAACTTTAGCTCTATTCTTACTGGAAAGTGGATTCAAAAGAGGTGCTATTGATAAAACTCTATTTTATTTGAATCATGGTAAGGACTTGTTGTTAGTTCAGATTTATGTTGATGATATCATTTTTGGGTCAACAAACAATAAGCTTTGTGAAAAGTTTTCCAAGCTTATGCAGTCAAGATATCAAATGAGCATGATGGGAGAAATGAGTTACTTTCTTGGTCTTCAAGTTAAACAGACTGATGAAGGGATTTTTATCAATCAGTCTAAATATACAAGGAATTTATTGACAAGGTTTAACATGCAAGATAGTTCTCCTGCTACAACTCCCATAGCTACAGCTACCAAACTTGATCCTGATCAAGGTGCTGAGGTAAATGTAACTCACTATAGAGGAATGATTGGCTCTTTATTGTATCTCACTGCAAGTAGACCAGATATCATGTTTGCAACCTGTCTGTGTGCAAGATTTCAAGCAAAACCTAGAGAACCCCATCTGATTGCAGTCAAAAGAATTTTCAGATATCTCAAAGGCACATCTTCACTTGGCCTTTGGCATGCAAGGGAATCAGATTTTGGGTTGTGTGGTTATTCAGATGCTGATTTTGCAGGATGCAAAATAGACAGGAAAAGTACTTCAGGAAGCTGTCAGTTTTTGGGTGGAAGACTAGTTTCATGGTTCAGTAAAAAGCAAAAATCAATTTCCACTTCAACTGCAGAAGCTGAGTACATTGCTGTAGGAAGTTGTTGTGCTCGGATAATGTGGATGAGAAATCAGTTGTTAGATTATGGCCTGTCATACTCAAAAATCCCTATTTATTATGATAACCAAAGTGCTATTGCAATGACAGGAAATCCAGTTCAACATTCTCTTACTAAACACATCAGTATTCGATATCACTTCATAAGAGAACAAGTTCTGGAAGGAACAATTGAACTTCACTTTGTTCCTACTGATCAACAACTAGCTGATATATTCACCAAGCCACTACCTGAAGCTACTTTCAATAAATTGGTGAATGAACTTGGAATGATGAACTTTGAGAATTTCTGAGGAAAGCTACAGAGAAGAAATCCTGATAACTGTCAAATCCTGATGGTTATTCAGAAAGGTATGTTTTCTTTGATCAAATCCTGATAGGATGCAATCCTGACAGGAAGTCAATTGGTCAAATCCTGATGCTCAGATTTTGAAGCTGGTATGAAAACCAGAAGTTCTAAGACAATTTGTCAACAACACTCCTGGTAAACTCTGACAAATAAGATCTTTACTTAGTCTTTGATTAAGTTATTAAGTCTTAATTTTCAATTGCCATTATATTTTTGTCAGTAATTACTATTCGTTATATTATGTATCAACTGCAGTGTTACTAACAAATTGTGCAGGAAAAGTAAGAAGGACAAGAACAATTGAGAAAATTGATAGTTTTCATTAAATCTTGAAGATTCTTTACAAATGAAAATGGAAATTACATATTCTTTTCCTAGTCTACTTTTCTACTCAGGAACACGTGCCCTGCAAATTAGCATGAACGCTCCTGAGCAGCTTCACAGTCCATCAGGATTGGAAGATCTCTTGTTCCATCCTTAAGAGACAAGAAGAGGAGCTGATTTACTTGAAGGCGGATCGTCACCGTGACCACCGGGACGCTTCCGTGCCTCCAGCTTGCATGACATACAAGCATCACAGATTCTCTTCTTTCTTTTCTCAAGCTCTCGGATGAGCTCTTCATTATCTTCATCCTCATCCTCTTCATCATCCTCATCCTCTTCATAGATGAGGTTATCAAGCGGATTCCAGTCAGGATTGGCCTGCTGGAAATTGTGCAACAGCACATCGGCCATTGCGTTTATAAACGCTTCATGTTCCTGAGGATCAGGAACTGGTTGTGGCTCAATCTCAGCAAGAGCCTCATCCATCACTTGCCAAATCAAGTCAAGCTCTTCTTCAGGTATGTTGTTTTGATGGTTGGCAGCCATTGAGAGACAAAGAATGTGAAAGGTTTCGTAAGTTTTTCTCTGGAGAAGGTTTGTGTTTTAATAGATATATGATGATTATGCTTAACAGTTCTATTTTATAGAGAATGTGTGTTGAGGATGCAGGTCATTTTTGTTTATCGAGGCGACTGTTCAGTTTCTCATAATTACTTTGCCTCGGTAATTGGTAAGAATGGTTACATGGGTATTATGCTATTTGTTTTTGTAATCATTTTTAAAATAAAAACAGCACTTATCAGGATTATAAAAATAAATTTTGTTTTCTTAAATAAAATTTTATTTTACTTCATTTTAAATATTTTTTTCTCAATCCTGATAAGGCAAATGGTTTCATAGGAAATGCTTTTATTCCTGATGAGGTTAGGTTTTTCTTACATAGGAAAATGCCTACTCGTTATGGTTTAATTTCTAATGCTATGGGGCAAGGCCAATCACACCTTATTCCTAACCCAAGCATTCATCCTAAACAGTCTAAACAGTCAACTGCCACCTCTAATGTCTCTCAAAAGACTTTAGTTGTAAAAGCAAAGAAGTCAGCTAGAACTGATGTGTCAGGAAGGCAATCAGGTTCAAAGGACTTTTCCTCTACACCTATCACTAAAAAGAAGTTACAAGGGGGTGTACAAGGGGTCCTGGTGAAGAAAGCTGCAAAGAGAGGTGAGGTCGTTTCTGTTAAAAGAAAGTTAGTGCTCAGGGATGAGACTGACTCAGAGGATGATTTACCTATATCCTCTGTGATGAATGTAAATAAGGAAGTTGTTGATACTGCTACTGCAGCTGTGGTTCCATTGTCTACACCACAGAAGAAAAGGAAGTTATCAAAAAGCAGGTATCATATTCCTTTAGAAAAGAAGCAGGATACTGATGTACAGGACACTTCTATTCTGAATGAGCAATCAGTTTCAACTGCTCAAGCAAATCCTGATGTTAGTATTCCTGATGCTGCACCAAGTCAAGTGGTTAATATTTCAGACTCTCCAGCACAGGATTCTCCAACAAAAAGACATGTTGATATTTCATGGGAGAAGTATGGTGTTGCTGCTTCCAATCTTGGGATAAAACATCCAATGGAAAAGTTAAGGAAGGCAGAAGAGTTAGTCTATCAGAGACAGAAGAAACTGAAAGGATCAAGCCCACAAGAACCTGAACCTCAAAGTGGTTCAGCAGCTCTTTCTGATGATCCAGCCACACAAGAACCACTCAATCAAAGTTTGAGTGAAGGCTTAGCTAGTGGAATGGTCCCACAAGAACCATTTTCTCAAAGGGAGAATGAAGACATCGACATTCCAGCTACACAAGAACCATCTTCTCAAAGTGAAGATGCAGGCCAAGCTACAGTTTCTGAGAAATTTCCTGACAATGCTCAAGGGATTTCTGGTGCAGATGAAGTTCAAAGATTGGTCGCGGACACTGTCAATGAGGGAAGCACACAAGAACCTTTGACTCAAAGTGTTGAAGAAGCTTCTGAACCTCAAGCTCCACAAGAACCATTGGTAGCAAATACTGATGGAAGCATATCAAATCCTGACGGTGTTCATCCTGACGCTAGTGGTGCTCCTGATGTTGAACCTATCCTGATACAGCCACTTCGTTCAAGACCAATGGATCATCCTATCACAGATTCACATGATAAAATGAAAGGTATAGCTATTCCTGATCTTGATGATACTCATAGTACTGATGATGATGACTCTGATGATAGTGATGATGATGAGAATCAAAAAGAGAAGGAACAACTTGCTACAGCACTCAAAATTAGTCTTGGAACTAATTTTGGTTCATCAAGTACATATATGGCTGGCAAAGCTTCCACTGGGAAAGATCAGAGACAAGATTTTTCTATTCCTTCCTTTAATCCTGCTGAGGCACTTAGACAGAATGAATGGAACAATTCATGGCACAGATCTGCTGAATCTGTAAGTTATTCTTCTGCTTTGGAACATGCCTATGATGCAGTGAAATCTATAGAGAATCAAGACTTGAAGAATCATCTGAAGGCTACAACTCTGTTATCCAAAAGTCTAAAAAGTGAGATTGATTCTTTCAAGAATTCAACTGAGTTGGTGAGGAATGATATTTCTCAAAATTTTACAAAGGTACCTACTGCTTTTCAGCTAAGGGTAGTAGAATCCCAAGTGAAATCTGTTATTTATGAACAAACCTCTATCAACAGAAGGATTGATTCTCTGGATACCAAGGTAACTGACATTCAAGCCTCTCTTTCCTTAATTTTGAATTTATTGTCAAATCCTGATGTCAAAAAGAGGGAGAAGGTTAGTCAGACAAAATGCACACCTGATCTAGTATTAAGGAATAATGATGATGATACTGGAGATGATGGTAGTGACAAAGTGATACAAGGAGAAACCTCTGATGCTACTGTTATGAAGTCTACAATTCAAACTTCACAAAGTCAAACAACGCAGTCAACTCATGTTTCTGATTCTGGAGTTAAGACAGTAAGAACGTTGGTGCAATCTCAGATCCTGACGGAAGAACAAATCCTGACACCTGGTCATGGACATACTCTTGCTACAATTCCTGAAGGTGATGAAGATGTGATTATTGATAATCCTGAAGATGTATCAAATTTATTCCAGAAGTTTTCTACAAAAGATGGCAGAATTGTTACTCTATATCACACTGATAAAAGAGTTCAACACTTATTTGCTAGAAAAGCACTCTCTACAGCAAGTGAAGAATATCCTGATCTCTCATATGAAGAATTCTTAAGACAACAGAGAGAAATGATGGAAAGCTTTAATAACCCTGCTCCTGCTAGAGGTAGAGGAGGCAGAGGTAGGAGAGGAGCTAGAAGAAGTAGAAGAGGTTCTTCAACTCAAATAATACCTAGACAGACAAGGTCTCGAGGGTTAAGAATTGAAGAAATTCCTGAACCTATTCAAACTCTAGTAGTTCCTGACAGATCTACTTTTGGTGATGATGGAAATATTGAAGAAGAACCTGAATTGAGAAGAAAATCAAGAAAATCAACTCTATGCAATACAAATCAAATTGAAGAATCTAATCTTGATGTTGTTCCTGATAATATTCAAGATCCTGATGATTCTGAAATTATGCAAGAGATTGATTTGATAATTTTATCTACTGTGGTTGATTTTCATAACAAGGAAGTAGATGAAGAAGAAGAAGCCAGAAGAAGTGAAATTACAAGATCAACAAATAGAGATTTCAATCTCTATGTACAAAGGCTTAAACTCTCAAACAGAAGAGTGTGGAGGAACCCAAGCAGACAAGAATCTTCACTGGAAAGAAGCTATGCTTTTGAAAAGGAAAAGGATAAGAATTGGAAACATATTAGCACATTAAGTTGTGATACACTTATCAATTTTCAGTCTGGAGGAATTATTACAAGCGCTTCAAGTGTTGTTGATTTATCTGGGATGGTTAGATCAAAAGCACTCTGGTTAAAGATGTTTTCAAATCTGAAGCAATTGACAAGTAATTCAAGAGGAGGTATTGGACACAGGGATGCTGAATATCTGAATATGTCATATGTTGATCCTTACTCCTTAACTGAAATTGGAGGTACTTTAACTTCTGAAAACCTGAACAATTTACTAGCTGTTGATATAGTTATAGATTGTCATGATGGTTTTGACAAGAAAGAAAAGCTTATGTACTTCATGAAATATGGTAGTGTGAAGATTTTATCTATTCAAGATCTGCTGATGAAAACTACACAGGAACTGAAATATGTTCATTATCTTTTGAGATCGAAGAATCAAATATGCAAAGAATGGAGTGACATGATTGTGTCAACAATAAGAAGAAGACTAGATGGAAACAGTAATTTCAATGGTAATTATACTCCCATGTACTTAAATCAAAGAGGTCAGGATGTGGAAATGCAAAGGTGTACTGCTGTTAAAGAAGTAAATTTTGGCATGACTCATCTTACTCTCAATCCTGATGGGAAGGAAATTGCTTATCTTTTTCTTGAAGAGCATAGTCTTCAGAGAAACTCCATATTGAATCTCAGAGCAGCTATCTATCAGATTAATGAGGAAGATGAAGAACTCAGAAATCTTAAGGAAAGACTGATTCAAATTCTTGAAGAAAAAGAAGAAAATTTGTTATCCAACTTCTTGAAGATGAATCTGTTCTATCAAAGAATTTAAACATATAAGTTGTTGCTGCAGATTCTGTACATTTTGTATATATGTTTTTGACATCATTGAATCTTAGGAATCTATACTTTATTTCACAAAGTATGAGATTGGGGGAGATTGTTAGATCAGAATTCAATGATCGTCAGGAGCTAGACTCAACTGATCAGGATTGCTGATGTCATCAGGATTACATGGTCGTCAGGATCAGAATGCATATCAGGACTGGGATCAGGATTGATCATCAGAACTGGAAGCTGATCAGGATTCCTACTTCGAGTTATATTTGGAGTCTAGTTAAACATGGAAGTTTATTCTGTCGGTTCCTGGTTTGTAGTATGTAGCTATCAATTATAGATAGGTTTCAATCTTTGTAATTGATTAGGACTTATCATTGATAGAGAAGCTGTGTAGTATATAAACACAGTCTTGGTTTTGATTTATGTATTCGGAAGAGAAGATAAGCGAATCAAGATAGAAGCTCTTAAAGAACATAGAATTTCTTGAGAGAGTTTTTGTAAGCTAGCAGCTCTCAAGAACATCAGAATTTCTTGAGAGAGTTTGTAACAGTTTTATATCAGATTTACTAAAGCTGTTATCTTTCTTTCATATTTGTGATATATACATTAAGAAGTCGATTATCTTATACTATTGTATTCAACCCCCCTTCTACAATAGATTATTACTGGGCAACACTTTTAACATCCATCTGAAAGACCTTGAATTTCATATGAGCAGCATATGCTAGAAATATTCTGATGGCCTCCAATCTGGCAACTGGAGCAAATGTTTCATCATAATCAATGCCTTCTTGCTGAGAATACCCTTTTGCTACAAGTCTGGCCTTGTTTCTTGTAATTACTCCATCAGAATCAGTTTTGTTTCTGAACACCCATTTAGTGCCTACAATAGATCTGTTTTTGGGTCGTGGAACAAGTTGCCAGACTTCATTTCTTTCAAACTCATTTAGTTCTTCTTGCATCGCAGTTACCCAGTCAGCATCTTTCAAGGCATCTTCAATTTTCTTTGGTTCTTCCTGTGAGAGAAAATTGTGAAATAGACACTCATTCTGAGTTGCATGTCTTGTTTGAACACCGACATCAGGATCTCCAATAATGAGATCAGGAGGATGCGCTTGTGTCCATTTTCTTGCTGATGGTAACATGGTTCTTGAACTTGATGCTCCCCCTGCATCCATGCCTTCCTCAAAAGAACTACCTTGAGTTGTATGGGAAGCTCCCCCTGCATCAGTGTCTGGAAAAGATCCATTTGAATCAGAATTACTCTGATGGTTGTCACTTGATGTACTGTCAGTACTAGCGTCAGTGCTATTATTAGTACTTCCATTAGTATCTGTAGAAGAGTTGTTTTCAAGTGGTTCATTATTTGTAATATTATCAGTAGGCTCCCCCTCAATGTCATCACTACTGATTTCAGCTTCTAGTTCATCCCCAAAAATCAATTCCTCATGAGTATCTTCATTAATCCCAGTGATTCTCCTGTCATCAAACGATACATTTACTGAGACATTCACAATCTTAGTTCTCAGATTATATACCTTGAAAGCTTTTGTTGTGTCAGGATATCCAATGAAAATTCCTTCATCTGCTTTTGCTTCAAATTTTCCAAGCTGTTCTGGGTGAGATCGTAAAATGAAGCATTTGCACCCAAACACATGCAAGTGTTTCAAGCTTGGTTTCTTCCCTTTGATCATCTGATATGGAGTCTTTTCATGTCTTGTGATCAGAGTACAGTTCTGAGTATAGCATGCAGTGTTAACAGCCTCTGCCCAAAAGTAAGTTGGTAGCTTTGCTTCTACCAGCAATGTTCTTCCTGCTTCAATTAGAGTTCTGTTTTTCCTTTCGACTACTCAGTTCCATTATCACTGCAAAGAACTTTGACTTTGTTACTTGATTCATTTTCCAGTAACTTGACATGTTCTATCAGAATTTCTGGTGTTTCACCCTTTTTATGTAGAAAGTATACCCATGTGAACCTTGTATACTCATCAACAATCACTAGAGTGTATCTTTTCTTGTTGATAGACATCACATTCACGGGACCAAATAGATCCAGATGCAGCAGGTGATAAGCCGTGTCTATTGAGTGTTCTGATTTACTTTTGAAGCTGATTCTCTTTTGCTTTGACTTTTGACAGGAGTCACAGAGTCCATCAGAAGAGTACATTGCTTTTGGTAGACCTCTCACCAAGTCTTTTCTTACTAACTCATTGATGTTGTTGAAATTCAAATGAGAAAGCTTCTTGTGCCAGTTCCAACTTTCATCTACTGATGCCTTTGACAAAAGACACGTCATTTTCCCATCAGTAGCAGAATGTAAGTTGGCTTCATATATGTTACCACGTCTATAACCCGTAAGAATCACTTTTCCATCTTTCTTACTAGTTATTTCACAATGAAATTCATAAAAATTAACATGGTAACCTTTATCTGTAATTTGACTGATGCTTAATAGATTATGCTTCAGTCCTTCTACCAGAGCTACGTTTTGAATGATGACATTTCCAATCACAATATTGCCATATCCTAAGTTGTGTCCTATGTTGCCATCTCCATAGGAAACCTTTGGGCCAGCTTTCTTCTCAAAATCTGACAGCAGGGACTTATTTCCTGTCATATGTCCTGAACATCCACTATCCAGAACCAAAACATTTTTTCTGTTGCCCTGCAATCAATATTTCAATCAGTTAGAATTTTTAAGAACCCACACTTGTTGGGTCCTGTTTTTCAATTTCTTGTTAAGATGTGCATCGGATTTTTTTTCTTAAATCATAGTCAATTGAATTAACTCCACTTGAACTTGATTTAACAGAGTCTTTCTTAACATACACATTCCTAGTTAACAAACTCAATTTATCACAAAAATTTGTACCTTTATTAAATTTAGGCAAAGGAACATAATTGTCATGATACAAATTGTGATAACTAGTACATGTGTAAACTGAATGCCATTTGCTACCACAGTGAGAACAAGGATTCTGTGGTTTATAATTAACATTTCTACTCCTAACATCAGAAATAGAAATTTCAACTCTCCTCTTTTTATTCTTCCTGCAATCAATGGCAAGATGATTAGTATTTCCACAGGTATGACATGTCTTTCTTGGAGCATTGGGAATATATTTATAGGTGTTCGACTTGTCTATACCTAATTTTCCATTCCTATGCCTTTTAGGAATCTTCTCATTTTTCTTACCAGTCACTACATTGATTTTTTTCTTTAGCTTACCAGAGGAGAGATGTCCTAAGTTCTTTTCTTTTGTGATTCTTTTCTGAACAGTCTCAGTGCATATTTTATCATCAATCTTACCAGAGATTTTAGTGTTGACATTAGAACAAGGAGTAACAGTAGATTTAATTTCTGTATTTGAGTTAATTTCTGTATCAGAAACAATTTCTATTTCTTTTTCAGAGATTAATTCAATTTTGGAACTTGATCCTTTCTCAAAGATAGAGTTGACTTTCATATCACTAGCAGGAACAAACTTTATATGAGTGGACAGATTTATGTTTTCATCTTCTTTTGCCTTATTCTTCTTATATCCAAGACACTCTTTCCAGTTTCTATCATTTATGAGTAAATGAGTCTGTTTACCAGAATGAGTCCACACTCTTATTTGTTCTCGTTCTTTCCTTAACTCTTTTTCCAGAGATTCTATCTTTAGCATCTGTTCGATTTTTATCCCTTTAAGTTTCTCACAAAAGTTTTGAGTATTTTTTAGAATAACTAACTCAGTCTCTAAATACTCATTTCTTTCCTTTAAAACAGCTGACTCCTTTAAAATTCTGATGTTCTCCTTAGATTGATTATTATAGCTAATATGCAGGTTTCTAAGGAAAGACTTTAATTCACACATGTTATCATTATCAAAAGCATAAGCAGTTTTAGGTACCTTTTCAGATGCTTCTTCAATTTCAGCCATCAATGCATAGTTTGTTTCTTCTTCTTCTTCTTCAGAATCAGAAGAATCCATCCATCCTTTGTTTGACATGACAAGCGCCTTTCCAGTTGATTTTCCAACTTTGGGTTTCTTGCACTCAGTTGCATAGTGACCCATCTTATCACAATTGAAACATTTAATCTTAGAGAGATCAACTTTCTTCTGTTTACCTTTCCTGTCAGAATATCGATCTCCTTTTGATTTTCTTCCATCCTTTCTAAACTTGCCCTGCTTCATCCTTCTGAACCCTTTCACCATCATGGCCATCATCTGCACCAGTTCTTTGTCAGAATCATCATTTGATTCCTCATCAGTACTTTCATCAGTATCAGCATCAGTGTCTGACTTTATCACTACATGAGCTTTAGCCTTCATTTTTCCTTGGTGCACACGTCTTTCCTTTGATTCCACTTTCAAAGCCACAGATTTAGGCTTTGATCTTGTACCTTCCTTTTGCTTAACCTCCAGATCATAAGTCTTCAACATTCCATAGATTTCATCAAGAGTCATCAGGTTCATCCTATAAGTGTGCCTTATAAGATTTTGTTGAGTTATCCATTCCATGGGTAAGGATCTTAAGAACTTGACGTTTGAGTCTTCAACGTCATATACCTTTCCCACCAACGACAATTCATTTAGCAAGGTAAGAAATCTATCATAAATTTCTGTAATGTCTTCATCATGCTTTGCCTCGAATTGCTCATATTCTTGAATGAGAATGCCCCTTCTATTTTTCTTGATTTCTTCAGTTCCTTGGCATTGAACTTCCAAGGCATCCCATATTTCTTTAGCAGTCTTACATGCAATAACTCTGTTAGATAAAACAGTATCTAAACTATTATGTAAGATATTTCTGACCTTTGCATCTTTGATGATTTGAGCTTTATCCTCAGGAGTCCAATCACCCTTTTTCTTTGGTGCCAGTCCCGCAGGAGTTGTCTCTGTTGCTGCAACTGGTTCAGTTGGGATAAACGGTCCATTGCTTATCCTGTCTATGTAATCAGAATCTGAAGCTTCAAGATACATAAGCATTTTCACCTTCCATGTTGAAAACTCTGTTTTCTTCAACATCGGAATTTTCATGGTTTCATATCTGTTTGCCGACATTTCGATCGTTTCTGATTTGATAAATTATCAGTCTGCTCTGATACCAATTGTTACCCAGTATATGTCTATTACAGAAGGGGGGTTGAATGTAATTGTATGAAATAATCGAACAGACAAAGATAAAAACAATCAATATCAGCTTTTATTAAACTTTATAAAAACTGATTCAAACTCTCTAAAGAAACTATAAGTTCTTAAGAGCTGCTAGGTTTACAAAGATACTCGTGTTCAAGATATTCCTTTCGTAAAACCTATCCTGTGTTTATATATACACACAGCTACGCATTCTGTTACATAAGATAATCTTCATTTAATTAAATTGATCTTCTTGTTGCTTATCTTCTGTAACAGCTTCTATGAGATATATCTTCAGCATATCAATCCTTTCCTGAAATCACGGAATAGTATCAATTACCAACCGACTTTATCCTGTCACTGATGATGACATCATCAGATGTCATCTCCTGATGCTCTAAGTACTGATGCTATCCGATCCTGATGCATTCATTAAATCTTCATTTCCCAACATACCATTACCACTGCTTGGATTTGAATTATCATTACTATTAATATCACACATAACAGCTGGGAGCTTGGAGTTATTGAACATCATATCTAGACTTTCAATCACCTCTTGTTGATTAATCACATTTACCTCGTAGGCTCTAGATTCCATTGAGTAACCAAGGAAAATATCCTCATGAGCCTTAGCTGCCAATCTTGCCAAGATGCTCACTTCCATATTTTACTATTAAACATTTTCCTCCAAACACGTGAAAGAAATTCAGTGTTTGCTTCTATTGGCCTTTAACTCATACGGGGTCTTCCTGTATTCGTTACTGATCAGGAAAATGTGATTAACCATCATCTATGATGTCCCGTCCTTTAGATTGCACGAACAACACCTTTTGGTATTAAGAGTAGTCATCAACCATCACTGAAGTATATCTTTACTTTGATGTAGACATGACATTAACTAGTCCGTAGAATTCCATACGTATCATCTGAAGCGGCTCAGTAATGCTTATCATATCATTGCTTTTCTGTGATGTTTCTTTGACTTCCCTTTCTAACATGCCTCACATATTTCATCCATCTTGAATCCCAGATGAGGCAGTCCTCTCACCAATTCCCTCTTTACAAAAGAGTTCCTTGTATTGTCATGCAAGTGTGAGAGCTTCTTATGTCATAGCTAAATTCTTGTCTAATGAAGCTTTACAGTGGAAGCCGTTGACTTCACCTTTTCCTGAGATTCCAGGTTAACTATGATCATATTCTTTTCTTACTCTTTGAAGAGCAAGCTTCTCAACCTTCCTGCTTGAGATAAAACACTGCTCCTTCATTGAATTGACATTTTGTCCTTTGATGCAGAACTGTCTAAAAAGAAGATTTGTGCTTTGAATCTTCAGCAAGAAATATGCTTCAAATTGTTATCCTTGACTCCAATTATTAGTTGTTATCAATGATACCAATTATTGTAAACATGATGACATTCCTTTTCCAACGTAGCCATGTCCCGTGATGAAAACCTTTGTTGTCATCTCCAAAGATTATTGACGGGACAGCTTTCTCAATCACATTTGATGGCAAGTTCTTTCTTCGATCATATGTCTTCAGTAGTAAAGACCAAGAAACCATATAAATCGATTAACCTGATTTGCCCTGCACTCACAAATGGATTAAAAGTTCTTGGTACCCAACTTATTTGCTTGGGTCCAGATGGATTAGAGATTTTTCTTTTAACAGAGGTAATAACAGCTTCAACCTATACATGCTTATTCTTATCTCTGACTGACCTTGCAGTCCTTGCCCTAATGTGATTCTTAAACATGCTTTTTCTATGATTAATGCAAGTACTAAGAGATGCATTCATAACATTTAAATAAGCAGTCATGTTAAGAAGAATACATGGCATACATTCAGCATTATGACATTACAGATAAGAAATGTGCAAATTAGGCATGTTATGCATTTTAGAAAATTCAGTACTTTCTACTTTAACCAATATACACAAGTATAATAGATTTACAGATATTCAATGATTTTCTAAACACACATGGAATAAAAGAATTAACAATTAGATCACTAATTCTATCTAATCCATTCTGTTGTTGTATGTCATCTAACTTTCTCTATTACCTTAGTCAATTTTAGATATAGCTTGGTGTTCTACAATTTCTACTTACACTAAAGGTAATTCTTCCATCTTTTAAACTGTTTATCCCTTAACAAACAATTCAAAATAAATGAGCAAATCTTGTTCTACTATGGATACTGAAACTTAGCTTAACGAAGGTCTTATATGCCAGAAACTTAACCCCTAAAACTAAGCGTTGTTTATAAAGAAAGCTTCTATCTCACTATTGCAAATAATCTTATTCTACAAATACTCATACACACATATATAAGATCTTCTATGTACATGCACAAGTACTGATTCAACAATCCATCCACGTGAGATGTTCTCATGCTTGTGGATGTGTTAACATTTAAATACAAAGATCTTAACATGCTTTGAATATTGAGAATTAAATATTGCATTAGTTCAAAGAAATGATACCTGAGATATGTGAGGTGAATCATCTTTAGAGATTGCTATGAAAGCAAGATATCCATGATCTTCTCGTCATCTGATCCATCCCAACTTTTTTCTTAAGCAATATAAGTTTTGTCCTAATGCTTCCTCAACAAAGCATTCCGCTTTTGTTTCAGCTCATTAACTGAGTCCCTATTCTTCTTTGTTTGTCAGGCTCCTTGTACTGTGTAGCAAACCCTGATAGTTTCTTGTAACATAGTTCTTATCATAGTTGAAACTATCAATCTTGTTGTTGTCACCATCCCAGTCTTGTAACTACCTCTAGAACTGAATCCTGAAGAGTCTTTGCTTCAGAATAAATAAGCTTAATCCCTGGATGTAGCTTTTGTACTCCTTCTGAATCTAATGTGACTAAACTTCCTTGACATGTGAAGCACTAATCTGTAGTCCAGTCTCTCAAGGTTTTCTGAAGTGTACAAGTCACTTTCATCTACCTGAGCTTCCTCTGATTCAGCTACTAGTAATTCTTCTATTCTGTTCTGAGGTTCCAACATTAATGTATGTTACTGAGATATTTTAATGTCCATTCCATTGTCTCTAACCTCCTCAATTCCTTTCCTTATATTCTCTTTTGATTCGCAGATAAATGTAGCATTGGTACAATTCACTTTGTGATTGTGTATCCCTGAATCAATAGAGTTGATTAAAAATCTGTTGAAAAATTGTATCCGTAGAAACTTCTTTCTTTCCTGCATATGAAAATCTAGTGGGATCCTGTGGAGTAAGCCTTTGAGGAAATTCCACAATTTTCTTCAGGAGGTCCTAAAATCAGCTTCTTTAAATTAAGACAACCATTTACTTCAATTCCCGTGTTCAGGGATTTTCCGTCTGAATAACACATGGTCAACTTTTTCTTCAAAAGATTAAAATCATCTTTACCGCCCGGAGGAATCTTGAATCTAACAATCTTTTAAGAACCCTTGGCTTAGGATAATAAAATTCAAATTATTTAAAATTCAAAAATTTCAAGAAATGAAAATTTTTGAAAATTAAAAAATCCGAAAATTCGGAGAACTTGAATGTTTGGTCTAAAACACCAGATCTGATTTGTAAATCGATCAACAAGCTCTGATACCAATTGTTAGGTCCCGAAGTATCGTATTAGAGGGGGGGTTGAATACGATACTCACTAATTCTAAAAAATTCTTTCGAATCTTTTGCGGATAATTAAATTAGTGTTCTTGTAGTGGGTCCGTGTTCTTGAGGGTGAATAGTAATTCGGACATGAAAATAACAACACAAGATTTTCCAAGAATTATATTCGATATAAATCTTGAAGGGGTGCTACACCCGGTAAATAAATTTACCGGCTACCAAGAACAATTTGTTCTTGCTTCTACAAAGATTGTACAAATTAAATCCTAAACAATGTTTGTATCTATTTGTTTGTCTAAAACATTTAATTACCGGAGAAACTTTATAATGGCCCTTAAGATTAAACAAAGTTTGGGCATTATAACGTTTACCCGGTGAGAAGTTCAGGTATAAAATAAATGTCTCCTTCTCTGTCTCTCTCTGTTTTTCTTCTCTTCGTCGAGGAAGATGAAGAACAGAAGAAGTACTCTTCAATAATCCTTCTGCTTCAAAAAGTGTAGTCTTGTTAGTTTTTTTTTTAAAAACTATCAAACACAACAATTAATTGTGTCCACACAATTCTTCATGCTATAGAAAAAAAACTATCGAAGCTTTTTTTTTTCAAAACCACTTCGATGGTTTCTTATAAAGAAACTATCGAAATAGTCCTTTTTAGTTTTAATAAATTTATAAAATAAACTTATTTAAATTTATAATAAACTTAATTAATAAGTTTAAAATAAATTTATTTAAGTTTATAAAATAAATTTCATAAACTATCGGAGCATTAAAAGTATCGCAGCAGTCAAAAATCTCGGCACCAACAAAGCTGAACTGGTTCTAGTGTGAAACCAAAAGAAACTATCAAAGTTTTTCAAACTAAAAACTATCGACCAAAACAAAAACCATCGAAGTGGTTTTTGGCCAACCTTGTCAAAATGTAGATTAGTACCCAAGGTTTGGTTGGTCAGCACTTAAACCTTCAAGTTTCCTTTCTTGCAGTTTCTTTATTGAGGTTTCAACTTTTGTACACTTAACACCTTTTGACTGTACGATTTTCCTTTCGACAATTTAGCTTCTCATGGTTTTCTTCAACACTGATAATTCTTGTTAATCTGTTTGAAATTTTCTGGAATTATCATGTCGGACTTCATCAATTCTTTCTGTCGAATAAATGTGTTGATCTTCTTCGTATGTGTTGACGCCTAGTGCAACTGGTCTGGTTCACAGACGACTAACACTGAGTTGAATCTTCACATCTTCATTGCATTCCAATTGATAAGTCGGCAGCAGTACAAATTGCTTCAAACATAGATTGTCAATAAACAACACACTTTCACTGGAATCCTTCTTGGTACTTAGACAACGTCTTCATTGCTACTACAATCTTGAATACTTCATATTCTATTCTTCACTAACGCTCCAACATATAAATGAACTTCTTTCAGTGAGTATAACTTCAAGACTGTAGCTATATTCTTTAACCTTTGTCTTTACCCTATATTCAATTAAACCGGATTCCTATGCTTCGAACACTGTCTATAACACAATCAATGCTAATACACTGAAATCTTCTTGTGGCACTTATACTGAATCTACACACCTTCTGAAACCTTGAAAGTCTTCAAACCTTATTCTTCACTGTGCATGAACATGTTAATGAACTTCTTTCAATGACCTGTAGTAGACTTCAAAGATCTATCTAATGTTTTGATTCTTTGTATCTGCCTTGTATTCATTTCTTCCTGATTTCTGTGTAGGCGTAGTATTATTTACCTGTCATGTTCTAGTGTTGAGTTATCACGTCTTCCTGTTCATACTGCCTTGTGATCTCAGCAACACCTCTCTATCATGAACTGTCATCTCCTTGAGAGTGGATTGAACATGTATCTCTCTATCTGTTGCTGGTAGCAGATTATCAATATTTGTTAGGGTTTGGGTGTCACTCCTCATGTTTGGCTCTGGGTGTTCACTCAACGTTTCTGTTGGTGTTTCACTCATTTTACCTTTCCCACTCAGGCCAGGTGATAGTGTTTTTGTTTCACTCATTCCCGTCTTGCTGTGTGTACCTGCATCAGAAATCACCGTAGCCATCCTTAAGGAGGTCACCGGTGGTGCAATGGGGCTTCGCAAGTCCCCGTCCTTGGATATACCAAGTTGTTGATCATCCTTAGATGATGTATCCTTTGTAGGATCTAGAGTTTGAAACTTCCTCTAAAGTCTGTGAAGACTTTTCCTCAGTTAACTCCTCAATTAAAATTGATTCATTGTCACCGAGTTGCCGATCTGCACCTACGTCAGACCCTATACCCGCAGGATCCAGATATTTTCCATCTAGGGAGCTAGATAATGACCCTTTAGATTTTGCATTTAGGTCAGAACCTTCTCTCGACGTCTGTGAAGACACTTGGTTCAATTCAGAACCTTCAACCAGTGATCCTGACCGTAATATTCTAACACCCCCAGATCCGGGGTCATGAATTTGGGTTGTCACACTCCATCAATCATACAATACCTGCATCACTTACAATATTCTAATAATACAACTCCAAAGACCCCAATCACTTATGCGCGCACACACACAAGTTATAGCCTTGGAAATGAGCAACAATAAGTAACACTTGTCATTACAAATCAAATGTACTATCCAGGATCTCATCTATTATTTACAACCTCTACCTGAAGTTAAAATAATAGACCTCACAATTCTATACAAGGTTCAATAATACAAACCTACTCGAAAACGATTCCCCCTAATTCCATCTGCAACTGTTCTGCTAACTCCGGCAGTATCCATCCTGCTGAACTAACTCAAGGGTGGTCTTTCACTTCCCTTGCTCTCGTAATACGGGGTGAAACGGCAATGTTTTCTTCATGCTGAAAGTTTTAATAATGCAAGAATGAGCTAATAGCGCTCAGCAAGAAATATATCCCAGCTTAAATCTTTAACCTTTAAGGTAGATAATCCATATAGGGTCAAAGTTTTAAAACTACTAGGGTTTGACCCAAAATAGTATACAGTTCAATATACTGTATAACTTATAATCATACTCAAATACTCTCGTAAATCATTTAGAAATCCTTGGTATCAATATAATGAACCAAGACTCAAAACATATCTTTTTAAAATAGATATTAACATTGGAATCAAAGCCTAAAGCCTATTCATTGATTCAAAATACTATACAGTTCAACATACTGTATATCTTAAATACTTTCTCAATATATATATATACGCATATCTATATAGATATCTCATACTATTCAAAATACTGTAAAATATCAGTCATGAACACTTTTCTAATAGGTTGTGTTGTGATATATAAAAGAAGCAAGAGTGAGCACTAATGCTCACAATAATATAAAGCAGCTTAAATCATATATGAAAGCTTATAAAACTTCATTCGTATACAGAATGATATATTGAAATATTCTTTTCGTCAAAATAGGCCATATAGTTCAAATATTGTATGAGGTATAGTACTTTGTTAAAATATCATTAACAAGTATCCGTAACCGATATTTAACCAAAGTTACCAAAACATTTCTGAAATTCCAATCCTTGGAAAACATGGGGAACTATACAGGGCTACGCACTGGTATACGATGATCAGTCGTCATACCATAGATTTTTCTACTAGTAGATGGATAATCCCGAAGGTCATTACCCAAGCCGCATACGGGCTATTAGGCTGGACCGGCGTCACCCGGCCACTTACATATTAGTAACCACATGGCGACATCAAGGCCACACAAGCGAACCCGCTCCCTGCCAACAGAATCCACTGGACTGGCGTCACCCAGCCTCTTATTACATTCCACCTGGCGACATCAAGGCCAGAAAATAATTTTTATTTGCGGGACCGTGCGTTACTCGTCCACTTACACGAAAATGTCGTTCCCCCAACTATCTGTAAATGGAACGGATATTACTCCAGTTCCCCAAGCATAAGCTTGTTGATAGGTTTTGTAAAAAAACCCTTACTTCCGGATTATATCGGAAGTAAGTCACAATGTGGGTTGACCGTTGTCAACTGACCTCGATCCTCGAGTAAAATATTTCGAAATCACGACCTGGGAGTTTGGCAAAATATCTTTAGTTCTGATAATTCAGAAACTCAAAATATAATCACTTTTAATGAAAAAGGTAGGTGAAATCATATGTTCACTTCCTGGAATGGATTCCCAATTTTTATAAGTCAAAACCATAGTCAACATTTGAGATAATTCAATAAAAATAGCTGGGAACCCCTATTACAATCAAATAAATCTTTTTAAGATCAGAAAATATTTTAAATAACTATTGGAACCTTACGTAATATTTAAATAAGGTTCTATGATTTTTAAATCATTTTTGGAAATTTAATAAATATTCAAATAATAATTATTGAATTACTATTCAATAAAATTCTACTTAAATGAATATTCCAAAATAATATTCACTCGATTAAATAAATATTCAAATAATATTTATAATAATATTATTTAAATATCTCACATTAAATATCCAATGATATTAATATTGGAATATTTAATCAATATAAAAATATGGTTGTCTCTGGAACCCTCCAGCTTTTATGACAGTATAATCAAAACAAAATAATAATTTGACTCCCGGTCTAAGTTTAAACTACCATACAAGTGCTCTACACTTAGAGCCTTTATAAAACTCGGTTTATATCTAATATACTCATAGCATATAAACCATATTAAGCTACGAAAGATTTAAGTCAATATATAAATCAGTTCGTAAATCCTTTAAAATAATTAAACAGTTTATATCACAATAACAACAATTTATCACAACGGCATCTATTATCAGATGTAGGGTTTGAAAGCTTGCATAACATATCACATGTAATCATCATTATATTGTAATTTGAAATACAGCATGAGATGAGAAAACTTGCCTTGAGTCCTTGGTTGTTAGGGGTTCAAGAATTTGTCGGGAAATCTATAAACAAAGAAATACTCGACCAGTCCCCTAGCGTAATCATTCGCTCATAACAACTCACTCATAATACTTCGCTTATCCTTAAGACACTCACTTTAAGTCAACCATAAGTCAAACACATCATGTAGTAATGTTATTCCTCAACAACGTTTGTGTTTTAATCGACTTGAAATAACCATTTATCTCAGTCACAACGGGTGGTCAAAGTAGTACCCCTAGAGTTGAATTTTCATAGAGTTACTATTACGCGACTCATACTCTAACACTTTTAATAAATCAGAAAATTAACATTTAAATACGAAACCACTTCTAAAATCATTTTGAGTATTTTTAATATTTATCATAAAAGTTTTGATCTCAAAACAGGGGTTTAACTTGGTGAAATGTATTTTCAAACTTGGATGAGCTACGGAAAGTTACTATTCGCACTAGGTTCACTAAAATGCTCATATCTCCTTAACCGTTAACTGAAATGACACACCGTTTTCGCGTGCGCGATCTAGATAAAGAATGGAACAAAATTCTTGAAAAAACAATTCTGGTTCAGGGAATGAAAATCCCGAGAGCAGCAGTTTAAGGCAGTAGAGTGCAGAAACCATTCATCCTCGCGCAGCTTTGGTTCAGACATTTTTATAAAATCGAAAAATTATCTTTTTAACACGAAACCTTCTCGGTTCCCTTTATAACTGTCCATACTAGTATCCACCTTAATATCATGACCTATTTCCATTTTTAAAGGGCTTGATCATATGCTCAAAGTTCATATAGTGAACTACTTAGTTACCCGAAACCACTTTTACTAAAACGGGTGTTTCTCCTAAACCGTAAATCGAAACGATACGATTCTTTCGCCAAAATAAACTAAAAAACAAGACCTACATTATCATGGTCAGTAAGTATTTTTAGCATGCCTTGAAGGTACCCTAGGCTACTGCCCCAACTAATCTAAGGAAAATTCGACATGATAACGACGCTTAATCAAGATTCCCGTGTTTATAACACTCCAATAATCCATTAATCAACAACCAATCATCAATACTTCTAATTCCCCATATCAAACAACTCATAATCTGCCCTATAAAGTTCATACCAATGTTCACAAGTCAAACCATCAAAATAATCACTAAACAATCACCATAACCAAGGATTCAACTTTTAATTCATACTATCACAAACTATCATCAATCTTAGCATAATAATCAAATTATAACTAAAGGTGTGAGATTTTTATACCTTCCTTGGTGCTTGGTAAAGACTAACAATGGCTTATATATCCTTTCTTGATCCCTAACCAACCTTAATAAGCTTTAACCTTCAAGAACATAAGTTAGTATTTTCGAAATCACTATTCATGCCTCAACTTTGATCCAATATTTGACCATACTATACTTCTTGGATGGCCCTGAAATTTTGCAATTATCTTGGGTATACATTGAGGAAGTTATGGTCCAAATTTGGCGATTTTAGGATGAGTATAGTTTGAGTTATGAAATTTGCTTTCTCCCTTGTTCATGCTGGGCTGAATTTTGAAGAAATGAGGGAGATGGATACTTGCTTGCTTTTTCTTTTCTTTTTCTTAATGAAATCTGAAGTATAAAACTTCTTATTCTTGTGGTTAAAAGGCTTGTTAATTCACCAATTCCAAGTGTCATCCATTGGGTGATTCTTTGAAGAAAATGGCGACAAGGTGGTGATTCATCACCTTGTCATCTCTTGTGTCATGCTTATGTCATTTCTTGTGTCATGCTTATGTCATTTCTTGTGTCATCAATCCTCTTATATGTTGCACTTTATGATCTTATATGATACTTCTCCTTTGGTTAGGGTTTAATCCATAATTCGTCATGCTTTTGCTTCGTTGCTAAATCTTGTTATAAGTTGGAGCGATTCCGAAAAAGTTTCGTTGCACTAATGCTAGGAGATATCCTCTTGATCTTTTATTGCCTTGGATTAATATTTGATCATGGATCTTCTTTCTTTCTTAACTCTCATAATGATCAATTAATACATCCTCGATTTTCCGATGAATAGTGGTATAAAACTCAAGTGGAAATCCTCTGATTCTGATCGCGTTTACATTCACTCATTCCCCTTACACATCAATAATATAACTTCGAAATGTCCATTCTCTGTCTTGTATATATGGTGGTCTGAAAATTTTCTTAGCCATCAAAATTTACTATTCATCAAAATTTTAATTAAGTCAAAAATTTGGGGTTATTACAAATATGGTCGGAACACCAGTTGCTTCCGTCAATTCTTCCTTACTTGATTGAGCTATGGGTTCAGATATGGCTTTGGTAAGCGTTGCCCAATCAGCATCAAAAAAATCAGTAAATGACTGTTTGGATGAGAGAAATGAAGTTTCAACAGTTGCCTCGTTTTCTATTCTTCTCCTTTTAGAGGAAGGCAGAGCTGTTGTTGAAGGGCGTATCTCCTTATGTGGTGCTGCTAAGGCACTATCTCCCTCTACACTCATGGATGTTTGAATGTTTAGTATAGTAGGGGTAGGAGGTTCGTTTATTGGTTCATTTGGCTCATGCAAAAGCTCTGTGACCGTGGTTAGAGATTGTGGGTTTTCAACCTCTTGGTCAGGAATGGACACCGAGGGCTCTGGATCAACATCCATTGGTTCAGGTTGTGGAGCCACAACAGGTTCAGGGATATTACCTTCATTTACCTGTTCCCCTGGGGGTAGAAGTGGTAGGGGTACCGTTCTTAGATAGTCTGTGAGAACGGTAGGCACCCCTGGAAGATGGTTCTTCTTGATAAGAGCTGTTATGGCATTGCTCTTAATCTTCATGCATTCCATGGTCTCCTCACCTTCAAAGATGTCTCGTTCTTCATATGTAAGCACATCATTGAGAATTAGCTGTAGGAACCTTGGATAGAAACAAAGCACATCATCTATGCATGTTCTCTTCCGGTGGTCCCATGCACAGAATTATTTGATCAATCACAAGTCGTCCAATGTTTATATGCCTATTGGTAGCAATGACAAACCCTAGCTTCTGAAGAAACAAAGGAATACCATGCAGATTTGTAAGCTTGGCAGTAAAAAGATGGATTAAAGTAAGAAAGAAAAAGTTCCATGGCTTTGTCAGGTAATGCTTTAAAAACTCTCCCACAAAGAAGTTAGGTTGTTGACTTCTAATGAGAGTGAAGAAAGCATGTATTTCTTCAGTATTGGGATCAGGAACAAGGTTTTCTGTAGGAAAATGTAAGATTCTGTTTAAATCATGTTTCATCACCTTAATTGTTCTGCCCCCTGGCACAACAAAACTGAAAGATGAGATATTATTCTCAGATGTGTCAGTGGCTGTCGTGTACTGTGTAGTCAATTGATCAATACAAAGGACCGCGGGAGTACTTAGAGCATAAGCCACCAAAGAACGTGTGTTCAAAAATTGTGCCCATGCACGAAACTGTAAGTTCGTAATGGATTGCACATTCTGAAAAGAGACATGATTAGTCTTGGTTACAATAAATTCTCCGGCCATTGTATTTTTCAAAAATTCCAGAAAAATTTAAATTTAAACCAAAACTAATTTAATCAATTATTTCTAATTAATCAAAATTTTAAAAATAACCCCTTTTTCTGAATTTCACAAATTCGAACACTTTTTAATTCAAGAACCCTAATTGTTAACTTTTGAAAATCTTACTAACACAAACTTAAGGAAATCAATTGTTTTTGACAATTACTTCCGAAAGATGAACAGTCAACAATTCTTAAAAGTTCAAAAAAGACACACTCGATAGTTTCTTCCTTAATGAAAGGTTTCAAAAACTCAAAAGAATCACACTTTCACGGTTAAAAAAGATTAACAGTGACAGAATAGTATCTTTTGCTAGTTTTAATCGGTTAAAATGATCAAGAAAGTATCGATTGTGATGTTTTTGTTTGTATATCTTTGTAAGTATATAAAGACCTTTCTTAGATCTGAGAATAGTGATGAAAAATTTCTAAGGGGCCGTTTTATACTCTATGAAACTCAGGGGTATTTTTGTAATTTCATGTTCGATAGTTTTTAAAAACAACTGTCGATGGTTTTTATTGAGGGGCAAAAAGGTCATTCACACTTCGATAGTGTTTTTTGAAAAACTATCGAAGTGGTTAACATTAGAATTCAAACAGACTTTTTCAAAAACCATCGAAAGAATTTTCCTTTAAAAAAAACAAAAACTATCGAACCCTTTTTCTGAAAAATATCGAGAATTTTAAGTATTGATAAAATTAAATTCCCTTCGATAGATTTCAATTTGCATCTCAAAAACTATCGAGAAATTACTTCGATAGATTTCTTTTCTTTTCAAAAAACTATCGAAAATTACTTTCGATAGATTTTATCTAGTACTTAGAAAAACTATCGAATTTCCTAATTCGATATATTTTTGCTTCCTATTTATTTTTAAACCTGTTCTTGTTTAAAAAACAAACATTTCTTTTTTTCTGTCAACCACGAATTTATTTTAGATCAAACTTTTACACCAAAAATTCAAAGTTAACAGAAAATTCACAATTTTCTTAGAATAAAATCGACTAAATATCATTAAATGATAGTAACCAATTAAAATCCAATAAATTATGCTGCATTATTTTACAATGTTAAAAACAAAGTAAAATCATTCGAATTAAATAAATGCTTAAATATTTAGAACAAATATTAGCACCTAAATAATTTTAGAATTATTAACTAGTTAAATGCCAGAAGATATATCATCCATTAATATGACATAGAATTAGTACAGTAATTCTAACCTACGAGAATTGCTCCTGAAAATAAATTCACGAGTCCTAAGGATATAGAAATTCTTAAACTCATGTATTTACTTGGACTATCTTGCAGTTATTGACTTCCAATCAAAATCAATTAGAAATATTTAACATCCCAAGTTCACCAACCAGCTTAGAAAAAGTGGATTCATCAAGCGGTTTAGTAAAGATGTCTGCAATTTGTTCCTATGTGGGTACAAAATGTAACTTCACAATTCCATTCATGACATGCTCTCGGATAAAATGATACCTGATGTCGATGTGCTTCGTCCTCGAGTGTTGCACTGGGTTGTTGGAGATTGTTATGGCACTTGTGTTGTCGCAAAATATTGGAATCTTAGTCAATAAAAGTCCATAGTCATGGAGTTGGTTCCTCATCCACAAGATTTGAGCACAACAGCTACCAACAGCTATGTATTCAGCTTCAGCTGTTGATGTGGACACTGAGTGTTGCTTATTTCTATACCAAGAAACTAACCTTCTTCCAAGAAACTAACAGCTTCCTGAAGTACTCTTCCAATCAATCTTACAACCTGCAAAATCTGAGTCTGTATATCCTTGTTGTAACACCCCTAGATCCAGGTTGTCACGACCACATAATTCCCAATTCACAATACTTGCCTTGGATTATTAAACATTACATATCATGACCCCTCCAATTTATTACACCACGCAGGTTATAGTCTCAGAAACAATAATTAAACATTACCATAAAGTCATTAGATTCAGCAGAGTTAATTATTATTACAGACCAAATGTTAACCTTCCACAAGGTTGCTATCGACAGGCCTCTACTTGTGACAATGTCAAAAGCCAAATTGTTTACTTGATTCGAAGTTCTACATTAATCTTACTTAACACAAGGTGATCCAGTCAAAGTTGGAACCCTAACCAACTACATCCATCTACCTGACGAGGGGCTCTGACAAACAGTCTACGGTAGAGCTGCGCGTTTCCCACGCGCTTGCGAACTATGGTCCTTGGCCTGGCCATGCTGCTGATCTGTTGTGTTGTGATATATAAAGAAAGCAAGAGTGAGCACTATATCTCAGCATATAATATAAGTAGTTAAGACAAAACTTTAATTCCTTTTAAGAAAAACTTTTAGGCCCTCCAGTTGACCACAACTACCAGTTTCAAAATACCATAAGAAATTCATTTTCGTCAAAACACACAACAGTCCCATAGACTGTACAGGGAGTTCTGAATATTCAACACTGTCGCATTATCGATAATTCAGCACCTAGGCTTTCATTACAATGCACAGTACAAATTCCAATTGGAAGATACACAGTGATCAGCCGATGTATCGAAACATAACTTCTCTACTAGTAGAAGGACGATTTCCTGTTCGGTTATCACCCTGGCCGCATTCGGGCCCATTGTGCTATAAGGTCACTACATCGGCACCTGTTTCATTACCGTGCAAGCCTTTGCACGCAATGTCACTACCTCGGCGCCTATTTCATCATCGGGCAAGCCTTGATAAATATGGCACTACCCCGGCACCTGTTTCATTGTCGTGCAAGCCCTTCCAGTCCCATGATGAATCCTATCCTTTAAACCGGAACCGAACTTAATCGTTGTTCCCCGAGCGTAAGCTAGCTCGTTGATAGGTATAAGCTTATTACCATATTTACTTCCGGAAATGTTGAGGAAGTAATAATACGATGGGGGTTGACTTCTGTCAACTAATAGTGATGGTTTTATGACTTGAAAACACGACCTGGGAGTCAATCGGAATTTATTAGAGCGACGAAGTTGAAATTCTTTGCTTTGGATAGGAAAGAATCCTCAGGATATGAGTATTCACGAGGAATAGAGGAAGCAAAATCATTTGCTCGACTTTTAAAACTGGATTCCCAATTTTTGATGAGTTAGGAAATATTTATTCATATCTAGATACTGTAAATAGACTCAGAATAATATTTGGGAACCCCTGCTATATTTCAATAATTTTTCTGAAGGTCGGAAAATATTTAAAATAATTAAATAAGTCTTTAAATAATTTTTAAATAAGGTTTTGATGATTTTTAAATCATTTTAGAATATTTAATAAATATTTAAATAATATTTATTAAATAAATAAGCAACTCGGAATATTTAATAAATATTTAAATAATATTTATTAAATAATAAACAATTAAATAAATCCTCTTTAAATGAATATTCAAATAATATTCATTTAATTAAATAAATATTCAAATAATATTTATTAATATCATTTTACTTTTAAATTATCCAATTTATAATTATTGGAATATTTTAAATCAATATTGAAAATAAACTGTCTCCGGCAATCCCCGGGTTTTTTATGACAGTGTTTATGAAACTCTTTCCGACTCCCAGTCTAAGTTGAATATCAATATACACTCTACCTCGTAGAGTACCATATACTCCGATATATCTATATCCATATATCGCATACAAAACAATCATTCGATATTTGAAAACTCGTACGATAATCAAAACAAACATTTATCTAAAACAGTTATATCACAACAACAACAGTTTACAAATATCCGAATACTTAAGTTTCGGGTTTGAAAAACTTGCCTGGTAGTCTCGGGGTGGTCGGGTCTCGGGAATTGGGATGACGATCTATAAATAGTCATTAAACATTCGATTAGTCCCTTAAACGATCCAATTATACTACGACACCACACAATAACGAGACTTCTTAACGACACACCTTATTTTATCCGTGTTAGCCTCTAATAAGTCCATGTTATCCACTCGTCATTTATAGGTCGTAATGATTTTCAAAATCGAATCATTTTTAAGTCGTAACTTAAGTTCGTGTCAAACTATCCACTTAAGAGGTTTTCCACTTGTGCACTTTCTGTTCAAACATTTTTATAAAATAGAAAATTTCAAATTTTCACTTAATTATTTTTGGGTCACTTTCCTTACTGTCTCAAATATCTGTCATCAAAGTTTCAGAATTTTCTCAATATTTTAAGGGGTCCTAATTCAATTTACAATCCAGTGTTTTGTAGTTACCTTTTGTTCTTGAATCACTTACACTAAAATGACCATAACTTTCAAACCATAAATCATCTCAACATGAACTTTATATGCATAGAAACTAAAAGACAAGATCTAGACAAGTATGGTCAGTATCGTTTAGGAACATAATTATTTATGGTCCGAATGTGAGCTGCAAGACAGTCCTTTGTCCAAGTGGCCTTACAAAGCTCATTCATGACACAACTTTCACTTTCAACCAACATACTCCACCAAACAACCTTAAAATCACCAAGAATCTCACTTTTATCATGTATTGGTTCATAACAACAACATCCATATCAAGTCACAACCATACATCATCAAGATTTCATCATCCAAACACCAAACTTCCAAGAACAACACTTATAACAACATATCTTGAAACTAAACTAAATACTTAATATAGATCAAGGGTGAAGAGAGATTTATACCTTTCTTGGAGCTCTAACAACTATAATCCTTGAATACAAGCCTCAAAGAAGCCTTATGGAAGCTTAAACCACCTTAATCTTTCAAAAGAAATCAAGAATAATCTTGATGTTACTATTCATCCTTAACTTTCAGAATTTATTTGACCATGCTATACTTAATGGATTGATATTAAATTAAAAACATACCTTTATTATACTATGGTAATGCTAGGGAATTAATTTGGGGATTTATGGGTGGTTGGAAGTTGAAGAGAAAATCTCTTCTTCTTCTTCAAGCTTGGGCCGAGAGCTTCAAGGGGGGGGGGGGGCGAGAGAAAGTGGGTGCTTCCACTTTTTGTATTTTGATTTTGTGTGAATTATTGTGATGTATTAGTGTGTATATATCAGCTCTTATCCAAGTCCATGCCTCTAGTTAGTAGCTAGCTAGGTTTTAGGTCATAAAGTATGCTTACTTTACCTTAAAACATGGAAGCATGCTCCTTGGGTACTATTCACTCTAGTTAGTTTGTAGTACTTCTAGTTTGATTTTCTAAGTATCTAGTTTCCATGGAATCTTGCATGGTATCTTGCATGTCCAATACTTAGCTTATTTATTAACCAATACTTGTCACTTAATCCTTTATGCAAGTTCGATGATTTTCTTGTAAAAGCGTTTTGTCGCGTAGAGATTTCTATCATTATTCTTATGCACTTGATTTCTTTTTGGTAATCTCTTTAAATTTCATAATTCCCTCGCCATGGGATTTAATTTATCTAGGGCTTCCCTTATCCTCCATGTCCCATGTTTTTATAAATGTTTAATAGAAGTGAAAATCTTCGTATTCTGACGATCTTTGTATTCTCTTAATTCCTTGTGCAATAATACTACATTCCCAAATAAAAGTATTTCATCATTCATATAATGAGACCTCAAAAGTTTCCATAATTCCCACAAATCACTATTCATGGTAAATTTTAAAATATTACAAAATTTAGGGTTCTTACAATTGTTGAGTGTATGGGACCATCTATGGCAGATCCTCAAATTTTGAAGATGAAGGCTTTTCCGTTTTCTCTTGATGGAGTAGCTTTGTATTGGTTAGATGATTTGCCCACAGGATTCATTACTTCTTGGGAGAAGCTAGCACAAGAGTTCTTGCAGAAGTTTTATCCAGCAACTAGAGTGATGAGCATGAGAAGTCAAATTGCTGAACTTCAACAATATGCAAGTGAGACATACCCTGAGACATACCCAGGGTACTATGCTAGGTTCCGAAACTTACAAAAGAGGTGCCCACAACATGGTTTTACCAAGGGGAGTTTGTTACACTTCTTCTACCAAGGTCTGAATGAACATGATAAGAGGCTACTTGATTCTGCTGCTAAAGGAGCTTTTGTAGATTTGACTCATGATGCTGCTGAACAATTGATTTCCAAAAGAGCTGCTAATGAACTACAATATGGGGCTTATCCGAGGTCAGAATCAATTCATGGAGTTGAATCTAATCCAAGTTTGACAAAGATTGAGCAGAATATTGAGAGGTTGAGTGCATTAATTCTAAAGGGAAGAACACCTCGAGCTCAAGTATGTGGTGTTTGTGCAGCTCCTGGCCATTTTGATAATGCATGTCCGTAATTGATTGCACCTTGTTATGAAAGCGTCAATGAAATTGAGTATCAAGGAGAAAACCCGTTCTTAGATTCATATAATCCAACATGGAGAGGTCACCCTAAATTGAGGCATGGTGATCACAATCAAATTGGGTTTCAGCGTCAAGACACTTCTATACACTCTAATTTTCAACAAAGAGAACAAATACCTCAAAATTTAGCTAGTGGAAGCACTATTGATGCAAAAACAATATGTTAAAGATTCTGATGACATCAAGGAAGTACAAAAACAACTTAGTGATGTGGTTCAAAAGATGAAACAAAAGCAGGAGTGTGCTGAAATTCCTGCAACTGTAGAACCACAACAAAAGTTTGAGTATGTGAATCCCATTACAAACAACTCCTCATTAGGTGAAAGAGTTCTAAATTCACAAGCTAATGACATACTTGATGTTCCAAATAAAGAATCTGATTGTTTTCATGATGACATGAAGGAAGTGATTGCTACAACACACAAAGTGAAGTCTCCTAAAATTTCTTATCCATTTGGTGCTAATAGTCGCTTTGATTATATTCCTTTTCCATCTAGATTCATGCAAATTAAAGTGGACGAGATGGAGAATAAGGGTCATGTAAATACGAAGATATGTTCCACGGAAAGTACAAGAAAGAGTGTTGTGCAAGAAGACCTTAAAGTTGTGAAGGAAGAAAAGGTGGAAGATGTAATTTCTAAAGATCATGGTAAGGATTTTTTAGTGGAGGAGTATGTTGAAATTGAAGAGAGTTTTCTGCCTCTCGCAAATTTTGTTGAAAAATCATCTCCTCTTTTCATTCTCAAATTTGACCTCGATAAAGATTCTACTCTTGAGGGTACACCAAATATTGTGAAGGAGTTGTTGATGCATCGTATCCTGTGGGATGCACCTAAACTGGAGTGGAAACCTTCACTGACTCATTTAATGTATCACATACCGTTTTCTGATCTGATTGATGATTTTTCAACAAGTTACACAAGCTCAGCCGTTTCATGGTTTTCATTCAAATTATGCAATTTTCATGAATCCTTTCATAAGCTGAAGATGGAGCTGATGTCGTGGATGTACCCGCCTTGAAAGTGAGAGGTACATTGTCTAGCCAAAGACAATAAAGAAGAGCACTTCTTGGGAGGTAACCCAAAATTATTGTAAATTATGTATTATTATTATTAGATTTTTGTTTTTATTTTTTTTACTCCCGCAAGGTGCCTTGACGAACTTTTGTGAAGTATTTCAAGGAAAAAGAATTTATACAGGTCTTTGAAGTGATTTATTTGAAATATTGAGTTGGGCAACTTTTACTTGAATTGCTAAGATTGAAACTACCAAAAAAAATTGCTAAAACAAATAGAGAGAGGAACAGAAATTGATTGTTGCCCGTGTAATTTTTCTAATGGGCGTGTGAACTTCTCTGTCTTCCTTTTTTGTAAACATGCCCAGCGCTTCAATACCGTGGGTTTCATTTTTTGATCCCGCGGTATCACTTCTCTGGATGCTTACTGCGGTGCAGATGTTCCTGTCTGAGTGTCAGACTTGTCACTTGTAGTCTAGCCCATTTCCATTCACTGTCCAGTCAGCCCACTCTGCCACTAGCTGTCCAGCCCAATTTCTGTCACTTGCGGTCCAGCTCAGTACAACCCACTCTATTGTCCAGCCCACTAGCTGTTCAGCCCAATTTCTGTCCCAATTTTCTGTCCAAGTCCGCTCACACCGCTGCTGTGGGTGATGCTGTGGAACCTGACATGGTTTGGTTCTTTTAAAAAATAAAATCGCTGCTACTGGGAGTTGATCCTGTGACCTGCTGCTGGCCGAGCTCCTTTTTGCACTTGGGAACCAGTACACCAACACTTCATTTATGTTATAATTCCCACGTCACACAAATTTGAAGTTGGAGCTCCGAATTTTAATTAATTTAGTGGAGGGACCTTTTCACTCTTTTTTTTCAAGACGGCACTTCATGCAATTGCATAGGGGAGTTTTTCTCACTTTCTTTGTATATATTTCTCTTTATTTAATTTTTGTATTTCTTTTATTAGGATTTTTTTTTCTTTATATATGTATATATTATATATTTTATTCATTGAGGACAATGAACCATTCAAGTGTGGGGAGGTGTTCTCAATATAATTATAAAAATCTAAAAAAATTAGAAAATTAAAAAATTTGTGTGTATATGATTGCCATGTCAAGAGCTTGTTAGCGAGGATAAGTACACATGTTGTAGACTAATTTTGCATGATTAATTCTGAGTGTGCTATCAACGAATAAAAATCGTTTGTTACTTGATAATTCCTTGTGTGCGCTTGCGAAATTTCTAAAATTTGAGATGCGTCTTAGTCAAATTTAATAAGTTGAGCATGCTTTCACCTTGTGAGATTTTGAGCCTAATTTGTGATTGATACATTTTATATCAATCGAATATTTTTGTTGTGTGGTGTTCGTCATTTAGCATGTGTTCTAGAACTTGTTTTGATACCATTTTGAGACTACATGATATGTGTATGCATGAAAATGATAAAGGCACTAGGATTAACCTCATCAACCTAAACACTACCTTTATGAGTTATATCCTTAGTGAACCCTCTTGAGCATATATCTGTTTCTTTCATATATCACCACTCTAAAATTTTTGAGCCTACTTGTTCATTCTTGTCTTGATTTACTGGTAGAACATTGTGATTCAACTTAAGGGTGGGTGAATATTCAAGTGTGGGGATCTTCTGTTAAAGTCTGATATTTTGGTGGGAATTAAAAAGATGTGGTTACTTGATCTTTGTTCTTGAAAAAAAAATCTGAAAAAAAAGAAAATGAAAAAAATGAAAATGAAAAAAAAAGAAAAAAAATGAGAAGAAGAAGATTGAAGTTGAGTTATTGTTCATTGTTCATTGCAATGTGAAAATGGGAAAGTATATAATCATGTGCTTATGGGTTTAATGCTTGTGGAAGCTTGATCAACTTTCGCATGATTTATATTTCATATTGAGTGCTACAATTTAAAGTGAACATGATGCTCTATTAGTTTATCGAGTTTAGCCACTTGTGAGCCTTTTCTTTGAATTCCTACCATGTCCCTAATTCATGTTACAACCTTTAACAAAGACCTTTATATTCGTGCATGCATGTATACAAAGTAGTGGAGATTTGGTGGACAACCAAGCATATGGTAGCGCATATCTATTTTGATTGAACTTGAGTGATACACTACACTTATATACTTGTGTGAAATGAGAGTGATATGAGATTTTATATCCATAGCGTGCTTACTTATTGAAGGCGACTTTGATGTTTATTTCTTGATATCTTTGTCTATCCAGACATGTGTGCATACTTGGATTGTTTTGTACAAATGGTGTACTTTCAGATATTCTCAGGTTGTTGTGTGATTGAGGTTTGCATATGTGGGGTACTATGAATGGTTGCATGTTTGAGACTCGGTGATTGAAAATATTTGATTTTGTGGGTATATCTTCTATAAACCCTCACGAGACACAACTCGTCCTACTAGGGTTGCCTAGAGGTTTAATGGCTTGTTGCATATGCTCAATGCAATCGTGTCATCTACGAAAGTGGTGTTTATTAGTTAGTTAGATTATATTTTATTCTTTTTATTTGCCCGAGGACGTGCAAAATGCTAAGTGTGGGGATATTTGATAGAATATATATTTGTATATATTTTAGATGATTTTTATTCCCAAATTAGTTATATTTTGCATTTAATTGGATCTTTATTAATTAGATTTTAATATTCTATTGTAGGAAGCAAGAAATTCTAATTTGGAAAGAATTCGAGTTGAATTAGAAGAAAATTCGGATTTAATGAGATATTTACGCAATACATCTTGTTTGGGCTGTATCTTGAGTTCTGCATATCAGATTTGGATGATTAAACAGTCCACGCGAAGATAACAGGATTTTCTTTCAGTATAGAGTTTCCCAGTTATCAAAATCCAGTTGGAGCAGCCCTGGAACAGCAGATAAAGTCAACTTCGAATTTTGACTTTAGAAACCTTTTCGGTTTGGAAAATCTTTCTTGTGTATTCCTAAAAATAATAAAAAAATACTTGTATTATTAGGTCATTATCATTAGACATATCATCTACGTATATGGAGAGAATAGCCTCCAAGGAAAGGAGAAGAGATAAGAAGATTGTAAGCTTGAGAATTTCTGATAGAATATATATTTATATATATTTTATATGATTTTATTCATCATATTTATTATATTTTGCATTTAATTGGATTTTTATTTAATAGATTTTAATGTTCTATTGTAGGAAGCAAGAAAATCCTAAACTTGGAAGGATTGGAGAATAAAGAGCTTAATTTGGAGATTTATTAGAAGGAAATTCGGATTTGTTGGGCTGCCTGCACATAATTTGTAACAGCCCCAAATCCGGGGTCAGAGATTTAGGGTTGTCACAATCCATGTACTCCTTGCCTTACCTGTATTACTCACACCATTCATAATTTACCTGTTCATGACCCCACAACATATGTCTCACACACACACACACACACAGGTTAGAGTCTCAGAAACGACACAATACAACAATTGCGGAATAAATGACTTTTATTACAATACCCAAATGTCTTTTGAATCTGTCACTGATACAATTTCTAAGTAATGTTACATTACCAACTTAGCCTTCTGATGCTCACAATCCTCTCATACCATTCATATCTATACATAAGTTGAATACCAAAAGCTGTAGCCTGATTCGATTGGTTCGTACTACTCTCGAGATCACTGCTAGAAACTGTTTACGGAAATGCCTTGCGAGGTATGTGCCGACCCATTGGCATCCTGCTTCGCTGCTATATAATATATATAAAACAATAGCAAGAGTGAGCGATAGCTCAGCAAGGTAATGAAAGTGTGGCATAATTCTGCCTTTAACTCAACCCAGAATAAAGCGGGTATAAGACAATAATTTGTCAAAATATCTCGATACTGAAATTATATCCTTATCGGAATGTATTCCCAAAAACAGTACTATTATTGTACTTCAAATATCATTTCATAATATTTCTGCAAGCTTTTGCTTGTTAATGGATATCGACTTGTTCCATGAATTTACCCCTCGATCATTGAGGTGGTAACACAACATTAGACTGGCAGCAATTAAATTGCTCCAAGAAAATATCTGTCCCTTGACAGTTTTTGAGTTGAGAGTTTAAAAAGAGTAGCAGTCACTTAAATCAGGTTTCCCATATTTTTGATAGTTGAGCGAGCA
Organism: Heracleum sosnowskyi; assembly: GCA_030848705.1. NCBI lineage: Eukaryota > Viridiplantae > Streptophyta > Magnoliopsida > Apiales > Apiaceae > Heracleum > Heracleum sosnowskyi. Next base: position 14,502,798 of record CM061241.1, on the reverse strand, counting down.
TTTAAATCCCCTTTAAAGGACAGATTTAAATGGAAAAACATTATTTTGGGAACCTCTTTTGATTTACAAATACTTAATAATATTTATTAAATAAGTAAATCTTCAATTAAATATTCAAAAGTAATATCCATTAAATAAATAATCCTTAAATGGATGTTCACACTAATAATCTTTAAGTCAATAATCCTCAAATGAACATTTATAAATAACATTCTTTAAATAAACAATTAATCCTCGAATAACAGTACCCGATATCTTTATCGGAAAATAACCTTTATCATATACGAAATATAATCACTTCTGATTTTTCAAGAAAATCACACGCCCTTATCCTAGGGCAAATATAAAATCCTGGCTTATAGCTGATATCCCATATCTAGCTTAGAAGCCCATACTTCAATCATTTCCAAGTAATAACCTTCGAATGAAGTAATATTCAAATAACATTCCTCAAATCATTTCCAGGTAATTAATACTTTCTAGAAATATAATTAATGTTTAATAATAGCAGTCCTCAAAATAATTAGTACACTGCCGCTGGAATCCCTCCGGGTTTCCACGGCTATCTCTATATCTCAAAATACTGACTCCCGGTCTAGAGTCGAAAACAAGAAGTATGCTCTTATCTCTAGAGCTACAAGGTATACCGGTTCATAAGTACATTATCTCAAAGCTCGTATATAAACCAAAATCAAATTCTATTTTATACAATATATAACATGTATCGCAAAACTGTATAACTCCACACACGGCAAAAGCAGTAATATATAATCAATACTTCAAAGTATAGATTTAGGAAACTTGCCACAATACTTGCAACAAAGGTTTGGTATATAAATTGGGAATACACAAGTATTGAACATAGGAAAATATACATACTCTGAATAATAGAGTAAGGTTTAGTAAACTTGCCTGATGCTCGAGAGGTGATAGGGCTCCTGACCATGTCGAACAATCTAGACAAAGTCAAACGAAAGCACACGGTTAATCCCCTCGATAAACCACTTATAACTCAATGCTTAAACACGTAAGCGAAACACAACCAAGGAATTACTAACTCGTTATAGGTTCATACTAAGTCCATGTTATCCGTTAAATACTTATATCATAAGTTTGGTTCGAAATCCATCCTCAAATCCAAGTTATACTTCACCATTTGGAACCTTGGTTTTTAAGTCTCGCTCTTAGTGGTTTTCACTTGCGCGCCCTCGACTAAAACATTTTTATAAAATCGAAAAATAATCTTTTTAATCCGAATCTTTTTCGTGAGCCTTCCTAACTGCCTCTAGTATTATTGCTCAAAGTTTCACATTTTAATATGGCTCCGAAGTGGTCCAAATATAGCCTCAAAGTTGCTGAACAGAGATGAGTCATTCTTCCGAATGGCGTTTACTAAAACTCACTTTTCTCCTAAACCGTAAATCGTATAGACATGATCTTTATATCAAAACAAACCTTAAAACAAGACCTACATGTTCATGGTCAGTTCTGTTCAAAAATATTACCAGACCAGTTCGTAATTCTTGCTCAAAACAGCCTTAAATCAATTGGGCATTACGACGGCTATAATCGTAACGTTTTCCATTTTCAAAACACACTCAAATCAATACCAAACAATCCCAAACTCACCATCCACCTTATACACCCTCCACTCAGTCAAATCCTCCATGAATAATCACAATAAATTCATAACCCATTCTCCAAACTCAACCAACAATTCATCTAATTACTTAATCATGCTCTTAACTTTACATAAACATCAAAACCATTTCAAAACTCATATCAAACTCAAAGGGGCAGAGGTTTATACCTTCCTCCAAGCTTGTTTTCTGCCATACTCCTGATGTAGCCTTAGATTCTTGCTTAATACAACCTTTGGAAGCCACAAACTCAATATCAAAACAAAACAAAACAAGATACAAGTTACTATTCATCATCTTCTCCAACTGTTAATCACTGAATCGAATGGGTAAAACACAGAGATGAAGCGAGCTCTTACCATGGTTGCATAGAGCTTCTCGAGAGCTTCGATTTGAGTGGTAGAACGCCAAAAACCGCCGAGAGAAACTCAAGTTATGATCAATTCTTTCTCCACCATTTTTCTTCTCTCTTTTCTCCCGAATTTTCCTTCTTCTTTTTCTTTTCTTTGTTTTGGTTAATAAAGATAAGGATGCTGATTTTTGTTAATATAGGGGTGAGTCATAGCTCTTAGCTTGTGACACTTGTCCAACATATATTGGTTTAGCTAAAGCAGCTTTACTGGTTCGTTTAATTTCGTAGAACGCTCGCAAGGTTTCTCGAGGGTTCTATCGAGGTATTTTACCGAAATCGTTCTCGATACTTCTAATTCATTTATCAAATCCATATCCATAGAATTAATAATTTAAATCCTTAATTATCCTCAAATAATAATTATTTAGTCCGTTTTTGGTGAAATTTCGGAGAAAACGAAAAATGCTATTTTTCTGATTCTGACAGCTTCTGCATTCTTTTATTTCCATCGTAGATCACTAATGCGACTTTGAAAGTTTATTATATCGTCCCGCATATAGGGTGGTCTGAAAAACTTTTAAATGAAGAGTTACTATTCATCAATGGTTTTTCTATAATACTTTGGATCAAAATCCGTTCCAATATTCCTGATCTATTTTCTCTCTACTCTTTGCACTTAGAAAACGTTCTAGTGCTTTCCCGGGCGTACGCTATCTTGTTTACGGAGTTGTCGGATGTATTCCAGATATTGATTTGGATGACATAAAAATACTTTCCTTCCCTGGAGTATTGTATTCTTATCTTCCAGATTGATTGTTCTTATTTATATGTTTAGTCCATTCTTACTATTCTCAAAATGTTTGAAAACCGAAATTCATATTCATTTCATAACTTGATTCTCAAAGTCATTGCCACTATCCATATTTACATCAACATATAATAAAAGTTTTAATTCTACCCAAAATCTGGGGTCTTACAGTCTCCCCTCCTTAAAAGGATTCCGTCCCGGAATCACTCTGAAAACAAATGGGGATATCTTTCTAGCATCTCGCTCTCTAGCTCCCAAGTTGATTCTTCCACATTATGATTCCTCCATACCACTCTGGCTAGTTTGATGACCTTGTTTCGGAGTACTTGTTCCTTTCGATCTATAATTTTCATTGGTTGCTCCACATAGGTCAAGTCTGGTTGTATGTCTACGTGCTCGTACTCTACATATGCCGGGCATCTATAGTATACTGACGTAGCATTGACACATGAACCCCGTTATGACCATTCTACAAGTTTGGGGGGGGTAAGGCTGGCTCGTAGGCCACCTTCCTGACGCGTCTTAAATCTCAGATGGCCCAATGAATCTCGGGCTCACTTCCCTTTCTTTTCAAATCTCATTAATTCTTTCCCTGGAGATACCTTTAGCATCACGAATCTCTAACCTCATATTCTCTATCTTGTTTGCACAGAAATACACCAGCATAAACTTGCTTGCCATTCATCAACTTGCCATTTAGCTTATCAGTAGCAGTACTATCTCTATACTCGCGGGCTTAGTCCGCATACTTTCTCTGTCTGTCTTGGTTGTCACTAGCCGCTTGTTGGTGAAATCTTTTGTCTTTCTAGTTTGTTGGACTAACTTGGGTGTTGTGTAAAATCTCATCTTTTAATTCCCGATCATTCGGAATCCATCTCTGTCTCATTTTAAAGTAAGGGTATCGGCCACCACATTGGCCTTCCCCGGATGGTAGTGTATCTCACAGTCATAATCCTAGGTCAATTCTAGCCATTTCTCCATCTCATGCTATCTACTATCATGGGTAACTCAAAGCCAATTCATTACATTCCATAAAATTTGTGGGTGCATTAGTCAACCCAAAATAACTTCGCTGAAAACTCGAAGTGTCTATTCCTAGTACGAATCGCAGTCTTGGGCATATCCTCTGATTTAACTTCCAACTGGTGATACCCAGTTCTTAAATAAATTGGAAATACACAGCGTTCTTCCGCTGATCAAACAATCATTTACAAGGGTACCTATTCTCCATGTCAAACTCATACAACTCTCGAGGTTCGATATATAATCTTGTGCTAAAATCTTTCTCTCTTACAACAACACCGGGCTCTCCACGGTGGTACACTGGGTCTTATCATATCCTTATACAACAACTCTTGTAACTGAGTCACTAACTCTTTCATTCCCACTATACTCTGAATACTCGGTATTCATTCTCATGTCATCCCAATCGATATTTGGTAGCGCATTAAGATCTTGTAAAATCTCCCAAAACCATTGTAGTTTCCTCTATACTTGGTGCCTCTTTTCTTGGCGTCAACCATAAGAGCTAATTAAGCCTCGTATCTCTGGCGTAATAGTTTCTTAGTCTGAACTATATTCAAGAATCTCTGAATCTGTCTTCGTTCTTTATTTATTACTCTCTCTCTCCCTTACAATCAGTTTGGGCCCCATTGGGTGTCAACCAACCCATTCTTATTATAATATCCACTTTTCCCAACTTGAAAGGGATCAGGTCTATCAAAAGTGTCGACCTCATATTTCTAATTCACAACTTGGATGTACCAGTCTTATGGGAAAATCCCTCGATTGGCTATTTCTACTTGTAATTATTCCCTCAGCGTCTCGGCCTTAAGGTTTAATCGTCATGCAACATCTCGATATACGACAATGCATTAGCTCTGTCTAAACAGTGTAGAAGGGCACCTGCTATTTAAAGGTCCTGATAGTGGGCTGCTTGTTGGAGGTAGCCCTGGTTGAAACCTACTGGCTTTCTTTTATTCTGTGTTCACAAACTCCGGAACAAACCTCAATAATTCGGAAAACTTGGCCTCATACTCGGTCACAGTCATGGTTTCTTGTTTTAACTCTTTAACTTTCATTTTCATCCGGGTCTCCATATATTTCCGGAAATTATTCCTCTAAAAACAACACACGCTGCACCTCTCCCAAGCCACAATACCAGCTCCCTCTGACTCCATCGCCAGTACTTATCTTGCTAACCCAGAGGTTGTGTCCATTCGTAAACAAATCCTCCAAAATCTCAATTCCACTATAGGGCATCTATCTAACACCGTTGTCACTGGAGTTCACGTCACATCGCTATTCCTTTCACATATATCGATTGACACGCTTTCCATTATCATAATATCCTTGGAAGAATAAACCAATTTCATTGATATATCACTAATATTCTATTCGTCTTAGGGATTCGCTCATGTCATAGGCGATTTCGTTGCGAATCTAATTCCTATCAGCGAATTTTGACTTATTTGACCTGATTGGCCTCCCCTTGAAATTCAATAAGGATAACAAAATTTATGGGGCTTTGAAAGATAGCTCCCATATCAAAGAAAATGTCACACACTGGTGATCATAAGGTTATGAGTTTTAAGGTAACCTTATTGGAGGTAAGAGAATTTTACCGAGAGATCAATATGATCATAAGAACTCAACGTTGTGTGCCTCAATTGAGACATTACTAAAGGTAATTAGCCTTCTTGTATTTCACAACTTACAAGTGATGGCGTCCCATCCGACTTCTATCACACAGACAGATAGTCCTTGTAGCCCCTATAAGTATAGGGTTGTTCGTCTCAGTGGAAGTTGAAAAGTATGAAAGCAATTCGAGATCAATTTAATGATTATCGCCTTTCGACAATATTTCTCAAAGGAACACCTTGGATTAAAATGGAACAGATTCCAAAGGTGCGGTTTTCCAAAGAAAATACAAAGAAAAGAATAACCACAAGATACTGGTACTTAACAAACAAGTGGTGATATATCACCACAGGGTCATTCATTATTTGAAGAAAAGTGAAAGCTTAAATAACATCATTTGGCAGGGCTTCGAAAACCTGAAAGTAGGCATTGTGACAGCCTCTGGCACAAGTGAAACTGAATATGGTTTAGCACAAGTGTTATAAAATAACTTCGGAAAGGGAATATACCCTTTATCAGAATTCTTTCCTGGAGAGAGGTCAAGATAGATCATAGATTGGGGAAATATCCCACATAATTTTGCAAATGGGGAGGGTACTACCAAGGTCTCTACGGATGCCTTCTATGTCGGCTCCTCTAATGGATAATCGTTCAATTCCAAAGCTTTTCTTCTCCATGCACACCCTAAGGTGCTCGATACCTACGTTATTGCCGACTCATAATAGTCGTTAAGGATTCAACCATCGACCTTTGCAATCGCAGGGAATTCTATTCGACTAGGCGCAAACATCTCAAGTAAGCGTTCTGTTCTATAAGAAGACTTCGATACCGTTGTCGCCCGTAGCAATGAAAATTCCACATGTCGACTGGGCAGTACTCCGGAAGATCGTTAGAAACTACAAGATTAAATCTGGTCTCTATTTCAATCATCCTTATATCCAATATTCCTTCTCCCATATCAATCCCGGGCGCTACATAAGCTTAACACTTTTGGCACAATAGCCTTTTCATTTAAGTCAATCCCGGAATTTATCAGTCCGTCTTGGTCCTTAAATATATTTCGCCTTTACCGTCCAATCTCAACTTCCTCATTTAATCTCTACAATCACTTATAGCAATCAGGGTCTGTCCACCAACCCATATAACGGCTATCTTACCCAATCCACAGGGTTCGCTCTGATTTCCACTCTCTTTGGTGACATCCTCCGGTAATCAGAAAGACAAGGTTTGCCAAAATTTGCTGAATTTCTTCCAAAAATCAGGGAAATTTGATCAATCTTATTACCTACTAGTAATGCTCGGATCTGATTTCCGACCTTTCTGTTCTATCCTCATAATTCCTTCCTGGTTTCCTGAGGGTGGTAAATCTCGTTCTCGATTCCGTCTTAGCGTGCTTGTCTTACAATGGCATTTGCATGGTACATATAACCAAAATTTTCCTTGAGATAATAAAATCTCTCAATGATGTAATAGACACCATTTCCAGTGGAATCGCTGGTCGTGGGGGATTGAAATCTCATAGCCCAAAACAATTTCTTCCACTATTCTAGGCAACTAAGTACCCTTAATCATTCGCGAAAATCTGAACATCTTGGTTCTTACGTATGCCGCCTCCTTATGGGCAACTATAACCGACTACGAGTAACAGGTTTCGTTCAAGTCGAATCAATCCACTGATACTGGCTATACCGCCTCTACCTCTTCTGCTTTGGAGACTCTACTCCATTTTCTTTGTCATATCTCTTGATGAATCATGAACGATCCTTAAACTCTCGTCTCGTCACTTATTTATCCCTTGAAGGTTCGTCCAGTCTTATTGTACGACCTCAAGTAACATACTACATCTTTATCAATCAACACGTCCTCTACAAGATTCTTTCCTTGACCCACTACGGGGTCTTCCTCTAGATCCTCCTATGGATCTTCCTTTATCGGGTCTTCGCCCATCTCAAGAAGCGCATCATCAAATGCCTACTCGAAGGCCTCGGGATCTGGTATCTCAGAATCCCATCCATCTATAACTCATACGAATCGAGGTGACTAACCATGAAGTCCTAAGTACGGCTTCCCAGAAGAAGTCCCTTCTCGGGCTTTATCTTAAACAGTCAGGGTCATGTCTTCTAACTCGACTGCGAACTTAATTTGAGCTCTAGATGCTCTTATCATTATTAAGGGTATTGTAAGACTCGATCTCCTATCATTTCTGAGGACTGTAACCTAACGCTCTGATACCATCTCTGTAACAGCCCCAAATCCGGGGTCAGAGATTTAGGGTTGTCACAATCCATGTACTCCTTACCTTACCTGTATTACTCACACCATTCATAATTTACCTGTTCATGACCCCACAACATATGTCTCACACACACACACACACAGGTTAGAGTCTCAGAAACGACACAATACAACAATTGCGGAATAAATGACTTTTATTACAATACCCAAATGTCTTTTGAATCTGTCACTGATACAATTTCTAAGTAATGTTACATTACCAACTTAGCCTTCTGATGCTCACAATCCTCTCATACCATTCATATCTATACATAAGTTGAATACCAAAAGTTGTAGCCTGATTCGATTGGTTCGTACTACTCTCGAGATCACTGCTAGAAACTGTTTACGGAAATGCCTTGCGAGGTATGTGCCGACCCATTGGCATCCTGCTTCGCTGCTATATAATATATATAAAACAATAGCAAGAGTGAGCGATAGCTCAGCAAGGTAATGAAAGTGTGGCATAATTCTGCCTTTAACTCAACCCAGAATAAAGCGGGTATAAGACAATAATTTGTCAAAATATCTCGATACTGAAATTATATCCTTATCGGAATGTATTCCCAAAAACAGTACTATTATTGTACTTCAAATATCATTTCATAATATTTCTGCAAGCTTTTGCTTGTTAATGGATATCGACTTGTTCCATGAATTTACCCCTCGATCATTGAGGTGGTAACACAACATTAGACTGGCAGCAATTAAATTGCTCCAAGAAAATATCTGTCCCTTGACAGTTTTTGAGTTGAGAGTTTAAAAAGAGTAGCAGTCACTTAAATCAGGTTTCCCATATTTTTGATAGTTGAGCGAGCATTTAAATCCCCTTTAAAGGACAGATTTAAATGGAAAAACATTATTTTGGGAACCTCTTTTGATTTACAAATACTTAATAATATTTATTAAATAAGTAAATCTTCAATTAAATATTCAATAGTAATATCCATTAAATAAATAATCCTTAAATGGATGTTCACACTAATAATCTTTAAGTCAATAATCCTCAAATGAACATTTATAAATAACATTCTTTAAATAAACAATTAATCCTCGAATAACAGTACCCGATATCTTTATCGGAAAATAACCTTTATCATATACGAAATATAATCACTTCTGATTTTTCAAGAAAATCACACGCCCTTATCCTAGGGCAAATATAAAATCCTGGCTTATAGCTGATATCCCATATCTAGCTTAGAAGCCCATACTCCAATCATTTCCAAGTAATAACCTTCGAATGAAGTAATATTCAAATAACATTCCTCAAATCATTTCCAGGTAATTAATACTTTCTAGAAATATAATTAATGTTTAATAATAGCAGTCCTCAAAATAATTAGTACACTGCCGCTGGAATCCCTCCGGGTTTCCACGGCTATCTCTATATCTCAAAATACTGACTCCCGGTCTAGAGTCGAAAACAAGAAGTATGCTCTTATCTCTAGAGCTACAAGGTATACCGGTTCATAAGTACATTATCTCAAAGCTCGTATATAAACCAAAATCAAATTCTATTTTATACAATATATAACATGTATCGCAAAACTGTATAACTCCACACACGGCAAAAGCAGTAATATATAATCAATACTTCAAAGTATAGATTTAGGAAACTTGCCACAATACTTGCAACAAAGGTTTGGTATATAAATTGGGAATACACAAGTATTGAACATAGGAAAATATACATACTCTGAATAATAGAGTAAGGTTTAGTAAACTTGCCTGATGCTCGAGAGGTGATAGGGCTCCTGACCATGTCGAACAATCTAGACAAAGTCAAACGAAAGCACACGGTTAATCCCCTCGATAAACCACTTATAACTCAATGCTTAAACACGTAAGCGAAACACAACCAAGGAATTACTAACTCGTTATAGGTTCATACTAAGTCCATGTTATCCGTTAAATACTTATATCATAAGTTTGGTTCGAAATCAATCCTCAAATCCAAGTTATACTTCACCATTTGGAACCTTGGTTTTTAAGTCTCGCTCTTAGTGGTTTTCACTTGCGCGCCCTCGACTAAAACATTTTTATAAAATCGAAAAATAATCTTTTTAATCCGAATCGTTTTCGTGAGCCTTCCTAACTGTCTCTAGTATTATTCCTCAAAGTTTCACATTTTAATATGGCTCCGAAGTGGTCCAAATATAGCCTCAAATTTGCTGAACAGAGATGAGTCATTCTTCCGAATGGCGTTTACTAAAACTCACTTTTCTCCTAAACCGTAAATCGTATAGACATGATCTTTATATCAAAACAAACCTTAAAACAAGACCTACATGTTCATGGTCAGTTCTGTTCAAAAATATTACCAGACCAGTTCGTAATTCTTGCTCAAAACAGCCTTAAATCAATTGGGCATTACGACGGCTATAATCGTAACGTTTTCCATTTTCAAAACACACTCAAATCAATACCAAACAATCCCAAACTCACCATCCACCTTATACACCCTCCACTCAGTCAAATCCTCCATGAATAATCACAATAAATTCATAACCCATTCTCCAAACTCAACCAACAATTCATCTAATTACTTAATCATGCTCTTAACTTTACATAAACATCAAAACCATTTCAAAACTCATATCAAACTCAAAGGGGCAGAGGTTTATACCTTCCTCCAAGCTTGCTTTCTGCCATACTCCTGATGTAGCCTTAGATTCTTGCTTAATACAACCTTTGGAAGCCACAAACTCAATATCAAAACAAAACAAAACAAGATACAAGTTACTATTCATCATCTTCTCCAACTGTTAATCACTGAATCGAATGGGTAAAACACAGAGATGAAGCGAGCTCTTACCATGGTTGCATAGAGCTTCTCGAGAGCTTCGATTTGAGTGGTAGAACGCCAAAAACCGCCGAGAGAAACTCAAGTTATGATCAATTCTTTCTCCACCATTTTTCTTCTCTCTTTTCTCCCGAATTTTCCTTCTTCTTTTTCTTTTCTTTGTTTTGGTTAATAAAGATAAGGATGCTGATTTTTGTTAATATAGGGGTGAGTCATAGCTCTTAGCTTGTGACACTTGTCCAACATGCATTGGTTTAGCTAAAGCAGCTTTACTGGTTCGTTTAATTTCGTAGAACGCTCGCAAGGTTTCTCGAGGGTTCTATCGAGGTATTTTACCGAAATCGTTCTCGATACTTCTAATTCATTTATCAAATCCATATCCATAGAATTAATAATTTAAATCCTTAATTATCCTCAAATAATAATTATTTAGTCCGTTTTTGGTGAAATTTCGGAGAAAACGAAAAATGCTATTTTTCTGATTCTGACAGCTTCTGCATTCTTTTATTTCCATCGTAGATCACTAATGCGACTTTGAAAGTTTATTATATCGTCCCGCATATAGGGTGGTCTGAAAAACTTTTAAATGAAGAGTTACTATTCATCAATGGTTTTTCTATAATACTTTGGATCAAAATCCGTTCCAATATTCCTGATCTATTTTCTCTCTACTCTTTGCACTTAGAAAACGTTCTAGTGCTTTCCCGGGCGTACGCTATCTTGTTTACGGAGTTGTCGGATGTATTCCAGATATTGATTTGGATGACATAAAAATACTTTCCTTCCCTGGAGTATTGTATTCTTATCTTCCAGATTGATTGTTCTTATTTATATGTTTAGTCCATTCTTACTATTCTCAAAATGTTTGAAAACCGAAATTCATATTCATTTCATAACTTGATTCTCAAAGTCATTGCCACTATCCATATTTACATCAACATATAATAAAAGTTTTAATTCTACCCAAAATCTGGGGTCTTACATAATTCACTGTTTGGGTCATATCTTGAGTTCTAGAAGTCAGAATTGGACGATTTAACAGCCCACGCGAAGATAATGGAAATATATTTTATTATAAAGTGGTCCAAATATCAAATTACTTCAGGAACGGCTCATATTTACTGAAGAAAAGTCAGCTACGAATTTTCCTTGTAAAACAGAATCAGTTTAGGAAACGTACTTGTACTTTCCTCAAGGCATTAAAATATTTGAGGATATATACAGAGATATACAGATATACAGATAGACATAGATACAGACATAGGGAGTGGATCTTGTAATTTTTCTTCTTGGAGAAAGATTGAAGGTTTTCTTCTCTGTTCTTAATATTATTATTATGTGTTCTTATTATATTATGTGTTCTGTTAGTTTAATTATGAGTGAGTAGTTATTTAATCTAGGGTTAAGTTGAACCCTAGTTATGATTGATGTATGATTTTCCATAACCCCCCAATTCAGTTATGTTGTATGCTCTTGCTTATTGAGTTGTGCTTAATTAACAATAACATGTCAGACGTGATTATGCGTATTGTTTGAACCTAATATCTATTTATCATCGAAAGTTGGACTTAGATGGTTGTGATTTATCCAATAAGGACATGAACTTCTCCATAAAAATAGGTAGAACGGATTGTTAGGAAGTTAGGATGCTGTGTTTAATGTCTCTAAATTGCATGATACCATGAAAATAGGCTTGAGTGTATTTTAGAGAAGCCATTAATACTCGAGAGAGGTTATTGGTATTTTATAGGGCGCATCTTTCCTCTTGAGTCGCATATGATTAATTGGGGTGGAAAATCATGATTGCATTGATTCATGCTAGTGGGGATACTTAATTCTAGATGTTTTTAGTTAATTCATAAATACCACATATTTGCTTTAGTATAATATTTAGATTAATAATCTCTCAACAATTTATTGTGTTACTTGCTTAGTTGAATTTAATCAAGAATAACTAGTGATTGATACGTTTGTCCCTGTGGGATCGACTCTGACTTGCCCTACTACATAGTTAGAAGGATTTGTTAGATATTATTATTTGATAGGCACGCGACAGCCTTGTCAAATTTTTGGCGCCGCTGCCGGGGACAAAGCGGTATTAGATTAGTTACTTTTTGAGTAAGTTTAGCTAAGTCTTTTAGTTGTGTTGCTTCGGCTATTATTCCCTTGTTATTTGATCTTTGTTTCTAGTTTCCTTGTTGCATGCACACTCGAAGTTCAGGTACAGAAAATTTAATTGCTCTTGATCCTGAAATTGAAGCTACAGCAAGAAGACAAGCAGGACTACGAAGGAAAAATAAAGACAAGGAAGTTATGGGTGAGACAACAGCAAAAGCCCTCAGGGAGCATGGTATGCCAGACACTACAAACGTACTCTCCAGTATTGTCAGACCAACAATCACGGCTACCCACTTTGAACTCAAGCCACAATTCATCCAATTTGTCTCCAATGATTCTTTCGCAGGATTGTCCACTGAAAATCCTGTTGATCATCTTGAGAGTTTTCTGGAAAAGTGTGATACTATAAAGCTGACCAATGTTAGTGATGATGCTATTAAGCTGCGTTTATTTCCATTCTCTCTTCGAGATGCAGCAAAAGATTGGTTGAAGGATGAAGGACCAAACACATTCACTACTTGGGATAGTCTAGCAAAGGCGTTTCTACTTAAATTCTTTAGTCAGAAGAAGACTTCAAAGCTCAGGAATGAAATATCTAACTTTCGTCAAGATGATGACGAGTCACTTCATGATGCTTGGAGAAGATTCAAACGACTTCAGAGACAATGCCCTCACCATGGAATTCCTGACTGGTTGTTGATCCAAACATTCTACAATGGGTTAACACAAGAGTTTCGAAATTTTGTTGATGCTTCTTCTGGTGGATCTATTATGAAAAAGAGTACGGAGGATGCGAAAACTTTGTTAGACGAGACGGCGTCTAATGATAATTATCCTTACAGTGACAGAAATCATCCTAAGAAGGGTGGTAAGTATGATGTTGATGCTCTAACCATGTTGAATACTACTATGCAGGCAATGGTTAAGAAGATTGAGCAATTGGATTCTAGAACTTCATCTACAGTTGCCTCATGTGAAATATGCGGTGTAGTTGGACACACTCAACATGCTTGTCAATACAATCCCTCTGGAACAGCAATGGAACAAGCAAATGCCCTCTACAACCAAAATCAAAGGCCACAATATAATCCTTACTCCAACACATACAATCCAGGTTGGAGAGATCATCCTAATTTCTCCTACAGAAATAGTCAGGCTCAAGCTCAACCTCCACAAAATAATTTTTCTCAGCCGCCAGGTTTTCAACAAGCTCAGCCGCAAAAATCTAACTTGGAGAATCTTTTGGAAGGATTTATCTCTACACAGGCAAAGAAGAATGATTACTTTGACTCGAGTATCAATGAGATAAAGGCTCATAACAAGTTAATGGAGAATTCAATCACTCAAATTTCTCAACAGTTGAGCCAACTTAACAAGTCTTCAAGCCAACTTCCTGGCCAAACTGAACAACCACATAAAGCCCACATGAATGCTATAACGTTAAGAAGTTATAAGGAATTGCAAGGGCCAGAGATGAAGATGAGTACTGATAATTTGAACGTTGAGGAAGATACGGAGAAAATTCAATTTGAAAATGTGGTTGTGCAAGAAGCGATTGAAGAAGAGAAGAAGGAACCCACAGTTGCTCCAGTCAGACCTTATGTACCACCTGTTCCATTTCCGTAAAGATTAGTGCAAGCTAGGCTTGGAGAGAAGTTTATGAAGTTTATGGAGATCTTGAAGAGGTTAGAACTTAATATCCCTTTCTTAGATGTTATCAAGGAGATGCCTTCTTATGGGAAGTTTCTTAGGGAATTATTGTCAAACAAAAGAAAGATTGAAGAAAGTTCTACTATCTCATTAACGGCAGAGTGTAGTGCCATCTTGCAGAATAGTCTTCCTAAAAAGCTAGCTGATCCAGGTAGCTATTCTATTCCTGTGAAACTTGGGAATTTTGAAATCAAAAGAGCTCTATGTGATCTTGGGGCAAGTGTAAGTCTAATGCCCTTAACAATCTACAATAAGCTTCAGATGGGTGAACTCAAACCCACACGTATATCTTTACAACTTGCAGATAGAAGTGTAAAAGTTCCACTTGGAATACTTGAAGATGTTCCTGTCAAGGTAGGAAAGTTTTTTATTCCATGTGATTTTGTTGTCATGGAGATGGAGGAAGATGCACAAAATTCTATCATTCTTGGAAGACCTTTCTTAGCTATAGCTGGTGCAAAAGTTGATATGATGCATGGAAAAATTTCTTTTGAAGTTGGAGATGAGAAATTGGAATTTAAATTTTCCAACTCTTCGCTTAGCCCTTCTCTGAAGAAGAGTGATCTTGGAAATAATAATGAACCTGTTCTTATGGTTAAGTCTTTGGGTGGAGATCAAGATATGAAGGTTGATATTTTTCTCTCTAAACCTCCAGCAATTTTGGTGAGAGATTTACATGTCACTAATGTTGATTTAAAGCCTTCAACAATGAAATCGATTGGTGAAATTCAGTTTGGTGGATTATCTGTTGAAGATCCTGATGCTCATATTGAAAACTTTTTGAAGATTTGTGATACTATCAAGTGTGATGGAGTTTCTGATGAGGCCATTCGACTTCGATTATTTCCTTTCTCTCTAAGGGATGGAGCTAAAAATTGGTTATTTTCATTACCCTCAAATTCCATTACTACTTGGGAAGACTTACTTATAAAATTTCTTTTTAAGTTTGTCTCACGAGATGAAACGACAAGGATAGTTGTTGCACTCTTAAAGTTTGCTCGAGATAGAAGAGTTGTATTGTTGGATAAAGCCGTGGATGAAAGTTATAAGTTTTTGGGAGATGTCATGAGAAAATATATTGAGAAAGTGGATGCTCCACTTTCGATCCATTCACCTGGTTGATTAACAAGAAGGTCGAGCTAAAGACCTTAAAAAAGCGCTTCTTGGGAGGCAACCCAAGATTTTGGAGGAGGAACACTCTCCCACAATTTTCAACTGGGACTTCATGCACTAGGGGAGTATTTCTAACCTTTCTTTGTATAATTTTTCACTTTTATTCTTTTTGTATTTCTTTTAGGATCTTGTTAGTTTTGTATATTTATATATATTATTCATTGAGGACAATAAACCGCTTAAGTGTGGGGATGGGTTCTTAATAATAATATAAAAATTCCAAAAAAAATTGAAAATTTTAAAACTTTTTGTATATAATTGCCTAGTCTCAAAAGCATGTTAGCATGGATAAGTACACATTGTGTAGATTAATTTCGCATGATTAATTCTGAGTGTCACTTTCATGATAAATCATTTGATGCTTAGTAATTCCTTGTGTGCTTGCGAAAATTTGAAAACTTGAGATGTTTCTTGGTCAATTTTAGTGAGTTAAGCATGCTTTCACCTTGTGAGGATTTGAACCTAATTTATGATTGATAGATTTTTTATCAATCCATTTTTTTTGTTGTGTGATGTTCATCATGATTCTTGTTGCTCTAGAACTTGTTTTAAACCGTTTTGAGACTACATGATATGTGTATGCATGAATATGATAAAGGCACTAGGATTAACCTCATTTACCCAAAACAGTACCCATATAAAAAATAATCCTTAGTGAACCCCTTGAGCTTATATCCGTTTCTTTCGTATATCACCAATCTAAAAGTTTTGAGCCTACTTATTTATTCTTGTCTTGATTTACTGGTAGAGCATATTGATTCAATTCATGGGTTGGTGAATATTTAGTGTGGGGATTTCTTTTGGTTAAAGTGTTACATTTTGGTGGGATACAATATGGTATGGAATTGCAAACAAGTATCAAGTACTCCTTTGAGATCAATGGGTGGCAAGTGCAATCTTATATGAAAGGGACGATCCATGTGTGCTGGTATTAAGTACGTTCTTGGTGACTTTTCACTGCCCTTGGTTACTGGAGAATGACTTGATTTTTAAAAGAAAAAGAAAAAAAAAGAGAAGTTATGAGCAAGATGAAGATAAAGTAGAGTTGTGTTCATATGATTGATACAATGTGAAAGTGGGAAAGTACATGGGGTATATGTGCTTCGAGGTTTATTGCGTGTGAAAGCTTGATCAACTTTTACATGATCTAAGTTTCATGTTGGGTGCTTTAATTAAAAGTGAACACTATGCTCTATTAGTTATCAAGTTTAGTCACTTGTTAGCCTGTTTTTGTGATATCCTACCCGTACCTAAGCCCCGTTACAACCTTTAACAAAGACCTTTTGATTCATGTATGCATATATACGAGGTGGTGGAGATTTGGTGGACAACCAAGCATATGGTAGCACATGAGTACATTGATTGAACTTGAGCGATACACTTATACCCATACACTTATGTGAAGTGAGAGCAATTTGAGATTTATCCATAGCATGCTTACTTGTTGAATGCGACTTTGATGTCTATCTCATGATATTTTTGTCTATCTAGACATTGTGTGCATACTTGGATTATTTTGGGTCAATGATGCTTAAAGTGAGAGTACTTGTACTTTCAGACACTTTCAGGTTGTTATGTGATTGATATTTACAATGTGTGGAGTACTATGACATGTTGCATGTTTGAGAGACTTGGTGGTTGAAAATATTTGATTTTGTGGGTATATCTTCTATAAACCCTCACGAGACAAAACTCGTCCTACTAGGGCTACCTGGAGGTTTAACGGCTTGTTGCATACGCTCAATGCAATCGTGTCATCTACGAAAGTGGTGGTTCTATTAGTTATTATTAATTTTATTTCTTTATTTGCCCGAGGACGTGCAAAATGCTAAGTGTGGGGATGTTTGATAGAATATATATTTATATATATTTTATATGATTTTATTCATCATATTTATTATATTTTGCATTTAATTGGATTTTTATTTAATAGATTTTAATGTTCTATTGTAGGAAGCAAGAAAATCCTAAACTTGGAAGGATTGGAGAATAAAGAGCTTAATTTGGAGATTTATTAGAAGGAAATTCGAATTTGTTGGGCTGCCTGCACATAATTCACTGTTTGGGTCATATCTTGAGTTCTAGAAGTCAGAATTGGACGATTTAACAGCCCACGCGAAGATAATGGAAATATATTTTATTATAAAGTGGTCCAAATATCAAATTACTTCAGGAACGGCTCATATTTACTGAAGAAAAGTCAGCTACGAATTTTCCTTGTAAAACAGAATCAGTTTAGGAAACGTACTTGTACTTTCCTCAAGGCATTAAAATATTTGAGGATATATACAGAGATATACAGATATACAGATAGACATAGATACAGACATAGGGAGTGGATCTTGTAATTTTTCTTCTTGGAGAAAGATTGAAGGTTTTCTTCTCTGTTCTTAATATTATTATTATGTGTTCTTATTATATTATGTGTTCTGTTAGTTTAATTATGAGTGAGTAGTTATTTAATCTAGGGTTAAGTTGAACCCTAGTTATGATTGATGTATGATTTTCCATAACCCCCCAATTCAGTTATGTTGTATGCTCTTGCTTATTGAGTTGTGCTTAATTAACAATAACATGTCAGACGTGATTATGCGTATTGTTTGAACCTAATATCTATTTATCATCGAAAGTTGGACTTAGATGGTTGTGATTTATCCAATAAGGACATGAACTTCTCCATGAAAATAGGTAGAACGGATTGTTAGGAAGTTAGGATGCTGTGTTTAATGTCTCTAAATTGCATGATACCATGAAAATAGGCTTGAGTGTATTTTAGAGAAGCCATTAATACTCGAGAGAGGTTATTGGTATTTTATAGGGCGCATGTAACAGCCCCAGATCCGGGGTCGGGGATCCGATCGTTACGGTCTCAATTCCCATCAATAATACTTGCACTTGAATCAAAACAATTAAACTACATGCTGTGACCCCACAATAACAACACCACTCACACAACAAGTTATAGTTCCAGAGATGAAATTGGAATAAGTATCTAGTCATATGATCCACAAGTTATAAGTTATTACAAACCCAAAAGATTACAGAGCATTTAAAAGTTCTTGCCGTTGATTACATTAATCATAAGATACATAAGTCTGATACACAAAAGCTGAAGCTTAGAACACTAGTGGTTACTACCTCAGCTATGGCGGCTACGACATCAACGGGTAAATCTCTGACGACTGCTACCCGCTTTCGCGGGGTGTGACTGTTGCGGGCCATCTGCTCTAGCTGTTGTTGTGATATAAATAAATAAAGCAAGGGTGAGCAATAGAGCCCACCAAAAATAACTTATAACAGATTACCAAAGTATAACAATTCAAAGATATATTGCAGTCACATGTTATGCCTTCAACAGATAAGAAACTAGTATAGCGTAAAGGATGAAGTTACGAGGAAAATTAATGGGATATTTTCGTAACCCAAAGTCCACTTATGCATATATATCCTTAATCAGGTTTTACCAGACTCATAACTTATAGAATAAAAGATGAAGTTGCATGAATTTGTTGTCACTTCATTCCCAAACGCTTCTCAACCCCCTGCCAACACGATTGGTCCTTCACCCCAATACATGTTGCAGGAAAATATCCAAATTGGATGATGAACCAATACTGGAGCCTTCTCCGCGCCCGTCGTACCAACCTTACTATGATCAGTAGCAGGTTTGTACAACAAAATTATTTGTTTTCTACATGTAGATGGAAGAATCACGACAGCCTGACATTGTCTACCGCCTTTCTGGATCTCCCGGCCAACGGTTGGGCCAATAAAGTGATGGATCGGCGCGACTCGACCTCTTACACGTTGCTCCTAGTTCAGATTAAATCCATGACTCTGAAACGTAAAGATCGTCCTCCTTTCCCCAAGTGTGATACTTGTTGATACGACTCCACTAAGTAGTTATATCTAGGTTGGAAAGGAAGATTCTCCAATATTTCCCAAGCGATGCTTGTTAATGGATATCGACTTGTTCCAGGAATTTACCCCTCGATCGTTGAGGTGGTAACACAATATTTGACTTGCAGCAGTTTCGTTGCTCGGAGAAAATACCTGTCCCTTGACAGTTTTGAGTTGGGAATTTAAAATGAAGAGCAGTTACTTAAATCAGGTTTCCCATATTTTTGATAGTGGAGCGAGCATTTGAATTTTCTTAAAAGACAGATTCAAATGGAAAAATAGCTTTTTGGGAACCTCTTTCTGATTTGAAAATAACTAACAATAGTTACTAAATAAGTAAACCTTAAATGAATATTTGAAAATAATATTCATTAAATAAATAATCCTTAAATGAATATTTGAAAATAATATTCATTAAATAAATAATCCTTAAATGAATATTGGAAAATAATATTCATTAAATAAATAATATTTAAATGAATATTTGAAAATAATATTCATTAAATAAATAATCCTTAAATGAATATTTGAAAATAATATTCATTAAATACATAATATTTAAATGAATATTTGAAAATAATATTCCTTTAATAAATAATCGTCTTAATGTCAATAATCCTCAAATGAATATAATTAATAACCTTTAAGTAAATTAATAATCCTCGAACGACAGTACCCGATATCTTTATCGGAAAATAACTTTTATCAAATACCAATTATAATCAATACATATCTTTCAAGAAAATCACACGCCCTTATCCTAGGGCAACTATAAAATTCCTGGCCTATAGCTGATATCCCATATCTAACTCATAAGCCCCAACTTCAAGTCATAATCCTCAAGTATTGCTATACATAGCAATTCGAAAACAAGTATGCAGTTTATATATATCGCAATCACATATCATAATCGAGAACAATTATTATCACAACAACAGTAGAATAGGTTTAGAAAACTTGCCTGGTGGTGAGGTAGGGGTAGTGTGCCTCGAGTCAATCCGGCGATCTATACATAGTCAAAATATCCAAGGTTAATCACTTGAATACTTGCACGAAACTAAGTATGTACTTTACTTAAACCAAGACATGATTTCTAGTTAACTCCTTAAGAATCCTCTTGCGCACGCTCGACTCGAACATTTTTATAAAATAGAGATTAAATCCTTTTAACACGAAATCTTTTCGAGAGTCCTCCTAAACATACCTAGCATGTTAACACAAAGTTTCACATTCTGATTGGTCACTTAAGGGGTTTGATCATTGCCTCAAAGTTGGCTAAGTGGTATAGCTCGGTTTCTCGAAACATCCTTAACTAAAATACTCGTTTCTCCTAAACCGTAATTCGGAATCACATGATCTTTATATCAAAACGAACCTTGAAACAATACCTACACAATACTAGGCAGTGGTGACTCTGGACAGAAGTCTTTATGTCCGAACATCACAGACACAACAGAGCTAGGGAAAATCGGGCATTATAACGGCTATGTTTTAACGATTCCAAAGTTTAATCATAAACTTACAAGACCAATCCAAACCAATTCACCAAGTCCATTCCTCAACATCATTACTAATTCATAATCATCCCAAATCAGTCAAAACCAACATCTAATTGCTTATCATCAAAACAACATCAAACTTTCATCACACCTCCGATAAAACCACTCAATCATCCTTATGATTATACCAACTAAAGTATACTCAAAACTAACCATACAAATCATATCATAACTAAGGGTTCAAGAGTTTTATACCTTCCTTGGAGTGTATATGAGCCTAACAAGCCTTGTATAGTCCTTATATAGCCTTAAGATAGCTTGAATCAACAAAAGAAATCAAGAATCAAAAGTTAGTTCTTGAAATCACTATTCATTTCACTATTCATGCTCATCTTTGACCTAGGATTTGAACATGATACAATCCATGGATGATGCTAAGATTAAGAGCATACCTTAGTTTGGAAATATGGAAGGTTTTGAATCCAAGAGCAAGATTTATGGATGAGTGGATGATTGATCTTTGAAAAAGTATCCTTGTTTTCTTTAAAAGGGGCCGAATGGTTCTTTGTAAAAAGGGGGGAGTTGTTCTTTCTTTTCTTGCCTTGGATAATGATAGAAATGCTGATTTTTTGTTAAGAAGTGGTGAGTCATCACATTTTTGGCTTGTCACAGGGGCACGTGTCACACATGCAGGAGTCCTGATAAAGTAGCTTTACTGGTTTGCTTTATTGGTTTGTTTCCTTTCACATGGATGATCCAAATGTTGCATTCCTCGACTTAATCTTGTTACATGTTACTTCCATGTCTGTATTTAATCTCGTAAGTGTTTCATCTCCGTTTAATCGCGTAAAAAGTTCGCAGGGTTTCTTAAGTGTTCTATCGAAGTAGTTTATCGTAATCGTTCTTAATATCTCCAATTCTTTCATTAAATTCATATCCATGGAATTGATAATTTAAATTCTTAATTATTCTCAAATAATAATTAATCCGTCCGTTAATGGCGAAATTTCGGAGAAAACGGAAATGCTATTTTTCTGATTCTGACAGCTTTTGCATTCCTTTATTTTCATCGTAGATCACTAATACGGCTTTGAAAGTTCATCATATCGACCCGTATATAGGGTGGTCTGGAAACTTTTAAACGACAAAATTTACTATTCATCAAAAGTTACTATTCATCAGAAGTTACTATTCATCAGTGGTTTTTCTATAATCCTTTGGATCAATATTCGTTCCAATATTCCTGGTTTACTTCTCTTTATTCTTTGCACTTAGAAAACGTTCTAGTGCTTTCTCGGGCATACGCTATCTTGTTTACGGAGTTGTCGGATGCATTCCAGATATTGATTTGGATGACATAAAAATACTTTTCTTCCCTGGAGTATTGTATTCTTACCTTCCAGATTGATTGTTCTTATTTATATGTTCAGTCCATTCTTATTATTCTCAAAATGTTTGAAAACTGAAATTCATAATCATTCATACTTAATTCTCAAGTAATTGCCACTATCCATAATCACATCAACATATAATAAAAGTTTTAATTCTACCCAAAAATCTGGGGTCTTACAGTCTCCCCTCCTTAAAAGGATTCCGTCCCGGAATCACTCTGAAAATAAATGGGGATATCTTTCTAGTATTGCACTTTCTAGTTCCCAAGTTGATTCTTCCACATTATGATTCTGCCATAAAACTCTGACTAGCTTGATGACCTTATTTCGGAGCACTTGTTCCTTTTGATCTATGATTTCCACCGGTTGCTCCACATAGGTTAGGTCTGGCTGCATGTCCACTTGTTCGTACTCCACTATATGCTTAGCATCCGGGTTGTACTTCCTCAACATTGAAACATGAAACACATTATGCACTTGCTGCAGGTTTGGGGGTAAGGCTAGCTCATATGCTAAGTTCCCAATGCGCCTTAAGATTTCAAATGGTCCAATATATCTGGGACTCAGTTTTCCTTTCTTTCCGAACCTCATCAAACCCTTCCAAGGAGATACCTTTAAGAACACTAGGTCTCCCACTTCATATTCCTTGTCCTTCCGAGCCAAATCGGCATACTTCTTTTGTCTATCTTGGGCTGCTACCAGCCGTCCTTTGATTAGTTCTACTATGTCCTTAGTCCGTTGGACCACTTCGGGTCCAAGCATCTTTCGCTCCCCAACTTCATCCCAATACAAGGGAGATCGACATCTTCTTCCATAAAGGGCCTCATAAGGCGGCATTCCTATACTCGAATGAAAACTATTGTTGTAGGAAAACTCAATCAGTGGTAGGTGATCATCCCAATTTCCTTTAAAGTCTATAACACAGACCCTTAACATATCCTCTAGTGTTTGGATGGTCCTTTCACTTTGTCCGTCTGTTTGGGGGTGATAGGCAGTACTCATGTTCAGCCGGGTTCCTACACATTCCTGGAAGCTCCTCCAGAATCTGGAGTTAAATCTGGGATCTCGGTCAGATACTATGGCGACTGGGACTCCGTGCCGCGCCACTATCTCTTTCAAGTAGATATCCACTAATCGGTCGACAGTGTACTTTTCGTTGATCGGAAGAAAGTGGGCTGACTTTGTTAATCGGTCTATGATTACCCATATGGCATCGTGATTGGCCTTGGTCCTTGGTAAACCCACTACGAAATCCATGGCTAGATGTTCCCATTTCCATTCGGGAATCTCTAAGGGTCGTAAAAGTCCACTGGGCCTTTGGTGTTCCGCTTTCACTCGTTGGCAGGTCAAGCATCTGCTTACCCACTCTGCTACGTCCTTTTTCATGTTAGGCCACCAGTAGTATTCTTTCAAATCTCCATACATCTTGGTGCTCCCTGGGTGGATTGAATACCTAGAACTGTGACTCTCGTGTAAAATCTCGTCTTTCAGTTCTCGAACATTCGGAACCCAAACTCGGTAGGTGTACCTCCTTATCCCTTTATCATCCTTGACAGTGTGGATCTCTTCACCGGTCATTGACTGCCTGTCTTCACTTATCATCCTTTCCTGACACCTTCTTATCTTTTCTAGCAACTCTGGCTGCAAGGAAATCTCAAACAGCTTTTCGGTACCGTCTCCGGTCACCTTCACTTCTATTTCCATCTTTTCAAATTCTCTAATCAGTTCTTCCGACGACATTATCGTCTTGAGTCTCTCTTTCCTACTAAGGGCATCAGCCACCACATTGGCCTTCCCTGGGTGATAAAGAATCTCACAGTCATAATCCTTGATCAGCTCTAACCATCTTCTCTGGCGCATGTTGAGCTCCTTTTGGGTAAAAATGTACTTGAGGCTCTTATGGTCAGTGTAAATCTCGCACTTCTCTCCATACAAGTAGTGCCTCCAAATCTTTAAAGCGAAAACTACTGCCGCTAGTTCTAGATCATGAGTAGGATATCGAATCTCATATTCCTTCAATTGTCTCGACGCATAAGCGATTACCTTACCGTGCTGCATCAGCACGCACCCTAATCCCTTATGCGAAGCATCACTGTAAATCACAAAATCTCCTTTTCCGTCTGGTAATGCCAACACAGGGGCAGTCACCAACCTCTTCTTTAACTCTTGGAAACTACTCTCGCACTTTTCCGTCCATTCAAACTTCTCAGTTTTTCGGGTAAGTCGGGTTAACGGGGCTGCGATCTTCGCAAAATCCTTAACGAATCTTCTATAATACCCTGCCAACCCTATGAAACTTCTCACCTCTGTTGGTGTGGTTGGTCGTTCCCAATTTGAAACTGCCTCTATCTTGGAGGGGTCAACCAACACTCCCTCCTTATTGATCACATGTCCTAAAAACTGAACCTCATTTCGCCAGAATTCACACTTTGCGAATTTGGCATACAATTGTTCCTTCCTGAGTATTTCTAGAGTTATCCTCAAATGTTCTGCGTGTTCTGCCTCTGTCTTTGAGTAGATAAGAATATCATCTATGAAAACTATAACAAACTCGTCCAAATACTTCTTGAACACCCTATTCATTAAATCCATGAAAGCTGCCGGGGCATTGGTCAATCCAAATGACATCACCAAGAACTCATAATGTCCATATCTGGTACGGAAAGCAGTCTTTGGAATATCTTCTGGTTTAATCTTTAATTGGTGATATCCGGTTCTCAAGTCAATCTTGGAGAAGTACACAGCATCCTTTAGCTGGTCAAACAAATCGTCTATTCTGGGCAATGGGTACTTATTCTTTATAGTTAGCTTGTTCAACTCTCGGTAGTCGATGCATAACCTCATGCTCCCATCTTTCTTCTTAACAAACAACACGGGTGCCCCCCACGGCGACACACTGGGTCTTATCATACCCTTCTCCAACAGTTCTTGTAACTGGGTAGCTAGCTCTTTCATTTCTACTGGGGCTAACCGGTACGGGGCCTTCGAAACTGGCGCCGTCCCCGGGGCTAATTCAATAGCAAACTCAATTACTCTATCGGGTGGTAATCCTGGAAGATCTTGTGGAAACACATCTTCGAACTCATTGACTACTGGGATGTCCTGTAATCTAGGTACCTCTTTCTGGGTGTCCACGACATATGCTAAGTAAGCCTCATTCCCCTTTCGTAACAATCTTTTGGTCTGTGCCATGGTTAGAAATTTCTGTGTCTGTCTCATCCCCCTAAACACTATTTCCTTCTTTCCTGGGGTATTCAATCTAACCCTCTTCCCTTTACAATCTATTTGTGCGTTATTGCGAGACAACCAATCCATCCCCAAAATGACATCAAATTCTCCTAGTTTAAAAGGAATCAAATCCACACAAAAAGACTGTCCCCCTATTTCTAATTTGCAGTTGGGGTGAATCTGATTAACTGGGACTATTTCGTGATTAGCTATCTCTATTTGTAGGGAATCCTTTAATGGTCGGGCTTTAAGTTTCAATTTATGCGCAAAATCCCTCGATATAAACGACTTAGTTGCTCCAGAATCAAATAAAACATTTGCGCTAACTGAATTTAGAGAAAAGGTACCTGCTATCACATCCGTGTTCCTCACGGCATCCTGCACTGTCATGTTGAAAGTCCTAGCAGTTGGTGGTCTATTGGAGGCAGCCCTGCTTGCCCCTGATGCTGCGGGTCGGTTCATGGGACAATCCTTCTTCATATGACCTTGGCGTCCACACTGAAAACAAGTGAGGCCTTGGCTGACGCTAGGGTTACTCGTAGCACAATTGGTAGCATAATGTCCCCTTCGCCCACACTTATAACAGGTTATCAGTTTTTGGTTGCACACACCGGGATGTTTCCTCCCACAAGTCACACATACTGGTAATGGAGGTTGAGATTGGTAGGAGCGGGACACTCCTGATGGGTTACCGCCCTGGTTTACACTTGTGCTCACGGGTCGTTTGAACCCCGTATTCCTCTCAGGTAGGGAGACTGCTCCGCGGTTAAACCTATTTTGGGGGTTTCCTCCTGAAAAACCTCCACCCATACTTGCATGCTTTCTCTTTATTCCCCCTTTCTCTCTTTCCTTATGCATCTGATCACTCCCTGCTTCCACAATCGAAGCCTTTTGTACCAATGTGGCATAGTCTGTAATCTCCAGAACTGCTACGCGATTCTGAATCCACTGCTTCAATCCCTGCTGAAACCGATTAGCTTTCTTCTCTTCGGTATCTACAAATTCTGGTACAAACCTTGATAGCTCGGTAAACCTTGCCTCATAGTCAGCCACTGTCAAATTATTCTGCTTTAGTTCCAAAAACTTAAGCTCCATCTGAGTCTTCATAAACCTTGGGAAATACTTCTCTAGAAACAATTGCTTAAACCTTTCCCAAGTTACAATAGCGTCCGTCTCCATGTTCTTCTTGGCCTCCCACCAATAATTGGCCTCTCCTTTCAGAAGGTAAGTGGCAAAAACAGTCTTCTGTGCCTCCTCAATACTCAAAATCTCAAAGGACTTTTCCATCTCCTTTATCCAGGCTCTTGCCTCTACTGGGTCAGCCGAACCTTGGAATTCTGGGGGCTTGAGTGACTTAAAGGCCCTAAAAGAGTTTTCTATGGTATTATTGTTCCCTTGGGGTGGTTGGGGGTAGCGGTCCAAATTTTGCCTAAGTAGATTCATAAACTGACCCATGGGGTCTCCACCCTGGTCCCCTTCTCCCTGTTCCGCTTCACCTTCCTCTTCCTCATTTTCAACGTCCGCAGTGAAAAAGGATTCATCTGCCTCCCCGTACCGGGAGTCGTCCTGTTCATTATAATCTTCATCCATTTCTTCATTATACTCAGGGTCTTCCCTATTCTGATTATGGCTTTCTTGATCAGCAGATTCAGGGGGATTTGCCCTAGTTCCCACTCTTCGTGGAGGCATCTTACTGAAATTTGGAAAATTCATATTAAGATCGTTTACTGGGTTACAGATACAGTCATTACATAATTGGGAGACTTCCGCAGTTCTATATTTTATCGCAATTCAATAATAAGGTGCAAACAATAATATAGTAAACTTGTGATCGAGTCATAACAGGACTGGATTCAACTGAAAGGAAACAAATATATACATAGTACTGAAGATACAAAGTCTGGGTCAACATCAACAGTTTGCAAGTACAACTGTTCTACCAACATCTAGTCAAAAGTGAAATACATGGTCTATCCTTCTAGTCAGAAAGGGATAACATATACAATGGAACAATCCCACCAAAAATCGGCACTACTATGTCCGTACGTGACTAGAAGACTAGACTACCATATCACTAACTCTGAAATCAGCCACTGGTGCGGCGCCATGCCCTCACCCTCGCCATGGCTATGCGAAAGATCTCCTCAGCATCAACCCTAGATATCCTGCCATTGCCATCAGTAGGCAAAGCTCGAATCCTCATCCGTGCCCTCAACTCAATGCGAGTCATCGCCCTCCGGGCAACCCGAGGGGGCACAGACCTCCCGCCGCCCTGGCGTACCATCCTGGCATCTCTCTCTACTGCTAGCTGCATCCGGGACTCTGCTAGTCTAGCCTCAGCTACCACCAAATCTGTCTGAACTCTGCTCACGGTCCAGTTGTGCACACACACTGGTATCCCCTCTAACGGAACATGGGGTGGGGTAACCGGCTCGGCTGGTGGTGCAGCCTCTGCCTGCTGTGGCTCAGGGGTAGGCTCCTCATGATCATCGGGGTAAGGGCTCAAGGGCAGTGGTGGAGGGGTAGGGGCTCCCTCAGTAGGAAGTGGAGGCTGGTCCTCAGCATCCCCTTCCACATCCTCAGTATCCGCTAGGGTCTGATCCTCCTCTGGATCCTCATCATCAGAATCCTCGATATCCTCGGTATCCGCATCTATCTGGACCTCCTCCGGGTCCTCCTCAATATCCTCATAGTATGGATCTGAAGTCCTAAGCAAGTCCTCGTCGTGCTGTCTCTCATAAGCCTCAGGGTCAGAGATATAGCTCACCTACACAATAACGAACTATGTTACTATCATGATATTAAAGTTCCCATAAGGGTTTTAGTCGAACTTGGCAAGAGTTCTTATTATCTTAGTGAATTTATTATTGTAATGCTGCCTCATCTCTGGGGTTTATAACTCTAAATCTCTGATACCATTTCTGTAACAGCCCCAGATCCGGGGTCGGGGATCCGATCGTTACGGTCTCAATTCCCATCAATAATACTTGCACTTGAATCAAAACAATTAAACTACATGCTGTGACCCCACAATAACAACACCACTCACACAACAAGTTATAGTTCCAGAGATGAAATTGGAATAAGTATCTAGTCATATGATCCACAAGTTATAAGTTATTACAAACCCAAAAGATTACAGAGCATTTAAAAGTTCTTGCCGTTGATTACATTAATCATAAGATACATAAGTCTGATACACAAAAGCTGAAGCTTAGAACACTAGTGGTTACTACCTCAGCTATGGCGGCTACGACATCAACGGGTAAATCTCTGACGACTGCTACCCGCTTTCGCGGGGTGTGACTGTTGCGGGCCATCTGCTCTAGCTGTTGTTGTGATATAAATAAATAAAGCAAGGGTGAGCAATAGAGCCCACCAAAAATAACTTATAACATATTACCAAAGTATAACAATTCAAAGATATATTGCAGTCACATGTTATGCCTTCAACAGATAAGAAACTAGTATAGCGTAAAGGATGAAGTTACGAGGAAAATTAATGGGATATTTTCGTAACCCAAAGTCCACTTATGCATATATATCCTTAATCAGGTTTTACCAGACTCATAACTTATAGAATAAAAGATGAAGTTGCATGAATTTGTTGTCACTTCATTCCCAAACGCTTCTCAACCCCCTGCCAACACGATTGGTCCTTCACCCCAATACATGTTGCAGGAAAATATCCAAATTGGATGATGAACCAATACTGGAGCCTTCTCCGCGCCCGTCGTACCAACCTTACTATGATCAGTAGCAGGTTTGTACAACAAAATTATTTGTTTTCTACATGTAGATGGAAGAATCACGACAGCCTGACATTGTCTACCGCCTTTCTGGATCTCCCGGCCAACGGTTGGGCCAATAAAGTGATGGATCGGCGCGACTCGACCTCTTACACGTTGCTCCTAGTTCAGATTAAATCCATGACTCTGAAACGTAAAGATCGTCCTCCTTTCCCCAAGTGTGATACTTGTTGATACGACTCCACTAAGTAGTTATATCTAGGTTGGAAAGGAAGATTCTCCAATATTTCCCAAGCGATGCTTGTTAATGGATATCGACTTGTTCCAGGAATTTACCCCTCGATCGTTGAGGTGGTAACACAATATTTGACTTGCAGCAGTTTCGTTGCTCGGAGAAAATACCTGTCCCTTGACAGTTTTGAGTTGGGAATTTAAAATGAAGAGCAGTTACTTAAATCAGGTTTCCCATATTTTTGATAGTGGAGCGAGCATTTGAATTTTCTTAAAAGACAGATTCAAATGGAAAAATAGCTTTTTGGGAACCTCTTTCTGATTTGAAAATAACTAACAATAGTTACTAAATAAGTAAACCTTAAATGAATATTTGAAAATAATATTCATTAAATAAATAATCCTTAAATGAATATTTGAAAATAATATTCATTAAATAAATAATCCTTAAATGAATATTGGAAAATAATATTCATTAAATAAATAATATTTAAATGAATATTTGAAAATAATATTCATTAAATAAATAATCCTTAAATGAATATTTGAAAATAATATTCATTAAATACATAATATTTAAATGAATATTTGAAAATAATATTCCTTTAATAAATAATCGTCTTAATGTCAATAATCCTCAAATGAATATAATTAATAACCTTTAAGTAAATTAATAATCCTCGAACGACAGTACCCGATATCTTTATCGGAAAATAACTTTTATCAAATACCAATTATAATCAATACATATCTTTCAAGAAAATCACACGCCCTTATCCTAGGGCAACTATAAAATTCCTGGCCTATAGCTGATATCCCATATCTAACTCATAAGCCCCAACTTCAAGTCATAATCCTCAAGTATTGCTATACATAGCAATTCGAAAACAAGTATGCAGTTTATATATATCGCAATCACATATCATAATCGAGAACAATTATTATCACAACAACAGTAGAATAGGTTTAGAAAACTTGCCTGGTGGTGAGGTAGGGGTAGTGTGCCTCGAGTCAATCCGGCGATCTATACATAGTCAAAATATCCAAGGTTAATCACTTGAATACTTGCACGAAACTAAGTATGTACTTTACTTAAACCAAGACATGATTTCTAGTTAACTCCTTAAGAATCCTCTTGCGCACGCTCGACTCGAACATTTTTATAAAATAGAGATTAAATCCTTTTAACACGAAATCTTTTCGAGAGTCCTCCTAAACATACCTAGCATGTTAACACAAAGTTTCACATTCTGATTGGTCACTTAAGGGGTTTGATCATTGCCTCAAAGTTGGCTAAGTGGTATAGCTCGGTTTCTCGAAACATCCTTAACTAAAATACTCGTTTCTCCTAAACCGTAATTCGGAATCACATGATCTTTATATCAAAACGAACCTTGAAACAATACCTACACAATACTAGGCAGTGGTGACTCTGGACAGAAGTCTTTATGTCCGAACATCACAGACACAACAGAGCTAGGGAAAATCGGGCATTATAACGGCTATGTTTTAACGATTCCAAAGTTTAATCATAAACTTACAAGACCAATCCAAACCAATTCACCAAGTCCATTCCTCAACATCATTACTAATTCATAATCATCCCAAATCAGTCAAAACCAACATCTAATTGCTTATCATCAAAACAACATCAAACTTTCATCACACCTCCGATAAAACCACTCAATCATCCTTATGATTATACCAACTAAAGTATACTCAAAACTAACCATACAAATCATATCATAACTAAGGGTTCAAGAGTTTTATACCTTCCTTGGAGTGTATATGAGCCTAACAAGCCTTGTATAGTCCTTATATAGCCTTAAGATAGCTTGAATCAACAAAAGAAATCAAGAATCAAAAGTTAGTTCTTGAAATCACTATTCATTTCACTATTCATGCTCATCTTTGACCTAGGATTTGAACATGATACAATCCATGGATGATGCTAAGATTAAGAGCATACCTTAGTTTGGAAATATGGAAGGTTTTGAATCCAAGAGCAAGATTTATGGATGAGTGGATGATTGATCTTTGAAAAAGTATCCTTGTTTTCTTTAAAAGGGGCCGAATGGTTCTTTGTAAAAAGGGGGGAGTTGTTCTTTCTTTTCTTGCCTTGGATAATGATAGAAATGCTGATTTTTTGTTAAGAAGTGGTGAGTCATCACATTTTTGGCTTGTCACAGGGGCACGTGTCACACATGCAGGAGTCCTGATAAAGTAGCTTTACTGGTTTGCTTTATTGGTTTGTTTCCTTTCACATGGATGATCCAAATGTTGCATTCCTCGACTTAATCTTGTTACATGTTACTTCCATGTCTGTATTTAATCTCGTAAGTGTTTCATCTCCGTTTAATCGCGTAAAAAGTTCGCAGGGTTTCTTAAGTGTTCTATCGAAGTAGTTTATCGTAATCGTTCTTAATATCTCCAATTCTTTCATTAAATTCATATCCATGGAATTGATAATTTAAATTCTTAATTATTCTCAAATAATAATTAATCCGTCCGTTAATGGCGAAATTTCGGAGAAAACGGAAATGCTATTTTTCTGATTCTGACAGCTTTTGCATTCCTTTATTTTCATCGTAGATCACTAATACGGCTTTGAAAGTTCATCATATCGACCCGTATATAGGGTGGTCTGGAAACTTTTAAACGACAAAATTTACTATTCATCAAAAGTTACTATTCATCAGAAGTTACTATTCATCAGTGGTTTTTCTATAATCCTTTGGATCAATATTCGTTCCAATATTCCTGGTTTACTTCTCTTTATTCTTTGCACTTAGAAAACGTTCTAGTGCTTTCTCGGGCATACGCTATCTTGTTTACGGAGTTGTCGGATGCATTCCAGATATTGATTTGGATGACATAAAAATACTTTTCTTCCCTGGAGTATTGTATTCTTACCTTCCAGATTGATTGTTCTTATTTATATGTTCAGTCCATTCTTATTATTCTCAAAATGTTTGAAAACTGAAATTCATAATCATTCATACTTAATTCTCAAGTAATTGCCACTATCCATAATCACATCAACATATAATAAAAGTTTTAATTCTACCCAAAAATCTGGGGTCTTACAGCGCATCTTTCAAAAGTTTTAAATTGAGTCGCACTAATTTTTTATCTAATACATACATGATTAATCTAATTAAAGCATGCATCTTTATAACTACGCATACATGTAAAACATAATGTAACATAAGATGTAACAGAGATAACTACAACACAACAAAGGACAAGACATACAATAATATTAACAGAAGCACAGGAATCCAGAATCAAAGAAGAAAAGGTGAACTAAAAAAATCAAAATATGGTATGTATTCTTGAAGTCCGTAAACAGGTCACAGAAAGAAGTTCATGAAAATGTTCAAGCCTCAGTGACAAATAAAGAAACAAGACTTTCAAAACTACGGAAGTATGTGAATGATTTAGGGTTAGTACCACAGGGTTCCAGTGATTTATTTGAAGCAACCAGATCGACAAAGGACTTATCAGCAGCATTGAATTGAAGACATAGAAGAATTGATCAAGTGTTATTCATCTGTGAACCAGACCAGTTGCACCAGTTGACAACACTTAAAAAGATCAAGTTGTTTTATCGTCTCAGAAGAAATTGATTTAGTCTAAATCTAAACACCCTGAAACTCAAAAGGTTTTCTAAAATGATTAAGTACAAAAATTAAATGGTTCAATGGTTTTTCCTTTAAGAAAACCATCGAATTAGATAAATGGAATCTATTTAGAAAACCATTAATAAGTATTTGTCATTCGATAGTTTTATTAAAAAACTATCGAATGGAAAAATACTTTAATCCATTCGATGATTTTCAATTTGAGGAGCAGGTGAAAAGGTGTTTGTTTGTCAGGTTGATTAGAAGAATGAACGGCCAAGATTAATTGTTTATTTTGGTTCGATAGTTTTTCTACACAAGTCTACAATTAACAGAGGAGAGAAGAAGTGCCTTCTTCAGTCAAGGTTTATCACAGAAGCAATTACGGAGAGAGAGTTTGAGCCAGAGAGAAAATCAGAGAAATTAATATTGCTCAGAATTCTATCATTGTATTGATTGTGTATAACCTAGAACTCATTGAAGCTAATCTACGGATTAGAATTGTAGCAGCCCTCACGGATTATATTTATAAAACGATATATTCCCCGACTCTTGTTTTGATTTGGTGTATTTGATTTCGTAGTTGAACTGAATGATTTATCCGCAAACGAAATTAAAGAATTTGTGAGTATCGTATTCAACCCCCCCCCCCCCTTCTACGATACTTTGGACCTAACAATTGGTATCAAAGCTATTTGATTGACGTACAAATCAGATCCGGTGAATTAGACCAAAATCAAACATAGCTTGAAAATTCGAAGCAAATTTTTTAACTTTCAAATTTTTTCATTTGATTGGAATTTCTTGAATTTTAAACAATTTGAAATTTTCAGAAACCATGAGTGCTCCAAAGACAACTGCTGGTATTAAAGTTCCCCCGTTTACAAGAGATGATTTCGGTTTGTGGAAGATGAAAATGATGTTATTTATCAAGGCATCTAATCCGTTGTATATTGGAATTTTAGAGAACGGGCCATCTGTACCAATGAAATCAGTTGATGAAACGACAACTCCTGAAGGTACCAGAATACCCCCAGGCACCACACCTAAGGACATCTCTGAGTACACAAATTCAGATAAAGAACTGATTCGATTGGATACAGGTTTGATGCTGATATTGACAGACTCCGCAGACAAGGAAATGAGCTATCAGATAATGAGCTGTACAAGCGGGAAACATATGTGGGATACCATAAACTTAATAATGGAAGGAACTGAAGACGTGCAGGAAAACAAATTGGACATCCTGACTTCTCAGTATGAATCATTTAGGTCCCTTCCTGGAGAAAGTATAACTCAGGTCTTTGAGAAATATACTAAGCTGCTTAATGAATTAGCAATGAAAGGGAAGACCTATCTACTGAGAGAAACAAATAGGAAGTTCATGATGACACTGCCCCGTCATGTAGAACACAAGTCCTCATCCATAAGGGAAAGAATATATTTTACTAAGATGTCATTAGAGATGATCTATGGCAAGCTTAAGACTTATGAGATGGAGCAAGAACAACGAGTGATAATCTACGGACCAGGGACAGTGGACAACAAGCACAATGCACTTGTGAGATCAGCAACACTTGTAGTGGATCAACCAACAACTTCTTATATTCAGGTTCAAACCCCTAGAGCTGGAAAGGAGGTGATTATAGAAGCTGAAATGGATTCTGTGAATCTGGGTGTTGATGAAAGTGATTATTACACCCCAGAAGAGCTTGAGCAAATGGAAGACAAAACCATGGCGTACTTAGCTGCAAAGTTTAGCCACATTCGTTTCAAGAGAAACCCTAAGTACAAGTTCAAGGGCTCAACCAACAGATTCCAGAAGAGCAAGTATTCACCTGGCACAGGCTTTAAGGGAGGCTACAAGACTGGCTCGATTGACAGAAGCAAATCAAGATGCTACAACTGCAATGAGTTAGGGCATTTCGCCACTGAATGTCGGAAGCCTCGTCAAGCAAGAGACAAGAAAGATGTCTATGAAATGAAAGATTCTTATGAGGATTTGAAGAAGGAAAATGCCAAGCTGAAACAGCAACTGGAGGCATTGTCTGGAAAGCAGAAAGGGAAAACTTATATAGTAGAGGGAAAACACTGGGATGATACTGATTCAGATGAAGAGGAAGAGTATGTAAATGTTGCCCTAATGGCTGACTCTTCAGAGGAATCACCGCAATTATCTCAGGTACCTATCTTAACAACAATTGACATGTCTAATTCTGAGTACAAGAAAACTGTGCAAGATCTTAGTGTAGAATTGTTTAATGTACACACAAGCATGCTAGCATCTGAAATGGAAAATGGTAAACTAGTTTTTAAGATTAAAAATCTAGAATCTAAGAATGAAGAACTAGAGCTTGTAGCTGTCACACTAGAAGATCTTAAGCAGAAGAATGAATACTTAGAGAACAAGGTCAAGTGTAATGATGAGATAGAGACTATCCTCAGGAAGCAGATTTCAGATCTAGATTTGAAACTGAATGCTTTTAAGAATTCCGCCCTAATTGCTAAGGAGATCATTGATTCTCAGACCATAGGGAACAAGACTGCTATAGGACTTGACTACTCCAAAAAGGCTGGGAAAAAGACTTTGGAATTTCCTGTGACATCTAATGTTGTCAGGAAGGATATTCCACACATTCTTAAGAATGTTGTCTGTCCAGTTTTTGTCAAGCCCTTCTCAGAACCTTTTCATGAGGATGACTTATTCATTAGAAAAGAATTGCTTGAGGAGGATTTATTGAAGGAAAAAGAGGTAAAGACTAAGTTGCCTAGGAAATCAGTAAAATCAGAAATACCTAAAACTGAAGTAGGTGACTTAGTTAACGAGGCTAAAAAGAACAGGAATGGGAAAAAGAATATTGTTAATCAGAATATTGTTTCTTCTTCTCCCATTGCATCTAGGAAGTTGTGCACTATTTGTAATTCTGCTGGACACCTTACACATGCATGTAAAAAGGTTAAAGTAGAAACTGCTGATACTTCTACAATGCATAACATGTCTGACATGCCTAATCTTCATGAACCCCGTGGAAATAAAAAGTGTTTGCTATGTACATACAACATCATGCATGCTTATTTTAAGTTGATGAATGCATCTGGTAGTAATAGCACTGATAATGTTAAATCCACGGAAAGCATGAATGTCAAACAAGTTAAGACTAACTTGAATGTTACTCATGTTAAAGTATCTAAACCTTCAGGACCCAAACAAGTTTGGGTACCAAAGTCCGCTTAATCAATCTGTGATTGCAGGGTAAGGTTAAAAGCTCAAAGGTCGTGTGGATTCTGGATAGTGGTTGTTCTAGACACATGACAGGTGAAGAGTCCCTGCTTACAGAGGTGGTTAAGAAGACCGGCCCGATTGTAACCTTTGGAGATGACAACAAAGGATTCACTACGGGATATGGTAATTTGAGAATTGGAAATGTCATCATTGAAAACATCTCTCTTGTTGAAGGATTGAAGCACAATCTTCTAAGTATCAGTCAATTCTGTGATAAAGGATACAATGTGGATTTCAGAAAGGACAAGTGCTTGATCACAAACAGGAAGGATGAGAAGCTTGCTCTACTGGGAGTGAGAAAAGGAAATTTGTTTATAGCTGACTTAAGTTCTACCAGTGAAGGAGAAGTTACATGTTTCTACAGTAAGTCTTCTTCAGAACAAAGTTGGCTATGGCATAAGAAGCTCTCACATTTGAACTTCAAAACTATGAACTCTTTAGTAAAGAGAGAGTTAGTGAGAGGGTTGCCCCTGATGGAATTCAATCAGGAGGGACTATGTGAAGCATGTGAAAAAGGGAAGTCAAAGAAAGCATCACATAGAAGCAAAGAAATGACAAGCATTGCTGAACCATTACACTTGATTCATATGGATTTATTTGGTCCAGTCAATGTTATGTCACTTTCAAGAAAAAGATATGCATTAGTGATGGTGGATGACTACTCCAAGTACACGTGGGTGTTGTTCTTACAATAAAAGGATGTAGCAACACAACTAATCATTGATCACATCAAGAAGATAGAAGTGGAAGCTAAGCTACCTTTGCGGACAATCAGATCAGATAATAGAACTGAATTCAAGAATGCAGTTCTTAATGATTTCTGCTCAGAGAAAGGAATATCAAGACAATATTCAGCACCAAGAATTCCTCAACAGAATGAAGTAGTGGAAAGGAAGAACAGAACCTTGGTTGAAGCAGCAAGGACTATGTTAAATGAATCAAAACTTCCCACTTACTTTTGGGCTGAAGCAGTGAATACAACTTGCTACACTCAGAATCGAACCCTGATCAACAAAGATCATGAAAAGACTCTGTATGAGTTAATGGCCAACAAGAAGCCAACACTGAAGTACTTTCATGTGTTTGGTGCAAAGTTCTTTGTACTAAAAGATGGAGGACATCCAGGCAAGTTAGATGCCAAAGCAGATGAAGGCATTTTTCTGGGCTATTCTCTGGAATCTAAGGCTTACAGGGTGTATGTGATTAAAGATAAGAAGGTGTTGGAAATCTTTAATGTAACATTTGACGACACCAAAAGACCAGGCCTGCAAACAAGAGAGAACTCTGAATCCTTGGTATTTGAAAATCTATCAGGAGATCTCTCTGACATTGAAGAAGAACCTGAAGTTGTTACAGTTATTAATAATGAAGATAATGATAGTGATTCTGGACCAAGTGGTGATAGTGGTGGAAATACTCAAACTACTACTGGATCCACTAGTCAATCAACAGGGTCAGCAAATCAAACTGGCAACAACTCAGGGGGAGCAGGAGAAGGATCAACTAGTCACACTCCACAACATCTAGAACAAGGAGAATCATCAAGATCGCATCTGCCAAGACAATGGGTATGGAATAGAGATCATCCCTTTCACTTGATCATTGGTGATCCGGACACAGGAGTGAGAACTAGGAGGACATCACCAAATGAATGTCACTATTCTGGGTTTCTTTCAGAAACAGAACCTAAGAAAGTTGAAGATGCTCTAGATGATCCAGATTGGGTGATTACAATGCAAGATGAACTCAATCAGTTTGAAAGGTAGAAAGTTTGGAAGCTGGTACCCAGGCCTAAAGGAAAATCTGTTATAGGAACAAGATGGGTATTCAGAAATAAATTGGATGAAGATGGCATTGTAACGAGAAACAAAGCCAGACTGGTTGCTAAAGGTTACTCTCAAGAAGAGGGTATAGATTTTGATGAAACCTATGCACTAGTAGCAAGACTTGAGGCCATCAGAATGTTTCTGGCATTCGCAGCACATTCCAATTACAAAGTATATCAAATGGATGTGAAGAGTGCTTTTCTGAACGGGGAGTTAGAAGAAGAAGTGTATGTGGAATAACCTCCAGGGTTTGAGGATTCAAAACTGGCAGACTTTGTGTACTTTCTATTCAAAGCTCTCTATGGACTCAAACAAGCTCCAAGGACATGGTATGACACTCTCTCTGAATTTTTACTTGAAAATGACTTTACAAGAGGTGTCGTAGACAAAACTCTCTTTTACAAACAGCACAAAAATGATTTGATATTGGTGCAAGTATATGTTGATGACATAATATTTGGTTCTACTAATGATGATCTATGCAAGAGATTTGCTAAGTTAATGCAGAGTCGATATGAAATGAGCATGATGGGTGAATTGTCATTCTTTCTTGGACTACAAGTGTATCAAAGGCTAGATGGAATATTCATTTGCTAGTCCAAGTACATCAAAGATCTTCTGAAGAAGTATCAAATGGAAGACTCATCTACAGCAAAGACTCTAATACCAACTGTCACTAAGCTTGATAAGGATGAAACTGGTAAGAAAGTTGACATCACAGGCTATAGAGGTATGATAGGCTCCTTACTATATCTCACTGCA